>JAGVSN010000016.1:0-2400000 GCA_022651745.1 Parapsyche elsis
TATAATGCATAATAATATCTGTATAATAATTTGTATAATTTGTCGATTGTATAATAATATCTGTATAATGGATCAATAATGAATATTTTCATATATAATTAATATTTCAGGTGTTTGTTATACACACTATTTGTGAAGACCTGTTATTGGCTTTCTGTATTTATATATGTAAGTTTCTTTCTTTTTTTTTTGTAACATATGTAGCTGTTGGTCTTCCTAAAATAAATAAAATAAAAAAAAACAGTCCATTTTGTTTAGCATGTATCACGCTTTGTACCCTTTCAAGTTTATCACCCATTGATACATACATATATTTTGCATTTACCATTTGGTATTTTATTGGATTTTTCCTTATTCACTCAGCTTGAACTTTTTAGTTTTTAGTCCCAATAGTCTTTCAAGTCTTCATTACCGTCTACCTACAGTCAGTTGATCAGAATCATGGTATCCATCTCGGCAATCATTTGTATATCGAGTGATAGAGCCAATCGGGGTCCTTGAGACGAGGCGAACGTTGGATGAGTCTGTTGGTCGTTATCTGATGACCGTAAGTCAATATGCAGAACGGTGCGGGCGAGTCGCTACGATAAGGCGCATTGACAAAGTGGACCATTAGGTTATTAATGGCGCCTGTGCGCCGAATAATGGCGCGCGAATTACAACTACGGTTGGTTACGCGTAACCCACGCATCTGCAGATCGCAGAGAAGCGCCATTGGACGCGTGTATATAGCGGTGGTGTTCACACCTGAGCCTCAAGGCTCGTCTATACTGCCGTCCTAAGCCCACTTAACGTAACTGACAAAACAAAAATATCGAGATAAATGGACTTTAAATTTTTATTTTCAATTTGTGTTTTTCTTCATATATTACTGATTTATTTAAACTTTTTTTTAGTGCATGAGGTTATTTTCTATTGTGTTTTGATAATTCTAAGGAAAAATTAAAAAAAAAAGAATACTTTAGTAGTTACGTTACTGCATTATTCAGTATTGATGTATACATGTGACTATTTCAAACTTCAACCACTCTATTTGAAAATAATGAATCCCTAACAATCTTTTTTGATTTTTCTTGAGTCTAAGAGTATGACCTCTTAGATTAGGGTTCTCTTTGAACATAATGAGGTTGGTCATTTCACATGAACAATGATTGTTTATTATTTTGAATACTTCAATTAAATCACCTCTTAATCTCTTCGTCACCAATGTGGAGAGATTCAGTCTTTTCAATCTTTCATGATAAGGTAGTGACCGAAGTAAATATTGGATACATTATTTGGTGATACTATTTCTGTGCGCATGCAGATACGTTAGATTTAATAGCTTAAAAAAGTCACTTTTGGATGAAGATACATTAATTTTGATATGAAAAATCGCAAGAATACACTCCCATAACCCCTAAAATACATCTAACTCATTTTCGTAATTTTTATCAGTTACGTTAAGTGGGCTTCGGACGGCAGTATAGTACTACTGCAATTATTGTCTCGATCAATCAAACGGTAGTATAAGGACGCAACGACATGTATACAATAATTATCCTACCTAATAATGCGGGTATTACATAGGGATAGTTTACTCGCTACTATCTCGCTAGTTTACTAGCCGCTAGTAGCCTTGATCCCAAGAGATTCGCCTCCACCACACACCCCTTTGCCTCTGTAGTGCCCATAAGGAGTCACTCTAACGGAGAAGGCTCTTGCAAGTAATTATTTTTTAACGCGCACGAGGATCATGGGTCTCAATCACTCGCGATGGCTGAACGGCAGCAAAAAAAAAAATAACTCATGTAATGTTAGCTAGTTAACCATCTGGCTTTTTCGGCCGAGCGAGTGAAGTTCGAATGTTTGAACTTTACTCGCTACTATGTATTTTGACAGTTTGATGTTAAGCGGTTCATTTTCATCTCCCAACACACACATATGTATATATGAAGGTTTAGTCAAAATTGTATTATTATAAAACGCATATTTACTAACCATATTTATTTTAAAAAATGTATAAAAAAGGAAGTAAAACAAGTACTGTAGACTGTGTACAAAGACTGTAAAACAAGTTGACGACAGCGCCACTAGCGGCAGCGAGTGCACTAAACACGTGAAATAGGATTACTAGCTACTAGCTCTACGTGTCGGCTAGTAAACTAGCGAGATAGTAGCGAGTAAATTATCCCTGTGTATATATTTTTTACTTTAAAAATTCGCTAGATAATTATTTATAAGTATTTCAAAGCCATAAAAAATCACAATCAATAGGAAAAATATCTGACTATTGATTTCAATACTCACTTTGAGCACAACAATACTATATTTTGAGTTATAGGCCGCAAAAGCCAAAAAAATTGATATTTTTTACATTTTTTAAATAGCGAATCTATATATGTATGTGTATAATATAAAACACTAAAGTTTGTATGTATGTATGTACGTATGGGTCATTCGTCAATTACCAGGCGTTGCTCGGGTGCGATTAATAGAAACGACGAAGTACACACGATAGTAGATGTTTTCGGCAGATTTAAGTAGATTTAAGCAGATAGTGTTTCGGGAGCCCAAAAGGGGCCGCCGGGGCAGGAGGGGGGTCTAAGGGGTAGTAAGGGGCCGGCATTGCTTTTTGGGAGTCCAAAAAAGGGGCCACCGGGGTAAGAAGGAGGGTTTGCGGGTTGGTAAGGGGCCGGCATTGCTTTTCGGGAGTCCAAAAAAGGGGCCACCGGGGTAAGAAGGAGGGTTGGGGGGGTTGGTGAGTCCAAAAGGGGGCCGGCATTGCTTTTGGGGGGGAGTCCAAAAGGGGCCGCCGGGGTAAGAAGGAGGGTTTGGGGGTTGGTAAGGGGCCGGCATTGCTTTTCGGGAGTCCTCACGCGTCAGATAACTTACTAGGAACGGGAACGGGAACGGGATCGGGCATTGCAACGCATGCCGGGTCAGCTAGTATCTCATAAACGAGAGCATTTCAACAAAAATAATTAATCGGATTCGAATTTAGTGGGTCAAACTTAGTAAAGATTGACCAATCTCCGCTCTGGGTATTTTTTTTGTTGCTCAGTGTAATCAATCGGCAAAATCATTAGAGAAAGGACGATATGAAGTTTAAACAGTACCGGTTTTTTTTTGCCCGTTTTGAATACATATGTGTAGCATAAGTATTCAGCTGTTTTCTTGGCACAACGGTAAGTTTGTGCGGTCATGGTTGGCACAATTACCGCAATTTGTTTGAGTGTCGGATCGATCCTTGCCGCCATCTTCCCGTTTATATAACATTATGACGGTATTATATTATGTGTAAGTGTAAGGAGGTGCATTGGATTCTCTGAAGCCAATTCCGGTCGATGTTCTTTGAATTTGTTCCGCAGATAGGAGCAAGGAAGTCATTATGTAAATATGGCCGGAGGGCAAAAGGCAACGCGGGAAAAATAGAAATTTGAATCAATCGAGGGGCATCAAAGGCGCCTTTAGTCCTTGTCAGGTGAAAGCCGCCGACATCGACAGTGAAAGCGCCATTTCCGTTACGTTAAGTGGGCTTCGGACGGCAGTATAGTACTACTGCAATTATTGTCTCGATCAATCAAACGGTAGTATAAGGAAGCAACGATATGTATACAATAATTATACTACCTAATAATGCGGGTATTACATAGGGATAGTTTACTCGCTACTATCTCGCTAGTTTACTAGCCGCTAGTAGCCTTGATCCCAAGAGATTCGCCTCCACCACACACCCCTTCGCCTCTGTAGTGCCCATAAGTATTGGCGATACTATGTATTTCTATGCGCATACAGATACGTTAGATTTAATAGCTAAAAAAAGTCCCAACCCCTAAAACCCCTAAAAGTCATAACCCCTAAAACACATCTAAGTCATTTTCGTAATTTTTGTCAGTTACGTTAAGTGGGCTTAGGACGGCAGTGTAAGTATTGTAACAAAATTCAATAAAGAATCTGTTTTTTTGTATCTAGAAAGTTTTAAAAAGATCTTTTAGTTTTCCAATTCTACATACATACATACATACGTCTGATTTTGGCACTTTAAAAACATAAATTGGCAAATTCTGAAGATGGCTGGACCACAACTCGTTATTTCAAATCGCCTGGAGTGAATACCATTAAAAATAAATCCCCATTCGTCGAGTGGAGACGACCTCGTAAAAGTGGATAATGTGAAAAATCAGATCCTGGCCGAGGCGGCGGTTCAAGATTGATGATAATCAATGTTTCATAAAAAGCGTAATTGAATTTCTCGCGCGACGGGAATAACTCCGCAATTATTGAGAGGAGATCGTCTCCTTATCGTGAAAATTGTCTACTGCGGAAGAAGACCGAGAAGAGACGAAGAGGAGAAAAAAAAAAAATAGGAATAAAAAAAAAAAAGTTCTCGAAGAGTTCATTTCGCGGATTCTTATAAGGAGTCTAGCACGACCAATTTCGCGGTCGGCAATTTGATGACTCCATTAGGGGATGGATCGTAACATGGCGTCTCGGGGGTGTGTAGTGCACCCCCTATTCGTTCACTTTAAATCCCAGTAATAACTTTCAAAATAGAGCTCTTATCAGATACCCAAAACGGCGCTTTTATGTAATATATTCCTCAGTGGGTACTATAATATAAAAAAAATTCCATTAAGGTTTTTACGCGAGATGCAAAATTAATATTGTTGGCCGACACTGTATGAGTTGTTTTTGTTGAACAGGCTACGGCCACTTATCATATCAACATCGAAACTGAACGGAAGTCCAATTATCGTAAAAAGAATAAAAATTCTGTAGACTTTATCAATTTTCATAGTATTGGTAAGGTATTGTTGTCGAGCGAAAATTTGACTGATATGTACATATTTGTAACTTTATAATATGCAAAATAATATTCATAAAAAAATCAGATATACAGAATCAATAGCTAAGGCCCGGGACACACCGGGCGACTCTGGTCAGCAGACTCGTGAGCGACCAGATTAGAGCTTCCAATTAACCGAAAAAAATACTAACCGGTTTTCGGGTTTAAAATAAAAATTAAAACCGGTTAATCGGTTTAAACCGTAAAAAAAAAAAAAACATTTTGCTTGTTTAAATTTTTTTAAATGTAAATAATAACGTTTATAATGGTTTAAAAATATGTCCTTTTATTAGTTAAAGATACATATACATATCTATATATATAAAAATCAATGTCTGTCTGTTTGTTTATCTCTTATAGGCTCCTAAACCACTCAACCGATCGCGATGAAACTTTCAGGACTTATTGTGATCATGCCGGGATCGGGAACGGGAACGGGATCTGGAACGGGAACAGGAACGGGATCGGGAACGGGCCTGCTCACGCGTCAGATAACGTACTAGGAACGGGAACAGGATCTGGAACGGGAACGGGAACGGGATCGGGAACGGGCCTGCTCACGCGTCAGAAAACGTACTAGGAACGGAACGGGATCGGGCATTGCAACGCATGCCGGGTCAGCTAGTAAATAAATAAATAAATACTTTATCCGATATGAATAAAGTAAAAATAGATGCATGAAATACAAATATTAATTAAAATTATTATAAAGATATTACCTGATTGAGACTAGTACGAATGCAAATGATGCAATCCTTGCAATTGTTTTGTAATTTTTTCGTGACAGTTAATGGAATGTAATATTCATCGCATTTTTCCACGAGCTGGTCGCCAAATAAAACAGAAGAACAAGGCACAACTTCCAAAAGCTAAATGATCTTCGCAACACTTTATCCAACTACATAATAATAAAAACTAAAAAAATTTCAGGTGACGGCTCATTTACCAAAAATTTCCCACGATACGCCCTTCAGTTAAAATAATAGATAGCTATCTATATTTTTCCGAAGGCAAAATTATTTACTTTGTGCAAGTGCAGATGATATTTTAAACAATGACTTCTCGGGAACATCAACATAATCTTCAAAAAGACCGTTTTATTTAGGTATTTGGTTTCTCGGAAATTTACCGGCTCACTTCTTCAAAATTACCGGCCAGTTCTCAACCAAAAGATGCACAAATGGACAGCGATAACATTGTACATATTGTACATATTTTTAATGCTATATTTGTTTGTAATCTCGGATTTCGAATCCTTTTGTACTGTAGATGAAAATAGTTTCATAAATTGTTTCCAGCGTGTAACTTGGAAGTAATTCAGTGCGTTATATATAATTTTTTGAAAACAAATGAAATGCTGCAGTACTATACTTTAAAGGCGTTCGCACACCTCTGCGAATTTGTATTCGCATTGCGAAGAAACGCACGTTTGATATGGTGGGGAGTTGTATCGCATAGCCGCAGGCATAGCGCTGCCTACACCGCTAAGGTTTTCCGACCGGAAATCGGCGCGGAATCTGTTGTACACGATATTTTCAGCGATTCGCTCAATTTCGATGACGTTTGTGGAAAAGTTATTGGAGACGGTGAAAAAGTATACCATCCTGTACGATCTGACTTGATAGGTTATGTCAGAGTGACAGAAATCGGACGATTTTGTCAACAGTCAGCCGATTCTTGATGACACACCGTTTTAAATTACATTCAACAATGAAAGTATTTAACTAATCATTCATGTAAATATGCGGCCAACATTAGAGCTTCGTCTTCATCTGAGGAGTCCATGTCAGAATCGTGAGTGAAATACAAACGTTCTGAAAGCGAGGTGACAGATAGTAGTTGGCTATTCGGCCGGTATATTGCGGAATGGCGCTGCAGTCGTGCCAGTGTGTGCGGTACAATTGACAGACTTGCGATTTTCCTAGATGAATTTCGCACGAAATCCGCAGTGGTGTGCGAGCGCCTTTACGCAGTATCTACATAGTCGATTTCGTTTAAAATAAATATTTATCTCGGCGAGTAGTACTCAGATGGTGCACGGAATGTATGCAGATGTATTTTCGAAAGGTCCAAAGGTAGCACATTATAAGGTTGTAGTGGCGAAATGCAAATTATGCAATGAAGTCGCGAAGCGAGTGGCTCACGATAACCGGATATTGAATGTGCAAATGCAGGTTCGAGCTTTACTTTTGAATTTTTCATTTCGGCCATCTTTAGATAATTTATACGACTCGACAGGCATTCTTGAAATAAATAATTGCAGCTACATATATACATAAGTATCGATACGAGTGTAGAAAAACTATAATACATAGTAAGCACGTTATAGAAATATTAATAAGAATAAGTTCGTTAGTAAGAAAATTGGACGTACATATGTACATATGAAGAATTGGAAAACCGAGTAATCTTTTTAAAACTTTCTAGATACAAAACAACTGATTCTTTATTGAATTTTGTTCTACAGCATTTTTATCACTTTTAAACTTGTTTTTATTAACAAGAGAGTATGCAGCTTCAGTTTAAGTTTTTGTCTCTTCTAACCGCGTATATTAAAAATGGATGAAAATTCAATTGAAACCAAATGCAACAATATGAAGTAAAAGATAATACCTACATACATACATATATGTATGTACATTATTATACATATATATAATAGCCGAAATCCGCCTGTCCGTCTGTCTGTCTGCTGATAACGCTCGCTGAGGAAAAATAATTAAAAATCCAGAACGAGTGGACTCGCACTGATGCTATCCGCTATCGCCCTTGGTCAATTTAATCCTTTTTATTTAAACATTACCTATACAAGGGATCGTGACTTTGCTAATAATACATAGATGGCACTATAACTACTATTTTTTTTTGTTTTTTAATTATTACAAAATCTATACTACGGGATACTATCGATACTACGGGATTGCTATAATACATAGATGGCGCTATAAAAACTATTTTTTTTTGTCACTTACAACCGTACGATCAATTAGTGGGGATCTCTATTAAAAAGCGCTTTACGATATTTAAAATTCAGCGGGCGTTGATATTCAACGGGCTTACACTAGTTATATACATATATAATAGCCGAAATCCGCCTGTCCGTCTGTCTGTCTGCTGATAACGCTCGCTGAGGTAAATGATTAAAAAACCAGAACGTCGCGCGAGTGGGATTTGAACCCGGTATCACTAGAGGCAATGACTACGATTTGACTCTATAAATGTCTCAATAGACTCGCGACTTTGCTAAATTGTTACGTGTTGTATTATAACGCGCCATCTATGCAACAACTATATAAACTATTATCTACACATATACTCACCCACACATCCATTGATATTCAAAAATATGAATTAGTTAGTAGTTTTGTTGATAAGAAATGTGACAGAGACGAAGGTGACAAGATGTAGTCGTGACTTCCGGTTGGAAAATACGCTCTACTACCATTTCTATAAGACAGACACTGACTTCCGTTTTAAGCGGCAGTTGTGCTAAATTTTCGGTAAATATTCTCGAAGGAAAAGTTCAACTGGAAGTCTGATGTATGGTTTATTGAATTCGGTTGAATTTTAGCCCGTTTCAGAACAAAAGGCTGTATACTGACTATATAAAAATAAATGGTGAACACACACGTGAGACAATGGCGAGCCTAACGAACCCATCACAGCCATTTTCTGATATTGATAATAAACCGATTTTCGCCGATAATCCCACTCACCATCACTATTATTCTCGGACAAGAATGGAGAGTGAAAATTTGATTTTTGGTTTTCAAATAACGCATACTATGTATTTTGATGTAAGCGTAATATGCAAATGTGCAAACTAACCGGCAAACGCATGCATTGTATACATATAAGGTTGTAAATAAATGTAAGATACATTTATTTGCCGATGACACATTGATTTATATATGTAGTAGATTTATAATGGAAACATTAAATTTGAATTAGGTAATTTAATAAGTTGGCTGAATAACCACAAATTAAAATTAAATGTATAAAAAACCAAAGCAATGATGATTAATTACAATAAGATTAATAAAACTGATTTTAGGGTGCAAGTTGGTGAAAGTAATATTGAACTAGTTAATATTTTCAAATATTTGGGTATAATGATGATTAGTTCGATTTTAAGTTACA
Organism: Parapsyche elsis; assembly: GCA_022651745.1. Taxonomy (NCBI): domain Eukaryota; kingdom Metazoa; phylum Arthropoda; class Insecta; order Trichoptera; family Hydropsychidae; genus Parapsyche; species Parapsyche elsis. Next base: position 8,969 of record JAGVSN010000016.1, read on the forward strand.
CGGTTAATTTTTAAAAAAAAAAAAGTAGGAATATTATGTCGGCTAAAAAGATTATTATCTAAAGACACTTAAAATAATAATTTATAATGTAATTGTCAGACCATATCTTATGTATTGTGGTTCATTATTAAATATGTTAGATAAGTCAACTAGAGATAGATTACAAATATTACAAAATACATACAGGTATGAGATGTATTTTAAATGTTGATAGGTATGCTAGTATAAAAAATATGATGATTGAATGTAAATGATACTTTGACGATTTGTATCTATTTGAGAAGTTAGATTATAATATGTTACCATCATATTTTTTAGTAAATTTATTGTGAGAGGAATGGATGTATGTGAATATAATTTAATTATAAAAAAATGTTAGAGTAAATAGAAATAGGAGAAGCATCTTGTACAGAGATGTTTTGGAATATAATAGACTGCCGGATGGAATTAGATGTTCCAAAATTATTGATAAATTCCTGGCAGTCTTAAAAAAAACATCTCTGTATAAGTGTTTAGTTAAGGTGATTGTGTAATTAGTTTTAGTTATTATATTATATAAATAAATAAATATCACATAACAAGGGTACCGCTGATATTTAGGAAAATAAGGAGCAAATCTAATCCTGATATACATATGTACAACTCTAGAAATGCATGTATTGTATGTATAGGTTATTATATTATTGTATGTATATTACCTATACATAGGTTCATGTTGTACAATTTTACGTACATATACAGATGGCCCCAAATAAATTAACGCGTTTGAAGCGACTGTAACTTTTGAAACATTTTATAATAAAAATGCATAAGATGCATTTATAAAAATTTCACTATTAAGTTTTATAATATTTAGACACGGAAATGTACATTTGAGAGATGGTGCTTTTCAGTTCGTTTTATTCGGCAACTGAAATAGCCAAAGCTTATTTTAAAATTTCACACTTATTGTTGTTAATTTTGTATCGACCGTTGTTTTTACTTTATCTTTTTTATATATAGAAAAAATTTGACCACGAGATTTTGACTGATTTGCATCAGGTTTTCATGATTTTTGGAAAATGTCTGTGTGTAGAATCGCTATAACTCAAAAAACCGTTTATCCCATCACACTGAAACTTCATATTTATATGTTTTTTGCTTGGCCATTACAATCCATAAGGCTTTCAAAATTTTTCGTCAACCGGAATTGATACTTTCCTTGGAAAGCATCACTTCCGGTTGATTTTTCCGATAATTTTCTGTTATCTTTGATAGGTTTTTTTTGTTTTTTAACCTTTTCTCCGAAGCTATTAGCTGTATCAAGTTGAAATTTCACATCTGTAGTTTTTACGCAAGATGTAAGAGATATTATGGTGTTGGTCAAAATCTGGAAGTGGCAGTTTATTTTTTTTACTTTTTGACTTACTGATATACACAATTAAATATCACAAAATTACACCCTCCTTCTGCACATCTCAATTTCCACGCACTCGACAAGATCGCGGCAATAACTAACCAGCATTGAAACAAACTGAATTTATTTATCTACTACTCTGTTTGTGACCGTGTACTATAGTGGCACTCGACTTGTCGTCACTTTGTCACCACTTTTTGCAGCATTATTTACGTTTTATCTCACGTGCCATCGTACGACACTTTGCACGCTCTCGGCCACTTCAGCTACAGCTACATGGCTACCCTGCCCTTTCGTCTTCGAGGGTTTAGAAACATATTTTCAACCGCAAATATGAATCTACAGCTGCGAAAATGCCATATTTGTATTCAATTCCACTGTGAATCTTTGAATCTGAATCTGAATCGTTTAATTTACACACCATCTGTTTCAATGATAAGTGATAACACTGTCGATGATAAACTATAACAACAAATGATTTTTTTTTGGTTCAGTGATGAGATATAACTCTTCTTATCACCATATTATATTATATACATATATGTATAATAGCCGAAATCCGTCTGTCTGTCTGTCTGTCTGCGGATAACGCTCGCTGAGTAAAAATTATTAAAAAAACCCACCAGAACGAGTGGGGGATCGAACCTACGACCGCAAGCTCGAGAGTCATCACGCTAACGCTATACTCTATCGCCCTTGGTCGGTTTAGTCCTTTTTTTTTTAAACATATCGTGACTCGGCTTTACCTACAAAAGCGGTCGTGATTCTGCTAATAATACATAGATGGCACTATAGAAACTATTATTTTTTTTTGTTTTTTGATTTTTACAAAATTATAATTATAATATGTACATACATAGATACATGTACATAATTATATAGTACATACATATAATAATTAATAATATAAATAGTAAAAAAAAAAAAAAAATATATTTTTTTGAGTGGGTATCGATAGCGTTCAATTAGTGGGGATTGCTATAATACATAGATGGCGCTATAAAAACTTTTTTTTTTTTGTTTTTTCGATCTATTAGTGGGGATCTCTACTAAAAAAGTGCTTTACGAAATTTAAAATTCAGCGGGCGTTGATATTCAACGGGCTTACACTAGTATACATATAATAGCCGAAATCCGTCTGTCCGTCTGTCCGTCTGTCAGTCTGTCTATTTTTCTGTTTATTTCCTTTCATGTGAAACAGCTTATTCGTAGGTGCGTGATCGATTCAGAGGGTTAATATATATTCAGCAGTTAAAGAAAAAAACATATGGATCTGTAAATGGCAAAGCTGTGAGAAAAAGTTATACTCCTTATGACTTTATAGTCTTGTACATCAACATGTATATAATAGCCCTATTCCGTCTGTCTGTCTGTGTGTGTCTGTCTGTGTGTGTGTGTGTGTGTGTGTGTGTGTGTGTGTGTGTGTGTGTGTGTGTGTGTGTGTGTGTGTGTGTGTCTGCTAATAACGCTCGCCTCAGTAAATAATTAAAAAAACAGAAGGTCGCGCGAGTGGGATTTTAACCCGGTATCACTGGTTTGGAACATTGAGCGCTTAAGCTGTGATCCAAACGGGGGTGAAGACGGGCCTGCTTCAATTTGACTATACCTGCGACTTTGCTAAATTGTTACGTGTTGTATTATAACGCGCCATCTATGCAACAACTATAAAAACTATTAAATACACATATACATACATACTCACCCACACAAACACTCGTTGATATTCAACGGACTTACACTAGTACATACATACATATAGATTCAATCAACATTCATTTACACGAAAACAAAAATACTGCATTTAGAACGCGACTCTATGTACATATGTACATACTTATCGTATTTGAAACTCAGGGGTCAATCATCGTTTTGTTTATTAGATTCGTGTTCAGTGGACGCAAATCTTTATACCTAATTAATGAGTGCGAATATTTTTATCGGTGTTATTTATTTTAACTTTAATTCGCCAAGCTTTTCTATAGCCAGATAGGTACCTGTACGATATTACGTTTACTTCTAGCGTGCGTATTTAATATTTGAAATTATGCGCATCAATTATTCAACGGCCAAGTGCATCGCCATTTCGTATTTGATCTTTCGTGTGCGCAAATAAGGTTTTCAAATATTCAAAATGTTTATTCTAGCGCGCTTAGCTTTTTCTCACGGTCCCCAGAGACCCGTTTAAATATGCAAAAGGTTTACAGAGTGAAAAGTATACCTACTCCAATTAAAGACTAGTCGAATTATCGACGCCGCGCCCGGCTTTAAACAAAACTCGGATTGGAAATCGAAAAACGTATCCCATTCCATCGTAACCCCCTATCACTGACAGTATAATGTATAATAGACTCGTTAAACTATTTAACTACATATATTTTAATATTATACATAGTTAGCTACAGACAAATTAATATAGTACGGTGACAATAATTGGCCGAAGGCTTGTTTGGCCACATCAACGGTAACATTTTCGTAAATGATGCACCATTTTGGGACATTTTTAAATTAGTGATTTCATCTACCTAGTCACATTTATTAGGTTAGGTTGGATTAGGTTAGGTTAGGTGAGGTTTTTTTATTATTATTCCACACGTGCATCACAAGTGTCTTGAGCTGAGACACTGCAAGAAAGGAAATGTTAGGTTAGGTCAGCTTATGTTGCGTTAGGTGAGGTCAGATCACAGATCAAGCTACAATAATAAAATAAAATATCAAGCAATTTTGCGATTCAATAAACAATCTTTGTTTAGATCACTGGTTGGGAATTTTTTTTGAGTTAGGAGTCATATTAGAGAAAATCTTGAAAAATTGGTCAAGTTTGGGAGTCGCAACGTATTATTTTCAAATTATACATTTGAATATTAATATAAATTAAATTAAATGTTGCTCATTTACGAAATGGATAGCTGTAAGAAATGAGCTATGTACTTCACGATATTTCTTAATGTCCAACAGTTTATTATTAAAAAGTATTTTAAAGTTTAATCTGAAAAAACGATCTTAAGACTTATCATAGCCATGAAGTTATGTAAATGTGGTTTAGTTTGATTTTGTGTAAATTGTGTGTCAACGTTTTATCTTGCAAAATCGAGAGCGGCAAGTTTTCATACAAAGAGCCGCATGAGTCTCCGGAGCCGCCAGATCCCGACCACTGATTTAGATTATTTCCACCCTAGGTTTTCCAACGAAATATATTTATTTATTTAAGATACGGCATAGCCGATGGAGCCCAGGGGTCATGTGGGAAAATCGCACGAAATTCGCAAGTCTGTCAATTGTACCGCACACACTGGCACGACTGCAGCGCCATTCCGCACTATACCGGCCGAATAGCCAACTACCATTTGTCACCTCGCTTTCGGAACGTTTGTATTTCACTCACGATCCTGACATGTACCCCTCAGATGAAGACGAAGCTGTAATATTAGCCGCACATTTATATGAATGATTAGTTCAACACTTTTATTGTTGAATGTAATTTATAACGGTGTGTCATCGAGGATCGGTACAGTATAAATTCGTGTCTATTTGTGTGTTTTCTTCTTCTGAAGTTGGCGTACTTGATATCAAGCGTTGCCTCTTTATTATTTGACAAATATTTTACCATCTCCGTTAGTTTGCCATTGCCTTTTAAGGCGGTGGCACACCTCTACGGATTTCATGCGAAATTCAGCTATGAAAATCGCACGAATTTCTCAAGTCTATCAATTGTACCGCGCCATTTGACACTCAACGGCCGAATAGCGAAATACCATCTGTCACCTCGCTTTCGGAACGTTTGTATTTCACTTACGATTCTGACGAGGATTCCTCAGGTGAAGACGAAGCTGTAATGTTGGCCGCATATTTATATGAATGATTAGTTAAATACTTTTAATTGTTGAATGTAATTTATAACGGATGGTTTGACAAAATCGACTGGTTTGTGTCACTCTGACATAACCTATCAAGTCAGATCGTACAGGATGGTATACTTTTTCACCGTCTCCAATAACTTTTCCACAAACGTCATCGAAATTGAGCGAATCGCTGAAAATATCGTGTACAAGAGATTCCGCGCCGATTTCCGGTGGGAAAACCTTAGCGGTGTGCTTATTTACAATATTTGTACGAAAATGGACACAGCCGCGGTGCGAGGGAGACCGCATATACGTAAGACCATCGGAGAAGGGGGAGAAGCGCTATCTGGCCATGTATGCGTGCGGTCGCGTGTAGCGATCAACGGAATCCTGCGGCGAGGCCATTATTCATTATTACTTACTCCAATAAAAAATAAAATAAAATAAAGTGCATACGGTACAGCATACAACAAAAACACTTGATAATGTCATCATTATCATCATCATCATCATCATTTTCAGCCGTTCACCATCCACTGCTGAATGAAGGCCTCTCCAATCCTGTCTGTCTTGAGCAACCTGCACCCACTTGACTCCACACATTCTTCTCAATTCATCAGCCCATCTTCCACTCGGTCTACCTTGCTTTCTTTCACATCCTCTCGGATACCATTCCAGTATTTCTCACGTCCATCTGCCATCCATTCTTCTCGTTATGTGTCCAGCCCATTGCCACTTCAACTTTTTCACCCGTACTGCTATATCTGCCACTTTGGTAATACTTCGTACCCATGTATTTCTTTTGCGATCTCTTCTCGTTATGCCAAGTATACATCTTTCCATGATTCTCTGTGTGCACTGCATCTTTCGTAGCATTCTTGAATTTAGCGTCCAAGTTTCACATCCATACGTCATAACTGGCAGTACGTACGCATTGGTCGTACGCCTTCTTTTTTAAGCATAGCGGAATGTTGGATTTAAAAACTATTTTCATTCTTCCAAAAGCACTCCATCCTAGTTTCATTCTTCGTTTTATTTCGTCTTCTTCACATCCAGTCATATTCACCAATTGTCCTAGGTATAAATAACTATCAACTATCTGTACAATGTGATTATCTACTGTGACTACGTTTTGCGTGCAAAATTTATATAACAACTTGATAATGTAAACACTGGTAATAATGGCCTAGCCCCAGGATTTCGTTGATCGTTACACGCGACCGCACGCATACATGGCCAGATAGCGCTTCTCGCTCGCTCCGATGGTCTTACGTATATGCGGTCTCCCTCGCACCGCGGCTGTGTCCATTTTCATACAAATATTGTAAATAAGCTAGCGGTGTAGGCAGCGCCACCTGCAACTGTGCGATACAACTCCCCACCATATCAAACGTGCGATTTTTTGTGCGTTTCTTCGCAATGCGAATACGAATTCGTAGAGGTGTGCGAACGCCTTTAAAGTATGGTACTGCAGCATTCTCAATGTAGAAAAACTTTGATACAGAGATTGCGACCAAGCACTGAAGACATTTTCTGACCGCTTTCATCCGTCGATTTCTCAACGGGTTCGCCTCGTTCGCCTCGCTCGTTATTTAATAAACTAAGAGATGAAAGCTCGCCGCGCTCGGTAATCCGAAAGATGCGGTCAGGCTAACTCGCCACGGCGATAAAATGCTTATGAGAGTGGCCTCAAAACCACCCCCTAACTTCCACCCGTTTCCTCAATTTTGATAATGTTGATTAAAATACTATGCGGGAGCGTCCGGGTCGGGCAAAGTTTGAATATCAAGAAAGTTGGCGGCGCCGTCGACGAAATTGCTTCAGCAACTCCTGAGGTAACAACTTCCCGCATGGCCTTATAAATTCATGCGTTGAGCCCAGATTGAGATTTCATGCAAATTCGAGTGACAAAAGCCATATCACCTACCCACCAGCCTAGCCGCACCATTTTATCGTTGGCTTCTTTTTTTTTTTTTTTTTTCCCCTTGCGTATCAATAAAAATCCGGGAACGGGCGATTTGCGCCGCGATTACTACTCGTGTGAGAGTACAAGCGTAAGAGTGTCTTGTCGCAGCGGCTCTCAAACTTTTCAGGGTCCTTTGCATGTAAAAAAATTTCGTTCGAGTCGTATAGTGGAAGTGTTTATAGGTGAGGTCGTCCCGAGTTGTAAAATTCAGGATGGTTCGTGGCCGATTGACACATTTAAGAACACTCTCCCGTCTGAGCGGTGGAGGATGTAGACATTTTTATTTATATTTTAGTCACAAATGTTCATAATATTACAAAATTCCACTATATCTATGATGTGGTTTAATAGTAAAAATGTGTTGAATGAAGTTAGGATTAATGATACAATTATTGAAATAGTTGATAATTTAAAATATTTGGGAATTCATATAGACTCTAAACTGAACTTTAAGGTACATGCTGAATATATAATTAAAAAAATGGCTAGAAAAGTTGGTGTTTTATGTAGGTTAAGAAATATTTTAAGTAGGAAAAGTAAGGTTTTAGTCTATAATACAACTGTCTTGCCACACCTGGTTTATTTTGCCACTGTACTTAATATGTTCAGTGGCCAAGATTTAAAAAAAATTCAAAGGTTGCAAAATAGAGCTATGAGAGGTATTTTGAATGTTGGTAGACTAAAAAGTATTAGAAGTATGTTAGATAAATTGGGATGGATGAGTATTAGAAATTGTTTAAAATTAAGCACACTGTCTTTTGTTTATAAGTTAGATCATAAGTTATTGCCAAGTTATTTTAAGAACTATATCATTAGATATAGTGATATTCATAATTATTCTACTAGAAATAAGAACAAACTAGTTGTAGGTAGAGTAAGGAAATCAAAGACAGCTGGTGGTGTTTTTCACAGGGGTGTTTCAATGTATAATGCCCTCCCGGAGTGCATCAAGTCTTCTAAGACAATAGATGCATTCTTAAAAAGTGTGAGGAGACACCTCTGTGAGAAATAGTAGTCAAGTATAAGTATATGTAGTGTATAATGTATATTTGATTTAGTGTTTTGAAATATGTAATAGATGCAGTTAAATTAGCTATTTATTTAGCTATTATTATATAAAATAAATAAATAAATATCTAAGGCTCTCAAACTATTGAATGCCTTGGCAACCGAAGATTTAGACATTTGTTCCATCACTTATCCTCGCTTTGTATCATATCTTAAACTTAATTTAGCTGGGATACTGAACGGGGATGGTTATTATTTTTTATTGTCAGTATGTAATATGTACCTACATATTTGGTATACAATGTACATACATATGTCAATATGTACTATATATATATTATATATGTATATAATAGCCCAAATCTGTCCGTCTGTCTGTCATAATTAAAAAACCAGAACGTCGCGCGAGTGGGATTTGAACCCGGTATCACCAGGTCGAAACATTGAGCGCTTGCGCTATGATCCAACGCCGACAATGCGAGATCGCTTATATTTTGAACATATAAATCGTTTGAAATTTCGCGACTTTGCTAAATTGTTACGTTGTTGTATTAATACAACAACTATAAAAACTATTAAATTTAATATTATTTTTCAGTACGAGTGATGAGAACGCTCCGTTGATATTCAACGGGCTTACACTAGTATACATACATATATATATATTTATGTTAATACGTACATGTATGTATGTATGTATGTGTGCGTGGGATGTTTATATCATGTATTATTTTCAACTGTAATTTTATTATCCTGTAATTGATTTTTGTTTGTAAATAATTTGGGCGTACAGCCGGTAAATAAATAAATGTCCGACACATTTTGAATAGAAAAATTATGGAGAGAGTGAAAATTAGTCTCTGGAAAACGTCGAAGCTCTACAATTATGTACGTACATTGAAGTATTTGTGGTTCAGTAGTTCCTTATTGCCTTCTAAAGGGTTGAGATAGTAAAGAATGAAAGGGCAATGAATAGGTATGTAAGAAATAATAAGGTAGAGGATTTTTTATCAATTGCTATCGCTTTTAGCAAGATTTGGATATAGCTTAATCAAGATTGAATTTATCAGGATTTTCCAGTGTATCTGACTTACATAGTTGTTGTACAAAATTGGCAACACTTTCCCTTTCCTTTCTTTCCCATTTATGTAGCGGGTAGCTAACTAGCCACTGAATAGTATCTCCGTCTAGTTACTTCCCTGACGTACGCTAAAATGTTGAAGAGGCAAATCTTGATATCAAATATGTCATTTTAAGATGAATCTTGTACGGAATTGGTAAAATCTGATAAGATCTGTGTTTAAAATTGTAATTATAATAACATTGGTCTACTTTTTCTTCTTATCGCTGACGCGATAAGACACCAAAACAGTGTATAAATATAATATTATAGTTCCGAGAAGAGAACTGGCGATTAGTACAATTTAAAAATGGGTCAATTTGGGGTCGGTGCGTATGCGGCCAGATTGGGTTTTCGTGTCGTACGAAATTGGACATATTCAGTGGCGGCTCGTGGCCTTTGGCAACATAATAAAGGTCATTAATTTGATGAGGACAGGTCGAGGGGTCAGATTACCTATCCGTCTACCCAATGCATAATATAAGGCGATGAGCCAAGTCTTTAATTAATTGGCGGCAAAGCCTTACGGACACCCAACTTGACACCTTATTGATTTTACCTTTCAGCTAAACTTCAAACGACTTGTCTCTAGCTCAGATTTTGAATCCCCATCAAACGGGAGACAGCTTGCATGAATTTTCATTCTCGTTTTTTTTTGTTATATTTTCATTGGACATTAAAGACTTAAAAAGAGTTAGTTGAGACCATGTCCGATATTGAAGTGAGTCGAAATTAATCATCTTACTTTATTTGCTTATATATTTTGAGCTTCACACTACCATTTTAAAATTGCATAAGATGTTTTAAATAATGTATTAAAATTAATTAAAAAATGATATCGCTTAAATGACCTCCGTGCAGTGACGTACAAAAACTTTTTATAACTTCGTGCGAACATGCAGCGATAAATTCAATAAATATTTTCAAATGTTTGAGGAAAAGTCATAATGGAAAAGATTTGAGGTAATTATATCTTCCAATCATAATTACCAGTGGTCGGGAACCTTTTTCAAGCTAAGTTTGTGAGCTGCAACATATTATTTTCAGATTATACATACATACGAGTATGAATATTCAAAATTAAATTAAATGTTACTCATTAATGATTAATGAAATGTAAGAAATAAGTTATCCTCGTTATATTTCTTAACGTTCGACAGTTTATTACTTAAAATTATTATAAAGTTTAATCTTAAAGCATTTAGTAGCCACGACGTTGTGGAAATGGGTTTCAATATTTTGTATTTCACGCAAAACGTTGGATGACAGTGAGAGCAGAAGATTGTCATACAAAGAGCCGCATGCGGCTCCGGAGCCGCCGGTTCCCAACCACTGATAATGACAGTTCCCATTATATTTGTTTATTGACTAATACTATTGATTAATTGTTTTCCGATAAAATTATTCTGTCACAAGTAACGTATGTAGGTAAATTATTGATATTTTTAATAATTTTATTTTCAATAAATTGCCTAAATTGAATATTTAATTAAAACATAAGTTATTAATTAACAAGTGTTAAATGATTATTTTAAAATATAACAAACACAAAAAAAAAAAATACTTTAAAATGCACCTGTTTAAAGTAAGGTGATACATTTTGGCCCACCGTTACAGTTTGTGTCTAATCCTCTTAGTACAGAAATAATCAATAAATTAGTGTTGTTCCAAATAATTATGCAACAGTTTGCCTTGTAATAAAAACAAGGAAAATATATTCGTATAATATATTATAAAATACACGCGAAAGAGAGCAAAACAGACATTGTAAGATAATAAATGGCGAACCGTCGATAACCTCGTCTCTTTTTTTTTTCGTGTCAATTTCTACGTGAAATCATTATTGATGTTATTGAATTATCTAGCGGTAGTGTTTACGATTCGAGCGATACACACATATGTACATACGTACATAGGTACAGTGTGTTCCGAAAGTGCGGCGCGTGATTGATAAGGGTTACAGAGCTCTCGGTTTGAGAGAGTTTGGGATCGGTTTTATAATACGTATTTTACAGACAACGAACCCATGGAGAAAACTTCTGCTAGAAATGACGAAGGAAGAACGCAGAGATAAAAACGTTTAAATATTTTATCGCGCCAAAGAGAGCTCCCGGTATTTATTTAAATATTTAATCGACAACTGTGGCGTTTTAATATTGTATCGACGCTTATGAGACGATTTTCGAACGTGAATATTTCACAGGATTTGCTTACTAGTACATATATAAAAATAATATGAAATGCATTATGATTGAGATTATATACCTACTAGTGTAAGCCCGTTGAATATCAACGGAGCGTTCTCATCACCCGTACTGAAAAATAATATTAAATCTAATAGTTTTTATAGTTGTTGCATGTAGATGGCGCGTTATAATACAACAGCGTAACAATTTAGCAAATTCGCGAGCCTATTGACAATAAATATTGTCAAATCGTAGCAGGTTCATCATTGTCTCCGTTGTATGATAGTGTAAGCACGACTCATTCCAAAGTGGTGATCACGGGTTCAAATCCCACTCGCGCGCGACGTTCTGGTTTTTAATCATTTACCTCAGCAAGCGTTATCAGCAGACAGACAGACGGATTTCGGCTTTTATATATGTAGATAATACCTACTGTTTTAGTGTCGTACAGTTTATCACACATAAATCATGTTAAAAAATAGACACATACAGAAATCTGTGCTTCGGTTATAAAAGGACGAATACGAAGCTTGCAATCTGCGATCCGAGAATTTCGGTAAATTTTTTGATCCTCAATCACGAGATTTTTAGATTAATTATTAGATTATATCATTCTTTATATGAAAAATAATAGTAAATATGACCATTTTGAAGCATGGAAAGATGTATGCTTGGTATAACAAGAAGATATCTTAAGAGGAATACATGGGTAAGAATTATGACCAAAGTGGCAGATATAGCAGTACGTTTGAAAAAGTTGAAGTGGATACATAGCGAAAAGAATGGATGGCAGATGGACGTGAGAAATACTGGAATGGTATCCGAGAGGATGTAAAAGAAAGCAAGGTAGATCGAGTGGACGATGGGCTGATGAATTGAGAAGAATGTGCGGAGTTAAGTGGATGCAGATTGCTCAAGACAGACAGACAGGAATGGAAGAGGATTGGAGAGGCCTTCATCCAGCAGTGGATGGTGAACGGCTGAAAATGATGATGACCATTTTAAAAATGCTAGTTTTTCTCTATTTTATCCCTATCCTGGTTTACTAAAAAGTGTGAAATCGTAGTCCCGAGATTGAAAATTTGAAATCAAATAATTGATTGAGCGAATCACTTCAATTAATACATCATTGAACGTGTTTCGTTTACATTTTTGATATCTTAAGCCTTTTAGTACCAGAGATGGGTCAAAAGTAGACCAATGTAACCTTTTTAATTTCGAGAGACATACATCAGTTTGATTTCGCACACAGAAACAAATCATGAAAAAGTGTTCAGAGAACCTGATGTACATTAGTGGTAAAAACCCGAAGTTTAATTTTTGCACGACAACAATACCTTATCTATACTACGTATATTTATTTAATATTAGGTAACATACAGCTCATAAAGTACAATATACAATAATATTAATTCCACGTAATACATACAATACAGTCAAAATAGTTACAAACAAACAAACAACAGATCATAACAAGAAAGGAATTTAGAAGTTAGAGCTGGAAAGGAACTTACGTAAGTAAAGATAATCTGAAGGAGGGCAAAGAATAGTGAAAAGGATCAATATGTTCCGGAATTTCGTTGAATGACGAGCAGGACCTATAAATGAAGAAGTTTTGCGAATAATTAGTGGAACATAGATTCAAATGAAACAATGGAGATCTAGGGGGACAATGCAGAAGGATCCTACTTAGTAGATAAGGGCTATCTGATAAATTATTTAAAAGCTCAAATACAAAGCAGAGATCCGAGACCGTCCTTCTGGATTGTAGAGGGACGTAATCACGGGAATTTTCAGAAGAAGAAGAAAGACGAAACCTGGAAATGTAGTACGCATGGAACTTCTTATTAATTTTTTCCAATTTAGTAAATGAATCTTCGTAAAACAGGTTCCATATATGTATATGTAGTATTAGCAAATTCAAGGTATATTGTATAGTATCTCTCACAAATATATTGTATAGTAGAGACACAGTATCAAAGGTCTTAAATAATCTCATTATGAATATAATTTCAAACTGCTTTAAGCCTCATTGACAGTCGCATCAATGCGGGAATTAAAAGACAATTTACTATCTACATAATATGTAATAAGACCACTAACACAGTCAACTCTCAATACTTGCGTCTACCCAATAAAGATATCAAACAATACAGGGGAAGCAAGTCTGGAGGAAGTGATATGAAAACATCAGTGCTCGAATTCAGCGGGAGCGGCAGGGAGCGGGCGTTCCCTTTCGTGAGATTTGAAAACGTAGCGTATCGTTTCGTGAAATCTGTAAATTTAGCGCTCCCTTTCGTAAAAAACCAAAATTTCCGTGCTCTTTCAATAATTATTCCCATAAAAATGTTTTTTACATTTATGACTCCTAAATCACAATCTTTGACTGAAAGTTAAATTCTTTACATTTCAATTCCGACAAAGGCATCTTATCTGTAGCCAAAAGCCATTTAAAATATTATTATGTTTTGAAAAAGCTGGATGCACTTGTGTTACTTGAAGATAACATTTAGAATTCGAGGGTTTTTATGCGCAAAAAGTTTTATTGCTTTATGGTCGGCACTATCTGTCACACTATGGTCGAACTGCAACGGGTCCCTCTCGGGGCATCGGTCATTTCGATAATTTACGATATCTTGCTTTGAATTGTCGGCTTTCTATTTTTAACAAAATTTCTAAAGCAGCTGTACCGCTACCATTATACTAAAGGAACCAAAATTTCAAAATACTTCAGTCTTGCCTGTCCCTCTGATGAGAGAACTTGAATTTACCGAACGTATTTGCAATTTCAATCTATCATCGGGAATCGCTTGATTATTATTTTTTATTTATATTTTATTACTGCACTTCATCACTAACAAACACTTTTCTAGCAACATGTTTTAAGTTGTCTGAATTATAATTACTGCACGTGACTAACTAAATAGTGATATTAACAATTATTCAAATTAAAAAAAAATTAACTGCGTAAATTGTGCATTCAGTTTCTATAATAATAATACTAATAACCTAATATATACAACTATAAATTCATTTATATTGGTGTACATATGTTACGTAAGTGTTTTGGTGTTATAATATACATATTTATGTATAGAAATGTACGTACATTTTCTATACATATAGTTAAAAAAAAAGGTCGTTTGATATTTTTTGAAAATTATCGAGCGCTCCCGTTCGTGAAAATTTTCATTTCGAGCACTGGAAAACATTAACATATTAAACAGAGCAACTGATTTATATCACAGTAGCTCGAATACGAATCAAGATCATTTTGACGATTGAGACAGTCTTCAAGGGAATACATTTTTATATCATCGGCGAACACGAATAAAGTAATATAATGATTTAACACCAACAATACTTTCCGTTGACCGTGTACGTGCACGTTCACTATCTCGGGTATAAATTGAATGGCGAGCGTCCGAAATCACGTCGTCCCAATATAATTTCATATTTTTTTTCTACCCCCAACTATCCGGTCGTAAGGACCATTTCAGCAGGTAAGCTGCATGTCTCAAATTATCCTTACGCCTTTTTTTTTTGCGACCCAGCTCCCTGTGCGAATAGTGTTTCGTACGTGAGCTGGTTTCCACCTGGAAAATAGGTTCCGAGTCCGATCTCCACTTATTCATTTCCAGGGGATAATCTCGCCGCGGGGGAAATTGGGACGGAACGCCATTTTCATTGTGTCTTTCAATTTAATGTTTCAATTACGAGGAATATCGCCGAAATGTATTATATTAATTCTAAATAATACGATACCTTTATCCACCACACGTGTACAAAGGTATCGCAGTGTATGTACATACATATATCATCATAATTTTCAACCATTCACCAGACACTGCTGGATGAAGGCTTTCCATTCCAGTATGTCTTGAGCAATCTGCATTCAATTTACTCCACACATTCCTCTCAATTCATCAGCCCATCTTCCACTTGGTCTACCTTGCTTTCTTTCACATCCTCTCGGATACCATTCCAGTACTTCTCGCGTCCATCTGCCATCCATTCTTCTTGCTATGTGTCCAGCCCATTGCCACTTCAACTTTTTCACCCTTACTGCTATATCTGCCACTTTGGTCATACTTCTTACCCATGTATTTCTTTTGCAATCTCTTCTTGTTATGCCAAGCATACATCTTTCCATGCTTCTCTGTGTGCAATGGATCTTTCGTAGCATTCTTGAATTTAGCGTCCAAGTTTCACATCCATACGTCATAACTGGCAGTACGTATTGGTCGTACGCCTTCTTTTTTAAGCATAGCGGAATGTTGGATATAAAAACTATGTTCATTCTTCCAAAAGCACTCCATCCTACTTTCATTCTTCGTTTTATTTCAACTTCTTTACATCCAGTCATATTCACCAACTTTTTTAGTAGTATTTTTTAGTCAGTATTTCTCACGTCCATCTGCCATCCATTTATCTGTGACTTTGGTCACGCTTCTTACCCACGTATTCCTCTTCTGCGTCCACGCTTCTCTGTATGCACTGGATCTTTCGTAGCATTCTTGAATTTAGCATCTAAGTTTCACATCCGTACGTAGCAGCACGCATCGGTCTTATCGGCTTTATTTTTTAAGCACAGCGGGATGTTGGATTTAAAAATTGTAAATTCCAATATGTCGCCATCCAGTTTACTCCATACATTCTTGTCAATTCATCAGCCCATCGTCCAATCGGTCTACCTTGCTTTCTTTCATATCCTCTCGGGGATACCATTCCAGTATTTCTCGCGTCCATCTGCCATTTTTCACACGCTCCGCTATATCTGCCACCTTAGTCATGTATTCCTCTTACGATCACTTCTTGTTATACCAAGCATACATGCTTCTTTATGTGCACTGGATCTTGCGTAACATTCTTGAATTTAGCATCCACGTTTCACACGTCATAACTGGCAGTACTCATTGGTCGTATGCCTTCTTTTTTAAGCATAGCGGAATGTTGGATTTAAAAACAATGTTCATTCTTACAAAAGCACTCCATCCTAGTTTTGTTTGTTCTTCTTTACATCCAGTCATATTCACCAATTGTCCTAGGTATAAATAACTATCAACTATCTCTACAATGTGCTTATCTACAGTGACTACGTTTTGCGTGCAAAATTCATTAAACATAATTTTAGTTTTATTAAAATTAATTTTTAATACTACCTTCATACTTTCGCTGCTTAATTGTGTTAATCGTGTACATATACCGGTATTAAAACAGGTATTATTAATATATTATTTTTTTTGGTTTGTTTCAGTTAAAGATGCGCTTTTTACAATTGTCGTTTTTGATATTGGCATTCTTCGCCACATTTGTCGTGTCCGGAAATGATTCAAACAGTTCCGAAAGTGACGAAAGCAACGAGTCAGGTGAGGAAAAAAATTAAAGTGGGCCAAAATATATATATTTCAAACGTTCGTTACTTATCAATCGCAATTTTTTTTAAATTGGATAAGAAATGTGTGTCTTATTATACCTTGAAAAGTTAGTTAAAAAAATGTGAATTACATATGGTGAATTTTAGGCGTTTAAATTGGCTTATTGTTTTAAATATCTTCTTTCAAGTTGCATTATTTGTTATTTCCTAAAACTTCAATACGTACTTGTTTGAATAAAATTGATCGAACGTGTATTTCAAGTAAACTTTAATCATTCGGATGATGTTTTTTAATATACACGTCACAAAAAACAATATGGAATCATCGTGGGTTTGTCTTTTTCTCCTTTCCTCTGTGACTGAAAATATAATCGGAAAAACAATTAGAACGATATGATGTAGACCACGCGAGCTTTATGAATCATTATATAAAAGTCAAAAACGATTATTGACTTTGACATTTTACAGGCAAGCCAAAATGCAGTTTTACCGAAATCTTCAAGTGCAAACAAGAAGCAACTTGTGAAAATTTGAGCACATTAGACACCAGGACAGTACAGAAGACTTGCTCGTGCATTTGCAGATTAGGACTCGTCAGAATGAACGGCGAATGTGTCCAAAAGAATAAATGTTACAATAACACAGTGCGCCGATCCAGTGAGTGTCTTTGAAATTCCTCAAAGTACCAATTGATTCCTATGACTAATCTGTACAATTTTTTTTTCAGCGACCGAATGTAAGGACCCTAACGAGCAGTACTTGTATTGTGGCAGCAAATGTCCAGCTCGTTGTGGAGATAAACCGGGACAGAGAATCTGCACCACAGATTGTGTCAAAGGATGCTTCTGCAAAAAGGGACTCATCCTCAACACTAGCAATAAATGCGTATCACCCAGTAAATGTTAATATGTGAATAAAATGCGTAATAAAGCCGCAAAGATGTTTAATTCGACCATTATGTACCTATCCTATGCGAATCGAAGCGTATCGCATCTGTGATGTTTGTTTTGGCTGTTGTGAAATTCGATATTCCAGCTGAGATATTATTATACAAGCTTTGGTAATTATTATTTATTTATGAAAAGGTGGTTTCTCGTTAGTTAGACGTATCGATTTCGATGTGTATTTATTTTGAGGCGAAGTGCAAAGCGAATTCGAATAAGTTTGAATGTAAGCCTTTAAGGATTTGATCCAGTGTAGTCCTGCCAAGGTAAGGATATGCTGATGGGTTGGTTTAGGCGGGAGCTGCTGGATTTGTTGCCAGGATAAAAGAGTCTTCTCGGAATATAAAATATTATTTAGAAACGTTTGAGGAATGTACGCAGACTGGAGAATAGGGGAAGACATTTAAACAGTTCCTAGCTGAGCGTTCGAGTGGGGTTTTTTTTTTTTCGCATAATTTTACGAAAAATTGCCTTTGAGAATGAAATGTATTCTTTCAGTTCACGTTTGTGTCGTTTCTAAGATATTTTTGACGGGAATTCCCTAGGTAAAATGTACATACATACCTACGAGTAAATCAACAAAATCTATGGTACCTATTTATACACTACAAAGTGTAAGCCCGCTGAATATCAACGGAGCGTTCTCATCACCCGGACTGAAAAATAATATTAAATTTAATAGTTTTTATAGTTGTTGCATCTATGCAACAACTACATACATATATGGTGCGTTATAATACAACAGCGTAACAATCTAGCAAAGTTGCGAACTTTCAACCTATTTATATAGTCAAAATAAAAGGGATCTCGCATCATTTGGTTTGGCTCAACGTACCAGATCAAATCCCACTCGTACGACGTTCTGGTTTTTTTTTTAATTATTTACCGATGCGAGCGTTATCAGCAGACAGACAGACACACACAGATACACGAAATAGGGCTATTATATTATTACTAGTGTAAGCCCGTTGAATATCAACGGAGCGGTTTCTCATCACCCGTACTGAAAAATAATATTAAATTTAATAGTTTTTATAGTTGTTGCATCTATGCAACCAAGCGCCATCTATGGCGCGTTATAATAACAACGCAACAAAAATTTGGCAAAGTCGCGAACCATTTAAGAATAAATATTGGCCAATTATAGCACGTCCGTCATCGCCTCCGTTTGGAAGATAGTGTCAGCACGATTCCTCTCAACTTGGTGGTACTGGGCTCAAATCCCACTCGTGCGACGTTCCGGCTTTTTAATCATTTACCTCAGCGAGCGTTATCAGCAGACAGACACACACACACACACACAGACAGACAGACTGACGTATTTCGGCTATTATATACATATCACCCGTACTGTACCCGAGTGTTTGTGTGGTTGAGTATATGTGTATTTAATAGTTTTTATAGTTGTTGTATAGATGGTGCTTTATAATAACAATTATATACATATATATAATTTAGCAAAGTTGCGAACACTTGCGAGGGTGACGTCATAACGTTATCAGCAGACAGACAGACGGATTTCGGCTATTATATATATAATATATGTATATAATAGCCGAAATCCGTCTGTCTGTCTGTCTGTCTGCCTGTCTGCTGATAACGCTCGCTGAGGAAAAATTATTAAAAAACCACTAGAACGAGGGGGATCGAACCCACGACCTCAGGCTCGGGAAGAACGTCTTAAGACTAATCTGCCATCACCCTTGCTCAAGTTAGTCCTTTTTTTTTTTAAACATTACCTACAAAAGGGATTGTGGCTCTGCTTCACCTATAACATAAAAACTCTGCTAATAATACATAGATGTCGATATAAAAACTATTTTTTTTTCTTTTTTTGCTTTTTGATTTTTACAAAATCACTTACAAAACTATAATTATTATATATATAATAATTAATAATTATAATATAAATAGTTAAGTAAAAAAAAAAATTTTTTTTCCAGTGGGTATCGGGGATCGATCGATTTGGGTAATGGGATCTCTATTACGATATTACGATATTTAAAATTCGTTTCACGCTTTACGATATTTAAAATTCGTTTCACGCTTTACGATATTTAAAATTCAGCGGGCGTTGATATTCAACGGGCTTACATTAGTGTATATATGGTGGTGGTTTTTGCCAAACGGATAACTATGAAAAACAAATCCATTCCTACCTACCAAATCATTATTCCTCTCTCTCCCTTTCTCCCGCCAGAAAGTAATGGGAAACCAATGGAGATGATCTTTTCGTAGTTAATTTACTATGACAGATGGTAACATGTTTGTCATACATAGAGTGAAGAAGCAACGCTTGACGTCAAGTACGCTACTTTCAGAAAAGGAACATCATCAACGGACAGTATTACAGTACTAGTACAAATGAGTCGCCTAGTTCCAAATCCCGATAAGTCCACAATATATAAAAAACGAGGATAAAATATTTTCTGGTTCTAAGAATGTTTTCAAACAATGCCTTATACTTGAATTATTCCAAATACCGCCAAGTGCGCCGTAAAAAAATATTGAAAATCAGTGTTAGTTCCAAAAACTGACAATTGCACTATGATAAAAGCTGATAAAAGCCATATTTAGAAACAAACAACGATAAATCCACGTTTCTAATCTCAATATTTTGTTTAATATCAACAAAATTAAGTTTAAATGAGTTTAAACGCCATCAAGCAAATAAGTCTGTAGCAGAAAAACCGCGTTTGCGAACAAGTGAGTTTTATGGACTTATCGGGATTTGGAACTAGGCGACTCATATGTACATAGATAAATAAACTTGATATGAAATAACGCTACAATGAAAAGTAAACAATGACTGCAGCAAAACAGCACATACATACATACATAGATGGTTAAATTGAGATGGCCATCAGCTATATACACATAATTGAATGGCGGAACGATATAATTGAAAAGCGGACCATCGTTTAATTTGACGAGTAATTCCCAATTGAAGTCCACGGCTCAGAAACGCGAAACAAACCTCGTTTAATTGTTCGCTCCAACTTTGCTCTTTGGACAATGCAACGATTCATCATCACCGGAATGTGCATACTACTAATGGGGTTATATGTATGTACTTAAAACTTTGAATGCAGACATTTCGAGTGCAGTTTGTCGGTTGTGATTGTAAATATTTGGGCATAGCCGTGACGGGGTAAACGGTCACGAAAGAGCACATCGTGTCTCGGCCGAGCGATAAAGGTTGCAATCACCATAAATCATAGATTGTACAACAACCTTTACGACAAGTAGGACACTCCTCAAACTGTCACCTCTGATCACTAATGTCACCATCGTGTCGCATCGCAAGCCCGACGATTATGTATAGACTTTGAGACTTTGATTTTAACCCCAACGTGCAGGGTATCCAATAAATCGACGATAGATCGTTGGAATCATAAACGAAGATTCGGGGTCGAAAATTTTTCTCAGTGGTTTTAGACCAGTGGTCGGGTACCTTTTTCGAGCTAAGAGCCAAATTAGGGAAGACCCTGCAAAATTGGTTAAGTTTGGGAGCCGCAAAATATATAATTTTCAGATTATATGTGATAAAATAAAGAATGAAACTGGGATGGAGCGCTTTTGGAAGAATGATTCCATTTAAACATCCCGCTATGCTAAAAAAATAAGGCATACGACCGATGCGTACTACCAGTTACGACGTATGGATGTGAAACGTGGATGCTAAATTAAATGTGACATAAGATCCAGTGCACACAGAGAAGCATGGAAAGATGTATGCTCGTTATACGAGAAGATACCGTAAGAGGAGTACACGGGTAAGAAGTATTGATCAAAGTGGTAAATATTAGCAGAACGTGTAAAAAGTTGTAATGGATGGCAAATGGACGCGAGAAATACTGGAACGGTATCTGAGAGGATGTGAAAGAAAGCAAGGTAGACCGAGTGGACGATGGGCTGATGAATTGAGACGAATCTGTGAAGTGAATTGGATGCAGATTGCTCAAGACGGACCTTCATCCAGCAGTGGATGATGAACGGCTGAAAATGATGATGATAATATTCAAAATTAAATTTAATGTTACATAAGATCCAGTGCACACAGAGAAGCATGGAAAGATGTACATATCTACATACAAAGATGTAGATGTATATAATACACGGGTAAGAAGAATGACTAAAGTGAGACAGATATAAAGGGCACATAGTGAAAATAATGGATGGCAGATGGACACGAGAAATACTGGAATGGTATCCGAGAGGATGTGAAAGATAGCAAGGTAGACCGAGTGGAAGATGGGCTGACGAATTGAGAAGAATGTATAGAGTCAAGTGGATGCAGATTCTGTCTGTCTTGAGTAATCTGCATCCACTTGCACACATTCTTATCAATTCATCAGCCCATCTTCCACTTCCAACCACAACTTTTTCACGCGTACTGCTATATCTGCCACTTTGGTCATACTTCTTACCCATGTATTTCTTTTGCGATCTCTTCTTGTTATACCAAGCATATATCTCCCCATGCTTTTCTGTGTGCACTGCATCTTTCGTATCATTCTTGAATTTAGCGTCCAAGTTTCACATCCATACGTTATAACTGGCAGTACGCATTGGTCGTATGCCTTCTTTTTTAAGCATAGCGGAATGTTGGATTTAAAAACTATATTCATTCTTCCAAAAGCACTGCATCCTAGTTTTATTTATTCTTCTTTACATCCAGTCATATTCACCAACTGCCCTAGGTAAAGATAACTATCAACTATCTCTACAATATGATTATCTACTGTGACTTTGTACGCTTTGCGTGCAGAATTCATTAAACAAGACGGAATATATGATTGTATATTTGTGTACATCATATGTTGTACATATAAATTTTGGCTTAAAACCTGTGTAAATAAATAAATTAATAAATATCGACCGGATCACACTTACTACATACATAATTGTGATACGAACGAGTAAACGAATTTAGGTGCGAGTACATATGTATGTATACTTGTATCTAAAGGGGTTGAAAATCAAGGAAATTTCGACTAATAAGAATATCGTCCGAAACAAGGTATTTAGTAGAAATTTTTTTCCATCTAGGGCCATATAGGGGTTCGTGTTGGGGGGTTCGCGGCCACGCAGCAGGGGTAGTCATTAGGTATCGGCAGTGGCGTGCCACGTCCACATTACACCTGCCATTGAACCCTCGCTGATTGATTGAGGTTTACTTTGTGACTTTACACCACACCCGGCAAGCCTTTTTTTTTTTACCTCCTCTCCATCCTCCATTTTCCTGACTCTCTACCTTCCCCTTTCTACCATACCCCCCCCAGCCCCCCGTCGACAAAAGAAAGGTACGAGTGGTGCGTGCCCTGAGCGATACGAGCGATTTGTAACGTGTTTGTTCTACGTGTGTGCGTTACATTGCCGTCTGCGATTTGACACAAATGTACACATAACGTGTAATGTAGTTTGTCCCGTTTGAAACGTTGGAAAGGCTGCCCCCTGTATACGAAAACGCTTGAAATAATAAACGCGAAGTTAAACCGATCTGTCAGAGTACGTCTCGTCAAACGTATATGTATGTATGTACATATATATGTATGTCATCATCATTTTCAGAAGACCTTTCCAATCCTCTTCCATTCCTGTCTGTCTTTAACAATCCGCAAATTCTTCTCACTTCATCAGCCCATCTTCCAGTATTTATCGCGTCCATCTGCCATCCATTATTCTCGCTATGTGTCCCATTGCCACTTCAACTTTTACACACGTACTGCTATATCTGCCACTTTGGTCATACTTCTTACCCATGTATTCCTCTTACGATCTCTTCTTGTTATACCAAGCATACATTATTTCCATGCTTCTCTGTGTGCACTGGATCTTACGTAGCATTCTTGAATTTAGCATCTAAGTTTCACATCCGTACGTAGCAGTACGCATCGGTCGTATGCTTTATTTTTTTAAGCACAGCGGGATGTTGGATTTAAAAATTGTAAATTCCAGTCTGTCTTGAGCAATCTGCATCCACTTGACTCCGCACATTCTTCTCATTTCATCGGTCTACCTTGCTTTCTTTCACATCCTCTCGGATGCCATTTCAGTATTTCTCGCGTCCATCTGCCATCCATTCTTCTCGCTATGTGTCCCAACCCATTGCCACTTCAACTTTTTCACACGTACTGCTATATCTGCCACTTTGGTCATATTTCTTACCCATGTATTTCTTTTGCGATCTCTTCTTGTTATACCAAGCATACATTATTTCCATGCTTCTCTGTGTGCACTGGATCTTACGTAGCATTCTTGAATTTAGCATCTAAGTTTCACATCCGTACGTAGCAGTACGCATCGGTCGTATGCTTTATTTTTTTAAGCACAGCGGGATGTTGGATTTAAAAATTGTAAATTCCAGTCTGTCTTGAGCAATCTGCATCCACTTGACTCCGCACATTCTTCTCACTTCATCGGTCTACCTTGCTTTCTTTCACATCCTCTCGGATACCATTTCAGTATTTCTCGCGTCCATCTGCCATCCATTCTTCTCGCTATGTGTCCCAGCCCATTGCCACTTCAACTTTTTCACACGTACTGCTATATCTGCCACTTTGGTCATATTTCTTACCCATGTATTTCTTTTGCGATCTCTTCTTGTTATACCAAGCATACATTATTTCCATGCTTCTCTGTGTGAACTGGATCTTTCGTAGCGTTCTTGAATTTAGCATCTAAGTTTCACATTCGTACTTAGCAGTACGCATCGGTCGTATGCTTTATTTTTTTAAGCACAGCGGGATGTTGGATTTAAAAATTGTAAATTCCAGTCTGTCTTGAGCAATCTGCATCCACTTGACTCCGCACATTCTTCTCACTTTATCGGTCTACCTTGCTTTCTTTCACATCCTCTCGGATACCATTTCAGTATTTCTCGCGTCCATCTGCCATCCATTCTTCTCGCTATGTGTCCCAGCCCATTGCCACTTCAACTTTTTCACACGTACTGCTATATCTGCCACTTTGGTCATATTTCTTACCCATGTATTTCTTTTGCGATCTCTTCTTGTTATACCAAGCATACATTATTTCCATGCTTCTCTGTGTGAACTGGATCTTTCGTAGCGTTCTTGAATTTAGCATCTAAGTTTCACATTCGTACTTAGCAGTACGCATCGGTCGTATGCTTTATTTTTTTAAGCACAGCGGGATGTTGGATTTAAAAATTGTAAATTCCAGTCTGTCTTGAGCAATCTGCATCCACTTGACTCCGCACATTCTTCTCCTTCATCGGTCTACCTTGCTTTCTTTCACATCCTCTCGGATACCATTTCAGTATTTCTCGCGTCCATCTGCCATCCATTCTTCTCGCTATGTGTCCCAGCCCATTGCCACTTCAACTTTTTCACACGTACTGCTATATCTGCCACTTTGGTCATATTTCTTACCCATGTATTTCTTTTGCGATCTCTTCTTGTTATACCAAGCATACATTATTTCCATGCTTCTCTGTGTGCACTGGATCTTACGTAGCATTCTTGAATTTAGCATCTAAGTTTCACATCCGTACGTAGCAGTACGCATCGGTCGTATGCTTTTTTTTTTTAAGCACAGCGGGATGTTGGATTTAAAAATTGTAAATTCCAGTCTGTCTTGAGCAATCTGCATCCACTTGACTCCGCACATTCTTCTCATTTCATCGGTCTACCTTGCTTTCTTTCACATCCTCTCGGATACCATTTCAGTATTTCTCGCGTCCATCTGCCATCCATTCTTCTCGCTATGTGTCCCAGCCCATTGCCACTTCAACTTTTTCACACGTACTGCTATATCTGCCACTTTGGTCATATTTCTTACCCATGTATTTCTTTTGCGATCTCTTCTTGTTATACCAAGCATACATTATTTCCATGCTTCTCTGTGTGCACTGGATCTTACGTAGCATTCTTGAATTTAGCATCTAAGTTTCACATCCGTACGTAGCAGTACGCATCGGTCGTATGCTTTTTTTTTTTAAGCACAGCGGGATGTTGGATTTAAAATTGTAAATTCCAGTCTGTCTTGAGCAATCTGCATCCACTTGACTCCGCACATTCTTCTCACTTCATCGGTCTACCTTGCTTTCTTTCACATCCTCTCGGATACCATTTCAGTATTTCTCGCGTCCATCTGCCATCCATTCTTCTCGCTATGTGTCCCAGCCCATTGCCACTTCAACTTTTTCACACGTACTGCTATATCTGCCACTTTGGTCATATTTCTTACCCATGTATTTCTTTTGCGATCTCTTCTTGTTATACCAAGCATACATTATTTCCATGCTTCTCTGTGTGAACTGGATCTTACGTAGCGTTCTTGAATTTAGCATCTAAGTTTCACATTCGTACTTAGCAGTACGCATCGGTCGTATCTTTATTTTTTTTAAGCACAGCGGGATGTTGGATTTAAAATTGTAAATTCCAGTCTGTCTTGAGCAATCTGCATCCACTTGACTCCGCACATTCTTCTCACTTCATCGCTCTACCTTGCTTTCTTTCACATCCTCTCGGATACCATTTCAGTATTTCTCGCGTCCATCTGCCATCCATTCTTCTCGCTATGTGTCCCAGCCCATTGCCACTTCAACTTTTTTACACGTACTGCTATATCTGCCACTTTGGTCATATTTCTTACCCATGTATTTCTTTTGCGATCTCTTCTTGTTATACCAAGCATACATTATTTCCATGCTTCTCTGTGTGAACTGGATCTTTCGTAGCGTTCTTGAATTTAGCATCTAAGTTTCACATTCG
Organism: Parapsyche elsis; assembly: GCA_022651745.1. Taxonomy (NCBI): domain Eukaryota; kingdom Metazoa; phylum Arthropoda; class Insecta; order Trichoptera; family Hydropsychidae; genus Parapsyche; species Parapsyche elsis. The sequence goes on from JAGVSN010000016.1 coordinate 35,546, forward strand.
TACTTAGCAGTACGCATCGGTCGTATGCTTTATTTTTTTTAAGCACAGCGGGATGTTGGATTTAAAAATTGTAAATTCCAGTCTGTCTTGAGCAATCTGCATCCACTTGACTCCGCACATTCTTCTCACTTCATCGGTCTACCTTGCTTTCTTTCACATCCTCTCGGATACCATTTCAGTATTTCTCGCGTCCATCTGCCATCCATTCTTCTCGCTATGTGTCCCAGCCCATTGCCACTTCAACTTTTTTTTCACACGTACTGCTATATCTGCGACTTTGGTCATATTTCTTACCCATGTATTTCTTTTGCGATCTCTTCTTGTTATACCAAGCATACATTATTTCCATGCTTCTCTGTGTGCACTGGATCTTACGTAGCATTCTTGAATTTAGCATCTAAGTTTCACATCCGTACGTAGCAGTACGCATCGGTCGTATGCTTTATTTTTTTTTTAAGCACAGCGGGATGTTGGATTTAAAATTGTAAATTCCAGTCTGTCTTGAGCAATCTGCATCCACTTGACTCCGCACATTCTTCTCATTTCATCGGTCTACCTTGCTTTCTTTCACATCCTCTCGGATACCATTTCAGTATTTCTCGCGTCCATCTGCCATCCATTCTTCTCGCTATGTGTCCCAGCCCATTGCCACTTCAACTTTTTCACACGTACTGCTATATCTGCCACTTTGGTCATATTTCTTACCCATGTATTTCTTTTGCGATCTCTTCTTGTTATACCAAGCATACATTATTTCCATGCTTCTCTGTGTGCACTGGATCTTACGTAGCATTCTTGAATTTAGCATCTAAGTTTCACATCCGTACGTAGCAGTACGCATCGGTCGTATGTTTTATTTTTTTTAAGCACAGCGGGATGTTGGATTTAAAAATTGTAAATTCCAGTCTGTCTTGAGCAATCTGCATCCACTTGACTCCGCACATTCTTCTCACTTCATCGGTCTACCTTGCTTTCTTTCACATCCTCTCGGATACCATTTCAGTATTTCTCGCGTCCATCTGCCATCCATTCTTCTCGCTATGTGTCCCAGCCCATTGCCACTTCAACTTTTTCACACGTACTGCTATATCTGCCACTTTGGTCATATTTCTTACCCATGTATTTCTTTTTTGCGATCTCTTCTTGTTATACCAAGCATACATTATTTCCATGCTTCTCTGTGTGAACTGGATCTTACGTAGCGTTCTTGAATTTAGCATCTAAGTTTCACATTCGTACTTAGCAGTACGCATCGGTCGTATGCTTTATTTTTTTAAGCACAGCGGGATGTTGGATTTAAAAATTGTAAATTCCAGTCTGTCTTGAGCAATCTGCATCCACTTGACTCCGCACATTCTTCTCACTTCATCGCTCTACCTTGCTTTCTTTCACATCCTCTCGGATACCATTTCAGTATTTCTCGCGTCCATCTGCCATCCATTCTTCTCGCTATGTGTCCCAGCCCATTGCCACTTCAACTTTTTTACACGTACTGCTATATCTGCCACTTTGGTCATATTTTTACCCATGTATTTCTTTTGCGATCTCTTCTTGTTATACCAAGCATACATTATTTCCATGCTTCTCTGTGTGAACTGGATCTTACGTAGCGTTCTTGAATTTAGCATCTAAGTTTCACATCCGTACGTAGCAGTACGCATCGGTCGTATGCTTTATTTTTTTAAGCACAGCGGGATGTTGGATTTAAAAATTGTAAATTCCAGTCTGTCTTGAGCAATCTGCATCCACTTGACTCCGCACATTCTTCTCATTTCATCGGTCTACCTTGCTTTCTTTCACATCCTCTCGGATACCATTTCAGTATTTCTCGCGTCCATCTGCCATCCATTCTTCTCGCTATGTGTCCCAGCCCATTGCCACTTCAACTTTTTCACACGTACTGCTATATCTGCCACTTTGGTCATATTTCTTACCCATGTATTTCTTTTGCGATCTCTTCTTGTTATACCAAGCATACATTATTTCCATGCTTCTCTGTGTGAACTGGATCTTACGTAGCATTCTTGAATTTAGCATCTAAGTTTCACATCCGTACGTAGCAGTACGCATCGGTCGTATGCTTTATTTTTTTAAGCACAGCGGGATGTTGGATTTAAAAATTGTAAATTCCAGTCTGTCTTGAGCAATCTGCATCCACTTGACTCCGCACATTCTTCTCATTTCATCGGTCTACCTTGCTTTCTTTCACATCCTCTCGGATACCATTTCAGTATTTCTCGCGTCCATCTGCCATCCATTCTTCTCGCTATGTGTCCCAGCCCATTGCCACTTCAACTTTTTCACACGTACTGCTATATCTGCCACTTTGGTCATATTTTACCCATGTATTTCTTTTGCGATCTCTTCTTGTTATACCAAGCATACATTATTTCCATGCTTCTCTGTGTGCACTGGATCTTACGTAGCATTCTTGAATTTAGCATCTAAGTTTCACATCCGTACGTAGCAGTACGCATCGGTCGTATGCTTTATTTTTTTAAGCACAGCGGGATGTTGGATTTAAAAATTGTAAATTCCAGTCTGTCTTGAGCAATCTGCATCCACTTGACTCCGCACATTCTTCTCACTTCATCGGTCTACCTTGCTTTCTTTCACATCCTCTCGGATACCATTTCAGTATTTCTCGCGTCCATCTGCCATCTATTCTTCTCGCTATGTGTCCCAGCCCATTGCCACTTCAACTTTTTCACACGTACTGCTATATCTGCCACTTTGGTCATATTTCTTACCCATGTATTTCTTTTGCGATCTCTTCTTGTTATACCAAGCATACATTATTTCCATGCTTCTCTGTGTGCACTGGATCTTACGTAGCATTCTTGAATTTAGCATCTAAGTTTCACATCCGTACGTAGCAGTACGCATCGGTCGTATGCTTTTTTTTTTTAAGCACAGCGGGATGTTGGATTTAAAAATTGTAAATTCCAGTCTGTCTTGAGCAATCTGCATCCACTTGACTCCGCACATTCTTCTCACTTCATCGGTCTACCTTGCTTTCTTTCACATCCTCTCGGATACCATTTCAGTATTTCTCGCGTCCATCTGCCATCCATTCTTCTCGCTATGTGTCCCAGCCCATTGCCACTTCAACTTTTTCACACGTACTGCTATATCTGCCACTTTGGTCATATTTCTTACCCATGTATTTCTTTTGCGATCTCTTCTTGTTATACCAAGCATACACATTTCCATGCTTCTCTGTGTGCACTGGATCTTTCGTAGCATTCTTGAATTTAGCGTCCAAGTTTCACATCCATACGTCATAACTGGCAGTTTTCATAACGAATAATTAATATGCTGTTTAGTCACGCTTCTTACCCACGTATTCCTCTTACGATCTCTTCTTGTTATACCGAATATCTCTGCGTCTACGCTTCTCCAACCAAAATAGTTATTAACAATGAACAAATCATAGCAAGAAAGGAACTTTCGGCATTAGGGCTGGAAAGGAACCTCTAGTAAAGAATCAATATGTGCAGGAATTTCGTTGAATGACGAGCAGGATCTATGTACATATGAATGAAGGAGTTTTGCGAATAGTTAGTAGAACAAATATTTAAATGAAACAATAGAGGCTTTTTGACAGATCTAGGTGCATATGAGCCGTTTTCTTTGAAGGTAGTTCAAAATTGAGTTAATCTGCCAATACTATGCTTTTAAAAAAATTTACAGAAAACATCGTACCGTAACGTGACATCACCGGTCACGAGTGAATAGCCGTTGCAACTGAGTTGTTTGATCAAAAGTTCACCTTTACAATTGGAGAACTTCGTGCCACGGCCATGTACGAGCGCAGTGAGAAGACACACTGCAAATAAATAGTAAACCAATGATGTTTGTGAAAATTCAGATGTAAGAAAGTGTAGCTATCAAGAAATAGGTGTAAAAATTCTATCGTTTCATTGAATGTGCAAAAATTGATTATTTCATCTTTTTGGGCGGTAAAATACTTCGAAAAATTTAAAATTAATATTTTAACAGTTTAGATCTTAAGTAAAAGTTTGGTCATTAAAATACCTTAAATTCAAATTTATACCACACTTTTTCATAGGTGAACAATCTTAGTCTAGAAGTTAAAAAGTGGCGCTTCAAATAATACGAAGAGAAGGAAAGTGAGGTAGGGGGGGGGGGGATGCAAATAAAATTTTTTGATATTAAAAAAATACGTTTATTAATTATTCATTTGCATTTTATTAAGGCATTTCTCAAATGTCGCGCGAGGAATTGCGAGCATTTCTCGTTAAGATGGCGGAGTCATTAGGTTAATGGCGGCCGCGTCCACCTGCACAAATATATTTTATATATAAATTATAAATAAAAGTGTCTCGGTGGCGAGCGACGCCAATGAAAATAATTTACATGATAAATGGTGGCCAGTGGCGTGCGATTACCTGTCCATTTGCATAATTTTCCTATTCGGGATGAAAGACTCTCGCTCTTTTGCGTGCCATTGCCCACCGCTGCCAATCATCTCTGAACGTTTAAATTGCTTTGTTTTTATTTGTGGAACGTTATAATTGATTTTTTTGTATAAAAATGTTGACGCAGAGTCGACTGTTTAATTTCAGAACGCTCTCTTGTCCGAAGGTTAAGGGATTAGGTTATATTTTACGCATTTTAATTGATTTGATCAAGCGTAGGTGGTATGTACATACATAGGTGCTTCAGTTTATGACAACATTTTACCGTTTGACAAACTGTAGATTCTTAGGTAATATTATCTCCAGGAGTATCTTGTTGCCTCCTGGAAGAGAAGGAAAGGAAAGAAGAAACGTACGATAAATTAGTGTAGCTAGGAATTTTTGGGTGGTGCTACATATGTAGTTTTAGTTTTAAGCATTTCAATAATTAAAGCCCAGTACTTGCAGTTCAAGTTTTCTTGATCGAGTGACTATTGAATTACAATCGAATGATACCCAAAAATGAATTATACAAAAAATACCATTTTAAACGAATCTAAACGAAAGTTAACTTACTGTCTACTTTTGTGGATTCAAACGCGTTCAACTATACTGTGCAACAAAAAAAAACTACCGGAGCGGAGACTAGTCAATCTTTACTAAGTTTTACCCACTGAATCCGAATATGATAATATATGTAATTTGTTGGTTAGCTATTGTTTATGAGATATGAGCGTTTAAAAAATGGACAATTGTTTTCATTTTTTTCACTTTTGCGGTCTGTAACTCAAAATTTAGTACCTACCTACTTTTGTGTAGTAAATTTGCTAGACCAGTTTTTCTCAACCGGTGGTTTTCCTCCTATTTTACTCCTATTTTCAGTGGTCCGCAGGTGTAAAAAGGTTGAGAAACACTGTGCTAGATGATTACGTATGAGTATTTTAAAGCTTTTAAATATTACAATAAATTAATAGCAAAAATATCTGACTATTGCTTCATTTTGAACACAAAAGCACTAAATTTTGAGTTACAAACCGCAAAAGTAAAAAAAAATTGTAAAATTGTCCATTTTTGTAAACGCTCATATCTCATAAACGAGAGTTAACCAACAAATTTATTATCATATTCGGATTCAGTGGGTTAGAATTACTAATAACTTTTGAGTTTACACTCAGGTAACTCAAAAACGTGATTTTTTGTTGCACAGTGCTATCAGCCAATGCTTGAGCTGAAACTTGTTCGACATTTGTGAAAATTAAAATTTAAACAAATTTAATAGGAGACGGCCAATCTGTATTTACGTATGTGCCAAAGACAGACAACTACCAATTCACAGACGAGAGGTCATTCTGAAATGTGTCAGTGAGATTTTCAACTAATATAAAGTACCATAGCGGTATCATCAGCATTCAGATGAATCAAATAACTTTTGTACTCTACGTATATTCGTGCATTATACATACACGTAAGTTTACTTTCGCTCGAACACGAAATGCATTATAATTCAGCGGTTCTCAAACTGGGAGACCGCAAAGCGGTTTCAGTGGGACCGTGAGAAATGAACGCATATTTATACTATTTATATTTTTATAATTATAGCATGTAACATTTCTTGCGATGTATAATATTATTCCAACGGTAGTATATGGTGTGTTATGTGCGGCTCATTTCTCCTTCTATATTTCTATCAACCTGCAAGGAAAAGATATCACAGTGCTCCATTGTCACGAAAAATTGACAGCTTTCAAAATGAAGCTCGAACTATGGCATGTAAAGTTAGAGAAGAAGAACTTTGCCCCATTTCCACAGCTGAACACATATATTGATGAAAATGAGCTTAACGTCGATGACGATATCCTTGAGGTGATGAAACAGCATGTATCAATTCTTAGCGAAGAAATTTCTCACTGTTTTCCTGACCTACCAGAATTTTAAAAATACCATCGATTTATCAATAACCCGTTTGTACTCTCCATTAGTGATCTGCCTTCGCAGGACAATTTAATTCAAGAACAGTTTATTGATTTAATAAATGATGGGGGGTGCAAAACATGTTTTTCGTTAAATGTGTTGTAGTGATTTTTGGATTGAAATGGCACAGTCCTATCCCAATGTTTCAAAGATGGCTCTATTGGAGTGCTGATTCCATTCGCAACCACCTATGAGTGTGAGACGGCTTTTTTCACACTACTTACTCTCAAAACAAAATCTCGAAACAGATGACATGAGAGTTGCACTGGCCAAAACAAAGCCAAACATAGAAGAACTGGTTCAGGCAAAGCAGATGCATCCATCCTATTAAAATTTTAACTTAAATTTAATGACTAAGATGTACCTAATATAACAGCCGAAATCCATCTGTCTGTCTGTATGCCTGTCTGCTGATAACGCTCGCTGAGGAAAAATTATTAAAAAACCACCAGAACGAGTGGGGGATCGAACCCACGACCGCAAGCTCGAGTTACTCGCACTGATGCTATTCGCTATTGCCCTTGGTCGATTTAGTCCTTTTTTTTTAAACATTACCTATAGTTGAAATAAATAGGAAATGAGGAAAAATAATTAAAAAACCAGAATGAGTGGGGTTCGAACCCGGGACGACAAGTCGGTAGTTATCACGCTAACGCATAAGCCACGGCCCACTGCTGAGATGTTTTTTTTTTTTTTTAAACATTACCTATACAAGGGTTCATAGCTCTGCTTTACCTATAAAATAAAAACTCTGCTAATAATACATAGATGGTGATATAAAAACTATAATTTTTTTTTTTTTTTGATTTTTACAAAATCACTTACAAATCAGTCTGTCTGTTTGTCTGTCTCTTATAGGCTCCTAAACCACTCAACCGATCGCGATGAAACTTTCAGGACTTATTGTGATCATGCCGGGGATGTTTCCTGTGAAAAAAAAAAAATCGGGATCATGCGTCAGATAACGTACTAGGAACGGGAACGGGAACGGGATCGGAAACGGGCCTGCTCATGCGTCAGATAACGTACTAGGAACGGGAACGGGAACGGGACCGGGATCTGGGATCGGGAAAAAACGGGAACGGGAACAGGAACGGGCCTGATCACGCGTCAGATAACGTACTAGGAACGGGAACGGGATCGGGATCGGGACCGGGATCGGGAACAGGACCGGGATCTGGAACGGAAACAGGAACAGGATCGGCAACGGGCCCGCTCACGCGTCAGAAAACGTACTATGAACGGGAACGGGATCGGGACCGGGAAGCGGAAACAGGAACGGGATCTGGAACGGGATGGAACGGGCCTGCTCACGCGTCAGAAAACGTACTAGGAACGGGAACGGGAACGGATCGGGATTTTTTCGAGTTGGGATTCGATTATACATATATTGGGATTCGTTGTAGAATAACGCGCCATAGATGGCGCATTGTGGCGCACTATAAAAACTATTAAATTTAATATATAATTTTCCAGTGCGGGTGATAAGAGCGCTCCGTTGATATTCAACGGGCTTACACTAGTGTACCTAATATTTTCTGAATAAATAATTGTTTTTCAAAAAAATGTTTTATTCACAGCAGCCTATATGCAGTGCCGCACCGTGGCTTTGTGGCACCCTTTTCATTAAAATAATATTGATTTTTTAATTTTCAATAAAAGGGTCCGCCAGCCATCGAACAATTTTTAAAGGGACCGCCACGCAAGATACTCTAAAGTAGTATGAGAACCTCTGCATTATATATCATACATATTACATATATATAGGGTGTGTGTGCGTGCTGGTTTATAAACGCATGCAAGACGGTGTTGCGTGATCGTCCGTTTACTTGCTTTCGAGTCATTAGCTTTCCACTTCAATTTCCCACAAAATCACACACACTTTTTGTGTACCTTCGAACCCTCTTCCAACGACTCTCGAAAAAGCTCATGATGGAAGTCGACTTAATAAGTAAGTAAGTTCAAAATATTCTACTGCTGTGACAAATCGTTGAAAGCTGCGACAGTGATAAATTTTCAGTTGAGTAACTAAAGTGAAAGAATTATAAAACTGCAGTATCATCAAGTTTGCATTGCGTGTCGTCAATCGTCTCGAGTGATATTCCAATCTAAGCACCATTGTATTGGTTGACCCAACGTGACCTCACGATCTCCAGTTATCAGGCCTTGTCGTGTACAAGGTGTTGTCTCAAGTTTTGTTCAATTTCACGAGCTCGGCATGTGTGTCGTATTATTTAGCCGCAATTTGTAAAAAAGCTGGCAATTGTCGCGTCCATTGGCCGATTACGGTCGCGTTACGACCGCAATAAAAGCGCGGGATAATCTCACATCGACGTGCCGAGTGTTAGAAGGGCGTAACTGTAAAAACATTCGATAAAAAAAGAGCATTTAATTTGTGATGAATTGTTCACCGAACACGAATATGATTATAAAAAAAATACTAATAAGCTTTAAACAAATAATCTAAAGCCGCGTTACTCATAATGCAACAAATTTTGTAAATGTGTACGCGTTCGCGAGCATACTTGGCGCATACTTGGGATAGCGTTCTGGCCACACTATTTTTTGTTTTTGTTTTGGCCACAGATTCGTGTTCACTGGGCATAGATCTATAAGAAAAGTCATATCTCGTCTCGGAAACAAAGAAAAAGTCGTCATTTGTCGAACAGTATTATCTAGCGAATTTTTAAAGTTAAAAATATATATTTTTGTGCACATTTTTTCCCCGTGGTATTTGACGTTTATTTATCCAGTTATTTTATTTCACCACGTTCATAAGGATTGGTTTTCTATCCCAATATTTTTTTTATTTTATCTAAACGTACTAATAAATTGCTAATATCTCGTAAACGAGAGCATTTCAACAAAAAACATTATCGGATTCGAATTAAGTGGATCAAACTCAATAAAGTATTAATAATCTCCGCTCTGGGTTATAAAAAACGTGATTTTTTGTTGCTCCGTTTTATAAATGTTCGTAAAATCACCTAATGTGTGTGTGTGTGTAAACACGGCGTTTTGTCGCTTCGTTCGTATACAGTTGTGTCACAATCCGTGGCGTTTTGGCCAAAGCGCCGAGCGTGACCGAATTTTTTTATCCGTCGTCGTGGTTTTCGATCCGTTTCACCGCAATCAGTTTTATCACATAGGGAACGTGTATAATTAACCGTAAATCGTGTCCAAAGATGTACAACGGTATATGGGGTATCTTTTAAAATCTCACTTATCTATTTTTTTTGTCCTGGCTAGTCGAGGCAACGGTCAGGGGCGATCGCTCCGTCGAAGGGCTACCATAAAAGGTTTAATAGGGCAAAACAACGCGAGATGATTATTATTACTCGGGTAGAGTTAAAGGGGGCGAAAGAGGGTGAGAACGGGGTGGGTAGAGTTACACCTAAAGGGGCGCACACACCCCCCCACCGCTTTTCCCCTTAGGGGCAATAAATTATTCAAAAGAAACACGCACGGGGTCCACGCAATCCCATATGTGAAACCATCAGGCGTAATGTACCGGGCTGACTCATCTTAGTCACTTGCTTATTCATTTATGGCTGGCCGCGCCATTCTTGCCCGGTAATTTATATTTGAAACGACTTTTCATGTCCGTCTGGATGTTTTCGTGCTTTTATCTCTACTGCCCCCCTGTCTAGCTTTCACTCCTGACAGCTTTTTATTTACTCTTTACCGCTCATATCCACGTGCGTATAGTTCGATAAGCGTAAGTTCGCAATTATAGGTACATACATACATACATATATGTATGTGTCGCTACATATCAAACTCGGTTATCTCCACAAAAAAGTTGAAACGGAGTAACGTGATTTTTTTTTCTCCTGAGCAGTCAAATTTGAGAATTAATTTAGTTTGACTTTTTTAATCGACGCACTTTTGACATTGAATATTATTTATCAAATTCTCTGTGTTGAAAAATTCATAGGAAATAAGAAATATAGGTTTTAAATATGGAGATAACCGAGTTTGATATGTACCCCTTGGATTTAACCGGTTTTGAAATGAAAACTCGTGAAGATAACCAGTTTTGATTTGATATTTATTTGAGTTTGCGTCGCTAGGGCTGTAGTTATAATAAAAAGAAAAATAAATAATGGTATTAAAATTTGTGGATAAACAAAAACAAAATATTGAAAATTATTCTAAATAAAACAATCTTTTTACTTGACATAAGTTAATAGATATATTACGTAAAGTAGTGCAAAAACAATTAATTATTAAAAAAAATCGTAATAAAAATGTGAGATAAGCGTGGGTGGCAGTATTTTATTGGAGCCCTGAACTACACCCCTGCCAAATACGCCATGTGAATACTGTCAAATGATATCTTAACTTACGTTTTTGCAGTATTTAAAGCACGTTTGCTGGAGTTTTTTGTTGTTTTTCTATTGCGTGCTTTATTAGACAATACAATTTCAACCATATGTTTGTTTAATTCGAAGAACAATAACACAAAAACTACCAAAACGCACTGCTGGCAGCTGAAGTTCGTTTGCAATTGCACGGCCATTTTGAAAAATCACGCAACGGGATTGGTCAGAAAGGAGTTAACCAGTTTTGATATAACAAATTTGTGGAGATAACATATTTTGAAAAAAAGTGTTTACTAAAATCGAATTTTTTATACATACATAGGTTTAACGATGAGCTAGAAGAATTTTGAGAAAACACACATATGTAAAAACGGTTGCGTCAGGTCATGCAACTAAAATCTCAAAATTTTTGAAATGTGGAGATAACCGAGTTTGATATGTAGCGACACATATTGTTTTTAAATCCAACATTCCGCTATGTTTAAAAAAGAAGGCATACGACCATAGATGTAGAATAACATAGATTGGCCTTAGCGCCCGAAAAATGACATTCAAAAAGGGCATGCAAAAATGCATGCCTTGCATGCATTTTGCTTGACTTTTTTTTTGTGGGACTTCTTTTTTGTGAGAATTCCCCGCACTTTAGATCCCCCGCACCCCTCCCCCGTTGCTTCTGACGCTTTGTCCAGGCAAATTTGTTTGGAATGGCATATCTATGGTATTGTATATCTATGCATCCACGTATGGATGTGAAACGTGGATGATAAATTCAAGAATGTTACGCAAGATCCAGTACGCAGACAGAAAAGCATGGAAATATGTATGCTCGGTATAACGAGAAGAGATAGCAAGAGGAATACATGGATGAGAAGCATGACCAAGGTGGCAGATATAGTGGAGCGTGTGAAACAGTTGAAGTGGATGGCAGATGGACGCAAAATATACTGGAATGGTATCCGAGAGGATGTGAAAGAAAGCAAGGTAGACCGAGTGAAAGATGGGCTGATGAATTGAGCAGTGGTGGATGGTGAACTGCTGAAAATGATGATGATGATGATGATGATGACATTTAATTTGTTGAGGTTCTTCGGAAGAGAATCGTGAACTACCTATGTATGTATATGTTACAGCGAAAACATATTTCAAGTGAAAATATATTTTCATTCACGTTTCGGTGAAATCATATCCATGCACATTTTCACCAGTAGATATACATATACGTATTTCTACTAGTTAAAAGATACATACTCACTGGTGAAACTATATTCGTATCCGAACTGTCATTGAAGCTAAATTTGACAGTTGTGAAATGACCAATCGAATCATATGATCTGCTGAAATATTCAATCCTAGTTATTGTTGTTCTTCTTATCGTGCCGTGCCCGTGTTTAGGCGTAGGCTTTTTCTGATTAGTGTCAATTAATTATACATAGTTAGTGGGTAAAAGTTCGATACTTTTTGAACCATAATGTGACTAAATTAAAATACTATACATAAGACCTTCTATTTAGCGTTTAGTTATATCCCGTAAGCTTCTCTATTCGGAAAGCAGAGCGTTATGAAATGTGACAGTCGACTACGCGCCATCTAATTTCATCGCCACAATGGATTGAGTATGTATGTATCATCTAGCAAATTTTTCGTTTTTGTTTTAGACATTAAAAATGTAACATTTTATTGGTTGTGAGGTGTTAAAGACGATTGTGACATTTATAATTACAAAGTCTTACATAAGTACAGTACAAATAATGAAATATACATATAGCGTGCTTAGTTTAAATTTAATCTAAACTCATGCCGTATTTTTCCGTTGTGTTTTGGTAACGTTCAGAATTGTATTCGAAATTGCAACAAATTTGTCTTGCGGAGAGAAGTGCAAATTTTCAAACAAATTTTATTTCGTATAACGTTTATTCGAAAGCTCCACGTTGAATTGCACTCACTCCACACTCATGTTGGAATTGTCTCAAGTTTTACGTAGTTCACTTTGAAATTTTCCTCGTCCACATACTTTATATGCAGTCAAAAGTTTTCCCCACTTATGTACATACACACAAAGCTACATAGAAATAGATTCAACTATAGGCAAGTAAGTCTTCTTAACGGAAACAACAGAAAATGAAAAAAAACGTACAGGAATGAGATTGAAAATATATGTACTCGTATATAATTATTTTCTTTGTATACAACATATACAAATATATGAATTTTTTTTATTTAATCAGGGAATGAGTGTCTTATTCACAATATGAAACATATTTCACACATTTAACACAATTAACGACCACGTTCTAAACATAAACAACTCGAAATATGTATGAAACTTTTTTTAGTATGTACCTACATATGTACATATACCTAAATACGATTTACCATTAAGGCGCTCGCACACCTCTGCGGATTTCGCGCGAAATTCGAGCGAATTTTGCAAGTGTGAGAATTGTATTGGCAGCGCCATTCAACACAGAAACTTCACTCAACACTCAACGGGCGAAAAGCGAAATAGTGTGGTGCGCACACTTGGCACGACTGCAGCGCCATTCAAAACTCAACCGGCGAATAGCGAAATACCATCTGTCACCTCGCTTTCGGAACGTTTGTATTTCACTCACGATTCTGACAGGGGCTCCTCAGATGAAGACGAAGCTCTCATGTTGGCCGCATATTTATATGAATGGTTAGTTAAATACTTTTATCGTTGTGTCACCAAGGATCGGTTGACAAAATCGTCTGATTTCTGTCACTCTTACATAACCTATCAAGTCAGATCGTACAGGATGGGATACTTTTTCACCGTGTCCAATAACTTTTCCACAAACGTCATCGAAATTGAGCGAATCGCCGAAAAAATAGTGTTCAACAAATTCCGTTGCGTTTTCCGGTTGGAAATCCGTAGTGGTGTAGGCAGCGCCATTTGCGGTTATGCGATACAACTCCCCACCGCATCAAACGAGCGATAATCGCGTTTTTTCTTCGCTAGGCGAATACGAATTCGCAGAGGTGTGCGAGCGCCTTTATGTACTTTGCCGCAATGCACTCACTACTGGTGTGCCTAGTGGGTCCAAAAGTATTCACCTTATTTTAACCAATTATAACTCCATTGTTGTTGTTAACATTTTAGATTTTATTTTAAATTAGCTTAAGAAAACCTTTGCGAAATTTGTATATAGCTAAATGCGTTTATTTAACGCGCGCACTGTTGAGCTTTATCGTCTTTTCCCGCAAAACCTCGAGATAAAGAGCATATGCATGTAATGTATTGCTGTATCGTTTTCAGACATTGTTTATCTAATTTCTGGATATGCGCAAGTCTCGAAATTAGATTGGGAGTAATGCCAGCACACATTAAAGGCTTAAGTAGTCCGACGAGAGTAAATTTTTGAACGAATAAGGCTTAATGTAATTATTTTTTCATAGCCAGCTCGCCGGCTAAGCCCAGTTCGAGTTAATTGAATTCCGAGGCTTACATGCTCCACAGGGCTAAATTCCTATGTACCACATTCATCTTTATATACACTCGTGCGTGTGTGTGTATGTGCTAGAAGATGTGTATATATACATATATATTATATAAATGTGTAACAGCGTCATTATTTACAGTTATTAGTCTCGCAAGACTGTCTTATTTATATGAGCGTAATAATTACGACATAGACGGACCTTATGCGTTATCATAATATAACCCGAGAGCTATTTCTTCTCACACAACAATTCCTCGTGAATATTTTGCACGCTTCCATCCAGAGAGATACAAGCTGAGGAATTTATCTCGAGAATTCTTTATCCATTCTTCCCTCGGTATACATATGTACATACACGCTCAAATAGACGCGCCGCGCCGTTATATAAATAACGTGGAAACGGCGTGAAAAATACGGTTATGTTTATATCATGTATCGTAATTTTGCTCATTACAATGGGTATACGTACATACATACATAAATAAATGCAAAGAAAAATTTTTCAACGTACAGATGCAATGGTGATTTTTTGGCTAAATAACGGAAAGGCCAATGAACGGAATCGAACAAAACGTACATATACATAATATGCAATGGTAAATTTTATACATTTCAAAACACTCTCATATCCTTAAGGGTAGTTTGGAGATTTGATGCAATTTGTTTGGTTTTTTTTCCAGACAAAGCGGAGTGGTAGAAAACAAGGTTCAAACCATTAGAGTCATCATTGATATGTAATATATGTATAGGAGAGCGTTCTGAAATGTGTAAGTAATGTCGGTTTAATTTTCAGTGTTTTTACTGAATATTGAAACCTTACCAATTACATCAAGTAAACATACGTATATCAGTGGTTGGGAACCTTTTTCGAGCTAAGAGCCAAATTAAGCAAAACATTCCAAAATTGGTATGTTTGAGAGTATAATGAAATGGATAGCAGTAAGAAATAAGCTATCTTTGTGATATTTCTTAATATTCGACAGTTTATTGCTACATATGTATATTGTATTATTGAAAAACGATTTAATGCTTTATAAAGCCATTAAGTTATATGTAGAAATAGGATTTATTTTGATTTTGGGTAAATTGGATGACATCGAAAGCCGCAGGTTTTCATACAAAGAGCCGCACGAGGCTCCGGAGCCGCCACTGACCTACATACATATATGGTATGAAGAGTACATACATATGTTCGCCAAACCTCAGTAATAAAGGTACAATCCTCCTGAACGTTTTGAGATAAAATAATGAACCGTAAAAACGATAGCAACAGTAGAAAAATTGTATGTATGTATGTATGTAGTCATGTAGGTAGGTGTAAATACGTGTTTTTGACTTTTGCTCTGGACGGATTCATTAAAAATCATAGCATGAGAAATGCTTTGGACTGTGACGGATGACGCCGGGTGATCTAAAGACACATCGAGCATCGAGCATCGAGCTCAGCCAAAATCACGACGAAGAAAAATAAGACAACTTTGAATTATCACGTGTGTGTACCCGGCATCGTTCTCATTGCGGGGATAGTTACACTCGCTACTATCTCACTAGTTTACCTAGCCAACACGTAGAGCTAGTAGCGAGTAGCTAGTAATCCTATTACACGTGTTTAGTGTACTAGCTAGTGGCGCTGTCGTCAACTTGTTTTACAGTCTTTGTACACAGTCTACAGTACTTGTTTTACTTTTTTTTTTATACATTTTTTAAAATAAATTTAAAATAAAAAATGTTGGGAGCTGAAAATGAACCGCTTAACCTCAAACTGTCACAATGAAGTGATGTCACACTAGCCGGATAGTAGCGAGTACAGTTCAAACATTCGAACTTCACTCGTGCGGCCGAAAAAGCAAGCCAGTTTACTAACTTCGCCTATTACAAGAGCTAGTTTACAAGCGACCAGAAAACCAGCGAGTTAACTATCTACTGACCATTAAATTATAATAATTTTCTTTTATTAGCATCTGCATTTTGCATGCCTTAAAAAGTAACGACAGTCAAATAATGTGATACTGAAGTTCGCGAATGTCTTAAGCGGGTATTACACAGGGATAGTTTACTCGCTACGATCTCGCTAGTTTACTGACCGGCGCGTAGAGCTGGTAGCGAGTAGCTAGTAAACCTATTACACGTGTTAAGTTTACTCGCCAGTGTCGCCACTCGCTGCCGCTAGAGGCGCTGTCGTCAACTTGTGTTTTGCGCCCACCGTCAAAATGCTCGCTGAATTTTCAATATCGTAAGTGTATCATGTCCATGGAAGTGTACTGTGTGTGTGTTGGGAGCTGAAAATGAAACGCTTAACCTCAAACTGTCAATGAAGTGACGTCACACGAGCCAGCTAGTGCGAGTAAAGTTTAAACATTCGAACTTCACTCGCTCGGCAAAAAAAACTAGATAGTTTACTAGCTTCACCCATTACACGAGCTAGTTTACTAGCGAGATAGTAGCGAGTAAACTATCACTGTGTAATACCCGCATGGCAGTTTGCGAATGTACATATGTCCGTGTCGTGAAGTTCTACGGGAACAAATTGATGTGGCTTATGCGTCTTCATGATTTTTGTCCCGTTTCCCACGCTTTCACACTTATTCGTGTTTAGCGGGCAAAAATCTTCAACAAAAACTTTTTAGTACGGAGCTGTTGATTTAAATCCATTCGGTGATGCAACGTTGGTTCTAAAACAAGTTAGAAATTACTACCGTTCAAGTACACCCCCCTCCCCACACTCCCCCCCCCCGCCTCCCTTTATCAATTTAATTAAACCCCGTCTTCGGTGTCTTGGCATTGTTTCGGCTTCGGTTAAACATTGATCCCGGTTGCGATATTCGCACCTGGGTTTCGCGGGCTCAATATTTGAAGAGGAAGACCAGATCGGACCAAACCCAGCCATGCATAAACATGGCCGGCCAGCGGCACCTTCGAGGTTGTGCCATAAATCCATCCGGCCCCCGTTGGATGAATAAAAGATCACATAACGTGTCCAATCGGACAGAGGGTGGGGTCGGGTGGAAAGGGGGTGTTCACTCCCCCCTCGGGGAACAATACTCCCGATAAATATTCCCGACTGGGGATACGTGAGTCTCGATTCCCGTTCATTTCCCGAAGCGTTAAAATTTTACGACATCCCCTTGCAATAATTAATATAATCGAACGCTTTTATTTAGTTTTTTTTTTTTTTTTTTTTTGTAATCCAAAAAACTTCATGGTTAACTTGACAACTCTTAACGAACGTTGTGCAAAATGTGCATACCATTTATTAACTTCTATATTATTATATACTAGTGTAAGCCCGTTGATATTCAACGGATGTGTGGGTGAGTATGTGTGTATTTAATCGTTTTTATAGTTGCTGCATAGATGGAGCGTTATAATACAACAACGTAACAATTTAGCAAAATCGCGAACCTATTGACAATTTATATTGTTAAATTGTAGAAGGCTCGTCATCGCCTCCGTTTGGATCGGGAGCGTCCCAAAAAGACTTTTCCCAAAAAAACTTGTGTCCCACTGATACCAGCGCCCAAAATTATTTTTTTCCGACTAGGAGTGCATGATATCTATAGGAGCTTTTGCCGTTGAAACAAAATGGTCTAGTGTAATATCAGCCTTAGTTTCTACTTCTTACCACTACGCACACAATAACACGGACGCCAATTGTATATCAGCGGTCACCAACCGGTGATCCGCGAGAGAATTTCGGTGGTCCGCAGAGTAATTTGAATATATGTAAAATATAGATGATTGTTTCTTTAACTAAGAAATTCGATAGAAAAGTAAATAAATAGAAATATGTAGATCTTCTTTTCATAAATAGGTTCTTGATGAATCAAGCAATGAAATGACACCAAGATAAGCTAAATTAAATTCATTTTTCAAAAGCGTAACGAATCCATTAATATTGCCCAATGCATACTCTCTACCAACAACGCGGGCCACGGGTTGAGTACTGCTGCTCTAAACTGACAAACAAAATCTAAACCGACGAACCCATTGTTGTCTCGCTCACTCATATGGGTTTCATCCGACATGTAACCAAATCTCTTCTGCTAGATCTGCGCTCCTAGTATTCGACAAAATTCAAATGACACAAGTCTTTCGCATTTTGATGGATCTATCGTAAGAGGTACATGCATATGTGTGTGTGTGTGTGTGCCATTTTGTTTCAACGGCAAAAGCTTCTATAGACTTATGAACTCCTAGGCTAAAATCTGGACGATTGGGCCACGGTGTTTGTGGGATCATGCTTTTCGTCCCCAACCCGTTTGGATCATAGCGTAAACGCTCAATGCTCCGAACCGGTGATCTCTTGTTCAAATCTCACTCGCGCGACGTTCTGGTTTTTTTTTAATTATTTACCTTGGCGAGCGTTATCACCAAACAGACACACACACACACACACACACACACGGCCAGACAGATAGACAGACGGAATAGGCCCTCACAACCCATTTGCACCGATATAATTCGCATTGGTGCGTATCAACGACGATAGAGGACGTCAACTTGACGCAGCGATACCGCTCAGGTTTGTGAGGGCCTTTACGAGTAATTTTTTTGGAGACGCGCTACAATGCTACAATACGCTACACCGTGACGAAACTAATATTCACCTTTTTGTTGCAAATTGAAAATGAAAAGATAACAAACCGCATTTGAAATTCATCACTGCTTCGGTATACTTCTTAAAGATAAGATGGATTCACATTCAAGGTTTTTGCGGTTGTAATACAGTTGTCATAGGGTGGTTATTATTTATGTGTATGCCTATAGTGTATTTCTAAAAATATAAGTACATACATACATACATATGTATATGTATTGTGCCGTGCCGTGCCGTGAGTGTATGCGAGAGTTATGCGGCTACCCAGACATTCAGCCAGGCAGACCCTTGCGCTACTATATACAGTAACTAGCTTTATTACCCGGCTTTGCCCGGGGTGTAATTAATATAATGTAATATAGTGTTTGTTTAGTAAATTATTTCGGGAGCCCAAAAAAGGGGCCACCGGGGCAGGAGGGGGGTCTGGGAGGTGGTAAGGGGCCGGCATAGATTGTATAGTAACTCAATTACGTCACTATAGAATTTTTCGAGTTTTTTTCGGTTTTTTGGATTTTTTCAACTTTTTTGAACTTTTGATACCCCCTAAAGCCATTCCGGCCCTCAAACCACCCCCCAGACGTCCCTCAAGCCCCGGCGGCCCTCTTTTGGACTCGCTCAAGCCATGCCGGCCCCCTACCACCCCCCAGACGTCCCTCAAGCTCCGGCGGCCCCTTTTATGGGCTCCCTAAAAGCTATGCCGGCTCCTTACCACCCCCAAACCCTCCTTCTTACCCCGGCCGCCTACTTTTTGGCTCCCAAAACACTATCTGCTTAAATCTACTTAAATCTGCCGAAAACATCTACTATCGTGTGTACTTCGTCGTTTTTATTAATCGCACCCGAGCAACGCCTGGTAATTGACGAATTGACCCATAAGTACATACATACATACATACAAACTTAAGCGTTTTATATATTAGATTTAGAGCCCAGATAAGTTATAAACATCAAAGCCCGGGATTTTAGCTCAATCAATCTCAGGATTCATGAAATTAGAATTCCAAGATCCTCGGATTCGAGATCATATTAGAATTTACAAAAAAAAACTCGGTTGATAAAATCATCCAAAGTATAGTCGCATGAAATACAAAATGATTCTCAAGGTGAAACTTTGCACTACAACATTTTCCTATTATGTACCTACGCAATGTTAAATAAAAGCAAAATATCGAATATATGTATGTATTCTCGTGAAATATCAAGTTTCAGTTATTGGTTGTTTATCATCCAAAATCCAAACGTCGCTGTATATAAATACAACATTATCGCATTTCAAACGCAACAAAAATATTCTCACATACATATTTATCGCGAATGTCGAAACGGAATATTATCACAACAGGCCTAGGAAACATTTCGACGGTTGATCAATTGAATGATGTTGACGGATAAGGAGACGTGCTAAATTTATTCCACTCAGGAATGTGCATTCTGGACCGTTTTGGTCCAATTTCCTATTCTCTAGTCGAGCATACGATGGTGATGGGCTCTGTTGACGGCACTTCTGCTCTAAATGCAAATTACTTGCACATACATATACACACACACACGTTCGTACGAGATCGTAAATTCGAAATGTTCCACTGGATGGGGTGTCTGAGGTCAACTGTTACAAATTGACGATATACAAGTGAATCGTGAACGTTTCTTACATTATATACATATGTACATACATCTATATATATACAAATGAATGTCTGTCTGTTTGTTTGTTTGTCTGTCTGTCTCTTATAGGCTCCTAAACCACTCAGCGGATCGCGATGAAACTTTCAGGACATATTGTGATCATGCCGGGGATGGTTCCTGTGTAAAAAAAATTGGGAAAAAACGGGAACGGGAACGGGCCTGCTCGCGTGTCAGATAACGTACTAGGAACGGGAACGGGAACGGGAACGGGAACAGGATCGGGAACAGGCCTGCTCACGCGTCAGATAACGTACTAGGAACGGGATCGGGCATTGCAACACATGCCGGGTCAGCTAGTGTACATATATGTATGTACATATATAAAAAAATGAATGTTTGTCTGTTTGTCTGTTTGTCTGTTTGTCTGTTTGTCTGTTTGTCTGTTTGTCTGTTTGTCTGTTTGTCTCTTATAGGCTCCTAAACCACTCAACCGATCGCGATGAAACTTTCAGGACTTATTGTGATCATGCCGGGGATGGTTCCTGTGGGAAAAAACGGGAACGGTAACGGGAACGGGCCTGCTCACGCGTCAGATAACGTACTAGGAACGGGAACGGGATCGGGAACGGGATCTGGAACGGGATCGGGATCGGGAACAGGAACGGTATCTGGAACAGGAACGGGAACAGTATAGGGCATTGCAACGCATGCCGGGTCAGCTAGTTATATATATAATAGCCCAATTCCGTCTGTCTGTCTGTCTGCTGATAACGCTCGCCTCGGTAAAGGCTGAAATTCAAATTTAATTGAAAAAAAACACGATCGTCGCGAGTGGGATTTGAACCCGTGATCACCAGGTTGGGTGAGTTGGCGTTAATGCGTTCACGTTCGTAATTTAAAAATATTAATCCTTAGTAGGTTCGCGACTACTAAATTGTTACATAATCAATTATTAGTTGATATTCAACGGGCCTTACACTAGTGCATATATAATCCGTCTGTCTGATGATAACGCTCGCCGAGGTAAATGATTAAAAAACCAGTGACCAGATTTGAACCCGTGATCACCAGGTTAGAATGAGTCGTGTTAACACTATCATCCAACGGAGGCGATGACGAGCCTGCTACGATTTGACAATATTTATAGTCAATAGGCTCGCGACTTTGCTAAATTGTTACGTTGTTGTATTATAACGCGCCATCTACGCAACAACTATAAAAAACTATTAAATTTAATATTAATTTTCTGTACGGGTGATGAGAACGCTCCGTTGATATTCAACGGGCTTACACTAGTATTATAATATTCTTCTTTCGAAGGTGTCACACTTGATATCGAGCTTTGCCTCTTCACTATTTTACCGTATGTCATTGTGAAGTAACTAGGGAAAGATACTCCCCAGCGGTGAAACCATTGCCTTTTGAAGAGGAGGAAAGGAGACGAAGAACGGTCTATGATTTGGTACTTTTGAAGAATTTTATTGGACCCATCTCACAACTGATAGATAAATTAGTAAATTCTAACAGAAAACGGCTGATCTGGATTTAATAATATTGACATTTTGATATTTAAGGTCAAAAACAATCGATACAATCTTTCGATATACAGGGATCGAAACCCGAGCTTTTGCACAAGAGACTAAAGCCCAAACCACTGAGCTATCGCCTAGCTAATATGGATAATATTGCCAATACCAATAGTGCAATTTAGTATTGTATGATACTGCACCTGGCAATAAATCTGAATGGTCTGTTGGAGAGGGATGGGGATGTAATTGAATTTATCTCGCATTCAAACTGCAGCACAAATTGTATCTGCATTTCAATCCGACGTAGTTCGCGATTGTTTTTTTTTTTTTTGTTTGAAATGAAAACAAATTGACATTGATAAGATTACGACCCGTCACGTGACTTGCAGTGAAATATAACAGTTCAAACAATTTTGTCTTTTACATGAAAGTGATCGAAATTAAGCTATCAATGGTTTTGGCATGCTTTGTGTAGTTATTTTTATAACATTCACATTGTGATAATATTTTGCTTTGATCGATCGCGTGTTTTTACATATGCTTAAATTTGTCGTGGAAATGTAATATGAATATTAAAAATTAATGAAAACATGTAAGGAAATTCGCTGGAAGCGTTGCGTAAAAAATATATTATACATGCTATGTTCATACATATGTATGTAAGTGTATTTATCATTATGTGAATCGTAAATATTAACAACTCTAAATTTTTCATATTCAGAAGTTGATAGAAGGAAAATAAGACATCGCGTTAATACATTTTTACCTCTATTTAAAAAAAAAATGGGTTATCTTGGATAAGTGTAATTTTTTTTGCATTTCTGTTAAGGGTTTTTCAAACTATGTTCCGCAGAACACAAGTGTTAGAAATACATAGAGTGTTCCGTAAAAAATTATCAAAATTACAATGCAATTTGTGCCAGCCCTGGGTTTTTTTCCCATCGCATATAAAGGTGAATCTCTTCTGGAAATTTTAACTAAAATTAAAAATACCTACCCTATAAAATAACCAAAGTGTTCCACAATACTTTATCCGATTAGGATAAAGAAAAAATTTCTTGGATACTGCCAATTTTGTGAAACCATCTCACAACTGAGTTAATTAAATTTGAAAAATATAACCGAAGACGGCAGATCTGGATTAAGTAATATCCAAATTTTGCCAATTGGATATTTAACGCGCCCGCACACCATTGCGGATTTCGTGCGAAATTCATGTAGGAAAATTGCACGAATTTCGCAAGTCTGTCAATTGTATCGCACACACGACTGCAGCGCCATTCGACAATCTACCGGGTGAATAGCGAACTACCGTCTGTCACCTCGCTTTCGGAACGTTTGTATTTCACTCACGATTCTGACATGGACTCCTCAGATGAAGACGAAGCTGTAATCTTGGCCGCATATTTATCATTTGGTTTCTGTCACTCTGAAATAACCTATCAAGTCAGATCGCACAGGATGCGATACTTTTTCACCGTCTCCAAATAAATTTTCCATAAACGTCGTCGAAATCGAGCGAATCGCCAAAAAAAACGTATACTACAGATTCCGCGTCGTTTTCCGGTCGGAAATGCGATACAACTCCCCACTATGTCAAACGTGCGATTTTTTCGTGCGTTTCTTCGCAATGCGAATACGAATTATTTGCAGAGGTGTGCGAGCGCCTTTAAGACCGAAAATCACTGAGAAAATCTTTCGGCATACATACGTGGATCAAACCCCGGACCTTCCGCTGAAGAGACTTTAACTCTCTAACCACTGAGCTATTGTCTGACTGTAACGATCGTTAATTATAATCCTGGCGCATAATTAAAAGTCAATAAATCAGCTTCAGTGCAACATGGCGTTGAGAGGGTGAAGGGTGTAGGAGACACTAACCCCATCGTAAATTATTAACCGTGCGCTAGTTGTTGATCATCAGCTACACACTTCATTATAACCCGGTCGAACGACAAACTATGTATTCAATATTTCCAGAAGGGAGTAGGTATAAATTTTATTTTTTATTACAAAAAAAAACACCCACCATGACATAACAGTTAAACCAAATCGTCACGGTGGGTAAATTACAAAAATGGACATAAGTGTACAACGAATAGAAAAATACATGCAAAATAGACATAAATAGGCTTTGGCTTTGTTATTAGAAATTCAATTCATTTTAACAATATAAAAACAATTAAATTATTATATATATCCTTAGTTAGAAATCAACTTGAATATAATTCTACCATATGGTCCCCTAATTCACAGTTGCATAGTAATTCTATTGAGAAGGTACAAAATAGATTCTTTAGGTTCATTGATTTTAAATTCTTTAAACAAATAAACCTAAGCAATAATTTTTCTATATATGTATAAGGAGCTGAATTTATTAAAACTCAATGATAGGAGAATAATTAGTGATCTGATGTGTCTGTTTAATATTCTCAATGGCTTTATAGATTGCAGTGAATTGGTTGGACTTATATGTATCACTGCATGTCCCAAGTAGATCTACCAGGAACGGCTATTTGTTTGCTTTACCAAATCCTCATCATCATTTTCAGCCGTTCACCATCCACTGCTGGATGAAGGCCTCTCCAATCCTCTTCCATTCTTGTCTGTCTTGGGCAATTTGCATCCACTTGACTCCACACATTCTTCTCAATTCATCAGCCCATCTTCCACTCGGTCTACCTTGCTTTCTTTCACATCCTCTCGGATACCATTCCAGTACTTCTCGCGTCCATCTGCCATCCATTCTTCTCGCTATGTGTCCAGCCCATTGCCACTTCAACTTTTTCACCCTTACTGCTATATCTGCCACTTTGGTCATACTTCTTACCCATGTATTTCTTTTGCGATCTCTTCTTGTTATGCCAAGCATACATCTTTCCATGCTTCTCTGTGTGCACTGGATCTTTCGTAGCATTCTTGAATTTAGCGTCCAAGTTTCACACCCATATGTCATAGCTGGCAGTACGCATTGGTCGTATGCCTTCTTTTTTAAGCATAGCGGAATGTTGGATTTAAAAACTATGTTCATTCTTCCAAAAGCACTCCATCCTAGTTTCATTCTTCGTTTTATTAGGACTATATAATAGAAGAAAATTCCAAAACTGTTCGCACTAGTGACTCATAAAGAATCCGTAGTACTATAACAGATTGAAAGGGTTTACTCACCATTAAAATGAAACCCAGCATTTTAGATGATTTTGAGCATAAAGCTTCAATATGCTTACCAAAATTCCACGATGATGTGAATAGGACTACAAAACTGTCCACTGTATCTAAGTTTAAGCCATAGACACAGTAAACAGCTTCTATTTGGTTGGGAGACCTGGAGAATCTTAATGAACAGCATTTTTGCACATTAAGAGGCAAGCAGTTTTTTGACGACCAGGCAGCGATAGCATCCAGATCTAGTTGTAGTAGAGTAGCATCTTCAATAGTTTATTTATTTATTTATTACACGCCTAAAAAGGCTTTTACAAGAAAAAATACAAACAGAGAAGATAACAATACAAGAGTAATATACATATGTATAAATAGAAATAAAATATATAAAAAAAAAAAAAACAATAAGAACAGTAAAATTTATTAAACTAAGAAGAGGAACTTCTTAAAGAAAGCAACAGCTTGAGCTTTACTAAATGAATGCTCATACAGAAATAATCCAATAAATTCCCATACTTATTGCCAGTCCTAATTAACCTAGGAATAGGAGATTCTATATAATAATTGGTAGACGAATTACGTTCATCCACAAACAAAAATTGAGATCGTGTAAAACGTGCACTTTTAATCGTAAAATCGACTCAACAAGAGTAGGACAATCAATTAAAGAATTTACAATTTTATAAAAAAAAGACCATTGACTGCCACTTCCGGTCGTCAGATGTTGACCAAAATCACAGTATCTCTTACAGCTAACGTAAAAACTATAGATATGAAATTTCGACTTGATTGCCGTGGCAGTTTCGGAAATATTCTGTGGTAAACTTGTCGACAAAAAAAAACCCCTACTTCCGGTTGACTGATTTTAATGATTTATTTTTTGGTAACTAGCAATTTCTCTCAGAAGTACAACATTACAATATTGTGACGATACTACATATTTAAAAGGTCGAAAAAAATAAAAAACAAAAAATCGTTCAAGAGTAAACTGCCATTTTGCCATTTTCGCTCGTCAGAAGTAAACTTTTTAACTAAATATGATTTTCTCTCAAAACTACAATATTACAATATTGTGACGATACTACATATTTAAAAGGTCGAAAAAAATGAAAAACAAAAAATCGTTCAAGAGTAAACTGCCATTTTCGCTCGTCAGAAGTTAACTAAAATCACAGTATCTCTTACGGCTAACGTGAAAACTATAGATATGAAATTTCGTCTAAAAAATATCTCCGGAAGCCGTTTCGGAAATATTCTGTCGTAAACTTTTCGACGAAAAAAAAAAACCAACTTCCGGTTGACTAATTTTAATTATTTATTTATTTTTAAATATCAATTTTTCTCAAAACTACAACATTACAATATTGTGACGATACTACATATTTAAAAGGTTGAAAAAAAATAAAAACAAAAAAATCGTTCAAGAGTAAACTGCCATTTTCGCTAGTCAGAAGTTGACTAAAATCACAGTATCTCTTACGGCTAACGTGAAAACTATAGATATGAAATTTCGACAAAATTCCCGGAGCCGTTTCGGAAATATTCTGTGGTAAAAGAATTTTAGAATTTTCTACAAGAAAAAAACCCTACTTCCGGTTGACTGATGTTGACCAAATTCCTTATGGCTTTTAAACTTTACGTGAAAAT
Source organism: Parapsyche elsis (assembly GCA_022651745.1). Classification (NCBI taxonomy): domain Eukaryota; kingdom Metazoa; phylum Arthropoda; class Insecta; order Trichoptera; family Hydropsychidae; genus Parapsyche; species Parapsyche elsis. Next base: position 62,285 of record JAGVSN010000016.1, read on the forward strand.
AATAGATATGAAATTTCAGCTTGATAGCCTTGATAGTTTCGGAGAAAACACACATACAGACACACACACGCATAAGTACACAGACACACAGACATACAGACATACAGACACACAGACACACAGACATACAGACATACAGACATACAGACATTTTTTAGAAATCATGAAAACGTGATCAGTGGATGATACTCGATACAAATCAGTCAAAATCTCGAGGTCGAATTTTCGCACGATCACAATACTTTATCCGATTAGGATAAAGTAAAAATCATTACAGGAAACGTAAACGGTTCAAAAATATCATATTTGAACCCTTGACACATTTAATTAAGCCAAAAATATGTATTAATTTATAAAAGCAACGTAAAAATTGTGGCCTAATCCATTATTATGATAAATTAAGTACTTCATATAAATTAATTTTTATGGCTGTTATGAAAGTCATTCATAACTCTTCTATCAGATCATTTTTAAACTAAGTAAAAGAGAGTCATAACAGCTATTATATCAATATAAGATACATGAATAGACTCGACTACTCTGTACAATTTCAGATCGTCTGCGAAAAGTAGACATTCAGAGAACTTTATGTTATCTACAATATCATTTATGAAAATTAAGAACAACATATAACATAAAGTGACATATTCCGATGAAGATGTACATACATGTGTACTGCAAACATATACAGAAGTACGTCTCCGGGGTGAATATGGCGTAAGTCTCGTAAGTACGGGATTTGCGAGGAACGAGGAAACGTAAGCGGATAATCTCGCCGGAGAAAACGAAAGAATATTACGCTCTCGGAGTAATTCCGAGTCATTTACATTTGTTAATATATATTTAATGAGACTTACGGCTTACGAGAGTGACTTGCTATAAATTATTTCAACGTTGCGCCAATCTTACTTTGTGCATTAAGCGAGCGAGCCGAACTCTAGCGTTAGTATGTACATATGTGTGTATGCTTAAGATACTACGCACGTTCACCGGTTAATGTGAGTTTAATAAACTAAAAACAGACTAAGCCAGATTGTGTAATTCTAGGCATATGACATTTTGATGTTGGTTCTTTTACCATCAAGCTAAAACGCGAGTGGATCGGTGCCAAGCTTGCCCAGCCCACATTTACATATGTATGTAAAGACGGTAAGGTACTAAAACTCTGTATATTTTGTGTGTGGGTTAGGCAAGTTTGGTTATTCGTCGATTGACACAAAATGTACCTATCGAGGAAGTTCAATAGCGCTCGAGTTCATAACATTCGAAAGTTAGATACGTTTGAATATAATGTAGCAGTGGTTCTGAAACGTTTTTAGATTTATGAATGTCGTTTCATCGTTTAAATTTTCACATCAGAAGTTTACAAGCGTTGCAGATTATAATATTATTTAATAACTTTAAATGTAAAATCGATCTTATAATACCGTTAACGGTCGTGGAAAAGTGTTCACTTGAAATTTTTTTTATGATTTGCAATTATTTATTTATTTTATTTATATAATATAGTAGCTAAAGCTAATTACATAATCCTTAACTAAGCACCTATACAGAGATTTTTTTTTTTAAGACTGCCAGGAATTTATCAATAGTTTTGGAACTTCTAATTCCATCCGGTAGTCTATTATCTTTTATGTACATACATACATACATATATAAACTAATTTTGTCTTGATTTTAAGTATAAATATGATATCCACACATTTGAAAAAAATATGAAGGTTACCAATGTAAAGTTACCATCTAAGAAAAATAATGATTTTATATTTTCGAAGTGTAGTTCTTTAAAGCTGGTATTACACAGGGATGGTTTACTTGCTACGATCTCGCTAGTTTACTAGCCGCTAGTAAACCAGCTCGTGTAATAGGCGTAGCTAGTAAACTATCTGGCTTTTTCGGCCGAGCAAGTGAAGTTCGAATGTTTGAACTTTACTCGCTACTATCTGGCTAGTGTGACGTCACTTCGTTTTGACAATTTGAGGTTAAGCGGTTCATTTTCAGCTCCCAACACACACATGTATATGAAGGTTTAGTCAAAATTGAATTATTAAAAAACGCATATTTATTTTAAAAATGTATAAAAAAGGAAGTAAAACAAGTACTGTAGACTGTGTACTGTCAAACAAGTGTACGACAGGGCCACTAGCGAGTACACTAAACACGTGTAATAGTATTACTAGCTACTCGCTACTAGCTCTACGTGTCAGCTAGTAAACTAGTGAGATAGTAGCGAGTAAACTATCCCTTTGTAATACCCATTTAACGCAATGGTGATGAAAATCATTCAATACTATGGTATCTATCTAAAATCATCAATACTATGGTATTGGCATTAGTAGTCAATCGGCAAAATCATTAAAAAAAATCGGGGTGTGGCTGTGTTGAACACGGCCGTGGGTTTACGTAAATACGTCTGCGTTAGCGGCTAATATTTTATTTGAAATATGAGAATGAAATGAAAGCATCGAAATGGACACATTAATATATTTTTATTTAGCATAACGAATAAAGTCTTTACTAGTAATCGATTATAATTTTATTTATTTTTGTTGTTTTCCCTGCGCGCCGCGTCGACTTTCTGATGTTCCCAATACCGTCTCACTCGTTCTGTCACAGACATTTTGGTACTGATCGATAGATTATTAGACCCTCTTTCTGATGATATATGTATGTTTTTTGTATTTCCTATTGGCTTTTTTGTGAGTGTGGGCCCACATAATAAAGTTTTAGATTTTTTTCGACTTGTTTTTTGATTTTTGACCAACAAATAATTTACACCGTTCACTTTTTACAGCTTAAATCAACATATCTTGAAGAGATATTTCATTTAGTAGCAAAATTATCGCGCTAGCACGTCAGAGTCGCGAAATATACTGCTTGGAAATTTCCAAAAACGCGCATGTATAGTGCCAACTCAAGATCATACATGCATCGTAGACGTATACCCGAGCGAATAAAACATTAATCGTGTCAATCGTGTTATTAGTAACGAAGTTATATTGTCGGAATGTATGCCCATCCAAACGTAACACCGCCGTTTCCGAACTGGTACCCTGTTGTAATACCCGCATTACAAGGAAATAAACGTGGGATTTTTATAGTGCAACGATTCAAATCGAGATTTGTTTCGGTTTCAGATTTCATTGCATCGAAATGAGACACTCGCTTGCGTTTGAATAAAAAGCTAGGAGGAAGACAAAGAGAGACGGAGGGGAGAAATAAGGGGGTGGATTTATAATTTTTTCCATTTCTTACATTCATTTTGATGGGGGGAGAAAGGAATGGAGTGGGAAGGGGGGGGGGGGGGGTTGGGTCGCACACACAACAATGGTGGAATTTTTGTAGGAAAAATACAAGCTTCTTTTTGAAATACAACAATAGTAACCTGTGCTCGCCATTATTTTAAATAATAAATGCTTCGAGAAGGCTTTCGTGGAGCGAGAGGTGGGAAGGGGGATTCCAACCTCCTACTAAAGGTGAACAGCAACCTCCAAGTTCAAGTGGGAATGAAGAAAGGGGATGGGAGAAGAAGAGAGAGGGTAACAGATGCTCATAGTAAAGGTTAATGGAAACATTAGCTAGCTTGCTGATACAAATATTTATGTGCATAGTAAATTATACACAAAAGAAACCACTGCTCGTCGAACGGTGGTGTAGAGTCAAATCGGCAAAAGGTGACCAACTGCAAAAATATACTACCAACTAGGTAACTACATACATATGTATGAGACATTGAACATTAAAAAACGAACATTTTTCCATTCAAAATGAGCTTTAAGTGGAAGATAAACAACTGAGTATTTTGATTTTTTATTTATTAGCCCATTATACGAAAAAATCCAATATTTCCACAATTTTCCTTCGTGCGTTAACCGAGCATTGAATTATTTATGATGTTCAATCATATTTTTTTTTGTTTGAACAATTATTACTTTATTTATGTATAGCAGTGGTCGGGAACCCTTAGGGAGCTAGGAGCTAAATTAGGGAAAACCTTGCAAAATTGGTAAGTTTGGGAGCCGCAACATATTATTGTCAAATTGTGTATTAATCATTAATAATAGTAAGAAATACGGCATCCTCGTGATATTTCTTAACGTTCGACAGTTTATTAATAAAAAAAGTATTATACATTGTATAGTTTAATCTGAAAAACGATCTTAAAGCATTTTATAGCCACGACGTTGTAAGAATGGGATACATTTTGATCTTGTGTAAACTGTGTCAGCATTTTGTACGTATTTCACGCAAAACGTTGGATGACAACAAGCCGTAGGTTTTCATACAAAGAGCCGCATGCGGCTCCGGAGCCGCCGAATCCCGACCACTGATCTATAGGTACAATATGTTATTTACTCTCTGTCTTTACAGTTTTATTTTAAGTTAGAATATTGCCCGTTGACGATCAACGCGTGATTATTATTGACATGTGTGTGGCTTAATAGCAGTAACTATGAGTTATGGGAAAATTATTAAAGGGAACCGCACACCGCTGCGGATTTCGTACGAAATTCATGTAGAAAAATCATGTAGAAGTCTGTCAATTGTACTGTCCACACTGGCACAAATAGCAAACTACCTGTCACCTCGCTTTCGGAACGTTTGTATTTCACTCACGATTCTGAAATGGACTCCTCAGACGAAGCTCTAATGTTGGCCGCATATTTATATGAATGATTAGTTAAATACTTTTAATTGTTGAATGTAATATTTATAACGGTGTGTCATCAATGATCGGCTGACTGAAGGCGCCCGCACACCATTGCGAATTTCGTACGAAATTCGTGTAGGAAAATCGCACAAATTTCGCAAGTCGGTCAATTGTACCGCATACACTGACACAACTGCAGCGCCATTCGACAACCTACCGGGTGAATAGCAAACTACCATCTACCTCGCTTTCGGAACGTTTGTATTTCACTCACGATTCTGACATGGACTCCTCGGATGAAGACGAAGCTGTAATCTTGGCCGCATATTTATCGACTGATTTCTGTTACTTTGACTAAACTTATCAAGTCTACAATACTTTTTTCACCGTCTCCTATAACTTTTCCACAAACGTCATCGAAATCGAGCGAATCGCCGAAAAAATCGTGTACAACAGATTCCGCGTCGTTTTCCGGTCGGAAATCCGTAGTGGTGTAGGCAGCGCCACCTGCGGCTATGCGATACAACTCCCCACTTATATCAAACGTACGATTTTTCGTGCGTTTCTTCGCAATGCTAATACGAATTCGCAGAGGTGTGCCTTTAATATAAAAAAAATATATGCAAATACAATAATTTATACTTATTTCTTACCTACAAACATACATATAGTTTTGAACGAACGTTTTGTTTGCATTGTGCAGAGGTGAATCAATTCTGAAATAATTTTGTTTATGGGTTCGATTTCGGCCATTTTCCGAACAAAAATTCTCGGAATTTGGACATTGAACGAGCGGGGGTTCACATATGCGAAATAATTTATATTAATGGGGGAGACAGGTCATAGGGGGAGGGGGGTAGAGGGGGGTGAAGCTGAGGTATGCCACAACACTATTACATTGGCCCTATAGTTATTTTGCCTTAATAAAGGGCCGCATGATACACCGTTACGACATAATAAACCTATAAATATAGATGCCAGCTCGGCTCGCGCGCCAAAACCATCTATTTGCAAACGCTCTCAATAATGCAAGTCGTTGGTACACTTTATATGTTGTGTGTTTCCAAGCGACTTTGTAAAAAGTGCATTGTCAATTTTTATTTTCAAAGTAACCGAATGGTACGATAGCAACCCTTCGTCGTTCGCCGTTCGGTTCGTCGGTGTGCACGCAGCTTTAGAGGTAGCGCTTAGAAAGGGGCTTAATTTCCCTTTCTAAGTCCCGCCTCTTCGAATGTATAGTTACAGGTGGCTGGATTCTGAAAGGTATGTCTTAAGGAATTTGTGGTTACCGTTGGTGTACTCTGCATTAAGTTGAACACAAAAAATAACGTAGTTAATTGTTGTAATTTTGATAATAAACAGACCAGAAAATGGATAACAGCAGTAGAAAAATAAATTTTTCACTTTTAGCGATTAATTAGACATATTTTAAAGTTATCAAATATTAAAATTTAAGTAAATCATCTAATTATAGATTTTAATAATTGTTTTTAATTCCAAATTATTAAATTTGAACCCATAGATTTGATATTTAAAATCACACTTATATTTAAACATTAGAGCTATTTAGCAAATTCGATCGTCATATTCGTGTTCAGCGAACCAAAATTAGTATTTGTTTTTTTTTATATCCCTGTTGTTACATTGTTGAAAATAAAAAAAATTGTTGTGTGTAAAATTAAGAAGGAGATGCAAAGAAAAGCGAATATTTTTAAATTTTTAATTGTCTCAATTAAACATTGTTTTTACATGGAAACTAAATACATACATAAATAAATGGTATTTACATACAAAAAATTATTCACAGTTTACCTATTTCGTTTTACATACATTCTTAGAAGCCTTATTAATTAAGCGAACATTTCTTATGAAGCACAAAAATATATTTTCAATACAATAATTATATTAACAAAAAAAAAAGTTTTAAGTGCATGCATTTAGTTATTATATGTAGGGATTGTGAAATAAATATTATGTAAAAAAAAATTATAACTATAGATATACATACATAATAATTTTTGTTGTATACTTATCGGTCGATCTTTAAAATTTTTGATCAATAAAAAAATAACTTCGATCAGTATCGATTGCAAAAATATGACAAGTGTGATCTAATTTAGATTATTAATTATTTTATATACACAAGTTTGCAATATTTACAAATTCAATTAAGGATTAGTTTGTTTTTTAAACTAATATATACAGGGGTGGATATGACGTTGATTATTTAATTATAATGGAAGTTAAATTCGAACAAGATATAAGTCTAACCCTCTATCGCCCAAAACATTGAGCAGTTTCTCTAATTGTTTTCAGATCATCGGGCTTCCTGCGGATGAGTATTAATGATACGCTATACATGTATATTTATTTAGACAATTTTAAAATTAGATTCAATTGACATTTTGACAATTGGGGGCTGTGGGGAATTGAATCGATTCAATTTTCAATACGGTCACGATTTTATTATTTACGAGCTTAAACTACGATTGCACAGTCACGATGTGAAGTTATGGGCTTGGACGTAGACAATGAGCAGAAGTCCCAAAAATAGTCCAAAATTGAATTCGGTCGTAGCACAGGATCCACTTTTCACTGAAAAAGTAAAGATAATTATTATTTATACAAATATAAAAAGAATACTAAGCGAAACAACGAACTTTACGGGTGGCGCCGGGGCCGACTAACTTGTTTGAGAACGCTCTCCTGTCTGGAGGATGAAGATAAATAGTCTTTACTTATATTTATTAATAATAAAGATAAAATTTCTATTTACATATATTTTCAATTACCATAAATACATATGAAATAAAGTTCAAAACATCGGAATCTTAACGTCTCTGTTTTCTTACGAATTCCACTCGAGACACCTTATCATGATTAAAAATTCTTTTGAATCAATGAATTCGTCTGACATTACTGAATCTACATACGTGTGTTGTCAAGTAAAGCAATGTCGACTTATAATTTTAGGAATCAATCAATAAATATCATGTTTTTTAAATTATATAATATTTAAAGCTTGTTTGACGTTTAGCCACACTCTATATCTTTAAAATTTTGGACAGAAGACCATTGTGAAACGTGTCAGTCGACTATGCGCTATCCTGTATTATAGCTATGTTTAATTGTGGTGCTACATCTCTACTACGAATATAATACATGCACTTTATCGCTTTATAGTTTGACTGAAGGCAATGCACTTATGCACTTGCATCGTTGCTAAGTGATTGCATGATTCATCTGTTTACTTACGAGCAAAATTTTAAAAGCAACTAGCGCAGAATTCAAATTATGTACGTGCAAAATTATTTTGTATTCAACTCGAACAAATTCAAGCTTGAACCAAAAGCTTTCTAAATTGTCAAGAATATGTTAACAATTTGAAGCGCATATTTACATTTTTTTTTTTTTAATAGCAACTCGAACGCTTAAAAGAAGAACAGCAGTTTCGGCGTTAAAGAGCGATATATATTCAACGACGCAGTGAAAAAGTTTTAAAAAAGTTATTAAAATTAAGACTCAGGAAGCTGGAAAAAGGTTGTATCTTCGACTGGGGCACACTGAAGCGAGCTCTTAAATACTAAAAGTAGAAGTCTCAGAAAAATAAGTAGAAATGTATGTACAACTTGTAAAATGCATTCGTTGCTCGGTGGCGTGTTATTGTCTCTATATTATATTATAGTACGCGAATGTATCCCCCATGTGTTGTTATTAATTAATGTACTGCATAAATAATAGTCTTATTAGAGTCGAGGTTCTCAAAAAGCTGTACGCGTATTCGCAAGGGTGCTCCTAGCGTGGAAATTTGCATAATGAATGACTTGTACAACGAAAATCTTTATAATTTACTGCGTGTGAAATTTTATCGTGTAATTTAAATCAACGAAAAACTGTTTACAACCCCTGCGCTCAAATATTTCGACGGTCCACAACCAGACTCTTGTATGTGCGAAATGAAATAACTTTCAAGCCACCTACATACATACATACATACATACGTACAAAGATATAATAAAGTTCACGTTTATGTAAAGAAAATGCTATTATATAGAAAGGTCTAGGTTTTCAGTGAGTGAGGTTCGCGTGGTCAATTCAAAAGTATCTAAATCTACATACATACATATATACGTATCAAAACTTGGAAAGTTTTGATGATTTATCGTAAATTCTTGTCTCGCTGTCTGGTTTTTTTTTCTGACGGAGGCATACTTGATATCAAACGTTGCTTTTTCAATATGTGATAAACACTTTACCGTCTGTCATGGTGAAGTAACTAGGGAAATATACTCTCCGGTGGTGAAACCGTTATTTTATAGAGGGGAGAAACTGAGAAAAGGAACTAACTATAATTGGCAGGTAGGATTGAATTTTTTGTGTGGTGCCAATTTTGTGGAATCGTCTCATAACTAAGGTAGATAAATTGGTACATTCTAACAGAATAGAGTTTATTTGAATTTAAGACCTAAACCTATGTACATACATATATAAGATTGACAGCTGTTGAGAAAACCTTTCGACATACACGACGAGCCAAACCCATATTCGTTCAAGAGATTAACGCTCTAACCCAGAGGTCACATGTACATACATACATATGTATGTACATAGATACTTGATACCTATAATCAGTGATGTGCTGCTAAAATTCTATTAACCGGCTTGCACCTTGATGAATATTCCCCCCCCCCCGAAATTTTTTTATGTGTTTGTATTTTTCTTATTCAAAAAATGTTTTTTATTTTCAAATTTAAATTTATATTTTTATTATAAATTATAAAATTATTTATTTACATTGCATATATTCATTCCAAATGGTATTTTGATTTTCATTTGATACTCTCACTCGTTTATCATCTGCTGTATGATATACATATGTATGTAGGTACTTAAATTTGCCCCTTTTTGTGAACAAATATTGTAGTAATCGTGAGCGAAAATCCTCGTTCGGCCTCTGCAGAGCTTATTGCAATTGTATTAATAATATTTTTAACTTTTCTGACCGTTTCGGGAAGTTCATTGCGACTATTTCTTAAGATATGATCAATATAATCTCTGAAATCATTTACATTTATTTTGAACTTAAGAATTTCTCTTAGAATCCTAATATATTCTTCGTGAGCTTTCCACGGATTGACAATTCATCTAATTTTTTGATTTTTTAAATTCACTTCTTGCGAATTCATCAGCCGGAATGTCATGTTTTTTGTTATACTGTCGATTAACTTTTCTCGAGGGAGATTTCCATAAACTCCATTATAGTCTTGAAAGTCAATATTCTTGTAGGAATCGGTTTTTACTACATTTGAATGTACATACATACATATATCATCAACTTGTCTTTCATAACAGCCAAAATTTTCTTTCAATTGTTCAAAAGCAGAGATAGTTCTTAAAATTAATTGATTCACTTAAGCGAGATTTTGTGTTCTGGACTAGAGCGCATTCAATAAAAAAAAATTCTTCCAATATATTAATCATCAGTGCTTAGGAAACATTTGTTGCTGAGACGTGACACCATTCCAGAATATTTTCCAGCACATACATACATACATATGTACATATAAACATACATATCCAGAAACAATGCATTCAATTCCAAGGGTTTTGGAAATGTTGAAAAGCTCTTGCTGGCTTTTGTTTGACCGGTGAAATATTGAATAAATTTTATCAACAAAGATTTTTAATGTGATTAACTTGCGTAATGTCTTTAATCGAATCATCCAAAGCAAGGTGTAATCGATGATTCAAACAGTGCCCAGATAATTGTGTTGGGAAAATCCTTAATTATTCTCGTGCTTACTTCTGATTTGAATTCGAGCATGGTAGTTGCTCCATCTGAACAAAATCCTATCAAGTTATTTTGTTGTATTGTGATTTCGACAGATTTTTAAAATTATAACATTTAAATAAGAAATTTAGCATAGAAATTTTTCTACCTATTATTTTTAGTTTCCGTATTTTAGGAACAACCTATAGCAGCACATCACTGCCTATAATCTAGTGCAGTGGTCGGCAACCTTTTTGGAGCCCGGAGCCAAATCAGCGAAAAATCAAAAAAATGGCAAATTTTCGGAGCCGACGCTTTTTGGTTCCACATACAACTTTATTGTGAAAAATTTTTTTCTTCGATGAAATTTGTGAAAAATTTGTACCGTAATCAATTAAGTGATTAAAGATTTAATGCACCGATACAATTGAAGAACACTAAATACATACGTTCCGAGTTTATGTAAATTGTCCGAAAATGTACCAGTTCAAAAATAGAAAAACACGTTTCTATCCCGAATTCACTCACTTTTCATAAATTTAAATTTCGAAAACACAATACGTGTGCAAACTGAACTGTTCCCGTCCGAGCTGCGAAATAAACTGAATCTCAATGGTAATATTCAAAATAAGAAACAATATTCTCAATAAAACAGTAACATACATAGCTTCACGATTTTATGACTCAATTTGTCATAGTTTGGTTTTATGTTTTCTCTGGATCCATATTAAAGGAAGGCAAGTATGTAAAAAAAAGCATCGTAACTAATTTGGTTGACGCAAGTAAATTCAGGGTCAAAAAAATCTAATTTACAATTAATTTATTTTATTTTACGAAAAGTGTTGGATTATAAACGGAGCCGCCAAATTTCGCGCCCGGAGCCGCCGGTTGCCGACCACTGATCTAGTGGGTCTTTTTTCACTGCGGGTAATTTTTATTTCTGTTAACAGCCATAGAAAGCGTTGATTGTTCGACAAGCATGTGGCACGTCCATCAGAGAAGAGCACTTTTCAGTCTGACCCAAGAATATGTACATGGAATGTGGAATCATGATGCGTGAGGGAATTGTAGGAAGCTTAAGTGATTATTAAATTTGTGTATGAAGACTAACCTAGTAGCAGGGCTTCCCTGTTGTCTATGAGTGGAGCTACCCTCTCCAGGAGGGACTCCCTATCGGCCGACCAAAGTACTGGAGACACTCTAGCCACACACCTTGCCCTCAGAGCACCATCTGGAAAGTGCTTTCCGGCCAATGGTAACCTGAGACCCAAAATGGCCGTCACCAAGCCGTGCTGATGCGTAACCAACGGATACTCGACCAGCTCTCTCTTACTAGTTATCTGCACACACAAAAAGTACTCAATTTCAACACTGCGTCACACCGAGAGTAGTACCTTGCGATCTTGGGCTTTTGAATTGACGTACCTCCTCCTCGTTGACGTACCACTGTAGCAAGGCAGCTGGATACGAACGACCCGAAGTGCAGTTGAGGCTCAAAGTGTCACCAATCTGGTAATCCTTCTCCTGGCCGCTTATATGAGGACCGTCTTTCGGCAAGTCTGCACAAATTATTATTCAAAAAATCAAATAAAATACTTTATTGCACGTTGATGCACACATTTGCTGTTTCTAAGCATTAGCTTAAATTTTATCGACAACCAAAGCCTGTATAATACCTGTGAAGAACACACAGTTAACTTTTTAGAAATACGTTTTTATTCTTCCCCTGAAGGTGGCGTACTTGATATCAAACGTTGCCACGTCATTATTTGACAAACATTTTATCGTTTGTCATGGTGAAGTTACTAGGGAAAGATACTCTGCAGCGGTGAAACCATTACTTTCTGCAGGAAAGGAAGACGGAGAAGGAATTATCTGTAGTTTTGTAGGAAGGAATGAATTTTTTTGATTGTACCAATTTTGCAGAACCGTCTCTCATTTAAGTTGGATAAATTGAGTACTGGAAACAAAATAGGCATTATCTAAATGCAAAAAAAAAAGAATTTTGCAGATTTGGATTCTATCTGCCATCGCCAATAATTATAATAGCACTATCCCGTCTATCTCTGTGTGTGTGTGTGTGTGTGTGTGTGTGTCTGTCTGTCTGCTGTTAACGCTCGCCGATGTAAATAATTAAAAAAGTGTTCATTTTGCCATTTCAGTTCATTTTTAAAAATAAACAGGTATTCATAATGAGTTTTGATTTTATTTAGAAAAATGCGTATAACTCTACATACATACATACATATAGCAAGTTTTTGGCACTTAGTGCCTACATATTTTATTTTCAGTATTCAATTGGCAAATTCTAACATATGGCTGATTGGAGGTTAGTAGATTTTGCCAATGACGATATTTAAGGTCAATAAACCGTCGACAAAACATTTCAACATACACTGGAGCTTTGCTCCTGAGACCAACGCTCTAGTCCAGCGGTCGCCAACCTTTCGGACCTCACGGACCACTAAACTCAAAATCTCGAATCCCGTGGACCACTACCATGATTTTTTCCATAAAAGAAACATTATAAATATGAAATAGTAATTACACTCGTATTTTCACTCCAAGTTATTTGCAAAAAAAGTTGGATATCACCTAATTATACTCATTATTCATTATGAAAACTGCCAGTTCTGACGTATGGATGTGAAACTCGGATGCTAAATTCAAGAATGTTACGTAAGATCCAGTGCACACAGAGAAGCATGGAAAGATGTATGTTTGGTATTACAAGAAGAGATCGTAAGAGGAATACATGGGTAAGAAATATGACCAAAGTGTGAAAAAGTTGAAGTGGATACATAGCGAGAAGAATGGATGGCAGATGGACGCAAGAAATACTGGAATGGTATCCGAGAGGATGTGAAAGAAAGCAAGGTACACCGAGTGGACGATGGGCTGATGAATTGACAAGAATGTGTGGAGTAAACTGGATGCAGATTGCTCAAGACATGGAACGTGGATGCTGAGTTCGAGAATGTTACGCAAGATCCAGTGCATACAGAGAAGCGTGGACGCAGAGATGCTCGGTATAACGAGAAGAGATCGTAAGATAAATACGTGGGTAAGAAGCGTGACCAAAGTGGCAGATATGGCGGAACGTGTGAAAAAGTCGGAATATCCAAGAGGATGTGAAAGAAAGCAAGGTAGACCGAGTGGAAGATGGGCAGATGAATTCAAGTGGATGCATATTGCTCAAAACAGACAGGAATGGAAGAGTATTGGAGAGGCCTTTATCCAGCAGTGGATGGTGAACGGCTTAAAATGATGATGATTATGAAATACTAGTGTAAGTCCATTGAATATCAACGGAGCGGTTTCTCATCACCCGTACTGAAAAATAATATTAAATTTAATAGTTTTTATAGTTGTTGCATCTATGCAACCAAGCGCCATCTATGGCGCGTTATAATAACAACGTAACAATTAAGCAAAGTCGCGAACCATTTAAGAATAAATATTGGCCAATTATAGCACGTCCGTCATCGCCTCCGTTTGGAAGATAGTGTAAGCATGATTCCTCTCAACTTGGTGATACTGGGTTCAAATCCCACTCGTGCGACGTTCCGGTTTTTTAATCACCTCAGCGAGCGTTATCAGCAGACAGACAGACACACACACACACACACACACACACAGACAGACAGACAGACTGACGGATTTCGGCTATTATATATGTACATGCGGACCACCAGTTGGCGACCGCTGCTCTAACCCCCCCTAAAGCCTGGCCTTAATAATATTTTTTTTATAGTGGCGATTGTATAGTGGTATTGAGGCCACTGTGCGGCAGTGGAACATTACGCAGCTTACATTGTAGGCTTTAAATAGTGAACGAGGTGTTTAGGGTCGATCGAATATTAATCGGTGGCGCGCGTGACCTCCATTCGGCACAATTACACGTTAAAATAAACATACCGAGCCGTCGTAAAAGCTTCGAACTGTGGGTATATATGTACTCGACCCACCGTTTTAGAAGGGGCACCTCGTAAAAGTTTAACAAGCGCCGGTCGAAGGTTTTCGCGTGTGGACATGGTGGTTTTTAAATCAAGCACCGCACACGGTATGATTGCGTCACGTACATAGGTACTCGAAACCTCTATAGAGTTTCATTCTATGTACTAGTACCCGAACGTAATATTTCCGCTAATGTTCATTGCCGGGCGAAAGCTCCCGTGTTTTGACATAGCTTTCCCGGGAAATCCCGGGAAATATTATATTATAATTGCGGAAGAACCGCGCACTTTGCGTCGTGCGGAACATTGCCGCTATTGAATATACCCACTCGTTGAATTGAAAATTTCCGTGCGGCGGAATTTGAGCGTTCAATCTACCGCGCAACCTATCAATAAATTATCAATAGGAAATGCATACATATGTATGTGTATACGTATGTACATCATATTATTATTATTTATTATATATACATATAATAACCGAAATCCGTCTGTCTGCTGACAACGCTCGCCTCGGTAAATAATTAAAAAACCAGAACGTCGCACGAGTGGGATTTGAACCCAGTACCACTGATTTGGAACAGAGCGCTTACACGGTGAGCCAAACCAGATGATTATAGGCAGGCTTCAACGTGACTTACTTCAACTGTAATATAGACTCGCGACTAGGATAAATCTTTTCAAATTATAGGAGGCCTTCCATCACCGGTGTTGGGTGAACGCGTTAGCGCTAACTCACCCAACCTGGTGACCACAGGTTCAAACTCGCGCCGTTTGTGTTTTTTCAATTAAATTTGAATTTAAGCCTTTACCGAGGCGAGCGTTATCAGCAGACAGACAGACGGACGGAATTGGGCTATTATATGTATATATATAATTATAGGAAGCGTCCCATCACCGGTGTTGGGTGAACGCGTTAGCGCCAACTCACCCAACCTGGTGATCACGAGTTCAAATCCCACTCGCGACCTTCGTGTTTATTTCAACCTTAACCGAGGCGAGCGTTATCAGCAGACGGACAGACAGACATACGGTATTGGGCTATTTCATATATGTATATACATACTAGTGTAAGCCCGTTGAATATCAACGCCCGCTGAATTTTAAATTACGTAAAGCGCTTTTTTAATAGAGATCCCCACTAATTGATTGCACGGTTGTAAGTGACAAAAAAAATAATAGTTTTTAGAGCGTCATCTATGTATTATTAGCAGAGTAAAGGTAGGTAGGTAGGTAATGTTAAAAAAAAAAAATTCGGGTGTAGCCAACCCATGACTTTATCCATATATTTGAGGAATACAAAGAGTAACGAAACTTTACAAAAAAAAAAAACCTACTTCCGGTTGACTAATTTTAATAATTTTTTTTTTTTAAATAGCAATTTCTATGCGAATTACAATATTACAATATGGTGACGATACTACATATTTAAAAGGCCAAAAAAAATAAAAAACAAAAAATCGTTCAAGAGTAAACTGCCACTTCTGTCAGACGGATTTTAACCAAAATCACAGTATCTCTTAAAGCTAACGTGAAAACTATAGATATGAAATTTCAACTTGATCGATGGGGCAGTTTCGGAAATATTCTGTGGTAAAAGAATTTTAGAATTTTCTACAAGAAAAAAACCCTACTTCCGGTTCACTGATGTTGACCAAATTCGTTATGGCTCTTACACCTTACGTGAGAATAATAAATATAAAATTTCAGCTTAATAGACTTGACAGTTTTGGAGAAAACACGCATACAGCCACACACACACATAAATACACAGACATACAGACATTTTTTAGAAATCATGAAAACGTGATCAGGGGATGATACCTGATACAAATCAGTAAAAATCTCGAGGTCGAATTTTCGCACGATCACAATACTTTATCCGATTAGGATAAAGTAAAAAAGGACCAAATCATCAACGGGCCGTGGCGTATGCGTTAGCGTGATAACTCCCGACCTGGCGTCCCGGGTTCGATCCCCACTCATTCTCTTTTTTTTAATTATTTTTCCTCATTTCCTTATTTATTTTAATTATAGGTAATGTTTAAAAAAAAAAGGACTAAACCGACCAAGGGCGATAGCGAATTGCATTAGTGCGAGTTCTCTCGAGCCTGGGGTCATGGGTTCGATCCCCACTCGTTCTGCCAAGTTTTTTCCCAATTTTTCCCTCAGCGAGCGTTATCAGCAGACATACAGACAGACAGACAGACGGATTTTCGGCTATTATATATATAATAATATGGTGTACATACAAATGTACCATTCGTAAGTTTGATTTAGTGCCTTGGCCAAAAATACTGAATCTTTTGAAACAATCACTGTTACCTAATTAAGCTTTAGACTCACAATTAGCGCTACGTGATCCTTTGCAGTAAGAACCGACGCGTGACCGACGAAAATATGCTAATCAACTATTTAGAGTATCCTATACGATTTTTTTTTGTCGTATCGTGTCGGCTCGAATTAAACAAGGCTCGATTTTGTTCTAAGCTTTGGTGACATTTGAGAACCCCTCTCTCACACACACACACACTTTACCCAAACTCCGATTTTCCGAAACAAAGAGTCGGTCGGGGGCCGAAACTATCGATTTTTCGACAAAAACGAAATAAATGCAAAGTGGTAGGACTTTGGCTAAATTCGTCCCATATTGAGGAACTATTTTACAATTCAATTAGGTAGCGAAAAAGGAAGACAATCTAAAGCTCCACGACAACACACACACACACATGCACACACAATAGTGATACTTTATTTAAATGTGGCGTGAGCGTTGTACCGGGGGCTTTACCTTTTTCTACGTGGTTTTCATACCGATCCGATGTACATACATAGGTGTATGTATTTTTTTTTTCTTCTTTTTGTATATAAAACTATAAAAGACTCGAAAGATACGACGAGACGGAAATTACACAAGCGTACTAGAAGCTTGCAGCTCAAGTTTACAATGGAAGAAAGTGTTTTTAAAATAAATCTATACAATGGCTACACACTTGTGCGAAAGGATACCGAGATATAGGACTCATGAAGATATTATAATATGTTGCGCACTCTACATACATACATACATACATATGTATGTATAGGTATATGGGCTCTCAAACAAGTGTTAATTCACTCCAAGGTTAAAGAGTTTAGGTTAGGTTAAGACAATACATTACCTGTACATACATATAAATGTAAATGTAGTATTTATAGTAAGGTCTTCTGTGAAAACCTTTGAAAGCTATAAAATTACAGGAAGTTAAAAAAATTTATCTACCTACATATGTACATACATATATGAGTCGCCTAGTTCCAAATTCCGATAAGTCCATAAAACTCACTTGTTCGCAAACGCGGTTTTTCTGCTACAGACTTATTTGTTTGATGGCGTTTAAACTCATTTAAACTTAATTTTGTTGATATTAAATAAAATATTGAGATTAGAAACATGGACTTATCGTTGTTTGTTTCTAAATATGGCTTTTATCAGCTTTTATCATAGGTGCAATTGTCAGTTTTTGGAACTAACACTGATGTTCAATATTTTTTTACGGCGCACTTGGCGGTATTTGGAATAATTCAAGTATAAGGCATCGTTTGAAAACATTCTTAGAACCAGAAAATATTTTATCCTCGTTTTTTATATATTGTGGACTTATCGGGATTTGGAACTAGGCGACTCATATATACATATACATATGTATGTATACCTACATATAGCCATTTTACTTTGCCATTAGTGAATGTAGTCAACCATTTAGAATTTGACTTTAAATAAAGGAAACGTATTGAAAATGAAACGGTTAACAATAGGTACCTACTATGGATTCTCAGCTTACTGTAGTTTGTCTTATATACATATGTCGGTTATTATGAAACTGGTCTATCACCAATCTAAAAAGCTTTATCTACATATATTGTATATATACATAATGAATTGTACATGTGAATGTATTTTATAATATCAGTTCGTAAAACAAGAAATGAAATTGACTGGGATTGACATTATGAAAATGGTACAAGTCTTAGACCATTTTCATAATAACCGTCACATAAATCTGATAATACTAACTTCACTATGATATATTACGTATTAATAATAAAAATATATATGTACAGGTATTTAAACTCACAAACAACTTCCATGCGTCCTTCGCCCTGAGATGAAGCAAAACTTGGAGCCTCAGCTGAAACTTCACAGCGAAACATTCCCGATGACTTTAGTGTGACTGCTTTCAAGGTCACCTTCTTGTCATCAGATTGGTGGTGCTGAAATAAAAATTACAAATCAGCGACTCCAACAAAAGTAATTTTTCCACTTTAGTCTCTTCTTTCGCTTCTCACCCACGTCACCCTCTTTCGATATCTTCTCTTAATTTACAGGATATATTTTCATATGAATCCTGCACGCACCGAATCCAGTTCACACATAGCCAAGTCGCCTTTTTTTTCGATTAGCGCAAAATTTTAAACTCACTTAGAGCTCGACCCATCTGGACACAAGAATTTAGTCGAGTATACAAAAATAGTCATTATAAACCAGTGGTCGGAAACCTTTTTCGAGCTAAGAGCCAAATTAGGGAAAACTTTGCAAAAATTGGTAGGCTTGGGAGCCGCAACATATTATTTTCTAATTATATATTCAAATTAAATTAAATGTTACTCATTAATCATTAATAATAGTAAGAAATAAGTTGTCCTCGTGATATTTCGTAACGTTCGACAGTTTATTACTAAAAATTATTATCAAGTTTAATCTAAACAACGATCTTAAAGCCACGACGTTGTGGAAATGGGATTCATTTTGATCTTGTGTAAACTGTGTGTCAACATTTTGTATTTCACGCAAAACGTTGCAGCAAGTTTTCATATAGAGAGCCGCATGCGGCTCCGGAGCTAAACTTTGCTAGTACTTAATAATTAAACGATTTGGCTATGTGTGGATCGGCCTTTATATTGTGAACGTAAGCGTGTAAAAATTTATACTTGTAAATGGTGAGAAGAGATCGAAAGAGGAATACATGGGTGAAATGCATGACCGAGGTGATCTTGGAGGAAGATTTATGGTGTAATACGATTATGGTAAAAGTATCCCATTTCAAAATTCGTCACTACAATAAATATGAAATGGAGGCGACTGTGCTCACGAAATTTTCAGCGAACGCTCAAGTGTGTGTCGGCTCGACAATAATTAATCAAAATAATCACAAAACAAACTGTGGACGGGGGAAATGCTCGAAATCACATGCGCTAGTATTTAGTGTCACGGAAAATTTGTCGCTCGAGATTAATGACGGTCTGCACGAAAAAGTGTGCTACGTCATAGCATTGCGTCATACCCACTCAAGTATGTGTATGTATGTATGTACTTATATCGTGCAAAATATGGTAGGGCTTACGTCGACTTTGATGCCCTCTATCCGATAGCTGTGATGGGGCGGGGAAAATTTCGGCAAGAATCGGTAGAACTCTTCGTTGTCTTTGTACCACTTGACCGAGTACAGGGTGTCCCGTTCGAGCTCGTACTGACACTCGAGCAGGGCCGTCTCTCCGCGCACCCTGTACGCGGGAACTATGACTTCCACGACGCGCAAGCATATTGATTCTGAAAAGAATAAAAATTATGGTTAATTTAATGTTGAGTTTGCAAGAAGAAAAAAAAAATTGCCTGCGGCGCATTTTGATACATATTTTTTACACAAATTGTGTAGTTGCGTGTGGAGTCGATTTTGAGTTATAGGTCGCGCAGCCAGAGTTGAAGCGAACCACACACACACACATATGCATCTTTAGTATACAGGCTGATGCAAAAAAAAAATTTAATATTTAATTTTAGCTTTACCCTTAATAATACACCATAGGAACTCTAGGGGTTTAGTTTTGGGTGGTAGAGTGGTAGGCGGAGTACACTATGTCTGCGATCTTCCAGGATTTTGTCAAGTACCTACAAATTTTTGGTAATTTGACTTATTCTTTAGTATTATGTCATATAAAATTGGTTTTGTATTTTTCTATGGATACGGTATATTTTAACTAAACATAAAAATCGAAGACTGAAGGGACACGCTGTATTTCTCAAAACAATAGTGTCTCTGTTACACTCGTAACGTGTCCGCGCGCGAAAGAGACAGATCGTTTTTATCGTTGCATTTAGTGAAAATTCATATTATTCACTATTCACAAACACACAATTTGTGTGTGTGGTTCGCTTCAACTCTGGCTGCGCGACCTATACACTTAAATGATTTACACCAACAAACTTTAGTAGGTAGGTGGTATATCTTGCAAAAAACGTGATCAGGGGACGATACCTGATACAAATCAGTCAAAATCTCGAGGTCGAATATTCGCACGATCACAATACATACTGCGTATATGAATTATGTAACGAGAATACTTCATCTTAAGAAAGGTGTTGCTGAAAATGATTCACCAAACTGATAACAGTAGTTCACAGCCTTTTAAACCGTCACTTCTATGTACTATACCAATTTTGTTTTTTCAACTCACCATTTGTATAAAGTTTTTTTTTTTCAACTCATCATTTGTATAAAGTTTTTTTTTTCAACTCACCATTGCTATAAGAATTCTAATTTTATAATATACATAGGTAAAATCACGCAAGAGTAAGAGTAAGAGTTTTGATCAAAACCTTATCAAATCTAATGCCTTACGTGAAAATAATAGACATAAAATTTCAGACTTGATAGTTTCGGAGAAAACGTTAAAGTTAAAAAGTACACAGACATACAGGCATTTTCCAGAAATCATGAAAACGTGATCAGGGGACGATCTCTGATTTACAAATCAGTCAAAATCTCGAGGTCGAATTTTTGCACGATCACAATACTCTATCCGATACGAATAAAAATGCTTTTAAGTACATTTTTTTTTACAGAACGTACCTAGGTAAAAAATTATGTATAAAATATTTAAAAAAAAAAACACATTGACCTTGACATTGATAATTTTGAATTACACGACGATCAGCTGTTACCGATCAACGTGCGTTTATATCGCAGCGTTTCGACGAGGTTAGCGCGGACCCTTACGACTCGAGTGTGAACACTGCCGTTAAATGCGGAAATAAAACGCTTCGACGTAGACGCAACCTTCATCGACACAAAGAGCTACATAGAACGAGCTGTAAAAATGTCCATAACGACATTTGTGTGAGTGTTGGTAGGTCGCCAACGACCCTCGTCTCGTCTCGACCCATATTTTGCTCGATGTGTTTTGTGGGTCCCAGATGCTGTTGTTATGTGGCTCGTTGTCCCCGCAAATAATTCAAACCGGTGCAATCAGCTTATGGGGTTTTGCTAACCCCTACACCACCTATCCCCTCCCACTCTACCTTTTTCCGTCGGTTAACGTGTTAACACGGAGAGACGCGATTTTTCACACGCGACGGCGAAAAACTGCTTCTGAAATGTCAGCAAGCGGTTGCCGAGCGGAAAATATGGAAATGCGATTGCGAGGTGCAAAGGCGAGGCACATGTGAATTTACTTAACGCTATGTACATATGTATGTATAATACGAATCCACGTGTTAATTATTTACCCGAGTCGTAATGCAAACGTTTTTTTTTTTAAGGATTATATGATTAGAATTTGAATTTTAAAATATATTCATATTAGGGTCTACGATTTTGGAATCCTGGAACCCGCTCAATTTATTTGATCCTAAAATCTTTAAAAAAAAGTTAAGTAGAGCCGCTCAATTGCTTGCTTTTGATATCCGGGATTCAAGAATTCCTATGTAAAAAGTAAAGCTATATATGTACTTAACACGATAATCATATTGTGCCTACTGAAACTCAATGAGAATTTATACTTTGTATTTGTTTTTATTATGTTTTGTTATGCTTGTGTGTGGTGGGTGTTTCTGTAAAATAAAATAAATATATTTAAAGACGGACATTTGTAAAAAAATTATAATTTTCAAGCGTCGGTTTATAAAAAATTTAAATAAATGTGATACTGGAATCGACGATTATAATCCCTAAGAAAAAACCTACATATTAAAATAATCATACATTTTGTTATTCGTTTCAAAGTATCAACTGTTTATTCAAAAGTTGGTGAAATTCAGTGAAAACAATCTGTTTATCATATAGATGTAGAATAACATATATACCTATAGATTGGCCTTAGCTCCCGAAAAATGACATACAAAAAGGTCATGCAAAATGCACTCCTTACATGCATTTTGCTTGACTTTTTCCCCGCACTTTAGACCCCCCGCACACCCCCGTTGCTTCTGATGCTTTCTCCAGGCAAATTTGTTTGGAATGGCATATCTATGGTTTATAATAAACTATCCTTGCAGTTGTTAGTGCCGAGTTAATAAATACGTTTAGCAAGTACATTTGCACATTCATATGTACATAAGAATATCTTACTGTCGAGAAACGTACCTACGTACGTATGTATGTATGTATGTACAATATATACACTTATGTACATACTAGTATAAGGAGTATACGGTTTTTGGCTGCGTTCTCATCACCCGTACTGAAAAATAATATTAAATTTAATAGTTTTTATAGTTGTTGCATAGATGGCGCGTTATAATATACAACAACGTAACAATTTAGCAAAGTCGTGAGCCTATTGAGAAATTAATATTGTCAAATCGTAGCACGTTCGTCATCACCTCCGTTGAATGATGGTGTTAGCACGACTCTTTCCAACCTGGTGATCACGGGTTCAAATCCCACTCGCGCGCGAACGTCTCTTGATTTTATTTATTTATCTCAGCGAGCGTTATCAGCGGAGAGACACACATACAGACGGAATAGGGTTATTATATATATATATATATAATATTATGTATAGGTACATGAAATTGATACGTAACATCGTCGTAACGATAATAATACTTTTTGTTCATTACGCACGCTTGAATGGCAAAAATAACGGTCTACCTTTGATGTTCGACATACGGCCGTATCCTTCTCGGAAAATATAAATAAATAATATACGTAATTTTTTTTTACCCCGTCTCTCGGGAGTTTTGTTTTCTCATAACATTTAAGATCAACACAAAAACACTTGTACCTTTTCCAGTGAAGAGTCGCATCGCCAAGGAAACCGGAAGTACAATATTGCGGGTGAATTTCCTTAGATGTGCCTCAATACTATCATATTGTGTCGGTATTTGTGTATGTACATACATACATACATACGTATGTATGTATCTTACGTAAGAAGCATAACACCAAATCAAATTATACGTTATATGAGAGTTGTGCTGGAAAGCGGCTTCCGCTCGAAGAAGTCCCGGTTTTCTCCGCTGCGTTATTAATTCGTTCTAGGTATAGCGAGAGGGTGAAGGGAAAGGGGTAGAGAGAAAGGGGGGGGGGGTTTTCGCTTTTCCGCGGGAAATTCGAATGTATAACCGGGGATCGCTTTTTAATGGGCGCTCGATGGAAAAGCTAAATCGAGTTAAAACGTTGATAATTATGTTACGTTGGTCTAAGGGCGTCAACAATTCGCTCACTTGATTTTTTTTAGTTTTTTATGATTAATATTTTTCCTTGGTGCGGTCTCTTGAGCGAAGGTCTGTGCCCTTTTTTAGGATTTGACCTTAAATATCGTCATTGGAAAAATGACAGACAGCAACAATTTTGTCAAATAGTGAAGATGTTTGTTTCCGTTTACTCAGAACTTTGACTTTTTATTATATACTAGTGTGAGCCCGTTGAATATCAACGCCCGCTGAATTTTAAATTACGCAAAGCGTTTTTTTAATAGAGATCCCCACTAATTGATCGCACGGTTGTAAGTGACAAAAAAAAAATTATAGTTTTTATAGCGCCATCTATGTATTATAGCAATCCCGTAGTATCGATTTTTTTTTTTTACTTTACTATTTATATTACATATAATTATTAATTATTATAATTTTGTAAGTGATTTTGTAAAAATCAAAAAACAAAAAAAAAAATAATAGTTTATATAGCGCCATCTATGTCCCCTCTAATTGATCCAACGGTATCGATAATTTCGATAATTTAATTTATAACCAGGTCGATAATTTGTTTTCATACCTTACTATTTATATTATAATTATTAATTATTATATATATGTATATATAATAATCATAATTTTGTAAGTGATTTTGTAAAAATCAAAAAAAAAAAAAAAACTAATAGTTTTTATAGCGTCATCTATATGTAGGTAATGTAGGTAGGTAGGTATGTAGGTAAAGCAGAGTCACGATCCCTTGTATAGGTAATGTTTAAAAAAAAAAGGACTAAATTCACCAAGGGCGATAGAGTATAGGCGTTAGCGTGATTACTCTCGAGCTTGCGGTACTGGGTTTGATCCCCCACTCTTTCTGGTTTTTTAATTATTTTTCCTCAGCGAGCGTTATCAGCAGACAGACAGGTGGATTTCGGCTATTATATATATAATACATAGAACTAGTGTAAGCCCGTAGCAATATCAACGAAGCGGTTTCTCATCACCCGTACTGAAAAATAATATTAAATTTAATGTTGCATAGATGGCTTATGGTTGTGTTAATAACGTAACAATTTACCAAAGTCGCGAGCCTGTTAATAATTTATATTATCAAATTTTAGCAGGCCCAGTGTTATCTAGTTTGGATCACAGCGTAAGCGCTCACTGTCCCGAACTGGTGATCTCGGATTCAAATCCCACTCCCGCGACATTCTGGTTTTTTAATTATTTAGCGAGGCGAGCGTTATCGGCAGACAGACACACAGACAGACAGACGGAATAGGGTTATTATATACATACATATATATGATCTCTATTTGTTCCTTTGTTCCCACATTGTTTGATTGATTAGAGCCAAATTATGAGATTTTTTTTATGATTATGCTGATAATGAGACATTTTTATTTCAATAGGCTGCCATACAAAACTTCAACCATTCAGTATTGTCAGCTTAAAAAAATCAACACACGAGAGAAAAGCGTAATTATTTGCTTCGGGAGAACCCCTAGTGTTTTCAATTAGTTAATTTATAGATGCAGAGCGGTGTGGTACTAACACATTTTAGAATGCTCTCCTCTCCGAGAGGCGGGCATTAGAGGCTGCAAGGTAAACTTCAATCAAAACGAGATGTAATGCTGTTTTATTTTTGCAGAGAAGAAAACGCGATTCTAAAAATAAAGGTAAGATGATTCTGAACATCGTGCTTTGAACATTTTTGCATATTAAACATTTAATTCGAAATGTGAACGTGTATTAACTACCTACTATTACCGTACGGTTTTAGGAACGAAGAAAATATTAATATTCAGCTGAAACTTTTCGAATTACCTTTGAAGATTGGACGCGGGCGTAATAAGCGAGATCCAATTAAATTAGGTCTGATGAAGGGAAGGGGAGGTGGGGGGGGGAACTTTTCGGAAAAAAAACCAAATAAATTCGGTATGCCGTAAAGCGCATGAAACGCTAGTACAGATAATCATTTGTATCTGGGTCAGGTAATAAATATGAGCAAGCAAGAACGACCGAGACAAATGATAAGAGAAATGGAAGAGAATGGAAGAATAAATGTGCTTTAATTTCAAACAACACTCGCCCCTCTTTTATAAAGACAAAGCTTTTTTTTCAAACCCACCCCCTCCTCTCTTTCTTTGCCTTAGAATTGGGGTGCTCAGTGGAAGAAGGTCGCAATTGACTTAGTAAAATATCACTAGAACTATGTACATAGATTCACCGTATGAAAAATTGTAATGCTTAGACAATGTTTTTAAATATAAAATTTATATACAATGTATATAATTAAAATTTTCAATGTAAGCATAAGATAATGAATATATGTACAGACAAATATATGTATACATAAACTAGAGTATTGTCCATTGAAGATCATTGCATGTTAGTTAAAAATTCGGGTGTGGCCAACCCATGAATTTATCCATATATTTGAGGAATATGATTAGTAACCAAACACCGAAAAAGTCAAAAACCGCGTAAAAAAAAATAACAGGATTTTTTTACTTTTTCAAAATCGTTCAAGAGTAAACTGCCACTTCCGGTTGGCGGATTTTGACCATAATAATAGTACGTATCTCCTACACCTTACGTGAATAAAATAAATACGAAATTTCAACTTGATTGGCTTAGTAGTTTCGGAAATATTCCGTGGTAACAGGATTTTTGACTTTGATGATTTATTTTTTTGTGACTAGATTGCTTTAAGGATTATATTATGAAGATACAAAATATTTAAAAGGCCGAAAAAAATAAAAAAAAACGAAATCTCGGTTAGTGGATATTCACCAAAATCATAACATTTCATACACCTTACGTGAAAGTAATAAATATGAAATTTCAGCTTTATATACTTGATAGTTTCGAAGTTATAAAGTACACCGACACACAGACATACAGACATTTTCCGGAAATCATGAAAACGCGATCGGGGGATGATACCCGATACAAATCAGTCAAAAACTCAAGGTCGAATTTTCGCACGGTCACAATACTTTATCCGATTAGGATAAAGTAAAAACCAGAACGTCGCGCGAGTGGGATTTTTTTTTTTTTTTTTGATTTTTACAAAATCACTTACAAAATTATAATTATTATATATGTATGTAATAATTAATAATTATAATATAAATAGTAAAAAAAAAAAAAATTTGGGATTTGGGATTCGATACCGTGCTCGATATGTCGATAGGTGATCTCTATATTAAAAAAGCGCTTTGCGATATTTAAAATTCAGCGGGCGTTGATATTCAACGGGCTTACACTAGTTACATATATATATATAATAATTAATAATTATAATATAAATAGTAAGGTAAAGTAAAATAAAAATTCAGCGGGCGTTGATGTTCAACGGGCTTACACTAGTTTTCATAATAATGATGAAAATACATATACGCTCACGTTTTATAAATGAAAATCGGATTTCACTACATATGTATGTATGTACATACATACATATGAGTCGCCTAGTTCCAAATCCCGATAAGTCCACAATATAAAAAAAAAACGAGGATAAAATATTTTCTGGTTCTAAGAATGTTTTCAAACGATGCCTTATACTTGAATTATTCCAAATACCGCCAAGTGCACCGTAAAAAAATATTGAAAATCAGTGTTAGTTCCAAAAACTGACAATTGCACTATGATAAAAGCTGATAAAAGCCATATTTAAAAACAAGCAACGATAAGTCCATGTTTCTAATCTAAATATTTTGTTTAATATCAACAAAATTAAGTTTAAATGAGTTTAAACGCCATCAAGCAAATAAGTCTGTAGCAGAAAAACCGCGTTTGCGAACAAGTGTGTTTTATGGACTTATCGGGATTTGGAACTAGGCGACTAATATGAGGAGTTCAACATATTAATGAATCAAGTCTATAAAATTGATACTGAAATATTAATATGTAGTAATGCTAGTAACTTGTACTGCTGTTTGTAGAGCTATTTTTGAAGTTAGACTTCTGTTACGACACACAATTTAGATATGTGTGAATCTCTCGTCATTGTACATATATGAAGTCGCCTAGTTCCAAATCCCGATAAGTCCACAATATATAAAAAAAACGAGGATAAAATATTTTCTGGTTCTAAGAATGTTTTCAAACGATGCCTTATACTTGAATTATTCCGAATACCGCCAAGTGCACCGTAAAAAAATATTGAAAATCAGTGTTAGTTCCAAAAACTGACAATTGCACTATGATAAAAGCTGATAAAAGCCATATTTAAAAACAAGCAACGATAAGTCCATGTTTCTAATCTAAATATTTTGTTTAATATCCACAAAATTAAGTTTAAATGAGTTTAAACGCCATCAAGCAAATAAGTCTGTAGCAGAAAAACCGCGTTTGCGAACAAGTGTGTTTTATGGACTTATCGAGATTTGAAACTAGGCGACTCATATATCGTACATATGTAGATAGGTAAATATTTCAAGTTTTTGCTTATGTATATAATTGGGACGCTCTCAGGCAGTCTCGTCACACCGGTGAATCTACGCTGATTGCGCCCGCGGCTAAGGGGTTAACCGCCTCAGAACTCTCCCAACCCCTACCCCACCGCACCCTTTCCCCTTCCCTCGCCTCATCGCTGGGTAATTTCGCTTAAACAGTTCCTAACTCGACTTAGCCGAAAGTTTTTTCCCCGGCAATCGAAGTCTGATTATATCACAAGTTGCTGGGCTTGAGCTTCTTCTTCGTCCCCTTTCCAATCCCTCATCCCCTAGTTTAGTCGGTTAATGTTTTGCTCAAACACAAAGTTGGCGTTCGCGCGTGTTTGTGCGCCTCCAATTAGGTGCGATTCAGCAGCGAACCTGCGATTTGTTTGCCCTGTCTGTCTGTCTTTCCGCCTCTGTTTCTCCAGGTGACACGACCGTGTCCGAATCGCCGATATTCAAATTGATAATACAAACGGTGACCAACCAATATCCGATTATTTTATTCGATACTAGCTGAATTGCCCGGGCGTTGCTCGGGCGGGTGACATTTATTCTCCAGTACAAACAAAAATTGAAACAAATGAAAACATTTATTTCAGACTAGCTCTATTACCCGGCTTTGCCCGGGGTGTAATTTATAATATAATACATTATTAATAATGTAATTAATAATAATGTAATATAGTGTTTGTTTAGTAAATTATTTCGGGAGCCCAAAAAAGGGGCCGCCGGGGCAGGAGGGGGGTCGGGGGGGGGTGGTAAGGGGCCAGCATAGCTTTTAGGGAGTATAGTAACGCTATGACGTCACTATAGGATTTTTCGAGTTTTTTTCTATCAATTTTTTTTTTCGGTTTTTTTGCATTTTTTCAACTTTTTTTGAACTTTTTTGAACATGTGAACTTTTTTTTTTTTTTTTTTCAATTTTTGCTACCCCCTTAAGGCATTCCGGCCCTCAAACCACCCCCCAGACGTCCCTCAAGCCCCGGCGGCCCCCATTTTGGACCAAGGATTGGAGTTGTCTTCATCCAGCAGTAAATGATGATGATATTCAAAATTAAATTAAATGTCGCTCGCCAGAAAAAAGTAATCTTCATAATATTTCTTAATGTCTTATAGTTTACTAGCTTTATTACCCGGCTTTGCCCGGGGTGTAATTAATATAATGTAATATAGTGTTTGTTTAGTAAATTATTTCGGGAGCCCAAAAAAGGGGCCAACATTACTTTTTAAGTCCCGACATTACTTTTGGACTCCCGAAAAGCAATGCCGGCCCCTTACCAACCCCCAGACCGCCCTCAAGCCCCGGTGGCCCCTTTTTATGGGCTCCCTAAAAGCTATGCCGGTCCCTTACCACCCCCAAACCCCCCTCCTATCCCGGCAACCCTTTTTGGGACTCCCGAAAAGCAATGCCGGCTCCTTACCAACCCCCAAACCCTCCTTCATTCCCTGGCGGCCCCTTTTTTGGACTCCCGAAAAGCAATGCCGGCCCCTTACTACCCCCCAGACCCCCCTCCTGCCCCGGCGGCCCCTTTTTGGGCTCTCGAAACACTATCTGCTTAAATCTGCCGAAAACATCTACTATCGTGTGTACTTCGTCGTTTCTATTAATCGCTCCCGAGCAACGCCTGGTAATTGACGAATGACCCATGCGTACATACAAAATTTAGTGTTTTATATATTAGATTAAAAAAATTGTATGGGGCCCCCTTGACCCCCTGATCCAACCCTTCCAAAACCCACCTACGGTCTGACTTGGGGTATCATGAGATAGTACACCAAGTTTGGCGGTTCTAAGTTGAAAACTGTAGATTTGCATAGCGGAATCACAAACAAACAAACAAACAAACATTGAATTTGAACATTTATATCTATAGATTGTTACTTTATCCTGATCGGATAAAGTATTGTGATCGTGCGAAAATTCGACCTCGAAATTTTGACTGATTTGTATCGAGTATCATCCCCTGATCACGTTTTCACGATTTCTGGAAAATGTATGTACGTCTGTGTACTGTGTGTGTGTGTGTGTGTGTCTGTCTGTGTGTGTTTTCTCCGAAGGTGTCAAGTCTATCAAGCTGAAATTTCATATCTATTATTTTCACGTAAAGTGTAAGAGACATAAGTAATTTGGACAACATCAGTCAACCGGAAGTAGGGTTATTTTCTTGTAGAAAATTCTAAAAATTCTGTACCACAGAATATTTCCGATACTGCTCCGGCGATTAAGAGATACTGTGATTTTGGTCAACATCTGACGAGCGGAAGTGGCAGTTTACTCTTGAATTTTTTTCGGCCTTTTAAATATATAGTATCGTCACAATATTGTAATGTTGTAATACTGAGAGAAATTGCTATTTACGAAAAAATAAATCAATAAAATCAGTCAACCGGAAGTAGGGGGTTTTTTTTTGTCGAAAAGTTTACCACAGAATATTTCAGAAACTGCCCCATTCATCAAGTCGAAAATTTATATTTATAATTTCCATATAAAATTTAAGAGTTGATAAGGTTTTGATCAAAGTCCGCCGACCGGAAGTGGTAGTTTTTCTTATTTGAATATATGCCGAAGATCGTATTTTACATACGCGCGCGCACTCAACATAGTAATTTCATGATATTTATGTATGTATTTTGGTCGGTGTGGTGGTGTGCATGCGTTTTATTTACTTGCGTACATAAAAAAATAATTTCGTTACTCTTTGTATTCCTCAAATATATGGATAAAGTCATGGGTTGGCTACACGCGAATTTTTTTTTAATAAAAAAAAATGTTGTTTTAATGTTCATAACAAACATTTGGTGACAGTATTTCTACAGTTAATATAAAGCTATATAAGCGTTATAAATTATTACACGTATAAAATGGAATTTCCCAGTATTGCCCGTTGACGAACAACGGTTGTTTATTTTTGAAATATGAGTCGGCTAACAAGAGCGTTTACTATGTTAGCTCAAATTCTTAACCTTGTTGAACTATTTCGACACAAACGTACCTTAAGAAGAGTGAGACGGATTTTAGATTCCTTAAGCCGCGAACATGAGCGTGTAATGTACTGCTCGCTAATGTGGACGCCATGTACACACTTGCCGTGCAACCAACTGCGAGCCCCTTTGTGTTCGCGCCAAAAACCGACTGGATCGCCACGAACGTTGCAGAGCGCGCTCAAAGTATGCTCGCGAACGCGTACACATTTACAAAATGTGTTGCATTATACGCTCATGTTCGCTAATGAGTACGCGGCTTTACACGACTTAAGTATGTAAGTGATAAAAATTAAATTGAAACCTTAAACTTACACCCATTACTTACTAATAGCTGCTATGCACGAAAGTCATGTCTGATATTATGTTATTATGCGCGTTCATGGGTGGCTGCTTTGCTTTGAATTGCCACATTTAAATCGCCATTAGTGAAGTTACAAATCTTGCACACTCTCATACACCGTAAACGTTATACAACCGAGCTCTTGGCTGCTTTGGAACCGACCCCACATACATAACAATGACTAGTAATTACACATTGTTATTGCCCTGAGCTTAGCACCGTACTATACCGCTCAAAAATACTACATACATATGTATGTATGTACATAATACGACACTTCTCAAACGAGAGCTTTCGCGTGATGTACGGGTATGTAGGTACGTGTTAAAAACGGTGTTGTTTCCAAAATTGTATGTCTCCAAAACTAATAACGCTATAGTGATTCAAATAAATGCATTTTTTAGTACATACCATTATCTATATATATAAAAATGAATGTCTGTTTGTCTGTCTGTCTGTCTGTCTGTCTGTCGCTTATAGGCTCCTAAAGGCTCAACCGATCGTGATCGGGAACTTTCAGGATCATTGTGATTACGGGGATGGATCTTGTGAAAAAAAAAACGGGATAAAACGGGAACAAAACGGGCCTGCTCACGCGTTAGATAACGTACTAGAAATGGGATCGGGAACGGGATCAGGATCGGGAACAGGACCGGGATCTGGAATGGGGAAAAAACGGGAACGGGAACAGGAACGGGCCTGCTCACGCGTCAGATAACGTACTAGAAACGGGAACGGGATTGGGAACGGGAACAGGAACAGGAACGGGAACGGGAACGGGATCTGGAACGGGAATGGTATCGGGCATTGCAACGCATGCCGGGTCAGCTAGTACATATATGTATATAATAGCCGAAGTCTGTCTGTCTGTCTGTCTGTCTGCTGATATCGCTCGCTGAGTGGGATTTGAACTCGTGATCACCAGGTTGGAATGAGTCGTGCTAACACTATCATGCAACGGAGGCGATGACGAACCTGCTACAATTTGACAATATAATATCTCAATAGGCTCGCGACTTTGCTAAATGGTTACGTTGTTGTATTATAACGCGCAACAACTATAAAAATTACTAGATTTAATATTATTTTTCAGTACGGGTGATGAGAACGCTCCGTTGATATTCAACGGGCTTACACTAGTAGCATAATAAACAATACCGTTTTTTTTTTTTTTTTATTTCCACCCTTTTACGACCATACAAGTTTGTACGTTTGTAATTTATCATTCATTCGACAACTGCGAAGCTTTAAAATTTCACCTTTATTTGGCTCTATTTATTACGATTTTATAATGTAAAGTTTGTAGACAATGTGTACTACTAAACTTGTTTTGCTTAGCCCGACGGGATATTAAATTTCTGTCTTCGAAGTACATATTAACAAGCGTTCCCGATATATGTACATACATATGTATGTATGTATGTACATACATACAGAAGAAAATATTTAATTATTTATCTCCCAAGATACAGTGTTTCCAGCAACGTATTTTTAATAGATTCTCTTCAAACTGCTCACGAAAATTGGCACATTATATACACTTTTATGTAATAGTGTAACTTTATGTAGGCAATACACTGAGCAACAAAAAATCACATTTTTTAAAACCCAGAGCGGAAATTATTAAATCTTTACTAAATTTGACCCACTGAATTCGAATCCGATAATGATTTTTGTTGAAATGCTCTCATTTATGAGATATTCGCGATTTAAAAAATGTAAAAAATATCATTTTTTTTGGCTTTTGCGGCCTATAACTCAAAATATAGTATTGCTGTGCTCAAAGTGAGTATTGGAATCAATAGTCAGATATTTTTCCTATTGATTGTGATTTTTTATTGCTTTGAAATACTTATAATTAATTATCTAACGAATTTTTAAAGTCAAAAACTTCTATTATGAAGGCGGACGTAAAACAGGCATTCTTGTTTTTCATTAGAAATGTTGTTTTAATGTATAACCATAAAAAAACATTTTATTAAAATATTGCTACAATTTTCATTGGATGACTAATTTTTTTTTTAGATTAATAACATTCAGAGAACTGTGTTGTTTTGAAAAAATGTTTTTGTGTGAATTTTTGTGAAAGATCGTATGTGACGAAGATTTTCTGCATTTACTTTGAAAAAAAATATCTTTTCATTTATTTTAATTGTTCTGAGAGAATATATTTTTAAACTGTTTTTATTAAAATGTCCTTAATTTTGTAATTTGAAAGATATTTGTGGTTACACATTGTTGTTTTTTTAATTTTCTTGCTCTCAAAACAGACTTTTGTCACAGTCTTTCCATAAATTTATATATAGCTAATTAAAATTATTTATGATTATAATGAGTCATCCACTAAGTGTGTACTTAAATTTTTATTCGCAACGAGTAGTGTCAAAATTTTCCTTCAAATGTTGCATCCGTTACGTGGAAACATTCAAAAAACGAGAGATTATATAACTAATTTAGTGGTATTTTTATATACAATTTTACTAACGTTTTCTTTACAATACAGCTACAAATAATGAACAGTGCAATACGAAAACAATATTTTTGGCCGATCTTCGATTTGAACGCGTATACTGAAATTGAAACCTCCCTTTGTGTCTGAAAAGTGGACGACACAGTGACAGGTGAGATTTACGACAGTACATTGTAGAAGTGTGTGCGCTGAAAAGTAATTTAAAAGCCTCTGTTCTGTAGCGTCAATTTCTAAAGTGTCATTTTCGCACAATGAGTGCTCCTGAAACTAACATTCCTGAAGATATTGATAACTATTTTTACCTGTACACTCATATACAGGTTGAACGAAAATAAAAACCGGTGCAGTTTTCAAAAATTTATATCAGAAACTAATAACTTTAACGTAAAAAGATCATTTCATCTTCTCTATAATGATATGGTTTTAGTTGCCACACAAGTTATCGTATTTTCGTTTGGCACAAATCACTAGACCATTAAAAAGAAGATAACATGAACTTTGAAATGCTATTATTGTCATCAATGTTGTATTATTATTTTCGGAGATACATATGTATATTTGGA
Source organism: Parapsyche elsis (assembly GCA_022651745.1). Classification (NCBI taxonomy): domain Eukaryota; kingdom Metazoa; phylum Arthropoda; class Insecta; order Trichoptera; family Hydropsychidae; genus Parapsyche; species Parapsyche elsis. The sequence continues at coordinate 96,922 of JAGVSN010000016.1, forward strand.
GAGATATTGTCCTGTATATGTACATATGTATGTATGTAGTATCGTTGTTCTGCCTTTCTTTTATTTCAGTATAATGAATCTTCCTGAAATATAAGCCGACAAAATAGTTTCGAGCCTTTTTCAGAAGACTTCTGCGTTAACTTAACGTACGTTTTTGGGTAGAGCGCGTTAAGGGGTTACGCGTGTGGGGTCGTTAACGGGTCACGCATATGAAATTCAATTTAGCCCGTGATTGAGCTCTGCTTCAGAACGTTTGTTGTGCCTTTTCAGTGAATTTAGACCAAATTTCAGCAATAGGAACATTTAAGATTCATATATGTACAATGACGAAAGATTCACACATATCTAAATTATTGTGTGTCGATAACAGAAGTCTAACTTCAAAAATAGCTCTACAAACAGTAGTACAAGTTTTTAGCATTACTATTAATACAAACTCTAAATAGTTCAGTATCAATATGAACATATTGTACATATGAGTCGCCTAGTTACAAATCCCGATAAGTCCACAATATATAAAAAACGAGGATAAAATATTTTCTGGTTCTAAGAATGTTTTCAAACGATGCCTTATACTTGAATTATTCCAAATACCGCCAAGTACGCCGTAAAAAAATATTGAAAATCAGTGTTAGTTCCAAAAACTGACAATTGCACTATGATAAAAGCTGATAAAAGCCATATTTAGAAACAAACAACGATAAGTCCATTTTTCTAATCTCAATATTTTGTTTAATATCAACAAAATTAAGTTTAAATGAGTTTAAACGCCATCAAGCAAATAAGTCTGTAGCAGAAAAACCGCGTTTGCGAACAAGTGAGTTTTATGGACTTATCGGGATTTGGAACTAGGCGACTCATATGTACATGTTGTAAATATGTGGGTACGTATACGGATTATAATAGGAAACACGAATTCGCTCAAATCTAAGGGTGCGACTATGTCGGAGCGATTTGACTAGGTTAGTTGCGATCGTAGTGACGAGTTTGATCGCATGTATTTTACGCCCGTGTTTACACATTTGGAAAACACAATACAATACACTAAACGTTAGTGTATTGTATAATGGTGATGGCAGTGCACTACATATCTATTAAAAGTGCTGCGCTGACGCTCGTTTACACACAACTAACAGCACTGCTACCAAATAACTGGCTGAAAACATTGTCCGTGTTAAATACCTGTACGGTTTTAAACGTGAACTGTGCATATTTATTATGTTGGTATTTTAAATGTACATATTGTCAGTATCGATCAAAAATACTGACCGTTTATTATTTCCAATGATCTTTCATCAAAAAAATATCAAAATACACGGTTGCTTTTGAAAATATTATAGTTTTGATATTGAAGTTTTAAAGGTCATACTGTTGGAGCAGCCATTTTGATTGAAAGCGAAATTTATTCTTTCGTGGCATAAAAACAAGCTTCCATTAAGTTTAATACATTATTTAAATAAGGACATAATAATTCAGGTGCTTAGGAACAAAAGTGTCAAAAAAAATGGACTAATTCCACTGTCGAGGCTCAAAAATCAAGACTCGTCTATACCAGTGGTCGGGAACCTTTTCGAGCTAAGAGCCAAATTAGGGAAAACTTTTCAAAATTGGCTAAGTTTGGGAATGTAACTGAGATGGAGCGCTTTTGAAAGAATGAACATAGTTTTCAAATCCAACATCCCGCTATGCTTAAAAAATAAGGCATACGATCAATGCCTACAGCCAGTTATGACGTGTGGATGTGAAACGTGGATGCTAAATTCAAGAATGTTACGTAAGATCCAGTGCACACAGAGAAGCATAGAAGATGATGAGATGGTAAGAGGAATAATGGGCTGGACGCATAGCGAGAAGAATGGATGGCAGATCGACGCGAGAAATACTAGAATGGTATCTGAGAGATTGTGAACGAAAGCAAGGGGTAGACCGAGTGGACAATGGGCTGATGAATTGAGAAGAATGTGCGGAGTCGAGTGGATGCAGATTAAAGCTTTTTATAGAGATGATAGAAATTTAGAATTTCAAGTAAAACTTTGTATGACAACGAGAGCCGCAGGTTTTCATACAAAGAGCCGCATGCGGCTCCGGAGCCGCCGGTTCCCGACCGCTGGTCTATCACCTATGTACATACATATACAGTGGAACCCCGTTGCATCGTTTTTCATGGGACCGTAAAAAAAAAACGATGTATGCCGAAAAACGACTTATACGATAAAGTATATTTAGTACGTAATATTTAGACGATTGATACAGGATAACGATATATAGGAGAACGATGCAAACGAGATTATTTAACACTGTTCTTATGGGTGTTTGGCCGGGACAATAAAAAAATAACGATATATGCGAAAAAACAATACAAGCGAGAACGATGCAACGGGGTTCCTTCCACTGTACATCTTCTATATATATATATAAAAATCAATGTCTGTCTGTCTGTCTATTTGTCTGTCTCTTATAGGCTCCTAAACCACTCAACCGATCGCGATGAAACTTTCAGGACTTATTGTGATCATGCCGGGGATAGTTCCTGTGAAAAAAAATCGGGATAAAACGGGAACGGGAACGGGCCTGCTCACGCGTCAGATAACGTACTAGGAACGGGAAAGGGAACGGATCGGGAACGGATCAGGATCGGGAACGGGACCGGGATCTGGAATCGGAAAAAAACGGGAACGGGAACGGGCCTGCTCACGCGTCAGATAACGTACTAGGAACGGGAACGGGAACGGGATCGGGACCGGGAATGGGATCGGGGTCGGGATCAGGAACGGGATCTAGAACGGGAACGGGAACGGGATCGGGATCGGGAACGGGAACGGGAACGGTATCGGGCATTGCAACGCATGCCGGGTCAGCTAGTATATAATATTTCTCATTTTTAGATATTTTTAGATATCAGCGTTGAAACTACTATAGACATAAGATTTTGAGTTTTGTGTACATAAATCAGATTTATAAATTTATTTTTCTTATGTAATCCAGAACTTTCTCGTACATAATTATGTACTATGGCTTTAATGTACAGCTTGCTGACCTTGACCTTGACCGCGCCAGTGTGTGGAGAGTTTAAACGTCCTCACAAACCTGAGCGATATCGCTGCGTCAAGTTTTCGTCCTCTATCATCGTTGATTTCGCACCAATGCGAATTATATCGGTGCGAATGGAATAACGATACGGGCGTCAGTTTGACGCAGCGAAACCGTTAAGGTGTGTGAGCGCCATTGTTCCATTGTGTATTTTTTTAGCGCAATCATTCAGAATCGCGGCTTTCGTTATAGAATCAATAACGATTTAACGGCGCGTTTGCGATTTGAATTTAATTTTTAAAATGCTAATTTGCAAAGCCCCAATACGGAAAATACATTTCGACGTAAAAATGAAAATACGATTACGCGAGGGGAAAATCAGCCAAGGGGGAATGAATCGAAAGCGAAATTTTCATACGTTCGACCGCACACTGCTTTGCATAATTAATGTCGATTAAAAACGCGTACATTTCGGCACAGCCTGTAGGTACACACACAACGTGCACACTCACACGATAATTGTACGTTGAATTCATAATTTATTTATCAATAACAATTTTCAATATCGGCTAATTGCAGCGGCGGCGGCGACGAAAATAAAAATGGGCTTAATTCGATATTAATTTTTCATACTGTAGTTAATCGGACCAATTGACTTTTTTTTTTTTCTCCAAATTAACTTGTGTATTTTTACCCGGGTGTTTATTATGGACACATATGCAGTCACTTGAGATTAGAAGGGACATGTTGTTGTTACGACACGCGTTGCTTTTATTTCGTGAGTTCATCTGGAATCTTCAAGTGTTGGAGAGGATTGGCTTGTTTGTGCCGAATAATTATATTCGTTCACGAACACATCGTCTACTCAGTGAGCCGTTAGTGAGGTTTGATGTATTGGCAGTTTCTCCCGTTACTAAAGCTCTCAAACTATTTAATGCTCTGGCAACCGATTATGTGGATTATTTTTTCCATCACTTAGGATGGTGATGGTGTTTGATTATTATTTTTACTTTATCCTAATCGGATAAAGTATTGTGATCGTGCGAAAATTCGACCTCGAGATTTTGACTGATTTGTATCGAGTATCATCTACTGATCACGTTTTCATGATTTCTAAAAAATGTCTGTATGTCTGTATGTCTGTGTACTTATGCGTGTGTGTGTCTGTATGTGTGTTTTCTCCGAAACTATCAAGGCTATCAAGCTGAAATTTCATATCTATTATTTTCACGTAAGGTGTAAAAGCCATAAGGAATTTGGTCAACATCAGTCAACCGGAAGTAGGGTTTTTTTCTTGTAGAAAATTCTAAAATTCTTTTACCACAGAATATTTCCGAAACGGCTCCGGGAATTTTGACTAAATTTCATATCTATAGTTTTCACGTTAGCCGTAAGAGATACTGTGATTTTAGTCAACTTCTGACGAGCAAAAGTGGCAGTTTACTCTTGAACGATTTGTTGTTTTTTAATTTTTTCGGCCTTTTAGATATATAGTATCATCACAATATTACTTATGTTGTAATTCCGAGAAAAATTGCTATTTAGGAAAAATAAATCATTAAAATCAGTCAATTGGAAGTAGGTTTTTTTGTCGAAAAGTTTACCACAGAATATTTCTGAAACTGCCCCATTCATCAAGTCGAAAATTTATATTTATAATTTCCATATAAAATTTAAGAGTCGATAAGGTTTTGATCAAAGTCCGCCGACCGGAAGTGGTAGTTTTTCTTATTTGAATATATGCCGAAGATCGTATTTTACATACGCGCGCACTCAACATAGTAATTTCATGATATTTATGTATGTATTTTGGTCGGTGTGGTGGTGTGCATGCGTTTTATTTACTTGCGTACATAAAAAAATAATTTCGTTACTCTTTGTATTCCTCAAATATATGGATAAAGTCATGGGTTGACCACACCCGAATTTTTTTTTTATTGTATATATATACATATTTTATTGTATTATTGTATAATATGTATATATATATGTTAATATTATAATATTAATATTAATAATTATAATAATAATATTAATTCGATTATACATATATATATATATATATTTTTTTTTACTACCATTATTTTATATATAATGTTTTTTTTCATGTCTCGCCATAGTGACGAATTGGGGAAACCTGTTATGTCACTATGGTATAATTTGTAAATAAATAAATATTGTAGCGTTGTGAGACCGCGTGGCGATCCCGCCAAAATAGACCAATGGCGTTCTGATCGCCTACTATAAATAGAGGCACGATTGGCCTCAGAGAGCATTCTCGCTCAGGATGCTGGACCGAACGGACCGTTCGGCTCCAGTGGAATAAACCTCTTACAACCAACTTCGATCTTTCTCTCCGTTCACGGAACCACCCTTCCTGTCCACGTAACACTGGTGTCAGAATGGTCAAGACAAAGAGGCAAGCAGGTGTCACCGGCGATCCAGGAGACACCACAAAAGGAGCAGAATCGGGAGGAGGTCCGTCCAAACGGGTCAATTGCAGGGACAATGACTACACCGAGACGGACGGAAACTGTGGCACAGAGCGACTTACGTGCCGAATTGGAGGAAGTCAAAAAGCTGTTATCACAGCTAGTATCGGTTGAAAGACACGGGGGTCACAGTCGTTTTCACGATTGCTTCCCGAACAGTCGGTTGCATCGGTCACATCTGTTACGCAAGGGCTGGAAGCGATACCGTTATTTCAACATTCCGCAAATGACGCAGCACCCAAGGCCACCGAAGGGGAAGCGGTACCACTATTACGACATTCCACAGATGACGCATCACCGAAGGCCACCGACGTCACGGAGGAAGACTTCGGGACACGGATACGACATCGTATAGAATATCCAACATTCGACGGAACAGAGTCCTGGGAAGAATTTCTGGCCCGTTTTAAATTCACGGCAAAGCTGCATGATCATAAAAAAAATCTTGCAATACGCTTGTGCTCCACAATGAGGTCAGCGGCAATGACCTACGTATGTCGTTTACCTGTGACGACACAGGAAAATTTCGAACAGCTGATCTCGAAATTAGCAACACGATACGGGAACCGCACGTCAGTATACGAGCATTTTGAGAAGGCGGTCGGAAACAAATGGAAGACCAACACCGGTGAGGAGTTGACGACGCACGTAGACGCAATCACAAAAAACACGCCGAGTTGGCGTTCGCCGGGTAGCATTGGCACCAGAAGCTTTGGAAAGGTTCATTTTGTGTGCTTTCGTAAACACCATTACCGATGCAGATGTAAGAGCAGCTGTCGCATGTCTCGATCCAGCCACCGCTCTTCCAGAAGCCGTAAGAATCGCAGAGGCGGTCTACCAGTCGAAACTTTTCGCGCGCAATGCATCCAATGCTTCAAGTAATGTGCGGCAGCCTACCGTCACTACAGCTGCGGCCGGTGGCGCTACAGTCGCCGGTCGACCGGAGACATCTGGCGGACAGAAACCACGATACGCGAACACGAAGTTAACACGCACACCACCGCGACCATTTCACACCCCAGAATGCTGGAATTGCGGAAAGAAAGGTCACATCAGTCAGTATTGCCGACAAACAAAACTCGACGACTCGTTGACGACAAAGACGACAAAGACGAATCAAGCGAAGCGGCGTCGGAAAACGAGCAGTGATCGGTCGAATACGGGCTCAACCGATCACTAAACGAACGAAAAGACCCGGAGTTAAAACAATCGGCACTCGCGGATCACCGCAAATAAAAGGAAAAAATAGGCGGAATACCGTGTCATATGGTGTGTGACACCGGGTCAGAAATTACAGTTATAAACACGACCTTTTTCGCCCGAATTCTTTCGACCGGTTTGAAGTAATAAAAGGGCGCTGTACAAAAGCACGTCAAGCCTCAGACACATACCTCCATATCAACAAATGGATACGCGTTAAAATCGAAAGCCAAACCAAAACATTTACATGGGAAGTCGCAGTTGCAGCGATTCGCGACAAAGTGCTTTTAGGAGTGGATTTTTTTAAGGCATGCCAAGACGGACATATTGTTAACGGAGCCGGAAGTAGTAGTGACAATTCGGAGAACCATCCAAGAATCACCCCATCCGAAGTTAGCGGCGTTAATGGAAACCACAACCGATGATCTTCAACCGGATGTCCGGCAGCAGCTAGCCGAAATGTTGCAACAAAATGGAAAAGCATTTGCGCGCGACCAAGACGACCATGGACGAACCAACACCGTGGTACACGATTAACGTAGGCGACGCCAGACCAATTAAACAGGCACCGAGAAGAACACCGTTAGCCAAGAAAGGAGAAGTTCGCCAGCTGATCGAGGACCTTCAACGACGAGGCGTCATCGAACCAGCTTTCGGCCCATGGGCATCTCCCATTGTACTGGTAGATAAAAGGACGGATCATCACGCCTGTGCGTGGACTATCGTCGTTTAAATGCAGTCACCAAGATTGACTCGCATCCCATCCCAAGGGTAGACGACACGCTCGATCAGTTGGCCGGGGCACGTTATTTCAGTACATTGGATTTACAGAGCGGCTATTGGCAGGTACCAGTGGCACCAGAGGACCGAGAGAAGACAGCCTTTGTAACAGAACACGGCCTGTTCCAGTTCAAAGTAATGCCGTTTGGACTGTGTAATGCACCTGCAACGTTCGTGCGATTGATGGAACAGGTCGTCGGGGATATGAAGAACAATGTGCTGGTGTATTTAGATGACATAATAATTCACAGCCAGACATTACAGCATCACATAGAGCAACTAGAAAAGTACTACGACGGGTACAGGCCGCTGGATTGAAGTTGAATGCCGACAAATGTAAAATCTTCAGAAAGGAAGTCGAGTTCCTGGGACATCGAGTGTCTCCCGAGGGAATCACCACTGATCCACGAAAGATCCGAGATGTCAGAGACTGGGACGTCCTGAAAACAAAAAAACGCACGTGAGGAGTTTTTAGGGCTAGCCACGTACTACAGGCGTTTTGTACTCGATTTCGCTAAGATAGCGAAACCTCTACACAAGCTGACGGAGAAGGATACAGCGTTCGAGTGGACTCCGGAATGTCAAAAGGCATTCGACCCTTGAAAGATGCGTTGATAACGGCCCCGGTAATGACACATCCACGACCCGATGGTCACTTTATCCTCGACACAGACGCCAGCCAGCACAGCATCGGAGCAGTATTATCCCAACTGCAGGAAGGGGAGGAGCGAGTTATCGGGTACTTCAGCAAAACGATGAGCAAGACGGAAACCAACTATTGCGTTACCCGGAAGGAACTACTTGCCTTGGTGAAAGCAGTACAGCACTTTCATCACTACCTGGCGGGGACTCCGTTCACCCTGAGAACAGACCACTCGGCGCTGACGTGGATGAGAAATTTAAAAAACCAGAAGGACAACTTGCTCGATGGCTGGAGGTGCTAGGACAGTACAACCTAAACATCATCCACCGACCGGGACAAAAACATGGCAATGCCGACGCATTATCACGAAGACCATGTCAAACGGACTGCCCGAAGTGTTCACGACTAGAAAGGCGAGACCAAGAAGCAGACCACGAAGAAGAAGAAGAAGCTACGGTAGCATTAGTGGGGATCCAGACAGATGACATGATTGATGCGACAATTCAGAAAGTGATCGACTGGAAGCAGAACGGACAACGACCACCATGGGAGGAAGTGTCCGCCGAGGAGCCCGAGGTCAAAATACTCTGGGCACAGTGGGATACACTCGAAGTGAAGGATGGCAAGCTTTATCGTTCCTGGGAAAGCAACTCCGGGAACCGACAAGTAAAGCAACTTGTACTGCCAAAGGAAAAAAATCAAAGATATCCTGTGGGAATTCCACACCGCACCCACGGGTGGTCACTTCGGCATAAATAAAACGTACAAAAAAATATTCGACAGAGATATTATTGGCCAACTTGTAGGGCCGATGTAACCCACTGGTGCGAACAATGTACGGAATGCGCGGCACACAATGGACCCCACCAGAGGAATAGGGGAGCACTGCGTCAATATATCTCTGGAGCACCCTTAGAGCGAATGGCTGTTGACATTCTTGGACCACTACCTGTCACTGAGCGAGGGAACCGGTACATCCTCGTCGCCATGGATTACTTCACCAAATGGCCAGAAGCGATCGCCCTTCGAATCAAGAGGCTGAAACAGTGGCTGAAGCTCTAGTAAACCAAGTGTTCACCCGACTAGGTGTACCTGACGAATTACACTCAGATCAGGGTCGCAATTTTGAATCAAAATTGTTTCGCCAAACACTAAGTCTTATGGGGATACGAAAACGAGGACCACCCTTATAGACCACAGTCAGACGGCATGGTGGAGAGGCTAAACCGGACGTTGTTAGCCCATTTAACCAAATTCGTGGCAAACCAACAGACGGAATGGGATTCATTCGTGCCACATTTCCTCATGGCATATAGAGCTGCGCAACATGATTCAACAGGAGCATCACCAGCTGCAATGATGTATGGTCGGGAGCTCCGCGTACCAGCCGACCTGATGTACGGAGGGCCCCCCACCCGACAATGGGCCACAAGAACCACACCAACACACCACTCAGTTGATCGAGCGAATGGCAGAAGTTCATAGATTCGCCCGAACCCACCTACGAATGCAGCACAACCGCATGAAAGCACGGTACGACGTCCGTGCAACGGAGCCCCGGTATGAAGAAGGCGACCGAGTGTGGTTGTACAATCCAGCCAGATACGTGGGACGCTCCCCAAAGCTGCAGTCCTTCTGGGAAGGACCATATCGGATTGTGAAACGGATCAGCGACGTCGTGTACCGCATCAGAAAAGAGTCTGGAAACTCTACACGCTGCGTAGTGGTACATTTAGATCGATTGGCTCGATACAAAGCCACGACAAGTGAGACACAACAGTGATGTGTGCTAATTATGACTTTACTATTTGTTTATGTGTATTTGTTGAATTTGAACTAATTGTAAGGTTATTTTGTAATTGATTTGAACTACTTGTATATTTCCCACTACTGCTATAGTGCCGAGATTTATGTATGTGTTTAAGGCTACGTGTATATTTACTATTTGTTTATGTGTATTTGTTGTATTTGAGCTACTTGTAAAGTTATTTTATAATTGACTTGAACTACTTGTATATTTCGCACTATTGCTATACTGATAAATGGATACATATATGTATGTGTGTATGTCGATCGAGACGATCTCCTCTAAAGAGAGGGGCAATGTAGCGTTGTGAGACCGCGTGGCGATCCCGCCAAAATAGACCAATGGCGTTCTGATCGCCTACTATAAATAGAGGCACGATTGGCCTCAGAGAGCATTCTCGCTCAGGATGCTGGACCGAACGGACCGTTCGGCTCCAGTGGAATAAACCTCTTACAACCAACTTCGATCTTTCTCTCCGTTCACGGAACCACCCTTCCTGTCCACGCAACAATATGTACATACATACATGCATGGGATGTTTATATCATGTATTATTTTCAACTGTAATTTTATCATTGATTTTTTGTTTGTAAATAATTTGAGCGTTTAGTCTGTAAATAAATAAATAAATAAATATGATTGGGCTTACAATAGCGGTAACTATGTACATATACGTTATAGGGGAAAAATTAAATCATAATTCAAATTTTTACTGAAAATAAGGGGAGTTTTGTGGAGCTCCTGAAACAATTTCAATACAGTTACTGGCGGATAGATAGACAGGTAACATATTTCAACTATTTATTATATTACATACATAATATTATGTACACTGTTTGACGAATTTCAAATGACACGAATGTCCGTAAAAATTATTCTGATTAGTTACAATACTTTTGTTGGAAATATCCGTTTTGAAAAAACTTCAATTACACTGTTCGACACGAAAAATGCTTCAGAGACGAGATATGACTTTTCTTATAGATCTATGCCCAGTGAACACGAATCTGGTAATAAAAAAATGTTGATTGGTTCGAGATTCGGAGATATACATATGTGTTTTTTAAATCACGCGTTTTTTATATTTCTTGGTGTTGTTCGTTCAATGTCTCAAAATCTGTCAATTTCATGTTCAAAACGAATATTGGAATCTATAGTCGAGTATTTTATCTTTCATTTGTAGTACTTTTCAGCTTTCAGATCTTTCTAAATGGTCGTCCAGTTCAAATCAAAAGTCAAAAGTACGTATTTTCACTTGGGATTTTTTCCCATTTATTTGGGTGCATAATATGTACTGATACTTATTTTTACGCAATAAATATTCGCATTTAATAAATATATAAATAAATTCAAAGCCTTCAAATTTAAGAAAGTTTCAAACCACTGCACTGCTCTATTCGTTGTATTCAATGACACACACACACGAGACACACACGCATTTGATGCTTAAGGCTGCATACACATACGAACTTTTCTCCTCCTGCGACGAGTTTTAAACTCGCTATTTTACCGATTTAAAATTCAGCACACTTCCAATTAACTCTTTTAAACGAAAACAAAAAATAGTGTGGCTAGAAAACTATCCCAATAAACATGTTTCAATATAAAACACTCAATATAAAATAGTATTAACAGTGGGAAAAAATCCCAAGTGAAAATACGTACTTTTGACTTTTGATTTAAACTTGACGACTATTTAGAAAGATCTCAAAGCTGAAAAGTACTACAAATGAAAGATAAAATACCCAACTATAGATTCCAATATTCATTTTGAACAAGAAATTGACAGATTTTGAGACATCGAACGAACAACACCAAGAAATAGAAAAATCGCGTGATTTAAAAAACACATATATCTCCGAATCTCGAGCCAATCAACATTTTTTATTACCAGATTCGTGTTCACTGGGCATAGATCTATAAGAAAAGTTATATCTCGTCTCTGAAGCATTTTTTTTTGTCGAACAGTGTTATCATCAGAAAGAGTATCGACTTTATTGTACATATGTTCATCCACGTAGATGTATTGTACCTATCGTTTGAGGAAAATTCAAGAAAATTTTTCAACAAGCGGAAGAAAAGTGGGATGCATTCGACAGTCTACAGCTGAAATTGTTCGGAAAAGTGTACGATTTTCTCAATCCTTACCCCGTTTCCCATCCCCAAAATCTCTCCCCTTTTACGGAACATTGAACAACGCGAATAATAAACTTTCACAAATCAACAAATAAGTTTTCCCTCTCCCCCACCAACAACACACCGTTAACTTTTCGCACTCTAATATATTTATGTGTCCCAACTGACTGCGGTTGCAGGGGTTTTTAATATAAATACGCCAACTTTCGCAACATACATATGTAGGTGCTTCATGTTAAAGTCGAGATCATTGTTTGAGAGTGCTAAAGCTAGGTGGGTATTTTTCGAGTTTTTGATATGAAGCGTTTCAGTGACGCTTTGTCTGGAGAAGTGTGAGGATCTCAGAAACCCTCTAGTAATTTTCTTATTAAGGTAGAGTGAGAGGGGAGACTGGGGATTAACGATACCGCAACCAATAAGTAAGCCGCAATTAATGTTTACAAGTTTTTGTCGGGAAATTAGGGGATTCGTATGCTTGGACAGCCGTTGCGTAAACATCACTGTTTCTATCCAAGTACGTATATATAAAGTTCTCTATATATGAATGTATGTATGTTACAGGCAACATGTAAAATTCCTGCATTCTATAAAATGCCTAGGAATTTTACAATATTGGGCAAAGTATTAAATAAATAAATTTTTATTCATTTCATACTAGTGAAGTGTCCGTTGTTATGCAACAGAGTGGTTGCACTGTACAGTAATTTGTGAAGCGTATGGCCATAATACGTGGTGGTTAGAACTCACTATTCTCACTTAGTTGACAGTTCAAGATTTGATCGTATATTGTAGTGTGTATGGCGTGCTGTAAATCAAGATGACAGCACTTTCGCAGTGACATTGTGACGCAAATGTCTCATTCTCATCGACTGCTGATACCGCTAACGCTTTTTATAACAATTACACTGAGCAACAAAAAAAAAGCCCAGAGCGGAGATTGGTCAATCTTTATTAAGTTTGACCCACTGAATTCGAGTCCGATAATTTAGCGCGCGAATGTAATTTAAAATCATTTGCCGCTCGAATTAGTACGTTTAGATAAAATAAAATAAATATTCAAATAGAAAACCAATCCTTATAAACGTGGTGAAATAAAAAAAAAACTGGCCAAATAAACGCATAATAGCACAGGGAAACAATGTGTAAAAAAAAATATATATTTTTGACTTTAAAAATTCGCTAGATAATTAATTATAAGTATTTTAAAGCAATATAAAATCACAATCAATAGGAAAAATATTTGACTATTGATTTCAATACTCACTTTGAGCACAGTAATAGGTACTCTATATTTTGAGTTATAGACCGCAAAAGACAAAAAAATTGATATTTTTACATTTTTTAAATTTAATTATCGGATTCGAATTCAGTGGGTCAAACATAGTAAATTATTAATAATATCCGCTCTGGGTTAAAAAAAACGTGATTTTTTGCTGCTCAGTGTTATTTTACTAGCAGATTTTTCGCATAATGTAATCCATTTCTCATCTGTCTGTTTGTTCCTTGTACATTATAGATTCTCACACCATACTCACAGGGAACAAACTTTTCAGAGCTACTTCCTATGATCCTGCAAATCTTATGAGGTACTTGAGTACAAAAGGTCACTTTTCTTTCGGTTGGCATACAAAGTGTCGATGACTCTGACTAATTATACATGGAGTTTTGCTGGTTGAAACAGCTGTCAGTTCAGATACAAATAACATTTACATATGTGCATTTGTACCAGGGCAACGCTGGGCACTATAATACACACGCGCATACATACGTATATCTCTTTAACGAACAATTTATCAATTTTGCGTCAAATTGCACAAATATCCGTTAAAATGCGAGCAAATTTGGTTAATTATTTATGGTAAACTTAAGCAGGCGCTGATTGATTACTTGTCAATCTTTTGGGCCTTCGATGTTTGCTCACGATCGACGTTTTCTCTGAAAGATTTAAAGCACGTCGCACGAGTGGATTCGGCGATTCTCAAACTTATTGTGAAAATAGTGTATGTACGTAGGGCGACTGACACACTTCAGAACGTTCTCCTCTTCAAAATGTTGCTACATGTCATTCAAGAAGGGAATTTATGGTATTTTTATTATTTTTCAAAACAAATCACAAGCATCAGCCTGTATTAATTATTACGCAACCTAACTCCTATCTATTGGACATATTGGCATTCTTAACCGTTTCAGTTTGATCTGTGTCACCTCGTATGTAAAAAAAAAGGTTTATTTGATCCAAGATATCAAATCGATAGATAGTTGACGTTTTACAAAACGAAAATCCTTGTAGTATTAGTATTTTTGTAATTGTTTATAGTTCATGGAAATACTATGTTTATAAATTTGAGACTGTTTATATAATGTGTGCTAAAAATACAATATACATATACTGCCGTCCTAAGCCCACTTAACGTAACTGACAAAAATAACGAAAATGAGTTAGATGTGTTTTAGGGGTTATGGGAGTGTATTCTTGCGATTTTTCATATCAAAATTAATGTATCTTCATCCAAAAGTGACTTTTTTAAGCTATTAAATCTAACGTACGTATCTGCATGCGCAGAGAAATAGTATCAACAATACTTAGCGAAAATAACGTATCCAATATTTACTTCGGTCACTGCCTTGAAATCATGAAAGTTTGAAAAGACTGAATCTTTCCACATTGGAGACGAGGAGATTAAGAGGTGATTTAATTGAAGTATTCAAAATAATAAATAATCATTATTCATGTGAAATGACCAACCTCATTATGTTCAATGAGAACCCTCATCTAAGAGGTCATACTCTAAGACTCCGAAAAGATAAATCAAATAAGATTGTCAGAGATTCATTCTTTTCAAATAGAGTGGTTGAAGTTTGGAATAGTCATATGTATACATTAATAATGAATAATGAAGTGACGTATTAAAGTATTCATTTTTTTTTTAAATATTTCCTTAGAATTATCAAAACACAATAGAAAATAACCTCATGCACTAAAAAAAAGTTTAAATAAATCAGTAATATATGAAGAAAAACACAAATTTAAAATAAAACTTTCAAGTCCATTTATCTCGATATTGTTGTTTTGTCAGTTACGTTAAGTGGGCTTGGGACGGCAGTATAACTGTCATATTTTTTTTTTTCATTTGTGTCTCTTAAAATAACCAACGCTTTTTACTTATGCTACAATTAACGAAATTGTTGACTATAAATATACTGTGTAAATTTCGTTATAAGACGAAAAAAAAAAAAAAAACAGGTATGATTGCGAAAACAGCCCCCAATTTTTTTTCGTTTAATATTTTCAATTGAATTCTTCACTTTTAAGTTTACTCAAGTATTTGTCAATTCATTGCGCAAATTTACGTTTCGATAATATTGAGAACCGCTGCTCTAGAGAGTGACGTTTCACGAGTCCGTGATTGATGAGCATTCCTCGCGGTTTGAGTCACGACCGATGCAAACGGCTCCGAAAGTTTATTTACACACAGTGGCAATAAAACTGGGGGCACAGATAAGAGCCAGGGGAGTTTGAGAACCACTGTGAAGTGATTTTTTTTTATTTTATTGAGCAGTGGCGGTTGCAGCCGTTAACTTTTCATTAATATTCGAGCGCGCGCGCTTAATCGCCGCAGTCGCGATTGCGTTAGCCAGATAAGAAATATTCAATTTTTCCAGTGTCGTTTTTTTTTTTTTTTCCTACAGCGCAAAAAGGGGACTAAAATGTGCATGCGCTTGATGATGTTGTAAAATTTTAACGGCAATTTCGTAATAATTCGTACGGTGGTAATGGGGACGTTCACAGCGCGAATTTCTCTACCGCACAATTTAGCTGCGATTTTTTTTTTTTTCCCACTGACTGACAGAACGTGCATAATAAAGGACGGCTATCAAAAATTAAATCACTATAAAAAAATATTATATAGAATAACGAACGGCAGAAGTCATTGCTTTCAATTTAAAAATGCTAATATTGTGACTTAAATGCAATCATACGTAAAATATACAATAGTAGTTACTTTCTGAAGGTGGCGTACTTGATATCAAGAGTTAGAATTCTTTAATTAATTAGTATAAATAAATATAAATAGACGCTGAATGTGATGTACAACATAAATTGATTAAGATAAGGCGATTTTATTTTTTTATTTATTACTTATTTCACGCCTAAAAAGGCTTTTATACAAATAGAGAAGATATCAATACAGGAGTAAAATATACATATAATTTAAATTAAACTAAGAAGAGGAACTTCGTAAAGAAATCAACAGTTTAGACTTTACTAAATTAAGGTTATTACAGAAATAGTCCAATAAATTCCCATACTTATTGCCAGTCCCCATCAACCTAGGAATAGGAGACTGCCGATAATAATTGGTGCACGAATTACCTTCATCCACAAACAAAAATTGAGATCGTGTAAAACGTGTAGGAACTTTTAGTCGCAAAATCGACTCAACAAGAATAGGGCAATCAATAAAAGAATTTACAACTCTATAAAAAAAGACCAAGTCATTCATAACTCTTCTATCAGACAATTTGTGCACATTTAAACTATGTAAAAGAGAGTCATAACAGTTATAATTAAAAAGATACATAAATTTATACATAATAAATCTTAAGAATTTATTTTGGATTCTTTCTAAAGAATAAGAATGAATAGAACAAGAAGGAGACCAAACAACAGAGTTATACTCCAACTTACTTCTGACAAAAGAACAAAATAATAACTTTAAGGTATTAATATTATTAAAACATTTGGCAACTCTAAAAAGAGTTGCCTCTTTAACATTTTTAAATCTGTTGTAGTAAAGTAACTAGAGTAAGATACTTTCCAGTAGTGAAACATTTGCCTTCTGAAAAGGAGGAAGAGAGAGATTGTGATTTTTTCGTGTAGTGCCAATTTTGTGGAACCGTTTCACAACTAAGTTAGATAAATTGACAAATTCTAGCAGGGGACGGCCGATCTCGATTTCATTATATTCTGATCTTGCCAATGTCGATATTTAAGGTCGAAAACCTTTTGACGTACAAAGGATCGAACCCCGAACCGTCACTCAAGAAACTAACACTAGCCTGGCGTGGTAGTTATAGTAAATATATGTACGTGTAGTAAGTTGCAAATTGAATTGTGAGTAAACACCATTGCCCGGATGTAATTTGCTATTAATTTTTCCTGTATATAGGCTTTTCTGAACTGGCAATAAATTCAAGCGTGGTTTTGATTTTTATGTGATTTTATTTTACTTGATAATATTCTATACTGCAGTAACAATTTTATATTGAAAATTTCTTACTTTTATCACAAATATAACGATATAACGGAATCTTGCGGGTGAGGGGGTGTCCGTTAAAAGCGTTTGCACACCTCTGCGAATTCGTATTCGCGCGAAAAATCGCACGTTTGACATGGTGGGGAGTTGTATCGCATAGCCGCAGGTGTCACTGCTTACACCACTACGCATTTCCGACCGGAAAACGGCGCGGAATCTGTTGTGTGCAATTTTTTCGGCGATTCGCTCAATTTCGATGACGTTTGTGGAAAAGTTATTGGAGACGGTGAAAAAGTATCCCATTCTGTACGATCTGACTTGATAGGTTATGTCAGAGTGACAGAAACCAGACGATTTTGTCAACAGTCAGCCGCTCCTTGATGACACACCGTTATACATTACATTAAACAATAAAAGTATTTAACTATAAATATGCGGCCAATATTAGAGCTTTGTTTTCATCTGAGGAGTCCATGTCAGAATCGTGAGTGAAATACAAACGTTCTGAAAGCGAGGTGACAGATAGTAGTTGGCTATTCGGCCGGTATAGTGCGGAATGGCGCTGGTGGAACAAATATTCAAATGAAACAATAGAGGATTTCTGACAGATCTAGGGGGACAATGCAAAAGGATCCTACTTAGTAGCTATCTGATAAATTATTTAAAAGCTTAAATACAAAGCAGAGATCCGAGACTGTCCTCATGGATTGCAGAGAGACGTATTCACAGGAATTTGCAGAAAAAAACGAAACCTGGAAATGGAGTACGTATGGAACTTCTTATTGATTTTTTCAAATGTATTAATGGAATCTTGGTAGAACGGGTTCCATATAGTACTAGCAAATTCCAGGTGACTTCTCACAAATACATTGTATATAGTAGAGACACAGTATCAAAGGACTTAAAGGGTATGGACTCACTCAATATGAATCCCAAATGCGTCGGAATACGATATAAAAACAACTTTTCACCATATTTACCAATTTTGAATCGCTTGAATGTGTTTCTTCAAAATACGGATATTTTTTTGAATAGGCGTATTTTACACCAGTTACAGAAAATAATAATATCGAGCTGAATAAAGATTCAATACAAACACACGGGACGTAATCCATTACGGTGGACACGTTGCACAGAAATAGAAAACACTAACTAGCTGTATTTCCCAAGCCGTGCGTCCAGTTTTTCATCAACGGACCAGGTGCTGGGAATTTCCGCGAGATTTTGTTTTTTTTTTTTACTCGCTACACTTTCTTTCCTCTCCCCCGTTTTGATAGGAGGAAATAAAGGGAAAAATCGCGTGCCCGGTTTGACGGACGCGAAAAGCGGATTTCGGGAGGAAAATGGAAAAATGGCCGCACTCGCAATTTTGTCACGTTCCTAAAACAGACATTGATACTGATGGCCGCCGGCACGTGACCCACCTTGGGGTGTCCCAGTACTAGTGTCTCCTTTTAAAAACACCGTTACTGCACCCAACTCTTCAATCGATAGTCGTCTCCGTGGAAATGCTTAAGCTTTCAAAGCATATTGCACTCAAAAGCTCTGCTACACTATCGTCTTTGAACTGCGCGAATCGTACAAAGTACAATATGGGAGAAAGTTACCTCAGTGGAGGAAAGATTTTTTTACAGTAAAAGAACTCGAGTATTTATATTGTCCGACATTGTACTATGCTCCATACATTTTCATACTTTCATGCCGCCACTTCACCATCGCGCGAATGTTCGTGAAATGTTGGCCTTAGCGCTGTGGTCAGCTGCCGCTTGCTCGCCCGTCCAGAGCGCTGATATCGTATCGCTAGTGGCGCCACTCTAGTGTCAACCAGCAAGCGGCAGCGACATCGGTGTTTTGGATCCCATACCGCGGGTTGTTGGTGGAGAATTTCGAGAAAGTCACTGAATTGGTCCACATGATTACGCATTAAATGCACATACAACACTGAAGGGTTGTAGGGAAGCGGCAAGTTATTCATATTATATACATACATATATATGTATATAATAGCCGAAATCCGTGTGTGTCTGTCTGTCTACTAATAACGCTCGCCGAAGTAAATAATTAATAAACCAGAGCCTCGCGTTTGATTTTTGTATTATTGATAAATTTTCCAAATTAAAATCAGCATTTTCATAAATTAATAATACTCTTCATCCTGTGATTTATTATAATATTAATCTATATGAAAATTATTTATATACTAAACGAAATGTTAATTAAATCCGTGCTATGGTCATCGATGCATAAAATTCATAACCACGATTGAAATGTTATGAATATATTATAATATTTAATTTTAAATTGCATACATTAACGAATACAAAACTTACACTTTTGCCATAGTAACGGAATCAAAAGCAAGGATACAATATATCAAAATGTAATCATCACTGCTGGATGAACGCCTCTTCCATTCCTGTCTATCTTGAGCCAATCTGCATCCACTTGACTCGCACACATTCTTCTCAATTCATCAGGCCATCGTCCACTTGGCCTACCTCGCTTTCATTCACATCATCTCTCATATACCATTCCAGTATTTCTCGCGTCTATCAGTCATTTTTCACACGTTCCGCTATATCTGCCACCTTGGTCATGCTTCTTACCCATGTATTCCTCTTACGATCTCTTCTCGTTATACCGAGCATATGTACATATTTATTCAATTAATGGATTGAATCTGCAGGTTGTTTTCAAAATTAAGGACCTACATAGGTATATTGTTTGATGAGCGCCTCACTTTTAATGAGCACATTAATTGTATTTCTGGAGAGGGGAATAGATTATTGGGTTTCATTTTTAGAGTTACTAAATGTTTTAGAAATATTAATACCTTAAAATTATTATTCTGTTCACTTGTTAGAAGTAAGTTAGAGTATAACTCTATTGTTTGGTCTCCTTCTTATTTTATTCATTCTTATTCTCCTAGAAAGAGTTCAAAATAAATTCTTAAGATTCATTATGTATAAATTCATGTATCTTATTGATAATAACTGTTATGACTCTTTTACTTAGTTTGAAAATGCATAAATTATCTGATAGGAGAGTTGTGAATGACTTGGTCTTCTTTTATAAAATTATAAATTCTCTAATTGATTGTCCTGCTCTTGTTGAGTCGATTTTACGTTTAAGGGTTCCTGCACGTTTTACACGATCTCAATTTTTGTTTGTTGATGAAGGTAATTCATGCACCAACTATTATGTACAATCTCCTATTCCTAGGTTGATTAGGACTGGCAATGAGTATGGGAATCTTTTGGATTATTTCTGCATGAGCATTCAATTGGTAAAGCTGCTTTCTTTAAGAAGTTTCTCTTCTCATTTCAATTAAATTTTACTGTTCTTATATCATTATAGTCATTTTTTTTTATTACTCTTGTATTTTTATCTTTTATGTTTATATTATTTCTTGTAAAAGCCTTTTTAGGCGTCTAATAAATAATAAATATTTCTATGCTTCTCTGTGTGCACTGGATCTTGCGTGACATTCTTGAATTTAGCATCCATACGTCATAACTGGCAGTACGCATTGGTCGTATGCCTTATTTTTTAAGCTTAGCGGAATGTTGCATTTAAACACAATGTTCATTCTTCCAAAAGCACTTCATCCTAGTTTCATTCCGTCATCTTTACAACCAGTCATATTCACCAATTGTCCTATGTATAAATAACTGTCAACTATCTCTACAATATGCTTATCTACAGTGACTACGTTTTGCGTGCAAAATTCATTAAAAAAATATTGTAATATGTTAATTAAAATCTAGACCTGATTTCATCTACAACATCGCATTTTTGTATGTTCAAACGTGCATTTTCAAAAATTGCACACTTGCAATATAATTTTGCGATAAAATTTTGATGCAAACGCTTCCCTAAGAGTTTCAGCAAGACATTGTATGTATATTGAGAAACGTTGCTTTTCAGACGTGTAATCTCCGTTTTTCGTACGGGGAGAGAGAAACTATAGCCGGGTCGATGTTTCACGTAGATAGCGAAGCGCAAGCGACGATATCAATGAATGTTTATTACCCGCGGATATGAGACCCCTCTTGTTCTCCAGTTGCAGCCAATTGCCCCAGGGCGGCTCAGACTCGTCTTACAGATAAGCTGGACTACTAGAACCTTATCTAGCCTGTGGAACCCCCCTCGTTTACCACCCCAAGTCGAACAATGCAGCGTCGTATTTCCCGTGGATTTTTTGGCACAGCCCTGAATTTGGCCCTCATTATCAGTCCATCAAAGGGCCACCAATACACTCTCGCAACTTTTGTGTCCACGGTTATATTAAACAGATTAAATAAACGTGTATGGGAGAGCGAAAGCTCGCACAGAGAGAGAACGACCCGATAGCCATTCACGGATCTAATTACGCTAATACGATTAATTAAATTAATTCACATTTTAAAAATATTTTACTCCATTCAGCGACGACGTTTCAATTAGTCGAATGTATTCAGGGCGAAAATCGACAGTGCAAAACAAACGCAAACAATTTTATTTCGATTTGTACAAGCACTAGTAGAAAACTTGCGGCTCTCACTGTCATCTAACGTTTTGCGTGAAACACAATTCTTTGACACGATTTAAACAAAATCAAAATAAATCCAATTTTCACAACTTCATCGCTATAAAAAAAGCTTTCAGATTGTTTTTCAGATAAAATACTTTTTAGTAATAAACATTAAGAAATATCATGAAAATAACTTATTTCTTACAGCATTTCATAAAGGAGTAACGTTTAATTTAATTTTGAATATGTAATCCGAAAATAGTATGTTGCGGCTCCGTTACTTGCAAATTTTGCAGAGTTATCCCTGATTTGGCTCTTAGCTCGAAAAAGGTTCCCGACCACACAGATCTTAACTCAAGAAACACGTTTTTTAAGAACGCCGAAAAACTTGTTGTCATGTCGCTATAAGTGATAGGAGTTTACTGTTGTTTTTTTTTTATGAAAACAAGCATATTAAAGAAAGTTCAGATTAAAACATTTCATTTTGTTTTGTTGGTTCATGCAGCTTCGTTTGTAGAATCCGAATAAAAGATTAACTAAAAAATTTTTGAGTTGATACGGTTTTGATCTGCATACATATGTAGGTGTGAGATGTGTGTGTGTGTGTGTGTATTTAATGGGCTTGATATAAATATAAAACCAGAACGTTATATATTTTCAAATTAATCATGTTAGACATTATATGTACATACATATAAAATCGTATACAGTTATATTAAGATAAGTTTATTTGTATTAAATTGCATTGTTACTATGTACATATATAGTTTGTATGTCTAAAATTGCATTGTAACTATGTAGTTTGTATGTATAAAATTGCATTGTAACTATGTATGTAGTTTGTGTATATAAAAATTAATGCATGCTGAGAACAACTTGTAAATGAACAACCTGTACTGATTTGTTACATGTAATCGTTGATAATGTATTGTTAATGTTCCTATATATATGTACCTATACAATAAATAATAATAGGAACAATAAATAAATAAATGTATACCTATTGGCTCGGTAAAATTATATAAAATACGTATGTCGTCATAAAAAGTTGCAAGCTTTGTACACTTTGACTTGTCTTTGATACGTTTGAGTCGTTTGCAAAGGAGACAAAATTTGATATATTAAATTTTGCATAAAAGAATTGGATTAACTTTGACGGAAACGTACATATATGTAACGTTATGAAAATAGTATACATGTCAAAATATTGAGAACGCGTTGAAATTTGAAACAATAAAATGAAGTTTGGCGTATTTATATTTAGTAACTATGTATGTTTGTATGTGTATGGTACTTAGGTACGTTTAATAAATAAAATATGAAAATTTTCTCAATCTTCTCTTATACACGTTTTTGACATACAAAACGCATTTTCTTTAGAATTGATCAATATTCGGATAAGGAATAAATTCGCGTGTACGTATGCATCGGTATGATTGTGTAGAAGTCACTTAAGGCGAAAAAAGGAATCGCAATTTACATAAAAATGGAGAGGAATTACGTTATTCAATATAAGCCCTTAGTGAAGAAAAGGGTCAGAGGAAGGTTCTGCAAATGACAAGCACATTTTGATCTCAAATATAATAATGTGAAAGGAAAAAAACTACGCTTCGAAAATTTTCATTCCATATGCACGGCGTTTGATATGTATTCAAAATTTTTATATTTTTCACTGCTTACTTCCACTTGGTTTGAGATAAAATAGACCGTGAAGACCAAACTAAACAGTAATAAGACGGCATCGAAGGAAAAACATTACTGCGAAGATAGTTATTGTATTGAAACAGTAAACAAGAGGCTTAAAAATAAGTTCCATTTCATTTTATACAAGAGTATCGGGAAAACTCGTTCGTATAATACACACAATGATGGCACAGAACAAAAGTCACAATAACACTCAACTACAATATTTACAATCGGCCAACATTTGATCTGCCTCTCGAAGCACACAATAAATAGTAGCGGAAAGGAGTTTTGTATTGAATTGCTATTGTATGAAAGTGCTCTTGGGTATAAATCCTGTTGCAGGTCATCGGATCCAATGTAATTTTCCCGGGACCGCAAAATGGGTATTCAGTGGCGTGCAAACAACGACGAAACACAAAACCTAGCTTTGGAAAATTTTACAAATAAAATAAAATACATTGATTGATCGAGCCAAGATTGTCTACATTGTAGTGTAAACGTTTCGAGCATCAATCACTGCAAGAGCGAAAACCAATTATTTTAATGCACCGCACATCCATAGTTGTTTTGTTCCATAATTGCTTTATGTTACCAATTTGATAATCGATGAATTACCTTTTGGGAAATAACATTATTTAAAACCTTTAATATCCCTGAGCTACGTTTTTAGCATATTTTAGCAAATGCAACCATTTGTAGGTACATTGTAAATTATGGCTCGATTTTTGGTATAGATCTGTATTAAGATTCTGGTTTTGGTTCTATAGCATATAATATTATAGTTATTTTTCCTCGAACCTTTCTAATTATTGATTTATGATCTTGGTTAAAACATTCGTACTAGACAGTAAATTTATTTTTACCGTCTATGATTATTGAAATCGAGAATCCGCGAGACTTTTAAGCGTCACCGTGATTAAGAGGTATTTATTTGGGTTAACTTAAAACAAATAAAAAAAAAAACAATTTAGGATTTTACACAAACTAAAGAGGCTTAAAATCGGGTGTTTATTTGTGTGTAAATATGATCACCGAACTGTTCAGGCGTTAGTTCCGCATCGTGGCACTTTACAGTCAATATAGTAAACATTTTGAGTAGATTTAGATGCGATCAACACGCAAATAATACCGTGCTATATTTTAAGCCCTATCGGTCTGTTGAGCGAAGGTCTGGGATTTGATCCCCGTATGCCGAAAGGTTTTCGATCTTAAATATCTTCGTTGGCGAGGTTGATTCATCATTTTTCACCGCTGGATGAAGGCCTCCCCAATCTTCTTCCATTCCTGTCTGTCTTCCCGCATCCAGTTTACTACACACATTCTTCTCAATTCATCAGTTCATCTCCCATTCAGTCTACCTTGCTTTCTTTCACATCATTTCGAATACCATTCCAGTGTTTCTCGCGTTCATCTGCCATTCATTCTTCTCGCTATATGTGTCCACTTCAACTTTTTCACGCGTACTGATATATCTGCCACTTTGGTCATACTTCTTACCCATGTATTTCTCTTACGATCTATTTTTGTTATACCGAGCATACATCTTTCCATGCTTCTCTGTGTGCACTAGATCTTGCGTAACATTCTCGAATTTAGCATCCACGTTTCTCATCCATACGTCATAACTGGCACTATGGTATATTGGTCGTATGCCTTCTTTTTTAAGCTTAGCGGAATGTTGGATTTAAAAACAATGTTCATTCTTCCAAAAACACTCCATCCTAGTTTCATTGCAAACCTTGCAAAATTGGTTAAGCTTGGGAGCCGCAACATATTATTTTCAGTTTATGAAGAATGAAACCGGGATGGAGCGCTTTGGAAGAATGAACATAGTTTTTTAATCCAACATCCGGCTATGTTTAAAAAATAAGGCATACATATGTACGACCAATGCGTACTGCAAGTTACGACGTATGGATGTGAAACGTGGATGCTAAATTTAAAAATGTTACATAAGATCCAGTGCACACAGAAGCAGGGAAAGATGTACTACATACATATCTACATACAAAGATGTAGATGTACAGAATACATGGGTAAGAAGAATGACTAAAGTGAGACAGATATAAAGACACATAGTGAGAAGAATGGATGGCAGATGGACGCGAGAAATACTGGAATGGTATCCGAGAGGATGTGAAAGAAAGCACGGTTGGAAGATAGGCTGATGAATTGAGAAGAATGTATGGAGTCAAGTGGATGCAGATTGCTCAAGACAGACAGAAACGGAAAAGGATTGGAGTTGCTTTCATCCAACAGTAAATGATGATGATATTCAAAATTAAATTAAATGTCGCTCGCCAGAAAAAAGTAATCTTCATAATATTTCTTAATGTCTTATAGTTTACTAGCTTTATTACCCGGCTTTGCCCGGGGTGTAATTAATATAATGTAATATAGTGTTTGCTTAGTAAATTATTTCGGGAGCCCAAAAAAGGGGCCGCCGGGGCAGGGGGGGGGTCTGGGAGGTGGTAAGGGGCCGACATTTCTTTTTAAGTCCCGACATTAATTTTGGACTCCCGAAAAGCAATGCCGGCCCCTTACCAACCCCCAGACCCCCTCAAGCCCCGGCGGCCCCTTTTATGGGCTCCTAAAAGCTATGCCGGCCCCTTTACCACCCAAACCCCCCTCCTATCCCGGCAACCCTTTTTGGGACTCCTGAAAAGCAGTGCCGGCTCCTTACCAACCCCCAAACCCTCCTTCTTTCCCCGGCGGCCCCTTTTTTGGACTCCCGAAAAGCAATGCCGGCCCCTTACTACCCCCCCCCCAGACCCCCCTGCCCCGGCGGCCCCTTTTTGGGCTCCCGAAACACTATCTGCTTAAATCTACTTAAATCTGCCGAAAACATCTACTATCGTGTGTACTTCATCGTTTCTATAAATCGCGCCCGAGCAACGCCTGGTAATTGACGAATGACCCATACGTTCATACATACATACAAACTTAAGCGTTTTATATATTAGATTACTAAACAGTATTATAAAGTTTAATCTGAAAATATTCACGAAGTTATGACTTTGTGTAAATTGTGTTGTGTTTTACGTAATACTTTGGATGACAGCGCAGGTTTTCATACAAAGAGCGGCATGCGGCTCCGGAGCCGCCGGTTCCTGACCGCTACCCTGGAGAGTATCTTTCCCTAGTAAATATATGACAGACGGTAAAATGTTTGTCAAATAGTGAAGAGGCAACGTTTGATATCCAAGCACGCCATTTTTCGAAGAAGACCGACACGCAAATAACGTGCGATATTTTATACCCTAGCGGAAAAGTCGCTTTTCGTGTTTTATTTTTTTGTTCTTCGACGACAGAGAGGATTTCGCCACACGGCCAATCGGGACGTATAAATAAGGTGGCGGTGGCAATATTTTAATCGAACAAATCGCTGAATAAAAAATAAAATAAAAAAGAAAAACCCCCCCCGTAGAGAGAAATTGATAGTAACGAGTGTGAGGAGGTAAGTTAGTGGCGATGGCGCTCCGCGGGTTAACAATAACCATTCGTTCGTTCGCCGCTGAAATACTGAAAAATAGGGTTTTGTCTCCTCATATGAAGATTTATCGCGTGAGGATTTGCAAGACAAATGGTGAGGGTCCCGTGACGCGAGCTTGATGGGTGGAGCAGTTTATGGGGACCGATGGATACCTGCGAACGGGTCCCCAAACTCATTTCTTATTTATAGTCACACACACAACAAAAAACACACGAGCAAAATTCTCGGAAGATTCTGAAGAATTTTCTTTTTGACGTTTATACAGCCTCGCGTGACGTTTCGCCCAAGCACGTGTAGTATTCGCCGCTAAAACGTTCATAAGTTATACTATGTACATATGTATTTACTACTGAGTACTCCAAACCGAGAATTTTCTATTAAAAATTGTAGTACATAATGCAATGTACCCAGGGCTCCATGGGCCACCATGTATTTTAAATAAATAAATACTATTACTGTATTTGTTTAAATATACAGTAAACTCCCTCTAATCCGGGGTAATACTTGGGGGAGGTGATACGGATTACACGAATAATATTAAGTTTAGTATCCGTGACAAAAACTAAATTTTGTGGGGCTTGCTAAGTTTAAATGAATGATTATATCATAAGTTGGAACAATTTCACTGGAATATCATAACTAGAGCCCGGAAAGATACGGCGCGAACGTATTGACTGACCAGTGCGCGTGGGCAAAGCCCAAGGCAAGGGCCGCATCGGAAATTTTTCGTAATATTTAAGAGGTACTTAAATTATAATCCAATCATTGGAAATTTGACTCAGCTGTACTTAAAAAGCTTTTCTTAGCTGCAGGTAAAAAAAAATGAGCTATTTGAAATTGAAATTTTTTTAGTCGTGAGTGAGCCGTTGCTTCGAGTGTTCCGAATTACAACATTGAAGGCGAGCGCAAGGATTCAATTCAAATCCTTCGTCTATACATTGTATAACAGTACATATATGTAGTATGACGTACTATAGAGTTTTATAGTCATATAAATAATGCCTCCCGCTAAAAAACCTTTACTCACCCTTGTGAATGAATGGATAAAAGATCACCCCGAAATAATTTTTAATGGTGAAAATCTTTATTGCAATAAATGTAAAACTAATGTGGTGATGAAAAGGTATAATGTTAAAAAAAAACACATAGCTAGAAAATCTCACACCGGAATCATTAATTCTAATTTTAATACTGATTTAGCGGAAATGCTAATAAAGTGCAATATTCCATGGGTTAAAGTCGAGCATCCGGTATTTAAATCTTTTATGAATAAATGTTTAAAACAGCAATACGAAAATGTTGTCATTCCTTCTGAAACAAGATTGCGAAAAAAATTTCTACCGCGATTGTATAGTGAAAAAATGTTGAATATAAAAGTCATTTCCGATGCGGCCCTTGCCTTGGGTTTTGCCCACGCGCACTGGTCAGTCAATACGTTCGCGCCGTATCTTTCCGGGCTCTAATCATAACCAAAGTAATAAAAATATGTACATATATATAATTTATTGCTTCCAGAAATAATAAGCATTGCATTCCTGTGAGAATTTCGCGGAAAACGTTCGTGCTAGTAGTGCGTATGTTAAAATGACGAATTGACACATTTCGGTGTAGTCAGAATGAAAAAATGTCATTCAAAATGCTCTCAGACACTCTAGAAAGTCCAATTACTCCTATTAGGTTCTGAAAATATCCTACAATCCTCTAAAAAGCTATTAAACGATCTAGAGATGTTTTATAACCAATAAAAAAAAAAAATCTCGAATATTCTCGGAAAATAATCTTTGGAGAATATTCTCGACTTACAACACTTAGTACTTCTACTTGTTGTGTAAAATAATTTATGTATGTACGTATCCAGCGTTTATCAGTTTAAGTATGTATTTCCGCATACTACTTTTTCCGAACTGGCGATACTCGATTCGACGCAATGAGTCAAAGTCATCAAAATCAAACTTTTATGGCGTTATACATAACTAGTTGTTTAATGAATTTTGCACGCAAAGCGTAGACACAGTAGATAATCATATTGTAGAGATAGTTGATAGTTATCTATACCTAGGGCAGTTGGTGAATATGACTGGATGTAAAGAAGAAGAAATAAAACTAGGATGGAGTGCTTTTGGAAGAATGAACATTGTTTTAAAATCCAACATTCCGCTAAGCTTAAAAATGAAGACATACGACCAATGCGTACTGCCAGTTATGACGTATGGATGTGAAACTTGGACGCTAAATTCAAGAATGCTACGAAAGATCCAGTGCACACAGAGAAGCGTGGGATGATGTGTGCTTGGTATAACAAGAAGAGATCGCAAAAGAAATACATGGGTAAGAAGTATGACCAAAGTGGCAGATATAGCAGTACGCGTGAAAAAGTTGGCGTGGACACAGAGGATGTGAAAGACAGCAAGGTAGACCGAGTGGAAGATGGGCTGATGAATTGAGAAGAATGTGTGGAGTCAAGTGGATGCAGATTGCTCAAGACAGACAGGAATGGAAGAAGATTGGAGAGGCCTTCAACCAGCAGTGGATGGTGAACGGCTGAAAATGATTATGATGATGACATAACTAGTGTAAACCCGTTGAATATCAACGTATGTTTGCGTGGGTGAGTATATGTGTATTTAATAGTTTTTATAGTTGTTGCATAGATGGCGCGTTATAATACAACACGTAACAATTTAGTTAAGTCGCGAGCCTTTTAATATATTATATTATCAAATCGTAGCAGGTTCGTCATCGCTTCCGTTGTATGATAGTGTTGGCACGACTCATTCCAACCTGGTGATCACGGGTTCAAATCCCACTCGCGCGCGCGGACGGTTTGTGTCTTTTAATCATTTACCGAGGCGAGCGTTATCAGCAGACAGACAGACACAGAAACGAATTTCGGCTATTATATATATAATATAATAATATGAATACTGGAAATAAAATAGGCACTAAATTCCAAAAAAAATTATTTTAGTTAAATAAAATAAGGCCTACATATGTGCAAAAAAAATATGTTATGTAGTTGCTACATACGCTTGAAGATAGCGTTGAGTGTAAATCGATGAGCTTTCATTTTAAAATTCGAAGTATACGTATGTACATATATAGCAGTAAATAAGTGACAGTTGACAATTGTATGTATGATAATCGGTATCATTCTACGTGCTCTTGGGTCACTAAACAAAAGCAAAAACATGGCGATAAAAGTGTTCATTTTGCCATTTCAGTTCATTTTTAAAAATAAATAGGTATTCATAATGAGTTTTGATTTTATTTAGAAAAATGCGTATGCTATATCAAGTTTTGGCACTTAGTGTCTATTTTATTTCCAGTATTCATATGTAAAAATAATATTGAAAAAAATATAAAAAAAAAAAAAATGATCCATCACAATCAATTACCCTCTGCAAAATCCATAATCAGTAACTATGTATGTAAAGTTTTCAAGGAAAAAAAAAAATCTCAAAGTCGCATTTTGCGTATATGTACATATGTGTATGTGTATAGGAAAAGTCACATATTATAATAGAAATGATCAAAATGGCCTAGAAAAGTGCAGAATGTGCCACGCTTCATACATTGAAATATACATATGTAAGTAGCACGTGCGAAAGATTAATGTTTGATAAAGATCGCATAAAAAAAACTGGTCCAAATTGGTATTCGGGATCAGCTGATCAGATTGGTGTGATACAAACGATTCGGACAGCAAAAATCGTTTATATAAATAAAATGACTATGCGTTTTGTAGAAATTTGGGCATGTCACTATTTGTCATTTATGGATTGTAAATTGTAATAAATTAATATTTTTCACTGCTGATACATCAAAAAAAGGTT
The DNA here is from genome assembly GCA_022651745.1 of Parapsyche elsis. Lineage (NCBI taxonomy): Eukaryota > Metazoa > Arthropoda > Insecta > Trichoptera > Hydropsychidae > Parapsyche > Parapsyche elsis. Next base: position 127,793 of record JAGVSN010000016.1, read on the forward strand.
ATAAATAAATAATTCATCGATTATTTTATAGCTGTATTTTATATATGATAACAATTAAAAAACGAAAACTAATTCAGTTTGTTTTATTCTTCGAAAGAGAAAACGATCACCAGTATTTAAATGTTGCATTGAGTATTTTATAGCTGTAAATGAAGAAATGAGTCGCCTAGTTCCAAATCCCGATAAGTCCACAATATATAAAAAAACGAGGATAAAATATTTTCTGGTTCCAAGAATGTTTTCAAACGATGCCTTATATGTACTTGAATTATTCCAAATACCGCCAAGTGCGCCGTAAAAAAATATTGAAAATCAGTGTTAGTTCCAAAAACTGACAATTGCACTACGATAAAAGCCACATTTAAAAACAAACAACGATAAGTCCATGTTTCTAATCTCAATATTTTGTTTAATATCAACAAAATTAAGTTTAAATGAGTTTAAACGCCATCAAGCAAATAAGTCTGTAGCAGAAAAACCGCGTTTGCGAACAAATGAGTTTTATGAACTTTGGGATTTGGAACTAGGCGACTCAAATGTTTATAATACTCATTTATGGAAAAACATATTTATAACATGGTTTTATTATCAATTGCAAATTTTGACGACACTCACCTGATCTTGTTCCCGAATTGGTATTATTGATTTCGTTTTAAAACTATTTGTATACTAACGTACATATGTACATATGTATGTATGTACAATTATCTAAATATGAAAACTCAACAGAACTCATCAGAGTTTGCAACCAAACCGAAGAAAATCATGTACGTATGCATATAATAAACCGTCAATCAAAACATATAAATAAATACATCAAAAGTCAACAAGGTTTATGTATACATTGACTTAATACGATACTGAATTCGTCGACGAACAAACATACGCACAAACGCGTTTTTTTTTTTTTTTTTGTAGATAAAACGAGTACGTGGGAAACTTTGGCAATAAACATTTCACGAGACAAAAAGCGTTACATTTACATGAGAGTTAATATTTTGGAGTATTTACGCGAAAAGGGTCGACCGAAGGAAAAAGTTTCGCATCCACATATGTACATATATTTTCGCGGCGAGAAAGTCTTCGGGCCGATAAAACCCTATGTAATGTACGTTCGGGAAAATTTACACAGCGACCCTAACAACCGTTGAAACTTTCCAATAGTTGTGCACAGTATACGCAGAAAGCATACAGCACGACTGGATAATAAATTTTCAATGAGAAAATGTTACAATTAGTACAACTCACCTTTCATGAGAACGATCGCAAACGCGATCACCAAACGCAACGGGAACATTTTCAATCTTCCAAAGTGGCATTAATGTTCAACGGAATGCGACGCGATTCACACAAAACCGTCACATTGTGATTGCGAAGTTTTGACAGGGTGATTCTCGCGATCAACTTGTGGGTGATAAATTGAACCGGAAGTGCGTGTAGAACCTCGTAAGTCCGGAGACGAACTGAAGTTCGCGCTCGCCGTTGTGCAAACTTGTGGTTTGACGCATGCGCAACTCGTCATGCAACTGGCAACAGGCTTCCGTTTCCCGCCAATGAGAACATTTTGAGTGTGGCCAACACGCAACTTTGTCCAAATGCAAATTTTATTTTAAGTTAATTTCACCAAAGGCAATTGAAGGGGCAAAATAAGGCATGCGACCAACGCGTACTGCCAGTTATGACGTATGGATGTGAAATTTTACGTAAGATCCAGTGCACACAGATGTAAAGATGTAAAGATGTATGCTCGTTATAACAAGAAGTGATCGTAAGAGGGATACGTGGGTGAGAAGCGTGACCAAAGTGGTAGATATTTATTTATTTATTTATTTAATCATGCAACAAACAGCTTATAGTATATGTACAATAAAATATAAATACAAAATAATATTAATATCACACAGTACACTACAGCCAAAATAGTTGCAAACGAGCAACAGATCAAAATAAAAAAAAAATTTAGGAGTTAGGACTGGAAAGGAACTTAAGCAAAGATAATTTAAAGGAGGGCAAAGAATATAGCAGAGCGTGTGTAAAAGTTGGAGTGGACACATAGCGACAAGAAATACTGGAATGGTATCCGACAGGATGTGAAAGAAAGCAAGGTAGGATGATAGGCTGATGAATTGAGAAGAATGTATGGAGTCAAGTGGATGGAGATTGCTCAAGACAGACAAAAACGGAAAAGGATTGGAGATAAAAAGTGAAATCTTCAATTTTCTTAAAAACACTAAATCGATTCTCGAAATCCTCAATGATTACTTCAATGTACTTTACATGAGCTGAAAATGATATTCCCTCAAAATTCGTCTTTTTTTCAAAATGTTCTTTGTAATTTGGAAAAAAAATTAAATTATTATTAACCAGTGTTGGATTTAAAAAGCTTCAATTTATTTTTAAAGCCATTCAGATGACCATATATATGTAAGCTGGCAATATTCTGTTTTTTGTTCAACTCATTTTTCATGTTCATTTTCAAGTTCAACTCATTCAAATGGTTGGTCATATGTGTTATAAATGCAAAATCTGATAAAAACATTTGATTTTCAAGTTCTCTTGTGTCAGAGGTGTCTTCTTTTTTGATAAATATTGAGATTATTTGGACAGCCCTGGTGTATGGCATTTGTCGTCATTATCATCATCATTTTCAGCCGTTCACCATCCACTACTGGATGAAGGCCTCTCCAATCCTCTTCCATTCCTGTCTGTCTTGAACAATATGCATCAAGTTAACGTTGAAATTTGATTTCTTCTTGTTATAGCAAGCATATATACATCTTTCCATGCTTCTCTGTGTGCACTGGATCTTAACGTAACATTCTTGAATTCAGCATCCACGTTTCACATCCTTATGACATAACTGGCAGTACGCATTGATCGTATGCCTTATTTTTTAATCAAAACGGAATGTTGAATTTAAACACTATGTTCATTACTGGCCGCTTATAATATGTATGTACTGACTTTTTAATATTTTTACTGACAATATCCTTACTTCTTTGCTTAATTTCCTCTATGTAGATCCTACAGAAGTTAACGGAAAACTACTAAAAAGTGTCTTTCCATAGATAGCACTACGACAAGTGATAAAATATCTTTCAAAGACTGAAAAGACATTTGTAGTTAAAAAGGCGATTGAAACTACCATTTCCGGTTGATTGATTTTAATGAAAAAATTACCACTGTGTATTATAAGTCCATATTACTATATTTGGATTATCCTGAAGAGCAAAACATAAATCATACACTATATGTACAATGCAATAATTTCATTGAATCATTTTGTCGACCGCTTACTTTGCTAAAATCCGAGTTGACTTAAAAATGCAATAAAATTTTAAAGCTTACTTTTATTCTATGCTAACTAAAATGCTGAAATTTAAAATTTGCGTGTTCGTAACTTTCAAGGGCCGCACGTTCAAATTCTTAATTAATTTATCAAAATTACATTAATACGTGCCACATTGGTATATGATTAGTCCGTAATTATTATTGTGTGCGATTTGAAGCTTTTTTTACGTTCCCAACGCGGAAATTGCTATAATTTGATTCTTTTTCGGCGATATAAGTCACGATGACGCAAAAAATATATATTTTATATTATGTATTCGACTATCTACAATCACTCAACGCAAACTTTCACGTGAAGTAAATAAATTAAGAAGTTTGATTCTATGACAAAGAACCAGTGCGTGTGCGTGTGGACACGCAATTGATCTACTCTTGAAATATATAATAATAATATAATACGCTTAAAGAAAGAATAATCGCAATTCCGGGTAATCATATTAATTTATTGTGCAGTTGAGATAAAAAGGAATAGATAGTGGATTTGTAAAATAGCATGATATTTTAGAACTAGGGTTTTTACTTTATCCTCATCGGATAAAGTATTGTGTTTTTGTTAATTTATTAATATGTTCAAAGAGAGTTTACATAAAATAAAATAAAGTAGGTACTGTACGTTTCATTCCATTTCATTGGATTGCTTTTTTCTGTTTGCAAGTCTATGGAAATATATTTTAAAAAGTAAAAATCTTAACCACAATATCTATTTGACATATGAGGCAAGTTCACGTAACGGACAAAACATTTTAAGAAAATTTTGACACTTTTTTATTGGTTAACTTTTATTATACATAATTATATTAATTGTTGAAAGACTGTCACGAAAGTTTGTTTTGAAAGCAAGAAATTTAAGAAAACAAAAACGTAACTGAAGTAACCGTGCATTTCAGTACCAAATTGAATTAGATACATCTTTCAAATTACAAAACTTAAATTTTATAAAAACAGCCCAATTTAAAATCTTCTATGAATAGTAATAAATACAGAATATCTTCATCACACGTTAAACTTTCACTCAAAGACAACATTTCAAAACAGTGCTACCAATCTTCAAAAAATAGTCATTGTAATAAAAATAGAACACTAGAAATATTTTGATAAACTAATAATCCATAATAATCCATGATAATACAATAAAACAACAATTTTAATGATAAACAAAATTACTGTTTTACCTAAAATCGCCTCCTTCCTGCGGATCTTCCGTATAATATTTAAAATTTGTTCTTTTCGAACACAATCATATTTTTTTTTTTTTTTTTTATTAAACTTTTATTTATCCATATAATGTTCATAATACTTCTTATTTACTAAAAACGTATCCTAATGGTTCCTGGTCAAGTGGCCATTATCCATTTTACAATAAATGTGTGTTAGTAGTAATAGGAAAATAATCTTACTTTATTAAAAAAAAACCTATTTACAAATTTTATTTTTATTTTTTTAAATACAATACATAATAAATAGGGTATGCATGCAAATACATTAAATTCTTATTTCTAGTGACTTACTGTAAACGGAGGTTTAAAACAGATTATGTTTCGGGAGCCTATGTTTATACCTGAATGGTAATGACACACTATCGTAATCACCGAGACTTTTTTTACTAATTTGTTAGCGTGGTTATTGGTAGTTTTTTTGGTAAAATGGTTAATTTGTGGTTAATTTGTTAGTAATATCAGTTACAAGTGGGATGTTGTTTCGCGAGTGAAAGGTTAGTATACATGGGGGTGTTTATATGATTTTGATGGCTTTGTTTTGCACGATTTGCAGTTTAGTATGGTTAGTGGTGGAGGCATTGTTCCAAACAGGCGCAGCGTATGTTAATATTAGTAGTATTAGGGCGCGATACATTTTGATGCGATTGGATCGTGACAAAGCGCTACGACGGTTGAACAACGGATAGACCGCTGCCATCGCGCGCATCGCCTTGCACCTCGCTGACTCTAATTGTGGGGCCCAGCGCATTCTTCTATCAAATATTATTCCTAAATATTTCAACTGAGCTTGCCATTTCAGCCTTTCTCCTGATGGGATCTTCAGTTCTGAACTCGGCCTGTGCTTTCGAACACTAAAGAATATAGCGTCCGTTTTAGTATGGTTAATTTTTATTTTCCACTTTGTAAAATGGTCGTTTAATGATTTTAAAGCTAATTCAAGATTTTTTTACGAATTGCGTCAGGTTTGGTGCTGCTCGTAAAAGCAAGCAGTATCGTCTTAGTTTTTTTTTTGGAACAGGAATATCATTTTATATATATGGCAAATAGGGGTGGCCCTAGCAAACTTCCCTGTGGAACTCCCGCCACGATCGGTTTTCGGCATCGATGGTTCGTCTTTTACGTTAACTATTAGTTTTCTATCGGTTAGGTATGATCGGATGATATTAATAAGGTAGTTGGGTACTTTGTTATTGATTAGTTTGTGAATTAGTCCATCGTGCCAAACTGTGTCGAAGGCTTTTTTCTATGTCGAGACACACCATCCCCGTACTTCTCTTCATATTAAAGTTCTTCGTCACGTGCTCAGTTAATCTGGTAAGCTGCTGGGTTGTGGAATGTCCCGAGCGGAAACCAAATTGTTCATTAATCAGATTTTTTTATCAACTATTTTTTAGTAAGCGCGAGTAAATGATTTTTTTTTTCTAAAATTTTAGAGAAAGTGCAAAGTAAACTGATGGGTCGGTAATTGACTGGGTTTTGGGTCCTTACCTGGCTTCGGCAGTGGAATGACTTTTGCGACTTTCCAGTATTCTGGGAAATACCCAGTGAGTAAGCACGCGTTAAATATTTTTTGACAATAATACTAAGGTTCTGAACGGAAGTTGTTTTATGATTATATTATCTATTGCGTCACGGCCAGGAGCTCTTTTATTCTTTAAACTATGAATTATAACGGATGGACTAGTTCAATGGTATAGATTTGAAATGTATCTAGAGTTCGAATTAAATATTAATGTATTTTAATTTATTCCCATTTCGTATATTTTATTTTGCAAAAATTTCAACGCCTTAATACGAATGAAAATTGCAAATTTCGTTGTTCGTTGAGAAATTTGTTTAAGCACAGTTTTTATTATTGTTTTTTATGGAATGAATCGAAGATATTAGCTGGCTGTGAAAAAAAATAGAAAAACAAATAACATTTTCAATTACAAAAGCCTTTTTTCCTGTCTCTTTCTCTCTCTAGTGTAAACAAAACATTCATTCGTATGTAAAACGGGAGCTTTAATTCCACTCTCGAGAGCAAAAAAAAGGATAAGGGTTCGTTTCAATGCGTGGTTTACATTTTATGGATTTTTTTTTTTTTGAGAATATTATACACACACAAAACACAATATAAATATCATATTTTGTATTTTTTTATTTTGCGAGGCAAATTTACAATATTTTCCACGCGAACGTAATAAAATTAAATATTCATTAAAATCTCTTTCGTCTTTTTCATTGTAATTTTAACGAAAAAAATACGACCGTATACATATATTTATATATATTTAATATACATACATACATACATACATACTTGAAGGATCACTTATGCATTATTTTGTAAAAGTTAAGAAATAACCTGGTTTTGATTTAGGTACTTGTATTACATATAATTGCATACGATCCCCTATTTTAATTTCATTTAAACTGACTTAATGTGTGCATTGTCGGACTCCAAAAGGTTAATAATAAATATATGTATATAAATTGTATTTAGCAGTTTTGTGCCAGTCAACGTTGACGTTCGCTATATATTTTATTTTTTTTCCACTCAATTACTCGAACGTTTATCATTGCAATCAATCGCACCAGAAACGCAACATTTCAAATACGTATAATAATATGGCAGTTAACAACACGCAATTATATCCATTATTATTGTATAAAGAAATTATTACACAATACATATGAAAAATTTCGCGTGATTGGTTCCAATTTTAAATCAGCATTATTTATACTACACATATTTCGGTACTAGCGTCAATCAAACGCGATAATTTAAAAATTCGACTCATTCAGTGTTTCTCAGGTAAATTTATATACACAATTAATATATGTATTTTGTAATAAGATAATAATTTTGGGTAGAATAGACATTTTTTTAAAATTAAAATTTTTTTAATGATTAATCATGGAGAATTGCTTTAATTATTCTATTTTATAGTTTTTAATACCATCAATGTTGTCTTTCAGTAAGTTTGTGTGAAACTTTCGTGGGTGACTAAAATATTCAACATTTATTTTGGAACATAGGGGAAAATTTTTATCTTTTGATTTATTTTAATTATTCCAGAAAATTCTTCATTTCACTGTTTTTATTACAATGTCCTAAGTTATGTAATTTGAAAGACATTTTTAATTTAAATTAATAATAAAAAGCACGACTTCTTCGGTGGGTTCAGGTACTATTTTGTTTTCTTAAAATTTATCAAAATAACTTTTTGTTACAGTCTTTATACAATTACATACAATACATATAATAAAAGTGATGCAATTAGCTGTGGAGTTAAATTAACTATTAATGACAACCAAACTATCAAATGTTGCATGTATGTATGTATGATGTGAAACTTAAATAGACAATAATCACTGAAAAAGCTTACGTTACAAGAATAAATTTAGCATGAAACTCTTTCGAAATTCCGCCGAATCTTTCAAAGTTTAGTGAAAATCAGCTTAATAAATTCAAAGATTTCACAATACAAATTCATATAATATCATTAAGCCCTTTCGTTGTGCTTCAAACACAAATTAATTCCATATTTCGATTTCATGTGGTTAATTTAATATGCTGATCGCAAAGTCTACTCAGGTAAACATATTTCGCTTCATTAAAACAAATATAATATTTAATATAACAAGCGTACGATATAATGTATCGTAAAATAATAATTGAAGCTCAGCTCAGCGGAAAATTGTAATTTAATATAAACACTAAATTTACAAGTGTATTGGAACGTGCATACATACATACATACATATAATATATAGTAATAATATAAAATCGCCGATTTTCGTACAGTTTATTGTTGTTTTGTACATATTTAGAGAATCGCTCATCCATTGTCGTGCATCACATGAATAGCGATATTCTTCTGCTACGCACGTGTACACAAAGAGTTTGCTTTTCAGACCTTTTTTTTATTAAAATTTTCATTATTGAAACTTTTCAGGTTCTTCGGCTCGAATATGCACATATTAAAAAATAAAATAATAAATAAACGAGAAATACCTACACGCGATATTGAAAAGTGTGCTTTGAAACTTTGAATGTGCTATTATGAAGTCTTATCCGTTATGTGTCGAGCATAATAGCTGATGCATTTACAACAGTTAATATACATAGATAACCTACTGTAACAGATTCCCAACTCTTGATTGGCATATATGACATGGATCTTTTAAAAACTAATAATTTGTGATCGCACACGGTTAGTTAGGAAGCTAAAAAGTGCGCTGTATAAATTTGTGGACCGTTAAACTTGCCTAACCTACATTTATGTAATAATTCACCTGAAAATAGTTAATCCGGGAAAGATTAATCCGCAATATACCCCACTTTTTGTAGGGATACGACCCTTTTCACAAAATATACCAATCTTAGGTTCAAAATGTACAACGGAATCTTTATTCAGATATGTTATTAACTTTCATATCTTTTTAAGCTTTCATTGAGTACAGATCAAAAGTCAAAAATGTGTCTATTCCATCAGATTCTTTTTAATTTAAGGTTTATGTACATATGTATTTATATGTACATATTTAATTAAAGTTGGGTGACTCTGAGTTAAAGCACACATTCATATTAATATACAGTGTGTTATTCTTAAAAAAGAAGGCATACGACCAATGCGTACTGCCAGTTATAACGTATGGATGTGAAACTTGGACGCTAAATTCAAGAATGCTACGTAAGAACCAGTGGAGCGACATTGCAAAAATTAAATATTGGCATTGTAATACCTACGAAAAGTTTCATTTTATCATCCGTATTCTCGTAAAAATACTGAAAAAATTCTGTGAATATGTCTTCAGGCCTCTACCTGAAGGCGAAAAATGAAAAATTGCCTATTAATTTCGAAATCTGAATACAGAATACAAATTTTTAGATAACATGCTCATAAAATTACCCTTACTTTATTGAATATTATAAGTACTTTTTCTAAAAATCTAATTTATTTACGTATTCCTTGAATTATTCAAATAAGTGTGAATTTGTGAGCGCGGTATATATGTATGTACGAGTAAATACGAATAAAGTATGTAAGTATGAATAGTAAAAATAAATACTAATTTTCCAATTAAAATTGCTATTTTCATATAAGCAATTTTTTTTGGACAGAAGTGGTATGAGGTAGAGGCAATTTTTTAGAACTATTTCCAAACGAATATCAAAAAAAAAAAAAACTTAGTCACTGTATGTAGATAAGCATATTGTAGAGATAGTTGACAGTTATTTATACCTAGGAAAATTGGTGAATATGACTGATGTAAAGATGAAGGAATGAAACTAGAATGAAGTGCTTTTGGAAGAATGAACATTGTGTTTAAATGCAACATTCCGCTAAGCTTAAAAAATAAGGCATACGACCAATGCGTACTGCCAGTTATGACGTATGGATGCTAAATTCGAGAATGTCACGCAAGATCCAGTGCACACAGAGAAGCAAGGAAAGATGTATGCTCGGTATAACGAGAAGAGATCGTAAGAGGAATACATGGGTAAGAAGCATGACCAAGGTGACAGATATAGCGGAACGTGTGAAAAATGACTGATAGACGCGAGAAATACTGACTGATAGTCCGAGTTGACAATGGCCTGATGAATTGAGAAGAATGTGTGGAGTCAAGTGGATGCAGATTACTCAAGACGGACGAGGAATAGAAGAGGATTGGAGAGGCCTTTATCCAGCAGTGGATGGTGAACGGCTGAAAATGATGATGATGATGATGATACAGTGCGCATTTTCATTTCGAATTTTGTACTGAAATTACCCAAATACTAAACGAACGATTCAACACTTTACCGAAAAGGTAAAAAGTTCGATTGTTCGAAGCGAAAAAAAAAAAAAAAAAAAAACTTTCGGCGCGTTAAAAATTTAATAAGCACTGGCTTTCCTTTTGTGTTCGACACTTCGACACGTGTAAATTACACGTTTTACCACAACAAGATGTTGACCAGGGGTGTTTTGACCTTCTGTGGCAGCCCTGAGTGGCCGAAAAAATCTGAATAATAAATAATCGAGGGGGTGGCAGGGGGTTAAATTCGAAATTGTCGCCACGAAATATGTATCGACGAAACTTTCTCCCGTATTCGATACAAAAAAAAAAAAAAAAAAAATATGGGGCTGGCAGGAAACTATTCAATGGAATTTTAAATGGGGCCCGAACAGGTGAGGCCCGTTCAATGCGTACCATGGGGCCCCAAAACCCATCCCCTTTTCGGTGGATTCCGCAGGGGACCATGGCCCCAAAAAGCCCCAAAATTCACCAACGACCGCACATTCAACATTATTTAAGCGACCGTTAACGCTCCTGTTTATTAGCTAATTTCCTTTGAAATATATCACGTGTACTATATCCCATAATCTATTGCTGGATACGACTAATGGCTAATCTGCACATTCGCACTCGTTGAAAATTTTATGCGAAATCAAACCATTACTGCGTAATAAATCTACACGTTTAGGGAATATGTATGTATTTAAAGCTTTCACCTCTGCTTTGCATAATTTTTGTACGTTATATTTGGATTGATCCGTTGTCAATTTTTTGATAAATTAAGACGTATAGTATCCGGTCAACAAACACCTGAAATGGATTTACTAAATTTAGATAAGTTAGCAAATTCTAACGGGAGACGGCCGATCTGGATTTAGTTAATATCCAGATCTTGCCAATGACTATTTTCAACATACATACATACGCGGATAGAAACCACGACTTTCACTTTAACTGTAAGCCCGTTGTATGTCAACGGAGCGTTCTCATCACCCGTACTGAAAAATAATATTAAATTTAATAGTTTTTATACATAGTTGTTGCATAGATACAACAACGTAAAAATTTAGCAAAGTCGCCAGCCTTTTGACAATTAATATTGTAAAATCGTAGCTGACCCGTCATCGCCTGCGTTTGGATCATATCGTAAGCGCTAAATGTCCCGAAACGGTGATCTCGGGTTCAAATCCCACTCGCGCGACTTTCTGGTTTTTTAATTATTTACCTCGGCGACCGTTATCAGCAAACAGACACACACACACACACACAATTATATATTTTATGATTACTTTTTTTTCTAAATTAGCGCTAGTCACATTTTTAGAGCCCTATTTTTTTCTTTTAAATGCCATCCATGTTGACAAAATAATTTAAATATATTGTAATGTGTTTAAAATAGATTGAATTTAATTAGAAAATATTAAAAAAAACATCACTACACAACGTTGGGAAATTGACTGATGTAATTTCAACAACTGTCTCTGTATATTACAATGACCGTCACTGTACACAAAAGTTAGCATTGAAATGATGAAATTATAAATTTTAATTGACGAATTATCTTTCTGAATAAAATTCACCCGAGACAATAATAAATTTGTATTTAGAAAATTAATTACAAAACATCCATATCAATATAAAGCGGGTATTGCGTAATTGTTTAACGACGTCGGAGATCGTTTTATCTCAAAGGGGGTGAAAATTAAGGGTCATAAATGAACCTAGAAACGAGCGAACGATCCTACCAGTGAAACCCATTACAGTATGAAACCCTAAAAATACAATATTTAATTATTACGAAACTAATAATACAAAAACAACGACGAAAAATGTTAAAATAAAAATCATCGTTCGCAATATGAATATATGGAACCTTTTTTTTTTTACCTATAAAAGCGTTAATTTCTTATGTATGTACGTAATATATTATAGGTATGTACATAGGTACACCATTATCGATTAATTCTTATGGCTCGAGCTGATACGAGATCCTTTGGGTCTTCGTGTAGTCTCCTGTGGTTTTGATACACACAGTAATTGATTGTACACTGTTTTATTTAATCAAGCGCTTTAATAAATTATTATTATTGCAAGTGACTTAACATGAGTCAAAGGTGAATTATGTCATCACTCTTTGGTCACAGTCTGAGCTATCATCAGCTCAAGCTTGTCTTTTCGTTATCTCATTTTCATTATAAGTCTATGATAAACAATTTCAATTTAATACTGAGTTGAATTTAAAGTCGAAATAAACAATAATTGAAAGTCAGACACGTTGTAACTTATATGAAAATTTGAACGTCATACGAGCTGTTTGAATATTTGACAACACTTATTAAACAAAATTAATAATAATATACAAAAAGCACACTCACTATTATATATGTATTTATGCGGTGGGATTAAAATTACTTCCGAAATATTCAATGAATGCAAAAAGCTTAAATTGAACTCTTTCAATATCGAATGGTCGACTCGTCGTATCTGATTCGCAAAAGATTGATTTGATTTAACTCCATCTGGGAAAATTGCATTCGAATGAACTTAATGCAACGGGAAGCCGTATAACATTTATGCAATAAAGAAGTTCTCGTGATCGCGATTGGTTTCCATTGAAATTTCACTATTTTTTTTTCTATAAAAAATATACTACATATATTATATGTAAATATGCGAGTATTTGTATGTGTGTAGTGTTTCACTTGAAGTTAGTTTTAGTATGGTTAGTAGTACAATCAGGATAGTAATTAGAACTGTACTAGAGAATGCAGCTTCGTGAAGATTTAACGACACTTCACCGCAGCGAGATTGCTGCATTTCAATTAATGAAAACATTCTATTTTCATTTCATTGTATATACTAAATGCACTAATTAGAAGAGAATATTCGATCTTGCTTCTATTGGCCAAAACTATGTAAATGTTTGTTTTTGCGAAGTAATCGAATGAAAACTTTGTAGGACATCAGACAGACAGACTGACAATTGACAATTGATCCATATTGACCCATATTGATCCATATTGATAAAATCAAAAAAAGGTTCCACACATACTTGCAATTTAAATTCCACATCCCAATTATTCCTAATTCTTTGTTTATTCCCAATTTAACCCCCCCACTCGTAACAAGAAGAATCATAAATGACCTCTGTTTTTTGTTCAAAATCCTTAACAATTTAGTTGATAGTCCTTATCTCCTTTCTAAAATCTCCCTTAATTGTCGTTCCCTTAACGCTCCGTAATCCTAATTTGTTCCACCTTAAGTTCTTATCCTCAAACTTATCTCGCAACTCATTCATCAACAGATCATGCAATACTTTCAACAAACTTCCTATTTCATTTGATATATTCACCTCCAACCTCTTTACTTTCAAAATTCATCTATATAAACACTTTTCCAATCCCTAATCCTATCTACTCTCTTCCAAATCTCCCTCTCCCTTCTCACTACTTTCTTTATGTTTCTTACATTCATCATCTTTCTATTCTTTATTTGTTCTTTGTGTTATATCTAATTTTACTTATATAAACTATATCTATTATCTTTCTATTTCTTCACCTATGTTATATCAAATTTATTTATAGAAATCACTTTGGTTTATGTCATAACTTTGTTCATCTCTATTTTGTATTTCTTTAATTTATAACTGTATGTTTCTTTCTCAAATAAAATAAAATAAAATATTGACACACATGTAGGAAAATCGCACGAATTTCGCAAGTCAGTCAATTTAACCGCACACACAGGCACGATATTCCGCACGGCTACCGGCCGAATAGCAAACTACCATCTGTCACCTCACTTTCGGAACGTTTGTATTTCACTCACGATTCTGACATGGACGAAGACGAAGCTCTAATGTTGGCCGCATATTTATATGAATGATTAGTTAAATACTTTTAATTGTTGAATGTAATATTTATAACGGTGTATCATCAAGGATCGGCTGACTGTTGACAGAATCGTCTGACATAACCTATCAATTCCGAAAAATCGTTTTTTCGCTCGGAAATCCGTCGCGGTGTAGGCATGCGGCTATGCGATACAACTCCCCACCATAACAAACGTGCGATTTTTCGTGCGTTTCTTCGCAATGCGAATACGCAGCGGTGTGCGGGGGCGCCTTTAAGTTAAAATCACACCGAAACGTTGTATGTACGTTATAGAACGATCGAGTTTGATCGTTAAGCTTCCGGCTGAGCTGATATCAGCTCAGTAGCATCTTCACACAGACACACACACACGATAGTTGTACCTGTGTGTGTTAGTATACCGCAAATTGACGTAATTAAGAACTCTAATTCGTAGCGTGTACGCCGTCATCGATTACACGCTCGCCTACAAAGTGCATTAGTTGCACGTGGCGCTGCAATTAGTGCACACAATCTGGTGGCCCTTCTCCACGAGGATACTTTAGACCGGAAATGAGTCATAAACGAAACTTCGACAAGTGCTTTCGTACGTCAACGACGATACGCAAAATTCGAAAATAAGACACGTACCTAAGAATACGTACATATGTACGTACATAGGTACGTGCATGGTAATGCTTATGGGTGCCTTATTGTTGTGGCAAATTGCACAAAGTTACCGCGTGCGGGTTTCTTATTATAGTTTCCGGTTGAAATTGTCTTTTCTTTGTGCTTCTGCACTGAAACAACAAAGGCCTGTCTGTCTGTGTGTGTGTTTGTGGGTTTGCGTGTACCGCAAAGTCGGGATGCAGTTGCGCTAAAGTGGAATTCGTATTGCGCTGAAGATATTACATTACATTGGTGGCTAATTTACTAATGAACGTTCACCGGAAGTGCATTCTGATAAGCTGGTCCCTTTACTGAAGTGTTTTTTTTTTGCAATTAAAATAAGGTTTTCAATTACAGTTACTTGACAAAATAAATCACTAATCAAATATTATCTCTCATAAAATGGCTTCCATAATAATTTGCGTTCAAAACTTTCTCAATAGCATTATCCGATTCCATCACCTCAAGTTTTTCAATAATTTCCAACGGCTTAATAGTTCAATATTGCATAAAATATTTACTCATGTCAGATTATAAATAGTTATTTATAGATTACTAGCTTTATTACCCGGCTTTGCCCGGGGTGTAATTAATATAATGTAATATAGTGTTTGTTTAGTAAATTATTTTCGGTAGCCCAAAAAAGGGGCCGCCGGGGCAGGAGGGGGGTCTGGGGGGTGGTAAGGGCCCGGCATAGATTTTAGGGAGTATAGTAACGCTATAGTAACGCTATGACGTCACTATAGGATTTTTCGAGTTTTTTTGGATTTTTTCAACTTTTTTTTGAACTTTTTTTGGAACTTTTTTTGAACTTTTTTTTTTTGATTTTTTCAACTTTTGTTACCCCCTAAAGCCATTCCGGCCCTCAAACCACCCTCCAGACGTCCCTCAAGCCCCGGCGGCCCCCCTTTTGGACTCCCTCAAGCCATGCCGGCCCCTACCACCCCCCAGATCCCCCTCAAACCCCGGCGGCCCCTTTAATGGGCTCCCTAAAAGCTATGCCGGCCCCTTACCACCCCAAAACCCTCCTTCTTACCCCGGCGGCCCCTTTTTGGACTCCCGAAAAGCAATGCCGGCCCCTTACCAACCCCCAGACCCCCCTCAAGCCCCGGCGGCCCCTTTTATGGGCTCCCTAAAAGCTATGCCGGCCCCTTACCACCCCCAGACCCCCCCCCTCCTATCCCGGCGACCCTTTTTTGGACTCCTGAAAAGCAATGCCGGCCCCTAACCAACCCCCAAACCCTCCTTCTTACCCCGGCGGCCCCTTTTTTGGACTCCCGAAAAGCAATGCCGGCCCCTTACTACCCCCAGACCCCCCTCCTGCCCCGGCGGCCCCTTTTTGGGCTCCCGAAACACTATCTGCTTAAATCTACTTAAATCTGCCGAAAACATCTACTATCGTGTGTACTTCGTCGTTTCTATTAATCGCGCCGGAGCAACGCCTGGTAATTGACGAATGACCCATACGTACATACATACATACATACAAACTTAAGCGTTTTACATTAGATGTTAAATTAGCAATGTACCAATCAATTAATTGTTCATGTCCACGGTGGTGATATATTACATATTTTATTTGAATGATGTTTCTCAAGTTTTATTTATTATTAAGCCATAGAAGAAAAAAAACTTCACGAGTATTCGTACTAGTACGAAATTGATCATTCTTAAAACTTGAACTCTTAGGTTTTCCAACAGTGCGAATACTTTTTTTGCGTTAAAGAAGAAAACTTGCGCAAGTTTGCGAGCGTATTCATTACACATCCAAAGCTTTATTTGGCATAATAATATTTGTCTAATAATATGTACTTCACTAGTGAAAAAAAAAGGATTTTAAATTTCATACCGTATTATTTCTATACTAGTGTAAGCCCGCTAAATATCAACGTATGTTTGTGTGGTGAGTATAATATGTATGTATGTGTATTTATTAGTTTTTATGGTTGTTGCATAGATGGCGCGTTATAACAATTTAACAAAGTCGCGAGCCTATTAAGATATTATATAGTCAAATTGAAGCAGGCCCGTAATTATCTAGTTTGGATCACAGCGTAAGCGCTCACTGTCACAAACTCGTCTTACCGGGTTCAAATCCCAATCGCGCGACGTTCTGGTTTTTTAATTATTTACCGAGGCGAGCGTTATCAGCAGACAGACACACACACACACAGATAGACGGAATACGGCTATTATATATATGTATGACTAGTGTAAGCCCGTTGAATATCAATGGAGCGGTTTCTTATACTTCTCGTACTGAAAAATAATATTAAATTTAATAGTTTTTATAGTCGTTGCATAGATGGCGCGTTAACAATTTATCAAATTCGTAAGCCTATTTTTTATTATACATATATGTACATATGTACATATGTATGATAATAAATTCAAATCCCGGGCTAAAATCCCACTCGCGCGACTTTCTGTTTTTTTTTCTATTATTTACGTCGGCGAGTTTTATCAGCAAACAGACAGACGGACAGACAGACAGACAGGCGGATTTCGACTATTGTATAGTATATAAAAAGTGTAAGACCGTTGAATATCAACGGAGTGTTCTCATCCCCCGTACCGAAAAATAGTATTAAATGTATGTAATAGTTTTTATAGCGCCATCCATAGCGCGTTATAATACATGAACGTAACAATTTAGTAAAGTCGCGAACACATCAAGATTTAATATTGGCCAATTATAGCACGTACGTCATCGCCATCATCATCATCATATGTACATCGTCATAGTGTAAGCACGATTCCTCTCAACCTGGTGGTACTGGGTTCAAATCACACAGTTTACCTCAGCGAACGTTATCAGCAGACAGACACACACAGAGACAGACGGATTTCGGCTATTATATATGTATAATGTATGTATGTATAATAAAATGGTGGATTTTTGCCGAACAGTAATGCCAAAATTAACGCTTGAAAAATGTACATGTAAAAGAATTTCATACTATAGTTTATTGACGCGTGTAGGGTTCTACATATATGGTCCCCTTTTTGCTCGACAACTTTAAAAGGTCTATTTGGCAAAATCTACGATAATATTAAAAAGGAGACAATCATTTTCATCAACTTATCGTTATTTGTTTCGGACATACATATGTATGTACCTGTTTTATTATTATAGCGCAGCACTCGCTTACTACCCATCAATTCTCGAACATTCGTCTACATTTCCACCACAACGTGGGTCGCGTCCTCTCGTAACCTCAAACATCTACTCACCTAGCTCCACTAGGAGGATGAGGGTATTCTATTGTCCGTTGAATAATAAATAAGCGGTCGTCGGAGCACATTTTTGCCCGTGGCAAAAGTGCGCAAAAACAGGTGGTGGGCCTTTGTGTGCCGCGAATGGGCCCTCCGAGTCCTAATTGAGACGGGCCTCGGGCCCCAAAGTCACCGAAGGAAGTTAATACCCCAAAAACCCCAAACTCTCCCACCTCCCCCCCACCCACTTTTCACCCCCTGGGGCTACGTAAAAACTGTTTTGTTGTCCGTATTCTTTGACCGTCCACTCATTCGACCAGCATCAATTATTTTAATGAGACACCCCCCCCTCCCCTCGCTCTTGCTCTCTTCCTTTATATCGGATATCCCGGATATATATCGGAGGGACCCAGAGGGACCCCTCGGAAATGTCACCGTTTCTATACAAAATGAGCTCGCAGATTACTGTGACTTTTTCCGACGAAAGCTCTGAGATGAAAGCTCGTGTGAAATGTGACTAAAGAAAGGGGGGGGGGATATATTTTGGTCAGTATTTTGTCAACAAATTTACAGTTTTTTTTAAGAAATGATTAGTACGGCATTAGCTAATACCTATACAGTGTGGTCGGGAACCTTTTTCAAGTTAAGAGCCAAATCAGGGAAAACCCTTCAAAATTTGCAAGTTGTGGAGCCCCCAGCATACTATTTTCCGATTAAATATTCAAAATAAGGCAGATGGACGTGAGAAATATTGGAATTGTATGTGTGGAGTCAACTGGATGCAGATTGCCCAAGACAGACAGGAATGGAAGAGGATTGGAGAGGCCTTCGTCCAGCAGTGGATGGTGATTCAAAATAAAACAAAACATGCTGTAAGAAATAAGTGATATTTCCTTAATGTTAGACAGTTTATTACTAAAAAGTATTTTATCTGAAAGCTTTTGATAGCCATGAAGTTGTGAAAATTGGATTTATTTTGATTTTGTTTAAATCTTGTCAAAGAATTGTGTTTCACGCGAAACGTTGAATGACAGCGAGAGCCGCAGGTTTTCATACAAAGAGCCGCATGCGGCTGTTTATACGAAAACCTGTGGCTCTCGCTATCATCCAACTTTTGCGTGAAACAATTGACACAAAATCAAAATTAATCCCATTTCCATAACTTAATGGCTATAAAAAGCTATAAGATCGTTTTTCAGATTAATGTTTGTAATACTCTTTAGTAATAAACTGTCGAACGTTGAGAAATATCACGAGGAAAACTTATTTCTTACATTTCATTCGTGATTAATGAGTAACATTTAGTTTAATTTTGAATATGTAATTCGAAGATAATATGTTGAAATACAAAATGTTGACACACAGTTTACACAAGATCGAAGTGAATCCAATTTCCACAACGTCATGGCTATAAAATGCTTTAAAATCGTTTTTCTGATTAAACTTTATAATACTTTTTAGTAATAAACTGTCGAACGTTAAGAAATATCACGAGGAAAACTTATTTCTTACATTTCATTAATGACTAATGAGTAACAATTAATTTAATTTTGAATATATATTTCGAAAATAATAAGTTGCGGCTCCCAAACTTTTTTTTCTCTAATTTGGCTCTTAGCTTGAAAAAGGTTCCCGACCACTGATGTAGTGGAATAATGATTAACGGTCTAGGTATATAAAGGGATTTGATGTTGTATGTGTGCTATTACGATTATAAGTGTATAGGGGAAAAGTTTAAGATATCAATATACATAAGTGTGAAATTTAGCTTTATATACATAGATGTTCAATACAATGTTCAAAATGACAAGGCAAAAACTGATGTAGAAATAGCAAGCTGTTTCGAGTTGTTCTTCAAGATAAGCTACTCAAATTGTTGAGGTAGAAAATGATTCACACTTAGGCACTGTATGAAATGCCCATTCATCTTATACAATACTAGGACTTCTCTTTCCTGTAACACATACACGAATGTTCGTCGTCGTCGATAATGGTGCATACACACACA
The DNA here is from genome assembly GCA_022651745.1 of Parapsyche elsis. Lineage (NCBI taxonomy): Eukaryota > Metazoa > Arthropoda > Insecta > Trichoptera > Hydropsychidae > Parapsyche > Parapsyche elsis. The sequence continues at coordinate 147,874 of JAGVSN010000016.1, forward strand.
TATTTATTTTATTTATTTATTTTATATAATAATAGCTAATTAGCTAATTTAACTCACATCTATTACATATTTATAACAACTACATAAATCTATTACACTATACTTATACATAACTACTATCTCTCACAGAGGTGTCTCCTCACACTTTTCAAGAATGCATCTATTGTCTTAGAAGACTTGATGCACTCCGGGAGGGCATTATACATCAATACACCCCTGTGAAAAACACCACCAGCTGTCTTTGTTTTCCTTACTCTACCTACAACTAGTTGGTTCTTATTTCTAGTAGAATAACTATGAATATCACTATTTCTAATGATATAATTCTTAAAATAACTTGGCAATAACTTATGATCTCACACTATCGAACGATGCACGGTGCAGTCCGTTCGGTGCAATAACCCTGCGACTCGACGATTGACGTGCGCTATACGCCAGCGTTAATCCGTCGTAATAAACGCAATAAATCAAGCGACAGCGTAGTCGTATTAAAATCAAATTACGCCGCTCTATAAATCACGGCGTCGCGACGCCGGGGTAAAAAAAAAAAGGAAAAGGATTTCGCGGAAAATCCGACGCGCTGGAGAGGGGGAAGGGATCGGAAAAACTAAAATTTTCATAGACTTTGCGCGAAAAGCGGCTTTAGGCACAAAAGTAATCACAATTTATGACGGCGCGTGCGCTTTCGTATGACGTTCGCATTTCGCACATCAACGTTCGCACATTTATCTCGTGTGTCACACAACACGAAACGAAACACGGCTACCATTATTGTTGAAAAAAGTACTCAGGTGAAGAGAGAGACTATCCGAAAATGTATAAGTCACTATATACAAATGCTTCGTTTCAAATGAATTTTGCTCGCACGCGAAACAGGCGCAATTTTACGCAAAACAGACATATTTTTGTTTTTCCATAAAATTTGTGTTATAATATATTATTGTACCGTAATATTGCTACGGTATTTTTTTTTTGTACGGTTACTAATTTTGATTTTAGATTAGTTGCGCCGAGAGTGCTTTCAGTATTGTTAAAAAGTTATTTTTTGGTGATTTTTTCATGTTTCGTCTCGGTTTTCTGCATTTAATTTGTCTTTTAATTGTCCTAAGAAGATTCTATATTTCATTCCTTATGTCATGTCCTTATTTTTGATAGAAATTGATGCTGAAATGCACGATTTCTTCAGTTGCGTCAGATACGCTTTTATTTTGTTTTAATTTCTTGCCTTAAAAAGAACCTTTCGTAACAGTCTTTCTACAATATTGATATAGAGCTATTTAGAAATTCGTATGATTATAATTAAAGTAGTCCACTAATATTTATTTAAAATACATACATGCATACGATGGAGCCCAGGGGTCTGTTATAATTTGTACATACAATTTTTAATTATTTATATTTGAAGGATTACAAAAATCCATTCATTTTCATAAACTTATTGAGATGATTTTTAAAGAGATTTGTATTTTAAGAAGTTACTAGCTGATTTGGCAGGCGGTTTCAAGCTTCGACCACTCTGTTTGAAAAGAAAGAGTCTTTGACAATTTTGTTCGGTTTGTCTTTTAGTAGTTTCAGTGTATCGAAAATGAGGTAATATGTGTGACTAAATTTTAAACATTTTTTAAATGTTGCGTGTGTGACGTTCTCCCTTCATATTTTATTATTATTCTACACACATTTCACATGAGCATTTCATTAGCGGTGAATATAGTCGTAACGCGTTTAATACGTTTTATTTAACAACTGTATTCTATTGTGTATTTATTATATTCGCGCAGAATGGACGAGACTCGATAAAATGTTATGTCGTGTCGTACGTCAGCATTTAACGATTCGCCGACACGAGAACTTCTATGTATAATCACAAAAAAATTTCATCACATTAGCACAATATTGGCGCATTATATATAAAGGACGATTCATTTCATACAATACATAGATTTTATTCACTTGAAGTATACTTGTAGATCCATTTCGGCTGTGCAATTTGTTGCATTTGCAATACAATTGTTACAGCTTGTGACGGTGACAGTAAAAATTATTAGACAATTAATAGAAAAAAACATCTAACTATTGCTTCCAATACTCATTTTGAACAAAGAAGTACTAAATTTTGAGTTACAGACCGCAAAGGTCAAAGAAATGTAAAAATTGTCAATTTTTTTAAACACTCATATCTCATAAACGAAAGCTAACCAAAAATTTCATTATCACATTCGGATTTAGTGGGTCAGAATTCGTAATAATTTTTGGGTCTCCGCTCCGGTAAATCAAAAATGTGATTTTTTTGTTGCAAAATATTTTGTATAATTGATGTAGCGATTTACATACTTTATCGCTATCGTGCGAGTATACATATAAATTTGCACTATGCGTTTTAGGCAAAGTATAAAATATATGACATATACATATGTACCCTCGACATATACATATGTATGCGGCCCTCTTTTTGGACTCCCTCAAGCCATGCCGGCCCCCTACCACCCCCCAGACCCCTCTCAAGCCCCGGTGGCCCCTTTAATGGGCTCCCTAAAAGCTATGCCGGCCCCTTACCACCCTCAAAGCCTCCTTCTTACCCCGGCGGCCTTTTTTTGGACTCCTGAAAAGCAATGTCGGCCCCTTACCACCCCACCAGACCACCCTCCTACCCCAGCGGCCCCTTTTTGGACTCCCCGAAAACTATGACGGCCCCTTACCAACCCCCAAACCCTCCTTCTTACCCCGGCGGTCCCTTTTTTGGACTCCCGAAAAGCAATGCCAGACCCCCCTCCTATCCCGGCGACCCTTTTATGGACTCCCGAAGAGCAATGCCGGCCCCTTACCAACCCCCAAACCTTATTTCTTACCTCGGCGGCCCCTTACTACCCCTTAGACCCCCCTCCTGCCCCGGCGGCCCCTTTTTGGGCTCCCGAAACACTATCTGCTTAAATCTGCCGAAAACATCTACTATCGTGTGTACTTCGTCGTTTCTATTAATCGCGCCCGAGCATCGCCTGGTAATTGACGAATGACCCATACGTACATACATACATACATACAAACTTTTATATATTAGATATTCGAAATGTATGAAGCGTTGTATATTTTGCACTTTGCCTTGCTATTTCCGTCATTGTATAAAACGCTTAGGCATTCACACTTTGCCTGTAGAATTTACCCCATCTGAATTTTTAATTTATAATCGTAATAGTAATATTACATAGATACAACATTGCACACTTATACATATACCTCTAAACAGTCTAGAAAATCCACATGGGGAAAAATCGCTTAGTCGTCTGTTGAAAAATTCCGAGTCTGCGGTTAAAGGGTGCACAAATCCCGAGTCTCGTGATTTGTGCACCCCTTGCCACATTCCCCGAATTCACCCAAAGAGGATACACTGCCATAAAATCCTTTTGTCCCTCCTTGTGTCAGCTCGGTTTGTCGCACGAATGCCTAATATGCACTTTTGGTCGAATATACTCCGAGGCGAGTCGAAAAATTCGATAATATTTCATGGCGCAATGATGCCACGCTCTCGATTCATACGAATGTATATTATATAGGTATAATGGTGAGTATTGTTATGTTCTCGGGACAGACGATCCAGCGGTTGACTTCCTGATGTGGTATAGTGTGTGTTAGGTGACGTGGCTCAAAATGATAGTCGATCAGTATAGGTAAAACTTCGTTTATTTATTGAGAGTACAAGTGACATGGCGTATGTCTGTTGGTGGAATGAGCCACCTCATCAGTTGTTGATTACCTTAAATACCCTTCTTCACCCTTAGGGTGGTTTTCTACCCTTGTTTATATCAGCTACTAGCGTCGCAGTTGCACAACTGCATAAACATGGTAGCGACATAGACATAACATCGAAAGACACAAACCATACGTAGTTTACTACTGTTTAAACATAGTGTGGAGACAATTATAAAAAAGTTATAAACACTGTATAACATAACTTACTAATAGTGAAGGGCAAACCATATGCGGTTCACTACTGTATGTATATACAAAACATGGCAATGACTTAAATATAAATTGTTATAAACAAGTGTATGACATAAACATCCTAGCAGTGAAGGGGCAAGCCATATGCAGTTTATCAGATAACAATAATATGTAGATAGTACAGTAAACAGATGGCAATAGATAGACAATAATATAACAGTGAGAAAACAACTTATAGTGATATAACAGGGAACATATTGTACAGTTCATTTGGTTGATTTGACTCTTAATTAATTATTCAACTAATGTGAATTGAAAATGGTCAGAACATAACACTTCCTTCCTTAAAAAAGAATGAGAATCATTCTTTAAAATTTATAAAAGGTACAAAGTATTTCAATTAATTAGATACAAATCTTCTAATTCTAATCTTAATTATTAAGGCTTACGATATTATATTTCCGTTGAGATATGAAGGTTATGGAATTAATTACTTGCATATAAATCAAACTCAGCTTTCTTAATTTCCTTTTTCATTATTGGAGCTGATGGCTTAGGTACTTCATATTTCAATGGTTCACATTCTAGATTGACTGTTGGTTCTGTGGCATTGACCATCCTTTGAAAGTTAGGTGAAAGAATTACAGTTTCTTTTTTTCTTAGTTTACATTTCAAGTAAAAGTAAATGCAAATCACTAAAATTATTACTCCTAAAATGCAATATAAGATCATCATGAATGTTGAGCTATGGCGAATAATTGCAGGTTGTCTTTTATAGTTTTCTATATCATTATTAAATGAGTCTAATTTTCTTATTGTTTCTTTAAGGTCAGTTAAGTGAATATTAGTTAAATGTATCGGTTCAATTTGCTTTAATATTTCATGATTTTCCAATTTACAACAGTTATCTTTTAATATGTCGATGTTAGACATAGGACTTTCAAATTCGGTTATAGTTGATTCTTGAGAAGACAATGTAATAGATTTCCCATGAGCTGTACAAGTTTTATTTAATTTAATTATTCCAGTTTGTGATAGCACAATATCTAATTTTAATTTATTTTTACAAATTACTGAAAGTTTGATTGGTTCAGATGTTGCAAATATCCATTTATTATTGGTCAATGGTTCCCATAAATTTACTTTCCCTTTTATCATATTAGTTTTACATGAACTAGGTATTTTACTTAAATATTCTGTTATTAATTGGGTTTCACATAGTGCATCACTGGTGGTTGAATGCGTATAAGTATTTTTACACATATAATGTTCTGGGGTAAGTTTTTTACAGGTGTTTACATCGGAAATTGATACATAAGATGTGTGATCCATAGATACTGCTAAATAAGGTTTTTCTGGGATTATCAAGGAAAAAATGTCGGAACTATTTGGACTAGGTATAGGTAGTGGAATTACTTTATAAAAATTGAATTCAGTCGTTTGTACTAATGGAATTTTAAGGAGGAATACGAGTTTATCATTTATATGATAGACAGTTAACTCAGATATATCAGTTAAAGAGTGTGTATTACCGATTTCCAATTGAATGGGAAGTTCTGTTCCACTTGGTAATAGTTTAATTTGTGAATTTAGAATATCGTAAAGACTTATGGGTGCCAACACATCGGGGTGTAGAATATTTTGCTTGGAAAAGAGAATAGCATTAGTTATAGCGTTGATTTTGATTATTAGTTTAGTTACGTGTTCATCAATAATTTCTATTTGTTCGATAAATGTTATTTTAATATCTTCATAGTCAACTCGTGTTTGCGTGTCATACAGGTTTTTCTTTATCTCTTCATTTTTTGTTTTTATCAGTTTTTCATTAGCGTTGATCATTTCTATAGTAGTATTAAAGTTTCCCAGTGCTTCTTCGGTTACGTGTATTTGATTTTCCATGAGTTCCATTAAATGTTTATCGTCATTGCTAACTCGTTCTATTGTTTCATCGTATAATTTTGCATCATCGCTATCTAACGTTCCGAATACTGTTTTAAAAATACTACCGATTCCGTTGATCCATCCTCGTTTAACGCGTTTTGATGTTAGATGTTCTATATTTTGTAGTTTAATTTTGATTGATTTTAGGTCAAGTCGAATTGGTGAGATAAGGTTAAAACAATCACTGTTCGCGAATTTGTTAGATATTTCTAAACAAGTTTCATGAATTTTATTTAAGCTCATTATCAAGTGATTTAGTTCTAAGGGTAAGGTGGACGTATTAACGTATGTGACTATTATCCAGTTTTTATTGGAGATTTTCATTCTTCCTATTTGATCATAGTATAGACCGCTTCCCGTCGCGATCTTTTCTATTTCTTGTCCACAGCATATTCCGATCGCTAACGTAATCCTGTAATGTAATGTTTAATCTGATTGACGTGTAATTTTCGGGTCTTATTTCTACTTATCTCTATAACTACATTTAAAGTTATTGTTGACTTCAACAATTTTAAATGGGCCATCCCATTGAGGCATTAACTTTCTACCTTTAGTTTGTTTGTTATTTTTAGCTAAAATTAAATCTCCTTCTTTATAATTAACAATTCTAATATTTTTATCGTAAGTCTCTTTTGATTTGTTTTTTGATTTCTCAATATAATTTTTGGCAATTGATCTGGTTTTGGCTAATTTATACTTTAGTTGATTTATGTAATCCAAGTAATTTGAGTTAGAATTTGGATTTTCAATCGAACTAGGGAGCAATGGTTTATTTCCAAAAACTAATTCAAATGGGGTGAATTTTGTAGAAGAATGTACACTAGTATTATAGCAAAACATTGCAAGTGGGACAAAGTCATCCCAATTGTCTAGATCTTCAGAAACAAAGTGAGTAAGGTAATCCTTAAGTGTGGAGTGAGATCTTTCCAATGCTCCGTTTGTTTGAGGATGGTACGCAGTAGTTTTTAGATGTTCAATTTTAAACAATTTTGATATTTGTTTCATCAGTTCACTGGTAAATTGTGAACCCAGATCTGTTAATATGGATTTCGGTATCCCGTAGTGCGATATGAATTTGATTAGTAAATGAGATATTGTCTCTGTGTCCGTGGTTATTGTACAGTAAGCTTGTGAAAATTTTGTTAGATCATCTTGAAACGTAAGTATGTAGTTATTATTATTCCTTGTAACCGGAAGAGGACCAACAATATCCATGGCTACTCTCTGAAAGCTTCATCAGATGTAGTAGTGATTTCCATTGGAGCCTTGTATCTTCTTCGATCTGTTTTATTCATCTGACAATTGTAGCATCCTTTCACATGTTTCTCAATATCTTCTCGCATTGTTGTCCAATAATACTTCGATTTTATTCTGTTAAGCGTCCTTGTTATTCCAGAATGTCCTGATGTTGGGGAGTTATGGCATTCCCTCAAAATAATTGAAATTTGATCAATAGTTGGTGTAATTATTTTATTATGGAATACACTGACTGCTATACCAGAATATTTAAACAAAAAAAGTGAATGATTTCTCTAATTGTTGAAAATTGAATGGTATCATATGTTGTCATAAAGTTTGACATACATATTGTGCTTTTGTCTGATTCTTTTAATTTCTGACGTAGGTTTTTAATGTTGAAAATATGTCTTCTGGGGTGGTTTTATCAAAATGATTTTTCCTTGTAAAACAATGGAAATACGTGGTGGTAATTTTTCTGAAATTGATATTTTTTACTTCGTGTAGTTGGCGTTTTTCTTTAATTATCTCTTGCTTCGTTTACTGAGTCATCCAAGACGTTACTTAAAAAATTGATTTTCTTCATTTAAATCTGTAGATACAGCGTACGCAATATTTTTTATTATTTCTTTGCAGTAAGAATGAGTCACTTTCTGAATAATCATCCATAGAAAGTACGTTATTAGTACTCTTAAATTTTAAGAAATCGTCATATGTTTCGTCTAACTGTTCAGCAGGTGGATCTTCGGGATCGTTTAAATCGAACATTTGATCGTCATCGCTTAAATTATCTATATCGTTATCATGATATTTTCCTTCTTCATCTGATTCTCTTGCCATATGTATCATAATTGGCTTTATACATATCGTTATTTTAACATTACTATTTTGGAATATATATCCAAGCATTAATTTCACAATTTTCCATTTTTCTTCACTTTTTCCGCATCCTATCGCGGGTATCGATAGAGTATCTTTCATACTATTTTCCATTTCTTCTTTTAAATTTTTCAATGTTTCAAACAAATTTTCGAATTCTGGTTTATCATTATAATTTTTTTTCGTAATTAAATGAAATATTTTAAATCTTCTCCTATATGTACTAGTGAGCACATCCGTTATTTTTCTTCCTATCCGTGTTAAGTCAAGGTAGTTCCTTGTAATTTTCTTAATTTCTTTTCCAATTCCTTTATTCATTTTCAAATCTAGCGATACACAATGGGCAATATTATCAACCCTATTAAACAAATCTTCTTCAATTTCCATCACATTTTCAATTTCATTACTTAATTTTTTTTTTTCTATTTCCAAAATAAAATCTTCATAGCATAATCCTTTTCTTATTCTCGATAAACAATCAGCGTTTGAGTTTACTTTTCCTGGTTTATGTTGTATTTCGTAATCATATTCTTCGAGTTTTAATCGCCAACGTACAAGTTTTGATCCTGGTTGTTTCATTTTAAACAGACCTTCTAGTGGTCTATGATCAGTCACTATCGTAAATCTTCGACCGAAAAGATACGGTCTGAAGTGTTGGACTGCCCATACTACAGCTAGTAGCTCCTTTTCAGTTACGCTGTAGTTTATTTCAGCTTTGTTGAGGGTTCTTGACGCATAGCAAATTGGAGGGTCTTTTCCAATTTCTCCTTGGCTTAGTACAGCTCCAATTGCATAATCTGATGCGTCAGTCGTCAATATAAACTCTTCTTTGAAATCCGGGTATTTTAATAATGGTGCACTGGTTAGTGTCTCTTTAAGTTTATTAAATGATTCTTCTTGTTCTTCTTTCCAATCGAATTTTACATCCTTTTTTAATAATTTAGTTAGTGGTTGTGTTATTTTACTGAAGTTTGCAATAAATCTGCGATAGTATCCTGCTAATCCTAGAAAAGCTTTTATATCTTTTTGAGTTCGTAGTGGTGGATATTCTTTAACAGCTTTTACCTTTTCTGGGTTGGGGTTTACACCTTGATCAGATATTATATGTCCAAGGTAGCAAACTTCTTTCTTCATAAATTCGCATTTATCTGGTTGAATTTTTAAATTATTTTGGTGCAATCTTTCAAATATTTTTTCTAATTTTTCTGAATGTTCTTCTAGTGTTTTTGCATATACTACAATGTCATCAAGATAGACAAAGCAATATAGTCCTTGTAGTCCAATTAAAACGTTATTCATTAGTCTTTGAAAAGTTGCAGGTTTTTTTTTTAATCCAAATGGCATTCGAGTATATTCGTAGTGTCCAGTTGGTGTGGAAAATGCTGTTTTTTCGATATCAGATGGTTTCATTGGAATTTGGTGAAATCCTGATGCTAAGTCTAAAGTGGTGAAATAATTGCATCGTCCCAACTGATCCAATATATCAGAGATATTAGGTAGTGGGTACGCGTCACCAACAGTAACATCGTTTAATTGACGGTAATCGACTACAATGCGCCATTTCGTTTTTCCTGATGCATCTTGTTTTTTAGGGACTACCCATATAGGTGAAGACCAAGGTGAAAAAGATGGTCTTATGATGTCTTGTTCTAGCATTTCTCCTATTTGTCGATTTACCTCTTCCTTATGAATTTCTGGATATCTATAAGTTTTTGCGTGAATAGGATTCTCCGACTTTGTTATAATACTATGTTCAACTGAATTTGTAACCGTTAATAGGTCATCTTCTAGGTGAAATATGCTATTGTATTTATCGCATAATTTATAAAGAGATTTAATTTCTTCTTGATTTAAATGATCTTTTCGAATCGCATCGCGTACTTTGTTCTTTCGGGCATCATCTTCGCAGTTGGTTGGATGGTGTGGATATTCTGAGATTTTTCTTTAATTTTATCTCTTGAAATATTCTTGTTTTTTTAAATGATTTTTGATTCTTGTGTCTGTTTGGGGTAATGGTTCCAAAACTAAATTTATTTCTTCGATAATTACTTCTTCATTTAACGTATTTGTTACTGAGCAGTATGCTTTTCCATCTTCTTCGACTTTTGTTATTGCTTTTGCGAGAAACACTCCTTCTAATGGTAGTTTATAGTTAACAATTCCTTCTTCAATCTCTGGATTTAAAATATTGACTTTGATTATCGTTTTAGTGTGAGGTTTTAATGTGAATAATGGTTCTTTATCTTCGCAATACATTGAAAATGTTTTACTACCAATAATTACTTTTCGTGTTTCATAATTTATTTTTGATTGGAATCGGTGAAATATATCACTACCGATTATTCCGTCACAATCTAATTGTATTTCATCTTCTTTCATTACATGAAATTTTATAATTGGATTATCTTTATTGAAGTTTGTTTTTAATTGCATTGTTCCGATGGTTTCTATAGGTGTTTTATTTTTAGTTATACCTGATACTTTAAATCTTTGTTTAGTATTAATATCAAACTCGTCGTTAACGCAATAATTTTTTATAATTGATATTCCGGCTCCTGTGTCAATTAAAAATTTTCTAGATATTGGTTGTTTATTTTTTATTATTTTTAATTTTATAAGAGGCATTTGTCCTTTAGTTTTTCCATCTTGAAATAAATTTATATTAATAGTATTAAGTGCAGGAGTCGAAAATTTTGGATCATTTAATTTCTCTTCAAACCGATCCGGGCGTTTGAAGATCGTACTTGGTTTAAATGATTGGATCTCTTTTCTGTTTCATAATTAATCTCTTTCGATTGTTCTTCTTGTTTCTTCTTAAATTTTAAGGTGAAACACTCTTCAATTGTATGACCGATTTTTTTACAATACTTGCATGATTTAGTTTGTTCAGGGTTTTTAATTGTTTGTTTTTCTACAGAGAATATTCTTTTGTTGTGATCATAGTCGGTTGGTCTATTATTATTTCTTTGGAAGTTTACGTTTCGGTTTATTTGGTAATTTTATCATACCGATTGTATCTATCATTACTATTACTATTACTATTATAACTATAATTATTATTGTATCTATTATAATTATTATCATTACGATTATACATATTATTGGGAGGATTTTGAAATCGATTGTAGTTCTGATTTACATTTCTGTTTCTGTTTCCGTTATTCCTATAACAATCACGTGCAGTGTGTCCTTCTTTCTTACAAATCGAACATGATTTCGTGATATGTAATTCTTTAAAAGGTTTAGTTAATTGTTCTTCAGATAATGCGGCGTCAAAGCAAGTTTTTATGTCTTTGGGATCTCTTGCTCGTAGCATCAATGCGATGTTTGGTAGTGCATTTCTAATAAAACATTGTAGTGCAAGATCGTGGATGCATTCTATTTTTCCTTTCTTTGTGTATGGATCTATCCCTTCTTCTTGGTTAACATGTACTTTAAGATTTTTTATACATTTTTCTACTCGTGAAATATAGGATGCAACGCTTTCTTTATATTCTTGTTTACATATTTGTAGATCAGATAACAGTTGTGGGTATGGTCTTGAATCGCCGTATTCTCGTTTTAATAATCCTTTTAATGTATCCCAGTCATTGACTTCATAGTTTGAGATAAACAATTGAGCTTTTCCACTGAGTGATGATATTATATATATTAGAAGAATTGGTTTTTTTTTTGCTTCTACGTATTTTAAAGCATTCTGGCAACTATTCAGAAATGCTGCCAATTGATCCGTATTGCCATCATATGGTTTAATTAATTTAATTGCGATTGGTAATGTTAATTTTACCAATTCGGTTTGAGGATTCGATGTTCCTGGTTTTCCAGTTTCGTCAATTGTGAATATTTTTGTTTCATTTAATTCGTCATCGCTGCTCTCAAACTCTTCTGTTTGATATTCATCATTATCGCTTATTAATTCAGCTAATGCACTTGATTCTTCAGATTCGTGTTCATGATTTTCGGAATCTTCTGGATTTTCAAGGTCTTCCGAATTTTCTGGGTTTTCGAAATCTTCTGGATTTTCTGGGTTTTCAGGATCTTCCGATTCTCGTAATCGTGCTGCTACAGATCTTAAAAGTCGTTTATATGTCGGAATCCCAGATTTCTTCATTTTTTTATTATTTACGTTAAATTTTCACGTAATTACAAAAATTAATAGATTTATTATTAGAATAGTCGTGAGAGAAAAAAAATTATTATTTAATGTTAAGCAATTATTCACTGAGGTAAGGTTTTGATTTTACCGCTTATTTTTTATTATTAAAAAAATCTTTATATCAGATTAATGTATGTACATATGTATGTTGTCACAATATATACATCACTAAGGTTAAAATAAATGTTTTTTATGAGGGTAATAATTACGTTTTAAAATGGTTTACTGAAGAGTTTCTTAATTTAGTGGTGCTTTGGTAATAAAATTTTCCAAATATACATATCTGAATTAAATGACGCAAGGAATGTAGAAAACTTAAAGGAGTTGAAACAACCTATGGATACACGTACAAAACAATAAAAGTATTATCAAAAATATTTAAATTTGCTTACAGGAAGATTTTCATTGTCGGTGGTGTTGGTTGCTGCAGGCTGAGATGAGGTGATTCTTGTTGTTGCTCTCGTTACTGCAAGGCTGAGATGAGTCGATTTGTGTTGAAGCTCTCGTTGTAAAAGATTAATGAGGAAATCTTTAGCTGGTTTTGAAGGGTTCTTGGCGTGTTGAAGGACTTGGTCCACCGCGATGGAAATCGCGTTGTAGCCACAGGGTAGAGTTGCTGCAGGCGCGTTCAGCGTTGTAGGCGAAGCTATGTGTCTGAAGCTCTGCACCAAGGTTTTCAGGACCCCTTCACATCCCACTTCTGACACCAGTCTGTTATGTTCTCGGGACAGACGATCCAGCGGTTGACTTCCTGATGTGGTATAGTGTGTGTTAGGTGACGTGGCTCAAAATGATAGTCGATCAGTATAGGTAAAACTTCGTTTATTTATTGAGAGTACAAGTGACATGGCGTATGTCTGTTGGTGGAATGAGCCACCTCATCAGTTGTTGATTACCTTAAATACCCTTCTTCACCCTTAGGGGTGGTTTTCTACCCTTGTTTATATCAGCTACTAGCGTCGCAGTTGCACAACTGCATAAACATGGTAGCGACATAGACATAACATCGAAAGACACAAACCATACGTAGTTTACTACTGTTTAAACATAGTGTGGAGACAATTATAAAAAGTTATAAACACTGTATAACATAACTTACTAATAGTGAAGGGCAAACCATATGCGGTTCACTACTGTATGTATATACAAAACATGGCAATGACTTAAATATAAATTGTTATAAACAAGTGTATGACATAAACATCCTAGCAGTGAAGGGGCAAGCCATATGCAGTTTATCAGATAACAATAATATGTAGATAGTACAGTAAACAGATGGCAATAGATAGACAATAATATAACAGTGAGAAAACAACTTATAGTGATATAACAGGGAACATATTGTACAGTTCATTTGGTTGATTTGACTCTTAATTAATTATTCAACTAATGTGAATTGAAAATGGTCAGAACATAACAGTATGCATGTAGAGGTTGTGATTTCTCGACATTTTTGATTTGAATATTTAAATCTCGAGATTCAAGAATCTCATTTTCTCGGAATATTTGAATCTCGAGAAATAGAGATTTTCTTTTTGGTTTCTCGAGATTCTCGAGAATTCTCAAGAATAAAAAGTTACTTAAAATATAGTAAATCGATTTTTTTATTCTAATGGTAGGTGACTGACAACATATAAAAATCAAAGGACACAAAAACTAAAGGTTTAAAAATATTAGAGGTTAACAACTTTATTTATTTTTTAGATTTATTACATATTTATTTTATTTTAGATTCACAAATATTCAGATGTATAATAGATATATATTCGAATACACTCTCGGCCGGACAATAACCTTGAATTCTCATTAACCCCAAGTTATCTGAATCTCTATTGCAATAATATATGTCATCATCATCATCATTTTCAGCCGTTCACCATCCACTGCTGGATGAAGGCCTCTCCAATCCTCTTCCATTCCTGTCTGTCTTGAGCAATCTGCATCCACTTGACTCCACACATTCTTCTCAATTCATCAGCCCATCTTCCACTCGGTCTACCTTGCTTTCTTTCGCATCCTCTCGGATACCATTCCAGTACTTCTCGCGTCCATCTGCCATCCATTCTTCTCGCTATGTGTCCAGCCCATTGCCACTTCAACTTTTTCACCCGTACTGCTATATCTGCCACTTTGGTCATACTTCTCACCCATGCATTTCTTTTGCGATCTCTTCTTGTTATGCCAAGCATACATCTTTCCATGCTTCTCTGTGTGCACTGGATCTTTCGTAGCATTCTTGAATTTAGCGTCCAAGTTTCACACCCATACGTCATGACTGGCAGTACGCATTGGTCGTACGCCTTCTTTTTTAAGCATAGCGGAATGTTGGATTTAAAAACTATGTTCATTCTTCCAAAAGCACTCCATCCTAGTTTCATTCTTCGTTTTATTTCTTCTTCTTTACATCCAGTCATATTCACTAATTGTCCTAGGTATAAATAACTATCAACTATCTCTACGATATGATTATCTACTGTGACTACGTTTTGCGTGCAAAATTCATTAAACATAATTTTAGTTTTATTAAAATTAATTTTTAAGCCTACTTTCATACTCGTTCTTAGTTCTGTTAATCTATTTTTATATTCTGTTTAATAAAGTTTATATTTTTTAAGTCTATTTTTATTATTCTGTTATCTACTGAGTTACATGCAACTATAACTATGTCGTCACCGAATCTTAGATGGCTCAAATTTCTTCCGTTAATCTTAACCCCTGTTTTGTGCCATTCCAGCGACCTAAATATGTCCTCCAGCACCGCATTGAATAATTTAGGAGAAATGGTGTCTCCTTGTCTAACACCTCTCTCAATACCGAATTGCTCCGTGTCTTCAAAGAGACGAACTGAGGCTGTTGCCTTTTTGTAGATGGCAGCTAGCAGACTGACGTACGGTTGTGCCATCCCTTGTTTCTGGAGGGCATCCAGTACGGCTGTTTGACTGACTGAGTCAAACGCCTTCTCGTAGTCGATGAAACCTAAACATAGTGGTTGGCGATATTCATTCGCGCGCTCAACCAATTCACTTACCACCTGGAGATGATCCATTGTGCTGAAATTGGCCCTGAACCCTGCTTGTTCCATGGGTTGATTAGAATCAAACGTTGCCTTTAACCGCTGTGTTATTTACCTTCGTGAAGATCTTGTAGACTGTGGAGAGTAAACTAATTGGGCGGTAATTTTTTATGTCTTCCTTGTCCCCCTTCTTATAAATTAAAATTATGGTAGCGTTGTTCCATAAGTCCGGAACAGTTTTCCCTAGAATACATTTTGTGAATAGTTTCGCTAAGATATTGTATAGAGGGCGGCCTCCACACTTTAGTAGGTCGAATAATATATGTATGTACATACATATATGAATGTTCAACTACCTTCGATTTTTAAAACTAGTCCATTCATCTATGGACAAACTAAATTTTTTATTTTCGGATTTCATAATGATAATTTTTGATATTATTTGTTGTTTCGTGATTTCGCAATAGTTATTTATTAATTTCATTGTGTCTGATGGCTGTTTCGGTAATTTAAAATTTTGCAATTTCAAACTATTGCGTATAAATTCACTTTTGCATATGGTAAATATCGGTATACCATCTTTAGCAGCCAATTTAGAAACGATTTTTTCGAGAGTATTACGATTGGACGACATAAAATTCGGTATTTCTTCTAGTTTTTGCTGTTTAGAAGCACTTGCAAGATGAAGCTAATGTTTCTTGTGATGCGCGTTCCATCTTATGAATTTTTATGTTGCCCGTTGTTGATGATGCTCTACATCCCAATATTTTTGGACACAATGTGCATGTACATATGTAGCTTTATCGCCGTTTCTTTTATAATAACTCCAGACATCAGAATATTCTTTCATAATTTGGGCTAAAAAAAAAAAATTACAATTACATTCCCATCGAATTTACTACGACTATTACTTAAAATAAATGAATGAGTTTTTTGAACATGAATTTCTCGAATATTTTATAAAAACAATATTAAAATACTTACAATCATTTTTCGATTGCATTCTGCCAAATTTATCTGTATGACTGAGAGTGAAAGTGAGAGTGCACCACACAATACTGGAAACAATAGTACACGCGGTTTTTTTGTAGGTACATATTGGTAAAATATACATATATGTAAATATGGTTAAGTTAAGACTTACATTTGAAAAATTCGTTTAAAATGTCGTAGTCCAAAATCTGCAGTTCACAGTCGCGAAGACGAAGAAGAAAAAGTCAAACGACAAACTGATATCTTTAACAAAATCAACCCTTTAAGTAAACTCGTCAAAAGTATTTTGGGTGTTACTGTAACCTTGGGTAATTCCCTCTCAAAATTTGCCTGGAATTTCTCTGGGAATAACGCGTACGTACTTATTGTTCGATCTTCCACGCTGATAACTACTTTCGGTAAGTCCGTTTCAAATTTTGCCTGCAATTTTTCTAGGCGCAGGGGATCTTAGCCCTATCCCCGCAGGCGCATTTGCGGGAACTACAAAAAAAAACCCACCAGTGTATTCTAAGAAGGCAGAAGGACGGAATGGTAAAAAAAATGACCTGATGTTGGGTTTGCATTTCGTATCCGCAACGCCATAATTATGTATGTATATTTTTGAGATTCTCATAAACGATTCCTCGAGAAAAAAGAATCTCGATATTTCATAATAAAATGTTCTCGAGAAAAGTGAATCTCTAAATTTCATAATAATGTATTCTCGAGAAACGAGATTAAAAATTATTCAAAATTTCTCGAGACGAGATTTCTCAATCACAACCTCTATATGCATGTAATTTTCAATACGTCTAACATGTTCTGTGTAAGTTGGTGAGCCGTACTAGACGTGATTTTATTGTCGGAAAATTGGGTTACGGTGTCCAGTGGGGTAGTTGGGCAGCTGCAGCCGGATAAAACTAATTGCATTACCTCCCGTAATACGATGATTAATCACGGATCGCCTAGGCGGTTAAGCCTAGGCCTATTTTCGATGTAATATTAGCTAAAGCATTCTAGTATAATTGATTTTATGGTAAAATTTCATAGTTTTATATCGTATCAATAAGTTTTGTGTTTCACTATTAGGCTGATATTACACTTCACCAACACCCGATTTTTATTACTTTATCCTGATCGGATAAAGTATTGTGATCGTGTGAAAATTCGACCTCGAGATTTTGACTGATTTGGATCAAGTATCATACCCTGATCACGTTTTCATGATTTCTGGAAAATGTCTGTATGTGTGTGTGAGAATGTCTGTGTGTTTTCTCCAAAACTATCTATTATTTTCACGTAAGGTGTTAGAGCCATAAGGAATTTGGTCAACATCAGTCAACCGAAAGTAGGGTTTTTTTCGTGCAGAAAATTCAAAAATCCTGTAAAAAATCATATTTCCGAAACTTCACATCTATAGTTTTCACGTTGGCCGTAAGAGTTACTGTGATTTTGGTCAACATCTGACTACCGGAAGTGGCAGTTTACTCTTGAACGATTTGTTGTTTTTTTTATTTTTTTCGGCCTTTTAAATATGTAGTATCGTCACAATATTGTAATGTTATAATTCTGAGAAAAATTTATATTTAGGAAAATATAAATCATTAAAATCAGTCAACCGGAAGTACATTTTTTTCTGTCGAAAAGTTTACCACAGAATATTTCTGAAACTGCTCCGGCGATCTTGTCGAAAATTTATATTTATAATTTTCATATAAAAATTAAGAGTTGATAAGGTTTTGATCAAAATCTGCCGACCGGAAGTGGTAGTTGAATATATGCCGAAGATCGTATTTTACATACGCGCACGCACTCAACATACATAGTAATTTCATGATATTTATGTATGTATTTTGGTCGGTGTGGTGGTGTGCATGCGTTTTATTTACTTACGTACTTAAAAAAATTAATTTCGTTACTCTTTGTATTCCTCAAATATATGGAAAAAGTCATGGGTTGGCCACACCCGAATTTTTTTTGAAGGTGGCCAGCATCTCATTACATTGCACCGCTTTTTAAGTAAACACCTGCTCATAGTGTTGTAAGTCGAGAATATTCTCCAAAAGATTATTCTCCGAGAATATTCGAGAATTTTCTTTTTTCTTGGTTATAAAACATCTCTAGATAGTTTAAAAGCTTTTAAGAGAATTCTAGGATATTTTCAGAACCTAATAGGAGTAATAGAACTTTCTAGAGTGTCTGAGAGCATTTTGAATGACATTTTTTTCATTCTGACGACACTGAATGTGTCATTTCGTCATTTTAACATACTAACACGAACGTTTTTCGCGAAATTCTCACAGGAATGAAATGCTTATTAACTCTGGAAGCAATAAATTATGTATAGTTATATATTTTTATTGTTATATATTACATAGTTATATAGTTATATATTACAGTGAAATTGTTCCAACTTATGATATAAATCATTCATTTAAACTTAGCACAAAATATCGTAAAAAAATTGTCATATTCACGCCCCATCAAATTTAGTTTTTGTCACGAATACTAAACTAATATTATTTGTGTAATCCGTATCACCTCTCCCAAGTATTAACCCGGATTAGAGGGAGTTTACTGTATATTTAAGCAAATTTTACCAATGACGATATTTAAAATCAAAAATGTCGAGAAAACCTTTTGACATACGATACGATACGAACTAAGCCCCACGCCTTTGCTCAAGATACTGACTTTCTATCCACTGAGCCATCACCTAGCTTTTTACTTTATTTGTATTAATTTAAGTAAGGTTAGATTGGGTCACGTTAAACTACATAGTAGTGGGCAACCTTTTGTAGTATTTTTTTGATCGATCAATGATCATACAATGCGCCGCATGCGAACTTTCCGTTGTGTCAGAATAGAAAGTCAAATAAATGCAATGTAAATTAATCATATTCGCAATTGTTTGGTTTGTTACCGTACCGCTAAATCTCACATATTCGTATAGGAGACCATTCGTAAATGTGTCAGTCAGCTCTGCGCCACCCCATGTGTGTCGTTTGACCGACAGTTTCGTTCTCTATTTATGTATCACAATATTCACAATATGACTATTTTATTTATCGTACCTCTCGCCAGCTCGAACCCGTTCGACAAAACATTACATTCATAAAGATTCTATTTACTTTCATTTGTGAAAATACAAATGGATGTTCCAATACAATAGAAAAGTCGCACCCGTTTTTCAATCGAAAATAATAATACAATATTTCCACATTCAAAATATTTCACCATCAATCATCTACGAGCGAATGAATCGCCTCATTGTGATGACAATTCATTATAATACATAAATATCGGATACTGAAAAGAAAATTTATGATACACACACACACACACTTTGAGTTGGTCAAGGTTTCAATCTAAACGGTGTTCTCAGATTGGTTGATTTTTCAGTACCGTTTAATGTTTCATTTATAATGAACTTGACATACATACATGTATGTACATATGTATATATGTAGTATAAATTGGCCGTCAGTCGTAATATTTCATTTTGACCTTGTTTATTTTGTACGCGATAAGTTTGCGTGTCATATTATTATGCAGAGTCTCGTTAACGTCTGAGCTTTTAAGGAAAATTTAAATTCAAAATGAAAAATAAATTTATTTACCAATTTAGACTGAGATCGCTATCACGTTTTAATAACTACGAAGGGTGACCGTTCGTTAACAAAAAAAAACAATTGCGTCTAGTAATATACATTTATTAAAATAACACTACAAACAGAACAAAGTGTGTTACCTTAGAACAATTTGAACCATTTTTTTCAAGCAGTTTTTGTCAAACTTTAGTTTTTCATACTTGCACTTATGTTTGAAATTTATGAAGCGTGGTACATTTTTTACATTTCCAGACCATTTTGGGCATTGCATAAAATGCCTTGACATCTATGTAATACGATACTTTGTCTGTAACATTCGTAAGACATCATCATACCTACATATATACATATGTATGTATATAATAGAGCCCTATTCCGTCTGTCTGCTGTGTGTGTGTGTGTGTGTGTCTGTCTGCTGATAACGCTCGCCGACGTAAATAATTAAAAAATCAGAACGTCGCGCGAGTGGGATTTGAACCCGGTATCACTGATACGGAACACTGACCGCTTACGCTGTGAGCTAAACCAGATAATAATAGGGGGCTGGCTGCAACTTGACTATTTATATAATAAATAGGCTCGCGACTTTGATAAATTATTACGTTGTTATTATAACGCGCCACCTATGCAACAACTATAAAAAACTATTAAATACACATATAATCACAGTACGGGTGATGAGAAACCACTCTGTTGATATTCAACGGGCTTACACTAGTTATATATACCGTCTGCCTGTGTGTCTGTCTGCTGATAACGCTCGCCTCGGTAAATAATTAAAAAAAACCAGTACGTCGCACGAGTGGGATTTGAACCAGAGATTACGCTTACGCTATGATCCAACGCCGACAATGCGAGATCTTCTATATTTTAACGTACATATTATTCCTTACTAGGTTTGCCACTTTACTAAATTGTTACGTTGTTGTTATTATAACGCGCCATCTATGCCACAAATATAAAAACTATTAAATTTAATATTATTTTTCAGTACGGGTGATGAGAACGCTCCGTTGATATTCAACGGGCTTACACTAACTAGTTTATGTATAAATTGTTCAAAATTTTAAAGATATATGAATAGTTGGGTTTGAAGGTTAATCGGGGAAACGTATGTATAGAGATTTTATTTATTTATTTTATATAATATTTAGCTAATTAGCTAATTTAACTCACATCTATTACATATTTATAACAACTACATAAATCTATTACACATTATACACTATACTTATACATAACTACTATCTCTCACAGAGGTGTCTCCTCACACTTTTCAAGAATACATCTATGGTCTTAGAAGACTTGACCCATTATTCATTAATACACCAGCTGTCTTTGTTTTCCTTACTCTACCTACAACTAATTGGTTATTATTTCTAGTACAATAACTATGGATATCACTATTTCTAATGATATAATTCTTAAAATAATTTGGCAATAACTTATGATCTAACTTACAAACAAAAGACAATGTGCTTAACTTTAAACAATTTCAAATACTCACCCATCCCAATTCATCTAACATACTTCTAATACTTTTTAGCCTACCAACATTCAAAATACCTCTCAATAGCTCTATTTTGCAACCTTTGCATTTCATCTAAATCTTGGCCACTGAACATATTAAGTACAGTGGCACAATGATGATGAATGCAACGATGAGAGATGCAATAAAATAGGAATTGTAATTGTTAAAGTAAGCACTGGATACTTTCTAGGCAAGTGTAGTGTTTTGGCTGAGAGATAGCGTCTCTATTTTAACCCTATTATAGCGGGGTGCTCATACGTCTGCGACGGTGATTCATAGGCAAAGTTAACGCCTTAAACTTGAAATGAAAATGTCAAAATCGTGAAATATACCTCATCTTTTTGTTGGAACATTTCGGTTTAAACATGTCCATATATCAAAGGCTGACGCGCTCCCTTAAAAACCCACCCCTCTATAGAGAAACCCAACCCCCCAACTGACTACTCGACATCACCTGGCGAAATATTTTTCTATTTGTGTTTAATTTTATTTATACGCGTAGGTGTATTATTATTGTAATGGAATGAGCCCGGGCCGTTCATATTAAATCACTTAGGATTTTATGCGAAAAGTTTTTTCGAACACAAAAAAGCACTGAAGATCGCTTTGAAGTCGTGTCCACACGCTGCCGCCATTTTGTTGGATGGGCCAAAAGTAATCACGTAATTTGAAAACGTGATTTGAAAACGTTAAAACAATTTATTTGTATTTTTTTCATTTTCAATAAGATGAAGAACCTCTCTAGTTTATAAAATAGCATCACATATTTGTTTAACTTTAAGGTACATATTGAAAATTCAATCGTGATTCAACGACTTAAATAATCGGCATTAATATCTTCTCATTTTGATAATGAAGCAAAGTGTGGTTCCCGCATTACATATATATACGTATAATATAATTATATACATATATAATAGCCGAAATCCGCCTGTCTTTCTGTCTGTAGGTGTGTCTGTCTGCTGATAACGCTCGCACGAGTGGGATTTGAACCCGAGATCACCAGGTTGGGAGGAATCGTGCTTATACTATCTTCCAAACGGAGGCGATGACGAACGTGTTATAATTGGCCAATATTTATTCATAAAGGGTTCGCAACTTTGCTAAATTGTTACGTTATTGTTATTATAACGCGCCAGAGATGGCGCTTGGTTGCATAGATGCAACAACTATAAAAAAAAACTATTAAATTTAATATTATCTTTCAGTGCGGGTGATGAGAAACCGCTACGTTGATATTCAACGGGCTTACACTAGTATTTTATAATGGCCCAATTTCGTCTGCTGATAACTCTCGCCTCGGTAAATAAACATGAACGTCGCGAGTGGGATTTTAACCCGTGATCACCAGGTTGGGTGAGTTAGCAATGACGCGTTCATCCAACACCGGTGATGGGAAGCCTCCTATAATTTTAAATAAAATATTAATCCTTAGTAGGTTCGCAACTTTGCTAAATTGTTACGTGTTGTATTATAACGCGCCATATATGCAACAACTATAACACTATTAAATACATATACATATACTCACCCACACATCCGTTCATATTCAACGGGCTTACACTAGTATACGTATAATAGCCCTATTCTGTGTGTCTGTCTGCTGATGACGCTCGCCTCGGTAAATAATTAAAGAATCAGAACGTCACGCGAGTTGGATTTGAACCCGGTATCACCAGTTTTGGGACAGTGAGCGCTTACGCTGTGATCCAAACTAGATAATAACGGGCCTGCTTCAATTTGACCATATAATTATCGAATATTCAACCGACTTACACTAGTATTATTAATAATAAACACCTGCTGATGGTCAACGAGCAATACTCATCTATTCATATTTGACTATACATATGTATATATGTACATGTAGAAATAAATACAATTTTAATCATTTTACAAAATTAATTTCTTCAGCGTAGCTCAACAAATATCGTCCAAAAATTAATCACCTGTTTTAAAAAAAATATAATCACTTTTTATATTTTAATTCATTTTTAGCGTAATAGTGCTAATTACACTGAGCTACAAAAAAAAAATACCCAGAGCGGAAATTGATCAATCTTTACAAAATTTGACCCGTTGAATTTGAATTCGATAATATTTTTTGTTGATATGCACTCGTTTGTGAAATATTCGCGATTTATAAAATGTAAAAAATATCCATTTTTTTTGGCTTTTGCGGTCTATAACTGTAAAATATAGTACCTATTACTGTGCTCAAAGTGAGTATTGAAATCAATAGACAAATATTTTTCCTATTGATTGTGATTTTATATTGCTTTAAAATACTTATAATTAATTATTTAGCGAATTTTTAAAGTCAAAAAAATATATATTTATATTTCCCTGTGCTATTATGCGTTTATTTGGCCAGTTTTTTTTATTTCACCACGTTTATAAAAATATAGTATCGCTAAGCTGAAAGTGAGTATTAAAATCAATAGTCAGATATTTTTAATATTGATTATGATTTTTTATTGCATTAAAATACTTGTAATTAATTATCTAGCGAATTTTTTAAGTCAAAAATATATATTTTTTCCTATGCTATTTGGCACCAAATAGCATAGGAAAAAATAGTTATTAATAAGCACACGTCACAATTTTTATTCAATTAGAATTAAACTTAAAATTTAGGTAATTTTAAAAAGAGACATTCATTTTATTGCCGCGTGTTAAAAGTAACAAAACAAAACAAATACGGTATTTATTTTTGGGTCTCATTATTCGATTGCGTGTAGACACGGTGTCGATTTAACTCTTATTATTATAATACTAATTA
This sequence comes from Parapsyche elsis, assembly GCA_022651745.1. Taxonomy (NCBI): domain Eukaryota; kingdom Metazoa; phylum Arthropoda; class Insecta; order Trichoptera; family Hydropsychidae; genus Parapsyche; species Parapsyche elsis. The sequence goes on from JAGVSN010000016.1 coordinate 171,931, forward strand.
TAAAAGTAATTTAAAGTGATCGATCGGTTGATTTTGAAGCTTCCCGAGTACCTAAATAGGCGTTCGAGAGGCTCGGAGGGTGGGGGGGGGGGGGGGGGTCAGGTGTGCACAACCATCGGTCCGCGCTCTCGCCAATATTTATGGTCAAAAGTTGGCGGCATTATAAAAAGTTTACTGTCGTGATTTATGGTTATTCGGTTATTCGCTAGTGTGCGGCTCGCCGTTCTCTTTATAATAATAATCTGTACGGGGACAAAGTTTTCCTTTTGTCTTCTTGCCCGACTTCATCGCGAAATGATGGATACCCTTTGCGTCTGAAAGTTCGTATGTGATCACGGCGAAATATATATTTTTTTAATTCTGTTTTAATCGAATACATCAATACTTATCGACTTATATACCTAATTACTGGAGTAGTATACTGCCATCCTAAGCCCACTTAACGTAACTGACAAAACAACAATATCGAGATAAATGGACTTGAAAGTTTTATTCTAAATTTGTGTTTTTCTTCATATATCTATTACTGATTTATTTAAACATTTTTTTAGTGCATAGGGATATTTTCTATTGTGTTTTGATAATTCTAAGGAAAATTAAAAAAAAAACATGAATACTTACATAAGTAGTTACGTCACTTCATTATTCATTATTAATGTATACATATGACTATTCCAAACTTCAACCACTCTATTTGAAAAGAATGAATCTCTAACAATCTTATTTGATTTTTCTTTTCGGTGTCTAAGAGTATTACCTCTTAGATGAGGGTTCTCATTGAACATAATGAGGTTGGAAATTTATTTAATTAAGTCACCTCTTAATCTCCTCGTTTCCAATGTGGAGAGATTCAGTCTTTTCAATCTTTCGTGATAAGGAAGTGACCGAAGTAAATATTGGTGATGCTATTTCTCTGCGCATGCAGATACGTTATATTTAATAGCTTAAAAAAGTCACTTTTGGATGAATATACATTAATTTTGATATAAAAAATCGCAAGAAGACCCATAACCCCTAAAACACACCTAACTCTTTTTCGTAGTTTTTGTCAGTTACGTTAAGTGGGCTTAGGACGGCAGTATACATACATACAGTTAGACAGACAGCAGACAAACAGATAGATAGCAATATGGACAAACATATAGACACTAGTGTAAGCCCGTTGAATATCAACGGAACGTTCTCATCACCCGTACTGAAAAATAATATTAAATTTAATAGTTTTTACAGTTGTTGCATCTATGGAACAATGCGCCATTTATGGCGAGTTATAATACAACATCGTAACAATTTAGCAAAGTCGCGAGCCTATTTTTTATTATAAATAGTGAAGTTGAAGCCTGTCTATTATCATCTGGTTTGGCTCACCGCGTAAGCGCTCTGTTCCTTATAAGTGTTACCGGGTTCAAATTCCATTCGTGCGAATTTCTGGTTTTTTAATTATTTACCGAGGCGAGCGTTATCAACAGACAGACAGACAGATTTCAGCTATTATATATATGATAAATAAAGACAGACTAGCAGACAGATAGACATACCTACATATGTACATACATGCATACATATAGTCTGACATACAAACAAACCGATATGTAGACATACATACAAATAGATTAAAATACAGAAATAAATATGTACATGTAAAGATACAAACAGATAGACATATATGTAGACTGACAGCTTGTGTATACTATTACATACATACATAAATATTTATAAAAACCTCCAGTATGTCTATCTGTCAAACGATCAAGAACGCTCCACATGCTTTTATTGAAAATATGAATTATATTTTTTAATATTTGAGATACCACTTGTTAGCACACTCATATGTCGACTATGAATCTTATTTATTACGTCTCCGTGTATACTATGATGCCCACATATAATACAATTTCTATGATATATGTATGTATGTAGGTAGTGGGGTACTTACGGTATCCGAGAAAATAACAAATACCATATTTATTTCTCAGAAACGGAAAACCTTTTCGTATTTACTTTTGAATAAGAAAGTGCGCGTTTATTTCCGTAAAATTCCAAGCGATTTAAATTTTTATGTGAGAGTAAATATTTTGGTGGCTTATTTACATAACCGGTATACATAATTGATAAAGCGATCGTCGAGTTTAATTTTTTTTTTTTTTTTCGGTTAATGAAGAATTTTCCAACGTTTCGCTTAATTTTATACTGTGAAATTGTGGATGTAGAGTGGATGGTTCTCGAACTTACTTTCACAGTGAATTATTGCTCGTATCAAAAATCTGTGAAAGCAGTGCGAAAAACAAAACACACATAATTCAAAAACGGCAAGCAATCTTAGTTTGTAAAAAAAAAAAAAAATACGTGTGATTTATGTATCCAATATATTACTATCTAAATAAAAGTAATAAGTAAAAGATCAACTGGAATATTCCAATCGAAAATGTTAAAACTGTATCACAGCTCGAGGCGCATGGTAACGTGTCGTATATTCGTAATAAATACCAGTACGAAAGTAACTTTCCAGGAATTTTCACGATTGGAAAACTCTGAGGGATGATTGCTTCCCCTTTTCTAAAGGTCATTATTAAGCCGTTACATCGTTTCGATAAAGCTTTCTGGGAATAAAATTACAAAAAAAAAAAAAAGTATGAAAAAAACTATAGGGCTTCTGAAAACCGACGAGGTGGCCGCGATAAGGGCCAGCGGGGAATTAATTCAAGGGGCCATTCCCGTGACCTTTTAATTAGAATAATACCCCTGCTAAGAGAAAATCGCGTAATTAATTACATCCGCCGTTTAATTTCCCCTCCCCAATTAGTACTAGCGCCCCGCGCGGATTTATCTCCCGAGCGAATTATCTCTCGTGCGGATTCCTTTTGTTTTTTTTTTTTTTTTTTATTATTATAGGTATATATATTTATTTAATTTTTCCGGGAGACCTGCTGAAAAACGGAATAGAGAAAAAGGAGTGTGTATTAAATGGGCCAATTTTCAGCACAAATATTTTGATAATCTCAAGTGAAATACATTCTTAGTAACGATGAAAGTTGACTGTGTTAGAGACCTAAGTATCTTATTAGATAGTAAATAATCTTTTAATTCCCACATTGATGCGGCTGTCAATAGGGCTTATAGGAGTTTGGGATTCATAATGAGAGTATCCAGACCCTTTAAGTCCTTTGACACAGTGTCTCTACTATACAATGTATTTGTGAAAAGTCACATGGAATTTGCTAGTACTATTTGCTAGTACCCGTTCTACCAAGATTCCATTAATAAATTGGAAAAAATTAATAAGAAGTTCCATACGTACTCCATTTCCAGGTTTCGTCTTTCTTGTCTCCCTGCAAACCAGGAGGACGGTCTTGGATCTCTGCTTCATATTTAAACTTTTAAACAATTTATTAGATAGCCCCTACCTACTAAGTAGGATCCTTCTACATTATCCCCCTAGACCTGTCAGAAATCCTCCATTGTTTCATTTGAATCTTTGTTCCACTAACTATTCACAAAACTCCTTAATTTATAGATCCTGTTCGTCGTTTAACGAAATCCCGGCAAGTATTGATCCTTTTCTATATTCTTTGCCCTCCTTTAGATTATCTTTACTTAAGTTCCTTTCCAGCACTAGCTCCTAAGTTCCTTTCTTGTTTTGATCTGTTGTTCGTTTGTAAATATTTTGGCTGTAGTGTATTGTGTGATATTAATATTATTTTGTATTTATATTTTATATTGTATACTATAAACCGTTTGTTACATAAATAAATAAATAAATAAACACTTAAATAAAATCTTGACACTTGATGCTAATGAAATGTTAACTGAGCCTTAAGTCAGGGATCGGCAAGAGGCTAGATTTCTCTTATATGTATGTAGTAAAAACTTCCTATTACGATTCAATTAAATATTGTTTCACAATGTGTCATTTGAAAGCATGACATAGAATTTTAAGAATTTCGTAAATAGGATGTTCTTTATCTGCTAAGTCCAGCGCCAAGCTGGCTTGATTACTGGTCTAATCTAAAACAGATTTTGCAATTGGTACTGTTAATTAGCACATACGTTAAACCGATCAGGTGTGTTTTTATTATTTCTTCTCTAATGAACGATTTGATTGTAAAACTCCAAGGGAAAGGAAAACCAACTCATGAAACGTTTTCAGAAGTGAAAGCATTTGAAATGAAACTGAAATTATTAAAAAGAAACATAATAGAAAAAACTTAATAATTTGCCATTTTTCAAGTTATTTTTTGAAAAAAAAAAAAACAATTTATTTTTAGTAGATATATGTTGAATCTCTTCAAAATGAATTTTCGAGCTGATTTTCAGACTTTCATAAACACTCAAAACGAAATTCGTATTTTGCAAAATCCTTTCGTTCCCAATATCTAAGATGTTCCTGATTATTTACAACTGGAAGTAATTGATTTACAAACTAATGACGTATTTAAAAGACTCTTTTAAAGTGATGAAGTTAACAGAGTTCTGAACTTTCAACTTCTTTATTTCCTGCTCTGAAGAAATTTTCAACTGGTACGATAACTATATTTGCCAGCACACATATTTGTGAACAAACATTTTCTCGAATGAATTATATATGTATGTATGTAGGTATAAAAAATAAACATCAATAAACATCAAACAGATGGTAATTTACGTTCGTTGCTTCGAGTTACCACTCTAGATTTTACTAAATTGGCAAAAAAATTGCAAAAACACCAAACATCTCATTATTATTTTTATTTGTTTTTCTTCTAAATTTTGGTTTATTTTTTTATACAAACATATGTACATAGGTAAAAAAATGACATTTAGTACATTTCAGTAACAATTTTAATCACGAACATCTTTCAAATTACGACATTTGAGGCATTCCAATGAAAATAGAACACTAGCAAAATATAGTTTAATAAAACAATACTCAACGATAATACATTAAAACAGCAATGTTAATGAAAAACAAAAAAATGTCCATTTACCTAAAGTCGCCTCCTTCGCGTGAATCTTCCCAAATACAAATCCAATGAAGAATATTGTAATTGATTTCGAGTTTTTGTTGATGTGGAAATATTGCGTCAATTATATGGGCAGAATATTTTCTTTTTGTGAGACAGGGTAGAATGGTGGTATCTACTGTAAAAAAAAAACACATTTTATTTGTTTCCTTTTCGGAGGGGAAGTTTTTAAAAGGACGACACGATTATTCCATTTGAATAAAACTTGACTTTTCGTTTGTTCGGCGAGGTCTCTTTGTTTTCCTCCTTCAAGAAAAATGAGTATAGAACGGGACGCCACTGAATCATATTTATTTTTTTTTTACCGTTGTCTACTGTCTGAAATTAAAAATATTTCACGTTTTCGTATTCAATGGACGCTCACAATGGCGTATCTTGTCGCCTCGCATACAAGAAAATAGCACACAAATATATACTATGTACATATATCGGCAAACTAAATCATATTAAATTTTAAACGACATCTATTCGTTTATTTACAATGATCGTATTATTTTTATTATTGTAAATGTATACGTATAATATTCCAAATATGTACGGGTATATATTCGAAAGGAGAAACGCACAAGTGCTGGTGAATAATTCATAAAAATATTGAAATGCACGGAAAACGCGCTCCCGTCTCACCTTTCGCATAAGAAAACCGTGCAAGAGTGAATTTTTCTCGATTTTTCCAGAAAACTGAATTTACATTTATCGCTCGGCACTTTAAAGGCGCTCGCACACCTCTGCGGATTTCGTGCAAAATTCGTGTATGAAAATCGCACGAATTTCGCAAGTCAATTGTACCGAACACACTGGCACGACTGCAGCGCCATTCCGCGCTTTACCGGCCGAATAGTGAACTACTATCTGTCACCTCGCTTTCGCAACGTTTGTATTTCACTCACAACTCTGACATGGACTCCTCAGATGAAGACGAAGCTCTAATGTTGGCCGCCTATTTATATGAATGATTAGTTGAATACTTTTATTGTTGAATGTAATTTATAACGGTGTATCATCGAGGATCGGCTGTTGACAAAATCGTTTGGCTTCTCTCAATAGCTTTTCCACACAAACGTCATCGAAATTGAGCGAATCGTCGAAAAAATAGTGTTCAACAAATTCCGTTGCGTTTTCGCGCTGTTTTCCGACAGGAAACCCGTAGTGGTGTAGACAGCGCCATTTGTGGGTATGCGATACAACTCCCCACCATGTCAAACGCGCGATAATAATATACAGATACTAGTGTAAGCCCGTTGAATATCAACGAAGCACTTTCTCATGAACCGTATTGAAAAATAATATTAAATTTAATAGTTTTAATATTTGTTGCATAGATGGCGCGTTATAACAACAACGTAACAATTTAGCAAAGTCGCGAGCCTATTTATTGTATAAATAATCAAATTGAAGCCAGCCCATTATTATCTGGTTTGGCTCACCGCGTAAGCGCTCAGTGATACGATTCGAAATCAGTCAAATCTAATACATATAAAACACTTAAGTTTGTATGTACATATGTACGTATGGGTCATTCGTCAATTACCAGGCGTTGCTCGGGTGCGATTAATAGAAACGACGAAGTACACACGATAGTAGATGTTTTCGGCAGATTTAAGTACGTACGTCTTCCCCTAACCCCACCGCTCCACATCCCCGCATCCCTCCTTTATTATCCGGCTTTGCCGGGGGTGTAATTAATATAATGTAATATAGTGTTTGTGTAGTAAATTATTTCGGGAGCCCAAAAAAGGGGCCGCCGGGGCAGGAGGGGGGGTCTGGGGTGTGGTAAGGGGCCAGCATTGCTTTTCGGGAGCCCATAAAAGGGGCCGCCGGGGCTTGAGGGGGGTCTGAGGGGGGGTAGGGGGTAGGTAACCGAAAAAAAATAATTAAAAAAATATATTGATAGAAAAAAACTCGAAAAATCCTATAGTGACGTCATAGCGTTACTATACTCCCTAAAAGGCCCCCTCCTGCCCCGGCGGCCCCTTTTTTGGGCTCCCGAAATAATTTACTAAGCAAACACTATATTACATTATATTAATTACACCCCGGGCAAAGCCGGGTAATAAAGCTAGTTACGCTATAATTTGTTCCAATAGATATACATAAATCTTTATTAAAATTGTATGAAATTCATATATTTGTACATACATATATGCAGGCAAAGTGTGAGGTCCCCGTATTGTAATAAATACCTCATTTTATGCAATGCCTAAGCGTTTTTTCTTCTAGTATATTTAGTACAAGAGTCACTATCGACTTGTAGTTATTTTACCAAAGTCATATTTTTGATATTGCCGAGTTTTTTCAGCGTTTATATGCAACCTGTTGCCGTGCGCGACTTCACATCCGCAAATGCACCGGAAGTCAACAGTGAAAGCTCCTCATTTTGAATAGCAGTTTCAACTCCAAACTTATTGCGTTCATAATTCGAGACACCGTCTAAGGATTAAATGGACCAAAAAGTGCAGCAGGCGACTTTGGAATCTGGAGACGTGCAATGTGTAGAGAGCAAAACCACTTTACATTCATCCCCAGAGCCGAGACCGGAAGTACAATAATCCACCGCTGCAATTTATACTTGAGCCACTTCCTTCGAGCACACACACGATATGGAGTTTCAAAAAAGTGAATAGAAGATTATGTATATCGTTGTCGCTTCAGTCGATTTGCAATCGACGCGTAATCGCGATGGCATTTGCGGTTTTGAAATCTACGGGTTAACCGGAAATGGATGTGTCTCGTTAATTTCACGGCCGCTTTGCTCGCAAGGACTTATGAATATTTAATAATAATACGTCTTTTTTTTTTTTTTGGGAGAGAGGGGAAATAATGAAAGCTTTTGTGGTCGACGGTCCTCTGACAGTGACAGACGTTTGTACGAGACTGCCTAATGGAACTTTATGAAAGCGAGAGCTACCTATCTCTCCGGTCTTCCACTTCCGTTCCGTTCTCCTTTTTCGAATATCATCTCTTGTATAAGATTAGGCGGCCGTACTTACTTACTTACTTACTTACGTACTTGTTTCTGAAACCGCAAGGTTTCGACTCGAACAATGTGATCTTTAGACTGGTACAATTATGTACGATAGTCGCTTGAATTCGTTTTGGTCTGTATGAGTTTATTTTTCACTTACAGCTGCTCAGTTTAAATAATATTTTATACCTGTATTGCAATTTTTGAACTGTATCTTTCATCGAAACAAAACTTTGTTATCGCATCCCATTTTGCTATCGCAAGTTCATTTTTGCATCATCTACATATATCTATATATATATATATAAAAATGAATGTCTGTTTGTCTGTCTGTCTGTCTGTCTCTTATAGGCTCCTAAACCACTCAACCGATCGCAATGAAACTTTCAGGACTTATTGTGATCATGCCGGGGATGGTTTCTGTGAAAAAAAATTGGGGAAAAACGGGAACGGAAACGGGAACGGATCGGCAACGGATCGGAATCGGGATCTGGAACGGGAACGGTATCGGGCATTGCAATGCATGCCGGGTCAGCTAGTACATATATAAAAATCAATGTCTGTCTGTCTGTTTGTCTGTTTTTGTCTCTTATAGGCTCCTAAACCACTCAACCGATCGCGATGACTTCAGGACTTATTGTGATCATGCCGGGGATGGTTCCTGTGAATCAGGGATCGGGATAAAACAGGAACGGAAAGAAACGGGCCTGCTCACGCGTCAGATAACGTACTAGGAACGGGAACGGGATCGGGACCAGGATCGGGATCGGGAACGGCAACAGGATCTGGAACAGGAACAGGAACGGGATCGGGAACGGCCTGCTCACGCGTCAGATAACGTACTAGGAACGGGAACGGGATCAGGAACGGGAACGGGAACGGGATCTGGAACAGGAACGGTATCGGGCATTGCAACGCATGCCGGGTCAGCTAGTCATATATATTTATTTTTATTTTATTTAAGAAAGAAACATATGTACAGTTATAATTAAAGAAATACAAAATAAAGATGAACAAAGTTATGACATAAACCAAAGTAGTTTCTATAAATAAATTTGATATAACATAGGTGAAGAAATAGAAAGATAATAAATGTAAGAAACATAAAGAAAGTAGTGAGAAGGGAGAGGGAGATTTGGAAGAGTGTGGGTAGGATAAGGTATTGGAAAAGTGTTTATATACATAGATGAATTTTGAAAGTAAAGAGGTTGGAGGTGAATATATCAAATGAAATAGGAAGTTTGTTGAAAGTATTGCATGATCTGTTGATGAATGAGTTGAGTGATAAGTTTGAGGATAAGAACTTAAGGTGGAACAAATTAGGATTACGGAGCGTTAAGGGAACGACAATTAAGGGAGATAAGGACTATCAAATAAATTGTTAAGGATTTTGTACAAAAAACAGAGGTCATTTATGATTCTTCTTGTTACGAGTGGGGGGGGGGGGGGGGGGGTTAAATTGGGAATAAACAAAGAATTAGGAATAATTGGGATGTGGAATTTAAATTGCAAGTATGTGTGGAACCTTTTTTGGATTTTATCCAGTCTAAGAATGTTTATATGGTATAAGAGGTTCCACACAGTACTTGCAAACTCCAGTTATATATACTCCAAACTATATATAATAGTCCTATTCCGTCTGTCTGTGTGTGTGTGTGTCTATCTGCTGATAACGCTTGCCTTGGTAAATAATTAAAAAACCAGAACGTCGCGCGAGTGGGAATTGAACCTGATATCACCAGTTCAGGCAGTGAGCGCTTACGCTGTGATCCAAACTAGAATTATATACGGGCCTGCTAAAATTTTACAATATAAGTTATTAATAGGCTCGCGACTTTGCCAAATTGTTACGTTGCTATTATAACGCGTCATCTATGCAACAACTTTAAAAACGTAAATATACATATGTTACTTGCAAAGTATGAAATCCCCCAATTGTGAAAGTACCTAGTAAATTTATACAATGCCTAAACGTTTTAGGAAAATTACGAAATAATTGAATTTTATTGTCAAAATCATTTTTAGCTCTCCAATCTGACCAGTTGGTCCTGAAGAACATCTGAAGAACCAGTTTTTTTTGTGCAGTCTTTACAGACATTGCAGTCAAACTTCAGTATTTTATACGTGCTATTTCTATAACAATCAAGCATTGCCTCTTAACTTTTTATCATACTGTCTTTCATAGTGAAGTAAATAAGGTTAAAATTTTATTCAAAGGTTTTCCCATTGCCTTCTGTAGGGGAAAGAGTGAAGGGGAAATGAATTGGTATGTTGGACGAATGACAATAATTTTGTATGGAAACACCTTAAATAAAATCTGTCAGGAGCTAAAATGTTCAAGCACATCAAATAAATATTTCAATAGTTAGAGACCTGAATCACGAGCCTTCCTTTATGAGTCCTATCTAACTCGATCTAACTGCGATCAGATAAAATATATAGAACACGGGTTCTCAAGCTATGGTACGCGACCCCAAATGGGGTCGCGAAGGATTTTCTGTGGGGTTGCCAACTGAAACAGTAAACAACAAAAAAATATATTTACTATAATGCAATTTTTTGTCAGTTACGACGTATGGATGTGAAACGTGGATGCTAAATTCAAGAATGCTACGTAAGATCCAGTGCACACAGATGGAAAGATGTATGCTCGGTATAACAAGGCGAGATCGTAAGAGGAATACATGGATAAGAAGGATAATCAAAGTGGCAGATATAACAGAACGTGTGAAAAAGTTGAAGTGGACACGTAGCGAGAAGAATGGATGAAAAATATTGGAATAGTATCCGAGAGTGTGGAGTTGAGTAGATCCAGATTGCACGAGACAAACAGGAATGTAAGAAGATTGGAGAGGCCTTCATCCAGCAGTGGATGGTGAACGGCTGAAAATTATGATGATGGATGCAATTTTCATTTTTAATCGGTGTCTTGATGTTTGAATAATATTTTTTGCTTTTTTCAAATATAACTTGGCTTTTATAAAAAGGTTAAGGCCACTCGATAAAGGTTGGGATCCTGTGATATAGAACAAAATTGAAAAATTTAATTAAACAAAATGTATTCTTTTTGCTCGCTGTATAAGCCAAATTTAATTATGTATTCAAGGTCAATGTAATAAAAGTTTAAAATAATTCAACGTCAAATACAAAAGCGTACTTTGTTTGCCTGCAAAATATGTCTCACTATTTTTTTACAAAGCGCCAAAATCCCGTCAAATATTTTGACATTCCATTATAAAGTATACTTAAATAAATACTTAAAATCGAATTAAGTTCAGCATGGAAATTTCCCCAACAACGAATATAGAATAGAGGATTATTTGCATTAATGTCGGTGACAAGCCGCTCGACGTGGTCCGAGCCGTCTAATTGAAAATGACACATTATTTGAAAATTATTAGGGTCCTCTTCCACCCTACCCCTAGGTAGTCTGTGTTAATTAATATTTAATTAATGTCGAACGCGCCGATTCCGATCCGGCACCGAAGCGGTTAAGAGCGTTCACGCCGCGTCGCGTCGAAGCCTCCAATTTATAATGAGGGGGTGGTAATTCAACGTGTCATCCCCGATATTAGGGAAATTAAAGCGGAGAAAGGCTGCGAAAACGATTTTGGCTACCAATTCGCCGCTTGCCAAACTGTGTAGAGATTTTTTCTTCAAATAAAAATTTTGACTGAATCTATTATACCTACATATTATATATATATATAATAGCCGAAATCCGTCTGTCTGTCTGTCTGCTGGAATAGGAATAGGGCAATTATATATATATACTAATGTTAGCCTGTTGAATATCAACGGAGCGTTCTCATCACCCGTTCATGTTCAAATATAGGAGATCTCGCATTATTGGCGTTGGATCATAGCGTAAGCGCTCAATACTTCGAACCGGTGATCTCGGGTTCAAATCCCACTAGCGCGCGGGGACGGTTCGTGTCTTTTAATTATTTACCTCGGCGAGCGACACACAGACACACACACACTGACGGAACAGGGCTATTATATTATATACTAGCTTATTGCCCGTTGATAATCAACGCCCGCTGAATTTTTAATGGTTTTGATTTTTGGATCTGGGGGGGTGGTAAAGGGCCGGCATAGCTTTTCGGGAGTGCTGAAAAGGTGCCGTAGGGGTAGGGAGGGTCTGTGGGGTGGTGAGGGGCCGGCATAGCTTTTCGGGAGTGCAGAAATGGTGCCGTAGGGCCAGGGGAGGGGTCTCTGGGGGGGTGGTGAGGGGCCGGCATAGCTTTTCGGGAGTGCTGAAAAGGTGCCGTAGGGGTAGGGGGTCTGTGGGGTGATGAGGGGCCGGCATTGCTTTTCGGGAGTCAAAAAAAGGGGCCGCCGGGGTAGAAGGCGGCTCTGGGGTGGTGATGGGCTGGCATGGCTTTTAGTGAGTCAAAAAAAAGGGTGGTAAGGGGCCGGCATAGCTTTTCGGGATTGCTGAAAAGGTGCCGTAGGGGTAGGGGGGGGTCTGTGGGGTGGTAGGGGCCGGCATAGCTTTTCGGGAGTGGGGTGCCGTAGGGGGGGGGTCTGTGGGGTGGTGAGGGGCCGGCATAGCTTTTCGGGAGTCAAAAAAGGGGGCCGCCGGGGTAGGAGGGGCGCCTGGGGGGTGGTTAGAGGGCCGGCATGGCTTTGGGGGGTATTAAAAGTTGAAAAAATCTAAAAAAAAATTCAAAAAAAGTTCAAAAAAGTTCCAAAGAAATCCAAAAAAAAAGTTGGAAAAATCCAAAAAAAACGAAAAAAAAAATTTTTAAAAAGTTCAAAAAAAAAAGTCCAAAAAAAAAACTCGAAAAATCCTATAGTGACGTCATGGCGTTACCGGACACACACACACACACATTAAGCTCTTTATTAATAGTATAATAATTATAGGTATATAATAGCCGAAATCCGTCTGTCTGTCTGTCTGTCTGTCTGCTGATAACGCTCGCTGAGGAAAAAAATAATTAAAAAACCAGAAAGAGTGGGGGATCGAACCCAGGACCCCAGGCTCGAGAGGAGTCACACTAATGCTATCCGCTATCGTCCTTGGTCAATTTAGTCCTTTTTTTTTTAAACATTACCTATACAAGCGATCGTGACTCTGCTTTACCTATAAAAGGGATCGTGACTTTGCTAATAATACATAAATGGCACTATAAAAACTATTATTTTTTTTTTTTTTTTGATTTTTACAAAATCACTTACAAAATTATAATTATTATATATGTATACATATAATAATTAATAATAATAATATAAATAGTAAAGTAAAAAAAAAAATCGATACTATCGATACTAAAAAAAGATGGCGCTATAAAAACTATTATTATTTTTTTTGTCACTTACAACCGTGCGATCAATTAGTGGGGATCTCTATTAAAAAAGCGCTTTACGTAATTTAAAATTCAGCGGGCTTACACTAGTATCTTAATAGGCTCGCGACGTTGTTGTATTATAACGCGCCATCTATGCAAAAACTATAAAATCTAATATTATTTTTCAGCACGGGTGATGAGAACGCTCCGTTGATATTCAACGGGCTTACACTAGTAATATATACGTATATACATGTAATAGCCGAAATCCGACTGTCTGTCTGTCTTCTGATGACGCTCGCCGAGGTAAATGATAAAATGACACGAACCGTCTGCGCGCGAGTGGGATTTGAACCCGTGATCACCAGGTTGGAGTGAGGTCGTGCTAACACTATCATCCAACGGGGCGATGACGGGCCTGCTACGATTTGACAAGATAAAATGAAAAATGACAGTAGGTTCGCGACGTTGTTTTGCTAAATTGTTACGTTGTTGTATATTATAAAGCGTTTTTCAGAAATGTTTCCTCTCGGAAACATCTACTTTTTTTTTGCGTCTTTTATTTTATTTCAGCAGAGATGCTCGGTTGTTCCGGCCTTACTGGACAACCGTCTGTCCCCAACGAATATAGTCTGTTGACATTTCCTTTGGGTGGTGGCCTCATGTGAGGGTCTTGGGGAGAAAGGGCGTGGAGGTTTTTTTCTTCAAGGCGGCTTATACATATATTATAAAGCCGCCATCTATACAAAAACTATTAAATACACATATACTCGCCCACAAAAACATTCACAGTACGGAGGATGAGAAAGCGCTCCGATGATATTCAACGGGCTTACACTAGTTATATATATATATAATAGCCGAAATCCGTCTGTCTGTCTGTATTTTTGCTGATAACGCTCGCCGTGGTAAATTATTAAAAGAATGGAACCAACTGCGTGCAAGTGAGATTTGAATCCGTGATCACCATGTTGGAATGATGTCGCGCTAACCACTTTCATCCAACGGAGGCGATGACGAACCTGCTACGATTTGACAATATTAATTTCTCAATAGGTTCGCCATTTTACTAAATTGTTACGTTGTTGTATTATAACGCGCCATCCTATGCAACAACTATAAAAACTATTAAATTTAATATTAATATTTTTCAGTACGGGTGGTGAGAAACCGCTGCGTTGACATTCTCAACGGGCTTACTCTAGTATTGAATTAACATTTTGCAATGAAAATATTTTATTTGTAGCCCCGACAATCACACGGCTAGATATTTCGACATTGGCCCTTTTAGAACAGACTGGTTTATCATTTGAAATTTTGAATCATAAACAAAGCGTGTGCATTAGTAGAAGAAGAAGGTTTCCTTTAATTATTCTGCAAGGTATTCTCCGTGCGAGTACACTGCGCTATGAATTATTATCAGTCTGGATGCAAAGTGGCGTCGCTTTCTCAGCTTTGCTTCCGGGCAAAATTCGAGACATTAAATGTAGTTCAATTCGTGCCCGGGAGAGAAAAGTGAAGTTATGGCAGCGAGAAATAAACGTTTCTTCTCCTTTTCGCTAACTGATATTAGATTTCCAACGGCGAGCTCTTTCTTCTTTCTCATTTAAATGGAGATTTGATGCAACTTAGCTAGGCACCCCCGCCGTGCCACGTTGCGAACGCGAGCCGATAATATCTGCGAGAAGAAATTATTATTATTAAAATGCATCTGGAATCATTTGTCTAGGATTTCAGCTCAAAAAGTGCACAAATTGCAGTTTAAAAGTGCGCTACGCTCACCGGCTATATCACATTTTAGTGTTCACGCTTACAAATCACGTCGCAAAAACTTCTTTCGAATATCTCAAACGTAGCACATATTAGGCGACAATCATGTCTCAATGATTTATGTATTGTGGCTCTTTTTTAAATTTAGTAAATAGGTCAATTAAAGATAGAATGCAAATATTGCAAAATAGAGCTATGCGAAGTATTTTTAATGTGAATAGATTAACTAATGTAAGAAATATGTTGAAAGAATTGAATTGGATGAATCTAAGTGAAACGTTAAAAGTGTGCATGTTAGTATATATTTTTAAATTAGATAAGAGTCTATTACCAAAATATTTTGATGACTATTTGATAAGAGGATTTAATATACATAGTTGTAATACTAGGGGTAAGAATAAGAGTCAATAGTTAAGAATTTAAAATTAAGTAGATCTAGGAGAAGTATCTTGTACAGGGGTGTGGTTGAATATAATGGACTGCCAGATAGTCTGAGACAAATAAACCAAGTTGACAAATTCCTGGCAGCCTTAAAACGGCACCTATGTACATATGTACAAGTACTAATAGATAGATAAGTTTATTTTGTAATTTTAGCTTTAAGATACTTTTTGTTTGTAATTAGCTTTTTAAGCTACTTTAAATAAATAAATAAATAAATGATTTTTAAAAGCTCAATAGTCGTTTACTTAATTTAAATACTCAATAATCATAACAAATATACTATATTACCATATTATTATATATCTAATAGCCCTATTCCGTCTGTGTGTTTGTGTGTCTGTCTGCTGATAACGCTCGCCGAGCTATATAGGTAATTAAACGACACGAACCGTTCACGCGCGAGTGGGATTTGAACCCGAGATCACCGGTTCGGAACATTGAGCGCTTAAGCTGTGATCCAAACGGAGGTGAAGACGAACCTGCTGAGTTTTGACAATATTAATTGTCAATAGGCTTGCGACTTTGCTAAATTGTTACGTTGTTGTTATTATAAAGCGCCATCTATGCAACAACTAATAAATACACATATACTCACCCACACAAACATCCGTTGATATTCAACGGGCTTACACTAGTACTATATAACAACAATGCTTTATCTTTCGACAATGCTATGTATATCTACTACGGCTACGTATGAATGAATTAAAATTAGTTACTGTGGAACCTTTCAGTATTTCAGAGAACTATTCCAAACTATAGTAACAATATTTGTAACTAGTACAGTAAGAATTTATCGCATATTTACAACAGTGATACAAAATGCTTTTAAAGTGGATCAATGTGTATTGTTTGAAAAATTTCTATACATTGATTGATTGAAAACATTGTGCATACGATGAAAAAATGCATATAAAAATTTTTAGATATACTTGTATAATAGACTGCCGGATGGAATTAGAAGTTCCAAAATTATTGATAAATTCCTGGCAGTCTTAAAAAAACATCTCTGCTTAGTTAAGGATTATGTAATTAGCTTTAGCTACTATAACTTAATAACTTAATTGATCCTGAATCTTAATGATTAAATTCTTGATATCTCAAGTGTCTTAAAAAATCAGAATTCACAGTTAAATCTTCACTGTCGGCAGAAGTGTAATTTTATTCGATGCAGATCATTGTATAAGCAATAAATTGAATTTTTATGAAGTTTTTCAGACGTTCTTGGGCATTTAATATGCCTAAGTGGCAGAGGCACGAAAAACCGTTCGACGCAAACTTAATCACGTCAAATTATTGACCACAAGTGCAACGCACGCTTAGTGCAAGGTGCAAGTGCATTAACCTTCCCCTTCCATTACACATAAATTACCCTTATCAATTCTCCATCGCGCCGATAATCGACCGGGGCGAATTAATTGAGCGCCCCTGGAAACCACGAGACCGGGAACTGAACACCCCTGATAGAAATTAACATAGGGGTTGATGCCATTGTTGCCCGGCGATAAAAACCCACTTTGGTACACTCTTTCGTGCACGAAAAATTACGAAAGACGTAAAAAAAATGGAAAGTGTGGAGTAGGCTTTTAAATATTCATACGTTAAGTGACGCAATTGCATGTCAAAATAATAAAAAAAAAAAGTATTATTCCGCAAATCATACGCCCACGTGAAGGTAATTATTATAAAACTATACTATTAAAGAGAATGTATAGGTATACATAGATATTAGTTATTGTAAAAAGACAAAGGAATATATTTGTACATATAATATGTATTTTATATGTACAAATATTCGATCGTTTTTATTTTGTAAAATTTCGAATCGTTAAACTTCCGCTAACATTATTAAGCTCGTAAAAGTGTCGCGCGATATACTACATAATATAAACGTACACCAAAGCTTTATTGCAGCCGTAAAAGCTCTCTTAACTAACTTGCGTGTCGGTTGATCAAAAGTTCGAGTATACTAACGGCGCGTTTAAGCTTTCGAAGTTTAATGATTAAATTATAGTGTGCCGCGACTTTGAAACTTTTCACGTGTATTTTGATTTCGAGTTAAGCCGTTTCATTTTTTTAAACAAAAATGTCAGTTTAGCAGTTTATATGGTTCCCAAGCGATAGCTCAACAGTTAAAGGCGCTCGCACACCTCTGCGAAAGAAACACGCGAATATCGCGCGTTTGACGTGGTGGGGAGCTGTATCGCATACCCGCAAATGGCGCTGCCTACACCACTACGGATTTCCTACCGGAAAACAGCGCGAAAACGCAACGGAATTTGTTGAATACTATTTTTTCGGCGATTCACTCAATTTCGATGACGTTTGTGGAAAAGCTATTGGAGACGGTGGAAAAGTATCCCATCCTGTACTATCTGACTCGATAGGTTATGTCAGAGTGATAGAAACCAGACGATTTTGTCAACCGATCCTTGGTGAGACACACTGTTATAAATATTACATTCAACAATAAAAGTATTTAACTAACCATTCATATAAATATGCGGCCAACATTGGAGCTTCGTCTTCATCTGAGGAGTCCATGTCAGAATCGTGAGTGAAATACAAACGTTCCGAAAGCGAGGTGACAGATGTTTATTTGCTATTCGCCGGTTTAGTGTCGAATGGCGCTGCAGTCATGCCAAGTGTGCGCACCACAGTATTTCCCCATTCACCCGTTGAGTGTTGAGTGAAGTTTCTGTATTGAATGGTCGTGCCATGTGTTAAGAAACTAACGCCTTTAAGCGTTAGTCTCTAGAGCGACGCACAGTGTCGCCGATTGAAGTTCTAGCTAGACATTCTTCGATTTCAATATTTTCGAAAAACTATGTATGTACCACTATTTTACATAATATTATATCTGAATTTTTAAATACTATTATCAAAATTTAATTTGGAAACGTCTCGAGCACGTGGCAATTTGACAAACGCGTGAAATAAAGACTGCAGACCAGTCACGTTTGGTGCGTTCAAAGCAAAAGGGATTTTTCACGCGTTCTGAAACGTCATCGAGTTATTTTAAAATAGATATTTCTAGAAAAGGTATTAACTAATATTTTTTATTAGAATTTTAACAAAAATATTAATTGCTTTTGTAGAAATTTCGATTAGTTTGTTTGTAGCCCGAATTTAAATTTTTTTTCAACAATATAAAGTTTCCTGAAACTTTTAAAATAGCACAGGGCACTGTACAGTTTTAATTTTTATATATATTAAAGTTGAACTAATGTACTTATAGAAACTGCAAAAAAAAGTTGCCGAAGTTTGCCGAATCATACTTTTATATCGATTTCTTTCAGACCATTTTTCGATCGATTTCTTTCTTTTTTTACCTTTTACTGTTTATTTTGTTTTTGAATTTGTACGTTTTTACATTTTATAACCTTTTTTATATTCGATATATTATAATAGATATATTAATATTATTTATCCTAAGAAATTTCTTTTTTTCACATTCTTTTTCAAATTCACATTCTTAATCAAAATTCTGCCACTTTCGGTTGATGGATATTGATGAATTTTTTTGTAACATATTATGATTTATAAAACTATAAATTAATAATAATATAAATCATTTTAGACCAAAAATGGTTTATATTTAAAAGTAATCTGCTACTTCCGGTTGTTGGATTTTTACCAAAATTATAACAAGTCGTGACATACATTATACGAAAACTATGAATATAAATTTTCAGATTGATATATAGTGTAGTTTCTGAGAAATCGCGATTTAAAAAAAAAAATTTGCGCATGTCTAGCTAGAACTTCAATCGGCGACACTGTGCGACGGTCCGAGGCTCGATCCCAAGTCCTTCAAAAGATTCTCTCGACGGTTTTTGACCTTAAATATCATAATTGGCATGATCTGGATATTACTAAATCGCGATTACTAAAAAGTAAAATGATTTTTGAGGGAACACTTGATACAACTAAGCCACCTTTTCATAAGGAGTGGTTTCCCGATTTTAAAAGGAACTGAAAATAAATAAAGAACAGACAACGAATAGATGGGTGACATCCTCAACAACTAACTATAAGTAGGTCTTACTGTATTTTTATTTCACATCCACATTTAAAAGCTCTCACACACAGCTGAGAAATCATAGAGAACCTAGCGCGGCAAACCTAGCGAATTTTGCTAGGTAAAGAGCAAAGAGTGCATGACAGTAAAGTCGGCTTTAACCGGTAAATATTCGGGCATAACCACGTGGTGAAAACTTTAGTTTGAATTGAAACGGGCGCAGGGGGTGGCGGGGGCCATTATATATTTGTTAACTGTTATAATAGATATTTACGTAAAGTAGTGCAAAAACAATTGAATATTAATAGAATTGAAACAAATTCGTAATAAATAAAAAAAGTTGATGCGCATGAGAGTGGCAGCAATGCTCCTATAGAATAACCGAATACGCGTCCTACACCAAGAAGGATTTTCCGCCAAATTCCGCGATTCGCGGACTTCGATGACGTTTGTATGTTGATATGTTGTATGTAAATAACTCTGACTTTTGAGTCCATTTCAGAATCGTGAGTGAAATACAAACGTTCCAAAAGCGAGGTGACAGATGATAGTTTGATAGGCTATGGTCAGAGTGACAGAAACCGATGCTTGCGCAGGCCGGTAGATTTTCTAGATTTTTCTATCGAAATTCGCTAGGTTTTCATACGCGATTTCGCAGCTGTGTGTGAGAGCCTTTACCGGTGAATGTGCGGAACGCTAGCCAACTCTCTACAATGCACATAAACATACTGATTGCCGCTTAGCCACGATTGTCGACTCATGTTGATACGACCGATTGAACGTTCAAAGGACTCTATGGGGAGGATGGGAGGAAATAGGGGTTGAAAATAAGGATGAGGGGGATGTCCAGCGGGTGTCCAGTGCGATAAGGTGTCGGTATTCAAGCTTTCCACCGGTCTGCATAGTGTCGTTCATTATGGGGTCACCACCACCCCATTTGTCTGCCTGACCGTTGCTACGCACGCACCCACCCCTTCTTACCCTCGCATTAAAATGTGGACAATTATAGACTAGAAGAGCGTTTCTCAAACTGTTTGATTTCCAGAATTCATTAAATTCGAAAAACTTAGTGTGTAATTCCAAAAACCTACTGATCAGAGTTATTATATATATAATAGCCGAAATCCGTCTTCTGTCTGTCTGTCTGTCTGCTGATAACGCTCGCTGAGGAAAAATTATTAAAAAACCAGAAAGATGGGGGATCGAACCCATGACCCCAGGCTCGAGAGAACTCGCACTAATGCTATTCGCTATCGCCCTTGGTCAATTAAGTCCTTTTTTTTTAAACATTACCTATACAAGGGATCGCGTGACTACATCGATGACGCTATAAAAACTATTTTTTTTTTGTTTTTTGATTTTTACAAAATCACTTACAAAATTATAATTATTATATGTATGTATATATAATAATTAATATAAATAGTAAAGTAAAAAAAATAAATCGATACTATCGATACTACGGGATTGCTATAATACATAAATGGCGCTATAAAAACTATTATTTTTTTTGTCACTTACAACCGTGCGATTAATTAGTGGGGATCTCTATTAAAAAAGCGCTTTACGTAATTTAAAATTCAGCGGGCGTTGATATTCAACGGGATTACACTAGTATTAATATAAGTATGTTGTCCTTACAACTCCACCTACACGTTGAATCAATACTATTTTACACGAAAACAAAACATTGTGTAGAAAGATCACAATTTCGATAAATGTGTGTCAGTTATAAAACGAGCCATATAAAATGATGAAAAATTAAAGAACACATTATTTACTTTTGATCTAAACTCGACGTTGACTTGTAAAGATTTGAAAGCAAAGAAGATTTGAATTATGAAATACTTGACTTACAGATTTCACAATTTACTTTAAACGTGTATTTATGTATTTTAAACTAGCTGAACCCGGCATGCGTTGCAATGCCCGATCCCGTTCTCGTTCCTAGTACGTTATCTGACGCGTGAGCAGGCCCGTTTCCGTTCCCGTTTTTTCCCGATTTTTTTTCACAGGAACCATCCCCATCATGATCACAATAAGTCTTGAAAGTTTCATCGCGATCGGTTGAGTGGTTTAGGAGCCTATAAGAGACAGACAAGCAAACCGACAGACAGACAGACATTGATTTTTATATACATACTAGGTGACCCGGCATGCGTTGCAATGCCCGATTCCGTTCCCGTTCCAGATCCCGATCCGTTGCCGATCCGTTCCGTTGCCGTTCCCCTTTCCGTTCCGTTCCCGTTCCGTTCCAGATCCGTTCCGTTCCGATCCGTTCCCGTTCCTAGTACGTTATCTGACGCGTGAGCAGGCCCGTTCCTGTTGCCGTTCCGTTTTTTTCCCGATTCCAGATCCTGATCCCGTTCCCGATCCCGTTCCCGTTCCCGTTCCTAGTACGTTATCTGACGCGTGAGCAGGCTCGTTCCCGTTCCCATTCCCGTTTTATCACGATTTTTTTTCACAGGAACCATCCCCGGCATGATCACAATAAGTCCTGAAAGTTTCATCGCGATCGGTTGAGTGGTTTAGGAGCCTATAAGAGACAGACAAACAGACAAACAGACAGACAGACATTGATTTTTATATATGTATATATGTAGATATAGATATGTATTATTTTGAACATGTTTTAAAAAAATTACCATACATTGTGGCAATATTATAAATTGGAAAGAGGTAATAGAGTCTCCTCGCGACAAATTCATAGATGAAGAGACTATTGTACAATGTACGTTTATGTTTTCTTGTGCGATTCTGGTATGATTTTTTCTATATTTTTTGTTCTTAATTAGAAATTTAAACGCGTGTGTTGCTTATTTGCATTGTATTAAACCAAATAAACGACAAGAAATGCATTTTATCTGCGTTTTAAATACCACACGTGAACCTTCCACTTTTAGATAAAAAGATATTTTTTCTAAATTTTTGACCCCTTTGTGGGGCAGTATAAAGAATTAAAATATCAAAAAAATAATTATACCGTTTGTTTTGTATACCCATGAAGCATAATAATAATTTTCCTCCACCCTAATGTACATATGTATGTATGTATGTATATATATAGAATATTCTCGGAGTACGAAAATATTCTCTCGAGTGTCTGAGAGCATTTTGAATGACATTTTTTCATTCTGACGACACTGAATGTGTCATTTCATCATTTTAACATACGCACTACTATCATGAACGTTTTCCGCGAAATTCTCACAGGAATGCAACGCTTATTAACTCTGGAAGCAATAAATTATATATACATATTTTTATTACTTTGGTTATGATATTCCAGTGAAATTTTTCCAACTTATGATATAATCATTCATTTAAACTTAACACAAAAGATCGTAAAAAATTTGTCATATTCACGCCCCATCAAATTTAGTTTTTGTCGCGCATACTAAGCTAATATTATTCGTGTAATCCGTACTTCTACCAAGTATTCGCCCAGATTAGAGGGAGTTTACTGTATATTTAAGCAAATACAGTAAGAGTTAGTATTTATATTTATTTAAAACTAGCTGAACCCGGCATGCGTTGCAATGCCCGATCCCGTTCCCGTTCCTAGTACGTTATCTGACGCTTGAGCAGGCCCGTTCCCGATCCGTTCCCGTTCCCGTTCCAGATCCCGATCCCGTTCCCGTTTTTCTAGTACGTTTTCTGACGCGTGAGCAGGCCCGTTCCCGATCCCGTTCCCGTTCCAGATCCCGGTCCTGTTCCCGATCCTGATCCCGTTCCCGTTCCTAGTACGTTATCTGACGCGTGAGCAGGCCGTTCCTGTTCCCGTTCCGTTTTTTCCCGATTCCGGTGTTTTGATCCCCGATTTTACGTTTCTGACGCGTGAGGAACCATCCCGGCATGAACCATCCCAATAATTCAATAAGTTCTGAAAGTTTCATCGCGATCGGTTGAGTGGTTTAGGAGCCTATAAGAGACAGACAAACAAACAAACAGACAGACAGACAGACAGACATTGATTTTTATATATATAGATACATGGTAGCCCATGGAGCCCAGGGTACATTGCATTATGTAGAGAATTTTACAACACTACATACATATATTTGTATATGAGAAACTCGACATTTTAATAACCAGATACGTGTTCAGTGAGCATAAATCTATCAGAAAACTTATCCCAATGCAAAATGTCGAACGTCGAAATGAAAATTGTGTGCTTTCTGGAGAAATATCGCTGATGCCCAGATTAAACTTTGAAAAACCCTGTCCTAGGGTATCTTCCGACTCGTGTCTCGTACCATTTCTGATATTCGCGGTCGCATCAGGGTTAGCCGTGGCTGTGGGACTTATTTCGAATGTGTCGGCAGAGGAAACCGTGATTTACAGTCGAATGCGAACCAGAAAAAATGTCTTTCATTGCGAACGACCTAACCCCACCCACCCAACATAACTATGCGAATAAGATTTATAGTCGAGTCGCGCGAGCTCAACCCACCCCTGACCGAGACTTTGCCGAAAAATGGCAAGAACCCCGAATACATTTCTCCCATCCCACTGCCAGGACGAATTCCATTTGTTCACGGTTCCTGGCCGTAAATTAAATTAGCTTCAAACGTGAAAAATAATCCTCAGTTCGAGCTTTTGCCACCGCTGCTCTACGATTCTGACGATTTTGTCGTCCGACCTTAATAGAATATAGACACGCATACGATTAATTAAGATTTTACTAGTAGGGTTATTCAAAGTCGATTGAGATAATTAAGAAAACTCTCCAGTACGATGTGAAATATTCAACAGATACAATTGAGGCGTGCGGACGAATAAAGATATGTACAATATGTTAAAATTTTTTTTATTATTGAATAATTAACGTAACTGACAAAACAACAATATCGAGATAAATGGACTAGAAAGTTTTATTCTAAATTTGTGTTTCATATATTACTTCGATTTATTTAAACTTTTTTTTAGTGCACGGATTTATTTTTTCCTAAATATCAATTTCTCTCAGAATTACAACATTACAATATTGTGACGATACTACATATTTGAAAAGGCCGAAAAAAATCGTTCAAGAGTAAACTTCCACTTTCGCTCGTCAGAAGTTGACTAAAATCACAGTATCTTTTACGGCTAACGTGAAAACTATAGATATGAAATTTCGACAAAATTACGTTACGGAAGCCGTTACGGAAATATTCTGTGGTAAAAGAATTTTAGAATTTTCTACAAGAAAAAAACCCTACTTCCGGTTCACTGATGTTGACCGAATTCCTTATGGCTCTTACACCTTACGTGAAAATAATAGATATGAAATTTCAGCTTGATAGACTTGATAGTTTCGGAGAAAACACACAGACAGACACACACACACACACATACACAGTCATACAGACATACAGACATTTTTTAGAAATCATGAAAACGTGATCAGGGGATGATACCTGATACAAATCAGTCAAAATCTCGAGGTCGAATTTTCGCACGATCCCAATACTTTATCCGATTAGGATAATGTAAAAATACATGTACAAAATTGGGTAGACGTCAAAAGAAAAAATCGCAAATGGAATAAAGATATGTTTATGTGTTTCGTTATTGTTCATCATATAGTAATTAGTACGTTTGTTATTTGGCTCTCCTGTAAAGTAATTGTGGAAATAATATTATTTTGACAGTCATTTAATTACATATGTATGTATGTACATACAATATGTATGTACATATTAGGTGGAGCGAAATTTTTTTTTTTTTGCAAATCAAAATGCTTGGGTTTGGGAAAGTTGTTCCATGGCTGTACAAAACAAACGGTATAATATTTTTTTTTTTTTATATTTTAATTCTTTACACTGCCCCAAAGGGGTCAAAAATTTAGAAAAATATATTTTTAGCTAAAAGTGGAAGGTTCATGTGCGGTATTAAAACGCAGATAAAATACATTTCTTGTCGTTTATTTGATTTAGTATGTAGTTGTGTGTAAACAAGCGTCAGTGCAGCACTTTTATTGGGTCGTCGGTGCGTTTTCATCGCTGCAATTGAATAAACTGACCCTGTAAGTGTACCATAACCTTGCCTACACTATTCTCCTCTTCTGCAGGGTCTCAGCTAGAGATCCCAAATATTCGTCGACTTCAACTATTCGAATATTCGAATATATTCGAAAATAAAAAAATAGGTAATTACATATGTATGTACAAAGCATCAATTACATTATTTTCATATATGTAATATATTAAAATTAATAAAATATAATTTTAAGAAAATTTATTAAGAATATTAAAAAAACATAAAACTAAAATACACACACATAAAATAGAAAATTGCAATTGGAAATGGAAAAATCTTAATTTAATTTAAAAAAATTATATTTTAGAAATAATAATGCGTTGAATGTTTCATTGTTAAATATATACACGAATAATATTCGAATAGTTGATGAAATATTCGAATAGCGAATGTCTGAAAAATCAGCCGAATAATTCGAATACTCGCCTATTCGAATATTCGATTGGGATCCCTAGTCTCAGCTCATGACACCGATCTTACTCAAACAGTAAAACGTGCACACTACAACAACAAAAAACATAACCTAACCCAACCTAGTCAAATCCCCACCTCTCGTACAATATAGCGTTCTGTGAATGTTGTCAATCAACTCTGTGTCACTTTATTATAAAACTTGTTTAAATCTCCGTAAGTAACTAACAAATCATTCTGTGACATTCTTGAAGATCGAACTGTGTTTTATGATAAAAATCACATCGATAAGTGTACATATACACACACACACACACATACATACGAGAAGAGCATTTGTCAAAAACTTTAGACACCGTGATTGATGACTGGGCCGCAAAAAGTTTTCACGAGACGCATGAAAATTCTAGGTCCACTTTTCCACGGCTGAAACCCCTTAAGAGCGGGTCAGACGATATTCTCGAGGTTGTAAAGGCGATAAGTACCCCTGGTTCGGAACTGCACGAGCACAAAAATAAACTTTTTTCCCTATCTTGTAGCGGGTGAGCTTTTTTTTAATACTCTTATCGTAAATTCGAAACTAGCGCCAAAGCCTATTTCCGTGCAAGCTCACTCGCTCTCACACTTTATATTCCTGTAGGGAAACTATGTACATATTTCTACTATGTAAATTCATTTTAATCATAGGTACCTCGACGTTTCATTTCAATGTTAATTTTTACTGTGTGAGTTTGTAAAATAAATCGTAGTGTTTATATTTCCGAGATACGTATTACTATTTGCATAACTTTTGAATTATGCGTTCGGTACGGAAAAGCTCTGCAAATAATAAATGCGATTTTTCACAAACTCGCCGGCTATAGTGAATGCACGGTAAAGAATGTATTTGTTTTGGGGAGCTATAAATTTTGATTTTTGCCGTTTTTTAAAGTGCAATCTGCAAAGTGGCGGTTGCATCAAAAATGCGCGAGTTTACTTTAAAACATGTTTTCCTTTCTAACCATACAAATTATTCAATGAAAAATATATGCACGCAAACAAAAAAATACAACTTTTTTACACATTTCATTGAAATTTCATCATCTTGCTAAATTTTAGAAAATTTTAAATCATTGCTTTTTATCAGTGGTCGGGAAGTGGCGGCTCCGGAGCCGCATGCGGCTCTTTATATGAAAACCTGCTGCAACGTTTTGCGTGAAATACGAAATGTTGACACACAATTTACACAAAATCAAAATGAATCATGGCTATAAAATACTGTACAGATTAAACTTTACAAAAATTTTTAGTAATAAACTGTCGAACGTTAAGAAATATCACGAGAATAACTTTTTTTTAATTTAATTTAATTTTGAATATCATCATCATCATTATTTTCAGCCATTCACCATCCACTGTTGGTTGAAGGCCTCTCCAATCCTCTTCCATTCCAATCTGTCTTGAGCAATCTGCATCCGCTTGACTCGCACACATTCATCTCAATTCATCAGCCCATCTTCCACTCGGTCTACCTTGCTTTCTTTCACATCCTCTCGGGATACCATTACAGTATTTCTCGCTATGTGTCCACTTCAACATTTTCACACGTTCTGCTATATCGCTATGCTATGCTATGCTATGCTATGCTATATCGCCGGCAATACGTCACCTATGGTCATTCTTCATCTGACTCTTATTTGACTAATTCTGGAGTTCCACAGGGTTCTAATCTTGGGCCTTTATTATTCAACCTTTTCATCAATGATGTTATCTCTGCGTGCAGTCATTCTAAATTTTTGATGTATGCCGATGATCTAAAGCTCTTCAGAGCTATTAAGACGAGTTCAGATTGTCATTTTCTTCAGGAGGATCTGGATTCTCTTGTGAAATGGGCAACTGTAAATCGTCTTCCACTTAGCATCGGTAAGTGTCAAGTGGTCTCCTATTCCAGATCCTACGCTCCATTACTTCACTCTTACAATATCGGTGAAAGTGATCTAATGAGAGTGTCATACACCAAGGATTTGGGAGTTACATTCGAGGCTGGATGGAGATTTGACAGACACATCGCAGACATTTGTAACAGGTCTTCTAGGATGCTTGGATTTGTCATGCGGAATGCGCGTCATTTTAACAACCTGTTTGTGCTGCGTGTTCTGTATGGCGCTTTAGTCCGTAGTATATTGGAGTCTGGTTCCGAGATTTGGTGCCCCTCTGAGGCGAAGTACTGTTTACTTATCGAGAGAGTGCAGAAGAAATTTCTTCGGCACCTGTATATGAAGGAGTATGGTTTTTACCCGTTTCTGTATCCCAGTGCATGTTTATTAGGAATGTTGGGATACAGATCATTGGAAACTCGGAGAAAAGTTTGCTTGATCAAACATTTTTCTGGATTATTAAAGGGTCGGGTAGATAATCCGGAGATTCTCAAGGAGCTTCGTTTATGGGTTCCAGAGCATTCCCATGAGTCTCGAGCGCGGTCTCTTTTCTTGCCTGTGCACCTGTATGCTCGTCAACTCGCCGGTATCGAGTGCGATAACACTTTTAAATCGGATTGCTAGGAGTGTTGACTTGTTCATGATCTCTGACAGCAACTTGTCAGTATTTTTGGATTTTTTTGATATATAATTTTTTCTTTTCTTATGCAATTATTTTGTTATTATTATTAATACTGTTATTATTATTGTTATTAATATTATTATTATTATTATCATTTTTTAATATTATTATTATAATTATTTTTGGTTTTGTTATCATTATTAATATTTTTATTATAATTCTCATTTTTAATTCTATATTTATATTATGTATCTGGCCGATGTGGCGTTTTAGGGATTCCTGTGAAGTCACATCGGTATATTTTAAAACGAAAAATAAATAAAAAAAATAAATCTGCCACTTTGGTCACTTTTTTTACCCATGTATTCCTCTTACGATCTCTTCTTGTTATTACCGAGCATGGTTACGTCTCCACGAACTATTGCATCAGATTCAGTAAGTATGGCGCAATGGTTTGGTCATACATTGTTGTTTTCTGCGTATTTTGGCTAAAGATTCGGGACAGTCCAGAATGTATCAGACATTGCAACGCATACCCCCTTTGCCTCTCTTTCACTCAGTCTAAGTTGACGTCAACCAATCAGATTCGACAGTGCAAAACAGGCGACCTATTGAGCAATCAAGTTTATAAATAGATGTAAAGGTCCAGTCACAACAGAATCACACAGTACACTCTTCAGTCAAACAATTAACCCACACGGACGTATACTCTCCTAAACTATAATAACCGTTGCCAACACGCAACTTTTTCCGAATTATACCAACACACAAATCTTTATATTTTACTGTAATTGTGCCATCAAATAAACCATTGTGAAATCAATAAATAAACAAACGATCATTATGATGAACACAAAATGAGAAAACAGCACTTGATGGTATGTGCTGTTTTCTCATTTTTCTCTATTCCTCAACCTCCAATACATAACAACATACACCTTTCCATGCTTCTCTGTATAAATAATTCTAAATTTCGAAATCATAAATAATTCGAAAATAATTTATTGCGGCTCCCAAACTTACATACCAATTTTGCAAGGTTTCCCTAATTTGGCTATTAGCTCGAAAAAGGTTGCCGACCACTGCTATATATAATAGCCCTATTCCGTCTGTCTGTCTGTCTATCTGTCTGTCTGTCTATCTGTCTGCCGATAACACTCGCCTCGGTAAATAATTAAATAACCAGAACATCGCGCGAGTAGGATTTGAACCCGAAATCACCAGTTCGAAAGACATTCAACCAAACTACATAGATGATGACAAGCCTGCTACAATTTGACAATATTAATTCTCAAAAGGTTCGCGACTTTGCTTAATTGTTACGTTGTTGTATTATAACGCGCCATCCTATGCAACAACTATAAAAACTATTAAATTTAATATTATTTTTCAGTACGGGTGATGAGAAACCGCTCCGTTGATATTCAACGGGCGTACACTAGTTTAATAAGAAACATTAGTGCCGCCACGTGAAGTTGTTTAGAAGTTTTTAACAAAATGGCCCATTTACATACATACATACATTGATTTCCACTACCTAATAATACACTATGTATGTATGTATGTATGTATACGGGTGAATATTTTAATGTTGCCAATTCGACGTAAACGCCTAATGAAACACCTCAGACCACATTGGATGCGCTCGTACGTACAAATTGCGTGGAAAATGCAATAAAACGAGACTTCACTCCATCCGATGTTGCATGCCGCATTCTGAATATTTTATTCGCGGATGAATACAAATGGAATTTCGTCCCGACTATTTTCGCCGAGCGGCCGGAAATAAACGCTCCATGTATTTGAGCGCATCCGAGTTGCATTCGACCGTTCAAAAACGCACCACCGGACGATTACTTCTATGAAAAATACATACAGAGTATGCACAATGCATACGATGCTGAAAATGCCATTGAAAAGTCTGATGATATGTGAACGTATCGATTATTTTCATCCCCTCGAAGAAAGCGTTTGAAAGCGGCGACAATACGTAAAACAGACATTGTTGCTTTTCATTAAAATTGCTAACCATATTATATTATTATATATATAATAGCCGAAATCCGTCCATCTGTCTGTCTGTCTGCTCATAACGCTCGCTGAGGAAAAATAATTAAAAAACCAGAAAGAGTGGGGGATCGAACCCAGGACCCCAGGCTTGAGAGAACTCGCACTAATGCTATTCGCTATCGCCCTTGGTCAATTTAGTCCTTTTTTTTTAAACATTATCTATACAAGAGATCGCGTGAGTACATAGATGACGCTATAAAAACTATTTTTTTTTGTTTTTTGATTTTTACAAAACCACTTACAAAATTATAATTATTATATATATACATATATAATAATTAATAATTATAATATAAATAGTAAAGTAAAAAAAAAAAATCGATACTACGGGATTGCTATAATACATAGATGGCGCCTACGAAAACTATTATTTTTTTTATTGGGGATTATTAGTGGGGATCTCTATTAAAAAAGCGCTTTACGTAATTTAAAATTCAGCGGGCGTTGATATTCAACGGGCTTACACTAGTTATATATATAATAGCCGAAATCCGTCTGTCTGCTGATAACGCTCGCCTCGGTAAATGTTTTAAATACACGAACTGTCCGCGCGCGAGTGGGATTTGAACCCGGCGTCACCAGGTTGGAAGAGTCGTGCTAACACTATCCATCCAACGGAGACGTTGACGGGCCTGTTGCAATTTGAGGCTCGCGACTTTGCTTAATTGTTACATTGTTGTATTATAACGCGCCATAGATGGCGCATTGTTGCAACAACTATAAAAACTATTATATTTAATATTATTTTTCAGTACGGGTGATGAGAACGCTCCGTTGGTATTCAACGGGCTTACACTGTAGTATATAATAGCCCTATTCCGACTGACTGTGTGTGTGTGTGTCTGTCTGCAGATAACGCTCGCCGAGGTAAACAATTAAACCAGTCGTCGCGCGAGAACCGGTTCGGGAGAGTGAACGCTTAAGCTGTGATCCAAACTAGATAATAACGGGCCCGCCTCAATTTGACATATAATATCTTAATAAGCTAGCGACTTTGCTAAATTGTTACGTGTTGTATTATAATGCGCCATCTATGCAACAACTATTAAATACACATACATACATATATTCACCCACATAAACATTCTTTGATATTCAACGGGCTTACACTGGTGTAGTATAATATCATACTTTATTTAAATAATATCACTAATAGCACTATCTTTCTTTCTGAAGATATTCTGCATTAATATTGAAATAGGGCATTTTTTTTTCATTTTTTTGCTATATTTTAAATATTGCAAGAGGGTTCTGTATACAAATGTTTTTAATAACAAAATCCTCAGTCATGTACATAATTTGAAAGCCATTTGTTATTGTTTTGGTACCGCAATGCATGACTCATTCAGTTGTGTGAGTTACGTTTTTGTTTACACGAATTTCTTGCCTTCAAAACAACCTTTCGTAACACTTTTTCTACTATTAATATAAAGCTATATTATAAGTGTATATAACAGTGATTTGTATGTACATATATCAAAACACCTTTAATTTCTGCTGAAAATTGGCCGACTTTACACACATTCCTCTACCCCATTCCGTTTTATTTATTTTATATAATAATAGCTAATTAGCTAATTTAACTCACATCTATTACATATTTATAACAACTACATAAATCAATTACACATTATACACTGTACTTATACATAACTACTATCTCTCACAGAGGTGTCTCCTCACACTTTTCAAGAATGCATCTATTGTCTTAGAAGACTTGACGCACTCCGGGAGGGCATTATACATTAATACACCCCTGTGAAAAACACCACCAGCTGTCTTTGTTTTCCTTACTCTACCTACAACTAATTGGTTCTTATTTCCAGTACAATAACTATGGATATCACTATTTCCAATGATATAATTCTTAAAATAATTTGACAATAACTTATTTGTAAAAAAAAGTGGAAAAATGATCAAATTTTGCGTCCGTTATCCAATATTGATATGAAAGTGTATAAAAACGGTTTTGCGTGTGTCGTTTGTTCTTTTTTGAAATATCTGCCGGGGTATAAATAAAGATTACGTCAGTGCAGTTTGGTGCATTATCTGCGAAAGCTTTCACAGTGCATCGATAGGGAAAAGCTCGCTCCAGTGGACATAACAAGCAGCAGTTTGTACCCCCTTATCGCTACCGTGAAGTGCACTTGGCCCAAACTGCATCTCACTGTGTGCGTGTGTATATATATATATATGTATGTACATATGTATGTATGTATGTATGTGTGCACTTGCGCAAACGAACAATGGCTCGCTGAAAATTAATTGTCATACGCTAACTTGCAAACGCGATCGCAATAATAACCGTCGACAAAATTTCATCATACAAAAATTTTATACGTACACGTATGTATGTATGTATGTTCGAAACAGAAAACCTAAACTAGAAAGTACGTATAAAATTCTTCCAAGAGAGTAGACTTATTGCGTATTTTATTATATAAAATTAACGTTGAGAATGTTCCTTAAAAACGTTTGCTTTTAAAATTGATCGTTTGTCCTCGTTCATCTTTCTCAAGAGTATCCAGTGATGTCAAACTACTTTATTCTATTTTAAGTAACTCAGTCCATCTCCTTATTCTCATATTCGTTTAATATATTTCTATACAAGATGGTATATAGAATCATCCTGAATAAAACATACTGAAATATTAAAATACAATTCAACCATAGCTGTATTGCCTCATCATTATAACATACATACATACACTAGTGTAAGCTAGTTGAATATCAACAGATGTTTGTGTGGTATTTAATAGTTTTTATAGTTGTTGCGTAGATGGCGCGTTAAAATACAACAACGTAACAATTTAGCAAAGTCGCGAGCCTATTAAGATATATTATACAGTCAAATTGAAGCAGGCCCGTTATTATCTAGTTTGGATCACAGCGTAAGCGCTCAATGTTCCTAAACAGTGATACCGAGTTCAAATCCCACTCGTGCGACGTTCTGGGTTTTTAATGATTTACCTCGGCGAGCGTAATATCTGCAGACAGACACACACACAGACAGACAGACGGAATAGGGCTATTATATATATGATATAATATTGTCTATTTTTTACTTCATACATTCATATACATATATGAGTCGCCTAGTTCCAAATCCCGATAAGTCCTCAATATATAAAAAAACGAGGATAATTTTTTTCCTGGTTCTAAGAATGTTTTCAAACGATGCCTTATACTTGAATTATTCCAAAAACCGCCAAGTGCGCCGTAAAAAAATATTGAAAATCAGTGTTAGTTCCAAAAACTGACAATTGCACTATGATAAAAGCCATATTTAGAAACAAACAACGATAAGTCCATGTTTCTAATCTCAATATTTTGTTTAATATCAACAAAATTAAGTTTAAATGAGTTTAAACGCCATCAAGCAAATAAGTCTGTAGCAGAAAAACCGCATTTGCGAACAAATGAGTTTTATGGACTTATCGGGATTTGGAACTAGGCGACTCATATGTACATATGTATGTACGTAGTTTTAGTCTGTATTGTTTAAAGTAGGTACAATATAAATATACAAAGAAAAATCTTATCCTTAAATTTAAGAAGCACTCGTTCATTTAAATCATAATATACAACTTATATATACAATAGATTAGTATAGGTTATATCTAATGAATTATCTCTCCCATTGTCTTCTCTACTATACATACATACGTAGGTATAGTAAATTCACAAGCATTTGCAGATGGTATTATACGCCTACTTATTTGTAAATATTCAATTAATTGCCTTCTTACTCGTCTGCAAGGTCTTAAATTAAATCTTCCAATATACGAAATCACCTTTTCAGGTTTCTTGGTACTACATACATATCCTCTTCTTCGTCTTAACGTCTATTTTAAGACACTGGCAACGCACGTTCGCTATATATTTTCAGCGCTCGTTGTTTCCGTTCTTGGAAATGAATTGATATGATCACGGAGCTAATTAAAAGATGCATTCCGAGAAACCGTATTCATCTATATTATACATTTTGATTGGAATCGCCTTGAAATTGAAACCGCTAACAGCAATCAAACAATGAAACCGTAATAATTGATGTCTACGTGGGCACACAATATATTATGTATATCTCTGTATATTTACTCGATTTTATATTACACTGCGGATAAAACGAAAGTCTCCGCGCAGGACGACATTGTGAAAAATATTTGAGAACGGCATAGAGAGTGCACTGCACACAGGTAGGTAATATGTATATGCAGGTTGAAATATTTGCAGACATTACGTGACAGAATCGAATGCACAGTCGTGTGAAAAACGTTTCAGTCGGAATGAGAAGCGCATCTTGCAATGCAGCAGTAATGGCCTGTTGCAGCACCAGATCCTGATCTGAAAAATATTGCTTGCGTCACAGCTGGATAACTAATGGACAAACAAAACCACTCTCTCGTCTCTATCTATTAGATATGTACATACGTATATCTCCTAGGGATATATTTGCTAAATGCAAAATGTGAAATCCCGTATTGCCCGAAATGGCCAGGCACGTATGGAAAACTGAAGTATACTTCATTCAGAAAGATTACATGAAAAAAAGTGTTTAAAGCTGGTCGGGAACCTTTTTCGAGTAAAGAGCCAAATTAGGTAAAAACTTGCAAAATTGGTAAAAGTTTGGGAGCCCCAATATATTATCTTCGATATACATAAACTAGTGTAAGCCCGTTGAATATCAACGCCCGCTGAATTTTAAATATCGTAAAGCGTAAAACGAATTTTAAATATCGTAATAGAGATCCCCAAATCGATCGATCCCCGATACCCACTCAAAAAATTTTTTTTTTTTTATTAATTATTATATATGTATATAATAATAATAATTTTGTAAAAAAAAAAAAAAAAAAAAAATAACAGTTTCTATAGTGTCATCTATGTATTATTAGCAGAATCACGATCTCTTTTGTAGTTAAATCCGAGTCACGATATATTTAAAAAAAAAGGACTCAACCGACAACTGGTTTTAGCAGTTGGTCTAACGACGTTCTTCCCGAGCCTGAGGTCGTGGGTTCGATCCCCACTCGTGCTGGTGGTTTTTTAATTATTTTTCCTCAGCGAGCGTTATCAGCAGACAGACAGAAGGATTTCGGCTATTATATACATACTAGTGTAAGCCCGTTGACTGTCAACGCCCGCTGAATTTTAAATATATATTTAATATGTAATAGATGTAAGTTAAATTAGCTAATTTGGCTATTATTATATAAAATAAATTACCCAAATCGTTCGATCCCCGATACCCAAACGAAATTTTTTTTTTACTTTACTTTATTTTTCGTCAGCGAGCGTTATCAGCAGACAGACAGACAGACAGATGGATTTCGGCTATTATATACATATATAATGTATATTTAAAATTAAATTAAATGTTACTCATTTATTTATTTATTTATTAAACGCCTATTATTATTAATTTTGTATTTAAAATGCATAATATATTAAATTGACATAGTTATATGTAGTTGCATGTGACCGAGTAGATTTACAAAATAAATTAACAGAATTAAGCAATGAAAGTATGAAAGTAGGCTTAAAAATTAATTTTAATTAAACTTTTAAACTTAAAATTTTGCACGCAAAGCGTAGTCACAGTAGATAATCATATTGTAGAGATAGTTTATAGTTATTTATAACTAGGGCAATTATTGAATATGACCGAATGTAAAGAAGAATGAATCTCGGATGGAGTGCCTTTGGAAGAATAAACGTCCAGTACATCATAAGATCCAGTGCAAACATCATAAGATCCAGTGCAAACATCATAAGATCCAGTGCAAACATCATAAGATCCAGTGCAAACATCATAAGATCCAGTGCAAACATCATAAGATCCAGTGCATACAGAGTAGCATGGAAAGATGTATGCTCGGTATAACAAGAAGGGATCTTAAGAGGAGTACATGGGTAAAAAGTATGACCAAAGTGGCAGATATAGCAGAACGTGTGAAAATGTTGAAGTGAACATATGTATTAACGAGAAGAATGGATGGCAGATGGACGCGAGAAATACTGGAATGGTATCCGAGAGGATGTGAAAGAAAGCAAGGTAGACCGAGTGGAAGATAGGCTGATGAATTGAGAAGAATGTGTGCGAGTCAAGTGGATGCAGATTGCTCAAGACAGACAGGAATGGAAGACGATTGGAGAGGCCTTCATCCAGCAGTGGATGTTGAACGACTGAAAATGATGATGATGATGAGATAAAATACAAAAGAAAAAAAAACTAATAAATAAATATTATGATGAGTTAATAAAATAAATAAAAGGCTGTTGATGTATCAGGACAGATTGTTGGAGCAGTCTTCTTAGATTTTAAGCGAGCATTTCAGACGATACATAGGAATATCTCGTTAGATAAATTACATATACATATAAGCTACGAATAAGTGGTTTAGTTTCAGATTGGTTTATGTGTTATTTAGATAATAGACGGCAATTAGTTTTAATTGATAAGATATTATCTGATGAGCTAGAAACACCTTACGGAGTGCCGCAGGATTCTAAATTGTGACCCTTTATTATTTATATTATATATTAATGATATTATTTAGGGTAGTTGATAAGTGTAAAGTTCATCTTTTTGGAGATGATACTTTAATATATGTATGTGATAGGTAGTGATGTTGGTGAGATGGCTAATATTTTAAATAAAGAATTAAATGATATAAGTGATTGGTTGTGTGAAAATAAATTAAAACTATGTAAATGTGAATAAAACAAAAATGATGTGGTTGAATAGTAAAAATGTGTTGAATGAAGTTAGGATTAATGGATACGATTATTGAAATAGTTGATAATTTAAAATATTTGAGAATTCATATAAATTCTGAGTACTTATTACTTATTGCCATATCTAATCATTCTGGGAATGGGAGAATGAAGATAACAATTATTACGTCAAATATTTTCACAATCCAATAAAAAACGAGAAAGGGTAACACGCACCGGTACCTTCAAACGAAACGTCAAATGAAGAAGAATAGGACTATCTATTAGAGAGTTTAATATTATATAAAAAAAATTACATCGAATGTGATTCTTCTATTACATAATTTTAACTTTTTTTTTTTTTATTTTGACAGAAGATGAAATGGATAGTGGTAAGAAATAAGCTTCGTGATATTTCTTGATGTTTAAATGTTTATTACTATAAAATATTATTGAAAAACGATTTAATGCTTTTTATAGCCATGAAGTTATATGTACATACATATAGAAATAGGATTCATTTTGATTGTGTAAATTTTGTCAACGTTTTCCGGTGTTTCGCGCAAAACGTTGGATGACGACAAAGAGCCGCATGAGGCTCCGGAGCCGCTGGTTTCCGACCGCTGGTTTAAAGGATCAGTTTTTTAGATTGGTGAGATATACGTATGTATATGTACATATGTGTACCTCTAAAGGTACATATTTTTGCTCAAGAGATGTCTTCGTGTACTTTTGATATCGGATGAATATTTATTAGTTAACTACATAGGTAGCATTCTTGAATAATTGTATTCGAAATGTAAATTCATACACTGCGCTATCCTTTGACACGCTGAAATTGTTTTAAATTGTATAATTACATATTTACGAAAAGCTTTTATTGAAAATTTACGACCGTTGACTTTATATTATGCGAGGATGAGTCAACAATTCACAAATTTATAATATTTAAAACTTTTATATAAACTGAAATTAATTCATACGGCCACATTACATACAGTTAAAGAACCAAACGAGTTGGAAAATCTAAATCTTTACGTATCCCGTCTTCTTACAATCGATGGCCAACATTTGGAATACAATTTTAACCCATATATGTACATATTCACAGTAGATAATCATATTGTAGAGATAGTTGATAGTTATCTATGTATACCTAGAGCAGTTGGTGAATATGACTGGATGTAAAGAAGAAGAAATAAAACGAAGAATGAAACTAGGATGGAGTGCTTTTGGAAGAATGAACATAGTTTTTAAATCCAACATTCCGCTATGCTTAAAAAAGAAGGCATACGACCAATGCGTACTGCC
Organism: Parapsyche elsis; assembly: GCA_022651745.1. Taxonomy (NCBI): domain Eukaryota; kingdom Metazoa; phylum Arthropoda; class Insecta; order Trichoptera; family Hydropsychidae; genus Parapsyche; species Parapsyche elsis. The sequence goes on from JAGVSN010000016.1 coordinate 210,499, forward strand.
AGTTATGACGTATGGATGTGAAACTTGGACGCTAAATTCAAGAACGCTACGAAAGATCCAGTGCACACAGAGAAGCATGGAAAGATGTATGCTTGGTATAACAAGAAGAGATCGCAAAATAAATACATGGGTAAGAAGTATGACCAAAGTGGCAGATATATCAGTACGGGTGAAAAAGTTGAAGTGGACACATAGCGAGAAGAATGGATGGCAGATGGACGCGAGAAATACTGGAATGGTATCCGAGAGGATGTGAAAGAAAGCAAGGTAGACCGAGTGGAAGGAGTGTTTCAACAGCAGAAGATTATCGAATGTGTTTTCGGTACTTGGATATGAGTTTCACAATACATTTACCTGGAATTATTGACTATCCCTCGTCTCGCGTATTAAATTGAATATCAATCGAATAACATTAGATATAATTGAGATCGGTCTGCAGTATTTATTATTTAGACATTGCGTTTTTGACTCTGCAGACGTACTTAGACAAAATTTGAATATTGTTACGACTACAAATTGGAAGATTTGCATGTCGAGCACACCGATTCGCAGCGGTTTAAAAATTCAATTGGATTTTTCGAGTCTTGTACGCGAAAATAAGACTGGATTCTGGATAGGTAAAACGCTCCGAAACAAACCCGGCTGCATTATTTTGCTCATAAAACATTTATGGATATACATATATATGAATATATTCGAAATCCGACGGGAACGTGCAATTCTCTCACGGGAACATTCGCGGAACGTCTCGGGAGCGCAAAACGCGTCAAAGCGTTTTACTTAAAAGTTCTCCATTTTATTATTCTTTCCATCGTTGTCATATTTATGTATGTATTATATGCTGTATTTGCGTTTCTCGATCGCAAATCTGCGACCGTGTACTTCTTGAATATTTTATCGGTAATCGGCAGTAATGACAAAATCAATACACGTGTTCGTTTTGCTCCGCATTTCATTTCTCGAAATGCATTTTTCCCGGTTTTGTAATCCCGAAAGTGCTTCACACACGCTTCCTGCACATCTCCGGTTCGAGATGTTAAATATTCAGCACGTTTATGTGTGGCTAGGTGTGCCTATAGATATTCAGATATGTTAAGGAATACTTTTAAAAAAGTGACAGAATAATATTACAAATAAATATCAGCTTAAAAAGACATCAGTTCTATGTATTTCAGAATCTTAACTAACAAACATCAAATACTCAATTGCATATGAATAGTTGTTTGAAGATATACTTTTCAATGGTTGCCATGTTCCAAACTCGAATCACGATTTGTTTTTATGTATTATCATAATTTTATTAAAATATTACTACTGTGTTCAATTTGGGATTAAATTTTTGGATATTTTGATATTGTTTAGCATTTACTTTGAACACAAGGAATTTTTTTAAACTTTTGTTTAACTTTTTTTATTGCAATTTCCTTAGTTTTTTTTTTAATTTGAAAGATATTTGTGATTGACATTAAAAAATTGATATTAAAAAAGCGTGACTTCTTCTGCTGCGTCAGTGACGATTTTGTTTCCTCGAATTTCTTGCCTTAAAAGCAACAAGTCTTTCTATAATTAATATAGAGCTATTAAAAGTGTTTATGGTTATAATAAAAGTTATTCAATAGCTGCGTAGTTTTAGTAATTATTTTTAAATGTTTCGTCCATTACGTGAATTTTCCCATTTATCGATAAAGTGAATTTATAATTGAGTTTTTGACAAACATTTAATCGTCTGTCATAGTGAATAGTCGTCTGTCATATAGTTATTTCTAAAGTCAGAATGTATGTACATATGAGTCGCCTAGTTCCAAATCCCGATAAGTCCACAATATATAAAAAACGAGGATAAAATATTTTCTGGTTCTAAGAATGTTTTCAAACGATGCCTTATACTTGAATTATTCCAAATACCGCCAAGTGCGCCGTAAAAAAATATTGAAAATCAGTGTTAGTTCCAAAAACTGACAATTGCACCTATGATAAAAGCTGATAAAGGCCATATTTAGAAACAAACAACGATAAGTCCATGTTTCTAATCTCAATATTTTGTTTAATATCAACAAAATTAAGTTTAAATAAGTTTAAACGCCATCAAGCAAATACGTCTGTAGCAGAAAAACCGCGTTTGCGAACAAGTGAGTTTTATGGACTTATCGGGATTTGGAACTAGGTGACTCATATGTATGTACATAGTAGGTACAATCGGTGCTATGCAAAGTAAACAAAAAGAGAGTTGGCGTTTAAAAAATCCTATTTATTTTCTTGAATTAGACATGTCAGTCAGGTATGTAGGTTGGCTCGTGTCACGTCAACGTAATGACACCCCGTACAAAAGGTCAAACAATGTGTATACATTACATATATGTACATATATATATACGCATGTAGCTTTTGAATAAATTTGAAAAGGGTATGTAGGTATATTCTACGCTTTAGATATCGACTGAACTCCCAGCGTATTTGTGTACATACTCGTAGGTACGTGTATTTTAATAAACACACGCGTACAAATTTTTACATAGTTGTAATAGATTTTCAATAGAAAGATAGACCAGATAGTGATCGAACACTAATTCCATTTGCATCCATTAACCTCGATCGCGGAAAATGAGCATTTTCCGGTCGTAGTAGTCGCAGCGATGAAAAGCTTAGATTCAAACGGTTTTTTTACACATACATACATATGTATGTATGTATGTATGTACAACAAATGAAACCAATTTCATACAGTTAAATAAATACACTTTGCCGTCACGACTGGCGTAGATGGTTATCTAAAAGCAAACAAACAGCATACACGTATTGACTTTGATTCTATTGATTGATTGAAATAAAATGTGTTATTGAGGCATTGAAATTGGATGAAAATTGATCAGTTAAAATCATGTAGGCTAAATTTTCGTAGGACAACATGTTTTTCTGTTTATACTTGTGTATATGTAGGCAAATAAAAATAAGTGAGAGGAAATTGATAGAGCAAACTACATATGTATGTACTACTTGTGGTTCATGAAAATTTAATCAATTCAGATAGATTCCTATTCACACTAATAAATTTTAAGTTAATAGTCTTGACAGTTTTCGAGGAAATCAAAGTCTCATACGGCTAAACGAGACAATATATTTTTAAACGGGCTTACATCAAATTTTAAGGAAACTCAGCTTTTATCTATGTCAAATGTGCTTTTAATATATAAAAAATTTCAGCCATATATGTATGTATATACGACCCGACCCTTATTTAAACAGGGAAGGTGTCACAATTTAAAAAAAAAAATGCAAGTTTCTTTCGCAGTGAGTATTTAAAACACATATCAATCTACTTTTAAAATAGCAGTACAAATAGTATTTGAAATCTCATTATAAAATACTTGTTATGAAAACTGTCAACTATGTAGTATTCCCAATTTCTCATAGTTTATGTATCGTTACATATGTAGATATGTAATTACACGGTCAATTTTTAATTAAAAAAAAGTAGGAATATTATGTGGACTAAGAAGATTATTATCTAAAGAAACTAAAATAATAATTAATTAGACCACATCTTATTTATTTTGGTTCATTATATAATATGTTAAGATAAGTCAACTAGAAATAGATTACAAATATTACAAAATAGAGGTATGATATGTATTTTAAATGTGGTTAGGGATGCTAGTATAAAAAATTCGGGTGTGGCCAACCCATGACTTTATCCATATATTTGAGGAATACAAACAGTAACGAAATTATTTTTTTAAGTAATCCAATAAATAAAACGTATGCACAGCACCACACCAACCAACATACATATCATGAAATCACTGTGTTGAGTGCGCGCGTATGTAAAATACGATCTTCGGCATATTTTAAATTAGAAAAACTGCCATTTTCGCTCGTCAGAAGTTAACTAAAATCACAGTATCTCTTACGGCTAACGTGAAAACTATAGATATGAAATTTCGTCAAAATTCCCGGAGCCGTTTCGGAAATATTCTGTCGTAAACCGACGAAAAAAAAAAAACCTACTTCGGTTGACTAATTTTAATTATTTTTTTTTTTTAAATATGATTTTCTCTCAAAATTACAATATTATAATATTGTGACGATACTACATATTTAAAAGGTCAAAAAAAAATAAAAAAAAAAAATCGTTCAAGAGTAAACTGCCATTTTCGCTCGTCAGAAGTTAACTAAAATCACAGTATCTCTTACGGCTAACGTGAAAATTATAGATATGAAATTTCGTCAAAATTCCCGAAGCCGTTTCGGAAATATTCTGTCGTAAACTTTTCGACGAAAAAAAAAAAAAACCTACTTCCGGTTGACTAATTTTAATTATTTTTTTTTTTTAAATATAAATTTTCTCTCAAAATTACAACATTATAATAATGTGACGATACTACATATTTAAAAGGTCGAAAAAAATAAAAACAAAAAATCGTTCAAGAGTAAACTGCCATTTTCGCTCATCAGAAGTTGACTAAAATCACAGTATCTCTTACGGCTAACGTGAAAACTATAGATATGAAATTTTGACAAAATTTCCGGAGCCGTTTCGGAAATATTCTGTGGTAAAAGAATTTTATAATTTTCTACAAGAAAAAAACCCTACTTCCGGTTGAATGATGTTGACCAAATTCCTTATAGCTTTTACGCCTTACGTGAAAATAATAGATATGAAATTTCAGGTTGATAGACTTGATAGTTTCGGAGAAAACACACATACAGCCACACACACACATAAGTACACAGACACACAGACATACAGACATACAGACATTTTCCAGAAATCATGAAAACGTGATCAGGGGATGATACTCGATACAAATCAGTCAAAATCTCGAGGTCGAATTTTCGCACGATCACCAATACTATATCCGATTAGGATAAAGTAAAAAGATGATGATTGAATTAGATCATATTTTAATAAATTTATTTTGAGAGGAATGGATTTATGTGAATATAATTTAATGAATAAAAATAATTTAATTATAAAAAAATATTAGAGTAAATAGAAATAGGAGGAGCATCTCGTACAGATTTGTTTTGGAATACAATAGACAGAAGTTCCAAAACTATTGATAAATTACTGGCAGTCTAAAAAAAACATCTCTGTATAAGTGCTTAGTTAAGGATTATGTAATTAGCTTTAATAAATAAATAAATAAATACTGGCCCTTTGGAGCCCAGACACTTTATAATAAATTTTCTCACGAGAACTTTAACTAATGCGTCTATTTGACGAAACTTCCAATTAGCATTAGAATACAATAAGAATCAAACAAAATTTCACGCAACTTTTCACAGAGGCGTTTCCCGAAAACGCTTATTGTCCGTATGAATACAGCTTAAGGCAGACTATAATAAATAAATAGCCCACGTTATTAACTGGACATAGGCCGAGACGTGCGTATGGGTCAATAAAACGTATAAATAAAAGCCGAATACGGTATCTGTGTGAGCAATGGCGGCCATTGTTGCGGCACGCGCGCATAAATAAGAAACACGAGCGGCCGAAACTACGCCACTGGTCATCCTATATCAAGTTTATAGGCGAACCAGTCTATACAAATATATATTACTACGTTAATACATTACTTATACGCATATCCATATTTTATTTTTCCGAGATCGTATATATATCAAGGGATGGCTATCTAAAGTCGCCCGCGTTGATGTGGAAAAAATAGGGTGAAATTGGAAAATTTTTAGCACACAATAAAATAGTGAGACTAAAATGCGACATATTCTTGTAAGTCAATGGTTTTTACTTAATCCTAATCGGATAAAGTATTGGTGATCGTGCGAAAATTCGACATCGAGATTTTGACTGATTTGAATCAAGTATCATCCCCTGATCACGTTTTCATGATTTCTGGAAAATGTCTGTATGGCTGTGTACTGTGTGTGTGTGTGTGTGTGTGTTTGTCTTTGTGTTTTCTCCGAAACTGTCAAGTCTATCAAGCTGAAATTTCATACTTATTATTTTAACGTAAAGTGTAAGAGCCATAAGGAATTTGATCAACATCAGTCAACCGGAAGTAGGGTTTTTTTTCGTGCAGAAAATTCAAAAATCCCGTTAAAAATCATATTTTTTAATGTAATGTACAGCCTACTTTATGAAAAAGTTCAATTTGGTCTATGAATTTGTGTGGTGGTTAATTTTCAGTGAATTGAAAAACAGTGGGATAGAGAGTATTGCTGGATGAAAGCCTCTCGAATCCTCTTCCATTCATGTTCGCTTCGAGTAATCTGCATCCACTTGACTTTACACATTCTTCTCAATTCATCAGCCCAATATCCACTCTGTCTACTTTGCTTTCTTTCACATCCTCTCGGATAAAATTTCAGTATTTTTAACACTTTCCGCTATATCTGCCACTTTGGTCATGCTTCTTACTCATGTAATCCTCTTACGATCTCTTCGTGTTCTACCAAGCATTAAATTTTCCATGCTTCTGTGTGTGCACTGGATCTTACGTAACATTCTTGAATTCAGCACAGATATTGGATTTAAAAACTATGTTTATTCCTTCTTCTTTACATCCAGTCATGTTCACCAATAGAGCATTAATACAGATAAAAGGTTATAAACGGGCGAACGTTTACATTGCCAACATTTTTCAGAATAAAGCGATTTTTATTAATTTTTGAGTTACTTGTGAAAGTTTTGAAGGCGGGCTTGATATCAAGCGTTGCCTCTTCACTATTTGACAAAAGTTTTACTGGCTGTCATTACGAAACATCTAGGTAAAGATACTCTCTTGTGGATTCCCATTGCTTTTTAGAGGAAGGAAGATCGGGGAACGGATAATGATTTGATTGATAGGAAGGAATTTTTTTGGGTGGTGCCAATTTTGTGGAGCTGTATCACAACTAAGTTAGATAAATTAGAAAATTTTAACAACTAACGGCCGATTTGGAATATGGTAATATTGAGATTTTGCCGATGACGATATTTAATGCTAAAAACCGTCAAGAAAACCTTTCCACATACGGGAGTCGAACTCTGGACCTTCGCTCAAGAGAAAAACACTCTTACTCTGACTTTTGAGTTACGCTACTCATTTATTCCCCAAATCTAAAGCCGCGTACTCATGAGCAATTTTGTAAATGTGTACGCGTTCGCGAGCATACTTTGAGCGCGTTTTGAAACGCTCGTGGCAATCCACTCGGTGTCGGTTTTCTGGCGCGAACACAAAGGGATTCGTTCGCAATTGGTTGCACGGCAAGTGTGTACGTGGCGTCCACATTAGCGAGCATTACATTACACGCTGTTATGTATTGGAGGTTGAGGAACAGAGAAAAATGAGAAAACAGCACTTCATGGTATGATGATCGTTTGTTTATTGATCGATTTCACAATGGTTCATTTGATGGCACAATTACAGTAAAATATAATGGTTTGTGTGTTGGTATAATTCGAAAAAGTTGCGTGTTGGCAACTGTTGTTAGTTGAATGACTGAAGAGAGTACATCTGTGTGCGACTGTTGACTGGAGGAGAACTCGTCTCGACTTGACGAGTATGCGTGTGTGGTAGAGAGAGCTCGTGTGATCGGAAGAGAAATGACTTGAGGAGTGAGGTAATTCTGACCTTTACATCTATTTATAAACTTAAGGGGGGGCTGAGGTTTGGGGAGATGTAAAAAGGAAACAGCTGATTGTTGAGTCGATTGCAATTGGTCATCGATTGTCGTCCGATGCACTGTCGAATCTGATTGGTCGACGTCAACTTAGACTGAGGGGAAGAGGGCAAAGGGGGTATGCGTTGCAATGTCTGATTCATATCCGGGCAGCACCCAAATCTTTGGCCAAAATACGCAGAAAATAACAATGTATGACTCATTTCAAGTTAAATGCGTATAAGTCCGAAAGTCCGTGGTTAGTCACGACATTCAATTGTACTATTGTTCATATTTATGACGCACCGGTCAGGCAGAGACATAACAACGCTCATGTTTGCTAATGAGTACGCGGCTTAAAAGTTTGGCCATCCCTGTTACAAATGTTATTATCTTCAACGTCGACAGAGTCGTCTCGCGTGTAGTATCTAGTAGGCTTAAAGTTTATCACCGTTTTATTTGGTCCGTTCCACTCGGGCATAATTTCCCCCGCTCGGTCAAAGTGTGCAGGAAGCGGAGGGGGGGGGGGAGAGAGGGGTGCGAGGCGGTGGATGTAGTTATGTAAATATGATTGGAGATAAAGGAAATTGCGAATCAATTGGCGTGAAAGTTGGAAAAGTCGGTCGAACCGGAAAATGTGGAGATGCTTCAATTTTATTGCACGTTGAAGGGCCGCGCGTTAACATTCAACGGTAATGAAGATTGCCACGGATATAACGCACCCCCTTTACTCCCGCCCTTCTTTCCGGAAAATACACTTATTGTGCTTATACCTGTTTTACTTTCTCGCGCGAAGAATGATAAAAGTCGTAAACGTTCGCCCGTTTATAACCAGCAGCGTAAGCATCGCGGGTCGCCCTCTCCCTTTGTTTCTGGCGATTTTATTCGCAAATATAATACTAACTTTGCTTACCTATGTACCATATATATGTATATACATATATAATGTGCGCGTATTTTCAGCTGTAAGTGTAATTATTCCGTTGTGTTTAACGGCCAGGTAGACGCTATACATTTCATTACGTTAACATTCATTGAAATTATTTTTTTACATTGTAACAATCACTAGTTATAATTTTTTTATCAAAAAGTCACTTTTTATTAAAGGAAATAGTACTGGAGATATAAATTTCTTATATGTATATATGTACATAGGCAGCTTTGACTATAATATTCAATGCAAAATGAATATTTTTTTGCATTGAATATAATATTCAATGCAAAAATGAGGATACAGCTTCTAGAAGAAGCTGTATCCTCATAATGAGATGTCTCGAGTGGAATGTCATAACAAAACCAATTTGCATCGAAACTGGTTGTATGTATTTTTCATAACTTGAAATTCTTGATCTGACTTGAAGCAAAGAAAATCGCCTCATCGCATTCAAGTATATTATATCTAACCGCAGGATCATACAAAAAATACCTATGCAATGTTGCGTCAAGTTAAACTGTGTGGGAACAATAGTTGCTTAAAATCATCAATGAAAAGTCCTACTTTAAACTGAATCAATTGTACACGATCTTTTGTCTACATAAAGAGAGTGGATCGTAGCTGGAAAATTCGTCAAAAACAATTTATTGAATGAGGAAATAAAAATTTGTGAATTATCAATGAATTTTTCGGCTCGAACAGAAGAGCGATTTTATTTTTTTATAGAAATTTAACTAATAGATCCAACGATACAAAGCTCCAGCTCCAGCAACGTGGGAATAATGGTTTGGTAGTTTCAAATTTTAGAGAACCGTGTCACGACTATGTTAGATAATTTGAAGGATTCTAACAGGAGACGCCCGGTCTGGACTAACTAATTTCCAGATCTTTCCAATGACGATAAATAAGTTGGATAAAATATTTCAACGTATGAGAATTGAACCCTGGACCTTTGTTCGGGAGACTAACTTTCTAACCACTGAGAATAGCTTAGTAGTTAGCACCTAGCTTTGAGAGTTTAGAATTTAATGAAGTGTCTACGCGCCATCGCTATATATGATAGCCCTATTCCGTCTGTCTGTGTGTGTGTCTGTCTGCTGATAACGCTCGCCTTGGTAAATAATTAAAAAACCAGAACGTCGCGCGAGTGAGATTTGAACTCGGTATCACCAGTTCGTGACAGTGAGCGCTTACGCTGTGATCCAAACTAGATATTAACGGGCCTGCCTCAATTTGACATATAATATCCTTAATAGGCTCGCGACTTTGCTATATATTAATTTGTTGTATATTAACACAACCTCAAATGAATTTTGTTTCATGAACCACTCCTGATGACGTCGAAATCTAGACGTGCCGTTCACTGTAATCCACGGACACACCTTGAACAATGTTGGCGCGTGACTGCGTGCCATTGTCTATTTATTCCCAGTTCATATATAGGTAATAACTACAACGTCGACGGAGATGGAAGCCCACGTTTCCAACGATTAAGCACGTACTAGGAAAAAGGGTGAAACGATGCAACGACAAGTATAATATTTGATTTCAATATTGACAAACAAGTCCACGTAAGGCCGCGTACTCATTAGCGAACATGAGCGTGTAATGTAATGCTCGCTAATGTGGACACCATGTACACACTTGCCGTGCAAACAACTGCGAACGACTACGAACCGACAACGAGTGGATCGCCACGAACGTTGCAGAGCGCGCGCAAAGTATGCTCGCGAACGCGTACACATTTACAAAATTTGTTGCATTACACGCTCATGTTCGATAATGAGTACGCGGCTTATCGCACGTAAAACTTGAACGAAATACTAATCATCAGTTTGTGAGTTCAACGTTTTATCGACTTAAGTATCATCATCGCCATTTTCAGCCGTTCACCATCCACTGCTGGATGAAGGCGTCTCCAATCCTCTTCCATTCCTGACTGTCTTGAGCAATCGGCATCCAGTTGACATCACACATACTTCTAAATTTATCAGCCCATCGTCCACTCGGTCTACCTTGCTTTCTTTCACATCCTCTCGGATACCATTCAAGCATTTCTCGCGTCCATCTGTCCAATCCAACTTAACAATCCATTTTGGTCACGCTTCTCACCCATGTATTCCTCTTAAAATTTCTTCTCGTTATACCGAACTTTTTTTTTTTCATGCTTCTCTGTGTGCACTGGATCTAGCGTGACATTCTTGAATTTAGCATCCACGTTTCACATCCATCATCATCATCATCATCTTCTTCAGCCGTTCACCATCCACTGCTGGATGAAGGCTTTCTTTCATTCCCGTCTGTCTTGAGCAATCTGCATCTATTTGATTCCACACATTCTTCTCAATTCATCAGCCCATCGTCCACTCGGTGTACCTTGCTTTCTTTCACATCCTCTCGCATACCATTCAAGTATTTCTCGCGTCCATCTGTCCAATCCAACTTATACACACGTTCCGCTATATGTACCATTTTGGTCACGCTTCTCACGCATGTACATATTCCTCTTAAAATTTCTTCTCGTTATACCGAGCTTTTTTATTTCCCATGCTTCTCTGTGTGCACTGGATCTAGCGTGACATTCTTGCATTTAGCATCCACGTTTGACACCCATCATCATCATCATCATCTTCTTCAGCCGTTCACCATCCACTGCTGGATGAAGGCTTTCTTTCTTGCTTGCTACCTTTGCTTGCTACCTTGCTTTCTTTCACATTCTCTCGGGAGATACCATTAGAGTATTTCTCGCGTCCATCTGCCATCCATCCTTCTCGCTATATGTGTCCACGCCAACTTTTTCACACATTCCGCAATATCTGCCACTTTGGCCACACTTATCACCCGTGTATTACTCTTACGATCTCTTCTCATGCATACTTCTGTGTGCATTGATCTTACGTAACATTCTTGAACTCAGCATCCACGTTTCACATCCACACGTCATAACTGGCAGTGCGCATTGGTCGTACACCTTATTTTTTAAGAATAGCGGAATGTTGGATTAAAAAACAGTGTCCATTCTTCCAAAAACACTCCATCCTAGTTTCATTGCTTCTTCTTTACATCCAGTCATATTCACCAACTGTCCTAGGTATAATTAACTATCAACTATCTCTACAACATGATTATCTACATACTGTGACTACGGACTTTAGTACAGTCGTGGTTAATATCGCGCGGCACAAATACCGGATGGGAATTTTCCGGACGAAGTAGCCGGTTTAACCGGCTTAGCCGGAAGATATCCCCGGATGGTGGCTAATTAAAATGTGTCAAGTCCACTACAAGATGGCCGACACAAAGAATGCCACACAATCGTTACAACAAAGGCGGTTTATACGAAACGGCCGTTCCGTAATTAACGCCGACACAAAAACCAACCCCGGCTCCTCTACATTAATTAATATTTTCGCTTATACGCCACATCTGAAGTGTGCTAAAAATATATATTATATTGAGTTCATTTTATGTCTTGTTAACTGCAACTGTATAATCTTTCGAGTATATGTATAACAGTTTCTTCTAACCGTTAAAAGGGGATAAAAACTCGAGTTATAGTAACCAAATAATAGTTAAATCGTAATCCATAGCTACTGCTAGTATTAGCAGACTCATACTGCCGTCCTAAGCCCACTTAAAGTAACTGACAAAAATTACGAAAATGAGTTATGTAGATGTGTTTTAGAGTGTATTCTTGGGATTTTTCATATCAAAATTAATGTATCTTCATCCAAAAGTGACTTTTTTAAGCTATTAAATCTAACGTATCTGCATGCGCAGAGAAATAGTATCACCAATGTTAAGCATTGGATACGTTATTTTCGCTAAGCGAAAATAGCGTATCATACGGTCATACGGTCATACGGTATACGGTATACGGTCATACGGTAACGGTCATACTTTTAGACTTCGAAAAGAAAAATCAAATTAGATTGTTAGAGATTCATTCTTTTCAACTCATATATGTATGTATGTACATACGTGTTTTCCATATATATTTTCTTTAAAAGATCTAGCATAGCATTTTGCACCCGTCGAAGTGGCTTCTGATACCCCAAAAAGGTGCCGGCACCACCAGTTAAGAACCACTGTCATATAGTATATTGCCCGTTGCTGATCAATTATGTGTATTATTATATTATTGACACATGAGTCTGCTAATACTGCCGTCCTTGAAAGTTTTATTCTAAATTTGTGTTTTTCTTCATATATTACTGATTTATTTAAACTTCTTTTTAGTGCATTACATAGGTTATTTTCTATATTTTGTTTTGATAATTCAAAGGAAAAATTAAAAAAAAATGAATACTTTAGTAGTTACGTCACTTCATTATTCATTATTAATGTATACATATGACTATTCCAAACTACAACCACTCTATTTGAAAAGAATGAATCTCTAACAATCTTATTTGATTTTTCTTTTCGGAGTCTAAGAGTATGACCTCTTTTAGATGAGGGTTCTCATTGAACATAATGAGGTTGGTCATTTCACATGAATAATGATTTTTTTTTTTTTGAATACTTCAATTAAATCACCTTTTAATCTCCTCGTCTCCAATGTGGAGAGATTCAGTCTTTTCAATCTTTCATGATAAGGTAGTGACCGAAGTAAATATTGGATACGTTATTTTTGTTAAGTATTGGTGATACTATTTCTATGCGCACGCAGATACGTTAGATTTATTAGCCTAAAAAGTCACTTTTAGATGAAAGATACATTAATTTTTATATGAAAAATCGCAAGAATACAATCCCATAACCCCTAAAACACAACTCATTTTCGTAATTTTTGTCAGTTACGTTATGTGGGCTTAGGACGGCAGTGTACATATGTACATATATCGGCGTTCGGAATATTAATTGATCCGGTTGAGAACCACCGATTCGGCTCCATTACATTTGATACGTATGCGTATCATTTTGACGAGCCAGCTTTTAATAACATGCCTATTGCTGAAGGTGAGGCATTGTGCAGGGGCGTGCATCTACGCTTCGAACCCCCAAATCGATACACAGGGGCGCACCACAAGGAAAAGAGATGGGGATAGGAGAGAGGGGGGGGGCGGCCAGACAGGCCAGGGGCGCACAAAGGTAATTGTGCCGCCCTGTGTTGGTTCGTGACCTGGCAAACGTGTACAAATTTAAAATCGACGTGGTCTCAAGGTGGTCTCCCTCTCTTCCTCGTTTGCAGATTTCCCTTGCTGGTCACGCTCAGAACCCCCCCCCCTCTAGAGCCCCACACTTTGAGCGCCACTGGTCGACCAACATTTAATGTTGCATTTGCAATTGCTTTTGTCGAATCGGCTTTAGATAATCTTTCAATTAGAATATGAAGACTCTCTCTCTTATTACTACATATGTACTAGTGTAAGCCCGTTGAATATCAACGCCCGCTGAATTTTAAATTACGTAAAGCGCTTTTTTAATAGAGATCCCCACTAATTGATCGCACGGTTGTGACAAAAAAATAATAGTTTTATAGCGTCATCTATGTATTATTATCAGTACCCCTTGTATAGGTAATGTTAAAAAAAAAAAAGGACCAAATCAACAACGGGCCGTGGCGTATGCGTTAGCGCGATAACTCCCGACCTGGCGTCCCGGGTTCGATCCCCACTCATTCTAGTTTTTTAATTACTTTTCCTCATTTCCTATTTATTTTAATTATAGGTAATGTTTAAAAAAAAAAGGACTAAATTGACCAAGGGCGATAGAGTATAGGCGTTAGCGTGATTACTCTCGAGCTTGCGGTCCTGGGTTCGATCGCCCACTCTTTCTGGTTTTTAATTATTTTTCCTCAGCGAGCGTTATCAGCAGACAGACAGACAGACGGATTTCGGCTTTAATATACATATGTATATATAATTACCAGTGTAAAATTTAACGACTCTGGTTAATTCTTCTGGAGGTACATAATATCAAGCGTTGCCTCTTTACTATTTGATAAAATTTTTACCGTCAATCATCATACACATATATGATAACCCTATTCCGTATGTTTTGTGTGTGTGTGTGTGTGTGTGTGTGTCTGTCTGCTGATAACGCTCGCCGAGGTAAATAATTAAAAACCCAGAACGTCGCTCGAGTGGTATATGAACCCGGTATTGAGCGCTTATGTTTGATAATAACGAGCCTGCTTCAATTTGACAATATAAATTATTAATAGGCTCGCGACTTTGCTAAATTGTTACGTTGTTGTATTATAACGCGCCATCTATGCAACAACTATAAATACTATTAAATTTAATATTATTTTTCAGTACCGGTGGATGATAAAGTGCTCCGTTGATATTCAACGGGCTTACACTTGTAGTGAAATAACTTTCTAGTCGCAGGTGTTCTTAGCTACGTTAAATATGTTGGCGAATCTTAATAGGAGATGTTGAGATCTTGCCAATGACGATAATAATAAAGGTTGAAAAAATCATTCGATATGCGGGGATCGAACCTCGAACCTTCGCCCGAGAGACTAATACTCTAACCGCTGAGCTATGACCTGGTTAATGAGCACGCTGTATTTTATAGAAATTTTATATTACCCCGATTCTGCTTTACTTCGTAACAAAAAATTGAAACCATTAAACATTCCTACAACAAGTTATGAGCATCAAGATATAAAAGCCAATTAGTCTTTATCCATATAACTTTTTTTTTATTGTTTATTTAAGGTTTTAAAGCTATAAATTACATCCTATTGAAACGTAGAATACCGGGCTACATATTTCAATATTAATTTTGCTACATATTCTTTCCAAATACACGTTTTAAAGTAGACCGCACAAAATCCGTGGAATTTTAAACCCACCTAATATGTACTATATCTGAAATCAAACCAGCATTTTTTTAAATATCATATTCGTATTCAGTTTGAATAAATCTATAATTAAAATTATCATATATATAATAGCCCTATTCTGTCTGTCTGCTGATAACGCTCGCGTGCTCGCGACTTTGCTAAATTATTATTATAACTAGCCCACTACTATAAATAGCCTATTACTATAAAAGCCGAAATCCGTCTGTGTTTCTGTCTGTTGATAACGCTCGCCTTGGTAAATAATTAAAAAACCAGAACGTCGCACTAGTGGGATTTGAACCCGGTATCACTGATTCGGAACGGAGCGCTTACGCGGTGAGCCAAACCAGATGATAGTGGGCCGACTTCAACTTGACTATTTATATAATAAAAAATAGGCTCGCGACTTTGCTAAATTTTTACGTTGTTGTATTATAACGCGCGATAGATGGCGTATTGTTGCATAGATGCAACAACTATAAAAACTATTAAATTTAATATTATTTTTCAGTACGGATGATGAGAAAGCGCTCCGTTGATATTCAACGGGCTTACACTAGTATTTTATAATTATGACAAACGAAAAGTTCACATTTGTCGAACAGTGTTATTGTCGGTGAGAAGCTTTGGCCGTTTAATTTTCTCTCAGGTATGTCCTTTATACGCACACGCTGTGTGTGGAGCTTTTTTTCCTTTTCAGCGTCCGAGCTTTTGTTTCCGTTTGTTGTGCTGTTCGGTTACAAATGATGACGTTGCGACGTCGAGAAGGCTTTTCCTTTAGCTTAATTTAGAATTAATTAAGGGTAGTTGCCACCAGCCCCCCCCCCCCTCCATCTACCCATACCTGTACAGTTCACCTTATAAAGCTCGCTTCACATCAATACCGTTGAATCTTCCTGCGACTAACTATTCGCTTCGATGCGCTGATTTGTCTAATTGGCGTGGCTTCGTTGATGCACCGTTGTGAACAATTTGCACAAGTTGTTTGACCGTCTCCATGCTACGGCTCGTGAGCTGGATATATCCACTGTACACTGAATATGCGAATATATACATACAATTACTAAATTGCCAGACGATCGCTCAGTGATTAAAGCGTCAAGCTCTTGAGCGAAAGTTTGGGGTTCGACCCTAAATATTTTTCGACCTTAAATATCCTTGGTATAACAAGAAGAGATCGTAAAAGGAATACATGGGGGAGAAAGTGGCAGATATAGCGGAACGTGTGAAAAATTTGAAGTGGAGACATAGCGACAAGAATGGACGGTAGATGGACGCGAGAAATACTGGAATGGTATCCCAGAGGATTTTGAAAGAAAGCAAGGTAGACCGAGTGGAAGATGGGCTGATTAATTGAGAAGAATGTGTGGAGTCAAGTGGATGCTGATTTATCAAGACAGACAGGAATGGAAGAGGATTTGAGAGGCCTTCATCCACCAGTGGATAGCGAACGGCTGAAAATGATCATGAAATTTACAAAATTGTCAATCAGGTAGTGCACAACAGTCAACAGAGGTTATTGAGAGTGTTGTTTTATAGTAAACTAGTCAATGCACGTTGACAACGTCATCGGTTGGCACTCAAGACAGACAGGAATAGAAGAGGATTGGAGAGGCCTTCACCCAGCAGTGGATGGTGAACGACTGAAAATGATGATATCCTCATTGGAAATACTAAATCAAAATTAGCTGTCTTCGCTAGGATTTACTAATTTATCTAACTTAATTGTGACACAGTTTCATAAAAATTAACACCACCTGAAAAAATCATTTTTACCTACAACACCATAGTCCGTTCATTCTCTTCAGAAGACAATGGGAAACTATGTATGTATGTTACAAGACAGTATTTTTACTATATCCATATCAGTATGATTGTGATCGTGCGAAAATTCGACCTTGAGATTTTGACTGATTTTTTTTTGTTTAAAATGTTTTTTCGAATAGTGAAAAAGCAACGTTTGATATCAAGCACCTACGTTACTTTCAGAAAAAGAAGATAAATTTAAAACCCGCATTTATCTCCGGATCTAGAAAAGTCAGCATTTTTTCACAGTCATATTCATGTTCAGTGGACGTAAATCTATAATAAAACTATATGCAATCAGTGTCGATGAATTATTATTTATTTACTTCCGTACGCGTAATTATTAAATCGTATCCACAGTGCGCCGTCAAGCTATCGCGAGAGCTTAATAGCGATGCACTGTGGACAATTTAACCACATTACCGTGCCAAAACTTTTACAACCGGAAAAATTGTACACGTAAGCAAGTTGATGTATTTTCGAGTGGGATAGTTTTCACCGTCACACGTCAGCGGTAACGAACGGGTTGAGTACATTAATTTAGGGTATTATTCGGGGTCCTAGTACGAGTCAGGCTTTGTCCCTTCAGGGTGTCTACCGTGATCCCCTCGTCAAAACGTCACGACCCTAGAGCCTTAACTTCCACTCCCTTTGTAGGGGAGAGTCGAGTCCGACCCTGGAGCGGCGCTCGTTAATAAAAGCCCCGCCGCAAATGGACTGATATCATATCGCGATGTTTGCTCTTTTATTTGTGGGTCGACACGCTCAAAAAAAGTAAAAAAAAAAATGTCCACCGATCTGACGTTAACAAATTACACGAGATTTGTACACCCAACGCCGATTACTAACAAATGTACACGAAGCACATTAATAAAAGCCCCGCCGCCGCGCATCTGACACGAACCTATTATACGTATGTACATATGTACGAGTACATACGAAACTCGTATATTTTACATTCGAATGTTCGCATTTGAACGATCACTGTTGTCGATCATACGGCAGCAATCGTTGCCAATTGATCGGAATTAGTCAATGCTATGTGTGAAGCTTTCACGTTTAAAAGCTACATATATGGATGTATTAATACCCGATGAATTCGGAAAAAACCACTGTTATAGTAATGCAATTTTACTAAAAGTAACGATATTCAGACAAATTGTACAAAATAAAACACTTCATCAACCTATTTATGTACATACATAGTAGGCATTTCATACAACATACATACATATGAGTCGCCTAGTTCCAAATCCCGATAAGTCCACAATATATAAAAACGAGGATAAAATATTTTCTGGTTCTAAGAATGTTTTCAAACGATGCCTTATACTTGAATTATTCCAAATACCGCCAAGTGCGCCGTAAAAAAATATTGAAAATTAGTGTTAGTTCCAAAAAACTGACAATTGCACTATGATAAAAGCTGATAAAAGCCATATTTAGAAATAAACAACGATAAGTCCATGTTTCTAATCTCAATATTTTGTTTAATATCAACAAAATTAAGTTTAAATGAGTTTAAACGCCATCAAGCAAATAAGTCTGTAGCAGAAAAACCGCGTTTGCGAACAAGTGAGTTTTATGGACTTATCGGGATTTGGAACTAGGCGACTCATATGTACACATATGTACATGTGTATGTACATATATGATAATCATATTGTAGAGATCGTTGATTGGTATTTATATCTAGGACAATTGGGTGAATGTGATTGGTTGTAAAGAAGACGAAACAAAACTAGGATGGAGTGCTCTTGGAAGAATGAACATTGTTTTTAAATCCAACATTCCACTATGCTTAAAAAATAATGCATACGACCATTGCATACTGCCAGTTATGGGCGTATGGATGTGAAACGTGGATGCTAAATTCAAGAATGTCACGCAAGATCCAGTGCACACAGAGAAGCGTGGAAAAGTGTATGCTCGGTTATAACAAGAAGAGATCGTAAGAGGAATACATGGGTAAGAAGCATAACCAAGATGGCAGATATAGCGGAACGTCTTGGCGAGCAGTTGTACTTATCAACAATAATAGTGGTAGTAATAGAGTAGTATATCGCAATAAATCATCAAACAATAAAGCAATCAACTCACTTTCGAAACTTTCGTACATACAATGAAATTCAGAAAAAATGATGGGTTGAATTTTATATATTTTTACGTATATGTATATAATCTACCGGGTAAATTGTAAACATTACAAAACTTACCTTGGGGAATCCGTTTTCACCATTGCCTGGCGTGATGTACATATACATATGATGTATATTACATATAGTTAGGGGTTACTTGTATGTATGTATGTATGTGCGCGCGCGAATACTTTCAAGGCTTGATATCATAAAAATGACACTTACGAGCACTTATTTCAAATTCAGTCAAATTTCAGCCGTATAACTGCATTTAAAATTTACCTGCCTACATATTCACAATTCATGTTGATCTTGATTGTACGTCACACAAAAAACGTTTGTGTAAGGGCCATATGAGTGTTTAAAATTCAAATAAATAAATACATACACAAAAAAATTGTTTTTAATTTACCATTCGCTGTAAACGATCGCTCCGAGACCTAGCGAAGCGATCGTCCACATAGCGTCCAAATAGCCCGAATTCGCTTTCGCTTCGGCTTCGGTTCGCCTTCGATTCGTCGGTGTGTACGCAGCTTAAGAGCGATATTACATTGAGCAACAAAA
The DNA here is from genome assembly GCA_022651745.1 of Parapsyche elsis. Taxonomy (NCBI): domain Eukaryota; kingdom Metazoa; phylum Arthropoda; class Insecta; order Trichoptera; family Hydropsychidae; genus Parapsyche; species Parapsyche elsis. The sequence continues at coordinate 230,342 of JAGVSN010000016.1, forward strand.
CCAACACCAGATTTTTTTTGGCGGTGGCGAGCATCTTATTACATTGCACCACTTTTCACTCACCAAGCTACCTGCTCATCTCATAATCTTCATACAAAAAAAATAGGTCTAGGAAGACGTCTATAAAAAAGAGGTCTATGTAGACGTAGAAAATATATAAAATTCAACCTCTCGTATTTCTTTCTGAATTTCATTGTTTTCGAAACAATTGCGTTGACGTTGCGTTGCGTTGACAATTGAGTACGACGATGCAAAAAAAAGGTCAGAAAAGGGTTTTTGGTGAAGATTTTTTTCGGTGAACATTGACTTCCAAGAAATTTTCAAGCAACCCAGAATCGCATCGTCTAATACATCGTAATACTTACCATTGGAACCTGTATATCTATCTGGTCGTCGAGGTTCAAAAAAAACCTGGTGTTCCGTTTTGTTGCTCAATGTAATATCAGCCTAACCGTCTCATATGACATTGTCCTGTTCCATCAAAGTTAAAGCACATCGTATACACGACACACGTGAATCTCTCTGGAGGCGGAGGCTGAGAGGGAATCACTTGTGTAAATTTCTGACGCTAGTGGAGCTACTGTCGCCACTCAGGAGCGCGTTCCTTTTGTAAATATGACAATGTTTGGCTAATGTTATGGCAATGGGTTGGTATAAGGGGTCGTCTGTCGAGTGTAAAAGACCGCATAATGGTTGGGGGGGAGATGAGGGGGGTGGTTAGGATCAGTTGAAGGAAAGTAAGGGTGGGTTGGCAGGGGTATCCATCACGGAGCAGCTGCCAGAATCAACATTTGCCGACAAGATTGCGTTTACAATCGGCTCTCCTTAGAAACCAATTTGGCGAAGGCGAAGGCGCAACTCGGAAAAATTTACGCGAAAATTCGCTTCGAAAATATATTCAACGCGTCTTCTTCTTCATCATCTTCTCCGTTGAATTGTGCAAAATAGCTCGGTATTATTATATAATAGAGCGAACCTTTGAGAATATCGCGCGATAGAGTGAACGATGAACCGTCGATGTCGCGAACATGGACCATCCGCAAAACTGTAACAATTCTGCATAAAGTGAACCAAAAGTGAAAATCATCGCATTTGATTCGATTGAGAAATTTAAACATACCTACATACATACATTAGGGTTGCCAACAGGTCTCTTTTTATGAGAACATGTTCTCTTTTTTAACAGAATTCTTTTTACTTTATCCTTATCGGATAAAGTATTGTAATCGTGCGAAAATTCGACTTCGAGATTTTGACTGATTTGTATCAAGTATCATCCCCTGATCACGTTTTCATGATTTCTGGAAAATGTCTGTATGTCTGTCTGTCTGTACATCTGTCACTGTGTGTCTGTGTGTGTGTCTGTATGTGTGGCTATCAAGCTGAAATTTCATATCTATTATTTTCACGTAAGGTGTAGAGCCATAAGGAATTTAGTCAACATTAGTCAACCGGAAGTAGGGTTTTTTTCTTGTAGAAAATTCTAAAATTCTTTTACCACAGAATATTTCCGAAACGGCTCCGGCGAATTTGTCAAAATTTCATATCTATAGTTTTCACGTTATTTCTATTATATGTACCTAGAATGTCCTCTTTTTCAATTTTGACAAAAATTTCATGCGGTTCGATAATAATAATTTAGACATTTCAGTATACAGCAATATTGAAACATTCGATAACACGCTGGTTATCACTTTATCATGCTGTGAAGAGAGTTTTTCCTACTGAAAAAGAATATTTTTTATCAAGCGACAACTCTCCCATCATTTTAAAATTATTTTTTGAAGTTGAGTTTAGCAAAGCTTATTTAGAATTTGCGTATTCCTTAATGCATATATTCCATGAAAAAATATTAGAAATAGAAAATTCTGTGTTAGAAGTAATGGTTGAAATAAATTCATTAACGAATACCATTGAGTCATAGATATGAAGAATCATTTCTTAACATCAAAGTAAAATCTATTTTGTCTGAAAATAAAGGAAATGTATGTATGTATGTATTGCAAAGTGAAATATATAAATTCAATTTAAATTGCATAAATTGCTATAAAACATCGTAGGAATATTTAAATTTATGGACTTATCAACTATCAAATTTCAATAGTTTTACTTGGATGAAATTAGATAGGGTTCCAACATGGGAAGAAATTGAAAACTCGATAGTATTTCTTGCCTACAAAAACATCGTTGTGATAAATTTTACAATTTAAAAATCTCAATACTGGAAATTTTTAAAATAAGGTTTCCTGATAAATTTAAAATAAGATACATACATACCATTTATTTTAAACATTTTCTTATCCGAATCGTACTTTAATACAATGTCAATCGGTCGAATGCATTTGACATCAAAGCTTATTACAAAAATTAAATGTTACTTCACTGTCACGTTATTACAATAAAATAATATTAAATCCAGCAAAGCTCTGTCATGTCGTTGAAGTGTGGATTAAAAGCTTCACACGGTATGCAACTACATATGTAGATGCGATTTAACTATACAAACGTCACTTGCCGTGAATATTTTTCATTTTCTAGACAGTTTCCGAGTATTGATATATGTATGTATGTACATATGTTGCTGTTGGCAGAATACGAAATTTTGAAAATCCAAGCAAGAATTTTTCAATTTATCTAACAACCTTTAAGACGATTCCATACGAAATTGGCACTACTTCCTAACCGTCAATTAATTATTCCATGTATTTCACCTTCAGAAGGCAATGGGAAACTACTGGGGAGTAGTATATTTCCATTGTTACTTCTTCATTCTGAAGGTGGTGAACTTGATATCAAGCGTTGCCTCTTTCACTATTTAATAATCATTTTACCGTATGTTATATGTTACAGCGATAGCATATTTCAAATGAAAGTATATTTTCACCGGCATTTCGGTGAAATTATGATTTCACTGAAATATGTCCTGGATATGTCCTGGATATGTTGGATATGTCCAAGCACATTTTCACTAGTGAAAATATATTTTGACAGATACTCACTGGTGAAATAATATTCGTTTCCGAACTGTCATTGAAACTATGTAAATTTGACAGTTGGGAAATGACCAATCGAATCGTATAATCTGCTGAAATATTCAATCTTAGTTATTTTGTCGCTTATTCTTCTTATCGTGCCGTGCCCGTGTTCGGGCGTAGGCTTTTACTGGTTAATACCAATTAATGTTTACAATGAGTCTTTGTCGATTTTATAACAATTGACTTATAATGGTCGGTTTAAGAAGAAAAGAGCACGTGTTGCTACCCTTACAAGAGTAAGGACAAGAGTACCCTAAGAGCGATATTACATTGAGCAACAAAACCAACACCAGATTGGCGGTGGCGAGCATCTTATTACATTGCACCACTTTTCAAGCTACCAAGCTACCTGCTCATCTCATAATCTTCATACAAAAAAAAAATACTATACGAAACTAGGTACTCTATGTAGACGTAGAAAATATATAAAATTCAACCTCTCGTATTTCTTTCTGAATTTCATTGTTTTCGAAACAATTGCGTTGACGTTGCGTTGTGTTGACAATTGAGTACGACGATGCAAAAAAAGGTCAGAAAAGGGTTTTTTGTGAAGATTTTTTTCGGCGAACATTGACTTCCAAGAAATTTTTACACACCAGAAAATCGCACAATCTAATACGTACCATCTAAACCTGTATATCTATCTGGTCGCCGAGGTTCAAAAAAAACCTGGTGTCCCGTTTTGTTGCTGAATGTAATATCAGCCTAAGAGCGATATTACACTTGGCCACTCCACCAACACCCGATTTTTTTTGAACCTCGACTACCAGATAGATATACAGGTTTAGATGGTACGTATTAGATTGTGCGATTTTCTGGTGTGTAAAAATTTCTTGGAAGTCAATGTTCGACGAAAAAAACCTTCACCAAAAACCCTTTTCTGACTTTTTTTTTGCATCGTCGTACTCAATTGTCAACGCAACGCAATTGTTTCGAAACCAATGAAATTCAGAAAGAAAAATGAGAGGTTGAATTTTATATATTGTCTTCGTCTACATACTACTACATAGAGTACCTAGTTTTCGTATAGCTTCCTAGACCTATTTTTTTTGTATGAAGACTATGAGATGAGCAGGTAGCTTGGTGAGTGAAAAGTGGTGCAATGTAATAAGATGCTCGCCACCGTCAAAAAAAATCGGGTGTTGGTGGAGTGGCTAAGTGTAATATCGCTCTTACCCTCAATGCGAGTGAAACGTTACAAAAAATTGGGAGGAAATTTCACGCGCTAACAATTAATTAAAGTTTCAACGAGTCCTTGTTGATTTTATAACAATAGAGAATATTTGAACAATTGACTTATATTTAAAGTCAGGAGACGGCCGATATGGAGTCATATCCAGATCTTGACAACGACGATATTTAAGGTTGAAAGCCGTCAAGGAAACCTTTCATCATACGGGGATTGAACCCTCGACCTTCACTCAAGACAGGAGACCACTGTTGTCTTATAAAATTTTTGTCAAAAGGTTAAAGGGCAACTTGTCAACAACAACGGTTACATTCGAAAACCGTCGAGAAAATCTTTCGACCGTACTATGATTCGAGTATAGAACATTCGAGAGACCAATTGAGTAATACGTGTGGCTATCGAAGTTCATATGGCCGCTATATATGTATGTAATAGTGTAAGCCCGTTGAATATCAACGTATGTTTGCGTGGGTGAGTATATGTATGTGTATTTAATAGTTTATATAGTTGTTGCCTAGATGGCGCGTTATAATTACAACACGTAACAATTTAGCAAAGTTGCGATCCTACGATTTATATGTTCAAATATAAGAGATCTCGCATTATTGGCGTTGGATCGTAGCGTAAGTGCGCAATGTTCCGAACCAATGATGCCGGGTTAAATCCCACTCGCGCGACGTGCTTTTTTTTTTTAATTATTTACCGAGGCGAGCGTTATCAGCAGACAGACACACACACACACACACACACACACACAGACGTAATAGGGCTATTATATATATGATACTAGTGTAAGCCCGTTGAATATCAACGGAGCGTTCTCATTACCCGCACTGATAAATAATATTAAATTTAATAGATTTTGTAGTTGTTGTATGTACATATATAGACGGCGCTTTATAATAACATAAACGTTACAATTTAGCAAAGTCGCGAACACTTAAATAATTAATATTGGACCATAGAAATGGGAGAAACATCTAGTAAGAAGGTGTTTTGGAGTATAATAGACTGCCGGATGGAATTAGAAGTTCCAAAACTATTGAAAAATTCCTGGCAGTCTAAAAAAAATATGACGTGTGTCATAACCTCTGTTTGGTTGAATGAGTAAGCGCACCGTCTATCAAACTGGTGATACCGGATTCAAATCCCACTCGCGCGACGTTCTGGTTTTTTTTTAAATTATTAACATCAACGAGCGTTATCAGCAGACAGACACACACACATACATATATATAATATGATATCATCATGTTCAGCCATTCACCATCCACTACTGGATGAAGTCATCTCCAATCCTCTTCCATTCCTGTCTGTCTTGAGCAATCTGCATCCATTTGACTCCATACATTCTTCTCAATTCATCAGCCCATCTTCCACTCGGTCTACCTTGCTTTCTTTCACATACTCTCGGATACCATTCTAGTACTTCTCGCGTCCATCTGCCATCCATTCTTCTCGCTATGTGTCCACTGCAACTTTTTCACTCGTACTGCTATATCTGCCACTTTGGTCATACTTCTTACCCATGTATTTATTTTACGATCTCTTCTTGTTATGCCAAACATACATCTTTCTATGCTTCTCTGTGTGCACTGGATCTTTCGTAGCATTCTTGAATTTAGCGTCCATAATATGATATATATTGCAAGTTCTATAGAATTTTGGACAATGTTTTTTTTTTTTGCGCACTACCATAAAAAAAATGATATTGTGCTTATGCAGCGCGTTGGCAGAGAGGGTTCTAAGGCTCAAAATCCTTTGGGTCTGTAATAAATCTTGTGCGTTAAATTATGAGAAATATTCTATGTCGGTTTGACGTGAACGGCCATCGACGCGGATAGGCTTCACCCTCGTCAGTGGCGGCGCGCGCTCTCTACGTGACTCAATTCGCCACTTTATAATGTGCAAATTCCGCCAGATTGGTCCACTATCGAGATAATGCTCGCCAGGGGACGCCGACGCTGAAAGAGGCCGAGCTGAAAAAAATCGAAATGCATTTTTTGGCGGGGTTTTTGTTCTGTTACGTTCGACGGATCGCGTTCGTTGGCACGTTTTGGGAGAGCGTGTCAGTTCGCTTGACGTTTGTATCGAATGAACAGTAGGTGCGAGAGAAATAAACCAGTCACTTCCGGTTGAATGATTTTGAATGAAAATTACATTCAGACTGACTGAAAATTTGGTATAAAATCGCTTGTATGATTTCATAGATAATTGATTATTTCTCTCTCATTATCTCGTATCTTCGTTGCCTTATTATTTTATTAATACATTTCGCTATTTTATTTCTTTTGAGTAAATATTTTCTCTTTAGGTCATTTCTAAAATATTGGTCCATTTGTAGAATCTGTCAAATTTTCAAATTAAATATCAAAATGTATGTTTTGATGTTTATTTTATGTACTTTAATGTACCTCGTTATAATCATTTTCAGCCGTTCGCCATCCACTGCTGGATGTAGGCCTCTCCAATCCTCTTTCATTTATATCTGTCTTGAGCAATCGATATACATACATCCACTTTGAGTCCACACATACTTTTCAATAAATTCATCAGCCCCATCGTCCACTTCAACATTTTCACACAGATATTCTAATATATAAAACGCTTAAGTTTGTATGTATAAATGTACGTATGGGTCATTCGTCAATTATCAGGCGTTGCTCGGGCACGATTAATAGAAACGACGAATGTATGAATTAATAGAAACGACGAAGTAAATGTTTTCGGCAGATTTAAGCAGATAGTGTTTCGGGAGCCCAAAAAGGGGCCGCCGGGGCAGGAGGGGGGTCTAAGGGGTAGTAAGGGGCCGGCATTGCTTTTCGGGAGTCCAAAAAAGGGTCGCCGGGATAGGAGGGGGGTCTGGGGGGTGGTAAGGGGCCGGCATTACTTTTCGGGAGTCCAAAAAAGGGGCCGCCGGTGTAGGAGGGTGGTCTGGTAGGGTGGTAAGGGTCCGACATTGCTTTTCGAGAGTTCAAAAAAAAGGCCGCTGGGGTAAGAAGGAGGGTTTGGGGGTGGTAAGGGGCCGGCATAGCCTTTAGAGAGCCCATTAAAGAGGCCGCCGGGGCTTGAGGGGGGGTCTGGGGGTGGTAGGGGCCGGCATGGCTTGAGCGAGTCCAAAAAGGGGCCGCCGGGGCTTGTGAGACGTCTGGGGGGTGGTTTGAGGGCCGGAATGGCTTTAGGGGTATCAAAAGTTGAAAAAAATCAAAAAAACCGAAAAAAACTCGAAAAATCCTATAGTGACGTCATAGCGTTACTATACTCCCTAAAATCTATGCCGGCCCCTTACCCCCCCCCAGACCCCTCCTGCCCCGGCGGCCCCTTTTTTGGGCTCCCGAAATAATTTACTAAACAAACACTATATTACATTATATTAATTACACCCCGGGCAAAGCCGGGTAATAAAGCTAGTACATACATAGATCTCCCACGTTGGTCATACTACTTACCCGTGTACTTACTTACTCTTATGATCTCCTCGTGTTATACCAAGTAGGTATACATCTCAACATGCTTCTCTGTGTGCACTGGATCTTACGTTACATTTTCGAATTCTGCATCCACGTTTTAAATACATACATACGTCATAACTTTCAGGTTGTATGCCTTATAACATTTATTATTTAAGCAAAGCGGGATAGATAAGCAATGTTGGATTTAAAAATTACGTTCATTCTTCCAAAAGCGCTCCATCCTAGTTTCATCCAGTCATATTCACCAATTGTCCCAGGGATAAATAATTATGAAATAAACCATGACTACGTTTTGCGTGCAAGATTCATTAAATATCATTTTAGTTTTATTAAAATTCACTTTTAAACCTACTTTTGTTGCAAAATCTATTTTTTTAAATCCACTTAGTCTACTATTTACTAAATGTACCTACTTTAAGGATTTCAAATATTTCTAATTAATCATCCAGTCCTAATTTTTACTTTATCCATATCGGATAAAGCAGTGATGAGAAACTCGCGGCCCGTGGGCCGAATGTGGTCTTAAATGACATTTCTTGCGGCCCAAAATGACAAGTACTTCATCACCAAGTGCATCATTGAATATAAACAAATTCTATGTTTGATATGTTAACAAATTATGCAGTAACAACGGAAAATACATATACATATACGTATATATGTAAGATGAATCGTCACTGACAGAAAACCATAGAGGGCTGTTTTATTTTTTTTTTTATTTACTACAACTATTTTTTCACGGGTAGAGATTTGGGACCAAAATTCATTTATTTTGCAAATGTGTCACACTGTACAATGCAGTTGCAGTCTATTTAAGACAATTGTTTTCAAGACACGCACTTTAGTGTTAGTTCTCCCTAGAATTTCGTCAGTGCACAACGATAACGAAACAATATTGAAAATTCCCATTTATTTTTATGGCAGTAAACATTAAAAAATAGTTCAAAGGCTTTCTTGATAAAATGAATGCTGAATATAATGACCCATTTGTACTACTGCAAAGTTCGTAGGTAAAGCAGAGAAAAGGTTTTAAATAGATTTGTGCTACTTTTAAAAGAAATCAAAATGTTCATTGTTAACAAAGGAAAGTCTATCGAGTATCGATATTTTGGAAGAATCACGAATTTTTTTTCATTCATAGTTTCATTCACAGCTGAGAGAAAATACCTATCCGCACTGCTAATGTAATGTAATGTTATCCTTATATGGCATTGATTACAGCCAAAATTATGCTTTCAAAAAAATGAAAGGAGATTTAATTAGAAGTTATATAAATTGGCACTTTTATCAAATAGGTCAGGCACCACTAGCCACCACAATAAATGTTTGTTTATCGTTTTTTTTTTGTGTCAATATTAAAGAAAATAGCGTAATTTACATGAGGTTGGGACCCGGATTTGTCGTCATGAATTAAGTTATCGATTTGCGCATATTTTTATTAAATTTTGAAAAATACTTTTTTGAAATTTAAATTTATTAAAAAAATATTTGTTAATCCCTTTTCGTGTCTATAAAATAAATTACTGTAGTTTATCGAGGTTCAGGGCGGTTTTATCGTCATAAATTAAATTTGCGCATATTTTGTTTAAAATCCCTTTTTTTAGGTTAGGTTAGGTTATATTAAATAAATTTGTTAACTTTTTTGTATATTTAAGAAAATCGAGGGTTGGACCCGGATTTGTCGTCATGAATTGTTTTTCGATTTGCGCATATTTTGTTTAATTTATGAAAAAAGTGTTTTCGTGAAATTTAGGTTAGGTCGGGTTGGCTTAGATAAATATTTGTTTATCCCTTTTTTGTGTCTTATTAGAGAAAATACTGAAGTTTAGTCGAGGTTCAGGTCCGGTTTGATCGTCATGAATTAAGTTTTGATTTGCGCATATTTTTGTTTAATTTATGAAAAAAGTGTACTTTTCGTGAAATTTAGGTTAGGTTTGGTTGGCTTAAATAAATATTTGTTAATCCCTTTTTTTGTGTCTATATTTAAAAAAATAGCTTACTTTACGTGAGGTTTGGACCCGGATTTGTCGTCATGAATTGTGTTTTCGATTTGCGCATATTTTTGTTTAATTTATGAAAAAAAAGTGTACTTTTCGTGAAATTTAGGTTAGGTTAGGTTGGCTTAGATAAATATTTGTTTATCCCTTTTTTTTGTGTCTCTATTAGAGAAAATACTGAAGTTTAGTCGAGGTTCAGGTCCGGTTTGATCGTCATGAATTAAGTTTTTGATTTGCGCATATTTTTGTTTAATTTATGAAAAAGTGTACTTTTCGTGAAATTTAGGTTAGGTTTGGTTGGCTTAAATAAATATTTGTTAATAAATATTTTTTTTTGTGTCTATATTTAAGAAAAAATAGCTTACTTTACGTGAGGTTTGGACCCGGATTTGTCGTCATGAATTGTGTTTTCGAAATATTTTTTGTTTAATTTATGAAAAAAGTGTACTTTTCGTGAAATTTAGGTTCGGGTTGGCTTAGATAAATATTTGTTTATCCCTTTTTTTGTGTGTCTCTATTAGAGAAAATACTGTAGTTTAGTCGAGGTTCAGGTCCGGTTTGATCGTCATGAATTAAGTTTTGATTTGCGCATATTTTGTTTAATTTATGAAAAAAGTGTACTTTTCGTGAAATTTAGGTTAGGTTTGGTTGGCTTAAATAAATATTTGTTAATCCCTTTTTTGTGTCTATATTTAAGAAAATAGCTTACTTTTACGTGAGGTTTGGACCCGGATTTGTCGTCATGAATTGTGTTTTCGATTTGCGCATATTTTTGTTTAATTTATGAAAAAATAAATACGTTTTTTCGTGAAATTTAGGTTAGGTCGGGTTGGCTTAGATAAATATTTGTTTATCCCGGTTTTTTTTGTGTCTCTATTAGAGAAAATACTGAAGTTTAGTCGAGGTTCAGGTCCGGTTTGATCGTCATGAATTAAGTTTTTGATTTGCGCATATTTTTGTTTAATTTATGAAAAAAGTGTACTTTTCGTGAAATTTAGGTTAGGTTTGGTTGGCTTAAATAAATATTTGTTAATCCCTTTTTTTGTGTCTATATTTAAGAAAATAGCTTACTTTACGTGAGGTTTGGACCCGGATTTGTCGTCATGAATTGTGTTTTCGATTTGCGCATATTTTTGTTTAATTTATGAAAAAAGTGTACTTTTCGTGAAATTTAGGTTAGGTCGGGTTGGCTTAGATAAATATTTGTTTATCCCTTTTTTTTTGTGTCTCTATTAGAGAAAATACTGTAGTTTAGTCGAGGTTCAGGTCCGGTTTTGATCGTCATGAATTAAGTTTTGATTTGCGCATTTTTGTTTAATTTATGAAAAAGTGTACTTTTCGTGAAATTTAGGTTAGGTTTTTGGCTTAAATAAATATTTGTTAATCCCTTTTTTTTGTGTCTATATTTAAGAAAAAATAGCTTATTTACGTGAGGTTTGGACCCGGATTTGTCGTCATGAATTGTGTTTTCGATTTGCGCATATTTTTGTTTAATTTATGAAAAAAGTGTACTTTTCGTGAAATTTAGGTTAGGTCGGGTTGGCTTAGATAAATATTTGTTTATCCCTTTTTTTGTGTCTCTATTAGAGAAAATACTGAAGTTTAGTCGAGGTTCAGGTCCGGTTTGATCGTCATGAATTAAGTTTTTGATTTGCGCATATTTTTGTTTAATTTATGAAAAAAGTGTACTTTTTCGTGAAATTTAGGTTAGGTTTGGTTGGCTTAAATAAATATTTGTTAATCCCTTTTTTTGTGTCTATATTTAAGAAAATAGCTTACTTTACGTGAGGTTTGGACCCGGATTTGTCGTCATGAATTGTGTTTTCGATTTGCGCATATTTTTGTTTAATTTATGAAAAAAGTGTACTTTTCGTGAAATTTAGGTTAAGGTCGGGTTGGCTTAGATAAATATTTGTTTATCCCTTTTTTTTGTGTCTCTATTAGAGAAAATACTGTAGTTTAGTCGAGGTTCAGGTCCGGTTTGATCGTCATGAATTAAGTTTTTTTGATTTGCGCATATTTTTTTTGTTTAATTTATGAAAAAAGTGTACTTTTCGTGAAATTTAGGTTAGGTTTGGTTGGCTTAAATAAATATTTGTTAATGTTTTTTTTTTGTGTCTATATTTAAGAAAATAGCTTACTTTACGTGAGGTTTGGACCCGGATTTGTCGTCATGAATTGTGTTTTCGATTTGCGCATATTTTTTTTTAATTTATGAAAAAAAAGTGTACTTTTCGTGAAATTTAGGTAAGGTCGGGTTGGCTTAGATAAATATTTGTTTATCCCTTTTTTTTGTGTGTCTCTATTAGAGAAAATACTGTAGTTTAGTCGAGGTTCAGGTCCGGTTTGATCGTCATGAATTAAGTTTTCGATTTGCGCATATTTTTGTTTAATTTATGAAAAAAGTGTACTTTTCGTGAAATTTAGGTTAGGTTTGGTTGGCTTAAATAAATATTTGTTAATCCTTTTTTTGTGTCTATATTTAAGAAAATAGCTTACTTTACGTGAGGTTTGGACCCGGATTTGTCGTCATGAATTGTGTTTTCGATTTGCGCATATTTTTTGTTTAATTTATGAAAAAAAGTGTACTTTTCGTGAAATTTTAGGTTAGGTCGGGTTGGCTTAGATAAATATTTGTTTATCCCTTTTTGTGTCTCTATTAGAGAAAATACTGAAGTTTAGTCGAGGTTCAGGTCCGGTTTGATCGTCATGAATTAAGTTTTGATTTGCGCATATTTTTTTTTAATTTATGAGAAAAATTGTGAGGTTTTTCGATTTTGAAAAGTGTACTTTTCGTGAAATTTAGGTTAGGTTTGGTTGGTTTAAATAAATATTTGTTAATCCCTTTTTTTTGTGTCTATATTTAAGAAAATAGCTTACTTTACGTGAGGTTTGGACCCGGATTTGTCGTCATGAATTGTGTTTTCGATTTGCGCATATTTTTGTTTAATTTATGAAAAAAAGTGTACTTTTCGTGAAATTTAGGTAAGGTCGGGTTGGCTTAGATAAATATTTGTTTATCCCTTTTTTTTGTGTCTCTATTAGAGAAAATACTGTAGTTTAGTCGAGGTTCAGGTCCGGTTTGATCGTCATGAATTAAGTTTTTGATTTGCGCATATTTTTGTTTAATTTATGAAAAAAGTGTACTTTTCGTGAAATTTAGGTTAGGTTTGGTTGGCTTAAATAAATATTTGTTAATCCTTTTTTGTGTCTATATTTAAGAAAAAATAGCTTACTTTACGTGAGGTTTGGACCCGGATTTGTCGTCATGAATTGTGTTTTCGATTTGCGCATATTTTGTTTAATTAATTTATGAAAAAAGTGTACTTTTCGTGAAATTTAGGTTAGGTCGGGTTGGCTTAGATAAATATTTGTTTATCCCTTTTTTTGTGTCTCTATTTAGAAAATACTGTAGTTTAGTCGAGGTTCAGGTCCGGTTTGATCGTCATGAATTAAGTTTTTTGATTTGCGCATATTTTTGTTTAATTTATGAAAAAAGTGTACTTTTCGTGAAATTTAGGTTAGGTTTGGTTGGCTTAAATAAATATTTGTTAATAAATATTTGTTTTTTTTGTGTCTATATTTAAGAAAATAGCTTACTTTACGTGAGGTTTGGACCCGGATTTGTCGTCATGAATTGTGTTTTCGATTTGCGCATATTTTTGTTTAATTTATGAAAAAAGTGTACTTTTCGTGAAATTTAGGTTAGGTCGGGTTGGCTTAGATAAATATTTGTTTATCCCTTTTTTTGTGTCTCTATTAGAGAAAATACTGAAGTTTAGTCGAGGTTCAGGTCCGGTTTGATCGTCATGAATTAAGTTTTGATTTGCGCATATTTTTTGTTTAATTTATTTGAAAAAAGTGTACTTTTCGTGAAATTTAGGTTAGGTTTGGTTGGCTTAAATAAATATTTGTTAATCCCTTTTTTTGTGTCTATATTTAAGAAAATAGCTTACTTTACGTGAGGTTTGGACCCGGATTTGTCGTCATGAATTGTGTTTTCGATTTGCGCATATTTTTGTTTAATTTTTATGAAAAAGTGTACTTTTCGTGAAATTTAGGTTAGGTCGGGTTGGCTTAGATAAATATTTGTTTATCCTTTTTTTTGTGTCTCTATTAGTGAAAATACTGTAGTTTAGTCGAGGTTCAGGTCCGGTTTGATCGTCATGAATTAAGTTTTTGATTTGCGCATATTTTTGTTTAATTTATGAAAAAAGTGTACTTTTCGTGAAATTTAGGTTAGGTTTGGTTGGCTTAAATAAATATTTGTTAATCCCTTTTTTTGTGTCTATATTTAAGAAAATAGCTTACTTTACGTGAGGTTTGGACCCGGATTTGTCGTCATGAATTGTGTTTTCGATTTGCGCATATTTTTGTTTAATTTATGAAAAAAGTGTACTTTTCGTGAAATTTAGGTAAGGTCGGGTTGGCTTAGATAAATATTTGTTTATCCCTTTTTTTGTGTCTCTATTAGAGAAAATACTGTAGTTTAGTCGAGGTTCAGGTCCGGTTTGATCGTCATGAATTAAGTTTTTGATTTGCGCATATTTTTGTTTAATTTATGAAAAAAGTGTACTTTTCGTGAAATTTAGGTTAGGTTTGGTTGGCTTAAATAAATATTTGTTAATCCCTTTTTTTGTGTCTATATTTAAGAAAATAGCTTACTTTACGTGAGGTTTGGACCCGGATTTGTCGTCATGAATTGTGTTTTCGATTTGCGCATATTTTTGTTTAATTTATGAAAAAAGTGTACTTTTCGTGAAATTTAGGTAAGGTCGGGTTGGCTTAGATAAATATTTGTTTATCCCTTTTTTTGTGTCTCTATTAGAGAAAATACTGTAGTTTAGTCGAGGTTCAGGTCCGGTTTGATCGTCATGAATTAAGTTTTTGATTTGCGCATATTTTTGTTTAATTTATGAAAAAAGTGTACTTTTCGTGAAATTTAGGTTAGGTTTGGTTGGCTTAAATAAATATTTGTTAATCCCTTTTTTTGTGTCTATATTTAAGAAAATAGCTTACTTTACGTGAGGTTTGGACCCGGATTTGTCGTCATGAATTGTGTTTTCGATTTGCTCATATTTTTGTTTAATTTATGAAAAAAGTGTACTTTTCGTGAGGTTTAGGTTAGGTTAGGTTGGCTTAAATAAATATTTGTTTATCCCTTTTTTTGTGTCTCTATTAGAGAAAATACTGTAGTTTAGTCGAGGTTCAGGTCCGGTTTGATCGTCATGAATTAAGTTTTGGATTTGCGCATATTTTTTTTTAATTTATGAAAAAAGTGTACTTTTCGTGAAATTTAGGTTAGGTTTGGTTGGCTTAAATAAATATTTGTTTATTGTTTTTTTTGTGTCTATATTAGAGAAAAAACTGTAGTTTACTCCAGGTTCAGGTCCGGTTTGATCGTCTTGAATTAATTTTTCGATTTGCGCATATTTTTGTTTAAATTTCGAAAAAAGTGTACTTTTCGTGAGGTTTAGGTTAGGTTGGGTTGTCTTAAATAAATGTTTGTTTATTGCTCTTTTTTGTTTTTTTTTTGTACGACCTGTGAACAATTAGAAGATGGATAAATTGGTCTTTCTATTAAATAGGTTGTGCACCACTGGGATAAAGTATCGTGATTGTGTGACAAATTCGATTTTTTACTCTTTTTTTTTTTAATTTAATACATTAAAGTTGTCTCTGTATTTTTTATTATTTTATATTATAAGCTTAAAGTTCGTTTGTATATTTGTACACACATATGTACATACGTACCTACTTATTTTGTTTATTGCTTTGCCGCCATGTTGGCCCTCATACATATATATCAATAATAAGCAGCTGCAGATCGTCAACTGACAATTCTGAATTCGTCTAGTAATAGTATATAATAATAGTATAAATATTAATGTACCTATTTATAAAAAATACGTAAACTGGAAAACTTTTTCGAACCGTATACAGTACATTCGGTAGATGTTATTTACTATGTATCAACAAAAAATACTGCGCAACTGATAAATAGAAGCGATTTGGTGTCGAACGTTTAAAAATATCCATAGTCCCAGTGCGGATCACTGGTACGATTGATGATTGGCGACAAAGTGACCCATCGGGATTTGCACTAAACACTACAATCGTTTACTGCACCGAACAACTGCAATGCATTGACAGTGACTATAAATACCCATACATAAACTCACTATGGTTATACGAGAGTGAACCAAAATATATGTACATCACCTTTTTTTGAGTATTCTGGCACCTTTCTCTAGTAAATATATCGTGTCAGTGTACTAGCGACAAGTAGCAATCTTAATTAAAACCTTTATTTATTTTATACAATATTAGCTAATTTAACTTACATCTATTACATATTTATAACAACTACATAAATCTATTACACATTATACACTATACTTTTACATAACTACTATCTCCCACAGAGGTGTCTCCTCACACTTTTCAAGAATGCACCTATGGTCTTAGAAGACTTGACGTACTCCGGTAGGGCATTATACATTAATGCACCCCTGTGAAAAACACCACCACTGTCTTTGTTTTTCTTATTCTACCTACAACTTATTGGTTATTATTTCTAGTACAATAACTATGGATAACTAATGATATAATTCTTAAAATAATTTGGCAATAACTTATGATCTAAAAGACAATGTGCTTAACTTTAAACAATTTCTAATACTCACCCATCCCAATTCATCTAACATACTTCTAATACTTTTTAATATTTATTTAATATTATACAAAACTTGGGGGGTTTGGTTTGTCCGAGTCCATGTGGAGACTTCTATGTAGTAGTTGTGCTGATAGCGCGTGCGCACACTTGGCTCTACTGCAGCGCCATACGACACAGAAACTTCACTCAACACTTGACGGGTGAATAGCGAAATACTATGGTGCGCACACTTGGACACATTCGACACATTCAACCGGCGAATAGCGAAATACATACCATCTGTCACCTCGCTTTCGGAACGTTTGTATTTCACTCACGATTCTGACATGGACTCCCCAGACGAAGACGAAGCTCTTATGTTGGCCGCATATTTATGTAGGATCCCATTTTAGAGGACAGGGTGATACGGGGTATAATGAAACCGCTATTCGCTGTTCGACATGCTTTATTTACCAAAGCACGTTGAGGAATGATGCCTCGGCGTCCCGCTAGGCGGCGCCACTCCGCAAACTCTCATACACAACACGATTCCTGGCTCATATTTAAATCCCACGTTTATATGAATGATTAATTAAATACTTTTATTGTTGAATGTAATTTATAACGGTATGTCATCAAGGATCGGTTTTTTTATTTTTTTTATTTATTAGACGCCTAAAAAGGCTTTTACAAGAAATAATATAAACAAAAAAGATAAGAATACAAGAGTAATGTACAAATGTATAAATAGAAACAAAAATATAAAAAAAATGACTATAAGAACAGTAAAATTTAATTGAACTGAGAAGAGAAACTTCTTAAAGAAAGCAGCTTTACCAAATGAATGCTCATGCAGAAATAATCCAAAAGATTCCCATACTCATTACCGGTCCGAATCAACCTAGTAATAGGAGATTGTACATAATAGTTGGTGCATGAATTACCTTCATCAACAAACAATAATTGAGATCGTGTAAAACGTGCAGGAACCTTTAAACGTAAAATTGACTCAACAAGAGCAGGACAATCAATTAGAGAATTTACAATTTTATAAAATAAGACCAAGTCATTCACAACTCTTCTATCAGATAATTTATGCATTCTCAAACTAAGTAAAAGAGAGTCATAACAGTTATTATCAATAAGATACATGAATTTATACATAATGAATCTTAAGAATTTATTTTGAACTCTTTCTAGAGAATATAAATGAATAAAATAAGAAGGAGACCAAACAATAGAGTTATACTCTAACTTACTTCTGACAAGTGAAGAGAATAATAATTTTAAGGTATTAATATTTCTAAAACATTTAGTAACTCTAAAAATGAAACCCAATAATCTGTTCCCCTCTCCAGAAATACAATTAATGTGCTCATTAAAAGTGAGGTGCTCATCAAACATATCCGTAGTGGTGTAGGCAGCGCCATTTGCGGATATGCGATACAACTCCCCACCGCGTCAAGCGCGCGATATTCGCGCGTTTTCTTCGCTAAGCGAATACGAATTCGCAGAGGTGTACGAGCGCCTTCAAAACGGTTTATTGCTCTTGATTATTACTTAATTTCTACAACAACGATTGCTTTAAACGGTGATAGTAACTAGGTGAGAGGGTGGGGGGGTCATCATTAGCCGATATAATGCTTATAATATAAACTCACCTGTTAAGTTGGGCGTGTGATATCGCTTTAATGGCGGCTCGTAAAAATGCCTGTTTAAAATAAGCAAATAAAACCGTTTTACAACCGACCACCCAATGAGTGCATTCCTTATTACATAATTCATATCTGAACGGGGCCATAGTTCCTTTGTGTCGAATTACGACCGAGCGCGTAATTTACTCGCCTTTTCGCGCAAGCAAGGGGTTAATTGTTCAACACGACACGCGAATTATGCCGAAAATTTACATATTTATCTCGCCGTGTTGTAATCGAATTTTTCACATCGATTCCGTCGAATATCGAGCAAGCTATATGTATGTACATACTAGCTTTATTACCCGGCTTTGTAATTAATATAATGTAATATAGTGTTTGTTTTAAATTATTTCGGGAGCCCAAAAGGGGCCGCCGGGGCAGGAGGGTCTGGGGGGGGGTGGGGTGTAGCTTAATATAATGTAAATATACGTGTTTGATTTTTAGTAAAATATTTTGCGTGGGCAGGAAGGGTGGTTCCGTGAACGGGGAAAGATCGAAGTTGGTTGTAAGAGGTTTATTCCACTGGAGCCGAACGGGGTTCGGTCCAGCATTTGAGGAATGATCTCTAAGGCCAATGACTATTTATAGTAGGCGATCAGAACGCCATTGGTCTATTTTGGCGGGATCGCCACGCGGTCTCATAACGCTACAATATATTTTTTTTTTTCGGTTATTTTTATTATTTTTGGACTTATTTTGGAACTTTTTTTGAACTTTTTTTTTTGATTTTTTCAACTTTTGATACCCCTAAGGCCATTCCGGCCCTCAAACCACCCCAGACGTCCCTCAAGCCCCAGCGACCCCCATTTTTAACTCCCTCAAGCCATGCCGGCCCCTACCACCCCCAGACCCCCCTCAAGCCCCGGCGGCCCCTTTTATGGGCTCCCGAAAAGCAATGCCGGCCCCTTACCACCCCCAAACCCTCCTTCTTACCCCGGCGGTCCCTTTTTTGGACTCCCGAAAAGCAATGCCGACCCCTTACTAACCCCCAGACCCCCCTCCTGCCCCAGCGGCCCCTTTTTGGGCTCCCGAAACACTATCTGCTTAAATCTACTTAAATCTGCCGAAAACATCTACTATCGTGTGTACTTCGTCGTTTCTATTAATCGCACCCGAGCAACGCCTGGTAATTGACGAATGACCCATACGTATGTACATACAAACATTAGTGTTTTATATATTAGAATGTACATACATACACGAGTTACCTTTGCCGATGTGTATGGTGAAACATTATTTTGCAACGTTGGTTCGCCCGTGCGAAACAAACGTTCAGACTCGCGCTAAATCAACAGGCAAAGTTAAATTTTGGGGTTTCGAACCGGTAAGTTCGATCGCTCCGGGGTGGATTCCTTATCTAATATTAGCTAAGGTCCGTTTGACCCAAGCCTCCGCAACTGTTTATCCTCCTCAGACAGATTAAAGCCGCGGTTTACAGCCGCCGAAAGCAAACGACTTTAAGTATGTATGTATACACTCCTCCTATTCGCCTTGGCAACTTTGAGCTTTGACGAAATTGTTACCTGTTGATACGATAACGAATATACATTCAAATCGCTTCAATATCAATACCCTGCCAGTACTGTAGTATTGCGACGCAATTCAAAATATCAACTAACTGGCAATCGTTGAAACAAATTGTATATGAAGCCTACCAAAATAAAATTCAAAAAAGTACTTCTTTAAAGTTTTCTATCGATTAGTTGAACAGCGTAGAAAACAGACGGACCGTCAAACATAAACTTGCCCATATAAGGATATTTTGAACCGTTTTATTGAACCTACATATACATACATACATAACATACTTAATTAACATAAATTAGTATGAAACGAAATTTTATTCAACTTAACGTATATTCACCGAACAAGAGATTGCTCTAAATCAGCGGTTCCCAAACTGTAGATCGCGAAAAGTTTTTGAAATTTATTTATTATTTATTTATTTATTAGAGAAAAACTTCCTTGTATGGTATAACAGCTTTCGCCAAATCGCCGTACAGGGAGAGAGATTACAAATATACATACATTATAAGTAAAACGTGAAATATGTAAATATGTACATATGTATAAGAATAAAATAGTTCATGCAAAACATGAATACACTATTATATTTGATAATGATAATTTTTATCGCAGCTGCTTGCTTTCGTTAATTAAATTATATAAAAATAAAAAATAATCTAGATATATTGTTAAGGACATGGTTATATGTAGTTGCATGTGACTCAGTAGATTAACAGAATTAAGCAACGAAAGTGTGAAAGTAGGCTTAAAAATTAATTTTAATTTAAAACTGAAATTATGTTTAATGAATTTTGGACGCAAAGCGCAGTCACAGTAGATAATCATACTGTGGAGATAGTTGATAGTTATTTATACCTAGGGCAATTGGTGAATATGACTGGTTGTAAAGAAGAATAAATAAAACGAAGAATAAAACTAGGATGGAGTGCTTTTGGAAAAATGAACATTGTTTTTAAATCCTACATTCCGCTATGCTTAAAAATGAAGGCATACGACCAATGCGGTACTGCCAGTTATGACGTATGGATGTGAAACGTGGATGCTAAATTCAAGAATGTTACGCAAGATCCAGTGGACACAGAGAAGCATAGGAAGAGGTATGCTCGGTATCTCGACGCGAAAAATACTGGAATGGTATCCGAGTATCCGAGAGGATGTGAAAGAAAACAAGTAGACCGAGTGGAAGATGAGCTGATGAATTGAAAAGAATGTATGCGAGTCAAGTGGATGCAGATTGCTCAAGACATACAGGAATGGAAGAGGATTGGAGAGGCCTTCATCCAACAGTGGATGGTGAATATAAATTCGAATGTGCTTGATTCACTTTTTCGCATCATTGTGCGCGTCGGACTCAGAGCGAAGAATTGTAAACGGGGTATCGTTTGCTGATCAATTTATTATTAAGGGTATATTAACGTGGCGTCGCGACGCACCGTTTAAGGGTGATTTGCCACGATTCTCCCCCAGACCCATGCCTTAGGGGTTGAGATTGTTTTCACATAATACACTGGGGAGCTTGTGTGGGCTCCAGGGTAAATATTTGCCAACAAAAAGCCGCGGTTAGTCTCCCCCTTCAGCCGATTGCTGAACAAACACGGGGATCGCCGCAAATCTCCCAGCGCTAATTTGCGTAATTTACCCCCTCGTCTCATCCCTTCATTGTTTCAGTTCACGGATCTCTCATCCCTCTACCCCCAACACCCCCACCTCCTTCTTTCATTCAAAATTCGTATTATTTTCTTTGGGTAAACACATCGCAGAATCAATTTGCGGGGGACCGCATTACCATACTAAATTGGTCGACGAGCGAAGGGGCGTTCAACTAAAATATCATCCCTGTCTCTCTGTCTTGGGCTGCTAATTTCTAAGTATGTGTATGTGTGTGTGTGCTTTCAGGATAGAATAAATATTGTAAGACACCGCTGAAGGAAAGGATGGACGCTTCTAAAATTTCGCTCGAAAGCGTTGTACGTAGTAGCTTTGTTTGCCCGAAGGCGTTTGCATTTTAAAATGTTTAAGTAGACCAGTGTAAATATGCATACGTGTCTACTTAGTCACTAGTTTTAATCGCATTAACCTGTTTTGTAATTTTGTCAAAGTTTAAAGTAACCAACACTATAACACTATGTGTGATGTCTACCGATTTATTTATTTATTATATATATAATAGCCGAAATCCGTCTGTCTGTATGCTGATAACGCTCGTCGACGTAAATGATTAAAAAACCAGAACGTCGCGCGAGTGGGATTTGAACCCGGTATCACCAGGCTGGGATGAATCGTGCTAACATTATCATCCAAACGGAGGCGATGACGGATGTGCTATAATTGGCCAATATTAATTCGTAAAGTGTTTGCAACTTTGCTAAATTGTTACGTGTTGTATTATAACGCGCCATCTATGCAACAACTATAAAAACTATTAAATACACATACCCACGCAAACATACGTTGATATTCAACGGGCTTATACTAGTATTATATAATAGCTAAAGCTAATTACATAATCACCCTAACTATGCACTTATATGTACAGAGATGTTTTTTTAAGACTGCCAAGAATTTGTGGAATAGTTTTGGAACTTCTGTCTATTGTATTCCAAAACACCTCTGTACAAGATGCTCCTCCTATTTCTATTAGCTCTTATATTTTTTTATAATTAAATTATATTCACATATGTACATCCATTCCTCTCACAATAAATTTACTAAAATATGATGGTGACATATTATTATCTAACTTAAATATAAATACCATTAAAAGTATCATTCACATTCATCCAATCTAATTAAATCGTCATCTTTTTTTATACTAGCATACCTATCCGCATTTAAAATACATCTCATACCTCTATTTTGTAGTATTTGTAATCCATCTCTAGTTGACTTGACATATTTAATAATGTACCACAATACATAAGATGTGGTCTGACAATTACATTATAAATTATAGTTTTAGTTTCTTGAGATAATAATCTTCTTAGCCGACATAATATTCCTATTTTTTTTTATTAAAAATTGACCGTGTAACTTAAAATCTAACTTATCATCCAGTATTATACCCAAATATTTGAAATTATTAACTAGTTCAATATTACTTTCACCATATTTTAACCTAAAATCAGTTTTATTAATCTTATTATAATTAATCACCATTGCATTGGTTTTTTCTACATTTAATTTTAATTTGTTGTCATTCAGCCAACTTATTAAATTACCTAATGCAAAATTTAATGTTTACATTATAAAATTAATATTTAAATCAATGTGTCATTTGTTTTGAAGAAAAATTAACTACACATTTTAGTGGATAACTTTTATTATAATCATAAACACGAAGGCAAGAAATTTAAGAAAACAAAAAAGTCATACATTTCAGTACCAATTAATTTCGATTACTTATCTTTCAAAATAATAAGAGCTAACGACATTTTGATATTAAAATACAGAATCCTCTATGTATAATGCACTGTTTTCAAGTACTAGCAACGTATGAATGTGTGCTATTTTTCATTATAATATTAGTCCATATTGATTTGATTTATTGCATAAAAGTGTGATTGCATGGTAAAATAATCGAATCAGAAATGAATATTATCAGAGCGCATCCGTGCAACTAGACTACTCGTCTAATTGCCGCATTGTTGCAAGAAAAACGTAATTTGCGGCAGATGGTCGCCTGCGAGAGAAAAAAAATATCCACCATTGAGACAACCGGGTGTTGAATACTGCCCAAGTTTTAATGGCCATTATAAATTATTTTTAGGTATAAAAAGCCATTTTGTCTAATATATAAGCATTAGCGGCTTTTTTGTACGCAAAGCGTCTCCGAATAATTAGCGTGTGAATCCCTTCGCGGCCATTTTGCGACTGACCCTTGCGCTTTTTTTTTTTTTTTTTTTTAATCAAAATCAAATATTTGGAGACCTTTGCGAATAATACTCGTTTGCGTAGACTCCTGTTTGTTTCGTGCCTTAGAATATGATACCAGTGTACTCTTTGCGCCTTAGTATTGAACAGCTTGTAGTATTTTTTGATTCAAATCATTTAACAGGCATATTGAATCATTTTCTTGCTTTTTATTTGAACACAAGGATATCTGTCAGAAAATGTTATAAATTTTATATATATGTACCTATGTATTAACAGCATAGTTTGAAATACCCGCATTGTATAAAGCAGCGGTCGGAAACCGGCGGCTCCGGAGCCGCATGCGGCTGTTTGTATGAAAACCTGCAGCTCTCACTTTTGCGTAAACTTTATAATACTTGTTAGTAATAAACTGTCAGACATTAAGAAATATCATGAAGATTTTCTTAAAGCTATCTATACATTTCATAAATGAGCAACATTTAATTTAATTTTGCATATGTACATATTATATAATTTAAAAATAATATGTTGCGGCTCCCAAACTTTATCAATTTTGCAAGGTTTTCCCTAATATGGCTCTTAGCTCGAAAAAGGTTCCCGACCACTGTTATAAAGGAATAGGAATAAAACGCTTATTCATTTTATACAATGCCAATGACCGAATCAATTTTTATCTCACCAATTTGATAAGGTGAAGAAAAATAAATTTGTACCGTTTTTTTCCACGCGTGCTTTTCTGATATCATTTTATGAAGTGTAGTACATTTTTCACTTTGTCTGGGCAATTTCACATTTTGCCTTTAACATGCACACGAATAACAATCATAGTATTGGAATGAAAATACAAATAAAGGTTCTTCGTATTGTTTTTTTTTTCCACTCTGTAAAATTGTCAACTGTGTGAAACTGTATTAGTAATGCATTCAGCACGTAAAATATCGATTTTACAAAGTGCGAAAACATTGATCAGGGAAACGGCAGGTTTCGGGTTTCGAGCTAGGCACGACCCGAGACTATAAAACACAGATTTCAGGTGTATTCCCTCGGGAAAAAGTCCAGCAATAGCTTATATCTGGACTATATGGAGGGATAGGGGCAATTTTATCGGGTCATGGAGCTCTATCCACTTCTCAGGTGATGTTTCAGTTCGATAGTTTCGAGATATATCGCAATAACACTCGACAAACCCCCCACACATATGTACACAGCATTGGTTTGATATGTTATCTTTTTCATATTCGATATAATAATAAGACCGTGGTATACAAGATCCAAGCTAAAAACCATTCAACGTTACTAATTCTGAATACGAATATGATATGCTAATTTATTTACTACCCCTAAGCTAGTTTACTACACCCATAAGACAACAATTAAAGTTTAATAAGCTATTTTAATACCCCCATAAGACGAAAATTAAAAGAAACAACATCTTACTAAAGTTTCCTATATTATATTTGGACTAGTGTAAGCCCGTTGAGTATCAACGCCCGCTGAATTTTAAATATCGTAAAGCGCTTTTTTAATAGAGATCCCCACTAATTGATCGAAAAAACAATAGTTTTTATAGCGTCATCTATGTATTATAGCAATCCCCACTAATTGAACGCTATCGATACCCACTCAAAAATTTTTTTTTTTTTTTACTTTTCTATTTACATATACATATTATATATATTAATTATTATATATACATATAATAATGTAGCGTGGACAGGATGTGTAGTTCCGTAAACGGAGAGAAACGCAGCAGTGTGGTTGCAAGTAGTTTATTGGTTGAAGCCGAACGGTCCGTTCGCTCCAAGCCGCCGAGCCCGAATGGCTTCTGTGGCAAACAGTGCCTATATTTATACTAGGCGATCACAGCGCCATTGGTCCATTTTGGCGGGAGAATGATATCCATTTAGTATCTTTACGCCACGCGGTATCTTAACGCTACAATAATTATAATTTTGTAAGTGATTTTGTAAAAATCAAAAAACCAAAAAAAAAAATAGTTTCTATAGTGCCATCTATGTATTATTAGCAGAATCACGATCCCTTTTGTAGGTAAAGCCGAGTCACGATATGTTTAAAAAAAAGGACTAAACCGACCAAGGGCGATAGAGTATAGCGTTGATGACTCTCGAGCTTGCGGTCGTGGGTTCGATCCCCCACTCGTTCTGGTGGTTTTTTAATATTTTTTCCTCAGCTAGCGTTATCAGCAGACAGACAGACAGACAGACAGACGGATTTCGGCTATTATATGTACATACATACATATGTATATACATATAATATAAAATATCTAAATTTTATGGCAAAGATTGCAAAATGTCAAAACGAAAAAAATTCCACAAACCTAGAGCAAACCATGAAATTTTCATATCATTTTCGAATTCAGCAGATCGGAATTCGTAAAAAAAATACAGTTTTTGCAACTTTTTTCACACAAGGAGCGTCTTCGACTGCATTCGACTTATCGGGTCACAATCAAAAATATGCATTGTGTTCAATATACATACATATGTATATACAATATCGATTTTTCACATACACGTGTATACAGAGGGGTTTAAATATTTTAAGTGCGATAGGTGTCAGCAATAATGCCGGCATTGCGTGTCCGAACGTATAAATCTGCACGAGATGGGCCACCCGATAGCAGCGGACCTCCCGACTGATAGATTGAGCCGCCCTGGAGCAATATCTTGTGGCCGATCTGCGCTCACGTACGTCTCTGTGTATATTCCCGTATATATTCCTGTGTGTGTGTGTGTTCCTACCGACAACTCATATTTCACACGAGACCCATTTTTGAACAGCCCTGGTTGCATCGTAATAAAACTATCGCCCCGTACGAGATCATTAATCGTACCACCCACTTACAGACACCCCATTGATTGGGCGTGAAAATTCGACCATTTTCCCATGAAAAGTAATTTTCCAAATAGATGAA
This sequence comes from Parapsyche elsis, assembly GCA_022651745.1. NCBI lineage: Eukaryota > Metazoa > Arthropoda > Insecta > Trichoptera > Hydropsychidae > Parapsyche > Parapsyche elsis. The sequence continues at coordinate 256,726 of JAGVSN010000016.1, forward strand.
ATTTTGGAAAAAAAAAACCTTTTTCAGATTAAGGCACGTTTCAGAACATTCGGTATGCGAGTTTTAATGCCGGCCCTTCATATTGGACGAGCGGTGCCGAGCGCCAAGGTGTGGGTATGTCGCTCGAACATTTTCGCGCTAACGCCAACGTACTTTATAACATTCACGCGACATCCGCAAAAGTTGAGCGAACCGCAAAAAAAGCAAGATGGGGGACCCTTCCCACACTACGGACCCCAGTGTTGTCTGTGCCTTTAGTGCATAATCATGTGTACCAATTCGGTGACTCTGAACTTTCTCGAAATTCTCCACCAAGAACCCGCGATATGGGATCCAAAACACCGATTCCACGATGACACTTCGTTTGCTGCCACTTGCTAGTTGATACTAGAGTGGCGCCACTAGCGATACTATAGCAGCGCTCTGGACGGGCGAGCAAGCGGCAGCTGACCACAGCGCTAAAGCCAACATTTCACGAAAATTCGTGGAACATTCTAGGAAAATTCGCGCGATGGTGAAGTGGCGGCATTAGAGTTTGTTCATGAGTTTTTTTGCTTACATTGAAAATTTGTTTTATTATTGGTAACCCATTTATATACAAATGTATGTAGATCATCATCATCATCATTTTCAACCATTCACCATCCACTGCTGGATGAAGGCCTCTCCAATCCTCTTCCATTCTTGTAAATAGTAGTGCGAGGGTCTGCCTGAGTAGCCATGGAAAACTCGCATACATTCACGGCACGTACACATGCACTCACTCACTCGAGCATACTCACGTACGGGTAGTTACATATGTACATTACCATAATGTCTGACTCATCATCATCATCATTTTCAGCCGTTCACCATCCGCTGCTGGATGAAAGCCTCTCCATTCCTGTCTATCTTGAGCAATCTGCACCCACTTGGCTCCACACATTCTTCTTCATTCGTCAGTCCATCTCAATAATTCATCAGCCCATCATCCACTCGGTCTACCTTGCTCATATACCTACATATATAGGTATCAATAATAAACACTCGTTGATTTTCAGCTGGAAATACTGTAATACATTTATTAGTTTACGATATTAAACATGAAGGAACCTTACTTTTCACCACGAATAGAATCATTCCACTTTTGAACAATAACTTTTGCTTTGTTCCTAGCATAGGAAAGTGGAATAATTGGACTTTTTGAGAGTTGAATTGAGCTTTGCATTTCAACTGGTTAAAAGCGTGTAATAATTTTTTAACATATTACAATAATATGATTCTTCCAACTGTTTAAATGAAATGAAGTACAAGGCCTTAAGCAGATTAATTAAATATTTTCGGAAAGTCAAGTTATTCCACATTCAAAACAAACGCTTTATAATAATGTAATGGAAGGTACTAGACTAGACACTAAGCCACGAGGGACCAAGTGTTCCGTGAATGTATTAAGATAAAAATATTCGGTGTCTAAAAAAATTTGCGGAAACTTTGATCTAGATAACAGCAACAGCATCTCAAGTTTCATTCGCAACAATAATGCAGACTGCCGTGTGCGTCTTCTTCATTTGCATGTCAAAAAGCATAGTATGATTTTTCGCACACGAGTGTCTTCAAAAGCCCGTGATATGTATCAAATGCGAGTGTGTCGAAACACACTCAAAAAGTCACTTTAAATATACATACATATGTATGTATACCGGGGGTTCACATAATAATGGATCAAGTCACAATTGTGAAAAATTGCTCTTCTCTACCCCAATGGGTAGCTAAGATACATCATATACATAATAGCCCTATTCCGTCTGTCTGTTGCTATTATAACGCGTTATTTATGCAACAACTATAAAAACTATTAAATACATACATACATATACATATATGTGGGTATTAAATACATATAATCACAGTACGGGTGATGAGAAACCACTCTGTTGATATTCAACGGGCTTACACAAGTCATATATACATACATATAATAGCCCTATTCAGTCTGTGTCTGTGTGTCTGCTGTGTGTCTTTTTGTGTGTCTGTCTGCTGATAACGCTCGCCGAGATGATAATAATATAAAAACCAGAACGTCGCGCCATTGGGATTTGAATCCCAGATCACCAGGTCGGAACAGTGAACGCTTACGCTATGATCCAACGCCGATAATGCGAGACCTACTATATTTTGAACACATAAATTCTTAGTAGGTTCGCGACTTTGCTAAATTGTAACGTTGTTGTGTTATAAAGCGCCATCTATGTATATAAAAACTATTAAAATACACATGTATACTCACCCACAAAAATACTAACAGTACTGGTGATGAGAAACCGCTCCGTTGATATTCAACGGGCTTACACTAGTACATATTTTTTATTTATTTAATAATTACATGGAGAGGCGGCATAGCCGATAGTCCCATGGGGTTTGGTATCAGTTAACAAAATAATAAAAAAAACAGTATCATAAACGAAAAAGAAAGAGAGGACAGTATTGCCAAAATTAAACAAAATTAAAATAAAAAATAAAATCAAAGATAAAAAAATAGTAACAAAAGTAAAAATTGAGATAAAAAACAAAAATAAAAAAAAAAATAAAAAAAAATTAAATAAAAATAAAAATAATAATAATAATAGGCCATATATTAAAGAGTTACAAATACCCATTGCTTTTTAAGAATAAATCTAGTTGATTTTTATATAAATTAACATTTTTTTAAAGTGACTTTTGAATCCGGATGACTATTCCAAACTTGAACCACTCTATTTGAAAATAATGCATCTCTAACAAGCTTATTTGATTTTTCTTTTCGGAGTCTAAGAGTATGACCTCTTAGATGAGGGTTCTCATTGAACATAATGAGGTTGGTCATTTTACATGAATAATGATTATTTATTATTTTGAATACTTCAATTAAATCACCTCTTAATCTCCTCGTCTCCAATGTGGAGAGATTCAGTCTCTTCAATCTTTCATGATAAGGTAGTGATCGAAGTTCGGATGGCATTTTTGTCATTCTTCTTTGGACCCTCTCGAGACGTAGAATATCTTTTTTTAAATGAGGATTCCAAACATTACATGCAAACTCCAATTTCGGTCTGATATATATGTATATGATCATTGACATATGTACATTTGTACATATGTCAATGACAGAAGTCAACTAAAAAGTCTAACAAGTTTAAGTTGTTGTACTGCTAATATTAGACCTCTTTACTTTCAGTCTAATTATCTCAGTATCTATTTTATGGACTTGATCCATTAATATAGTGAGCCTTTAGCATTGTGGGATTATCCTGGATTCGAAACATTTCAGGCAAGTTAGAGAAATGTTCAACATTTGAAACGCGCCAGTTTGAATATCGCGCGTGTTTGTTTACCTGAAGTGAAATGTTTCACCATTGAACGTGCAATGGGCTCGCTTTTTCCGGATTTTTCTTTGTGCGTTTTCCGACGCTTTTCCGAGACTTCGAAGTGTCGTAACATTAACCCAAGGGGGAGACACTCGTGCGAAATTTTCAAACTCGCCAAAAAGTCCACTTTGCCCACTTTGAAGGTCGCACTCTCGGGCGTGTTATTTCAAAACTCTCGATGAGCGAAAAAAGAACACCGTCAAAATAACTTTTATTGCGAACGAATGCGAAAACTTTGTGCATCTGAACGTTTTGTTCGTCTTCCTTCTTCTTTTTTTTTTTTTTTTTTGTTTGTTTTTTGAAATCGACGAAATTCGTACGATTTCGAATAACGACGAACGCTTTGGCGATGCTGATTGGCCTAGCTTTAAAATGTACATGTATAGTGTAGATATCACAGACTAATTGTGAAAATGAAATGGTTAGTCATTTTATACAACGCCTAATTCTAAGAAATAAATGAATTTCGCTGTCCGAATATATTTTTTCCTCTCACCAATCTCTCCAACTCATCCTGAGGAACAATTGGAACAAGTTATTTTCAACTTAAGTTGCAACGTGCTATTTTTGCCATTAAACTAGTGTAAGCCCGTTGAATATCAACGGAGCGCTTTCTCATCACCCGTACTGAAAAATAATAGTTTTTATAGTTGTTGCATAGATGGCGCGTTATAATAACAACGTAACAATTTAGCAAAGTCGTGAGCCTATTAATAAGCGGGTTCGTTTTATCTAGTTTGTCAAATTGAACCGGGTCGCGACTTACTGGTTTTTTTTTAATTATTTACTGAGCGTTATCAGCACACATACACACACACAAAGACAGACAGACGGAATTGGGCTATTATATACATACTAGTGTAAGCCCGTTGAATATCAACGGAGCGTTCTCATCACCCGTACTAGAAAATTATATATTTAATAGTTTTTATAGTTGTCTATAGTATAGCATCTATGCAACAATGCGCCATCTATGGCGCGTTATAATCTAACGTTATAATTATTAATTATTATATACATAATAATTATAATTTTGTAAAAATCAAAAAAAAAAAATATATATAGTTTTTATAGCGTCATCTATGTATTATTAGCAGAGTCACGATCCCTTTTGTAGGTAAAGCAGAGTCACGATCCCTTGTATAGGTAATGTTTAAAAAAAAAAAGGACTAAATTGGCCAAGGGCGATAGCGGATAGCATTAGTGCGAGTCCTCTCGAGCCTGGGGTCCTGGGTTCGATCCCCCACTCATTCTGGTTTTTTAATTATTTTTCCTCGGCGAGCGTTATCAGCAGACAAACAGACAGACGGATTTCGCCTATTATATATATAATATGATTTATAAAGCCTAGTACTTTTGCTTAACCATTTTTGCCCCGATAAAAATATATTTTTCAATTATTTTCCGGATTAGGCAACCTTGTCTAAATGCATTCAAACAATCAATGTAATTTTAACTTTTGTGTTGATTTCGTTGCTCTTTTGCAGTTATACATAAGTGGCAAAAATTCATTTCGAAAAATAAAAATAACCTTTTAAAACGCATTAAAGCACACTTGTACATGAACATTATATTTCAGCTTTGCAACTTTTTCTTGCGATAAAACTTATGAAATTCCGTTGCAGCCAAAGGCGGTTGCTCGTCATCAGGAAGTAGCACATCCTCTAAAATATCACATACCATACATACCAGAGCTACTCAAACATTTTTAAAATTAAAATTAAAAAAATCTACCTATATACTATTAACTTTCCATACATGTACATACATACACAAGTATGTATGTAGATTCAACCGAATGTTCCAGTATTATAGTATAAATTTATTATATTTGTATATTGTGTAGCTTCAGCGCAACATTTGAGAAACACTGACACACCTGCACTCCATTTTTCGAGAGAAGACGTATCCTGGGAAGATTCTCAAAGCCACTCTACACGGCTCGTATATACAAAATCCTATATTCAAAACCATATTTCTCTACTGGGCGCGCCTCGACTCTATCGACTACAAAACGAACAAGTAATAAATATACATATAAATTCCGCAACGAGTCTCACTGTATTGTTCCGTATGAATTATTCGTTTCAATTTCGCATCGTTACATTTGCTCGTGCATAATTCGTGCAACCGGTTGCAGTCGATAAGCGATTTACGATCGGTTTGTAAAGTTAATTCTATGACTTTAAACGAGGCCTGAAGGGGTGTGGTTTCGATAAACCCTTTTAGTGTTATGTAATTATATTCTGTAATAGTAAATATAATTGGAATTTATAAAATTATTTAAAAAAAAATTGACGTTATATTTCAAAAGTTCACTGTTGATGCAATATCTCCTTAATTTTAATAGTCACGCTTTTTCCATTGACCTCCTTATTTACAATAAATCATATTATATATATAATAGCCGAAATCCGTCTGTCTGTCTATCTGCTGATAACGCTCGCTGAGGAAAAATAATTAAAAAACCAGAAAGAGTGGGGGATCGAACCCAGGACCCCAGGCTCGAGAGAACTCGCACTAATGCTATTCGCTATCGCCCTTGGTCAATTATTTTTTTTTTTTTAACATTACCTATAAAAGGGATCGTGACTACATAGATGACGCTATAAAAACTATTATTTTTTTTTTTTGTTTTTTGATTTTTACAAAATTATAATTATTAAATATATAATAATTAATAATTATAATATAAATAGTAAAGTAAAAAAAAAATCGATACTACGGGATTGCTATAATACATAGATGGCGCTATAAAAACTATTATATTTTTTTGTCACTTACAACCGTGCGCTTTACGTAATTTAAAATTCAGCGGGTGTTGATATTCAACGGGCTTACACTAGTGATAATATAGAAACCCATACGAATAAGCAATTTTGATTACGAATAAGCATTTGTAAAATATTTAAAAACCGTAATATTGATGTACAAAAACCAAAATCGAACCATTTTGCTGACGAATGCTTGAACCGAAACCAAAACCAGAACAAAATGACTTGAATTACTTTGCAAGCTTTTTTTTTATTTTCAGTGAAGAAAATGTTATAAGATAATTTTTCGAACTTAAGCCTGAATAAATATATACAATATACAATAATCGAATTGTGTTTTGTTATATTTTAAGGTATCTTAGCATTTTTTTTCATACAAACTCTCACTTTAAACAAATAAATAAATAAGGGCATAAAAAATAATAACAAATACACCGTAGGTGAAATTTTTACAACAGACTGCCAGAAGATCTCAGAAATATAAACAAAATTGATAGATTACTTAAAGTTACTTTTTTGTTTTAATTAGCTTCATCATCATCATCATTTTCAGCCGTTCACCATCCACTGCTGAATGAAAGCTCCAATCCTCTTCCACTCCTGTCTATCTTGAGCAATCTGCATCCACTTGACTCCACACATTCTTCTCAATTCATCAACACATCTTCAACTCGGTCTACCCTGCTTTCTTTCACATCCTCTCGAATACCATTCCAGTATCTACCATCCGTTATTCTCACCCATGTGTTCCTCTCACGATCTCTTCTTGTCACACCAAGCATACATCTTTCCATGCTTCTCTGTGTGCACTGGATCTTATGCCTTCTTTTTTAAGCAATTAGCTTCTAAAGCTATTTTAATTAAATAAATAAACAGAAACTTTTCAATCAGACCATTCTTTGGATTTTTCGTGACAATGTCAAAAAATGCACCACACGCAAATGCATTTTCCATTTAAAATCCTCTTACACGTCAAAACAAATTGTAGACGTACCTGGTCTCAATGTTTTCCATGAACCTTGAACCGCAGTTTGGCCACGTCTGATACACTGTACATCAGTGCTCGAATTCAGCGGGAGCGGCAGGGAGCGGGCGTTCCCTTTCGTGAAATTTGAAGACGTAGCGTACCCTTTCGTGAAATCTGTAAATTTAGCGCTCGCTTTCGTAAAAAACCAAAATTTCCGTGCTCTTTCAATAATTATTGCCGAAAAAATGTTAGAAGGAGAATTTTTTTTACATTTATGTCTCCTAAATCACAATCTTTGACTGGAAGTTAAATTCTTTACATTTCAATTCCGACAAAGGCATCTTATCTGTAGCCAAAAGCCATTTAAAATATTATTATGTTTTGAAAAAGCTGGATGCACTTGTGTTACTAGAAGATAACATTTAGAATTCGAGGGTTTTTATGCGCAAAAAGTTTTATTGCTTTATGGTCGGCACTGTCTGTCACACTATGGTCGAACTGCGACGGGGCCCTCTCGGGGCATCGGTCATTTCGATAATTTACGATATCTCTCTTTGAATTGTCGGCTTTCTTATTTTAACAAAATTTCTAAAGCAGCTGTACCGCTACCATTATACTAAAGGAACCAAAATTTCAAAATACTTCAGTCTTGCCTGTCCTCTGATGAGAGAACTTGAATTTACCAAACGTATTTGCAATTTCAATCTATCATCGGGAATCGCTTGATTATTTTTTTTTATTTATATTTTATTACTGCACTTCATCACTAACAAACACTTTTCTAGCAACATTTTTTAAGTTGTCTGAATTATAATTACTGCACGTGATATTAACAACTATTAGTGATATTAATTTCAGTTTCTATAATAATAATACTAATAACCTAATATATACAACCATAAATTCATTTATATTGGTGTACATATGTTGCGTAAGTGTTTTGGTGTTATAATATATGTATGTATATAAATGTACGTACATTTTCTATACATATATGTAGTTAAAAAAAAAAGGTCGTTTGATATTTTTTGAAAATTATCGAGCGCTCCCATTCGTGAAAATTTCCATTTCGAGCACTGCTGTACATACATTTAATGTATCCAATCATTCAGTATGGAGGCGTACCTCGAAAAGCTTTTTCCTCCCAACCCAATCGCAATAATAGGATTTTATCTAGTCGGAATCAATACAATTTCAACCGTCAATATAATACAAAGTGGCAGTAAAACGAACGCAAAGAGTTCGATGCGACACTGGCGCCCACTCTATATATATGTATGTACATAAATATATAAATATATATATATATATGTATCCCTTCTTTTTCCCCATGTCCCCCCCCCCCCTCTCCCCTCCGAATAACTGTCAAATAAATTCAAACAGAATTAGAGTCGGCGTATATTAACATGAAAAATTCAAGTGATTTTAGTTATCGTGCACGCCACTACAAGAAACGGCACTTTGCGGCCTCGCGTGCCCCAACCCGGCCCTAAATCGATTTATTTACATGGAAATGTTTTCAACGGTCCCCCTGCTTGGATACACCTGTTTATTTACACTCGACTTCAGAGTCGTTTCGGTGACACTTTGAATATAGCACCTATCTATATACAAATATGAATCATTGTCTGCAGGTATGTCTATTCGTTCCCTATGTGGAGTAGAGCAGTGCGAGCTGACACCATATAAAATTGTAGTCTCATATATGTATATAATATAAGGGATAATAAGTAGACTTATCATAAAATTTTCTTTTCAAACCGGGACACCTTCGAGAATTTTCTTGAAGTAGTTAGTGAGCCGCTTTTATGTGATTTTAGATTGAGACAAGTATATTCAGCTAAGTATTTACGATTCAAAAAGGGCTAAGTAATGAATTGGTTGACAAAAAACAATTGAAGACCTCGTTTGAAAAACAGCACATGAGAACAAAAAAATCATTTATCTTCCGTAATTATTTAAAAATACTTTATTTAATACATTTTATATTTAAAAATATAACATACAATAAGAATAGTTTAAAAATAAAAATTACAAAATACACGTAAAAAAAAAAAACATGGACATAGGTCGTTTTTCCACAAATTTCGTAATTATTGAAAAATACTCTATTTAATACATTTTATAAGAGGTAATATGCATAGGTAATATAATAAGAGGTAAATATGCATGTATATATGTATATGAAATGTTAAAAACAAATTTTATATAGATAATATTTAAAAAAAAAAAATTTAATATAAAATTGTGCAATTTTATAGTTTTAAAAAAGAATATTATACCATTAGAAGAAGTTATAAAACAAACAGGCATCATTTGAGGCCGATCTTGTTGGAAGAACAAAATAATGTATTGGACATGTTGTTTTTCTAACATACTGCTTGGAAGAACAACATAATATATTGGACATACATATGTTGTTTTTCTAACAAAATGTTGGACAAGTGTTGTTTTTTCAAAAGTGGCGATTTTTTGACGCTCATTTTTAGTGACATAGAAATTTTTTCCACATCCAACAAAAGGTGAGCATATTGTACGTGATCTGGACTATCATTTGCAACAAAAAAATCGATTTCGAAAAAAGTGGACAAGTGCTGTTTTTCAAACGAGGTCTTCAATTATTTAGTAATAATTTTTAATTACTCTTAAATTAACAATATTTAAAAAAAAAGTTAACAATATATATCACTAGCGTGAACTTTCTTTAAAAATTCTTTGTTTATTTTTAACCGCGTTGAAAAATTCACTACAATTTAGTTCACAATTAACTTTGCAGCGCAATAAAACTTTTAGAGTTAATAAAACCATTTTACCTCTTTCTTCAGACCATATGTTATTCATTATTGAAAAAATCCTTTCAACCGGTGCAGATGTGCCTGCAGACATGCTGAAAATATATTCTATAATTTGGACTGAGCAACTGACGAATTTGCGTGATACCGTTTTGTTTTAAATTTTTTTCCAAATGACCGGGACAAAATGACAAACTGGCCGGGACGCTGGGACACTGGGCTCAAATCGGGACAGTCCCGGTCAAAACGGGACGTATGGTAAGCCTAATAATAAGGGATGTTACTGTAAGCCAGCGGTCGGGAACCGGCGGCTCCGGAGCCGCATGCGGCTCTTTGTATGAAAACCTACGGCCCTCGCTGTCACCATCTACTGCTGGATGAAGGCACTCCAATACTTTTTCGTTTCTGTCTGGCTTGAGCAATGTGCATCCCCTTGACTTGACACATTCTTCTCAATTCGTCAGCCCATCTTCCACTCGGTCTACATTGCTTTCTTTCACATCCTCTCGGATACCATTCCAGTATTTCTCGCGTCCATCTGCCATCCATTCTTCTCACTGTGTGCCTTTATATCTGTCACTGTAGTCATTCTTCTTACCTATGTATTCCTCTTGCGATACCTTCTTGTTTAACCAAGGATACATCTTTCAATGCTTCTCTGTGTGCACTGGATCTTATGTAACATTTTTGAATTCAGCATCCACGTTTCACATCCATACGTCATAACTGGCAGTACGCATTGGTCGTATACATTATTTTTTAAGCATAGCCGGATGTTGGATTTAAAAACTATGTTCATTCTTTCAAAAGCGTTCCATCTCAGTTTAATTCTTCATAATCTGATAATAATATGTTGCGGCTCTCAAACTTAATCAATTTTGCAAGGTTTTCCCTAATTTGGCTCTTAGCTCGAAAAAGGTTCGCGACCACTGCTATAAGCCAATCAAAAAAAGACGATACGCCTGTTTAATTGTGTATGTATGTATATTTTTTTTTTCGTTTAAAATGGAGAGGTGGAAAACAAGGTTCAAATGTATGATGTCACACGTTCCATGTCACATGTACATACATATTCCTTTTGAGATCTCTTCTTGTTATACCGAACGTACATCTTTCCATGCTTCTCTGTGTGCACTGGATCTGACGTAACATTCTCGAATTTAACATCGACGTTTCGCATCCATACGTCGTAACTGGCAGTGCGCATTGGTCGTATGCCTTATTTTTTAGGCATAGCTGAATGTTGGATTTAAAAAGTACGTTCATTCTTCCAAAAGCACTCCATCCTAGTTTCATTCCTTCTTCTTTACATCCAGTCATGTAATAAATAACTATCTCTACAATATGATTATCTAATGTGGCTACATTTTGCGTGCAAAATTCATTAAACATAATTTTAGTTTTATTAAAATTAATTTTTAAGCCTACTTTCATTAACTAATCGGTTTGACTAATCGGCAACAAACATTGCAGAAGTACTTCCAATGATTCTGTGGGTCTAATAGAATTCTAAACTGGGATATTTTTTTTTTTAGGGTAGCTTCCATACAAAGCGATGACTCCGCCTAGTGACAGATGAACTGTTTGCCAGATCGAAAATTATTATAACTACAGAATTATAAACAACTTTGGTCACACTCGCAGACATCCCGGTACAACTTATGTATATATCTTCAATTAAACAATTAAACCAGGCAGATCAGTATGTGCCTGGCGGTCAACTGTTGGACGCAGTGCTTCGCGACACGGCCATATACGTGCACGTGCAATATTGTAACAACCTGAAGTATTTCAATACAACGGGCTTTCACTAGTACCGTAGTAATAAAATGAATCGCTGGAGCAACGGTGCATCGGTTGACCGTTAAAGCTAATTGTGAACTTTGATCAGTGAAGCTTAATCGTTTACGCTTACTGCTCAGATACAAGTGATTTTACCTTGTCGATTATACATACAAGGCTTATTAATTGATGCAATGCCCGTCGAGCACTATACATACTTGGCGATTGACGTTCGCTTTACATTACGCACGTATTTGTTATGGCATATTTAATAATTATAAAGCAACGTATTTTAATACTAATGAGTTCAACGGGTAATTTTTCAATTAATCGTTTATTGTGCATTTTTAAGTATAATAATTAATTACAAGAGCTTTTATTAAAATTCCATACAATAGCTTTAAAGATAATGCATTTATTTTTCAGATCAAAATCATTGTGAAATTAAGAAGTGTACAGTAATTTTGAAAAATAATTTTTAAATAAATGTACATACATATGTGTATATATATTTATATTTACTTCATTTTTGCCTCAATTCCCTTTTTTTTTCATTAATGAAATAGACTATTAAACATTCAAACCTATCCTATCTATTAAGCATAGTTTTAATGTGGTAATATGTAAAATACAAACGAAAATAAAATATAAACTACTTCACTAATTAAAATCTCATTGGAGTGTAATATAGGAATAATAGTATGTATGGATATAGCGGACTCGAAAGTTAATTCAATCGAAATTAATGACTCGAAAACTAGATAAGCAACACTTAGAAACTTCGCCAAATGGGAGAATTATATCAAATACAAATTTAAAATAGATTATTTTGAGCGTGTGTTTGTATGTATCTAAATTATTTTATCGACCGGTCGTCGGCTTAAGAGCTCGCTCGCTTATCTCGACCAAATCGTAAAATATTCGTTTTCGTATCGCGTCGACAAATTTACATACAAACGATAAAGTTTATCCGGAGGTTCGACTCTTGCCGGAAACTTTTCCCGAACATTCATACCGGAAAATGTGCGGAAAATTGCGGAAAAACGACGCTCCAAGTTGAGAGAGAGCGCGCGCGCGCTCGCTAAAACTCCGCTAATGCACTGTGTCGCCTAATTGAATAATAATAATTCGACTATTTTAAATATTGAATTTATGCGCAATGACTTGTCGAATGTTTCGATTAAATATAAATTCGCATGAACAACTATCAAATGATTGTGTTATTGTGTTTGAAAAGTGACACTTTCGGATAATTTAAACCGAGTGGTTTTAGAACTTTGCACCTGTCATCTTAGGTTACCGCGCTCGAATGGAATGTTTGTCGTCAAGGTGGACCAGTTTGGCCGGAACCGGAAGCCACTTCCGGTTTCTGTAGCACGAGCGACACCTGGCACAAACATTTGCAAGTTTGACATTGTTCAATGGAAACGATTCCGAATTTCAAATATGAATATACTAGCTTTATTACCCGGCTTTGCCCGGGGTGTAATTAATATAATGTAATATAGTGTTTGTTTAGTAAATTATTTCGGGAGCCCAAAAAAGGGGCCGCTGGGGCAGGAGGGGGGTCTGGGGGGTGGTAAGGTCCCGGCATAGATTTTATGGAGTATAGTAACGCTATGACGTCACTATAGGATTTTTCGAGTTTTTTGGATTTTTTGAACTTTTTTTTTGGACTTTTTTTGGAACTTTTTTTGAACTTTTTTGACCTTTTGATACCCTCTAAAGCCATTCTGGCCCTCAAACTACCCCCCAGACGTCTTACAAGCCCCGGCGGCCCCCTTTTTGGACTCGCTCAAGCCATGCTGCCCCCCTACCACCCCCCCAGACCCCCCTCAAGCCCCGGCGGCCCCTTTTATGGGCTCCCTAAAAGCTATGCCGGCCCCTTACCACCCCCAAACCCTCCTTCTTACCCCGGCGGTCCCTTTTTTGGACTCCCGAAAAGCAATGCTGACCCCTTACTAACCCCCAGACCCCCCTCCTGCCCCAGCGGCCCCTTTTTGGGCTCCCGAAACACTATCTGCTTAAATCTGCCAAAAACATCTACTATCGTGTGTACTTGGTCGTTTCTATTAATCGCGCCCGAGCAACGCCTGGTAATTGACGAATGACCCATACGTACATACATACATACAAACTTAAGCGTTTTATATATTAGATTCACAATAAAGTGATTCAACGATATAACTTCTTTTAAAGGTGATGTACTTGATATCAAGCATTGCCTCTTCACTATTTGACAAACATTTTACCGTGTGTCATAGTTGCATAAGTAACTTGGGAAAGATACTCTTCGGTGGTTTTTCAATGCCATTTGGAAGCGAAAGAATCAACAGTTCATGTTTTGGTAGGTAGAAATTTTGTGAATGGTGCTAATTTGGTCGAACCGTCTCACAAGTAAAGGCTCCCGCACACTTCTGCGGATTTCGTGCGAAATTCACGCTCGAATTGTACTGGCACGACTTCAGCGCCATTCGACACTCTACCGGCCGAATAGCGAGCTACCATCTGTCACCTCGCTTTCGGAACGTTTGTATTTCACTCACGATTCTGACACGGACTCCTCATATGCCGCATATTTATGTATATAAATGTTTAGTTAAATACTTTTAATTGTTGAATGTACATAATTTACAACGGTGTGTCATCGAAGATCGGCTGACTGTTGATAAAATCGTCTGATTTCTGTCACTCTGACATAACCTATCAAGTCATATCGTACAGGGTGGGATACTTTTTCACCGTGTCCAATAACTTTTCATCGAAATCGAGCGAATCGCCGAAAAAATCGTGTACAACAGATTCCGCGCCGTGTTTCGGTCGGAAATCCGTAGTGGTGTGGGCAGCGCCACCTGCGGATATGCGATACAACTCCCCATCATGTCAAACGCGTGATTATTCGTGCGTTTTCTTCGCTAGGCGAATACGAATTCGCAGAGGTGTGCGAGCGCTTTTAGTTGGGTAAATTGACAAATTCTAGCAGGAGATTTGATTTGAATCAATAAAAATATTAAATTCAAAATAATAGTCTAAGATTATGTAAGTAAAAGTTTTTGTACGCTTTGTGGAAATCGTATTGAATATAAATATTAATTTGGAGTTTTCAAATCAATGACTTTTTCATATTCGGTAGTGTTTGATTTCCTAAAATTGACATTCATAATCATGCGTATTACACATACACTAGTGTAAGCCCGTTGAATATCAACGGAGTGGTTTCTCATCACCCGTACTGTACCCGAGTGTTTGTATGGTTGAGTATACTGCCGTCCTAAGCCCACTTAACGTAACTGACAAAACAACAATATCGAGATAAATGGACTTGAAAGTTTTATTCTAAATTTGTGTTTTTCTTCATATATTACTGATTTATTTAAACTTTTTTTTTAGTGCATGAGGTTATTTTCTATTGTGTTTTGATAATTCTAAGGAAAAAATAAAAAAAATGAATACTTTAGTAGTTACGTCACTTTTTTACACTTACGTTAAATTTGCTTAGGAAATCTACTTAATTTTAATAACGTTAGTGCTATACGTGAAATTTGCTTAGAAAATCATATGTATTTTAATAGTTGCGTTATATTAGCTAATCAAAATGCTTCGGTATCAACTAAAACTAAACTAACGTATTTATTGGTGATACTATTTCTCTGCGCATGCAGATACGTTAGATATAATAGCTTAAAAAAGTCACTTTTGGATGAAGATACATTAATTTTGATATGAAAAATCTCAAGAATACACCCCCATAACCCCTAACACACATCTAACTCATTTTCGTAATTTTTGTCAGTTACGTTAAGTGGGCTTAGGACGGCACTATATGTGTATTTAATAGTTTTTATAGTTGTTGTATAGATGGCGCTTTGTAATAATAATTTAGCAAAGTCGCAAACAGCGAGCGTTATCAGCAGACAGGCAGACAGACACAGTCACACAGACAGACGGAATAGGGCTATTATATATATATATATATTATATATACGTACATATATAATGCTATAAAATATGTATGGCATCAGAAAATCCCGAGTAACGGTCATAAAAAAAACCCAGTACTTTCGAGCACTTGTTTCGTGTAACATTTGCTTATTTGACCCGACCAAACAATAACACACATGTATGTACATATAAGTAGGAAGTGCGAAAAATCTCACACGAATGCGAACCCTTTTCAAATTAACCCTCTAATTGCCGAGCGACACAGTCAAACACGCCACCGCTATATGAACCAGGCGATATTATCAATTTCCAACTATAAATTATTATTCCACTCGGCTTAATCCACTTTTAAAAACAATTTAATCACAGTCCGCTGTTGGACGTAATTAACAAGAAATTATTTATCGTGATATATTCACCCGTTCATTATTACGCGGTGAATTTTCATATTAAATCATAACAAACAGTATTTAAATTGTACTCGAATGTATTTATGTATGCAAATTTCTCTGACCAACCTAACCGATACCTTCTCCTCGCAAAGGAGAGCGTTTTAAAATGGGTCAGTGATAATAAACACTTTAGTAGCGTCACTGCTGCATAATATACCATAAGTCCTACTATTCGAAACTGTCGTACATAACACAAATCTCGCGTATAATAAAACGCTTCGAAACGTATCATAAGTAACCGTAAGCTTATTGTGGTTGAATGTTTACGTAGACTTTTCGAAACGCTCCTCAACGAACCACGGAGAATTGATTGCTAAAAATTCATAGCGAAACATTGTTCTCGCGGAGAATTGATCGTACGAATAACCACAAGAAAATTGATCACTAGGTGAATTTATCGCCAAAAACTATGGCTATAAATCAACGTTCTCACCGAAAAAACAATATTTGAGCACATAAAATGAATATCATAGTACATTTTTCTTGGGTCGTGGCCTCATTTGAGAAGAAGAATACAACTGGGATGGAGCGCTTTTGGAGGAATGAACATATGTAGTTTTTAAATGCAACATCCCGCTATACTTCAAAAATAAGGCATACGACCAATGCGTACTGCCAGTTATGACGTATGGATGCTGAATTTAGGAATGTTACATAAGATCCAGGGCACACTGAGAAGCATGGAAAGATGTATGCTCGGTGTAACAAGAAGAGATCGTAAGAGGAATACATGGGTGACCAAAGTGGCATATACATACATACATACATACATATAGCGGAACGTGTAGCAATAGCGAGAAATACTGAAATGGTATCCGAGAGGATATGAAAGATAGAAAGGCTACCACTTTCCATGGCTACCCAGGCAGCCGGGCAAACACTCGCGCTACTATTTATAGTACGATAAAATAGTAGTAGTGTGCGTCTCTATGGGCTAAGATGTCAACAAAGCATTCTGGCGGTCAAACTGACAAACAGACTTTGGCTCTTTATATTAATTTATTTATCACACAGAGAAGCATGGAAAGATGTATGCTTGAAATAACAAGAAGATATCGTATGGGTAAAAAGTATGACCAAAGTGACAGATATAAGTGGCAATGGGTTGGACTCATAGCGAGAAGAATGGATGGCAGGTGGACGCGAGAAATACTGGAATGGTATCCGGGAGGATGTGAAAGAAAGCAAGGTAGACCGAGTGGAAGATGGGCTGATGAATTGAGAGGAATGTGTGGAGTCAAATGGACGCAGATTGCTCAAGACAGACAGAAATAGAAGATGATTGGAGAGGCTTAAAATGATGATGATATAACCCACCACACTGTTGTTTTGGTAGTAATTGGTCCAGGACAATTTATTATAAAGTTCGTGCTGATGACAGTGCCACAAAACTGACAAATGTAGTATATAATTATTTGGCCTTAATAAAAAATGATTTTTTATAAACAACTGTCGTAATACCTATAATCAATGAGCCTCTCAATTAGTGTCCTCGCTATCAATTTCCTTCCTTGGGTCAACAACTCCCAGGACACTTTCTGCAACTGCAGGGCGCATCCTTCGACGTATACTGCCGTCCTAAGCCCACTTAACGTAACTGACAAAACAACAATATCTATCGAGATAAATGGAATTCATATATTACTGATTTATTTAAACTTTTTTTTAGTGCATGAGGTTATTTTCTATTGTGTTTTGATAATTCTAAGGAAAAATTAAAAAAAAAATGAATACTTTAGTAGTTACGTCACTTAATTATTCATTATTAATGTATACATATGACTATTCCAAACTTCAACCACTCTATTTGAAAAGAATGAATCTCTAACAATGTTATTTGATTTTTCTTTTCGGAGTCTGAGAGTATGACCTCTTAGATGAGGGTTTTCATTGAACATAATGAGGTTGGTCATATCACATGAATAATGATTATTTATTATTTTTAATACTTCAATTAAATCACCTCTTAATCTCCTCGTCTCCAATGTGGAGAGATTCAGTCATTTCAATCTTTCATGATAAGGTAGTGACCGAAGTAAGTATTGGTGATACTATTTCTCTGCTAATGCAGATACGTCAGATTTAATACCTTAAAAAAGTCACTTTTGGATGAAGATACATTAATTTTGATATGAAAAATCGCAAGAATACACTCCCATAACCCCTAAAACATATCTAACTCATTTTCGTATTTTTTGTCAGTTACGTTAAGTGGGTTGAGGACGGCAGTATATATGTATGTACATATATGTGTATTACACAAAAACACACACACACACATATATGTACATACATATCCATATCAGAGAATACATACTAGAAGTAGGGGCTAGCAGAGCGATGGTTGTGAATTCGCTTATCTCGGTCAATAGCCGGAACACATTTCCCGCCATAAATTTGATTGGGCGTTCGCCGTTTGAGCCGCGGCAACATCTGGCCACAATTCTAGACACAACCCCACCAACCCACCCACCCCAAACTCGAATCTAAGACGCTTCTCTTTTATGATTTTATTTTATTTTTTGCGCTTGGTTATAACAATATTGATTTGTTCCGCGACGCTTTTCCAGGATGACTAATAAAGGCTCGGCCAGGGTTTGCACAGCCGTAAGCGATACCCTTCACCCACCCTCCCACTCTTCATTTTCATCCCATCCTACCTACCAAATGTCAACGCGATGAGTGACAGCAAATTTGTAATGTCGCGATTTTCAAGCAAAATCCTCTCAGCTGTGGGTATATGTATGTATGTATATACATATGTATGTGACGCGACTTTATAATGTTGGGTGTGCGCTTCCGTTTATTTTAAACAAAAGTGACTCATTTATTTAATAGTAACATACATACAGCTCATAAAGTACAATATAAAATATAAAATAATATTTTTTTCAATAATACATATGTATGTACATATGTATAATACAGCCAAAATAGTTACACACAAACAACAGATCATAGCAAGGAAGGAACTTGGGAGTTAGGTCTGGAAAGGAACTTAAGTAGAGAACATCTGAAGGATAGTGAAAGGGGTCAATATTTTTATATTTACTAGCGTTGCAATGCCCCATCCCGTTCCCGTTCCCGTTCCTAGTACGTTTTCCGACGCGTGAGCAGGCCCGTTCCCGTTTTTTCCCGTTTTTCCCGTTCACAGGAACCATCCCCGGCATGATCACAATAAGTCCTGAAAGTTTCATCGCGATCGGTTGAGTGGTTTAGGAGCCTATAAGAGACAAACAGACAGACAGACAGACATTGATTTTTATATACATACATACATATATAGATTTAAAACTAGCTGACCCGGCATGCGTCGCAATGCCCGATCCCGTTCCCGTTCCCGTTCCAGATCCGTTCCCGGTCCCGGTCCCCGGTCCCGTTCTCGTTCCCCGTTCTCGTTCTCGTTCCCGTTCCCGGTCCCGGTTCCGATCCCGTTCCCGTTCCTAGTACGTTATCTGACGTGTGAGCACGCCCGTTCCCGTTCCTGTTCCTGTGAAAAAAAATCGGGAAAACCTGATTTTATTTATCAAATGGGATAGGGATCAAAGTTCAGATGGCATTTCTGTAATTCTTCTTTGGACCCTTTCTAAACATACAATGTCTTTTTTGAAGTTACAGTTTAGGTTTAATATACGATTTATAAATTTTTGACAGCAACTGGATACTAAATTTCTTAAATACACGTATGATAATATATATAAATGAATAACACTTATTTACTACGGAGTTTATATGAGTAGACCATTTAAGGTCTTTTGAAATAACAACACCCAGGTCCATTTGAGATGCAACTTTTGGGACACTTGCATTATCAATTTATGTGTCGGAATTACGTTGAATGACGATCTATGAACGAAGGAGTTTTGCGAATAATTAGTCGAACAAAGATTCAAATGAAACAATGGAGGATTTCTGACAGATCTGGGGGTACACTGCAGAAGGATCCTACTTAGTAGGTAAGAGCTATCTGATAAATTATTTAAAAGCTTTAATACAAAACAGAGATCCGAGACCGTCCTTCTAGATTGCAGAGGAACGTTATCACGGGAATTTGCAGAAGAAAGACGAAACCTGGAAATGGAGTACGTATGGAACGTACGTATTTTTTTCCAATTTATTAATGGAATCTTGGTAAAACGGGTTCCATATTTATCCATCCAATTTATTTATTTATTTATATAATACAGTAGCTAAAGCTAATTATATAATCCTTAACTAAGCACCTATACAGATGTGTTTTTTTAAGACTGCCAGGAATTTATCAACAGTTTTGGAACTTCCAATTCCATCCGGCAGTCTATTATACTCCAAAACCACTCGCTGAGAAAAAATAATTTAAAAAACCACCAGAAATTAAATTGGGGATTCCCACGACCTCATCCATTCGGAAAGAACGTCGTTACTAAAATCTGCTAAAACATATTATTGGGTCCTTTTTTTTTAAAACATATTCACACTTGATCAACCTACAAAAGGATCATGATTCTTTTAATAATACATACATAGATAACACTATAAAAACTATTATTTTTTGATTTTTACAAAATCACTGTCAAAATTATAATTATTATATATAAAATAATTAACAATTATATATAAACAGTAAAGTAAAAAAAATATTTTTTTTTTGAGTGGGTATCGATAGCGTTCAATTAGTGGGGATTGCTATAATACATGGATGGCGCGGTAAAAACTATTTTTTTTTTTTTTTTTTTTTCGATCAATTAGTGGGTATCTCTATTAAAAAAGCGCTTTGCGATATTTAAAATTCAGCGGGCGTTGATATTCAACAGGCTTACACTAGTATTTAATAATGAACCACAATACATAAGATGTTATTTTATCAGTTAACCATTATCATAAGATAATGATTAATTTATCAGTTGTTTTTTTTCAGATTTTAAGAATTACAACCCTTCAAATGAGAGACAACTGTCAAATATTTAAATTATTACAAGTGTTAATAATAAAATTAATACAAGTGTTAATAATAAAATTAATACAATTTAAATTAAAAAATATATTTATATAGGGGTTGATGGGAAATAATTAAGGAAAATCTAAGTGATAATCTCAGAGGCGACGAAAGGCAGGGGGACTTTCTAACCCCATCGCCAAAGTCTTCCGGGCAATTGTTAAGTTGTTGTTGTTGGGGTGTCGATTACCCCCGGCGAGCCGAACTTCCTCGATGGCCACCTTAGAATTTTATTAGCGAGATAACGAGAATGTAAAGCGATATTGCGGACAATGACGTCGTCGCCTTGGGTTAAATACCATGGGGGTGAAAGGGGGTTATTATGGGGGTATTTTTAACCCCGTCGCGTCCGAGTTATGCGTTGCGATTCGTAACGCGGTCTCTTGTTAGCGCGACACGGTAAAGTTTCATTAACACCGCGCTCGCTTTGTAA
This sequence comes from Parapsyche elsis, assembly GCA_022651745.1. Taxonomy (NCBI): domain Eukaryota; kingdom Metazoa; phylum Arthropoda; class Insecta; order Trichoptera; family Hydropsychidae; genus Parapsyche; species Parapsyche elsis. Next base: position 278,226 of record JAGVSN010000016.1, read on the forward strand.
CGAGTTTCTTCGCCATTATTTCATATACCATTTGCTATACGCGAAATATTAATTAATTTATACGTGCATTAGTAAAAGTATACACTCGTGTTTGTGCGTGCATTCGCAAAGGCCAAAATCGTAATCGAAACTTTACATCTTTTAACGGACTAATTTTACTGTGAAATCAGAACCTGTGACAGATTTGAAAGTTCGTGAAGAGATTTAATCGTATATGATTTGCTGTAGCGTGTTGGATGGACTCTAAATTAAAACGACAGCTCCTCGACAGTAAGGTTATGGGTGTAATCTGATTCAATCCAACAGTGTTCTTCATTAGTGCTGTCTAAGCTTGAATTCAGCTATATTATTTGGTCCCCATATGAGCGTTTGTATACCGAAATGCTTGAAAGGGTACAGAAGAAAATTTTTCAGTTATTTATATCTTAGGATGTATGGTTATTACCCATTTATTACCTAGTAAATTTATTCTGGGCATGGTCGGTATGCAGTCACTTGAGATTAGAATAGATATGTTGTTATTACGACACATGTTTCTTTTATTTTGTGAGTTCATCTGGAATCTTCAAGTGTTAGAGAGGATTGGCTTGTTTGTGCCGAATAATTATATTCGTTCACGAGCACATCGCCTTAGTTAGGTCTAATGTATTGGCAGTTTCTACAGTTACTAAGAATCTTAAACTATTTAATGCTCTGGCAACCGATGATGTGGACATTTTTCCATCACTTATCCTCGCTTTGTATCATATCTTAAACTTAATTTAGCTAGGATACTGAGCGGGGATGGTGTTTGATTTTTATTTTTTTATTTGTCAGTATGTAATATGTACATATATATATATATATATACCTATGTATACATGGGATATATGAGTCGCCTAGTTCCAAATCCCGATAAGTCCATAAAACTCACTTGTTCGCAAACGCGGTTTTTCTGCTACAGACTTATTTGCTTGATGGCGTTTAAACTCATTTAAACTTATTTTTGTTGATATTAAACAAAATATTGAGATTAGAAACATAGACTTATCGTTGTTTGTTTCTAAATATGACTTTTATCAGCTTTTATCATAGTGCAATTGTCAGTTTTTGGAACTAACACTCATTTTCAATATTTTTTTACGGCGCACTTGGCGGTATTTGGAATAATTCAAGTACATATAAGGCATCGTTTGAAAACATTCTTAGAACGAGAAAATATTTTATTCTCGTTTTTTATATATTGTGGACTTATCGGGATTTGGAACTAGGCGACTCATATGTACATATGTTAATATGTACTATATGTATACATATAGATGTACCTATGTGTGCATGGGATGTTTATATCATGTATTATTTTCAACTGTAATTTTATTATCCTGTAATTGATTTTTGTTTGTAAATAATTTGGGCGTATGGCCTGTAAATAAATAAATAAATAAAACAACCGGCGCTGCTCGCTAACTCTCGTTATTCCGTTACACATCGTTTACCAGCACGCACACTTTAGCATATATATACATACATACATATAACTGTACACAGTATTTTAGTCGAGTAGCACTAAATTACGGAACTCGACTCATCTGGACGGAATAATTTAGTCGAGTACAGAAAAAAATTTACGTGTGAAAAAGTTGAAGTGGCAATAGGCTGGACGCGAGAAATACTGGAATGGTATCCGAGAGGATGTGAAAGAAAGCAAGGTAGACCGAGTGGACGATGGGCTGATGAATTGAGAAGAATGTGTGGAGTTAACTGGATGCAGATTGCTCAAGACGTGTATCTATCCAGCAGTGGATAGTGAACAGCTGAAAATGATGATGATGAGACAGAAAATTAGCCAACGTACATATGTACATACATATATCACTCAACTTTGCAAGTATTCGACTAAACGACTGAATATTCTTCTTCCCCTGCGTCATACTCTTGGCTTCACGTAAATCACCCGACGCCACCCGTCACGATTCAAAGTCATTTGATTTTTTGTCACAGTGTGTTCGTGGTTGACGCCAATTGACCAATACCGTTTTATTTGACCTGATTGACCATTCAGATGGTTTTAAACTTACGACTGTCATAATAAAACGGTGCTCATTCGTTCATCGGCTTGCAGCTATCTGAACGTTCAATCAGGCTAAACATAGCGGCGATATCGACAACCTAATTGAATATTATCATATTTGATGTGGATGGATCGTTTTAACGTTGGAATTTTAAGTAGAAAAGGTAAGGTTTTAGTCTATAATACAATTGTCTTGCCACATCTGGTTTATTGTGCCACTGTACTTAATATGTTCAGTGGCCAAGATTTAGATAAAATGCAAAGGTTAGATAAAAATAGATAAAAGGTAAAAATAGAGCTATGAGAGGTATTTTGAATGTTGGTAGGCTAAAAAGTATTAGAAGTATGTTAGATGAATTGGGATGGGTGAGTATTAGAAATTGTTTAAAGTTAATCATATTGTCTTTTATTTATAAGTTAGATCATAAGTTATTGCCAAATTATTTTAAGAATTATATCATTAGTTATCCATAGTTATTGTACTAGAAATAAGAACCAATTAGTTGTAGGTAGAGTAAGGAAAACAAAGACAGCTGGTGGTGTATTAATGTATAATGCCCTCCCGGAGTGCGTCAAGTCTTCTAAGACCGTAGATGCATTCTTGAAAAGTGTGAGGAGACACCTCTGTGAGAGATAGTAGTTATGTATAAGTATAGTTGTTATAAATATGTAATAGATGTAAGTTAAATTAGCTAATTAGCTTATATTATATAAAATAAATAATAATTGCCTTTGTCTATCCCGGACAAAGGCGACGAAGAAATAAAAGTAGCGTGCGCTCCCACAGCAGACGTCAAATCAAAATTCGCTCGATCGGAATTGATTTCGGCCTCAAATTCAAATCGGAACACTTTTTCGAAACGAATATCTCTCTACGCGGACAGTTTGCGCACGGATTGCCAGCATTGTGCCAGCAAGCTATCGAAATAAATAAAAAAAAAAAAAAAAAAAAAAAAAGACCAGCGCTAAATTACGGTCCATCGATGTCGCAGTGTGGAAATTTCGCAGAGGTGGATGGGGGTAGCTTTCCATTTTCACCATGGATTTTTTTTTTTGCAAGTCGTTTTTCCGGGCACGCGTCTTTTCCTCCCCTTACCCGTCCTTTTGGTAGGAAAATAACGAATGTCTTCGGAATCTGAAATGTAACGATGTCTATGATTGTCAGGTGGAGATGACAGCGGCAAAAAGCGTGTCTGACTTAATGGTGCCCGGGTTCGAATCCCGCGCCTCGCCTCATTTGGATGCTGGGCGCCCCGCGGGGACGGATTCAACCCCCCCAAAACCCCTACCCCTAGATTTTCCAGGTGGTAAATAGGTGGTAAGGGGTGAAAGAGACACACCTGGTGGCGATGGCATCCGTTCAATTACGGACACCTCGCAAATAACACTATTTCCTAGGTTATTTTTTTACCTCTCGGAGGACTTGTCCCACTTGTTTCCTTCTTTCTTTATTGCGTTTCACTCTGGAAACGGCGAGGTGGATGTCATCAATGCACAATGCTGCCAAACAAAAATCATAATACGATTTTATCCATGCGTAATATTCGAGTTTAGTGTGTTGGATAAGGATTACTGTTGAGCGAAGCGTCCTGCCGGTTATGACGTATGGATGTGAACGTTCAGCAGTTGACAAATTAGTCATCTGTATCGATGAATGAATATTTAATTTAATATTAAAAATTAATTTAAAAATTATTAGAAAAATTTATACATAGTGCGGTTTAAGGAATAATGTTACCCATTGTGAGGTGTGATATGGTAGGTCATTTGGTGATCACTAAAGTCATATGAAAATCGATATGTACATATGTGCGTATAGGTCGAGCTTATGTCGAAGCGTTTCGACAAGGTTAGCGTAGAGCAGGGCTAACCGCCATTGCCACACTAATACTAGTGGAATTGCGGTTAATGTCTATTGGCTATTTCACTACCCAGAATGGCCATATTTTTTTATAGCCAATCACTATTCGCTCTCGTCTTATCCAACAATCTTAAGTTTATGATTGGGATTAACAAGGTTATTCCACTTGTAGGTGTGGCAGTGGCGCGTAACGCTGGCATAGAGTATTCAACGGTTTATCTTTAAAAAAAGGTTTCATCTGCCCATAAAGTAAAAATATAGCGCAAAAAGTTTTATATTTGGTCCATAATTTAATTGAATTTTAACTTGTAAAATTTTGTAGTTTTTTGATATGCTGTTGTCTAATTATGTTTATAAATTTGAAGGGTATTGTTTACAAACTGAAAAAAAAAGTAATATCAAAAAAGTGACTTATTATGAGCTTTTTTAGTTTTGAGATCGTTTTCGTTCAACACCTGTTGACAAATTAGTCTGTATCGATGAATGAATATTTAATTTAATATTAAATTGACTCTGCCCCTTAGCAAATTTTCGATTGAATATAAACATAGGACAGTTGGTGAATATGTCTGGTTGTAAAAAAAAAAAAATTAAACGAAGAATGAAACTAGGAAGGAGTGCTTTTGGAAGTATGAACGTTTTTTTTTTAATCCAACATTCCGCTATGCTTAAAAAAGAAGGCATACGAGCAATGCGTATTGCCAGTTATGACGTATGGATGTGAAACGTGGATGCTAAATTCAAGAATGCTACGTAAGATCCAATGCACACAGAGAAGCATGGAAAGGTGTATGCTTGGTATAACAAGAAGCGTGACCAAAGTGGTAGATATAGCGAAACGTGTGAAAAAGTTGAAGTGGCGATTGACTGGACACAGATGGATGCGAGAAATACTGGATTGGTATCCGAAAGGATGTGAAAGAAAGCGAGGTAGACCGAGCAGACGATAGGCTGATGAATTGAGAAGAATGTGTGCGAGTCAAGTGGATGCAGATTGCTCAAGACAGACAGGAATGGAAGAGGATTGGAGAGGTCTTCATCCAGCAGTGGATGGTTAACGGCCGAAAATGATGATGATGACTGTTAATAAGCCTTTATCCAACTTTTTCACAGTGGCCTTTTTTTCGATTGGAGGTTAACTATATAAATTATCCCTTAAAGTTCTTAAAATCGATACTGTGATATTTAGATTTAAAGTAAAAAGCTTTAGTATGGATGTATGTATGTACATATGAAGCGTTGAAGATACGAAGGGCGAACTCGACAAACATCGATTTGAGAAAAACCCGTTTTAAGTTTTCTCACCCAGTATGATGGCGATGATTTCCTACGTTTTAAACTTTATTTTTATACGGTTATAATGTGAACTAACTCAAAAACAAAATCTACTTAAGAAAACAGGAAAACTGAATGGTTAAAAAAAAAATGACCCGATGTCGAGTTCGCCCTTCGTATCCGCAACTTTTCATACCCAACAGTATTTCTTGACAATAAATGGCGCTGCGTTCGCAATATAACGTAACATTGAACTTCGTATTGCACGTACTTACTGCCTTCGATCTTTTTGGCATTTTTGACATACATAAAGTTAGGTAGAACTTTATGTATGTCACAAAACAAAGTTTGAAAGTTGCGGTGGGGGAAGTTGGTGAGGAAGGAGACTTTTGCTATGAACGTTTGCCGTTTTTCATGTTAACTCTATGTATAGTAATAATGATACTCGAAACTTGTACCTACTGCAATTTATCTTTAAAGTTAGATTTTTATTATTGACACACAATGTACATATGTATGTAGATATGTATGTGTTTTAATTGAGAATTCTCAAAAAGAGAATAGAGCAATTTTTAATAACTGTGACTAGATCCATTAACATCAATATAATTAAGTCCCAAGAGCATTCTATTATTTACATACACTCTTTCCCTCCACCTTTCCTTTTACATATTATGTAAATAATTTGCTCGGGTCCTAATTTCATCATAGATTTCCAAACCTGTAGCGTTATGGGTATATTTCAATACATTAAATATATATGTACTAGTGTAAGCCCGTTGAATATCAACGTATGTTTGTGTGGGTGAGTATATGTGAATTTAATAGTTTTATTATAGATGGCGCGTTATTGTATTCAACACGTAACAATTTAGCAAAGTCGCGAGCCAATTAAGATATTAATATTGTCAAATCGTAGCAGGCCTGTCATCGCCTACGGTGGATGATAGTGTTAGCACGATTCATCCCAACCTGGTGATCACGGGTTCAAATCCCACTCGCGCGCGGACGGTTTGTGTATTTTTATCGTTTACCTCTGCGAGCGTTATCAGCAGATAGACAGACAGACGGATTTATTTATCTACATCTACATATATATATATAAATGAATGTCTGTTTGTCTCTTATAGGCTCCTAAACCACTCAACCGATCGCGATGAAACTTTCAGGACTTATTGTTATCATGCCGGGGATGGTTCCTGTGAAAAAAAAACGGAAAAAAACGGGAACGGGAACGGGCCTATTCACGCGTCAGATAACGTACTAGGAACGGGAACGGGATCGAGATCGGGAACGGGATCTGGAACGGGATCGGGCCTGCTCACGAGTCAGAAAACGTACTAGGAACGGGAACGGGAACGGAATCGGGCATTGCAACGCATGCCGGGTCAGCTAGTATGTATATAAAGTATCCCTGTTGAAACATATGTTCATGATTATAAATGGACATATGTTCAATGGGGAAATACTAGAGCGTCTCCAACTTTACACTCCGGATGTTTATTGTCGTGCATGGGGTCACGAGCTATTTGTGGTGCCGGGCTACAGAACAATGCTTATGGGGTCCAGCCCGGTGATTACTGCTCTCAAATTATTTAATTCGTTGTCGACTGATGTTGACATTTTCAACATCAGCCTGGCGCAGTTTGTAATCAAACCAAAGACTTATAAATTATAGTATTATTTTGTTATTATTTCTTTTTTTTTGTTTGATTTTCTAATGTTTTTTTTTCTTTATTATATTATATTATACTCTGTGTAACTTTTATGTATCTTTTTAATATTCTTATTCGTTTTGTTTTTATATATGTATGTATTTAATTTTGATATGTATGTATATGTAATTATATTTTGGGCTAAAAACCTGTTTATAAATATGTAAATAAAAATAAAAATATAAATAAATAAAATAAAAAAATCAATGTCTGTCTGTTTGTCTGTTTGTCTCTTATAGGCTCCTAAACCACTCAACCGATCGCGATGAAACTTTCAGGACTTATTGTGATCATGCCGGGGATGGTTCCTGTAAAAAAAAAATCGGGAAAAAATAGGAACGGGAACGGGAACGGGCCTGCTCACGCGTCAGATAACGTACTAGGAAGGGGGAACAGGAACGGGAACGGGAACAGGAACGGGAACAGACCTGCTCACGTGTCAGAAAACGTACTAGGAACGGGAACGGGAACGGGATCGGGAACGGGATCGGGCATTGCAACGCATGCCGGGTCAGCTAGTTATAAATATAATGTATATAAAATATTGAACAAAAGCAAATGGGCATTCTATTTATTTGACTATTATATGCCCGATCGTTTCCACAAAATATTATTCCGTCGATAAAAATTTAGTGTCTCACCACCTATTAAACGTATAAAAATGTAATAAAGCAGACCGTATACGTTCGATCCATAATGTGCAAATGCGAAACGGAACGACATAGTCATAGGTGATTTATTTCCATCGCTTCATACTTTTGTTATCATTTCGATACCGAATTTCAGTACATATATCAAAATCTACATGGACAGATCGAAAATCTTCTTTTATGTGCGAAAAAACACATTCGTGACCGTTTTCGTGTTTTTATTTTATTTTATTTTTTCCCGTGGCAGAGAATGATTATTTTTTATGTGTGTCGCCTGGCCATTTACGACCCGACAAAATTTATGGATATTGTGCTTTAAACTGATTGATCAGTATAACGTGAATTATGAAACGACCCTTAGATTCCGCACGCCAGATATCAACGGATTGATTTTTTTTTTTTTGTTTATTTTTATTATTATTGGAAAGAATTTTTGTCGTGGAACGTTTTGAGAATACAATCTCTCTTGCCCGTGTTTTGAGCATCTTTGGAATGATGCTATGATAAATTCGTAGAACGTTTCACGTGCTTCGAAATGGTTTGTTTAATTAAAAATATGGATAAAGTGAAAAAAAAAAACTGAAGAACGTGAATTTCATTAGGACAAACTTAATTCTTGTTAAATGTATTGAAGTTATCCTCAATTAATTAAAAAAATTAGGGTCTATGTCGAAAACCAAGATCCCAAATAAACTGTGGCCCAATCGTCCAAATTTTCGACCAGGAGCCCAGAAGTTTTTGCCGATGAAACAAAATGGCACACACACACACACATATGCATTTTTTAGTATACAGGCTGATACAATTTTTTTTTTTAATATTTAATTTTAATTTTACCCTTAATTATACCCTTAACTTTACCCTTAATAATACGGTATATACTGACTAAACTAACTACTCTAACTAAAGCAACAAACGATATAACAATCGAAGACTGACTGGCCAAAATCAAGAAGCACGCTGTATGTCATAAAAGAAAGACATACAAAATATTTGTGTCTCTTTTACACTCACAACAAGTAGGTACGCAAGCGAAAGAGACAGAGCATTTTCATTGTTACGTAGTGAATATTTGTAATAGACACTAAACTAATACATATATGAAAGTTTGGAGCAGGGATACTCAACCCGTTGCACGCGGGCTTTAATGCTTGATTGATTTTTAGTAATTTATTAAAGAACGTTCTTTTACATCTCTAGTAATAGTGCAATCTTATTTTTCCACATATAAGGTGATGAATACCAAAGAAAATAAGCAAAATACTTTGTACTTATGTACGTAGTTATTAAGAATATTTAAATTTCACATATTTGAAATTTTAATTAAAATATGTTTATGAAAAGAAGATGTATTTCAATTTATTTATTTTTCTATCGAATGTCTTAGTTAAATAAACAATAATCATCTCTCGCTGATTACCAGTTGGCAACCACTAATATAAACTTAAACAACGTTAAACTTATCTCTTTAACGTTGCTGTGATCCTAGCCGAAAAAAAATTTTTTTGGGCGCTGGTACCAGCAGGACAAGTTTTTATGGGACGCTCCCAAAAAAAAAATATGACGGTTGTATAAAAAATTCAAACGAAACTTTTTTATTCGAATGAAAAGGACCATTTTTTTCGAATGAAAAGATGTTTATTTTTACTCTGGTCTACTATTTCAAAATAAATTAAATAGCAATTAGCAATAGGTTTCAAAGTTTTTCTTGAAACTGATGTTGTTTAAATACAGTTTGTATGCAAAATGGTAGTATTTAAGACAACTCTGGGGGCAGACGGACACCTTGTATGAAGCTAGAACAAAAAACTAGTTAAGTGTCCGTTTTCACCGCAATTATACAAAATACTATTTATTTTCAATTGAAAAATGCATTACAAAAAGACTTAATACCAAATAATAAAGAGAAAATACCAAGATTCTGAATCCTAGGATCGTGGAATCCCGGAATTGCTTGATACCGTAATTTCGGGATTCAGTAGTGCAGGGTTTCTCAAACTTTTCCTACAACGGAACACTTCGCAAATTCCAAAATTTTTATGGAACACCTCGGTTATTTTATAGGATAGGTTACATATAATTTTAGTTAAAATTTCCAGAAGGGATTCACCTTTATGTGCGATGGGAAAAAAACCCAGGGCTGGCACAAATTGCATATTAATTTTGATATTTTTTCACGGAACACTTAGACACTCTTCACGGAACATATGTAGTTTGAGAAACCTTGCAGTAGTGTATGATTTTTTTCAATCGTATATTTCAACTGAATTCAATGTATGAATAATAGTTATAGTAATTACAGTCAACCCTCCTATAGCGTACATTTCTATAGCGTTTTTTTTCTATAGCGTTTGCGGCGGTTTTTTGTATAGCGGTCCCTTATATAGCGTACATTTTAAAAAATGCAATATTTTCAAGGTCAAATTAGAATTTTCGTAAATATATTATTAATGTGCATTTAAATATGTATGTATGTGCACTTAGAAAATATTTGTCAGTAGCAAAATAAACTGAACTAAATATGCAAGGTCAATGCTCCGTCGCGCGTGTAGGCACGTGCTATTGTTATCAAACTAAACACATGCAAGGTCATTGGAAATATAAAAATGGGTAAAATGTTTGATTTGCTTCAAATCGCAAAATACAATTAAAAAAACTTAACCCCAAATTTTGTATGGGTGCCTAACTTTCTATAGCGTTTTTTTCCTATAGCATGGTCCCTATCTCAACGCTATAGGAGGGTTGACTGTATAATATTCATTGTTGTATCGCATACCCACAAATGGCGCTGTCTACACCACTACGAGTTTCCTACCGGAAAACGAAATTTGTTGAACACTATTTTTTCGGCGATTCGGTCAATTTCGATGACGTTTGTGGAAAAGCTATTGGAGACGGTGGAAAAGTATCCCATCCTGTACGATATGACTTGATAGGTTATGTCAGAGTGACAGAAACCAGACGATTTTGTCAACAGTTAGCCGATCCTTGATGACACACCGTTATAAATAACATTCAACAATAAAAGTATTTAACCAATCATTCATATAAATATGCGGCCAATATTTGAGCTTCGTCTTCATCTGAGGAGTCCATGTCAGATGGTATTTCGTTATTCGCCAGTAGAGTGACGAGTGGCGCTGCAATCGTGCCAAGTGTACACGCCACAGTATTTCGTTATTCAGCCGTTGAATGTTGGGTGATGTTTCTGTGTTGAATGGCGCTGCAGTCGTACCATATGCGCGCAGTACAATTGTTTACCGACCGTTGGCCTTAGGTGACGTCGTCGAATGCTGACGAGCATTCGCATGAAAGTGACTGGATGTGTGACACTGAATGTGGAGGGGAAGGTCCGCCATCTTGCTTAATTCGCAGTTGCCCGGCTTCGAGCCGTGCAACCGCGAGCATTCATTCAGTGTGTTAGACCCGTAACGCACTTGGCTGCCTGGCTGCGCAGCCACAACGATGTTAGAAAATGTATGTGGTTGCCTGTTTGACAACGCACTGAGGCAGCCAGGAAACTCTGGCTGCGCGGCCACAGGTACCGGCTCCGATACGCAGCAGCCAGACAGGCAGCCACTGGCCGCCGCGGCCAACACGAGATGTATTTAACAAAGCAAATGTATGTGGCTGCCTGTGCGATGCACGCACTAGCAGCCTGGCTCACGTTTGCCATTTCAGATTTTCAGCCACCTCGGCTGAAAATCTGAATAAACAATTCCAATTCCATTATAAATTTTATACTAAATTCAACGAATAAGATAAAAATATTTAAAAAAAAAACTCGCTAATGTTGCGCTTTGGAAATAATGTACATACATATATAAAACTATTTTCAACGAATTATTTGCATCTACATACATATGTATGTACATACAATACAAAAGGATCCGAGATCCGAGATTACGAACAAAATATTGGATTGAAAATATGTTGTATCTACAATGTTATCACTGACCATTTGTGAGTGTGTTCTCATCGTTCTGGCTGCCCCTTTGGCTGCTTGAACTGGGTGCACGTTTTTATGGCCGCCGCGGCCATGGCTGCGCAGCCAGGCAGCCAAGTGCGTTACGGGCCTTAACCTAAACGCAAAAGAGCGCGAGTGACATCCCACACATGAACGCTCGGTGTTGCTCGTCAGCGCTCGCCGCATGTGAAGTGCCGGCATGAGAGGTGTGCGAGCGCCTTTTTCCGCAATTTCGTCAGCGTCAAAAGCAACGTCACAACGGCACAAGCGAATGCAATTTAACAATTGACTAAAATGTGGAACAATCTGGCGGCTCGCGATTAAAACACTTCGTATGCCGCCTCTTCACTGGTCGCGCGAATGTTCGTGGAATATTCGTGGAATGTTCGTGAAATATTGGCCGTAGTGTTTCGAGCAGCTGCCACTGCTCGTGCGTCGCGAGTGCGCAACGATCGTATCGCTAGTAGCGCCACTCTGGTGTCAAATAGCAAGCGAGTCGAGTCTCTGCCTGCCTACAAAAAATGCCAAGCTTCCAAGACATTTAGCAAGGTGACGAACCATTGTATATCAATTTACGAACCCTTCCCCCTCCACATTCAGTGTCGTTTATGAGTTTCCCGCGGAAACATGTGGGACCAATTCTGTTACTCTAAACTTTGTTGAACTTCTTGAACAAGAACCTGCTATAGGGTACCTATTATTGCTGCTATTGACCTATATGGGACCTGCTATTGACATTTTTGTAGGCAGTGATGCGACACTTCTTTCGCTGCCGTTTGCTAGTTGACACCAGAGTGGCGCCACTAGCAACACGATCGTTGCGCTCGCGACGGACGAGCACGGCGAATGCTCCATTTTTGCGGATAAGCTCGGAATAGTTACGAAAACGTTGGCCATCGCGCGAATGTTTATAAAAAACGTTGGCCTTCACGCGAATGTTTACCTACACCTAGGCGTTCGGCACCGCTCGTCAGCGCTCGTACTATATGAAGAGCCGGCAGTAGGTTTACACGAGCAAGCATACTTAACGTTTTATTTTCCCCCCAAGAACAATTGCGAATATTAAATGAAATAGTAATCAGAAAAATAATAAGTGGCGACAATTGAAGCGAGAGCTTTAATCGAATGGCTTTGAAAGAGTGGAGAAGGGGGGGAAAGGGGTTAATGGTACTTGGGGTGGTTTTAATATCGCAAAACCACCCCCTCAACCCCTCGCAGAGACCAACCCGCGGGGGATATATTTTCAATTTCAATATTTCTGTTAAATCGAGCGCACATAATTACGCCTCCGTTTCTTTCCGGCGAATTGAAATCGTCTGAGATTCCCGCCGGTTTTTTTTTTATTATTTTTTTGATGACGGATAATAATGAGAAAAAATCCACCGGCGATAATAAATGTAAGCGCGTAGGTTCCCGCTAAATGAAAACCGGATAATGACGCGGCACACACAAAATTTGCCCGGATATCCTTTGTGGGGAAATTTAATTTTGACAAGATTACATTTCTTCGCGGCTTTGTGTGTCGACGTAAACAATGCAATAGGCAGTAGCGAAAATCACTAAGCGAATATGTATAGGTCATGGCGTCTCAAGCTTATTACGAATCGTAGGCGCTAATCATATTACAGCATGGGATGATAGATACAATCATTATATTATATATTATATATATGTATAATAGCTGAAATCCGTCTGTCTGTCTGTCTGCTGATAACGCTCGCTGAGGAAAATAATTGGAAAAAAACTTGGCAGAAAGAGTGGGGATCGAACCCGGGACCGCAAGCTCGAGAGTAATCACGCTAACGCTATACTCTATCGCCCTTGGTCAATTTAGTGCTTTTTTTTTTTAAACTATAATTTTTTTACCTATAATTAAAATAAATAGGAAATGAGGAAAAATAATTAAAAAAACCAGAATGAGTGGGGATCGAACCCGGGACGCCAGGTCGGGAGTTATCGCGCTAACGCATACGCCACGGCCCGTTGTTGATTTGGTCCTTTTTTTTTTTTTTAAACATTACCTATTCAAGTTAATACCTACCTATACTCTGCTAATAATACATAGATGACGCTATAAATTTTTTTTTTTTTTTTTTTTTTTTTTTTACAAAATTATAATTATTATATATATAATAATTAATAATTATAATATAAATAGTAAATTAAAAAAAAAAAGATACTACGGGATTGCTATAATACATAGATGGCGCTATAAAACTTTTTTTTTTTTTTTTTGTCACTTACAACCGTGCGATCAATTAGTGGGGATCTCTATTAAAAAAGCGCTTCACGTAATTTAAAATTCAGCGGGCGTTGATATTCAACGGAGGAAAGTACATATATATAATAGCCCTATTCCGCCTGTCTGTCTGTGTGTGTGTCTGTCTGCTGATAACGCTCGCCGAGGTAAATAATTAAAAAAAACCAGAGTGTCGCGCGGGTGGGATTTGAAACCCGAGATCACCGGTACTGGTGTAATTACCGTATCACGAGTATCACGAGTACTAGTGTTAGCCCGTTGAATATCAACGGAGGGTTCTTACCACCCGTACTGAAAAATAATAAATTTAATAGTTTTATAGTTGTTGCATAGACGTAACAAAACAGTAACGTAGCAAAGTCGCGAGCCTATTGAAATTAATATTGTCAAATCGTAGCAGGTTCGTCATTGCCTCCTTTTATGATAGTGTTAACACGATTCATTCCAACCTGGTGATCACGGATTCAAATCCCACTCGCGCGCGGATGGATTCTGTATTTTAATCGTTTACCGAGGCGAGCGTTATCAGCAGACAGATTTCGGCTATTATATATATACTAGTGTAAGCCCGTTGAATATCAACGCCCGCTGAATTTTAAATATCGTAAAGCGCTTTTAATAGAGATCACCTATCGACATATCGAGCACGGTATCGAATCCCAAATCCCAATTATTTTTTTTTACTTTACTATTTATATTATAATTATTAATTATAATATATACCTACATATACATATAATAATTATAATTGTGTAAAAAAACAAAAAAAAAAATAGTTTTTTATAAAGCCATCTATGTATTATTAGCAGAGTCACGATCCCTTTTATAGGTAATGTTTAAAAAAAAAAAAGGACCAAAGAGACCAAGGGCGACAGCGGATAGCATTAGTGCGAGTCCTCTCGAGCCTGGGGTCCTGGGTTCGATCCCCACTCGTTCTGGTTTTTTAATTATTTTTCCTCAGCGAGCGTTATCAACAGACAGACAGACAGACAGACGGATTTCGGCTATTATATATATAATGTATATAATAATTGCACTAACGGAAATAATCAAAATATAATTCGGTTAGAGTCTACTTCAGAATTCAAACTTTTATTAAGAATCATAATTTACTTAGTTATACCGTGTATCTAATGAAAGTTTTATTTAATTGTTTAACTTCACATTGACCTTAAGTTGACCCCTTGAACTTTTTTGCGTCACACGTGTCTCAAAACACATTCAAATCGAGATACGTCGAGTTCAAAGCACGCAGACCACATTCTGAAACATATAAACGAGTTAAAAACCTCACTGTGTATTCTTCATATGTACATTTTATCCGATTCCCGCAACGGTCCCCATGGTTTTCCCATCCTCCAGAATGCGGTCGCTTTGAGTGTCCGATTCTCTATTATAATTACGTTTGTCCACATTGTCACACTAGGACATAATAAGCGGTGTGTGTCGGTATTCAGGGGTTCATTAGTGCCGGTAAAACTACATACATAGATAGAGGTTTTCGGTCACACGTTTCCGCTTTTCTGTCGGAAATTACGTTTATCATTACGTTGTTACATTTTGCACACAACAAACGGCATACGCAAATACGAGTCAAACTTTCAAGCGCTTGAAAATGTCGGACTGCTTCCGAGCCCTTCAAAAGAGATATAGGAAAGTTTCAAGCATTGAAAAACAATGTTGTAAAACTAGATGGAACTTATCAAGTGTTTTGCCCACTGCTAGTTTAATAATTAACTATGGAACACTCTTTGTGTTGTACCATTATTAGATCTTTCCGGAAATTGTGTAATTTTTTCGATATCTCATTTAATATTGCAGAATGTTAATGTTTTCCATTTAAATTACAATAATTTGATCAATACTCCTTTTTATACGCTCGCATTTTAACATATAATAATTTTAATAGTTTTGCCTATATATGTACATATAAAAAGTAACGAAAAAATATTTGGTTACAAAAAGATTTTTGCCATACATAAAACAAACGCCTACAAGATTCAATAAAATCACAATTTTTTTTTTCGCGCATTATATTTTTACTAGTGTAAGCCCGTTGAATATCAATGTATGTTTGCGTGGGTGAGTATGTGTATTTAATAGTTTTTTATAGTTGTTGCATAGATGGCGCGTTATAATACTACACAAAATTTAGCAAAGTCGCGAGCCGATTAATATTATATAGTCAAATTGAAGCACGGCCGTTATTATCTAGTTTGGATCACAGCGTAAGCGCTCACTGTCCAAACTGGTAATAATGGGTTCAAATCCCACTCGCGCGACGTTCTGGTTTTTTAATTATTTACATCGGCGAGCGTTATCAGCAGACAGACGGAATAGGGCTATTATATATATGTATATACTAGGTGTAAGCCCGTTGAATATCAACGGAGTGGTTTCTCATCACCCGTACTATACCCGAGTGTTTGTGTGGTTGAGCATATGTGTATTTAATAGTTTTTATAGTTGTTGTATAGATGGCGCTTTATAATAATAATTTAGCAAAGTCGCGAGCGTTATCAGCAGCCAGACAGACACACAGACAGACGTAATAGGACTTTTATATATATGTATAATATTGTGATTTTTTTCACAAATATCTATGTACATGCATTTGTTCATAGTTTGATTTAAACAATATTTAGTAAATATTTATCATTCAAAACGTTCCTAAGCAACGCCATGTACTTGCAAATAGTATATAGTATAACTTAATTAGCCCGAAATTTGACCTTTTTAAACCAAACCATATATGGACATGTACACATTTTGACCAAACGCGCAAAAGCATTCATATTTGTGTCATCTGTGACAAAAGTTTATCGCCATTTTACTTGCGGTAATTTTAAAACTCTTTGAACTCGTTTTACTTTGACTTCATTTTTAGATGAAAACTGACTGAAACCACCATTTTTTTTTTTTGCAAATCCAATTAGCATATCTTAGAAAATAGCTGGTCCAGTTTTGGAATTTTTGTTTCACGCCAGTGATTTTCAAAAATTAGCTTTCCAAAAGCGTAATTTATTTTTCAGTAAAAATGGTTACTTGACAGTAGTTAAAAAAAATTGTTTTTCTATTATAGATTCTCAAACATTCTCTTTATTTTATAAAGCCTCTAAAATATCCCTGATGCAATTTTTCATCTCCAAATTTCATCAAAAGTGAAAATATATTATTTGAAAAAAAGTTTTGAAACCAATGGAAAAAAAAAAATTTGAAAATGGCTGGTTTTTTTAGCAACAGTGTGGGGAAGATTTTTCATCATCAATAAATAATATGTAAAATCATTATTTATTGAAAAAATAATTTTTTTGTCGAACGTTTTAAAATTTTATGAACAAAAGTAATCATGACTTTCAAATTAAGTTTAACCCATGTTCAGATTTTGTCTCGTAAAGTTGCTTACACTGGTGGAACGGTACAAATCTTCAAATAATTTATTCAAGAAACAAATTTAAAAAAAAAATCAAAATCCCCGAAATTATGGTATTTTCAAGTTGGTAAAGATGAAATTTGAGACGCACTAGTTCGAAAGATTCGTGTAATGGTTTTTCATCTTATACAATGCCGAGGATATGTGTTTCACGGATTTAAAGTTATTTTTTGTCCCAAGAGGTTAAAAACATTTTATCTTTGTAATTGACTTTCATCGTTTGGAAATTGAAAAATATCAAAATTAATTCCGAATTCAAAGAGTTCACAATATTAATATGTCATCGACGCGAGCTTAAATCGTCACAACTACAAAAAAAATGTGAATAAAGCAAAAAGTTATACAATAATAGTAGTATTCGTGCAAAAAAATTTAAATAGCCGATAAAAACCGGCGAGCGGAAAATCCTCGGTGAAATTCAAAAAAGTAAAAAAAAACGTAAAATAAAAGCGTCGCCGGATAAAATCAAATAAAGGCGTAATTTTCATAAAAAAAAAAAAAAAAGAAACTCACCCCAAAGGTGAATAGAAAGGGGGGGGGGGTCTCGCATAATTCGCGTTATTATTTTTATTTCACGAAATTAGAATTGTTAATTTCCGCTTTTGTTCGCGCGCGCGCTTTCCCTCCCCCTCTCCCGTCAATTTCCGCGGCGAATTTACATTCCGACTTCCGGAAAAAATCGGAAAAGCGCCGATTTTCCGGGTTTAAGTGGCGCTAATAGCTTACTCTGCACTCGGGTCGAGCTTTGCAAGTACGATATGCAAGTGCGTTGACGTGACCGGTCACCGTTTACCATAGAGAGACCGTTTACGCATAATTTTATAGCATTTCCTAAATGAATTGTGTTTTTAAAGGGGCATTGTATTGTCGAATGTCGTATTTTCCACACTCACGCGATTCCCAAATGCATCAGTGGAAATTTTTATACTGTACTAGTTGACCCGATTCCGTTCCCGTTCCCGTTCCTAGTACGTTTTCTGACGCGTGAGCAGGCCCGTTCCAGATCCCGTTACCGTTCCCGGTCCCGGTCCCGATCCCGTTCCCGTTCCCGTTACTAGTACGTTATCTGACGCGTGAGCAGGCCTTTTCCCGTTCCCATTCCCGGTTTTTCCCGATTTCAGGAACCATCCCCGGCATGATCACAATAAATCCTGAAAGTTTCATCGCGATCGGTTGAGTGGTTTAGGAGCCTATAAGAGACAAACAGACAAACAGACAGACATTGATTTTTATATATATATGTAGATCATATTAATATCATCACCCGTATCACATATTATCATCACCCGTACTGAAAAATAGTATTAAATTTAATAGTTTTTTTAGTTGAGCGAGTGAAGTCGCGTGGTAAATAATTACGGCTCTCACACACAGCTGCGAAATCGCGTATGAAAACCTAGCGCGGCAAACCTAGCGAATTTCGCTAGGTAAAGAGCAAAGAGTGCATGTCAGCAGAAAGTCAGCTTTAATCGCTAAATATTTGGTCATAACCACGTGGTGAAAACTTTAGTTTGCATTGAAACGGGCGTAGGGGGGTGGCGGGGACGATTATATACGTCCATTATATATTTGTTAGCTGTTATACTACGTTTAGTAGTGCAAAAAAACTGATTATACAGTCAACCCTCCTATAGTGTACACTTCTATAGCGGTTTTTTGTATAGCGGTCCCTTCTATAGCGTACATTTTAAAAAATGCAATATTTTCAAGGTCAAATTAGAATTTTCATAAATATATTATTAATTTGCATTTAAATATGTATGTACATATGTGCACTGGACTAAATATGCAAGGTCAATGCTCTGTCGCGCGTGTAGGCACGTGCTATTGTTATCAAACTAAACACATCCTAGGTCATTGGAAATATAAAAATGGAAAAAATGTTTGATTTGCTTCAAATCGAAAAATACAATTAAAAAAACTAACCCCAAATTTTGTATGGGTGCCTAACTTTCTATAGCGTTTTTTTCCTATAGCGTGGTCCCTATCTCAACGCTATAGGAGGGTTGACTGAATATGATATCGCAATAAAAAAAGTTGATGCGCAGCAATGCTCGAATAGAATAACCGAATACGCGTCTACACCAAGAAGAATTTTTCCGCCGAACTCCACGATTCGCGGAATTCGATGACGTTTGTGGAAAAGTTGATATGTTGTATGTAAATAGCTCTGACTTGAGTCCATTTCAGAATCGTGAGTGAAATACAAACGTTCCGAAAGCGAGGTGACAGATGGTAGTTTGATAGGCTATGTTAGAGTGACAGAAACCGGTGCTTGCGCAGGCCGGTAGACTTCTATTCTAGATTCTAGAATTTCCTAGCAAAATTCGCTAGGTTTTCATACGCGATTTCGCAGCTGTATGTGAGAGCCTTTAAAAGACACGAATCGTCCGCGCGCGAGTAGGATTTGAACCCGAGATCACCAGTTCGGAACATTGAGCGCTTACGCTATGATCCAACGCCAATAATTCGAGATCTCCTATATTTGAACATATAAATCCTTTGCGAATTCTCCATGAAATAAATATTGCAACTCTTAAATCTGGAATGGACAGACGGACATGAATGGAATGTGTGGAGTCAAGTGGATGCAGATTGCTCAAGACAGACAGGAATGAAAGACTGGAGAGGCCTTCATCCAACAGTGGATGGTCAACGGCTGAAAATGATGATGATGTTGAAACATAAAGTCTGGAATAGATTGAAGTGATCATCTCGAATGACTAATTTGGAAATCTACATATGTACGTACAAGTATGCCATGGTCAATTAAAATTTTGGATGAATTTGAATGAACTGGCAATACTTCATCTTTCATTAGACGGTGTATCATCGAAACAAATTGCAAAAATATGTATGGACAAATAAATTTTACTTTTATTTGGACAGTAGTTTTATTCAGTATGGTCAGTATTATTTTAAGCAATCGGTCGGTATGAAAAATAATAACGTTTTATTTCAAATAAAGTTTATCAGAAATAATTACAATTTACTGAAAATACTGACCAAGTGAATGCATACCAAATTTGGTATGCTACATACATAGATGGCTGTTTAAAGACTCGTATTTTGCATGCTGTGCTTATGGATTATGTTAGCTTCATCTGGATTAACTTAACCTAATCTAATCTAGCATAACGTAAGCTAACCAAACCGAACTCAACCAATACTACCAGTGCTCGAATTCAGCGGGAGCGGCAGGAAGCGGGCGTTCCCTTTCGTGAAATTTGAAAACGTAGCGTAGAAAATTTAGCGCTCCCTTTCGTAAAAAACCAAAATTTCCGTGCTCTTTCAATAATTATTGCCAAAAAAATGTTAGAAGGTGAATTTTTTTTACATTTATGACTCCTAAATTACAACCTTTGACTGGAATTCCGACAAAGGCATCTTATCTGTAGCCAAAAGCCATTTAAAATATTATTATGCTTTGAAAAAGCTGGATGCACGTGTGTTACTTGAAGATAACATTTAAAATTGGAGGGTTTTTAGATTCTATTTATTTTGGTCGGTTATGCGTAAAAAGTTTTATTGCTTTATGGTCGGCACTGTCTGTCACACTATGGTCAAACTGCAACGGGCCTCTCTCTATAATTTACGATATCTTTCTTTGAATTGTCGGCTTTCTTATTTTAACAAAATTTCTAAAGCAGCTGTACCGCTACCATTATACTAATTAATAAAATTTCTGACGCCCATATAAAATCGTTGAATATAATAAAATCGGCCAATAATAATGAAATCGATAAATTTGTACTAAACAGTCAGAATGCTCATATTTTAACGACTTTTTCAGAACAGTGTATGGAATCTAAAAAATCAGAGACGATTTTCAGATGTACCTGTTGAAGTTGACTTACAGACATCAAACGGTATTAATCTCGATAAGATTTTGCATTTCGATGAATATATACATATGTATAGGTATCTACATACATACATACATATACATAGTTAAAAAAAAGTTCATTTGATATTTTTTGAAAATTATCGAGCGCTCCCATTCGTGAAAATTTCCATTTCTAGCACTGAATACAACATCATAAACTGAAATCATCGAAACACAACTGCCGTAAGTGAAATATCACATTGCTTTCAAGCACCTTATTCAGACATTCACTTCAAAATGCATAAGTGGACGCTATCGCTATTCAAGAGTGACTAATTAATCAGACTGTTCAGACAATGCATTCGAGAGAATTGTCAAGTGGTGTACTTACTTATTATTCTGTATATTTTTATTGTGTCTGCTTCGTCGGTACGAATACTTAAAACCTGTTCAGGTTAAGTCTCTTTAATGTTGACTTTAAAACGCAATGGCGGTGGTATAATTAATTGAAAGCTCTTAAAAATGAGTGAACGAACGTTAGAAAATTCGAAACAGTTCTAATTTTTCACCTATAGGTGTCTCATCAGTGTCGCAAATTCGATTTATTACCACTTTTGGTACAATAAGCTCGATTGTATCAACTTGTACAAATCTAATGGTTGTTTTTTTTGTTATTGTAATACTGATTAAGATCATTTTTTTGTATCATAAACATTTATATGTACATACATAGATGTATTATAAATTTATTGAATACATTTTAATATTTTTTATTATCATACTGACTCTTTAGAGCGGTTGGGTATTAATGCAAAATTCATTAGAGCCATTTTAAATGTTTATTTCTGTAATTAAAAATCGCCTAATAAAATTATCTTTTGAGCAACACGGTAAATTTAATATTTTAACAATTCCGATTCATTTCGCACGTGTCGTGATTTTTGCATTTAATGTATTTTACTTTCTTTGTAGTGTTTTAATATTTTCTAATTAATTATTAATAAATAATACAAATAATTTTTCGTCCATCGTCTATGTGTAAAAACCATCTATCGAATTTTGTTCTAACTTATTTCGTTTATTTGATCGAAAACCAGATGGCAGTAATTAATTTAAACCGATTCAACAGTGCGATGTGTGCGATTTGCAAAAGAAAATTTGGTAAAAAAATAAAATAAAAGAGTTCTTGTGCATTTTTCGACTACCTAGTGTCGGCCTATTTTCAAATTAGTCCTTTATACAAAGAATTATTCGAAATAATAAAAGTTTAACGGGGGGTACGTTTGGTACCTATCCGAAAACGCGAAAGTAGTAAAACGGTCGTAGTTACACTTTTAAAAGCCATGAAAGTAGCGAATCTTGTCGCAGGCGCCTAATAAAGGGCCATGGGACTCGTCATAAAACACCATTAGGCGCACAAAAGCGCCTGATTACATTAAAGGGCTTATCAGTTTGATGGGGTCGCTACAAAAATAAAACCCTATATTTAATCGTCGTTTGCAATTATTGCTCCAGTTGTGTATCGATCATACAAATATTTCTATAACGTTGTGTGTCTGTGTGTCTGTCTGCTTATAACGCTCGCCGAGGTAAATAATTAAAAAAACCAGAACGTCGCGCGAGTGGGATTTGAACCCGAGATGACCGGTTCGAGACAGTGAGCGCTTACGCTATGATCCAAACGGAGGTAATGACGAGCCTGCTGCAATTTGACAATAAAAATTATCAATAGGCTCGCGACTTTGCTAAATTGTTACGTTGTTGTATTATAACGCGCCATCTATGCAACAACTATAAAAAACTATTAAATACACATATACATATAATATCCGTTGATATTCAACGGGCTTATACGTCATAATGCAAAGCACTGCGTCACATATTGCACCGTGAATTATAAATTGATTCATAGACACAACGGGTAATACGCAAAAGGAAACGCTCAATACACATTGTAGGAATTCAGAGTATTTATGCAATGTTAATCCACTATGTAATGCAGTGGTTCTTAACCGGTGCTTCGCGAACTTGTCACAAGTGCTGCGCGAAATATGAAACATTTGATCGAAGTTTAGGGTAAATTAAATGAGCAGTGCTGTCTATCGTTGTAAAAATTGCATATCAGAAACAAAAAAAAAGTAGATATGTTCCCTTCACTTCAAAACAAAAATGTCGAGGGAATTGTTTCTAGTATACAGAACATTTATCAATTATTGAAAAGATTGCTAGTTACTTTCCTTCCTTGGAGATTGAAAATTTATTATGGCTGGATACAAAATCCATTTGGCATAACTTACATGTATGTATATCGAGTTACGGATTTTTATTATAGGAGAAAGAAGAATTAATATCTTTGTTTTTGTACTTTTTCTCCAAGTAGAATACCCAGCTCTCTGCACAAGGGCACTGAAAATTTTGTTATAATTTTCAGCATCATATTTGTGTGAACATGGTTTCACAACATTGACCAATATAAAAACTAAAAAACGCTTACAATAAATAAATGAGCGTAACTACATATATCACACATCAGACCTGATATTGCTGAAAAGGCAACAAGCTCAAGTATCGCATAAATAACATTTCTCATAAAAAAAGTTATTTTAGTTACAGTTTTTATGTACAAATACAATATATGTACATATGTAATCTGTAATATTTATTATATATATGTACATATAATAGCCGATATCCGTCTGTCTGTCTGTCTGTCTGTCCGTCTGTTTGTCTACTGATAACCAGATAAAAAACCAGAACGTCGCGCGAGTGGGATTTGAACCCGGTATCACCAGGTTGGAACATTGAGCGTTTACGCCATAATCCCACATAAGAACATATAAATTGTTACGTTGTTGTATATTATAAAGCGCCATTTATACAACAACTATAAAAACTATTAAATTTAATATTATTATTCAACACGGGTGATGAGAAACCGGTCCGTTGATATTCTACGGGCTTACACTAGTTTTTTGATAAATGTTATGTTCGTGCATTTTTTTTATTGTTAGTTTTATGACCTTGATGTTGCACAAATTTTTCTTTTAATGAAAAGTACCCCGTGACTTCGAAAAGGTTAAGAACCACTGATCTAATGAAACAATTTACAGTATTTATACCGCTTCCTGGGTATTTCTTGTAAGAGACATTGAAATTTACTCATAATGTGTGTTCAGATTTGATTTTAACTATTCAAGTAAATGATTCCAAATAGTATATTGAAGACAAAAACGTATTGTCTTCAATTTACGATAAATATCGGTTTAGCCGTTTTTAATTTGCTCTGTGGGTATATTGTAATGCTCACGTTGCGATTTTGCCATTTATTTACCCACGACGAATTCACAACTGACTACGAGGGTATATTGTGCAGGATTGGGCGTGTTTTTTTTTTCATTTTGATTATCATAAAATCATAGTGGATAGTGGGCAGAAGTGTCCACAGTGCGAAATACTAACCAAAAAATTGCATTATCGAATAGTGAGCAATCGTATGATAAATTTTGACAATTGCGAATGATGAAAATATTTAGAAGAGGCACATGTGAGCAACCTTTGGCAAACGAGCCGCATGTGTGGTCAAATATGTGCGAGTTCGTTGAGCCACAACTCGTCTCATTACAATTCAAAGCCGTTCCTCGCACATTTTCCCATATGTGAAGCCTCAGGAATTTTGCAGACGACTCCATTGTCAGCTGTTTTATAAGGCTGACAGGAATTTTGAACAAAAACGCAAACTCGACTACCCATATAGATACTTATCTTAAAAAAAAATTCTCCAAAGCTCAATGTACCTGATATAATGATCAAAAACCGACTTTAAGGGCTAATTTATATAGTTAACCTCCAATCGATAAAAAGGCCACTGTGAAAAAGTTGGATAAAGGCTTATTAACAGTCACCATCATCATTTTCAGCCGTTCACCATCCACTGCTGGATGAAGACCTCTCCAATCCTCTTCCATTCCTGTCTGTCTTGAGCAATCTGCATCCACTTGACTCGCACACATTCTTCTCAATTCATCAGCCCATCTTCTACTCGGTCTACCTTGCTTTCTTTCACATCCTCTCAGATACCATTCCAGTATTTCTCACGACAATCTACTATCCATTCTTTTCGCTATGTGTCCAATCCAACTTTTTCACACGTTCCGCTATATCTGCCACTTTGATCATACTTCTTACCCAAATATTCCTCTTACGATCGCTTCTTGTTATACCAAGCATACATACATCTTTCGATGCTACTCTGTGTGCACTGGATCTTACGTAGCATTCTTGAATTTAGCATCCACGTTTCACATACATACGTCATAACTGACAGAAAATTGCATTATTTATTTGTTTATACATATACGGTCTTTGCAATAGACCATTTCAAAATACACTTGATAGATAAAAAATTACAAAAAATAAATGAATTACAAAAAAGAAAAGAATTACAAAAAAGAAAAGAATTACAAAAAAGAAAAGAATTACAAAAAGAAAAGTAATACAAAGAGAAAATAAAGATACAATATTTATGTGTCAAAAAAATATGAAAATAAAAATTCCCTTACAAACAGCTTAGAATTATAAAAAAAATCAATTTCTCCAAAATCATTACCAAGTTTATGTATTCTGGGTATTATAGAGTATTTGAAGTAATTTCTAGCAGGATTGGGTAAAGCAAACAAATAGTTGTTCCTGGTAGATCTACTTGGGACTTATTATTATGGTCAATATTTTTTTTTAGTTTACTGTTTCAGTTGGCGACTCCACATAAAACCCTTCGGGACCCATAGGTTGGGAACCCGTGCCCTAAAAAGAGTATACATTTAACAAAATTACATATAATCAGAAAAAGATCACTCCACGTAACATAGAAGTTTGATACTTTCGTTGTAAATAAAAATTGAACTACACAGCATAATGGATAACTTTAATAATAGCACGATGTAAATTGTAGAAAAACTCTCACCGAACCCTATTTTAAATGCAGAAAATTTACGATAATAAAATCGTCACTGACGCAACTGAAGAAGTATCAATCACATACATATTACAAAATTTAAGACATTGAAATACAAATTCCGCTTGGTATATAAAAATGTCTGCTTTCGCGCGAACAGTATCCCGTAACTTAATCAAACTACACAACATCAAAGTTTATATTCCACAAATTAAGTGTTAGAATCGATGTATGTATTATTTATTCTTTATCAGCCCTGTATTGCATCTGCAACGAATGCAGGGTGCATTTAGTGCCGTTTCCACGCCCCTCCTAACATAATTGAATAATTCGTTTGGTATTCAGGGCTGCACTCGGTCTTATATCATTTTCGAGCCGTGCCTAATTACCATATTAATCATGAGATCGTGACCGACGTGTCTAAAATGTACGTGACTAAAAAAATTCATAAAAATTCATTAAATAATACTTGCGACATTGTTCCGTTTCCGGACAACGACGA
Organism: Parapsyche elsis; assembly: GCA_022651745.1. NCBI lineage: Eukaryota > Metazoa > Arthropoda > Insecta > Trichoptera > Hydropsychidae > Parapsyche > Parapsyche elsis. The sequence continues at coordinate 304,716 of JAGVSN010000016.1, forward strand.
CAAAACGTTTAACGCAACGTTCATTATTTATTACTTGTACATACTTAAAAATTGGACTGCTTGATAATTTCTGTTTGATGGTTACAATATTTAGCGTTTATTATGTATGTTTGGCCACTTTGTCGTTCAGACGGTCGGTCGTTATAAAGTTATTTGCAAGTGGTTAATTGGTGTGATTAGACTCGTCAATTTTATTACTTTCTCGAGTGTACAGAGTTGAAATTTTACGACAGTTCGTGCGGCGTTGATGGAAAGTTTACACAAATTGATCATAATATGCTTCAACATACTTTTATTTAAATTTTAACTAAAATGCGTGTTTGTTTTTTGGTCGTTTGAGCTTTTTAAAATCAACAATTCCATTAATTTTCAATTAATAGTAAACGGCGTTTTACAGTTTTTTTTGATATCTCAATTTTATAACAGAAACTATTACATAGTATAAATATTCAAAAAACGGTTTTTATATATGACGATTTTTAGTTTACGTTTTGACTATAAATTTTCTATTAACATTGAATTTGTTCTGTTTGTCTTTCTATCTTGTAGATATTTACCCACTGAACATGCACTTGACAGTAAAAAGTGCCTATTGGCCCAATTACGGACAGAGCGAGTCTTAAAATCAAAATTTTAATTCTAAATTATTTATTTTTAAATAACTATATACTTGATTGTATATTTTAATTATTTGCTCTTATTTATTTATTCCTAATCATTATTATCATCTATTTATTTGTTGACTATCTATATTTCTAATTTTATTTACATACATATGTACATATATACCGATTTATTATCATTTTTAATTTTTTTATGAATGGGAAAGATTGCATAAACCCTTTTTGTCTCGAATAATTTAAATTATTATTAAAATGTGCGATTATTCCAGCATTTGTCGTATAGTATCTGTTTTAAAATGTGTAAAATAAGTACCTTAAATTGATGTATTTTACGACTTTCAAATCTTTTTAAATAATCGTTCGGGTCGGATCACAGTCATAAATACGGCGCTCGCACACCTCTGCGAATTCGTATTCGCCAAGCGAAGAAAACGCGCGAATATCGCGCGTTTGACATGGTGGGGAGTTGTATCGCATACCCGCAAATGGCGCTGCCTACACCACTACGGATTTCCTACCGGAAAACAGCGCGAAAACGCAACGGAATTTGTTGAACACTATTTTTTCGGCGATTCGCTCAATTTCGTTACGACGTTTGTGGAAAAGCTATTGGAGACGGTGGAAAAGTATCCCATATTGTAAGATCTGACTTGATAGATTATGTTTAGAGTGACAGAAACCAGACAATTTTTTCAACAGTCAGCCGATCCTTGATGACACACCGTTATAAATTGTGTCAGAATCGTGAGTGAAATACAAACGTTCCGAAAGCGAGGTGACAGATAGTATTTCACTATTAGCCAGTAGAGTGTCGAATGGCGCTGCAGTCGTGCCAGTGTGCGCGGTACAATTCTGAGACTTGTGAAATTCGCGCGATTTTCATAGATGAATTTCGCGCGAAATCCGCAGAGGTGTGTGAGCGCCTCCATTGTGTTACTGACATTATTCCATCATTTTAACTTTATCCATACATATGTACATATATTATATTTAACGTTGACGACCCCTGTTTGACTCGAGCCAGTCTTGCGTTCAATTATCGACCAATCAGCATCACTTAATCGACTGATTGGTCGATTATTATTTTCGTTGCACCGGTAACTTGTAACCGTCGAATCGAAATCGATTTGCCCATTCGACGCACACGGAATCGTTTAAAGATTTGCATACGCTTCAGTATTCAAAGGAGAACATCATCTGTGTCGATGCCGGATTTCTTAACTGAGCCTCATAAATACAAATGAATCAAGACGAGGGAAAGCCGTCAATTCGACACTCTTTTCTTTTGGCAGTGATGATTTTAAATTTGGACAGTGTCTTCGTCATTGTCCCGGTTGTTTCCTATCGCCAAAATGCACTCGTTGCGTAATGCCATCTAAATTTCAATTAGATAGACTTAATTGATGTTGATTACAAGGTCGTTTATTGTTTTAATGTCGGACGAGTTGAGGTCATCGTCGAAATTCGAACTTGCGAGCTTTTTTTTATCTAGCAAATGACATGGACATTTTTCGAATGGAAATTTCGGAGACTAGTAAAATATCTCAAATGTGGAAACTAGACTTTTATACACATGAAAATTTCATAATATTCCCTTTTCTATTGATGTAAAACAATTTCTGCTATTAAAAAAATCATTGTTCCATTTCAGATAATTTTATTTATTTATTTTATATAATATTAGCTAATTAGCTAATTTAACTTACATCTATTACATATTTATAACAACTACATAAATCTATTACACATTATACACTATACTTATACGTAACTACTATCTCTCACAGAGGTGTCTCCTCACACTTTTCAAGAATACATCTATGGTCTTAGAAGACTTGACCCATTATACATTATACACCCCTGTGAAAAACACCACCAGCTGTCTTTGTTTTCCTTACTCTACCTACAACTAATTGGTTCTTATTTCTAGTACAATAACTATGGATATCACTATTTCTAATGATATAATTATTAAAATAATTTGGCAATAACTTATGATCTAACTTATAAAAAAAAGACAATGTGATTAACTTTAAAAAATTTCTAATACTCACCCATCCAAATTCATCTAACATATTTCTAATACTTTTTGCCTACCAACATTCAAAATACCTCTCATAGCTCTATTTTGCAACCTTTGAATTTTATCTAAATCTTGGCCACTGAACATATTACATAAGTACAGTGGCACAATAAACCAGATGTGGCAAGACAATTGTATTATAGACTAAAACCTTACTTTTTCTACTTCAAATTTTTCTTATCCTACACAAAACACCAACTTTTCTAGCCATTATATGTAGAACCACAAACATAATATACATACGTACAATTCTGAAACTTTATAAGTAACCAGAGTATTTAGATATTGTGTATTATTGACAAAGTAGTGGACTAACAATAGAGATAACTATGAAGTTGTCCTGAATCAAAATTTTAATACAATTCCTGACGGACAGACAAACAGACTTAAGCGCTTATGTACCCATAGTATTTTAATGACATTTTAGTACAAAGGCTTGTTTTTCTTCATCAGTTCAAATTTTTCCTCATAAAAACTAAAATTCAATAAAATATTGTAAAATTTGTTATATGTAATAATTTGATATGTGTACAATTAAAACAATTTTTACCATATTGCTTATCATAACGCGTCTATTGAAGATTAATACAATGTTAGTTTGACTAACTTACGTTATTATATTAAAACAACATTTTAAATACATAACCTTAACATTCAACACTAAAACAATATTCAAGTTCAAACAAATGGTACTTAGCTTGACAACGGCTATAAATAGACAGTATTCTTATTCAGTATGACCTCATCTAAAAATTCATCATATATGTATATGTATGTATGTGTAATAGCCCTATTCCATCTGTCTGTCTGTCTGTCTGTCTGTCTGTCTGCTGATAACGGTCGTTGAGGTAAATGTTTAAAAAAAAAACACGAACCGTCGCGTCGTGCGCGAGTGGAATTTGAACCCGAGATTCATCCAAACTACATAGGTAACGACGAGCCTGCTACAATTTGACAATATTAATCCTCAGTGGGTTTGCGACTTTGCTAAATTGTTACTTTGTTGTATTATAACGCGCCATCTATGCAAAACCTATTAAATTTAATATTATTAGAAATAAATACTAAGCTCAATACTTTATTCATTTGTCAAGTTTGAAGTATGCATTACTATATGTATCATCATCATCATCATCATCATTTTCAGCCGTTCACCATCCACTGCTGGATGAAGGCCTCTCCAATCCTCTTCCATTCCTGTCTGTCTTGAGCAATCTGCATCCACTTGACTCCACACATTCTTCTCAATTCATCAGCCCATCTTCCACTCGGTCTACCTTGCTTTCTTTCACATCCTCTCGGATACCATTCCAGTACTTTTCGCGTCCATCTGCCATCCATTCTTCTCGCTATGTGTTTTTCACCCGCACTGCTATATCTGCCACTTTGGGTCATACTTCCTACCCGTGTATTTCTTTTGCGATCTCTTCTTGTTATGCCAAGCATACATCTTTCCGTGCTTCTCTGTGTGCACTGGATCTTTCGTAGCATTCTTGAATTAAGCGTCCAAGTTTCACATCCACACGTCATAACTGGCAGTACGCATTGGTCGTACGCCTTCTTTTTTAAGCATAGCGGAATGTTGGATTTAAAAACTATGTTCATTCTTCCAAAAGCACTCCACCCTAGTTTCATTCTTCGTTTTATTTCGTCTTCTTTACATCCAGTCATATTCACCAATTGTCCTAAGTATACGTAAATAACTATCAACTATCTCTACAATATGATTATCTACTGTGACTACGTTTTGCGTGCAGAATTCATTAAACATAATTTTAGTTTTATTAAAATTAATTTTTAAGCCTACTTTCCTACTTTCGTTACTTTCGTTAATAGTAGCGCAATGGTCTGTCTGGCTGGATAGCCGCGGATCGCTCGCATACATACATACATACTGCACGTTCACATACATATGTATATATGTATGTACATACATATACTCACCCATACAAACACTCACAGTACGGGTGATGAGAAACCGCTCCGTCGATATTCAACGGGCTTACACCATTTTACTATATACATAATACCGAATATATGTACATATATCCTACCGGACAATCAATCGACCCCATCGTACAAAACTAATGAAAGCGTAGGTAGGGGATGCGGGCCTCATTTTAATCCGTACCCATAAGTCAATATGAAAACAAGCACTTCCTACATATACACTTAAACACAGTCCCCTCAATTTAAGCCCACATAAAACGTGAGAAAAACTATCGATTCGTGAAACACAACCAATTCAACCTACATAAACTCACCCCACGATAACAGTACCTACTGGGATAAATTAAATGTAGGGGGAGGTGGGATGTATTTGATTTGGATTGTTACTAACTATTGTATAACATACACCTGAGTGTGTGAATGGATAGTCTAAGGAACGAATAGTCACCATCCCTGACCTTGCCCATGGGATATTCAGCTGATCCCCGAATTATTCAATCAACATGCCACAAATGCTCACGTACGACAAACGAATTAGTTCGCCGGTTCTGTTCGCATCTAAACATTCCCTCCATGACCTATCGCATTGTTCGCATATACGTATGTACGTATCTGCGTACGTATTGTCCTTCAAATATATTATATGTATGTATGTTTTCGCATCGTGCGGTGCATCTGCTATTATGGTATGAGTCGCATTTTGTGCACTATGCACTATGTTGACTTGTTTTCGATTTGAGAAAAAACAAGGTTTGCATTTCTGTTGACTGAAAAATCTGGGCAAAATTTTTTTTTTTTTACATACTTTTTTTTTTCAGAATTTAAATGAAATCGTCCTTATCTTAAAAGGGGGTATTAAACGTAAATTAACCCATTTTTTTACTATGAAAGAATATAGTCCGCAAGTAATGTCGATAGCGCGTAGCGCTTAGGTTGATATTACATTCAGCAACAAAACGGAACACCAGGTTTTTTTTTAACCTCGGCGACCAGATAGATATACAGGTTCCAATGGTAAGTATTATGATGTATTACACGATGCGATTCTGGGTTGCTTGAAAATTTCTTGGAAGTCAATGTTCGCCGAAAAAAATCTTCACAAAAAACCCTTTTCTGACCTTTTTTTTGCATCGTCGTACTCAATTGTCAACACAACGCAACGTCAACGCAATTGTTTCGAAAACAATGAAATTCAGAAAGACATACGAGAGGTTGAATTTTATATATTTTCACCGTCTACATAGAGTACCTAGTTTCGTATAGTATTTTTTTTTTGTATGAAGATTACGAGATGAGCAGGTAGCTTGGTAGCTTGAAAAGTGGTGCAATGTAATAAGATGCTCGCCACCAAAAAAAAAAATCTGGTGCTGGTTTTGTTGCTCAATGTAATATCGCTCTTAGTGTGAACTATGTACATAATACGTATTATATCTACATATAATATGTAGATGCTAGTGTAAGCCCGTTGAATATCAACGAACGTTTGCGTGGGTGAGTATATGTGTATTTAATAGTTTTTATAGCTGTTTCATAGATGGCGCGTTATAATACAACACGTAACCTTATTATCTAACAAAGTATGGAACAAAGGAAATTTTTCTCGCTTTATTCTAAAGATTTTTGACAATGCTATCGATAGGTGACATTCGTTCGAGTTATTTTGGAAATTGAACGGAGTCCGCTTTCGAAAAAATGCGACTCACAATAATTATAAACGAATGCACTTTGAGATTATGACCTATCTGGTGCACAGTTGGGGTTATTGTTGTTTGAACTGGGCCACGGCCGGTTCTTTCCTATATCTCTCTTCTCCGAGCTATTTTATTGCAGTACCAGTGTTATTTATAGATATTAATCGAGTAAGTTGCTATAATGGGATGTTGTATCACTGTGATAATGTGTATCGACAGTACGTAAGTACGTCAATCGGTCAGCTTTTGAAAAAATATATACATTCTGACGAGAGATAACGCAACGCAACGGTGTGATATTTTACAATAGATTTTAAAATTAATGTACATATGTGGAGAATATGTACTGATGAATAGTATACCATTATCTACGCCTTTCGTATATTCAATATTCAATACTCAATTATATTTTATACTAAAAATAAAATAATATACTTTATTTATCGAGGCACGCTTCAATCAATTCTTCACACATTCTGTATACGGAAAGCATATTGACTTTTGCAAGTCTCTCTTCTGAAGATTGTTACTTGAATTGAAAACTGTGTAAAAATGATCAACCGTACCATTTCAGGAAGATTCTGACAAGAGATGGCCGATGTGAATTTTTTTTTATAACATACATAGGTACTGTTTATAGTTTGGTGTGGGGCGGAGATTCTGTGGCTCTTATTAATAATTATTTAGATTACAGGTACACACATATTTATAGTAAATACATAGCTGCAGTCCTGTGAAATCTTACATGGTATACAATGAATGATCGCCATACACTGGTACAGTTGAAAAAATTATATTTGATTAATTATTTATTTTTCTTCATCAATGTTTTGTTCACTTTTATTTTTACATGTGAAAATTTGCAAATGGCGTTAATGTTTCTATCGTTCCTATTCTATGTATGTTATTTTTATTATTACGTACGCACGTACCAATATAATGCTAAATTCTCCGGTTGCTAAAGCTATTGCTATTACTCAACCTGGTGGCTGACTCTATCGATATATTTTCTGGCAGTTGTGCTAACCTGGTGTGCTTAAATTATAAGATTTTAAGACAGATACACGTTATGCATAACACGCAACATATTATTTTGTGATTCTTGAGCCTTTCTGTTTTTTTCTTTATAATTTTTTATTTTTATTTTTTCACAAATTTTATCTTACTTTTTTTGCATATTTTTTGTATAATTATATTATGTGCTATGTTTATATTCTATGTATTGTTTTCCCTGCGTGGCGATCTGGATTTATACCTGTAATGTCTTGTTATTATATATAACAATATTATAATACATAATTATTGTTCCTGTTCTTCGTATATTTATTTAAAATACATGGGCAGGCGGCTTAGCCGATGGAGCCCAGGGGTCTGACATATAATTTATACATTTATACAATTCTTAATTATTTATGTATATTTGAAGGATTACAAAAATCCATTTGTGTTCAAAAACTTAACTAGCTGATTTGGTAGACGGTTCCAAACTTCGACCCCTCAATTTGAAAAAAATTAGTCTCTGACAATTTTGTTCGATTTCGAATTTGTATATGTGTGCATGTCGTTATTATTATTATTGTTATTATTATTATTATTATTGTTACTATTATTGTTTTTGACGCACGTGGGTTCGCCTGTCAACCAATCGCAGAGCAGCCGCCGCTTACATATAGGTATGTACAAACGTGTAGAGCTACTCACACACGGAAAAATTGTCAAGCTAACGCAGACGAGCCGTGTAGCGCCAGTATTCGGATATAACTAAAATTGACACTGAAAAATATAAAACAAAAAAAAAAGTGGGAGAGGAAATTGTAGATGTGAACGGAGTTAAAGATTAAATCGACAAATTTCCGCACAAAAGGTAGGAAGAAAATTGGAAGAAAATGAATGGACGGAGCTCGGAGATTTGAGTAAAGTCAGCAGTGGAGGATCTGCGACGAGGATCGAAAGGAGCACCGTCGAGAAGGGGATGCATCGAGTGGTGGTGGCGGTGGCGGTGGCGGCGGAGTAGTGGTGGGGTGATTGAATGGTATAAATGTATGGCGTGTGGTGTTGGCGTTGTGTGCGTTGAGTGTATAAGAAGAGATGGTGTCGGAGTGGGCGTCGTTGGCGCTGGGCTAGAGATGCGGCGGGCGCTGCTGCCGGCGGTGGCGCTGGCGCTCGGAGCACTCCTCGTCGCTTCGTTTGTAGGCGCCGGCGGCGGTGTGAACGCCGGCGGCGGTGTGCACGGCGGAAACAACGCGAGAGCGGGAGCAGGAGCGGCAGCGGCAGCGGCGGCGACAGCAGGGGAGCGGGAGCGGGGTGCGCGCCCGCAGACCGTCCCGCGGGACGCAGACGCGCCCCCGACAACGCGACACTCTCCTGCGCCGCTTGTAGGCTCAGGAGCGAGGTGAGGGAACTGTCCTTAGCCGCGATCAGGGAGCACGTGCTCTCCAGACTGGGATTCGCGCACGCGCCCAACACGACGGGACGCGTGCTGCCGCGCGTGCCTCACGACATGGTGCAGATGGTGCACGACAGGGATGCCCCGCCACCCCCCCAAGACATGCAGGCCGATCAGCCCCAGCATCACACCTACCACGAGGACCACGATGACTTCCATGCCACCACCGACAAGATCATCGCATTCCCTCGTTAGTATACCCACATATACACCCTCTCATTTTTCGAAAGTGGAATAATTCTCACATGAGACTCGTTCCACTTTCTGTACTAAATCCAGCTTAATTTAACTAAAAAAACGCGTTTATGAAAAAAAATTTGCCTGCGGCGCACTTTTCTGTAATTCAACGTAATTATACGTCTCGGCGTATCTTTCGATGTTCATTCTTAAATAAAATTCAGAATCACTTTTTTTTTTTTTTTTTTTTTTGAAAAGTGGAGTGTAATGTAACGTACACAGCAAAAAAAAAAAAAAGCTCGTTTGTAAAAATGTTTGAAATTTTTGAAAATTATTTTATTTTTAGGTAATAATATAAATATAAATCAATCGTTGCAAGTATGTATGTATACTAAATGTGTTTAAAAAAAATTGAAAGAAAATCTATACAAGCTCAAGGTCGAATTTTCGCAGATCGCAAGGTTAAAGTGGTGACATTGTGTTTTTTTTTTTACCGTTGATGTTTTAACTATTGTTTTATTCATCTTTCGTATTGAAAAACGACTGCCATCATTTTTCATGAAGGTATGAATAATGTGATTTTGAAAACATCAAAAAAAAAAAAAGGGGGAAATATTTTTACGCGTGTGAAAAATGTCACCTTTTTAAATTCGCGATAGATAAAATACCGACGAACCCACAAATTGTTGTCAATTTCTGATTGGAATTTTTCCGTTAAACTTTTCCCGCGCGTGAAAAACTCCTATCGGAATTTTTGCATATAGTGTACGTAATGCGACACACTCGATGTGATAAAAATGCAAAAAATTCGACAATTATGTACTGTCGAGTACGCATTTATTATGTCGATTGCAACTGGACACATTTTGAGCACATTTCTCATACATTTTACTTTATCGTGTACGTTTTGCGTAAAAACCACTGATAAAACGACACGAAGTTGAAGGATAATTGCGAGTGAAAGTGATAAGAGTCGTTTCGGTTTCTCGGCTAAGATCACCTTATCGTGCTGATTTTTTTTTCATTCGTGCATTTTACTCTTTTTTGTCTTAATCGTCGAAATTGTTAATTGTCCGTACATAATGTGCAACTTTGAGAGCAAACACATCATATCGCGTTATATAATTTTATACAAAAACTATGTATATAACATTAGATTCGTGATAAATTTTGTGAAAAATTACGCATTAATTTGTTAGGTCGCTGATCGTCGACCTCAATAATTTAAAATACCATAAATTAACTAGCATTATTCTCATCACTCGCATATGCAAAAATTATCGACAACATCCGCGTGTTAATTGTTGCAAAATTATATACATACTACATACATATTGTATATTGCAAACACAGCCCTTTATAAACAGACCAACAAACGTAATAAATCGTTTTTTGTCGAGAAAAATTAAATGCTGCCACATTTTATTTTTTTTTTAAACGGTTAAGTACACACAAATGGAAACAAAACATTTTACACAATTTATTCAAATGTAATTACACTGTCAAAAGTAAGTCAAAGTTAATGTGTTACATTACTATCTATTAGCATAAATTAGTTATTGTAATATTAAAAAATCAATACAGAGATATTGAATAGTATCTATTTACTTTTGGCAAGGTTATATTTTCTGTAATTCTGTGTTTTTTGGATAAAAGTTAGTACTAAGGTCAATTATGTTGAACGTAAGTTTAATCGATGTGAATTTTTTGACAGGTGATACAAAATTGAGCTACGATTGCAAAAAATGAACAATTGTTTTACAACAAATTGACTATTTTATCCCAAAAACTACAGAATAGATCTATGATTTTAATAATGATTTCAAATTCACAGTTGAAAATTCGTCCCAGCTGATTCTCGATTACACCAAATTGACATTTTATTTCAGTGAATGGCCAAACAAAAGAGGATTAGGCCTCTCGGGGAGACCTCTATAAAAAAACGCGCCTTCAGCTCCAACCTCAAAAGGTGGTGTGGAATGGGAGCTCAAAAATATAAAAATATACAACAAAGTGCCACTATATATGTATCAGCCGTGTGTCATTTCTAAAATAAGCTTAATTAACCGCTACATTTATGTATAATTTTATAATTAGTGATGTGCATGCCTAGTGTGGTGTTCAATAAACAATTCACATTGTCGGAACGAGGTCAAAACAGGGGTCAAATGAAAGTGTTGTATTGATTCTTCGTGATTCTGCTGATTTTGCTCACTGCTCGACCGAGGACAAAAATGCACACCAGGAGTATGCAGTTTTAGCGACCTGCAAATATAGCATAGTATTAAAAAATTTCCACATGCAAAAAATAATTCTCAACCATCCGTTCCTCTTCCTACTTTCCTAAATCAAATTAATTGATTGCACTTTATATTTATGTATTTTGTGACATTTTCAAATAATAAACGTTTCATAGAGCAATTCCACTGTTTCGATTTGCATGTTTACCTATGTACATATGTATGTACGTTGTATGTGATTATTGATTATTGAAAAGGTCATTATTGATCGATTTGTTCGTTACATTGTGACACGTCGTGTCACAGCTCATTAGTTAATAGTCAAGATTGTACTTTTTATACAGAGCTTGTAGCTGTAAACACAATTAACAGGGTCAAAACTGTTTGTCTACAAAAAAGTAATTGAATATTAAATAAAGAACAGTGAACCGTTGTGTCATTTATTATTTTTATTCAGAGCTAATAAGTCAATAAGTTCAAAATGTATGTATACTAGATATTAGACAAGAGAATCAAAACTTCCACGTACGTATTTTATATTAATACAAGTGATTTCGATTAACTTGGATTGTTTCAACGAACAAAACTTAACATTTTTTTTTTTTAAATCTATCAATGCGAACTGATACAATATAATGCTGCGTCCACACCGACGTACCGAACAGCGAACTTAACTAGACCGCTGCTTTTCGTTTAAATTATACGAATTACTGTAAAATAAGATATTATACTTATTCTGAAAGTGGTTGATATCAAACTTCGCCTTTTTACAATTTGACAAAAATTTTACCGTCTTTCATAGTGACGTAACTAGGAAAGATACTCTCCAGTGGTGATGCCATTGCCTTCTGAAGGATATGAAGGCAGAGAAGAAACGTAGAATGGTTTGGTAGGTAGTTGGGTATTGCCAATTTTGTGGAACTGTCTCACAAATACTAGGTTGGATAAATTGGTAAATTCTAACAGGAGATTACTGATCTTGATTTCGTAATGTCCAGATTTCGCCAATGACGATATGAGTCGCCTAGTTCCAAATCCCGATAAGTCCACAATATATAAAAAACGAGAATAAAATATTTTCTGGTTCTAAGAATGTTTTCAAACGATTGAATTATTCCAAATACCGCCAGGTGCGCCGTAAAAAAATATTGAAAATCAGTGTTAGTTCCAAAAACTGACAATTGCACTATGATAAAAGCTGATAAAAGCCATATTTAGAAACAAACAACGATAAGTCCATGTTTCTAATCTCAATATTTTGTTTAATATCAACAAAATTAAGTTTAAATGAGTTTTAAACGCCATCAAGCAAATAAGTCTGTAGCAGAAAAACCGCGTTTGCGAACAAGTGAGTTTTATGGACTTATCGGGATTTGGAACTAGGCGACTCATATGTACATACATAGGTCGAAAACCTCCGAGTCTTCGCTCAAGAGACCAGCTATCGTCTGGTTAGTATGATTATTAATAGTATTTAAATATGACACATAGCGAGAAGAATGGATGGCAGATGGACGCGAGAAATACTGGAATGGTATCCGAGAGGATTTGAAAGTAAGCAAGGTAGACCGAGTGGAAGATGGGCTGATGAATTGAGATGAATGTGTGGAGTCAAGTGGATGCAGATTGCTCAAGACAGACAGGAATGAAAGACTGGAGAGGCCTTCATCCAGCAGTGGATGTTGAACGGCTGAAAATGATGATGATGATGATAATTTAAATATGAAAATACAAAATTTGAATTAATGATGTGGATGAACGACGCGACAGCCTGTCTGGGGGCTCGTCTGGCTTCACCACGTGGCCCCCATCAATCATGGTGCCCCATCAGCTAATTCGTCAGCTCGAACTGGAGGCCATAGGCCATGACCTGTCGACAATTAACCGCTAGCCCTGTACTTGACTGAGTGTTGCGCAATCGAACATACTACTCGTTCCTACTCGTTTATTATACGAACTTGGAAAAAATCTCACATATGTACATACATACATAGGTTTCGTGCAAAATTTAATTCATAGAAGCGGATAACGTATCAATGCGCAATATTTGAAATTATAATATGCGAAAGGATATTTCAAGTGAAAATATATTTTCACTGGTATAAATATACATACATATTTTTACCAATTCAGACAGTGAAAATGTATCAAACGATGAATTTACAGTTTCACTGCTCAGTATCGGTGAAAGTACAATTAAAGTAAGCGTATGTGCTTGTGGACCCAGGTTATAAAAACCATCTCATTGCAACTTTAAGTCAATTGTTATAAAATCAACAAACACTCGTTGAAACTTTAATTCATTGTAAGCGCGTGAAATGTCCTCACAATTTTTTGTAGCGTTTCACTCGCATTATTTTCTAAGGGTAGCAACACGTGCTCTTTTCTTCTTAAACCGACCATTATAAGTCAATTGTTATAAAATCGACAAAGACTCATTGTAAACTATAATTGGTACTAACCAGTTAAAGCCCACGACTGAACACGGATACGGCACGATAAGAAGAAAAAGCGACAAAATAATTAGGATTGAATATTTCAGCAGATTATACATATGATTCGATTGGTCATTACACAACTGTCAAATTTAGTTTCAATGACAGTTCGGAAACGAATATAATTTCACCAGTGAGTATCTGTTAAAATATATTTTCACTTGAAATATGCTTTCGCTATAACATATATACAAAATGGTTCGATGAATCGATAATGTTGGCTGCTCCTTGTATGGACCACTGTTTTTAAATCGAATATGTATAAAATTAAAATTTCGTCAATATATTTTTAAATGCAGAGAATTTTTTTTAAAGGGTATACTTTTTTTTCCAGTGACTCAATTTGTTATGTTAGACATATGTACTAGGTCAATTTTTCATACTCTTTCAAACTACTGCTAAAAACATGCAGTTTTTAATCTTAACTTTTTTAAATCAACAGATATTTATCATTGATATATGAGTGGGCTAGCAAAAACCATAGCTATGGATTACAAGAAAACGTTCAATGTATACTTATAATAATTAAAATTTTCAATGAAAAACAAAGAAGTGCGTCGATCGTTGATACTAAAATAAAGTTTCAAGCGTGCTGGTCAATATGTAATAATATGTCAAATTACAACATTCTGATCCAAAACTTGTTAACAAAACAATGATATGTTTTTTCATTGGAATTAATCACGACGTTAATTTATGTAATAAACGTGCAATTATATGTACCTATGTATGTAGTTCAGATTCAAAATCATACATACAACCTACCATTTTTCTTTGATGCATACATTTAGCATCGAAGCTATAATTAACAATACTAGATTGAACCGGTGACTACATACGTACATACATATAGACATACATACATATATTTTATACTCGCGAGTTTATTTGACTTTAGTCACAATCAAATTCACCTTCAATTAAACCAATCTATTCGGTGAATTAATAAACCATACCGCAGTGAATGTGCCTAGGCCGATGTCGTAGAAACCGAAAACGCTTATCTTAATCGGTTTTTGGATCGCCGTTACGAACAAATGCAAAGTGCGTTTGTGTCCAATGTCCATGTTATACCACGCAGAATCGTAAATAGTCCTCGCCAAATATTCATTCTGTAACAAATTAACAACAAGAAAACAATGGATCTTAAATCAAAATTGACAAGTGCACTTTTCACCTTCAATTGTTATCAATTGAACGACAATTGCAAGTTCAATTTGACTATCGAATTCGGATGCAATGAATGTCTAAATAAGGCCAAATTTATTATATTACTAACCTCAGAGGTGAGCCTTTGTCCAAACCAGCAAAAGATGAATAGATGAAGAGTGCTAGAGCACAATACCAAAGCAGCGTTCATTTGAGATATTATGTTGTCCTGAAAATACAAAACCATTAAAAAAACAACCTCTTTTTGAATTTGCATCTGTTTATTTTTATTTATTCATCATTTTCAGCCGTTCACCATCCACTGCTGGATGAGCAATCTGCATCTAACTTCACACATTCCTCTCAATTCATCAGCCCATCGTCCACTCGGTCTACCTTGCTTTCTTTCACATCCTCTCGGATACCATTCCAGTATTTCTCGCTTCCGGCTACCATTTTTCACACGTTCCGCTATATCTGCCACCATGGTCATGCTTCTTCTACCCACGTATTCCTCTTACGATCTCTTCTCGTTATACCGAGCATACATCTTCCCATGCTTCTCTGTGTCTACTGGATCTTGCGTAACATTCTTGAATTTAGCATCCACGTTTCACATCAACTGACAGTACGCATTGGTCGTATGCCTTCTTTTTTAAGCATAGCGAAATGTTGGATTTAAAAACAACGTTCATTCTTCCAAAAGCACTCCATCCTAGTTTCATTCTTCGTTTTATTTATTCTTCTTTACATCCAGACATATTCACCAACTGTCCTATGTTTTTATTCAATCCAAAATTAGCTAAGGGGCAGAGTCAATTTAATATTAAATTAAATATTCATTCATCGATAGAGACAACTTTGTCAACAGCTGCTGAACGAAAACGATCTCTAAACTAAAAAAGCTCATAATAAGTCACTTTTTTTATATTATTAGTTTTTTTTTCAGTTTGTAAACAATCCCCTTCAAATTTATAAACATAATTAGACAAAAGCATATGAAAAAACTACAAAATTTTACAAGTTAAAATTCAATTAAATTATGGACCAAATATAAAAACCAAATTTTTTGCGCTATATTTTTACTTTTGGGCAGATGAAACCTTTAAAGATAAACCGTTGAATACTCTATACCAGCGTTGCGCGCCACTGCCACACCTACAAGTGGAATAATCTGGTTAATCCCAATCATAAACTTTACAATGCAACATAAGATTGTTGGATAAGACGAGAGCGAGTAGTGATTGGCTATAAAAAAATATGGCGATTCTGGATAGTGAAATAGCCAATAGACACTTGGCCACTTCACCAACAACCAGATTTTTTTTGAACCTCGATAACCAGATAGATATACAGGTTTAGATGGTACGTATTAGATTGTGCGATTCTCTGTTGCATAAAAAGTCGATGGTTCGATGAAAAAAACCTTCACCAAAAACCCTTTTCTGACCTTTTTTTGCATCGTCGTACTCAATTGTCAACGCAACGCAATCGTTTCGAAAACAACGAAATTCAGAATGAAATATGAGAGGTTGAATTTTATATATTTTCTACGTCTACATACTACTACATAGAGTACCTAGTTTTCGTATAGCTTCCTAGACCTATTTTTTTGTATGAAGATTATGAGATGAGCAGGTAGCTGGTGATGTAAAAGTGGTGCAATGTAATAAGATGCTCGCCACCGTCAAAAAAAAATCTGGTTGTTGGTGAAGTGAAATATCAAGTATGTAATATCGCTCTTAGTGTGGCAATGGCGGTTAGCCCCGCCCTACGCTAACCTTGTCGAAACGCTTCGACATAAGCTCGACTTATATACATAAGTACATACATATCGATTTTCATATGACTTTATTGATCACCAAATGACCTTCCACACCTCACAATGGGTAACATTATTCCTTAAGCCGCACTATGTACATATAAATGTCAAAATAGAAAATTTCTCTATACATATTGTATGGTCAACCTTGCGACTATATGGCGGCTAATTTGAGGGGTGGCCATTAGCGATGGTGGGGAAACAGAGTATTAATTACTCCGGCGACAGCTTCGTCGTCCCACAGCCCGCATCTCGAAATGATGGACACCACAAAGGAGCCATTGTTCCCAGGCGAGGCCTTTGTATGCGAGACACCCAGACACGACGTGTGCTTTTAGCGATCGCACGTGTTTCGCAAAAATTCGCACCGCGGCGCCAAAGGGGTTAACGTCGACGGCAGTCTCGCTCGCCTACTACTATTTCTATAAGCAACCTTTGTTTCTACAAGCTTGTGTATAGTATATATATATATATATATATATATATATATATATCACTATATATAATAGTCCAAATCCGTCTGTCTGTCTGCTGATAACGCTCACCTCGGTAAATAATTAAAAAAATCGAGGTGTGGCTGTGTCGCACACGGCCGTGGGATTTCGTGAATACGTCTGCATTAGCGGCTAATATTCTATTTGAAATATGAGCATCGAAATTGGACACATTAATATATTTTTATTTACACTATTAATAACTTTTTATTTATATTAACGAGCTTACACTAGTTATAATATATATGTAGTATACTGCCGTCCTAAGCCCACTTAACGTAACTGACAAAACAACAATATCGAGATAAATGTACTTGAAAGTTTTATTCTGAATTTGTTTTTTTCTTCATATATGTATTACTGATTTATTTAAACTTTTTTTTTTTGTGCATGCGGCTATTTTTTATTGTGTTTTGATAATTCAAAGGAAAAATTAATACTTTAGCAGTTACGTCACTTCATTATTCATTATTAATGTATACATATGACTATTCCAAACTTCAACCACTCTATTTGAAAAGAATGAATCTCTAACAATCTTATTTGATTTTTCTTTTCGGAGTCTAAGAGTATATGACCTCTTAGATGGGGGTTCTCATTGAACGTAATGAGGTTGGTCATTTCACATGAATAATGATTATTTATTATTTTGAATACTTCAATTAAATCACCCCTTAATCTCCTCGTCTCCAATGTGGAGAGATTCAGTCTTTTCAATCTTTCGTGATAAGGTAGTGACCGAAGTAAATATTGTATTGTATTGGTGATACTATTTCTCTGCGCATGCAGATACGTAAGATTTAATAGCTTAAAAAAGTCACTTTTGGACGAAGATACATTAATTTTGATATGAAAAATCGCAAGACACTAAAAACCTCTAAAACACATCTAACTCATTTTCGTAATTTTTGTCAGTTACGTTAAGTGGGCATAGGACGGCAGTATACACAAGCTATAAAACAAAAAATAATCTAGAATTTATATTACAATCACTGGCAGTCGTATTAACAATTTATTTACACATGGGGTGCGCCAAAATTTATCATTCGATTATGGTTGATGATAACTTAATCGACGTTCAATCAAAATATGAAATTTAATTTTGTTAAAAAAAGAAGGCATACGACCAGTTATAACGTATGGATGTATGGACATATATGCTTGGTATGGCGAGAAGAGATCGAAAGTTGAAGACATGGGTAAGAAGCATGACCAAAGTGGCAGATATATCGGAACGTGTGAAAAAGTTGAAGTGGCGTTTGGTTGGACACATACATACATACATAGATGGATGGCAAATGGATGCGAGAAATACTGGAATGGTATCCGAAAGGATGTGAAAGAAAGCAAGGTAGACCGAGCGGATGATGGGCTGGTGAATTGAGAAGAATGTGTGCGAGTCAACTGGATGCAAATTGCTCAAGACAGACAGGAATGGAAAAGGATTGGAGAGGCCTTATCCAGCAGTGGATGGTGAACGGCTAAAAATGATGATAAGATTTCAAACTTACATATGTATGTATTTAATAAAAAAAAAAAAATATCAATATACATTATTTAAATAGGCTCTGTAGCTGAATTTGAAAATAAGCTAGTATCGCCATTGTAAAATGGACCAAAATAAATAATTTTATATGGATTCAACTTAACTTTATTAATATTCAAATTTTGATTGTGTCTAAAACATATGTACATATGTACCTATTACGAAATTGTGTTGAATACGTGTTGGTAAAATTGTAGGTATATCACCAGTGTGAAGTGGGCCAAAATAAATCATCTTGTTTGATTTGCCTATAACTTTTCAAATATTTCATAAAAATGCCTCAAACTGTGGATTATGATTTTAAAACACATATATTTTTTTTAAATAATATTTTAAGTTATTTTGGTATAAAATAAATGGAAAATTTTGTCGAATGTACATTGAATAAGTTTATAAATAGATATGTATAGGTACATATGTACAAAGAAATGTGCAGACATTGCCGTTAGTAGAAAATAACCAGTAATTGTATAAGAATATTAATATTGTATGTATGTAGGTATAATTTGAGCCAGACGTGCTCTTAATTTGCTCCAATTAAAGTCGTTTGCTTGCAAGTGAAATTAATTAACATTTTCACGAAAGTGTCTACTGTAGTGTTGACTTTCAAAATTAAAAAAAAAATCACTGATATTACATATATGTATATTCAAAGGTGAACTTGTACAATAAGTGCACACACACACACACACACACTATAAACAATGTTAACAAAGTCTTCAAGATTAATATGTGTAAGTGCACATTTTTCAGTCGGCACTGCATTCGAGCGAATTTATTGCACATTTCAATCGGTTGACCGAGAAGGTCAAACGATTGTATCCAGAGCATTGCTATTTTATCGTGTATGTACTTGCAAACAAACACACGTATTATATTATACACACACGTGTAGACAATGCGGGACAGTGTCACCTTAAGTGACATTTGTTGACTTTGATCCGCTTAACGGTGAATGCACCGGTTGCATTGCCCCAAATATTGCAATTAGAGATCCTCTCCCCTACCAAATAAACCCCTAAAAACCCCTATTTCCCCTCAGCATCCGTGGACTAATTCTATACGATTATTAACGCACAAACACCTAATCATCATCGATCAAAGAACCAAATATATTATCGTGAGAATACGTCGCAGAAGAAAATCTCAAGATGTTCTCAACTTTTGTTAATCCTTTTTAGGGTCTTTAGAAACACGGAAAATGTTAATTTAATGTTTAAAATTCCAAGCGTGAAATTCTGACATCACTTATTTGAGCTTAAGAGATCGTTTTCGTAGCAGTGGAATACTTGTAAAAGAATCGCAAGATAAAATTGCAGTCAATTGCAGTGCAATTTTCTGCGAGAATAGTATAAAAAGACGTGTCAAATTGCTTCATATTAAATCTGGTTTAAAAATTAGTATCAAAAAATTCAATGGCTTCGATTATCACAAGGAAAACAATTTAAATTCGCAAAATATAACTTCGCTTCATAAATTTAAGAAAATGTATTTTTTTTATTTTTATCTAGAACACAAATTCTCAACCTATGAGTCGCGACCCCAAATGGGGTTTTCTGTGGGGTCGCCAACTGAAAAAGTAAACTAAAAATTTCAATTTTCCGTCAGTTATGACGTATGGATGTGAAACGTGGATGCTAATTTTAAGAATACTACGTAAGATCCAGTGCACACAGAGAACCGTGGAAATATGTATGCTTGGTATAACAAGAAGGGATAGTAAGAGGAATACATGGGATTGGACACATAACGGAGAAGAATAGATGGTAGATGGACGCAAGAAATACTGGAATGGTATCCGAGAGGATGTGAAAGAAAGCAAGGTAGACCGAGTGGAAGATGGGCTGTTGAATTGAGAAGAATGTGTGGAGTCAAGTGGATGCAGATCGCTCAAGACAGACAGGAATGGAAAGGCCTTCATCCAGCAGTGGATGGTGAACGGCTGAATAATATTTTTTGCCTTTTTCAAATATATCGGGATCGCAGGTCACATGGCTTTTATAAAAAAGGGGTCGCCACTCCATAAAGATTTATTGTAGAAGGTTTAAGACTAAAACTTGAAAACCGTAAGGATATTCTCGGATTTTTTTTTTTTTTTATACTAAATTGGGCTCTGCAAGACGATAACTCTAATCTAATGCGTACGTATCTAATTTTTGATGAAAAAATTATGTAGTTTAAAAGGTGTCCTCGTTTTGAAAACCGAAAATTTCCGGATTATTTTTGATTATGTCCTAGTTGTTTTATTCTTGTTTAGGTAACCCTAACCTAGATTAAGTATCAAAATTCACAGTAAAGGTCATTCAAAAGTCAAAGTGCCACAGTTACTCGGACGCACGTTTTTACTCGATAGTTTCCTAGGCTAGAGTTAGAGCTTCTGGATACTAGTAGTGGAAAATACTAGTAGTAAAAATGCAATACAGTGGAACCCCGTTGCATCGTTCTCGCTTGTATTGTTTTTTCGCATATATCGCTATTTTTTCATAGTCCCGGCCAAACACCCATAAGAACAGTGTTAAATAATCTCGTTTGCATCGTTCTCCTACATATATATCGTTATCCTGTATCAATCGTCTAAATATTACGCACTAAATATACTTTATCGTATAAGTCGTTTTTCTGCATACATTTTTTTTTTTTTTTTTACGGTCCCGTGAAAAACGATGCAACGGGGTTCCACTGTACTCTTTTTTTCTCAAATTTGATAATTCAATACACAACATCGTGTACATGTACAGTTTTATATATTTTTGATGACCCTGTAGGAGTGTGAAGTGGTGGTATCCGGTGCAACAACCTCTAAGTTCGGACAGGGGTCTGTCTGACCCCACTGATTGGCGAGAGTCAACGACTGCCACCAGCTGCATGGGAACTGTCCAAGTCAATTTATTTACAGGGACAAAACTGTCCAATTTAACTCGCAACGGTTGGGGTTGGTGCAGAGCTGCAGCGCGATGCAGCATCCGCACCAATCGCGCTATCATTAAGTCGTTTACATACACGTACGTGTGTACATACAGTGATTCGTTGACGTATTTATTTAATGATAACAACCTCTGACCTTCTAATCCTTGTGACGAATTCAAGGTTGAATAAACAACGACGATGCTCACTGACCTACGTTAAATAATGGAGCGGGCTGTGACGCGTCTCGTTCGACCCTGCCATTTGCAATTGAACCAAAAAGCAGTTAAAACACTAGATAAATGTCGAAAATGTTTAGCACTCACGCTGCGCGATGCAAACATGGCCAAGCACATGACTATTGTGCTGCTGCTCAACTGGGCCAGCAAAAAGAATTTGAACAGCATCGACAAGGATGTGCTAATACTGAAACAAAATAAAAAGTATAGTGTTGTAAAATTCTCGGGAATAATGTTTTGGAGAATATTCTCCAAACCGAGAATTTTCGAGAATTTT
Source organism: Parapsyche elsis (assembly GCA_022651745.1). NCBI lineage: Eukaryota > Metazoa > Arthropoda > Insecta > Trichoptera > Hydropsychidae > Parapsyche > Parapsyche elsis. The sequence goes on from JAGVSN010000016.1 coordinate 326,852, forward strand.
CTGTTTAAAATTGTTGTACATAATGCAATGTACCCTGGGCTCCATCGGCCACCATGTATCTATATATATAAAAATCAATGTCTGTTTGTTTGTTTGTCTGTCTGTCTGTCGGTCTGTCTCTTATAGGCTCCTAAACCACTCAACCGATCGCGATGAAACTTTCAGGACTTATTGTGATCATGCCGGGGATGGTTCCTGTGAAAAAAAATCGGGATAAAACGGGAACGGGCCTGCTCGTGCGGGATAACGGACTAGGAACGGGACCGGGATCTGGGATCGGGAACGGATCAGGATCAAGAACGGACCAGGATCTGGAATCGGGAAAAAACAGGAACGGGCCTACTCACGCGGATAACGGAACTAGGAACTGGAACGGAACAGGGGATCGGGAACGGGTCTGCTCACGCGTCAGATAACGTACTAGGAACGGGAAGGAACGGGAACGGTATCGGGCATTGCAACGCATGCCGGGTCAGCTAGTTTTAAATAAATAAATACTAACACTAAGAGCGATGTTACATTGAGCAACAAAACCAACACCAGATGGCGGTGGCGAGCATCTTATTACATTGCACCACTTTTCCACTCACCAAGCTACCTGCTCATCTCATAATCTTCATACAAAAAAAAAATAGGTCTAGGAAGACGTCTATAAAAAAGAGGTCTATGTAGACGTAGAAAATATATAAAATTCAACCTCTCGTATTTCTTTCTGAATTTCATTGTTTTCGAAACAATTGCGTTGCGTTGACAATTGAGTACGACGATGCAAAAAAAAGGTCAGAAAAGGGTTTTTGGTGAAGGTTTTTTTCGTCGAACATTGACTTCCAAGAAATTTTCAAGCAACCCAGAATCGCATCGTCTAATACATCGTAATACTTACCATTGGAACCTGTATATCTATCTGGTCGCCGAGGTTCAAAAAAAACCTGGTGTTCCGTTTTGTTGCTCAATGTAATATCAGCCTTACCGTATTTGCTTAAATATACAGTAAACTCCCTCTAATCCGGGCTAATACTTGGGAGAGGTGAAATGGATTACACGAATATTAGTTTAGTATCCGTGACAAAAACTAAATTTGATGTTAAGATCTTTTGTGTTAAGTTTAAATGAATGATTATATAACAAGTTGGAACACTTTCACTGGAATATCATAACCAAAGCGATAAAAATATGTATACATAATTTATTGCTTCCAGAGTTAATGAGCATTGCATTACTGTGAGAATTTCGCGGAAAACGTTCATGCTAGTAGTGCGTATGTTAAAATGACGAAATGACACATTCAGTGTCAGAATGAAAAAATGTCATTCAAAATGCTCTCAGACACTCTAGAACAGTGGTCGGCAACCTTTTTGGAGCCCGGAGCCAAATCAGCGAAAAATCAAAAAAATGGCAAATTTTCGGAGCCGCCACATATTATCTAAAAAAAATATATATGTATGTATATAAATAAATTTTAGTGACTTGCAAGCTATTATTAGCAAGATATTAATTAACGTTATACAATTCAGCGCTAAAAATAAATATTTTGTCTGAAAATGGATTTTAATGTTATTTTTTAACTTGTTTTTTGATCTTTGAATTTTCGGACAATTTATATAAAGAAAAAAGAAAATTCTCGAATATTCTCGGAGAAAAATCTTTGGAGAATATTCTCGGAGAATAATCTTTTGGAGAATAATCTTTTGGGGGATATTCTCGTTCTCCGAGAATATTCTCGACTTACAACACTACATATAGACGATAATGTCAATCGAAAATTATATTTAAACGACATGTTTAAGAACGCTCTCGTCTACGAAAAGTGCCAACTGATAAATAGTTTAATACCATTTTCTATTTTTTTTAGTTCAAAAGTGAGGTGTGAAACAAGGTTCAAAGCTTCTCGATCTTCATTGATAATTTTGATAATTAAAGTCGTGTTGCTGTTGAATATCAATGTTTGTGTGGGTGAGTATGTGTATTTAATAGTTTTTATAGTTGTTGCGTAGATGGCGCGTTATTATAATACAACAACGTAACAATTTAGCAAAGTTGCGAGCCTATTGATAATAAATTTATATTGTCAAATTGCAGCAGGCTCGTCATCACCTCCGTTTGGATCATAGCATAAGCGCTCACTCTCCCGAACTGGTGATCTCGAGTTCAAATCCCACTCGCGCGACGTTCCGGTTTTTTAATTATTTACCTCGGCGTGCGTTATCGGCAGACAGACACAGACACACACACACATACACAGACAGACAGACAGACGGAATAGGGCTATTATGTATATGATAACTAAAATATGAGTGAGCTAACAATAGTGGTAACTACAAAATATTATTCATATTTTCAACCGGTAAACTGACAAGCAGGCAGACTTGAGATTTTTTGTATGTAATAATAGTATAATATGCCTGTCTGTCTGTATAACTGTGTGTCTGCCTACCTGTCGAAGAAATCTGTCGAGCGTTCCCAACGAATTGATCTAAACTTTTTCACATTATCCATGTACATATGTATGTACATATGATATTGACTGATATGCATCAGGTATCCTTCCTGGTGAAATTTTCATGATTTTAGAGAAATGTCTGTGTGTGTGTGATGGATGCTTGTAGAATCGCTATAACTCAAAAATCGTTTATATCTCTTGTTAACGTGTCTGAAGAAGAATACTCAAAGTCATCAACGAGGACCTCGACGATTTTGAACCATGCTTTCCAACTCTCCGTTGTGACCCAAGAAACAATTAAAACAATTAGCGTGTAGGAGAGCTGTCTCAAATGTGTCAGTTCACTCTGTGCCATTCTGTATACATACAATAACATTCCAACTTACTCGATAGTATTCAAATGTCTGTAATAGCACATGCGCAATATTTCCGATATACTTTCCCGATTATCGTCGATGCTCTTGATGTGAAGACCGATGATTTGCAACTGTGCTACCAGTTGCATCACAAAATTTACGTACAAGCTGTGAAATGGTACCAAACCCACACAGGGATACATTAAAGCAAAATTGTGATACGCGACATTCAAAGCGTAGTACGGCCCTTCGACACTTCTGATTCCAAATCCTGGAAAGTTTTGGGGTAGCACTTTATCCTTTCGTCCTATGATTGCTTTTATGTCGTATGCTACAGCTGCTGCAAAAACTGCTACGAATAGTCCTATTATCGCGACGTATCCTTCTTTAGCTCTCTCCTTGAGAATTTTCATTTCTCGTTCGTTTCCAGTCTTCCACTCGTTTTTGATGAAGTTTTCGACTTTGACCACCAAACTTCGTCCCAGTATTAGCGTTATGAATTGGACTACGATTATAGTGGCGATGAAGATGATCATGAAAGATTCCGAGGACTTTATCACATGCCAATTTTCATCAACGCAGTAGACCACCGCGCTCAAAATGTAATGAAGGGGAAAAAATATATTTATCACTCTCCAAACGGCCATTTTTCGATTTCCAAAGTTATCATTGAAGACGTTGAAGCCGGCGAGCGTCATCAGGGTGTACCATGGTTCTTTGAATTGAGACCAAACGGTCATTTTGTTGGGGTTGAACACTCCCATGTCGATGGTGTGTGCGAATGAGAAACTGTGCACCGCAACAGGAAACGTAATAACAAGACACAGTTCAAAGAAAATTTGATTACAGAGTAGAAGCGACTAGTATTTGTACTGCCGCTTTAAAATTAGTTAAAAGTCAAAGCAAATTTATAATATATTTATTTATTGTATGGGGGCTCTGTATTTTATGAAATCATTGTATTATATAGCACAGAGTGTATAAGAATTAATACACAGCAGAATAATTTAAAATGTTTGGTTTTAATTTTAATATTACATAGTGTATTGCCCATTGACAATCAACGATTGTTTATTATTGACATATGATTAAACTAATAGCGTTAACTATGCATAATGGAAAAATGCATTAATAATAATAAATTCACCTTTAAAATACACCTACATTTGCGCCTGGTTTTATGCAATATGGTTTACATTGTCTGAAAAATTACTATGATTCATAAATATATCATTTGATTTAACGATTTTAAAGCTGAAGTATGTTTCTAATATCCTAATTATATTTTTAAGTAGATATAATCTGTAATATCAGTTTTAAAAAAAATGACTAATTTGGTTATAAAATGAGTTAATATTTATCATTAAATTTGGTATTGAAAGCCTTGCTTGATAAATTATAACTAGAATCGGCCTAAATGTATTCTTCGATTGGATCAAATTTCATAAATGCATACATAATTTCTAATAATACCGCTCAGCGCCAAAAATGGCTCTACAATGAGTTACAACTTTTTTTATAAAGTTATGCGCACTGAACACGAATTTGAATATAAAAAAAAACGTCCATCGCTGCAACTCGAGCGAATCGCCATTTTTTATCAGATTCGTATTTGGAAAAGTTACATCTCAACGGAGAACCAAATAACAAGTCATTAAAAACACAATGTTCACGGTTTCATAATAAATTTATTATATTGTGCTTATTATAAAATGCACATCGAGAACAATACATTATTATTGAATAATACAGATATTATTAATACAGAATTATATTTAATAATATTGAGCCCGTACAATTCTTCAGGGATATGTGGAGGATACCGTACTCGCAAAGACATCACGGCAAACATTCACAGCCAACGGTCAAATTTTTAAAGACAAAGATATACTTGTCACGCAGATCGTCCGGCAGAAGAAGTGCATGTCTGAGACTCTCGCCCTCTTCCCTCCTTTTCAAAACGGAAATCTAACAACAAAACAAATTTTTTAACACAATGCAGCTTATGTTACATGTTCATTATAAACGAAATCGTATAATATCTACATACTTTGATAACTTTCTCTTGGCACGTGTATGAAGGCATCGAAGTTTTGCAAGTGGCCGCCATCATGTAGTTAGGATACTGGTGTGGACCCAAGTATTTCAATCCCCACTAAAACACAAGAATGAATACATATACGTACAGAGTGGAACAAAGTTGACTGACTCATTTCAAACGCTCTCCCGTCCAACGGGTGTAGATTAATTAGGAGATATTAGATTTTATGCCTTTTTAATCATTTATTGTATATTGATTTTCACAATGGAGTATAAAATTGGTGTTAAAAAATTGACAATTCTGAATATCATAATCAACAGCAAACAGTCTAGAGTTAGGATATCAAGTTTCACCGCTACAAGTTATAAACATGTACAATTAAAATAAAATCTTCTAATGCTTGTATAGCCTTCCATTGGGTAGAAGAGCATTCTGAAATGTCTCAGTCGGCTCTGCAACATTCTGTATACATATATGTACAGCATAGGCAAAAAAAAAACGATGTATACCTCTGAAACTAATAAAGCTACGATGATGAAAAATAACTCATTTCTTCCTCTTTCTAATGATAATTATGTATGTTGGTTTTTGCCGAATGAATATCAATGCCAAAATAAGTGATCAAAAACAAGTGTTAATTTTGTGATTGATAATCATTAATTTGACAAAAACCATCATATCATCAAAAAGAGTATCAAATGAAAGTTATAAAGCGGTTTATTTTTCATCACTGTACCGTTACCAGCTTCGAAGACATATGTAGATTTTTGAAACCTGTAGTCCTTTTTCATTTACCCTGGATATACATATATATATATATACATAAATTTAAAATTTGCACCTCAACGTCGCATTTGCACACTGACATCTTCGCATCTCGATAAACAGCCTTCTTTTGAGGTGAATAAAACGTCTGAGCCGACAACGGATCGTTCAACTATAATTAACACATAAGAAGTAAAATCAGCAATTCACTTGATGGTCATAGACAATGCAACAAAACATCAACTTACAGTTGTGATAAAATCATTATCAATATTTGCATCCTGGTGTCCCCGTTTGTTCAGATCGTTAACAACCGGCTCAATCCAAAGATCGGCAGCATCTTCACCGGCCGCAAAATCTCCGATAGGTGCATTAAACCCAACCGTCAAATCGGTCGGAGACCGTCTATTACACTGATCTTCGTTACATTCGTCTCCGTCGAAGACAGCCTTATGATAATCCGGTTGGAAACGATTCCGATGCATACCAACCATTTGTCGATTGTAAGAAAAACTCTCTCTGACTAGCATCACGGATACGATCACTCGTAGAGAAAACTGAAACAGACTCTGATTGAAAAATTTTGTTGGAATTTGAATGCTGATGTGTAACTTACCATTTTTATTTTATGTTTGTATGAAGCGTTGCATCCTCGGACCAAGACTGGATTGATTCATCGTGAGCTCGTATATTTATACGATTGGAGACAATGAAGCTGGATTCCATGGTGATCGTTAATGGATACATTGATGTCACTCTTATGATAAAAGGTGTACATTTGATATCGTCTTTGACGAGCATTAGGTGTTAATGTGTTAAATTTATTCTGAAGTTCTTTATTTATATGGAAAAACATCTTAGAAATTTTCCGATATTTTTGGATATTTAGTTTTATTTATAGCTAGTATCAAGTTCTTGTATCAATTTTTTTTTTCTCGCGATATTGAGTACTTTTAGTCTTTGTTTATATTCTGGCATGTTTCATCTGACATCTGTCAACTGTCAATTTGACGTTTGTACACATTAGCCCGTAAGAGCTCGTATGATGAATATTATGGTTTTACAATTTGTACTTTTTTGGATTATTTTACATGATGGCATTTGAATTAAAGCACTGAACGAATTTAACTAAACATTTAGCATTTTAATTACTTATTCGATGATTTTAAGCATTACTGGAAATTTTATTTAAAATACTGAAAATTTATTTGAGCGTTTTCAAAACAATACTGATATTTTTTGATTTATAAATACTTGAAAAATGAATAAAATTCTATAAATAGGTCATTTCCAATGTCAAAACTTTAATTTTGATTATAGGTTGATAAAATTTTCATTCATTGAGTTTTAATTCTGAAGTTTGCTTAACTATTTACATTCACTTATCTATGATGCAAATTTACATTTTAACATTTTATTTTTTGAATGCGTAAAGGTTTGGTTTCGTGAGTGCGTCGACCTGGCCGACGCCAAGCCCGTGCTAGAAAGCTGGCCGCGGCCAGCTTTCCTCCATCTGTCAAATTCTGCAAAAAAAAAAAACCATGAGGCTGGCGTCGGACATTCGCGAAACCGAAATGTTAAATACATACATCATTTTTTTTTTCAAGATTACTTAACAAGAGAATGTGCAGTTTGAGTTTGAGTGTCTGATCTAACCGCGTATGTTAAAAAGAGACGAAACAGTTTTTATCCCGTTTTAACACACACAGTTAAAATAAACATAAACTCAAACTGCATACTTTTTTGTGGAGAAAAACCAGATCTAGTTAGATAAATATACTAAAAAGAAACGACCAACTTTTTTGCCAACCACGGCCACAAAGCTCCCCGCACCCTTCCTTCCCCTGTGGCCGCGGCCAGCTTTCGATCCATCTGTCAAATTCTGTACAAAAAAAACAATGGGGCCTGGCGTCGGACATTCGCGAAACCAACCATTAAATAAATCATTTTTTCAAGATTACTAAACAAGGGAATATGCAGCTTCAGTTTGAGTGTCTGATTCTAACCGCGTATGTTAAAAAGAGACAACAACAACAGTTTTTATTTCGTTTTAACACAGAAGAAGAGATATATATATTCAGAATTTATGTTGTTTTAGGGAAGTTCATTTAGTTAGATTTGGTACAATTGTGATATTAAATCTGGATTTATTATACTTTGCTATATAACCCATTTATGATTAAACTCAAACTGTATACCTTTTTTTGAAAAAAAACCAGATCTGGTCAAATAAACTAAATATTCTAAAAAAAGAAGACTGACTTTTTTTGACAAATTTTGCCAACTGCTGTAGCAATAATCGAAAATCATTCAACTGTATCTGGAATCGAACCGCAAACCTTCATTTCAGAGGTCATTATGATTTTATTTACAAAACCAAATAATAAATTTCGAATTATCGAGAGGATTCTGAAGATGCAGTTGACGTTGGAGACGGTGTTGTGAATATTATTGTGAATGTGAAGCCAAGTGTACTACAGAGACTACAGATAATAGCCAATTGGTATAGAGAGTAAGGAGGAGAGAGGGAAGAGACGATCGAAGAGGGGGGAGAAGAGAACTAGAAGAGGGACGAAGAGTCACAGTGTGGCTCAAAAGTGTGCACGTGTGTTCGCCAAACAGGTAACTACTCGACCAGCTAACTGGGTCACACACTTTTGACCGCACCCTGTACTAAACTGCATCACTGCACTTTCATCTGACTCTCATCTCTACTAGCCTCTGCTTCCTCACCACTCATTACTCTGGTGATCATCAAAACAACATTTGCATAATGTAAACAACAACACACTCCTACTTCTATATTTACATGCAAGGTCTTTTCCCTCGCATCTTCTCACACTCATCTTGACTAATTCACTAGCGTATTGCCCGTTGCATATTCAACGGTGATTAACCAATTTTATTTTTTACAGTGAATTTTATAAACCTTGAGCATTCTAGACCAGCGGTCGGGTACCTTTTTAGAACTAATAGGAAAATCTTGGAAAATTTGAAAATTTGGGAGTCGCAACACATATTTACTCACTTACAGACTAGCAAGTACAAATTCCTATACTATGTCCGACTTAAGAAACATCCTAGTCTTGACCGACTTACAATCGATCTGCGCATACTACTTGGGTCTTAATCAATGAGCTTCGTCGCCGTCTCGGCCTCTTGGAATCAACATTAACGATAACTAACCAAAGTCATAAATCCGGGGCAGCCACAACCCTCTTGGATTGGATAGAGCCATAGTTTTTGGCTAGAATTTTAGCCACCTATAACAATAAATTCGTAGAGGTAGGGCTTAAAAAAGGACAGAGGTAAACAATTTAGCTCTAGAATAGAGAGTTGTATATCATAATGTTAGACAATTTATTATAAATTTTAATCTAGAAAACGGTTTATGACCATTAATTTTGTACGAATAGTATGGAAAAGATTATTTGTTAGTATAAATCAATGCGATTTTGTGAAAAAATGGGTTTCAGAATCATATAATGAGAGTCGGAGGCTTCTAGACAAAAAAATGTATGAAATAAAGGGCAAAGTGCAAAAAATACAACGCTTGGATCAATTGACTTGACATTTTATACCACATATGTATATGGCTTTCTTTACTTGAAGTATATACCAATTTGGGGATCTCAACTTTTAAACGTTGTGCAATTTGTTGTATTAGCAATGCTATCGCAACTTGTTGTACTCGTTAACACGGTAACTAAAATTGTATTCATTATGAAATATGCTTCTCCGAATTATCCTCAATGTCGCTAGCTATCATTTGCAATTGCAACAAATTGCACAGCATTTAAAGTCAAGATCTCAAAACGGACCTATACTTACGGCTTACCATACGTCCCGGTTTGAAGATGCGTTCTAAAGTCCCGGCCGGTTTGTTATTTTGTAAATGTATATACCTATGTACATAGATGTGTGGTCCATACGTACAGGCCTTTCTTATGAAATAATTTAGATGCAATATGTAAGAAAATATTTATTAAGGCATTTTTGCTCAAAAAACGAAGTACTGTTTTAAAAGTTATACATAATAGACATATTTTTCTGAAAAAAACTTTTCCTCCAGTAAAATCCAAAAGTGTCCCAGTTTGAGAGAAAAATAATATGGTAAGCCTATCTATACATATGTACATACTTCAAGTGAGGAAAGTGTGGTATATACTCGAGTTTCGAATTTTGAACGTTGCTTGGATTTCATACAATGTCGATAACGTGTAACTCATTTTCATGTACATGAAAAGTAATTTCGATTTAACTGAAATTAGTTTTCGTTTGCAGATTTTGTACGTACGTATAAATGAAATGGAGCGACTACGCGTACAGTGGACGGAGTTCCCGGCCAGCTTAGCCGGAGCACTCGGACAGCTTCAGCATGCCGGAGAATTGGCTGATGTGACTCTTGCTTGCGAAGGCCGACACATCCTGGCTCACAAACTCGTACTATCGGCATGCAGTCCTTACTTCCGAGACGCTTTCAAAGTATACTTCATTCGCCCGCTATTGTACATTGGTTCAATTGTAAGGATTTGTAATAGTCTAATTTGTACATTGCAGGAGAATCCATGTCATCATCCGATCATTATATTGAAAGACGTCCAAGCTCAGGATATTATAAATTTGTTATCGTACATGTATCATGGAGAAGTCAACGTCGACGAGGATAATCTACCGTCGTTCATTCAAACTGCTGAACTGTTGCAAATCAAAGGACTATCGACTGGGGTCGTACTACAGGTATTTCTAAATTGTGTACATATTATTTTTACTTTTTTTCGTTTGATGAAAAGCAGTATCCATCAATGTGTAATGTATTTATTTCAGACTAAAAAGCAGACTAAACCTCCCAAGTCAAATATGCCGATGTCGTTTCAAGTGTGGAAAAATGCCACCCAGCTATCTACCGTGTTGAAAAAGTCCAGTCCGCATTGTGTAAGTCCATCTACGACTCCGATCCTAAAGCCCGAAGTGCATCAACAGAAGCGTAGACGCAATAGTGCATCCGAACGTATAGCGGACGCCGGTTCTCCGGATCATCCCAAGAAAGTTAAACCGTCCAAAGAAAAATCTCCAGCAGCCGCAACGAAAAAGACAGAAACCTTGACTCAGTCAATCGACGATTCCATTACAGAAATTCACAAAAGCGATTCTAATAACGTCGGATCGTTGCCGGCAGCCGCCGAAAAATCCACGATTCCCACCGAAGATCCTCCGGTTTCGATAAAAATTGAGGTAGTATAGTTTGGATGATTTTCTTTATTTGACGACAGTTAAAATTTTCTATTCGTGAAATATTTCTGCAGGTTAAGGACGAAGCTGACGATCTGCCCGATCCGGAAGAAACGATCAACGATGAGTCCATCGACGATTGTGAAAATACTGCATCCCTTTCTCCTCCTCCGCAATACGAAAACAGCATGCTTGCCCGATCATTACTATCCGGTATATATATCATTTTAACGTACAAATCTTTAACGTTGAATAACACAGAGCCTACAGAGATGTCGTTTCAGAGATCTCGTTTTCGTACTAATGTATGATGAGTAAGAACTTTTGTGGTTTCCATGAATTAACAAGAAAAATTCGGTATCATAATATCATTTACGTATATACCTATAGTGTATTTAGTAGTTCAAAATGTAGTAGGTAGTTGAAAAACTACCCGTGCCGTGAGTATGTATGAGTGAGTTAGTGTATGTATGTATATGTGCCGTGAGTGTATGCGAGTTTTCTATGGCTACCCAGGTAGCCAGGCAGGCCCTCGCGCTACTATTTATAGTATAATAAAATAATAGTAGTGTGCGTATCTATGGGCTGAGATGTCAACAAAGTATTTTAGCGGTCAAACTGACAAACAGACTTTGACTCTTTATATTTATAATAACACAAATAAGCATGGAAAAATGTATGCTTGAAATAACAAAAAGATATCGTAAGAGGAATACATGGGAAAGAAGTATGACCAAAGTGGCAGATATTGCAGAACGTGTGAAAAAGTTGAAGTGGGAATGGGCTGGACACATAGCGAGAAGAATGGATGGCAGATGGACGCGAGAAATACTGCAGTGGTATCCGAGAGGATGTGAAAGAAAGCAGGGTAGACCGAGTGGACGATGGGCTGATGAATTGAGAAGAATGTGTGGAGTCAAGTGGATGCAGATTGCTCAAGACAGACAGGAACGGTAGAGGATTGGAGGGGCAGTGGATGTTGAACGACTGAAAATGATGATGATGATGATGATTTATAATAAATATAGTATATACTTTTCAGAGATTCATATGTATGAAATATCAGATCTGTTTACTCTGGTCACAGTTTCAAATTTCTCTCCTGTACAAAGTATAGGGTTTAATAATGTGGCTACACACAAAGCAAGAGAGTATGTGATGCCATTTAAGTATTTTAATGTGGAAAGCTGGTTCAAACATAATTTCTCTTGTGTGTATCAGTTGTCTCTGCGGCAGCTTGTATATTCTATTATGTTCATATATACATATATCTTGCGTTCAATACTGATTATATGTTTCAGGTGTCCAATCATTGAAGAGCGACAATTCTACAGCTGCCGCTCCAGTCGGTAAATCTAAACTAGCGAGCCAATTAGTTATATCGCACGTTACATCGTGTCGAGATACACCGACTTCGACTGCCAAATTTACAATAGCGACGGACGAGACCGTAGTCAAGATAGAGCGACTGTCTCCAAAGTCGGATGTCATGGAGCTGGAACCGGAGGTGCTCATATCGGAGCAAGACGACTCGTCCGTTGCGAATCGCTCACTCGGCAAAATCTCTGGACAGACGATGCTGAGGGGCGGCGATCTGGCCGGCACATCTCAAATCAATCAGAACAATCACGCCGCTATATGCGGTGACTGTCCCCACTGCGGAACCAAGTATTCCAACCAATCTGCCTTAAAGTATCACGTACGTCTTATGCACTCTGATCTTACGAATAGGCTGTGCTGTCATCTGTGTCCTCGCTCCTTCACAATGAGAGATACATTCAAGGAGCACATGTGGACATCGCACGGTCAAAGAAACTAACGTTTTGATCGTTTCTGAAATGTGTGCCTTATAAAAATGTGTGGTGTAACTATTTTTACAATTGAATTATGTGACTTTTATTATATATTCATACAGTATGAAGAAGAAGAAAAATACAAATTATACGCATGGTTGTTATTGTTATGTATTAGTGTCGCTCACAAAATTAAACGTATCGCGATTTAGATGTTGAAAAGTTTATATTTACAATACTTATAGAGAAGTATTCATTTTTAGATCTAATTTCCAGATTGTGACTAATCTAATACAAAGCATTTTTATACTTGTTACTGATTAGCTGTACCACATGTTGCATCACCGGTGTAGTTTAGCGCTCGATCGGTCAGTTTTTATTGTTCTTGACATACCGCTAGCGTGGACGCTCTGCTTTCCGCAAAGTACAGGCATTGTATAAAATGCCTAGCAAAGTATGAAATAATTGAATTTTGTTTAAATCATTTTTTATCTCGTGAATGTGACTAACTGATTCCGAAGAACAATTTTAACCAGTTGTTTTTGTATTTCTCAAACTTATATATATGCTAATTGTATTTCAATTTATTGAGCGTAATGCGTTTTGCCTGTAAGATACATATACAAAAATAATCAAAATCCATAGTCGAAAACTTTTTATTATGACAAAATTACAGTTTTCGTCAAGTTAAAAATTATTTGTACTTAACTTTTGACTGTTGATAGTGTATTTCCTTTTAAAACATTTACTATTGATACAATACATATATTTGTATTTTAATGTTACTGCATTATTGCCATAATGTTATATTTTATGTTAGTTATTGCTTAAGATAATTTTTGTAGTTACGTATCGGAAACAGCAGAATAATAATGTTGTTCTAAAAGACTGAAGTCAACGTCTAACATGAAGTCTACCTCCATCTTTAGAGAACGAAACTTTCATTGATAGATACGTCAAGCCTTTATTAGTCCTCAAATGACACGCAGTGTTTCAACTATTACGAAATATCGATGAATATTTTATTATGTAAACATATTTTTATGGTCGTTTTAAATGCGAGATTGGATTACTGTTTTGTCTTTGATTATTTCAACAATATAAAAGTAATTGCAAAACAAACAGTTAATTCAGAACTATGATCACTATAAATGTAGGTGTCTTATAAATTGTACGAATTATAACAGATTCTCACATAATTTGATAATAAAAATTTTGAATGCAAACAAACCTTATTAGTAAAAGTATTGCATTTGAATTTTCCAAAAAATGCAAAACGAATCAACTGTCAGTATATGACATACAATTTTATTAGTTGTATAAGTGTTATAAATCTATTTTAAATTTTATATACAACATATAATATAAATATTTATATATTGTACACATGATCAGTGCCTTGTTATACAATTTATCTGGTAAATTTGCACAGTTTAGATTTAATTTTTTTTTAGCCGCAAGCTGATTGATAAAACAGGTGCTTTTCAAAAGAGCTTCCAAAAATTAATAAAAATAGCCTCTATATTGAAACAATATTTGTGTTTGAACGCTTCATCTTGTGTCTATTGTGTCGTCCGTTGTTTGTTTTATTATTAATTTGTTATATTAGAGTATTTACGTGTTAACGGAAGCATTTTTAAAAGAAAATTATATAAGCATTTTATTTATGTTAATTTTTATTACGCGCGCGCAAAAATGAATGAATGTACATCGATACTATGACTGAAATTATTATTATATATTATATATATATATACATATTTATATAAAAGTGATAAAGTTATTCGCCATTGTTAATATTTTATCTTTTATTACTATTGTGCTATATATTGGCTTTAGTTTTAGAAATGAGGCTTCTCGCATATTGAAGGAACAGTCCAAAATTTTACAATGTACATATAGGTTTTTATGTATTATACATTTTTATCGCATGCATATTGGAATTAAATTAGTATTAAAACATAATTTTTAATGTCAATGATCTCTCTTTATGATTCTGACTGCTTTTTATTAAATCGCTAATCGTTTAAAAACGTCCGCCTATATATCACAATACACGAGTATGTACATATATACATTTGGTCTTATCATTATTATATGTACCTATATTATAGTACCAAAATGTGACCGATTTATCTTTTTTTTTTTTTTTTGAATTTTATTTTGTGCGTTTATTTTATGTGAAAAATATATATTTTTAATTTCATAAATATTATTATTATAAAAATATGTTGAATATGTATATCACAAGTTTAAAAACTCAATTTTTTATTATTATTGTTTTGTATATCGGAACCGTACAAATTTTATATTATATGAAAAAAAAAAGTATGTAAGATACTGTTTAATTTATACATTTTTTAAAATATATACTTCATTTTATATTCGCATTGTTTAATTTGTCTTTTGAAGGGTCGTACTCGACATGAATTGATCCGTGTAAACACGCCTTTATATTAGGATGTCAAATTACTCGACTTTTTCAATACCTGGGTTATCGAATATCTCCAGAACTACATAATAGCTGAATAGTAAAAATAAAAAAATCTAGAAAAATCTAGTCCGAGTTCATTTAACCGTTATTTAAAAACTAGTGTAAGCCCATTTAATATAAACGGACGTGTGTAACGTAATTGATTACGTAACAATTTAGCAAAGTCGCGAACCTACTAAGGATTAATATTTTCAAATTATAGGAGGCCTCCCATAACCGGTGTTGGGCGAACGCAACTCACCCAACCTGGTGATCACGGGTTCAAATCCCACTCGCGACGTTCGTGTTTTTCAATTAAATTTGAATTTAAGCCTTTACCGAGGCGAGCATTATCAGCAGACGGACGGACAGACAGACAGACATACGGAATCGGGCTATTATATATACACTAGTGTAAGCCCGTTGAATTTTAAATATCATAAAGCGCTTTTTTAATAGAGATCCCCACTAATTGATCGAAAAAAAAAAAAAAATAAAAATAGTTTTTATAGCGCCATCTATGTATTATTAGCAGAATCGCGATCCCTTTTGTAGGTAAAGCCGAGTCACGATATGTTTAAAAAAAAAAGGACTAAACCGACCAAGGGTGATAGAGTATAGCGCTAGCGTGATGACTCTCGAGCTTGCGGTCGTGGGTTCGATCCCCCACTCGTTCTGGTGGTTTTTTAATAATTTTTCCTCTGCGAGCGTTATCAGCAGACAGACATACAGACAGACGGATTTCGGGTATTATATATACACTAGTGTAAGCCCGTTGAACATCAACGCCCGCTGAATTTTAAATTACGTAAAGCGCTTTTTTAACAGATTTTTTAATAGAGAAAAAACAAAAAAAAAAAAATTTTTACTTTACTATTTATATTATAATTATTAATTATTTTATATAATAATATTCTGCTATTTTGTAAGTGAGTTGTAATAAAAAAAAAAAATAGTTTATAAAGCGCCATCTAATTGATCCAAGGGAAACGATAATTTTGATAATTTAATTAATACCCAGTTTTATTTTTATTATATTATAATTATAAATTATTATATATATAATAATTATAATTTTGTAAGTAAAAAAAAAAAAAAATAATTATAGTTTTTATATGTATGTAGGTAAAGCGTCAAGTTCGCGTGTATATAGGTAAAAAAAGGTCTCTCTCACCAAGCGGCCGTAGCTGATACGTTAGGTAGCAGGTAGCAGTCCAGACCGCTTATATGGGTAAAAAGGGTCTCTCTCACCAAGCGGCCGTAGCCGATACGTTAGCATGCTCGACTAACAACTTTGTCGTCGTGGGTTCGAATCCCGCACAATCTGGTATTTTAATTATTTTTCCTCATTTCCTATTTATTGTAACTATAGGTAATGTTTTAAAAGACTAAACCCACCGACCGTGATAGAGTGAGCGTTAGCGCGATACCTCTTGAGCGTGAGGTCGTGGGTTCGATCCCCACTCGTTCTGTTTCAAGTTTTTTCCCAATTTTCCCTCAGCGAGCGTTATCAGCAGACAGACAGACGGATTTCGGCTATTATATATATAATATAATATATAACTAGTGTAAGTTCGTTGAATATCAATGGGGCGCTTTCTCATCACCCGTACTTAAAAATAATATTAAATTTAATAGTTTTTGCATAGATGGCGCATTATAATACAACACGTAACAATTTAGCAAAGTCGCGGGCCTATTAAGATATTACATGGTCAAATTGAAGCAGGCCTGTTATTATCTAGTTTGGATCACAGCGTAAGCGCTCACTGTTGCGAACCAGGTTCAAATCCCACTCGCGCGACGTTCTGGTTTTTTAATTATTTACCGAGGCGAGCGTTACCAGCAGACACACACACACACACACATAGACAGACGGAATAGGGCTATTATATATACATATAATAATTTTTAGTAAATTCAACTGGATTGAGTTGTGTACTTTTAAATACTTTTATAGTCGATTACCCGAAAACGTAGTAAATATCTCGAGTACCCGGGTACTCGATCGGTTGGCATCCCTGCTTTTGATATCGGCCGTGTGAAACCGACTTAAACGCTGGGAGCATTGATTGCCGTAAATGTCGAATGCGGTTTAGACAGAGCGATTTCCATCTGTGTAATCAAATCAGTTCGCAATCTCCGGAAAAGTTCCCCGTTCAGTTTGGAAGCTTTTTCCGTTAAAGTTTCACAAACGAACGTACATATGTACATGCATAATACTTTAGCGGTTGCACAGCTCGGTGCATGTTTTCAACTCAAATACGACACGATAAATGTCTAAAGTTTGTCGGGAATACTCAAAATACACGTCTGTTAGTTGCATTGAAAATTTGAATTATTTTATTTTCTCGTAACCCATAGTTATCGATACTGTTAACCCACTTACATACATATATATCAATAATAAACATGTATTGATTTATCAATAACTATCAATACACTAGTAAGCCAAACTTTTTAGCTTAGAATCCCGCAAGCTTGTCAGCTTGCGCACTTCAACAAATCAGGTGCAAGTCGTGGAGACATGTTTCAGCAATAGCTGGTGTAATGCGAAAGCTTCGTTTTCGACGACAAGCTGTTCAAGTTGTCAAAATTCTACATACTAGCTTGTTTTTCAAATTTGGATGCTTCGTCTAAATATGACGACGCAATTTGTTCGGTCGCATGCTTTCGTTCGCGAGAACATCGCAGCAAATGACGCACTGTTCTTAGTCTCTTATTCCAATAAAATCCTATTTTTAAATAGTTTTTATATTCAAATAATTTAAAAACATCACATTTCAAAAAACGTTTTACGACCGACTAAAAATCAGCTCGCGACCCACAGCTTGGGAACCGCTGCCCTAGTTACCTTATAGTAATTTATATCACATTTTCTATATTTTGAAAGAAATTTTATGTAATTCCTGAAACATTTTTAAATTCTGATCAACTTAACTACACATTATCATATTAGACATTGGTTATTTTAGAATCAAGCCATATTTACAGGCAAAGTGTGAAATCCTAAGCGTTGTAGGCAAAGTATGAAATAAACGAATATATGTATGTACATACGTATGTAGCTATCCGATTAATTTTTATCTCACCAATCTTATCAGTTGATACCTACTGAAGAACAATTCGAACCAGTTTTTTTCGCGCAGTCTTTCTCAAACTTTAGTTTTCCATACGTGCTATTTCCATTTGAAATTTATGATACATAGTACATTTTGGACATTGTACAAAATGCCACGACATTTTTCAATAATGCAACGGCGCGAACCAAACCAAAACCAGGTCATTTTTATAGGTACTCTATCCCAATCGGATAAAGTATTGTGATCGTGCGAAAATTCGACATTGAGATTTTGACTGATTTGTATCAGGTATCATCCCCAGATGACGCTTTCATGATTTCTGGAAAATGTCTGTATGTCGGTGTACTTTTTAACTTTTTCTCTGAAACTATCAAGTCTATCAAGCTGAAATTTCATATCTATTATTTTCACGTAAGGTGTAAGAGTGATATTTTGATTTTGGTCAACATTATTGATAATAGCTATTATGACTCTATTTTACTTGGTTTAAAAATGCATAAATTATCTGATAGAAGAGTTGTGAACGACTTGGTCTTTTTTTTATAAAATTGTAAATTCTTTAATTGACTGTCCTACTCTTGTTGAGTCGATTTTACGATTAAAAGTTCCTGCACGTTTTATACGATCTCAATTTTTTGTTTGTGGATGAAGGTAATTCGTGCACCAATTATTATATGCAATCTCCTATTCCTAGGTTAATTAGGACTGGCAATAAGTATGGGAATTTATTGGACTATTTCTGTATGAGCATTCATTTAGTAAAGCTCAAGCTGTTGCTTTCTCTAAGAAGTCCTCTTCTTAGTTTAATAAATTTTACTGTTCTTATTGTCATTTTTTTTATTTTTTGTTTTTATTTATACATATGTATATTACTCTTGTTTTTGTTAGCTTTTCTGTATGTATTATTTCTTGCAAAAGCCGCAAACAAAAAGTGGCAGCGCACTCTTGAACGAGATTTTGTATCTTCATAATATTCTAATAATATAATCCTTATAATAAAGCAATACCTAGTCACAAAAAAATAAATCATTAAAATCAGTCAACCGGAAGTTGGTTTTTTTTTTTTTTGTTTTCTTGTATAAAATTCAAAAATCCTGTTACCACGGAACATTTCCGAAACTATTTAGCCGTTCAAGTTGAAATTGTTATTTTTCCTAAAATTATTAAATCCTGTTATTTTTCTTTGTACGCGGTTTTTTTTTACTTTTTCAGTGTTTGGTTACTCTTCAAATTCCTCAAATATATGGATAATGTCATGGGTTTAACTGTGTTTGCTTTCGATTCGCCTGAATAACGGTAATTGTGTGCCGAGTAATCGGTTTCGAGTGCATTGAATCTATCGTCTTTCGCGCGCGGAAATATTGCAAAGAATTGCGCAGTGCTGCCAACTGTCTCGCGCGTCTGCGACAATATCAATGCGGCATCTTGATAATATTCATCTTTAAGCCGAGGCTAGAGGGGTGGGCGGGGCGGTCTCGAGATAAGACCGACACTGTACTATTCAATAATCAATATCGTCGGCCCCCCCACTGGGAAAAGGGGGGGGTGAGAGAGGGTCGAAGGGGAAAATGGGGAAAATGGGGAAAATGGGGAGAAGGGGGAGTTCGGGCGCCCGGGCGGGTGTAAGCCTTGCGCAATATTTTACATCGGCCAAACTGATGCGAAAAAATCGTCGTCAGGCTTCGGTAGGGATGGAGTAGGCGGAAGAAGGGATGGGCGGGGTGTGCGAGCGGCGCTCACGTGCTTCTGGCCGGAAAACTCGGTCGATAATGGCCAAACGAGGTGGCCACGTTTATACGTTGGCTAACGGTTAACGGTTAAACGGTAACGTTACGCCCTCTCCGGCGCGCAATTATGCGCCCGCTCGATTGTTGCATAAATACGAAAGCGTCACTGCTGACGGATTGACGTCATCGCGCCGTTGAAAACTCGCTTCAAGTCAAACGTATGCGGCGAATCGATCGTCAATCGCGTCGCGCTGACGTCAGAGTGGCGTTTAAAACTCGCTCCGTTTTGGTTCTAGGCGGAAGCCTCGTACACAGTACAGATCGCGCAGCCAGAGTTGAAGCCAACCACACACACACACATATGCATTTTTAGTATACAGGCTGATAAATTTACCCTTAATAATACCCCACAGTAACTCTATAGGGTTTAGTTCTGGGTGGTAGGGTGGTAGGCGCAGTACACTATATCCGTGATCTTCCAAGATTTTGTCGAGTACCTACAAATTTTTGGTAATTTGGCTTATTCTTTAGTATTGTGTCATATAAAATGGGTTTTGTGTTTTTCTCTGGATACGGTATATTCTAACTAAACTATTAACAAACGATATAAAAATCGAAGACTGTAAGGAACATGCTGTATTTCACAAAACAATAGTGTCTCTGTTACACTCGTAACGTTTACGCGCGCGAATGAGACGGGCGTTTTTTATTGTTGCATTTAGTGAAAATTCATATTATTCACCTATTTACAGACACACAATTTGTGTATGTGTGTGGTTCGCTTCAACTCTGGCTGCGCGACCTGTACCGTATTAAGGCATGGGCACACTGGGCAGTTGCCCAGGGCCTCACGCTTCTAGAGGTCTCATGCTGCCCATATTATTATTAATGAATATTGACAGATCTTTTGGCAGAGTGGATAAGTACAATTTATAACAATGACAGAAAAATGGTTGAAACCCCTGAACGCAAAAAAAATTATTTTTTTAATTACAAAGTTTTAATTTCGTATTTGATTATACTTAGAAGATAATTATTAATTAATGTGATCTGGGAAAGTTACAGGTCGTTAAATCAATCTATGTACATATGGACATACATATATACGCTATAAAGTCGTTTTGTTGAAAAGTTAAAAAGTTTTATCACAGCTAAATGGTTAAGTGGTAAATCATAAAAAAAATGCTCGACACACTTATTTTGTTTACGTTGCAAATTCGAATCATTGCCTTTTTATTATCGTTATTAACAGACAAATCATATGTTAGTAATAGACACTCGTTAATTGTGTGAACGTGGCGATTTTAAACGTTACAGGTTACATATTTATCAATAAAGGCCCTCACAAACCTGAGCGATAATTGCTGCGTCAAGTTTTCGTCCTCAATGCGAATTATATCGGTGCGAATGGGACGACGATAGGGGCGTCAGTTTGACGCAGCGAAAACGCTAAGGTGTGTGTACGCCTTAACTCGATTTTTCCCGCAAAGCTACAAAACACAAAATAACATGAAAGGAAAAATGGCCGCTTTTCTTATATTTCAATGGATTTTCACCGGTTTTTCGTTGCAATTACATTTGCGTCGTGTATTTGATGACTTAAGGTGCCTGTAAACGATCGACATTTTCACGGCAATATATTGCCGGCAAGCATTGCCGGTAATATTACTGCAATATGATGATGTGGGCCGGAAATATAGTCGTGTTTCCCGACTCTATTGTTCCACTATTCTTGGTATGGCCGTGTGTCGGCGAGTATTGTTGCCATATTGCCGACGATATCGCTCGGTATACGAACATTCTTTCCTGCTCTCTCGCATACGCGGGTCTCTGTCGCTGAGGTTCGGACACGACACGACACGAGTGTTGACCTTCGGCGAATCTGGGCAATAATAAAACAGCAACTGTTTGCCGGCAATCATTGAGCCACACATTGCTGCGAGCATTTGGAGAAACTATAACTACTGTTGGTTAGCATAAATTTGCCTCTCGCTCAGACGTATTGCTTTGTCCCTCCCCTCGGAAAACATTTCGAAATACGACCACTGGTATGATAGCAGTGGCGAGTGTCGCTGCTATCGCCTGCCCAAAATAATACACAACAGTCATCTGTCATTCTACACATAACCTCGCAAACCTCCTCTGCGTTTTTTTTGCTATTATATCGTCTCGTTTCTACATCGTCATATTTGCCCAGAACATCTATTTATGAATCTCATGTGCGCAATATACGAGTTTGTACATACATACATACAAAACAAAAAAAATAAATAATCAATGGTGGTTACTAATATGGAAACAATGACATAAAAAAATGTTTTTGCTCTTTTTAGTGTTCATAAATAGATGTTCTGGGCAAATATGACGATGTAGAAACGTGACGATATAATAGCAAAAACAACGCAGAGGAGGTTTGCGAGGTTATGTGTAGAATGACAGATGACTGTTGTGTATCATTTTGGGCGGGCGATAGCAGCGCCACTCGCCACTGCTATCATACCAGTGGTTGTATTTCGAAATGTTTTCCGAGGGGAGGGACAAAGCAATACGTCTGAGCGAGAGGCAAATTTATGCTCACCAACAGTAGTTATGGTTTCTCCAAATGCCGCGTCGTTGACGCATGCGCCATTTGCAATTGCGTTTGGCGCGCCATTTCGAATTCGCACAAAACGTAGACACGCGACGAAAATCGTCATGATGATACTGAATATGGTAACAATATGGTGCGTGTTGCGACGAATGCACACACTTTGCAGACGACATTGATTTTTTTCGCAGAATCAATACTTGTCCCGAGGTGCGCGGGTTTGCGAGCTTGCGGGAAATTTTCACATTTTCCGCGCGCATTGTTCGGAAAATCGATCAGTTTGTTGTTGAACGCTAATCGCTCAATACTAGGCTGCGGCGAACGACGCATATTACTTACGTTTCCTTATTGTATTACCTTATTATGTATGAGACGAGCGTTCCATGTATGTAAGTAATGTGGCGAATGTGTCTATTTTATGGCGGACAATGACTTTTCTTTATTATGATGAATGTGATTATTTTTCGATACTATTATTACCGCACTAGTGTAAAATATTGATTGGATACCGCTATTGCTAAGAATATTTGATATTTATCGAGGATTTCCAATAGATATAGACATTTTTATGAAACACCTGATAGGGCAGAGGTTCTCAACCGGTGGGGAATTCCCCCTAGGGGGGGAATTTTATGATTCCTGGGGGGGGGGAAATTAAAATTCCTGGGAACGAATTAAAATTCGGTCCTAATTCCCCCCTTTTGTCGTGACTGATTCTGAAACTGATTCTGGAGCAAAAGATGTGTTCGAAGAGACATCAATCACAGAGTTTTGGCCCAAGATGTGCGATTCCTACACAAATGTGGCAGAAATAGCTATTCGTGCATTATTTCCATTTGTGTCGACATACATATCTCTGTGAGTCTGGCTTTTCAACTTTATTGCACATGAAATCGACGCAACTAAGTAGATTGGAGGTAGAAAATGATCTGCGATGTGCCCTTTCAAGCACTCAGAAAAACACAGGTTTCTCATTGACAATCTTCATTGAATAAAATAAACTACATTACAAACTACAACTGTTTTTTTTTTTTTTTCATTGAAGTATGTTTCAGTAACTTTAGTAATTAGTTATGAATATCAATTTTTTTTATTGTTAGTAATTTGTAAAACTCTACTATAAAAATATTCCAAATAAATGTGTATGCATATGTTCTAATATAAAAAAATATATACATTATCAACATGCACATGGGGAATTATATTTTGAACAATGGTAAAAGGGGGAATGGAGCAAAAAAGGTTGAGAACCCCTGTGATAGGGGCTTCAAAAGGCAACTAATTAATCGGCCAGTATTTAAATCAACAAACGATCAGTAACTTTCATGAAAATGGTCAGAATTATATTTATAAAACGGTCAGTAAAAATTAACGAATCGGTTAAATACCGACCGTTTATATATATTTACTAATCACTTTTTGTAATTATATTTAGGTGTATGAGGCACAAAAGATTTCGATTCTTTGGGATTTAGGTAGTTTTCTTATAAATATAAATTTTATGTTAATTATTCATTTATTTATACAAGTACATACTATTGACCCTTTATAAAACTTACTGGCCATTTGGTTAAAATAACTGATCAGGAATCGGAAAAATTACTAACTTAATAAATACCTGCCGTTTTAAAATACCTACTATCCACAACCAACTTGTCTGTCTGTCTGTCCGTTTCGGGAGTAACCCATAGCTATTACTATTGTTAGACTAGTGGTTGGGAACCTTTTTCGAGCTAAGAGTCAAATTAGGGTCGAGTTAAGTTTGGGAGCCGCAACATGTGATTTTCGAATTAAATTAAATGTTACTCATTAATCATTAATGAAATGTAATAAATAAATTATCCTCGTGATATTTCTCAACGTTCGACAGTTTATTACTAATAAGTATTATAAAGTATAATCTGAAAAGCGATCTTAAAGCATTTTATAGCCACGAAGTTGTCGAAATAGGATTCATTTTGATCTTGTGTAAACTGTGTCAAACTGTGCGACTCCAGAGTCGCCGGTTCCCGATCACTGGACTAGTCATATATCAACAATAGAAATCAGTTTATCATCGATGGGCAATAAATTGTAATAAATTGTTACATTATTCTATTACTTCCCACTGTTCTCAAAACCAAAAATTCCTCCATGTATGGCAACTTCCATACAAGTTCTTTTTACTAATAATTGTACCACTTTCTGACCTGGCAACATCAATAATATTAATCACTGTGACCTTTAAAAACAATATCCGTTGCCGGAATGTGGTCTTCATATTTTATATACAGACCTTCCTTTGGAGCCCGGTCAATGTACATACATTATGTGCATATATCGTGAGTCGCAAATCATTACTTTGAAGCATGAAGCTCCACTGCGATGTAAAAGTTATGACGTATGGATGTGAAACTTGGATGCTAAATTCAAGAATTCTACGTAAGATCCAGTGCATACAGAGAAGCATGGAAAGATGTATTCTCGGTATAACAAGAAGAGATCGTAAGAGGAATACACGGGTAAGAAGTATGACTTAAGTGGCAGATACAGCGGAATATGTGAAAAACGTGACTGGGATGGACGCGAGAAATACTGTAATGGTATCCGAGAGGATGTGAAAGAGAGCAAGGTAGACCGAGTGGAAGATGGGCTGATGAATTGGGAAGAATGTGTGGAGTCAAGTGGATGCAGATTGTTCAAGACAAACAGGAATGGAAGAGGATTGGAGAGGCCTTTATCCAGCAGTGGATGGTGAACGGCTGAATATGATGATGATTGTGAAAAATGCGGCCTGCGGTTGGCGACCGCTGATGTAAATCATTTATCGGTAACGAAAATAAATTCCACGACCGATTGAAGTCTTGTCCGTAATTGTAATGAAATATTGCGCGTATGCGTGCATAGAAAGTGGCGAAATTGAATTGAAGTTGCGCACGCAGCTTGAGAGCTAATGTGAAAAAGTTTTGCGCGGGAAACGATGTCGTTGGTTGAGAGGTACCATTGACGTTTAAAACGAGTGAGGTGAGAGGGAGCATGGAGTACTTTAATTAACCCCATCGATCAGAGGGGTAGGGGGGGGTGATGGCGCAGCCCCCGGGGGGCGAAGCCAAAATCAATGTTGCCCGAAGCCCCCAAGCCCCCACAACACTTACGACCTTTATCCAGACACACATTGATCATACAAATTCTCACGAAAAAAAAAAAAAAAAACAACAGCACGATACCGTAGCTCAGGGTACTCGGAATACCCAGAGTGTTAGAAAAAGGCAGAGTTAAATTATTTACGCCCTGCACTTTGCTATGCTTCCTCTGAAGGTGACATATGTTGATATCAAACGTTGCCTCATCACAATTTGACAAATATTCAATTGTCTGTCATAGTGAAGTTACGGGGAAAATATACTCTCCAGTGGTTTCTCAATGTCACCTGGAAGGGAGAGAAGGAACTGTCTATAACAGTGCTTCCCAAACTTTTTAGTACCGTGACCCACGTTTTAGAAGAACAAACTTTCGCGACCCACCTAGTTTTAATGGACAAATATCCAGAATTTTATTTATTTTTAAATAACTTATAATTAACGAAAACAAGCAGCTGGGATAAACCTTGCACTAACTAACATAAAAATGTTACTAACTCTTTGGTTCATCTTCTGCCCACTAGAGTCATTTCATCGATTTTGCATGCAATCGTATTATAAGTGAAATCATTTCAACTTCTTTCTTGCTCTTATAATCAAGCATAATTCCAATTGGTGGTGGCACTAAAGTCTTACCAATTGAGTGCGGCTTATTAGCTTGCGCGATTTACAAACTAATCAGGTAGATTTGTAATGCTGGATTAATGCGAAAGCTTCGATTTCGACGATTTAGGCTGTTCCAGTTGTCTTTCGAAAAATTCTAGTGGCTTGTTTTTTTAAAACTGGATGCTTCGTCACAAAATTCCAACGCAATTTGCTCGGACGCATCCTATTCTCTGTTATGCCATGTTTTCATATTTTATTTTAAATAATTAAAAAAAAAAACCACATTCTTTGGAATGTGAATTTTGAACTTTTCGCTACCCACTAAAAATCGGCTCGCGACCCACAGTTTGGAAAACGCTGGTCTATAACAATGTTTCTTAACCTTATTTGTGCCACGCCCCACTTCAATGCTTCAAAAATCACCATGCCCCCTATGTCTGCCTGTATGTCTGTCTGTCTGTCTGTGCGTGTGTATGTCTGCTGATAACGCTCGTCTCGGTAAATAATTAAAAAAACCACAACGTCGAACGAATGGGATTTGAACCCGAGATCACCACAGGTTGAGAGGTATCGTGCTTACACTATCTTCCAAACGGAGGCGATGACGGATGTGGGGTTATAGGGGAATATAGGGTTCGCGACTTTGCTAAATTGTTACGTTGTTGTTATTATAACGCGCCAGAAAAACTGATATAAAACTTTCCAGATTTAGCTATGAGCAGAGAAATTTCATAACTAGCTTCAATAGTACGACTTTTGTTAGCATTTCGTGTAGCGAACAATGAATTTATTATTGATCATTTTTCAAATTTCTCCTTTATAATTCTTAAATCGGTTCAAATCATAGTTAACACAAATGCTATGTTTCATCTTCAAATGCGCTTCAAGATGACATTTTTTCATTGATTCCTTGGTCAAACAGTGTTCGCACAACAGACAGAATACTAGCTGGTATGAAACTGAAATTCAAATAATCATCTGAATACTAACGAAATTTTTTCATGCTTTCACTACTCATTTTGCGCATGAAACTATAATAACGAAAAATATTTTCGACAAATGCGATGTTTTAACAAAAAAAAATGTAACAAATATTAATGATATGCTCATTGCCCCCCCCCCCCCCCCAAAACTTTGGTGCTAATGATGCTAATTTTGTAGAACTGTTTCACAATGTATATAAGTTAGATACATTGATAAATTCTAACAGGAGACGGCCAATCTGGACAGTGAAATCTACATAGGTCTTGCCAAAGGCGATATTTCAGGTCGAAAACCGTCGAGAAAACCTTTTGGATCGTTGATATTTTGACAATTCTTTATATTATGTCAACTGCTTATTGTAGTTTGTTTTTGAGACGAAAGAATACTGATGCCACTGTGGAAAATGTAACGTGAGACAATAAGGTAATAGGTGCAAGAGTATTCCGATTCTGTCTATGTACATACATACTAGAATTGGGGATTCCAGCAAAGTAGGCGTCACCATTTACATTATTGTCCCTTTTTAAACACGCGTCCCTTTTACGCGTTCAAACGTAACAGATAGTTCCGTAGTCTGTTGCTTTAAAAAACAGACTACATATAGCAGCAGAAAAATCCAATAGTACCAGGCGATAGCTCAGTGATTAGAGTGATTCTCGATCGTAACTATCGTCTCTGTTAGATAAATAGATAAATTCTAGCAGGAGATGGCCGATCTGGATTAAATAATATTCTTATTTTCCCAATGACGATAAATATCGAAAACACAACTGTCCCTCGAGTCACCTTGCTAAATATAGCTGGCTGTGTACATATACATACATACATACATACATACATACATTATATGGGAAAAAAAGACAGGCTGTCAATAAGGCTCTGGAGCCGAAAAAGTTTAAGAACTACAGATACATATGTACCTATGTATGTATGTACATAGTCATCGTTTTTCATTTTTGACGTGAGAGTTGAGTGCTCAACATTGTCTCTCCTTTTTCGCTCGAATCTGTTTACAAGTGTCGAATATCCATCAGTTTTTCCTTTCTTACATTGATCCCGAGATCAATATCCATTACGAGCATTAACTATGTACAAGGGAGACCGATAGCCAGACTAGGAATAATAGTCTTTTATATGTAAAAGTACACAAATTCAACAGGAAATGCTTTCAAATAAGCATTATGTCCGGATGTCTGGAGCACGAACAATAAAGCTCAAGCTGACGCCAGTCGTGTTCCACTAGTGTGATCTTCCACGTTACAACTGTCGCAAATGAACCCTGAAAATGGTTATGAATATAGTCGACAAACGCGTACAGGGTTGCCGAAACAGAAACAGCGAATTTTGTCCACGAATATCTTATCCGATAGAATGGATGCACCTAGGTTCAAAAAAAGATCGATAGCTATTATTTAAAAGCTTGCAAAGTGCACGTTGTTAAAGACACACTCTGACGACAGAGTGGGAGAACTCTCTGTAAATATTATCGCACACAACCGCTATAGTGTAGGTCGTTGCTTGATTGGAATGTGTTGAATTGATCTAGCGACGTTCAAGAAATACTTTAGATCGTGACGGATGACACCGGATGATCGTAGCTGCTTGCGCAAGAAGCGCGGAAAGCTCGAGCACGACTGCTCTGGCAAGAGCACGACGAAGAAGAGGAATATCTTCGAAAGTAGAGCTAAAAAATCTTTTTTTGTTATCATATTAGTGTTCAGTGAACAAACAATCATCAGAAGAGCACGACAAATTAAGTATATATGTATGTCTGTCTGTGTGTGTGTCTGTCTCCCGGTAACGCTCGCAGAGGTAAATAGTAAAAAAAAAAACAGAACGTCGCACGAGTGGCATTTGAACCCAGTACCGCTGATTCGGTACACTGAGTGCTTATGCGGTGAGCCAAACCATGTTGATGATATTTTGAACATATTACATACATAAATCGGTTGAAAGTTGGCCACTTTGCTAAATTATTATGTTGTTGTATTATAATGCGCCATGAGTGGCGCTATAAAAACTATTAAATTTAATATTATTTTTCAGTACGGGTGATGAGAACACTCCGTTGATATTCAACGGGCTTACACACTAGTTACATATTACATATATATATAATAGCCGAAATCCGTCTGTCTGTCTGCTATATGTATGTATTTTGTTTTAAAGACATTGTTGTTTTTTTTCTGTCTGTCTGTCTGCTGATAACGCTCGCTGAGGAAAAATAATTAAAAAACCAGAAAGAGTGGGGGATCGAACCCAGGACCGCAAGCTCGAGAGTAATCACGCTAACGCTATACTCTATCACCGTTGGTTGATTTAGTCCTTTTTTTTTTTAAACATTACCTATAATTAAAATAAATAGGAAATGAGGAAAATAATTACAAAACCAGAATGAGTGGGGATCGAACCCGGGACGCCAGGTCGGGAGTAATCGTGCTAACGCATACGCCACGGCCCGTTGTTGAGTTAGTCCTTTTTTTTTTAAACATTACCTATACAAGGACTCTGCTAATAATACATAGATGACGCTATAAAAACTATTATTTTTGGATTTTTACAAAATCACTTAAAAAATTATAATTATTATACCTATGTACATAGGTATATATATATAATAATTAATAATTATAATATAAATAGTAAAGTAAAAAAAAAAAATCGATACTACGGGATTGTTATAATACATAGATGGCGATATAAAAACTATTATTTTTTTTGTCACTTACAACCGTGCGATCAATTAGTGGGGATCTCTATTAAAAAGCGCTTTACGTAATTTAAAATTCAGCGGGCGTTGATATTCAACGGGCTTACACTAGTATATGTATAATAGCCCTATTCCGTTTGTCTGTGTGTCTGTCTGCTGGTAACGCTTGCTGAGGTAAATGATCAAAATACACGAACCGTCCATGCGCGAGAGGGATTTGAACCCGAGATCACCAGTGCGCTTACGCATTATGCATTACGCGTAGGTTCGCGACATTGCTAAAGTGTTACGTTGTTGTATTATAACGCGCCATCTATTTTTTTTTTTTTTTATTTATTTATTTAATTAATCATGCAACAAACAGCTTATAGTATATGTACCATAAAATATAAATACAAAATAATATTAATATCACACAATACACTACAGCCAAAATAGTTGCAAACGAACAACAGATTAAAATAAGAAAAGAACTTAGGAGTTAGGACTGGAAAGGAACTTAAGCAAAGATAATTTAAAGGAGGGCAAAGAATAGAGAAAAGGATCAATATGTGCCGGGATTTCGTTAAATGACGAGCAGGATCTATAAATGAAGGAGTTTAGTGAATAATTTGTGGAACAAAGATTCAAATGAAACAATGGAGGATTTCTGACAGGCCTAGGGGGACAATGTAGAAGTATCCTACTTAGTAGGTAAGGGCTATCTAATAAATTATTTAAAAGTTTAAATACAAAGCAGAGATCCGAGACCGTCCTCCTGGTTTGCAGGGAGATATAATCACGGGAATTTGCAGAAGAAAGACAAAACCTGGAAATGGAGTACGTATGGAACTTCTTATTAATTTTTTCCAATTTATTAATGGAATCTTGGTAAAACGGGTTCCATATAGTACTAGCAAATTCCAGGTGACTTCTCACAAATACATTATATAGTAAAGACACTGTATCAAAGGACTTAAAGGGTTTGGATACTATGCATAAACTATTAAATTGTTATTAGAAATAAATACTAAACTCACATATGTATACTCACAGTGCGTGGTGATGAGAAACCGCTCCGTTGACATTCAACGGGCTTACACTATTTATTATTAATCTGATTTCACAGCCCACTTGAATAAAGCAACCAGTGAGTCAGTAGTCGGAGACGATATTTAATTTCAATAGCGCCCATCGCTTTTGGCCGGCCCTGTATGTATGGATTTCTTGACCCATTTCACACCAGACACGTTTCGTGACGACTCGACCTTTCAACGCGTTGACATTTCGCTCTCGACACGTCACCATCACATTTTTTTCAACCCCTCACCGCAGATACGAATAGATGGAAACTGTCGCGGCTAAAACACAATGAGGGGGGGGGGGGGTTTGTTTTGTTTTTTTTTGTAAATATTTAATTCAACAAGAGTCCGTTGGGATGTGCAAGTGGCAAAGGTGTACCGCATAGGTACATAGATATATGCAGGTACTTGTGTAGGGGGTGGCAAACACCTACGTCGATGCATCGATCGACCTACTTAAACCGCTACTAACAACGTGTATCATAATGCACAGGCACCTGTATACTAAGTTGGCATAATGCAAATTTGCGAAATTTATAAATATGCGAATTAAATTTATTAAACTACCCCAGTCGGGCGCGTTGGGGTTGAAAGGACTCGCGGCATGGTATACCTACATACATATCTAATATATAAAACGCTTAAGTTTGTATGTACATATGTACGAATGGGTCATTCGTCAATTACCAGGCGTTGCTTGGGCGCGATTAATAGAAACGACGAAGTACACACGATAGTAGATGTTTTCGGCAGATTTAAGTACGTACCCCCCCCCCCCATCCCTCCTTTATAACCCGGCTTTTCCCGGGGTGTAATTAATATAATGTAATATACATAGTGTTTGTTTAGTCAATTATTTCGGAAGCCCAAAAAAGGGGCCGCCGGGGCAGAAGGGGGGTCTGGAGGGTAGTAAGGGGCTGGAATTGCTTTTCGGGAGTCCAAAAAAAAAGGCCGCCGGGGTAAGGAGGGTTTGGGGGTGGTAAGGGGCCGGCATAGCTTTTTGGGATTCCAAAAAGGGGCCGCCGGGGTAGGAGGGTGGTCTGGTGGGGTGGTAAGGGGCCGACATTGCTTTTCTGGAGTTCAAAAAAAAGGCCGCCGGGGTAAGAAGGAGGGTCTGGGCCCCCTCCTGCCCCGGCGGCCCCTTTTTTGGGCTCCCGAAATAATTTACTAAACAAACACTATATTACATTATATTAATTACACTCCGGGCAAAGCCGGGTAATAAAGCTAGTATACATACATACATATATACGTATATAGGACAAATTCAATTATTCGTACACCTTGCTACTAATATTTGGCCATCGTGTCGTTCTGTTACGTTTATCTGTCAAAAACTCCTACCAACACTTTATGAACAGATAAGAACCGATCCACCAAATTTATTATACCTACCTTTTATATCGCCTTTCGAGTGGCCCTGTTCGTGTTTTTGGTCGATAGTCACTTCCGTGACCATTGTATACAGATAAATTCATCTAAAAGACATGACTTATTTAAGATGGGCCCTTAACCTGGAGTGCATTGATTTTTTAGAGCTCCAAAGAGGGTTTTCCGAGAAACAAAATCTTCGCTCAGAAAAATTTGGTATATTTTAGTGTAAGAACTGGCCTTTTACAGTTTTTTACACCCTTGAGTTTGATTTTATACTTTCATTATAAATTTTGGATGTACCAAATTTTTCAACTAAAACATCCTGATGTTTGAGTGGGAGCTAAAAGTCATAAGATTTCATCTGATGCTCTGTCTAGTAATGATCCAATGGATCTAATGGTCGAACCCCTCCTTCCCTTAAAGACAAAAATGCATATAATAAATTAATACTGCAACTACTGCAACTATTGAAATATGAAATCTAAATCATATCATCATCATCATTTTCAGTCGTTCACCATCCACTGCTGGATGAAGGCTTCTCCATTGCTGTTTGTCTTGAGCAATCTGCATCCACTCGACTTCACACATTCTTCTTAATTCGTCAGTCCATTGTCCACTTGGTCTTTTTAGATTTCTTCTA
Organism: Parapsyche elsis; assembly: GCA_022651745.1. Classification (NCBI taxonomy): domain Eukaryota; kingdom Metazoa; phylum Arthropoda; class Insecta; order Trichoptera; family Hydropsychidae; genus Parapsyche; species Parapsyche elsis. The sequence continues at coordinate 359,846 of JAGVSN010000016.1, forward strand.
CATTCTCTCGGATACCATTCCAGTATGTCTCGCGTCCATCTGCCTGCCAATCTTTTTCACACGTTCCGCAACATTTGCCATTTTGGTTACACTTCTCACCCGTGTATTCCTCTTACGATCTCTTCTTATTATACTAAGCTAATGTACATCTTTCTATGCTTCTCTGTGTGCACTGGATCTTACGTAACATTCTTGAATTCAGCATCCACGTTTCACATCCATAGGTTATAACTGGCAGTACGCATTGGTCGTATGTCGTATTATTTTTTTTATTTTATTTTATTTATTTTAGGAAGACCAACAGCTATGTTACAACAGAAAAAAGTAAGTAAGTATTGTTGGATTTAAGAACTATGTTCATTATTCCAAAAGCGCTACATCCTAGTTTCATCCCTTCTTCTTTACATCGAGTCATATTCACCTAAATCATATAAAAAAAACAGTATATTATTTATGTAATTTCGTCTGTAACCATCAGAGTTTGAAACTTCTTAAATAGTCTTTAAATGGTATGTTGACTGAAACATGCCACCGGGAATAACAACCAATTCACATTTAATATCGGTCAGATTATTATTTATCTGTTCAGTTAAATGCCCACAAAAAGCATCAAGAATTAACGTACTATGTAGGTGGGTTACGTAGAGCTCTTCGACGTCTATTCCATACGACTTTAAGCCAATCTTTGATTAGCTCAGCTGTCATCTATCCAGTTTTTTGTGCACGCATGACAATATTACAACAAGGAAAACCTCATTATTGGTATTTTTGACGGTTTAAAATATGATATATATACATATATAAAAATGGTATATGATATAATATAAATATGGTGACAATTTCAGGCATACGGGGTGTCCTCGTCGTTGTTCCAAACTCTGTCCATTATGTTCCTTTATTTACTAGTGACACATGATATATGCATATTTATGGATGAAACTAGTTTTCGATTAGAAACTTTGTTTTTAATTGAGATAAAGTGGAAAATCCTAGCTCACACAAATAAGTTGAAATAAAAGGTAATAGTATAAAGGTTTTTTTTTTTTTTACTTAAAATTGGAAATTCTCCTTTAACCTTAATCCAAAATGATCACAAATTTAATTGCAGAAAATCATTCTTCAGTGTAAATGAACTAATAAGGTGAAGAAATTCAGCCTCCTCTTCGGGATCAAATTTTAACTCAATTATTGATTTAGAGCTTTCAAAATCAAATGGATTTTTTATCCAAAGGCTTTTCTTTACTGTTTCAAATTTCTGCACTGGAAAATATGTAGTTATCAAAGCTTTAGAGCGATATTGTACTTGGCCACTTCACCAACAATCAGATTTTTTTTGAACCTCGACAACCAGATAGATATACAGGTTTAGATGGTACGTATTAGATTGTGCGATTCTCTGTTGCATAAAAATTTCTTTGAAGTCAATGGTTCGATGAAAAAAACCTTCACCAAAAACCCTTTTCTGGCCTTTTTTTTTGCATCGTCGTACTCAATAATTGTCAACGCAACGCAACGTCAACGCAATTGTTTCGAAAACAATGAAATTCAGAAAGAAATATGAGAGGTTGAATTTAATATATTTTCTGCGTCTACATACTACTACATAGAGTACCTAGTTTTCGTATAGCTTCCTAGACCTATTTTTTTGTATGAAGATTATGAGATGAGCAGGTAGCTGGTGAAGTAAAAGTGGTGCAATGTAATAAGATGCTCGCCACCGTCAAAAAAAAATATCGCTCCTAATAGTGTAATATCGCTCTTAGGATAGCTCATTGACAATGTTAAACAATGATAGAGGAACTAATTATACCGGTGTCATGCGAACGAAGTCATAAAATCTAGGTAAAGACGACTCGTATCGCGTCCGAAAAGTTTCCCATCTACCACGGGACTCGTTCGATAAAGGCCCTCACAAACCTGAGGGGTATCGCTGCATCAACTTGACGTTCTCTATCGTCGTTGATCCGCACTAATGCCAATTATATCGGTGCGAATGATACGACGATGGGGGCGTCAGTTTGACGCAACGATACCGCTCAGGTTTGTGAGGACCTTAAGGGCCTCCCGCACACTGGGTGCGTACCATTACTTATCCTCGCTATGTGTCATATATTAAGTTTAATTTAGCTAGGATACTGAGCGGGGATGGTGATGGTATTTGATTAATATATATTTATTTTTTTATTATCAATATGTACATAATATGTAATGTTTATATCATTTATATGGGATGTTTATATTATGTTATTTTTAATTGTAATTTTTATACATCCTAAAATTGTTTTTTGTTTATATGTACATTAATTTGGGAGTTTGCCTGTAAATAAATAAATAAAATAGATAAATGTACGGATATATACATATGTATATATGTATATGTACTAAGGTGTTTGTATATTTATATATTCTATTAAACTTAAAAATTTAAATTATAGTACTGTTTTTGTTAGTTTTTTTTTTTTTTTTGATTATTTTTATTCTTTTTGTTTTTATATATTTATGAATTTTAAATATGTATATGTAAATAGATATTCTATTTTGGGCTAAAAACCTGTGTAATCTATATATGTATAAAAAAATCAATGTCTGTCTTTTTGTTTGTCTGTCTCTTATAGGCTCCTAAACCACTCAACCGATCACGATGAAACTTTCAGGATTTATTGTGATCATACCGGGGATGGTTTCTGTCAAAAATCGGGAAAAAACGGGAACGGGAATGGGCCTGCTCACGCGTCAGATAACGTACTAGGAACGGGAACGGGATCGGGAACGGAATCTGGAACGGGAACGGGATCGGGAACACGGGATGAGTGGCATTGCAAAGCATGTCGGGTCAGCTAGTCTATATATATATATAAAAATCAATGTCTGTCTCTTTGTTTATTTGTCTGTCTCTTATATGTAGGCTCCTAAACCACTCAACCGATCGCGATGAAACTTTCAGGACTTATTGTGATCATGCCGGGGATGGTTACTGTGAAAAAAAATCGGGGAAAAACGGGAACGGGAACGGGCCTGCTTACGCGTCAGATAACGTACTAGGAACGGGAACGGGAACGGGAACGGGGCCGGGATCGGGAACGGGCCTGCTCACGCGTCAGAAAACGTACTAGGAACGGGAACGGGATCGGGCATTGAAACGCATGCCGGGTCAGCTAGTAAGTAATAAGTAAATACAATTCGTACGAATACACACCAAGTGTGCCGCACCTGGTCGCCGCGTGGTCTGCCGACCAATTAAATAATTTCATACATTTGGTCTGGTCGCTGCCGATCAGAGTAGCCCGGTGTGTCCCGGGCCTAAAGCGACCGAAGCGACGAACAGACTATCATCGCGAAATAATTGATCGGTCGGCGAGGGGTTGACGGCGCGCGACCGATCGCGCGACAGTCGCGACTGAGCGTCAATCGCGAAAGCGTCGGTCATGCGATTTTTCCACAGGAGGCTGCCGACGGCGATGGCGCGCTAGGGGTCAACGTTTCGACTTCGACAATTGACGGATGTGTAAATAAAGGGAGAGAGAGAAGGGGAAGAGAGTATGTTCGCACACTGGTACAAATTTGGCCAGCCTTCCCACCCCTCGGCTGTTATCGATCGGGGGCGTGTCTTTTGCGCGCGCCGCTCGCACTCCCGATAAGGCAGTCGAGCCGCACTGACGCTCTCACCTCCTCATACCTCTCTCTCACCCCTCCTCACCCCTCATGTCACACGTTCGTTTTCAGTTTGGGTTTGGTCGCTGAAGGGCGCGAACGCGCACGGTTCGAATCTGAGCCCCGTCGCCGCGAGAGCGCGCTCTGCAATATGCTCCCCTTGTGAGTGTGAGTTTGAGTGCACCTGTTGCACCGATCGTCGAAATGGCCCGACCGCGACGGTGAGGATTCCGTAGGGCGGGGGTTCAGTGGGGTTTGTAGGGAATGGACTGCTGCAATTTCGGGGGGGCGCGACAGCCGCAGCCGCAGCCCTACTATGGCCGGTACGCGGTGCCTCCGCCCCCTTACGGAGACGGCTTTGCGGGCGCTTCGCCCCTTCACTACCACCAACAGCGCGCCTACGAAAACTACCAATTGCATCCGGTGCGACACAACGACTACCACCATCTCCACCACCAACAACAACAACAACAACAACAACACCACCACCAACAACAACAACAACAACAACAACACCACCAACAACACCACCCGCTGCCCGCAGGTAAACATTATTAACAAAGCGAACGTTTCCATCCATTGAAAAATAACACCGTCAAAAAATATCAATTCATGAAAAACGTTCTCCGTAACCTATGTGCATATGGACATACATATGTACATAGAATAGGAAAGATCCTCATCGGTACGTTCTTTCGTCAAAACTTTGTTATTAGTTTATCGTCCGTCAATATTCTATTAAAGTGCATCGTAAATTAGAGGAACATACATACATACATATCTTCGACGATGAAATTTTCTTTTTCGCAATTTAAAGATAAAAAAAATCTTCGCTTGGAAAAACTATTCCACTGAAGTATTAAATTAGTAGCCTTTCTTTTCATCGTCTCATAGTTAACGAAAAAAAAAAAAAAATTTTTCTCGATTTTCTTATTATTGTATTGATTTAATAATAATGTAATATTATTTGATTGTATCCTTGTTTTAATTTCGAAAAATATTGAATTTTTTTTCAATTTCCCGAAAATTAAAAAGAATTTCGCCAAAATCCCGAAGGAAATTTTCATAATTATTTTAATATAGCGAAAGAAATCCCGCTATTTACATACACCTTTACCGAAATTTAAATGTCTCATTTGAATATTTTGCAAACTTTGGCGTAAGTTTTCCGCGGAAAACTTCATCGATGGCTGTATACCTGCATATATTAACATCGCCCAAATGACTTGATGTTTTACTTAGATGTAACTTTTGACTTTTCGTTTTCCATTCTAGTCGATAGTATTTCTCCATAGCAACGTTCAATCGTTGAATAACTTTGAAAAAGCAACCCTCGACGTACCCCTTTCTTAAGAAACCTAATTAAAACGTATTTTGCGACGAAAGTTTGACAGTCGCCGTTGGGGTTTGTTTGGACACGTGGTAAAAGCGCGCCAAACGTGCGTTTGTAAGCGTCACGCTCATAACAGTTGTAAACGTGGCCAACTCTCTATTCGAATGTGCGCAGTGTTTTTGTAAAGTTTGCAGGGGTTTGGGGGAAAATAGGGGTGGCCTAAACACAATCGAAACTCGAGCAACAGGTGTCCCTCCTCCTCCTTCCTCTCAGTTCCCCTCCTCTTCCGCTCTCATTCGTTTACCGGAAGTTTCGCACGCACCCCACCCTCCCCTTTCCCCATTTCACTTAATTAATTCGCAATTGATTCGCCAAAAGGTTAGGGCGCGCTGTTTGATTTCTTATTGGTAACATCCGATTTAAAGTTTGAATTTGTAAACTTATCGCTTCGTCGTCCTTGGTTGTGATTTTTTTTACGAACGAACAAGGAAAATCGTGGAAATTCTGGAGTTTTCCGTACAACGAGCTAGAAAAAAAAATTGTGCCTATCTTCTACTTAGAGTTCATTATAATATCTGGACATCGTAAATTTTTTTTCAATGTTCAATAAGTGAGCGCCTACCGTACTTTTTTAATATCTAATGTTGCTTCTTCCCCTTTTGACGTGCAAATATAGTAATAAAGTAACAAGGTAAAAGATACTCTTCAATTGTATCCCGTTGTCTTATGTAAAGGGTAGACAGTAAAACAAAGAAGAAACAATCTATTAGGTGTGTAGGAGGAATGTTTAACGTTGTGCTCATTTTGTTTGGGACCATCTCAATAACCAAGTCAGATAAATTGGCAAATTCTGACGAATGAAAATAAAATTTTACTCACACTTTTTAATGTTAATTTAGATTAATGCATTAATTAATTGTTGTTTTTTGTAGAGTATCTGTATGGTGGCAAAGAGGCGCGTTCCAGGCGGACTTTACGTGAGAGGGAGAGAGAGAGGGAGAGACCGAGACCGCCTTATCACGCACAAAGGGTAAGTTTAACAACAAATTTTAAATGTTTACCATACATGGTTCGATAAGACGTTTACCTTGATTTATTATACATATATATATAATAGCCCCATTCCGTCTGTGTGTGTGTGTGTGCTGATAACGCTCGCAAGTGCTCGCAACAACTATAAAACGTGCAACAACTATTAACCACACAAACACTCGGTAACAGTACGGGTGATGAGAAACCACTACGTTAATACTCAACGGGCTTATACCAGTAATACATATAATAGCCGAAATCTGTATGTCTGTCTGCTGATAACGCTCGCCTCGGTAAATGATTAAAAGACACGAACCGTCCGCGCGCGATTGGGATTTGAACCCGTAATTAGCAGGTTGGAATGAATCGTGCTAACACTATCATCCAACGGGGCGATGACGGGCCTGCTACGATCTGACAATATAATATCTTTATAGGCTCGCGACTTTGCTAAATTGTTACGTGTTGTATTATAATTATAACTGTTAAGTACACATTCCTACACAAACATTCGTTTATAGTTGATAGCCGATACTAATAGCCGAAATCCGTCTGTATGTCTGCTGATAACGCTCGCCTCGGTAAATGATTAAAAGAGACACGAACCGTCCGCGCGCGAGTGGGATTTGAACCCGCGATTAGCAGGTTGGAATGAGGTCGTGCTAACACTATCATCCAACGGGGCGATGACGGGCCTGCTACGATTCGACAATATAATATCATAATAGGCTCGCAACTTTGCTAAATTGTTACGTGTTGTATTATAACTATAAATAGTATTAAATACACATACCTACACAGACATTGGTTGATATTCGACGGGCTTACGCTAGTAAATAAATAGATTTGCATATACATACAGCCTGAAAAAAGTTCCATGAATGGAATGAGCCACATTCACGGTGCGCGACGATAGCTACATACTAGTATCGAAATTCAAACTCCGAGTTTTCGTTCGCGAGCTCGAATGCTTCAATTTCCGTTGAGCCATCGCTTAAAATGAAACTCAAATTCAAAATGGAAAAATCAACTTCGAGGTGTATGTATGTACATATGTATGTGCATATGCGAGACTTGGTGGAAATTGCTCCCAAATCAGTTTAGTCCGGTTTCCGATGATGTATCGGGTAGGACCTGTTGAGGGGTGGCTACGACAGATGGAAGGGGCGGATAGAGAAGAGGGAGAATTAAAGGCGCCTGGCGTCGCGACGCCAATCCCGTCGTCATGGAAACGCTCTGCCGCCAAAGCCTCACTCGCAACAACCCATTACGAACGGACGATGGAAAATGCCGCAGGTTATACGCGTGCCCCCAACCACCCACTTCCTCCCCCAACTCTGCCTCTTCCCGTGCCAAATTCATCCAACGCGTCCGATGCCATTAAGCGATTATATTGAATTACGCGAAAATCGATCAGTTCCATCTACGTCTACGTTCACGTTGACGGAACGTACACGGTACATACATATGCACATGGGTGTACCGACATAATTATATTAACGAGGAAGTGAACATCGTACATGTGTGTGTTACAAGCAGAGTGCAAAATTATTATATATATATATAATAGCCGAAATCCGTCTGTCTGTATGTGTGTCTGCTGATAACGCTCGCCTGTTAAATGATTAAAAGACACGAACCGTCCGCGCGCGAGCGGGATTTCAACCCGTGATCACCAGGTCGGAATGATTCGTGCTAATACTAATCATCCAACGGAGGCGATGACGAACCTGCCACGACTTTGCTAAATTGTTACGTTGTTGTATTATAATAACGCGCTCTCTATGCCACAACTAAAAAAAAAAAACAATCAAATTTAATATTATTTTTCAGTACGGGTAATGAGAAAGCGCTCCGTTGATATTCAACGGGCTTACACTAGTTATACATATATATGTATAGTATATATAAAACGCTTAAGTTTGTATGTATGTACGTATGGGTCATTCGTCAATTACCAGGCGTTGCTCGGGTGCGATTAATAGTAAATAATAGATGTTTTCGGTAGATTTAAGTCGATTTAAGCACATAGTGTTTCGGGAGCCCAAAAAGGGACCGCCGGGGCAGGAGGGGGGTGGGGGGGGTAGTAAGGGGCCGGCATAGCTTTTAGGGAGCGCATAAGGGGCCGCCGGGGCTAGAGGGACGTCTGGGGGGGTGGTTTGAGGGCCGGAATGGAATTTTGGGCTCCCGAAATAATTTACTAAACAAACACTATATTACATTATATTAATTACACCCCGGGCAAAGCCGGGTAATAAAGCTAGTAGTATATAATAGCCGAAATCCGTCTGTCCGTCTGTCTGTTTGTGTGTCTGTCTGCTGATAACGCTCGCCTCGTTAAATAATTTTAAAAAACCAGAACGTCGCACGAGTGGGATTTGAACCCGGTATCACTGATTCGAAACAGAGCGCTTACGCGGTGAGCCAAACCAGATGATAATGGGCAGGCTTCAACTTGGCTATTTATATAATTAAAAATAAGCTCGCGACTTTGCTAAATTGTTATGTAGATGCAACAACTATAAAAACTATAAAATTTAATATTTTTTTTCAGTACGGGTGGTGAGAAACCGCTCCGTTAATATCCGACGGGCTTACACTAGTATATAATAGCCATATTCCGTCTGTCTGTCTGCTGATAACGTTCGCCGAGGTAAATGTGGGATTTGAACCTGTGATCACCAGGTTGGAATGAGGTCGTGCTAACACTATCATTCAACGGAGGCGATGACCTGCCTGCTACGATTTGACAATATTAATTGTCAATAGGCTTGCGACTTTGCTAAATTGTTACGTTGTTGTATTATAACGCGCCATCTATGCAACAACTATAAAAGCTATTAAATTTAATATTATTTTTCAGTACGGGTGATGAGAAATCGCTACGTTGATATTCAACGGGCTTACACACTAGTCCTCGTATACGTTTTTTTTTCGTGTGATCTTTCTCAAACTTTAATTTTTCATACGTACTATTTCGGTTTACGAACTCTAGTATGCCCCATTTTTTGGGCATTCTACAAAATGCCTGGGAACGTGTAATTTTTACTGGCTGTAAATTTAATTTATTAAATCCTTCGTTATCACAGGTTGCTCATCCACGTTTTGAGTCATCTCCGTTATAATGATTTTTTTAGTTTGACCGTTGCGTTGGTAATATTTGGATGTTACTAAATCCGGATCAAAGTTTACCAGTTTCATCTGACTCCTTTATTCTAACAATTCGTTATATTTTCCGTCTCTCCTTTCTGGAACCACTTTGTTTTAGTTATTTGTGTCTCCAAATCTATCGAATATATAAACTTTCTGTACCGGAAGCAGTTTGTTTAGAATGATAATTTTAAAATAAACTTTTTACCACCGGAAGTGGCACATAGTACTTTTTTTAATATTTGTAGCTCAACAAGAGGTCCGTTGAATTGTGTGCGTATGTTTTGCCGTCAATAATCCAGTGGTTCTTGTCAGTTTGCGGTGGCACTTATCCGGATTCTACGGGGATCCATCCTTTGGTCGGGGAAAATAGGGGTGGTTTTGTTAGTGGGTGTTGGTTGAAGTCACCCGCTCAATACTGAGAAGACTTACAAACTTTTCCGACAAGTCGATATGACAATGAGACACGCGGGAAAACTGCGCGCGTTCGCGTTAAAACGCTGTATTCCAACACGACGCACATGCATACATACATAGATCAATTTCAATTTTTACTATAATATCTACGATATGAGATATATACTGCCGTCCTAAGCCCACTTAACGTAACTGACAAAACAACAATATCGAAATAAATGGACTTGAAAGTTTTATTCTAAATTTGTGTTTTTATTCATATATTACTGATTTATTTAAACTTTTTTTAAGTGCATGAGGTTATTTTCTATTGTGTTTTGATAATTCTAAGGAAAAATTAAAAAAAAATGAATACTTTAGTAGTTACGTCACTTCATTATTCATTATTAATATACACATATGACCATTCCAAACTACAACCACTCTATTTGAAAAGAATGAATCTCTAACAATCTTATTTGATTTTTCTTTTCGGAGTCTAAGAGTATGACCTCTTAGATGAGGGTTTTCATTGAACATAATGAGGTTGGTCATTTCACATGAATAATGATTATTTATTATTTTGAATACTTCAATTAAATCACCTCTTAATCTCCTCGTCTCCAATGTGGAGAGATTCAGTCTTTTCAATATTTCATGGTAGTGACCGAAGTAAATATTGGATACGTTATTTTCGCTAGAATTGGTGATACTATTTCTCTGCGCATGCAGATACGTTAGATTTAATAGCTTTTGGATGAAGATACATTAATTTTGATATGAAAAATCGTAAGAATACACTCCCATAACCCCTAAAACACATATAACTCATTTTCGTAATTTTTGTCAGTTACGTTAAGTGGGCTTAGGACGGCAGTATAATACTCGTATGAGATGTTTTTCTTGATATTAGACTGGATTTCCTATAGATATTCCGATTCTGGTACCAGAATTTCTTCGAACACCTTTAAAAGAAAATTTTTCCGGAACCGAACTAAAACCAAATCAAACATTGGTATTTATTTCATATTGAGTTTTTTTAGTATCGGTATGGCTGCTGGCAAGATAAGCATATTAAAATCCAAATCAGTAAGTCTTTTGTCAGAATTTACCAATTTATCTGACGAAGGTATTGAGATGCGTTCTTGCAACATTTACACCACTCAATAGCTCAATGGTAGAACTTTTCTGTTACTGTCGCTTTCGGAAAGGCTAGGTTTTTTTATTGTTAAAATCCTGATCAGCCTCAGAATTTATTAATTTATTTGACTTAGTTGTTGAAGTCCTTCCATGCAAAATTAACACCAAACAACGATAGCTCAATGATACAGTCGAAAGATTTTCTTGGCAATTTTGGCTGTTACTATACCTGTCGGTAAGCTTAGAATATTATCAAAGTTTTCTATAAAAAATTTACTAACTTCACCTTATAATGATAGAAAAATTATAATTAATAAACGATATATCCACTATTCATTATGAAAACTGCCAGTTATGACGTATGGATGTGAAACTTGGATGCTAAATTCGAGAATGCTACGTAAGAAGATCCAATGCACACAGAGAAGCATTGAAATGTGTATGCTTGTTATAACAAGAAGAAATCGTAAGAGGAATACATAGGTAAGAAGTATGACTAAAGTGGCAGATACAGCGGAATGTGTGAAAAACGTGACTGGGATGGACTTCGGAATTCGATTATGATAATGAAATTTGTTAGTTAGAGAATAGTTGAAAAGTAAATGGTAAAAGTAAAGAGTGGAAATCATTTCGTGAATGTGTCGATTCTATTCTGTTTTTACACAACAATTTGAAATAATATCACTCGCAATGAACGAGACTTTTATCCTTGGAAGTGTACTACATGTACTAAATGTATTTAAATCCAACATTCCGCTATACAACCAATGCGTACTGCCAGTAATGACGTATGGGTGTTAAACGTGGATACTGAATTCAAGAATGTTACGTAAGATCCAGTGCATACAGAGAAGCATCGAAAGTGGTCGAAAGTGGAATACATGGGTAAGAAGCATGACCAAAATGGCAGATATAGCGGAACGTGTGGCAACAGGCTGGACGCAAGAAATACTGGAACGGTATCCGAGAGGATGTGAAAGAGAGCAAGGTAGAGCGAGTGGAAGATGGGTTGATGAATTAAGAAGAATGGGGGAGTCAAGTGGATGCAGATTGCTCGAGACAGACAAGAATGGAAGAGGATTGGAGAGGCTGAATATGATGATGATTATGAAAAATGCGGACCACCAAAATTCTCTCGCGGACCACCAGTGGTCCGCGGACCGCTGCACTAAGCAACTACAGGCGACACACTGGTTGAGAGCCGCTGCACCTACTACACTATGACGGACGGTAAAATGTTTGTTGGAAAGATGAGAGGCAATGCTTTTCAAGTACTTGAGGGACTTGTGCGAAGTGTGTGCAATGAAAAAGTTGCATCGAGTTTGACCTAGGCGAACGTGCACACTTGGCTGGCTTTGATCCGCGGGAAACTTTTCGGAAGGCTCCAGTGGTGGAACGTGTCGGGACGAGAAAATAGGGAGAGCTAGGGGATGATGAGGGGGAGGGTCTGGAATGGTATCGACCGCGACATGGACCCCACCGTTGCAACCCCCAAAAGGGCGGGGGAGGTTCGGGCCGTCGATAACCGGCGGCCAGCGAGCCTCGCCGCACCTACTAATAACACATATCGATCAACCGTGACGAGACTGGCGATAACCCTACCCTCCACCCACCACCCACCACCCACCCACAAAACAATCCCTCCCCCTCCCCTTCTCTTATTAGCCTAATCGCGTGTACTACGGATACCACCGACTTAGCGCGTAAAGTCTACATATGCGATCGCACCTCAACATTATATATATAACTAGTGTAAGCCCGTTGAATTTTAAATTACGTAAAGCGCTTTTTTAATAGAGACCCCCCACTAATTGATCGCACGGTTGTAAGTGACCAAAAAAATAATAGTTTTTGTAGTGCCATCTATGTATTATAGCAATCCCGTAGTATCGATAGCATCGATTTTTTTTTTTTACTTTACTATTTATATTATAATTATTAATTATTATATGTATGTATATATAATAATTATAATTTTGTAAGTGATTTTGTAAAAATCAAAAAATAATGGTTTTATAGTGCCATCTATGTATTATTAGCAAAGTCACGATCCCTTTTATAGGTAAAGCAGAGTCACGATCGCTTGTATAGGTAATGTTTAAAAAAAAAGAACTAAATTGACCAAGGGCGATAGCGGATTCGATGGGTTCGATCCCCACTCTTTCTGGTTTTTTAATTATTTTTCCTCAGCGAGTGTTATCAGCAGACAGACAGACAGACAGACAGACGGATTATTATATATATTATATATATATATATATATATGTGTATAATAGCCCTGTTCCGTATGTCTGTGTGTCTGTTTGTCTGTCCACTGACAACGCTCGCTGAGTTAAATAATTAAAAGACACGAACCCCGTCCCCGCGCGCGAGTGGGATTTGAACCCGAAATCACCGGTTCGAAGCATTGAGCGCTTACGCTATGATCCAACGCCGATAATGCGAGATCTCCTAATATTTGAACATGAACGGGTGATGAGAACGCTCCGTTGATATTCAACGGGCTTACATTAGTATATATATTATATATATAATAGCCGAAATCCGTCTGTCTGTCTGTCTGTCTGTCTTTCTGCTGATAACGCTCGCTCAGGAAAAATTATTAAAAAACCACTAGAACGAGTGGGGGATCGAACCCACTACCTTAGGCTCAAGAGTCATCGCACTAATGCTGTACGCTATCACGGTCGGTGGGATTACTCCTTTAAAACATTACCTATAGTTACAATAAATAGGAAATAAGGAAAAATATAATTAAAATACCAGATTTTGCGGGATTTGAACCCACGACGTCGAATTCGGTAGCCCAGCATGCTAACGTATCGACTACGGCGGGTTGGTGAGGGAGACCTTTTTTATCCATATAAGCGGTCTGACTGCTACCTGGACTGAACCCCCCCCCCCCCCCCAACTTATCTCTGCCAATCGCTGCCTTGCATTATTAAGAAATTACCGTTCGTTACTTGCATTACCAAGAAATGTATATTTTACTCCTGCATTGATATCTTCTCTATTTGTATAAAAGCCTTTTTATGTAAGTTCTATAACTATTGACATTTTTATTTAAGTTACATTACATCATTCTGACACTAAAACGATTTTAATACACCTCGCATTTATTTTTAATTTCCTTATATTTAGTTCAGCGCCATCTATCCAACAACTATAAAAACTATTAAATTTAATATTATTTTTTAGTACGGGTGACGAGAAAAAGCTCCGTTGATATTCAACGGGCTTACGCTTGTATATATATAATTGCCCTATTGCGTCTGTCTGTGTGTGTCTGTGTGTCTGTCTGCTGACAACGCTCGCTGAGGTAAATAATTAAAAGACACGAACCGTCCCTGCGCGCGAGTGGGATTTGAACCCGAGATCACCGGTTCGAAGCATTGAGCGCTTATGCTATGATCCAACGCCGAAAATGCGAGATCTTCTATATTTGAACATGAACGGGTGATGAGAACGCTCCGTTGATATTTAATTTAATATTTAATTGCCCTATTCCAATCAGTCTGTCTGCTGATAACGCTCGCTGAGGTAAATAATTAAAAAAAACCAGAATGTCGCGCGAGTGGGATTTGAATCCGTGATCACCAGGTTGGAACATTGAGCGCTTACGCCATAATCCAACGTCGATGATGCGAGATCCCTTATATTTTGAACATATAAATCGTTTGAAAGTTCGCGACTTTGCTAAATTGTTATGTTGTTGTACATATTATATCATCAACGGGGCTAAATTAGTTTACTATAGCGTCCCGTGTATCCAAAATCATATTATCTCTATAGATATGAAATTTCAGCTGGAAAGCCTTAAAAGCCTTAACAGACATTTTCCGAAAATCATTAAAACGCGCTCGGGGGACGTATCAGTCAACATATCAAGGTCGAAATTTCGCACGACAGATATTTGTAATGTAAAAAAACCACCACGTGACGAATAATCCAATTTAAAAAACGAAACATTTTTGTATTTGAAAAAACTCTCACCTGCGGCGCAGACTTTCACCTATTTCGTGTAAATGTGACGGGCAAAGTGTCGCATTGTGTAAAATGCCCGAAACGGTTAGGCAAAGCGCAAAATGTAATACGCGTCGTAAATATTGAAATACGAATAGCGCATTTTAAATTAATACACATGAAAAATGCGGTTCAAATTGTTTCTTCCGGATCAGCTGGTCAAATCTATGCAAATTGTACCTACATATGAGATGAAAAATTCATTCACTTTTTCTAAAATGCTTTATTACACACTTCGCCTGTAATACATTTAAGTTTGCCATTTCACCACGCGTGAAATTTAAAATTGCCGATTTCACCAATGAATGAATTGAAAATTTTCATATATGTAGACGAAGGAATAAAAGTAAGTTTCCCAGCGGGTATTAAATATTATAGGAACACCACTGAAATGTACGAAAGAGCTTTAAATACCTAGACTCTAATCGTGTCACATGTAACTGTTCGAGAACTGGTTTTTAAACTGAATCACTTGACTTCATGCTGTAAGGAAAATAATACTAGCAGCCACTCTATACATCGCAAACTCTATGAAAATATTTCCTTCCAATTGACCATGTGCAATTCGTATATACCCTTCATATATCCTTGACAGCATACATTACATTACATTGTACATATGTACATATGTATGTATGTACATAGTACCCGTGTGCAAACTTTCATACTTTTACCCAATTGGAAACTACTCAGATTTCTGTCAACAAAACATAACACTGAATGTATATCATCCAGCATATGTACAATGTTATACTAGAAAACGTTCAATCAAACTATCCATCATATTTTATAGCATAAATTAAACACTCACCGTTAATTTCGTTACACTTTAACAGAGCTAATCATAATCCGTTTAACGTGACACTCGTGTACTACATGGTTCCATGACAAAAGAGAACAAGACAAAACAGAACGTGACAAAAGAGAACAGGACAAAACAGACAAGCGATAAAGAGAACAGGACAAAAGAGAACAGGACAAAACAGAAAAGCGATAAAGAGAACAGTGACAAAACAGAACAGTGGAAAAATAAAATATTTATTTTTCTCGAATCTATTTATTAATCACATACAAATAAAAGAAAATATTATAAATATTATAAAAAATATACAATATGTATAACAAAACGATGACAAAACAAAACAGTGGAAAAATAATTTTTTTTTCGTATGTACCTATCTCGATCTTGTCGTATCTATTTATTAATTAAATACATATAAAACAAAATATAAAAAAAAATTATAAAAATATATAAATATATAAAAGCATCCTGTCGAGGGTATCGGACGGTGGTAGATGTGACAAATTTATCAGGGCATTTAAATTAACTGCGATGATTTTTTTATGGCTTGACATTGCATAAGTATTTAATATTTAACATTTTTTTATGTGGTTAAAGAAACCTTTCTTTTATTTATATGCATACCTACATACATATATAATAAAATATTATGTTTTTGATTAAATGTTAATATATTTTTTAAGAATTTTGAAATACACATGTATGTGTGTATGTATGTATGTATATGGGAAAATCGGACGGAATCCAATTCGAACTAATTTGCATACATATATCGTATATAAACACGGAATTTACAAAACATGACAAAACTGAAAAGTAGAAAAATAAAATTTTTAAATGCCCGATAAATTTGTCACATCTACCACCGCCCGATACCCTCGACAGGACACTTTTATATATTTATATATTTTTTATAATTTTTTTTATATTTTGTTTTATATGTATTTAATTAATAAATAGATACGACATATCGAGATACATACGAAAAAAAAAAAAATATTTTTTCACTGTTTTGTTTTGTCATCGTTTTGTTATACATATTGTATATTTATATATTTTTATAATATTTATAATATTTTCTTTTATATGTATGTGATTAATAAATAGATTCGACAAAAATAAATATTTTATTTTTCCACTGTTCTGTTTTGTCACTGTTCTCTTTATCGCTTTTCTGTTTTGTCCTGTTCTCTTTGTCGCGTGTCTGTTTTGTCTTGTTCTCTTTTGTCCGGTTACCGTACTACATATGTATGTACAAAGGCGAACGCAAGTTTGCGAATCGGCACTCGAATCGTTTTTTAACAACTACCGGTCGACACTGTGAATGGTAAATTCTCATCATAAACACGTCACAACTGCCGCTGTCATAAAAGTGTCATAATTTTTCTTATACAACGTGTTGTACATATTTTGAAGTGTGGCGCGCTGCAGCAGTGTTTGAATATGGCGGGTGAGCGCGTGCGCAATTTGGCCGCGTCAATACGGGGAGACGTGAAACCACCCCTTACACCCAACAACCCAACAACCCAACCACCCACACATTCTCCCCCTCGTATTGACACTATATTCTAGCCTGCTCTGTGACATACGTTACCTATCTCGCATGAAATAGAGCCTTGTCTTTTTTTTTTGCCTTTAAAAATTCGTCCAAATAAGGAAATCGTGGACAAAAGCACGTACCCTTAGTATACAGAGTGAACCACGGCTCTTGTTACATATTACTAGTGTTGTAAAATTCTCGGAAATAATCTTTTGGAGAATATTCTCCAAACCGAGAATTTTCTGTTTAAAATTGTAGTACAGTAGAACCCCGTTGCATCGTTTTTCATGGGACCGTAAAAAAAAAAAAACGATGTATGCAGTAAAACGACTTATACGATAAAGTATATTTAGTACGTAAAATTTAGACGATTGATACAGGATAACGATATATAGGAGAACGATGCAAACGAGATTATTTAACACTGTTCATATGGGTGTTTGGCCGGGACTATGAAAAAATAGCGATATATGCAAAAAAAACAATACAAGCGAGAACGATGCAACGGGGTTCCACTGTACATAATATCAGATCATATATCAGACCGAAATTGGAGTATGCATACAATGTTTGGAATCCCCATTTTAAAAAAGATATCTCGAGAGGGTCCAAAGAAGAATTACAAAAATGCCTTCTGCACTACCTTATCATGAAAGATTGAAAAGACTGAATCTCTCCACCTTGGAGACGAGGAGATTGAGAGGTGATTTAATTGAAGTATTCAAAATAATATAAATAATCATTATTCATGTGATATGACCAACCGCATTATGTTCAATGAGAACCCTCATCTAAGTCGTACTCTTAGACTCCGAAAAGAAAAATCAAATAAGATTGTTAGAGATTCATTCTTTTCAAATAGAGTGGTTCAAGTTTGGAATAGTCTTCCAGATTCAATAGTCACATTAAAAAATGTTAATTTATATAAAAATCAGCTAGATTTATTCTAAAAAAACAATGGGTATTTGTAACTCTTTAATAAATGGACTATTATTCATTTTATTTTTTTTTTTATTTTTTTTTTGTTTTTTTTTTTTTTTATTTTTTTTTTATTTTTTTTTTTTTTTTTTTTTTTTGTTCAATTTTGGCAATACTGTCCTCTCTTTCTTTCTTTTTCATTTATAATACTGTTTTTTTTATTTTGATTTTTAATTGATACCAAACCCCATGGGTCTATCGGCTATGCCGCCTCTCCATGTAATTATTAAATAAATAATACAATGTACCCTAGGCTCCATCGGCCACCATGTATTTTAAATAAATAAATACTAACTTTTACTGTATTTGCTTAAATATACAGTAAACTCCCTCTAATCCGTGCTAATACTCGTGAGAGATGATACGGATTACACGAATAATATTAGTTTAGTTTCCGCGACAAAAACTAAATTTGATGTGGCGTGAATATGACAATTTTTTTACGATCTTTTGTGTTAAGTTTAAATGAATGATTATATCAAAAGTTGGAAAAATTTCACTGGAATATCACAACCAAAGCAATAAAAATATATATACATAATTTATTGCTTCCAGAGTTAATGAGCATTGCATTCCTGTGAGAATTTCGCGGAAAACGTTCATGCTAGTAGTGCGTATGTTAAAATTACGAAATGATACATTCAGTGTCGTTAAAAATGGCATTCAAAATGCTCTCAAACACTCTAGAAAGTCCTATAGGTTCTGAAAATATATAATATTTTGAAGATCATTGCCTTGATTGGTGTTGAAGATATTAGCAATCAAATCAGTCGGAAAAATTATGGAACAAAAAATACTACATACACAATGTAATTATTTTATAATTGTGAGGGATGGTTTAGTGTACAATGTACATAGATATTTGCTTTCACTTGTGTTGTTACTAAAATGTGTACAGTAAGCGCTCGCTTAACGGACACGGAAAAATCGTGGAAATATTGGCTTTTTCCATGTAAAGAGTTAGAAAACAAAAAGTTTAATGTATCTATTTTCTATGTAAAGTTCATTATTATAGCTGACCCATCATACAATTTCCAATTTTTTATCTCGTTGTTCTTAAATATCCAAGTTTTCCAAGTGCCTACTGTATTTGATACATTGACGGAAAAACAATGAATGGAATGGGAATGGGACTAAACTAATATCATATTCTAATAGGAAATTCTTGGAATTTAATGGATATTAATTTCACAAAACTCAGCCGGAAAAGCTATCTAAATTATACCACATTTCTATTTTAAGTTTTCTCAGAACTCGAAAAACAACCAAGCTGAATATGACAAATGTAATTTATATTGGTCCTTGTGTAAACGTAAAAGGCATACATAATTTAATTTTCAATAATTAAATAAATAAATTGAATTGTAGTGGAAAATCAGCGTACATGTATGTACATATGTTGTATGTATGTACATGTCACAGTGTGACATTTCACCACTCACAGTAATTAGTCTGTGACACGCATGTAATGCAACACCCCAAATAACATTCCAAAAGTGACACGACCATGACCTGATCGAACAAAAGACTTTACCGAATTCGATTATAATCAGAATAGGGGAGAGGGTAGGCTAATTTTACGATCATAAATAACAATGTGTGTGTGCGTGTACGGCGTATTCTCGCTGCGCTTTTATATGACGCACCAAGGCGAGCGCTGCGCAATTATATGGGTGAAAAATTTATCAAACTATTTGATTGACAAAAAAAAAAAATCTCACTTTTAATAAAAAATTTGTATTTTAAAATAAATTTTGTCATATATGTATGTATGTACATATGTACATACATATGTATGTATGTACATATGTACATACATATGTATGTATGTACATACTCAAACATTTTTCCAATCCCTTAGGCTTCACCCATACCTAATTAATCTTCGCAATTTTATAACTATTGCTCATACTTTAATATAGAAATCAATTTGTTACTCGTGAATTTTACTATTTCCTTTCCTTTTCCTTATGTACATATGTACATATCTAGATACATATGTACTTCATATTTGTAGTTTAGTTAGAATATACCGTATCCAGAGAAAAACACAAAACCCATTTTATATGACATAATACTAAAGAATTTTCGTACTGCCAGTTTGACGTATGGATGTGAAACTTGGACGCTAAATTCAAGAATGGAAAGATCCAATGCACAAACAAGAAGAGTTCGCAAAAGAAATAATGGGTTTGACCAAAGTGGCGAGTACGGGTGAAAAAGTTGAAGTGGCAATGGGCTGGACACATAGCGAGAAGAATGGATGACAGATGGACGCGAGAAGTTCTGGAGTGGTATCCGAGAGGATGTGAAAGAAAGCAGGGTAGACCGAGTGGAAGATGGGCTTATGAATTGAAAAGAATGTGTGGAGTCAAGTGGATGCAGATTGCTCAAGACAGACAAGAATGGAAGAGGATTGGAGAGGCTGAAAATGATGATGATGATGAATACTAAAGAATAAGCCAAAGGCAAAAATTTGTAGGTACTTGACAAAATCCTGGAAGATCACGGACGTAGTGTACTGCGCCTACCACCCAGAACAAAACCCGATAGAGTTACTGTGGGGTATTATTAAGGGTAAAGTTAAAATTAAATATTGCATAAAATTTGCATCAGCCTGTATACTAAAAATGATGTGTGTGTGGTTCGCTTCAACTCTAGGCTGCGCGACCTATAACAGCGGGTATAGTGCGTTAACTCGATTGACTACTCCCGAATCTTGCCAGTGGCGATAGTACCCGTCGAAAATCTTCGGGAAAATCTTTCGACCGTATCGGGAAAGATTTTCATTTGGCGAGCTATCAAGTCACCGGGGGTTGAAACAGTTCAATTTAATTACAAAATGACTACATTTAGTTTGAGGAATGTTTGAATATAGGCAATGGGTAAGGCAGGTGCGGATAGTGTATACCGGTGAGGGCGCATACCCCTGATCGATTGTGTGAAGTGCTGCGGCAGCAAAGGGGGCGGAGGCTTCCACCTGTTGCTCGACATGGGGGTGACGAAAATGGAGAGGGGAAGAGGAGGGAAAGAGGAGGGAAAGAATAGGAGTGTGGGTTGTGGGGGTGAAGAGGTTTAGGGGTTGGCGCGCAACCCCTACCCGCGATTTAAAGGAAAATAATTGCATCGTATACCGACGATGATGGCTATCATAAAAGCCAAACAATCCGCACACAATGGACGAAGTTCAAGGTTGTCGTTGAATATCGGCCACGAGGCTCACAATCGATACTATTTAACACCTTAAGCGCACACGAATTAAATTAATTTGTGGGCGGATCGAAAAACTCCTCGAAACGTATCCGAAATATGGTATGCGTGCAGTCGATTGACACATTTGAGAATGCCCTCCCGCCTGCAAGGTCAAAGTTGAATGATCTGTCATAAAATGTCATCATGATTTGATGACATTCTATTCCAATTTCCTCGACCACAATGTGGAAAATGAGGCTCAAAACATTCTTGGGTGAATTCTTGGATTCTGGACAAATGTCTGTAACTAGTGTAAGCCCGTTGAATATCAACGGAGCGGTTTCTCACCACCCGTGGTGAAAAATAATATTAAATTTAGTAGTTGTTATAATACAACAACGTAACAATTTAGCAAAGTCGCGAGCCTATTGACAATTAATATTGTCGAATCGTAGCAGGCACGTCGTCGCCTCCGTTGTATGATAGTGTTAGCACGACCGCATTCCAACCTGGTGGTTATCAGCAGACAGACAGAAGGATTTCAGCTATTATATATATACTAGTGTAAGCCCTTTGAATATCAACGGAGTGGTTTCTCATCACCCGTACTTTACCCGAGTGTTTTTGGGTGGTTGAGTATTTAATAGTTTTTATAGTTGTTGTATAGATGGCGCTTTATAATTAATTATTTAATTATATGTATATATAATTGTTATTATAAAGCGCCATCTATACAACAACTATAAAAACTATTATATATTCATATAATTTAGCAAAGTCGCGAACACTTGCGAGGGTGACTTTATAGCGTTATCAGCAGACAGACGGATTTCGGCTATTATATATATAATATAACTAGTGCAAGCCCGTTGAATATCAACGGAGCGTTCTCATCACCCGTACTAAAAATAATATTAAATTTAATAGTTTTTACAGTTGTTGCCTATGCAACAATATGTTGCGCCATCTATGGCGCATTATAATAACAACAATGTAAAAATTTAGCAAAATCGCGAACCCTTTTCAAGAGCTAATGTTGGCCAATTATAACACATCCGTCATCGCCTCCGTTTGGATGATAGTGTAAGCACGATTCCTCCCAACCTGGTGATCTCGGCTTCAAATCCCACTCGTACGACGTTCTGGTTTTTTTTTTAATTATTTAACGAGGCGAGCGTTATCAGCAGACAGACACACACACAAACAGACGGATTTCGGCTATTATACATAAATGTACTAGTGTAAGCCCGTTGAATTACAACGCCCGTTGAATTTTAAATATCGTAAGGCGCTTTTTTAATAGAGATCACCTATCGATATATCGAGCACGGTATCGAATTTTTTAAATTAGTTTTTATAGTGCCATCTATGTATTATTAGCAGAGTCACGATCCCTTTTATAAGTAAAGCAGAGTCACGATCCCTTGTATAGGTAATGCTTAAAAAAAAGGACTAAATTGACCAAGGGCGATAGCAGATAGCATTAGTGCGAGTCCTCTCGAGCCTGGGGTCCTGGGTTCGATCCCCCACTCGTTCTGGTTTTTAATAATTATTTTTCCTCAGCGAGCGTTATCGGCAGACAGACAGACGGATTTCGGCTATTATATATACATATAATATAATAATGTCATGCAAAATGGTTGTGTAAATAAATAAATAAATAAATAGTAGATATCATGTAAAAGTGTCAGATTCATTCAAGCAAGTAAAATGTTATATTATTAACGAGTAGAGCAACGTGGACTATTATGCTTCAGAATCATCAACCAAGATCCTGATTCTACATTTTACCGAATTATAAAAGGACATAAAATTCTCTCTCATTTGGTTTACAGTCGCAAACAATAACCTCTGTGTATTCATTATAATACGTATGTACATGAGAACGTTTTTAAATGTGTCAGTCTACTTATGCGCCACGTGTATGTATTGACTAACGTTCGAATCATACTAGGATAGGGTGATTTTTTACACGGGTTAGTCCATTATTGTTCGTAGGTCTTCAATCGATTGAGCCCTTATGTCGACGAGAGGTTAGCGAGCACATGGCTTATTTAATTCGAGCGCACGTACGTATGTATGTATGTATGTATAATATATGCGCGCGCAACTACTCGAGTTTTCGCGCCAAATTCGCGAAAATTAAGGCTCTCACACACAGCTGCGAAATCGCGTATGAAAACCTAGCGAATTTCGCTAAGTCTACCGGCCTGCGCAAGCACCGGTTTCTGTCACTCTGACATAGCCTATCAAACTACCATCTGTCACCTCGCTTTCGGAACGTTTGTATTTCACTCACGATTCTGACATGGACTCAAGTCAGAGTTATTTACATACAACGGCACCCCGACATTAGCGCGCGGGACTTAAGCGCGCCGACATAAGCGCGCGGACATTAGCGCGCAGTACAACCCCGACATAAGCGCGTGGAACTTTAGCGCGCCGACAGTAGCGCGCAAAATAAAATTATTTTGTATTGTTGACTGCTCATTTAAAGAAATTTACTTATGCAAGATAACTTTTCTGTCAAAATTACATCTTATTTACAATTAGTTGGTACTTTTACAAACCTATCCATGAAACTTTTATCGATTGGACAAAATTATAATAAGATAAGAACATTCTACCATGTGAACTTTCCAAATATTAGTTAATGTATATGAGCGTTCCTCCACTTTGTTTTTATTAGTTAATCGCTTAACCCATAAGTGTTTGGTTTCCAAAATATTTATCGATAGAAAGTATAGTTAACTATTTGAGGACGACGGCGATTTTGCCGAAAGGGTATAAATAATTTTTAGCAATAAAATTTGAGCTGTGTCCAGCGGCAGCGGCGGCGAAATGAAACAGTTTCGGTCCCTTTATGTACAAAGTAAAGGTCTTTGCGACTTTAACCAAAAGCCAATTGTTGTGAAACCGACAGACTTATTGAAACTAAAAGAAAATATTTAAATATTATCAAGTTTTGCGAAACCAGCAAAGACTTATTGAAACAACTCGTGCCGCTTTTTTTCTTCTTTAACCATTATATGTACATAAGTCAATTGCTATAAAATCAACAAACATTGATTGTTATGGTTCTTATTTCGTGTGTGTGTTTTTAGTTTTTAGAATAATTGTTTTCTATTTTTTTGGCTCAAATATAAAAATAGTAAATTGCGCGCTAACGTCGGCGCGCTAATGTCTCGCGCGCTAATGTCGCCGCACCACATACAACATATCAACTTTACAAAAAAAAGGTCATCGAAGTCCGCGAATCGCGGAATTCGCCGGAAAATTCTTCTTGGTGTAGACGCGTATTCGGTTATTCTATTCGAGCATTGCCGCCACTCACGAGCATCAACTTTTTTTTATTGCGAATTTGTTTCAATTCTATTAAAATAACACTGAGCAACAAAAAAAAATACCCAGAGCGGAGATTAGTCAATCTTTACTAAGTTGGACCCACTAAATTCGAATCCGATAATGATTTTTGTTGAAATGCTCTCGTTTATGAGACATTCGCGATTTAAAATATGTAAAAAAATATCCACTTTTTTGGCTTTTGCGGTCTATAACTCAAAATATACTATCGCTGTGCTCAAAGTAAGTATTGAAATCAATAGTCAGATATTTTTCCTATTGATTGTGATTTTATTGCTTTGAAATACTTATAATTTATTATCTAGCGAATTTTCAAATTCGCATTCAAAAATATATTTTTTTTTTCACACATTTTTTTCCCATGCTATTTGGCCTTTGTTAAGGCAAGTTTTTATTTCATCACGTTTATAAGGATTGGTTTTCTATCTCAATATATTTTTTTTTTTTATCTAAACGTACTAATTGGGTCAAACTTAGTAAAGATTGACCAATCTCCGCTCTGGGTTTTAAAAAACGTGATTTTTTGTTGCTCAGTGTAATCAATTGTTTTTGCACTACTTTACGTAATATAACAGCTAACAAATATATAATCGTCCCCGCCACCCCCTACGCCCGTTTCAATGCAAACTAAAGTTTTTAAAGTTTAAGGCCGACTTTACTGTCATGCACCCTTTGCTCTTTGCCTAGCGAAGTTCGCTAGGTTTGCCGCGCTAGGTTTTCATGCGCGACTTCGCGGCTGTGTGTGAGAGCCTTTACGACCGCGTCCGAAACGGACTGCAATACCCATGTTGCGGTGAGTTGATTTTTTTTCCACTTTGTCGCTTCGAACTGGTACATTTTCATTTATTTTTGGCGTCGTTCGCTCGTACGAGTTATCGATCAGGTCAGGGCATGTGGGGCGATCCGTTTCCCGCGCTTTCCCACCAAGACGTTCAGCCCGGGCGGACGAAAGGGATCGATATATATATATATATATATATGTATGTATGTATGTATGTATATGCTCATACAGAACCTCTCGCTTTCTCTCACTCGCTCGGTGCAAAGGGTAGTAAATAGGGGATGAGGGTGGGCGTCATTCATGGGCGACTCGTGGTCGCAAACGCGCCGTTTTCCTGAAATATAGCGTCTCGTTACGGCGACAATTGGCGAAACGAGCGGGAAAATGGCACGTTACAACACTCAAACGTCGATCCATGTCTCTTTGAGAAGCCTGTGGAGAAATTTGCAAAATGAAAATAGTCAAAGCGAACCGGTTGAATGGTCAATATACGGATGAATAGTATCACAATAGTCAATAAAGTGTACGGACGCTCGCGATAGAGAGGTGCGTAGTATGTACACGTATTCTGCCGTCTTTTCTTTAGTAGTTTACGTCACTTCATTATTCATTATTAATGTATACATATGACCATTCCAAACTTCAAACCACTCTATTTGAAAAGAATGAATCTCTAACAATCTTATTTGATTTTTCTTTTCGGAGTCTAAGAGTATGACCTCTTAGATGAGGGTTCTCATTGAACATTTCACATGAATTATGATTATTTATTTTGAATACTTCAATTAAATCACCTCTTAATCTCCTCGTCTCCAATGTGGAGAGATTCAGTCTTTTCAATCTTTCATGATAAGGTAGTGACCGAAGTAAATATTGGATACGTTATTTTCGCTTAGTATTGGTGATATGTTAGATTTAATAGTTTAAAAAAGTCACTTTTAGATGAAGATACATTAATTTTGATATGAAAAGTAAGAATTCACTCCCCTAAAACTCATTTTCGTAATTTTTGTCAGTTACGTTAAGTGGGCTTAGGACGGCAGTATAATACTCGTATGAGATGTTTTTCTTGATATTAGACTGGATAGACAAACTAAACGTATTTTCTATAGATAAAATACTATAGATATTCCGATTCTGGTACCCGAATTTCTTCGAACACCTTTGAAGGAAAATTTTTCCGGAACCGAACTAAAACCAAATCAAACATTGATATTTATTTTATATTGTTGAGTTTTTTTAGTATCGGTATGGCTGCTGGCAAGATAAGTATTGGTGATACTATTTCTCTGCGCATGCAGATGCGTTAGATTTAATAGCTTAAAAAAGTCACTTTTGGATAAAGATACATTAATTTTGATATGAAAAATCGCAAGAATACACTCCCATAACCCCTAAAACACATCTAACTCATTTTCGTAATTTTTGTCTGTTACGTTAAGTGGGCTTAGGACGGCAGTATTGTAGCACTAATATGACAGTATGTATGTACATTTAACGATTTGACCAATCATTACATACGTACATACTTTTTACCATATAAAAGATCTGTGTTACATTTGTACTTGCGCCATCCATATTTCAATATTCTATCAATATAATAACTAAAATAATAATTTATAATTGATTCATTATTAAATTTATTAGATAAGTCAATTAGAGATAGATTACAAATATTACAAAATAGAGATGTATTTTAAATGTTGATAGGTATGCTACTATAAAAAAGATGATGATTGAATGTGAATGATACTCGGCGGATTTGTATGTTGGTATTTATATTTAAGTTAGATAATAATATGTTACCATCATATTTTAGTAAATTTATTGTGAGAGGAATGGATGTACATATGTGAATATAATTTAAGGAATAAAAATAATTTAATTATAAAAAAATGTTAGAATAAATAGAAATAGGGGAAGCATCTTGTACAGAGGTGTTTTGGAATATAATAGACTGCCGGATGGAATTAAAAGTTCCAAAACTATTGATAAATACCTGGCAGTTTTAAAAACCATCTCTGTATAATTGTGCTTAGTTAGGCCCGTAACGCACGTGGCAGCCTGGCTGCGCGGCCATGGCCGCGGCGGCCAGAAAAACGTGCACCCAGTTCAAGCAGCCAGAGCGGCAGCCAGAACGCCAGTGTCAGTGATTCATTCGCGAAAGATGGATGTCGAAGACGCAGTTATTTTGTATTTTCTAAATGAAAAGAAACGTAAAGCAAAAAATAAGTACTGGATTCATCCTCTGCTTCAGGAACGTCAATCAAAAGGCTTATTTCATATACTTACTATAAAGATCTTCGAAAACATCCGAGCAAAAATTTGAACATCCGAAAACAAAAATTTGTTCTTTCCCCGGGGCTAACGTGACTCGACTGGCTGACGAACAAACAGTCAAAGCTAAATGATATTCGGAGCACTTTATCGAACCAACTAATAATAACAACAAAAAAAAAAATTCAAGTGACAGCTCTTTTACGAAAAAATTTCCCACGGTGCACACTTCAAGCCGGTCTTCCCCAGTTGGTCAGTCTAGGTGTATCAGTTAAAATAATAGATAGCTATCTATATTTTC
The DNA here is from genome assembly GCA_022651745.1 of Parapsyche elsis. Lineage (NCBI taxonomy): Eukaryota > Metazoa > Arthropoda > Insecta > Trichoptera > Hydropsychidae > Parapsyche > Parapsyche elsis. Next base: position 387,805 of record JAGVSN010000016.1, read on the forward strand.
TCGAAGGCAAAATTATTTACTGTGTGCACGTGCAAGCTAGTTGACATTTTCAAAAAAACTTCTCGGGAACATTCTCATGTGCATCTTCTAAAAGAACCCTTTTATTTATTTGGCTTCTCAGAAATTTAGCGGCAAGTTCTCAAACAAAGATGCTCACAAATGGACAGCGATACAACATATTATTTTCAATGCAATATTTGGTTCGTAATCTCGGATCTCGGATCCTTTTGTACATATGTAGATGCAAATAATTCGTTGAAAATAGTTTTATATACATTATTTCCAGCGCGCAATATTAGAGATTTTTTTTTTTTTATTTTTATCTTATTCGTTGAATTTAGTGTAAAATTTATAATGGAATTGAATTGTTTATTCAGATTTTCAGCCGAAGCGGCTGAAAATCAGAAATAACAAACGTGAATTGCTTGCACATACATTTGCTTTGTTAAATACATCTCGTGTTGGCCGCGGCGGCCAGTGGCTGCCTGTTTGGCTGCTGCGTATCGGAGCCGGTACCTGTGGCCGCGCGGCCAGAGTTTCCTGGCTGCCTCAGTGCGTTGTCAAACAGGCAGCCACATACATTTCCTAACATCGTTGTGGCCGCCGCGGCCATGGCCGCGCAGCCAGGCTGCCACGTGCGTTACGGGCCTTAGGGTGGTAATGTAATTAGCTTTAGCTATTATATTATATAAATAAATAAATAAAATATTTCAATATAAGTTTTCTTGACGATTTCTACGCACTATATACAAATATGATCATGAAATTCAGTTTCTTAGATATAGGCACAGAGTAAAAACAGTTTTTCACAGCTATTGTGTAATTGGTAAGTTTCAGAGCCGCAACATATTATCTTCGGATTATATATTCAAAGTGAAATTAAATGTTACTCATTAATGAAATGGATAGCAGTAAGAAATGTGTAAGTGATATTCCTCAATGTTCACTAAAAAGTATTATTGTAAAACGATTTAATGGTTTTTACAGCCATGAAGTTATATGTACATAGAAATAGGATTCATTTTAATTTTTTTGTAAATTGTGTGTCAACGTTTTGTGACATTTGTTGGATGTTGAACGTTTTGTAACGTTTGTATTCTTAAATTGATGTTTTGCTTTGTAGTAGTGACAATTTAATGGACATATACTATTTGTATCGCATTTGGAAAAACGCTGGTCGAATCAATAGTGAAACGTGCACCTCGTGCAATTTCAATTAGCGGGAGAAAACAAAAATGAAAAACTTTTCGCGAAGTCAACAAAATGTCTCAAACTTTACAAAGAACCGTAAAACAATAAGCAATTTCGAATTTAAAAAAAAAAAAAATTTCTCAGAAAATTGATGAATGTTTTATATACATACATACATATAATGTTTACTTTTTAACAATAAAATTTTTCGGAATAAAAACGTGCATATTGTACACGAACACGTGTACTGAGGGTTATCAAGAACGGGAGGGAGAGAGAGAGAGAGGGGGGGACAAAGGCTAACATCGATCCATAGGGGGGAGAGAGAGGGTAAGGGAGACTGCACCCATTGCAACTGCATCTCCTCTTCGCTTGCAGGCTTCATATTTCTGGTAATTTCTACATACATACATACATATGTAGTATGTAGTTTGATCTTTTTTTTTTTTATTATTAAACTTTTATTTATCCATATAATGTTCATAATACTTCTTATTTACTAAAAAAACGTATCCTAATGGTTCCTGGTCAAGTGGCCATTATCCATTTTACAATAAATGTGTGTTAGTAGTAATAGGAAAATAATCTTACTTTATCGTTAGTGTTTGTTTTACAGTAGGAAAATTTAAGCTAAAAAACCTATTTACAAATTTTATTTTTATTTTTTTTTAAATACAATACATAATAAATAGGGTATGCATGCAGATACATTAAATTCTTATTTCTAGTGACTTGCTGTAAACGGAGGTTTAAAACAGATTATGTTTCGGGAGCCTATGTTTATACCTGAATGGTAATGACACACTATCGTAATCACCGAGACTTTTACTAATTTGTTAGCGTGGTTATTGGTAGTTTTTTGGTAAAACTTCGTGGTTAATTTGTTAGTAATATCAGTTACAAGTGGGATGTTGTTTCATGAGTGAAGCGTTTTGAGGTTAGTATACATGGGGTGTTATATATGATTTTGATGGCTTTGTTTTGCACGATTTGCAGTTTAGTATGGTTAGTGGTGGAGGCATTGTTCCAAACAGGCGCAGCGTATGTTAATATTGGTAGTATTAGGGCGCGATACATTTTGATGCGATTGGATCGTGACAAAGCGCTACGACGGTTGAACAACGGATAGACCGCTGCCATCGCGCGCATCGCCTTGCACCTCGCTGACTCTAATTGTGGGGCCCAGCGCATTCTTCTATCAAATATTATTCCTAAATATTTCAACTGAGCTTGCCATTTCAGCCTTTCTCCTGATGGGATCTTCAGTTCTGAACTCGGCCTGTGCTTTCGAACACTAAAGAATATAGCGTCCGTTTTGTATGGTTAATTTTTTTATTTTCCACTTTGTAAAATGGTCGTTTAATGATTTTAAAGCTAATTCAAGATTTTTTACGAATTGCGTCAGGTTTGGTGCTGCTCGTAAAGCAACCAGTATCGTCTGCATAGAGTGCTAAGTGGCCTTTTTTTGGAACGGGAATATCATTTATATATATGGCAAATAGGAGTGGCCCTAGCAAACTTCCCCGTGGAACTCCCGCCACGATCGGTTTCGGCATCGATGGTTCGTCTTTTACGTTAACTATTAATTTTCTATCGGTTAGGTATGATCGGATGATATTAATAATGTAGTTTGATCTAACCGTCACTTTCCCCATAGGGGATGATTGAAACCAAAATTACTATATACAAAAGCGAAATCTGACGATTACAAAAAACAATTTCCGTAACGTGACGTCACCGGTTACGATCGCGTCATCGGTCACTAACGAACAGTCGCAAAATGACGCTTGACAACCAAATTGTCTGATCAAAATGTTTCATCAACGTTTTGGTGTTGGTCTCTTTGTATGAAAAACTGTGGCTCTCCCTGTCATCCAACGTTTTGCGCAAAACACAAAACGTTGACAAACAATTTTCACAAAACCAAAATGAATCCTATTTCTACATATGTATGTACATATAACTTCATGGCTATAAAAAGCATTATATCGTTTTTCAATAATATCTACTTTTAAGTAATAAACTGTTGAACATTAAGAAATATCAGCTTATTTCTTACTGCTATCCATTTCATAAATGAGTAAAATTTAATTTAATTTTGAATATATAATCCGAAGATAATATGTTGTGATTGGGAGCAGAGCGCTTACGCGGTGAGCCAAACCAGAAGATAATGGGCAGGCTTCAACTTGACTACTTATGTATATAATAAAAACTAGGCTCGCGACTTGTTACGTTGTTGTATTATAACGCGCCATAGATGGCGCATTGTTGCATAGATGCAACAACAAAAAAACTATAAAATTTAATATTATTTTTCAGTACGGGTGATGAGAAACAGCTCCGTTGATATTCAACTGGCTTACACTAGTATACATATAATAGCCATATTCTGTCTGTCTGTCTGCTGATAACGCTCGCCGAGGTAAATTAGGGATTTGAACCCGTGATCACTAGGTTGGAATGAGGTCGTGCTAACACTATCATGCATCGGAGGCGATGACGGGCCTGCTACGATTTGACAATATTAATATCTTAATAGGCTCGCGACTTTGCTAAATTGTTACGTTGTTGTATTATAACGCGCCATCTATGCAACAACTATAAAAACTATTAAATATAATATTAAAACCTGCGGCTCTTGCTATCATCCAACGCTACAAAACTTTCAACATCCAACCAACGTCACAAAACGTTGACACACAATAAATTTACAACAAAATTAAAATGAATCCTATTTCTACATATAACTTCATGGCTGTAAAAAGCATTAAATCGTTTTACAGTAATATTTTTAGTGAACATTAAGAAATATCACTTACACATTTCTTACTGCTATCAATTTCATTAATGAGTAGCATTTAATTTCATTTTGAATAAATAATCCGAAGATAATATGTTGCGGCTCCGAAACATACCAATTTTGCAAGGTTTTCCCTAATTTGGCTCTTAGCTCGAAAAAGGTTCCCAACCACTGGTCTAAGCGCTTCGTGACACCGATATATACAAGCGCAGCGAGAACTACACCGTGTTCATAAACTACATACATACATATGTATGTATGAATGTTCATCGGATTTTATATGAAAAAATATATATACATATGTATTCATTATAGAAATCAGTTCGGGAATAATAAGTAGATACTTGTAGGTGAAATACATAGTATTGACTATTATCTGGAATGGATTACATTTCAGCTGATAACTAGAACAAACGCAAAAAAAATCGTTATGCGTTAGCTTCAATATCCACTGAGAGAACTTTTCTGTATTTTGTTGGCTTATTTACAATAATATAATTAGGAAAATTTTGAATCAGGTTTCAACGGTGAGGTCACGTGGCTTCAGAAAAGTGGAAATGTGGGGTAGAGCTTTCGTCCACGTGACCCGTTCTGTTTCCACGACCCTTGCTTCGACCCAAACGTGACTTATCCCCATTATATTCTCAACATTAATATACCTATAACGTTTAAATAAAATGAAAATATCAGTATAGGTAGTGTTGGCAATACTGGAACCCCGAATCACAAAATTTCGATATTGAATCGCCTATTTCGAATCGAACGGAAGTACATATGTACATAGGAACATGAGTGCCTATATGTATTATTTTGTATACAATGTTATGAAATGGCAGTTCTCGAATCACTAGGGGATTTAGAAAATTTGCATCAATGTTGCACCCTGAAAATGCATTTTTCACTATAGGTATAATTAAATTACAAAAAGCGTCACGGGCGAAATTTTTTTGAAGTAAACCAATTATATCAAGATTTTTTCAATCAATAATTCATATGCGTATATACATACAGAGATACATACATATGCGTAGATGTAATAATCATTTTGTCAAATAAACCATTTTTTTTCTTAAATCATTATTTTTATATACATAATAACAGGAATGAATTAATAATAATAATTTTATCTATTAAGAATAGCTTAAAGAAATACTTAATTTTATAACAGGTGATTTTTTAATAATCCATATAATTTTATGTATGTACATACGTATGAGTCGCCTAGTTCCAAATCCCGATAAGTCCACAATTGTATATAAAAAACGAGAATAAAATATTTTCTGGTTCTAAGAATGTTTTCAAACGATGCCTTATACTTGAATTATTCCAAATACCGCCAAGTGCGCCGTAAAAAAAATATTGAAAATCAGTGTTAGTTCCAAAACTGACAATTGCACTATGATAAAAGCTGATAAAAGCCATATTTAGAAACAAACAACGATAAGTCCATGTTTCTAATCTCAATATTTTGTTTAATATCAACAAAATTAAGTTTAAATGAGTTTTAAACGCCATCAAGCAAATAAGTCTGTAGCAGAAAAACCGCGTTTGCGAACAAGTGAGTTTTATGGACTTATCAGGATTTGGAACTAGGCGACTCATATGTAAATTAGCAGAAGAAAATGCTTAATTTTATAACACACATTCAAATATGACATATTGAAGTTTGTATAGGGGTAGAAAATTTTCCGCGCATTTGTTGATTTGCCCTGCTCAGTTTTTTGGTTGTCTGAGCAGCGACCCTCTCATCTTAGAGGGAACGTTATGACCAAAGTGGCAGATATTGGACACATAGCGAAAATAATGGATGACAGATGGACGTGAGAAATACTGAAATGGTATCCGAAAGGATGTGAAAGAAAGCGAGGTAGACCGAGTGGAAGATGGGCTGATGAATTGAGAAGAATGTGTGGAGTCAAGTGGATGCAGATTGCTCAAGACAGACAGGAATGGAAGACTATTGGAGAGGCCTTCATCCAGCAGTGGATGGTGAACGGCTGAAAATGATGATTGCAATTTTCATTTTTAATCGGTGTCTTGATGTTTGAATAATATTTTTTGTCTTTTTCAAATATATCGGCGTCGCGGGTCACTTGGCTTTAATGAAAAGGGGTGTCGCCACTCGATAAAGGTTGAGAACCTGTGCAGTATAATGTCACACAGGTTCGCAAAGATCCTACGTGTCTGGTTAATTTATTTATTTATATAATACTAGCTGACCCGGCATGCGTTACAATGCCCGATCCCGTTCCCGTTCCCGTTCCTAGTACGTTTTCTGGCGCGTGAGCAGGCTCGTCCCGTTCCCGTTCCTAGTACGTTATCTGACGCGTGAGCAGGCCCATTCCCGATCCCGTTTCCGTTCCCGTTCCAGATCCCGATCCCGGTCCTGATCCCGTTCCCGTTCCCGTTCCTAGTAGGTACGTTATCTGACGCGTGAGCGTTCCCGTTTTCCCCCGATTTTTTTCACAGGAACCATCCCCGGCATGATCACAATAAGTCCTGAAAGTTTCATCGCGATCGGTTGAGTGGTTTAGGAGCCTATAAGAGACAGAAAGACAGACATTGATTTTTATATATGTATGTACTAGCTGACCCGGCATGCGTTGCAAGGCCCGATCCCGTTCCCGTTCCCGCACCTAGTACGTTTTCTGACGCGTGAGCAAGCCCGTTCCCGATCCCGTTCCCATTCCCGTTCCTAGTACGTTACCTGACGCGTGAGCAGGCCCGTTCCCGTTCCTGTTTTTTCCCGATTTTTTTTCACAGGAACCATCCCCGGCATGATCACAATAAGTCCTGAAAGTTTCATCGCGATCGTTTGAGTGGTTTAGGAGTCTATAAGAGACAGACAGACATTCATTTTTATATATATATAGATATATGTAGATAGTAGCCGAAGCTAATTAATTATAATCCTTAACTAAGCATCTGTACAGAGATGTTTTTTTTAAGACTGCCAGGAATTTTTCAATAGTTTTGGAACTTCTAATTCCATCCGGCAGTCTATTATACTCCAAAACACCCCTGTACAAGATACTTCTCCTATTTCTATTTATTTTAACATTTTTCATAATCAAATTATTTTTATTCTACTTTTTTTTGTTACTATCGTAACATTATTATTTCAGATCGTCAAATAAATTGGTTTTTTTTAGATCCCGAGATCCTTGAATCCGGGATTCAATAACGTTAGATTTGATTACGTTAAATTGTGTCAGAGATTACAAAATACCCATACAATCCTTAATTATAAATTATATGTAAAAGTGTTTATTGAGTGAGTGAAACGAGCGAACGTTTTATTATACTCGTGTATCTATCTACATTTGCAATACAACGGAATGAAGTGTTTCAGGCACTGGTTTGAGGTTGATGGGATTGTGGGGGGATGAGAGAGGGAAGGGTGGGGTTGTCGCGACGCTGAAGACGCCTCTCGAGCACGGCGCCGTGTACAAGTGCCCGCAAATACCCTGTATCCATTGCCTCTCGAGCACAACCATTGTGAGCTCGTATCTAGCCAGCTCATTATTGTCTCTTCTCGTCTTCAACCCTCGCACAACCTAATTAATCAAAAAAAAAAAAAAAAAAAAATCGAACAATACGTGACTTGATTCATTAAGGCCAAAACCCAAACTTTTTAGTACCGTGACCCACGTTTTAGAAGGACAAACTTTCGCGACCCACCTAGTTTTAATGGACATGATGGGGGGGGGGGGGGAGGTGTATTTAAATTATTTTTATACTTAAAAATATCCAGAGTTTTATTTATTTTTAAATAACTTATAATTAACGAAAACAAGCAGCTGGGATAAACCTTGTACATCCGTGGACTCGTCCAATTGCAATGATAAAAATGTCCCATTAACTCTTTGGTTCGGCTCATCGATTCTGCGTGCAATCGTATTATAAGCGAAATCATTTCAAGTTCTATACTACTTTCTTGCTCTTATCATCAAGCATAATTCCAATTGGTGGTAGCACTAAAGTCTTACCAATTGTGTGCGGCTTACTAGCTTGCGCGATTTGCAAACGAATCAGGTACACTGGTACACTGGTAATGCTGGTTTAATGCGAAAGCTCCGACTTTCAAAAAATTCTAGTGGCTTGTTTTTAAAATCTGGATGCTTCGTCACAAAATTCCAACGCAATTTGCTCGGCTCTGTTATGCCGTCTTGTTTTTTTTTAAATTTTGTTGCATATTATTTGTACTTTCCCATGTTTTCATATTTTATTTTAAATAATTAAAAAAAAATCACATTCTTTGGATTGTGAATTTACGTAATCAGTACGTTAAGATAAAATAAAAACATTTTGAAATAGAAAACCAATCCTTATATACGTGGTGACGTAAAAAATTCTCTAAACAAACGCCAAATAACACATGTAAAAAAAATTTTGACTTTAAAATTCGTTAAATACTTTAAAAATTATGAGTATTACAAAGCAATAAAAAATCACAATCAATAGGAAAAATATCTGAGTATTTATTTCAACACTCACTTTGAGCACAGCAATACTATATTTTGAGTTATAGGCCGCAAAGTCCAAAAAAATATCTCATAAACGAGAGCATTTCAACGAAAATCATTATTGGATTCGAATTCAGTGGGTTAAACTTAGTAAAGATTAACTAATCCCCGCTCTGGGTATTTTTTTGTTGCTCAGTGAAATCGGCTCGCGACCCACAGTTTGGAAAACGCTGCATTAAGGAAAATAAATTTTAGCAAAAAAAAAAAACGGCGCAGAGAAGACTAACACATTTTAAAACGCTCTCCTGTCCCGCGTATAATGGATAGGAGATGTGGTTATACACTAACCGAGAGAGTACACTCGTATGTATGTAGCTATTTTAATTTTGTATGTCTGTTTTTTTTAAACAAGAGATTATTCGTTTCTTCTAACCACGTATGTTAAAATTTAAAAGAAACAAAATTTGAGCGGCACCAAATGCACCCATAGCGTACATAGAGCATTCTCTTTATGAGAGAGACAAACCTTTATCCCTTTTTAGCACACGCGGTTAGAAGAAACAGATACACTCAAACTGCATACTCTCTCGTTAAAAAAACAAACTATAGGCACCAGCAAAATTAAAATTGCATCATATACTCTCTTATTTGGCGTGTAGCTATGCCTCCTAACCATCACATATCATATATGTATGTACATATATAATAGCCCTATTCCGTCTGTCTGTCTTTCTACTAATAACGCCTGCCTCGGTAAATAATTAAAAAACCAGAACGTCGCGCGAGTGGGATTTGAACCCGGTATCACTGATTTGGAACATTGAGCGCTTACGCTGTGATCCAAACTAGATAATAACGGGCCTGCTTCAATTTGACTATATAATGACTTTGCTAAATTGTTACGTTGTTGTATTATAACGCGCCATCTATGCAACAACTATAAAAACTATTTAATATTATGTCTCAGTACGGGTAATGAGAACGCTCCATTGATATTCATCGGGCGTACACTAGTGGGTTTGAGTGTTTTTAAATGTTTCAATTTCCTCTGCTCCATTTTTTCACGGCAGTTTTGGTGTATGGATGAAGTTACGTATTGATCGTTTTTTTTTATTATTATTTTTGCTTGATTAATTAGGTTTGGGGTGAGGTTGAAACTGAGCTCGAAATTGTTTAAAAAAAGTATATACCACAAAATGTGTAATTGTCACCGAGTAGAGCAGCGGTCGGGAACCGGCGGCTCCGGGCGCGAAAATTGGCGGCTCCGTTTATAATCCAACACTTTTCGTAAAATAAAATAAATAAATTGTAAATTAAATTTTTTTTGACCCTGAATTTATTCGCGTCAACCAAATTACATACATATGTAGTTACGTTTTTTTTTTTTTACATACTTGCCTTCCTTTAATATGGATTCAGAGAAAACATAAAACCAAACTATGACAAATTGAGTCATAAAATCGTAAAGCTATGTTACTGTTTTATGAGTAAAATTATATTATGTATAAAAAGTGAGAATATTGTTTCTTATTTCGAATATTATTACCATTGAGATTCAGTTTATTTCGCAGTTCGAACGGGAACAGTTTGCACACGTATTGTGTTTTCGAAATTTAAATTTGTGAAAAGTGAGTGAATTCGGGATAGAAACGTGTTTTTCGACTTTTGAACTGGTACATTTTCGGACAATTTACATAAATTCGGAACGTATTTATGTATGTAAATTGTCCGAAAATGTACCAGTTCAAAAGTCGCATTAATTAGCTTTTAAAAATAACATTAAAATCCGTATATGTATATATTTTTTTTTATTAAATAATATGTGGCGGCTCCGAAAATTTGCCTTTTTTGGATTTTTCGCTGATTTGACTCCGGGCTCCAAAAAGGTTGCCGACCGCTGGAGTAGAGCGATGTAAACTACTATGTCCAAAATCACCAATAAGAACCTTGAGGTTTTAAACTTCATTTTCCACCTTTCCACTGTGACAAAATAAATAAAACAATCGAGATTGCACCATGTCCTGTCTTGTTCGACAAGAAAGCGTTACTCAATATCTACTCGGAACATTAGTAAAAACACGTCAAAATCAATAAACACTAATGAAACGTTTCGCAGTAAGGCGAGGAAATTAGTTTGTCATTCTTAAGGTTTCTCAATCGATGTTTACATTTTTTTTTTTCCTTTCCCGGAACTAACCAAAAGTTTGACTGTCTTCACTTTCAGTGGTCGAGTGGCTTGGAGTATGGCGAAGAAATGCACCAGTACGTGCCCGAATGCGATACGAGCCATCCGAATTGGAATTATTACCAGGTGGGTTATTATTATTTTTTTTGTCTTGGGTGTGTTAGATTCTGCTCTAAAACAAAAGATATGGTTTTTTTGTTATAGCAAGGGGGCTCGTGGGTTGGTGACCGGAGCTCGTTTATGGGGCGCCAGTTCCCTCCGACATATCCGAACCCTTCACCGTCACCCCAGCAGCCTTACAGGCAGGACCCGCTTCGGGGATTAGCTGCCATGCAGGCCACGCACACCTCCACGCCGATGGATGATAAGGTATTGATTACACAAGTTGAGTACAAAAATACAAAGCCATTGGTCACTGCTTTGCAGTCAATAGTCAGTCAGATAGTACATATGAGGTAGAGTCGACTGACACGCTTCAGAGTGCTTCCTGTCCCGAAAGGTGGAGGTTAGGCCGTTAGGGGTATAGCTGAAAGTCAAACAAGAATGGTTTCGATAACATTTCAATTGTAATTGTAATCATAATGGAGTGTTGGAAAGCGTACCTTATCAAAAAGTAAAAGCTTCTGGCATATCAGCGGAAAAACTTGTGGGGGTTCACTATATTAATGGATGAAGGCACAATATTGAAAAAAATCCTTTTTCCTAATGTGTAGTTAAAACACATAGTTTTTAGCTTCCAAGTTCAAATATCTCTGTATCCATTTTATGGATTTGATCCATTGATATAGTAACCACCCCCACTTGGTATTCTCCAAGACTCTTCCCAAGCTTTTAGATATTATTAGGTGAGTGTTGCAGGACTAGAATGATATAGACCAAGGATACCCAACCTTTTTGAGATTGGTTAGAATAAGTTAAAAATATACATTTTAAAAGGCAAAATATCGTTAAATATCTGCAAAAACAATAGCAATAACTCTCGATACCTGAACAAGAACATATCCTTTGCTCGACCACCTTACTTCATTGTGAATCGGCAAATCTTTGTGATGTGATATTATTAAAAAAAATTCTATATTTTCAAAATTCACATTCGTAATTGGGATCGACCAAATTTTGCTTCGCGATTGACCGGTTGGGATTTTATTTATCTATTTATTATGTATAATATAGTAGCTAAAGCTAATTACACAATCCTGAACTAAGCACCTATGTATGTATACAGAGATGTTTTTTTTTAAGACTGCCAGGAATTTATCAATAGTTTTGGAACTTCTAATTCCATCCGGCAGTCTATTATAATTATGCATATATTATCCCTTGATATACATACATATACTAAGATTCCAATACTCAGAATCATCAATAAAGACTTCGATGTTTACAACCGTGTTTACCACCTCTACATTAGCATTACAAATTATGTATTAAATTAGCATTACATATTGTTTTTCTTGGAGTATAACCACTATTATTAACTCTTGGAACGTCGTCGTGGATTTTTGTCGTCATCTTCAACCATTCGCCACCCACTGTTGGCTGAAAGCCTTTCCAATCTTCTTCCATTTCTGTCCATCTTTTTTTCCATCTGCCATTTCCATTGTCCATTTCTTCCATCTGCGAGCAACTTTCATCCATTGAACTCTTTACCAACTCGGTAAATTTTTGAATGTTTCTCGGTCACTTTTCAGATGACTCCATCGGCCATGGATGAAATGGTACCTTCGGCTGTACGAGGCATGGCGTCCAACTGCTGTTGCGCCTACACGGGGGGCAACTGCACTTGCGGCGCATGCATCCCACCCATGGGACACCATGGGACACCGATGCCTCTGGGCGAAGTGCGGCACCGCTTCCAGCACCATCCTGCGCCAGCGAAGCTGAGGACGAAGGAAGAGTCCAGGACGGGCGGTGGTGACCGACCCAGGAAGAACAAATCTCCGAAGATCTCCAGCAAGGAGGAGACAGTCCCGGTGGCGGTGGCACCAACGCCCAACGACGCTGCAGCTACCAAAGTCGAATCGGTACCATTGCCTGCTTTTCAGCAAGCTTTCGGCTCGACGGAGATAGGCAGGTTTTCGGGGGCTTTCGTTCGAGCTGACGGTGACGATAACGGGGATCGCTCCATCACCGAAGAGATGGTGAGGGATGCTATTTGGAGTCAGCTCGGTGAGGGTCTCGGCGATGAGTGGCGCGAGCCATCCATGATGCACCTGGATGCTTGCTTCGAGACTCTCCCACCTGAACCGGCACCTGCTTGGAGTCATAACCCTGCACCCACCCCAGCACACCACATCTACTAAGTACTAAGACATAGTAAAATGCGTTGATTTTATTTATCAAACGGTTGAGCGAACGTCGAATCTCGTGGCGTTCGACAAGTTGCCAAAAATGCCCGATTCATACTTTCAATACAAGCGAAACTAAATAACGGAACGAGTATACGATAATTTGACAGTCCGTGAAACTCATACGGTCATAATATGCAGTGGTAAGGTTCACTCGCCAATTTGACACCTCGTGGCTCGTTTCCGCTATTATGAATATTAATAAAATAATTAATATTATTTTATTTGTAACGAATGAATAGAGGAAGTCAATCGTTGTCAGTTTGGAAGCTATAATGCGCGAGTCTAAAGCCGCGTACTCATTAGCAACAAATTTTGTAAATGTGTACGCGTTCGCGCGTGCTCGGCAACGTTCGTGGTGATCCACTCGGTGTCGGTTTTACACATTAGCGTGCATTACATTAGGCCGGGCTCACACTGGATGCATGTTCGTACGAATTCGTGTCGTACGTATGTTTTTGTCCCTCTCACGTATGGTGTTGTCTCTATACGTGTGAGGGACAACAACATACGTACGACACGAATTCGTGCGAATACGTACCCAGTGTGCGCCCGGCCTTACACGCGCATGTTCGCTAATGAGTACGCAGCTTAAGGTTATGAACAGTTTCAAGTTGAATTTGCAAATTTGTCGAACGTCACTAGAGCTATTCACGACGAACACTCAAAAGTACAGAGTGGTCAAAAAAAAAACCACGCACGAATTTATTCGAGCACCTTCCACTTTTTTCAAAGTAATCAATGAAAAATATATTACACGTACGAAAAACTTATCAGATTCTCAGTTTGCATACTAAAAATTCGTTTTATTTTATACTTAGCCAAAAAAATAAATGAAATTTTCGAAATATCACTAAAACGACGCAAACGATTTGTCTTGTTGAGATATTATTATTGTATTTATAAAAAATCGTGCGTCAATATTACTTGAAACGCATTCAATTAGTATTAAATAATCTATTGTATATACATTTAACTATTGCTAAAAGTATAATATTAATGCCAATTATGCCAGTCAGGGCTGTATTCGGACACAGGATCCACACAATCGTGAGTAAATAAATAAATTTAAAAAAAAAATTGAATCCTAGTCATAAATAAATACATAAAGAGTGTCGTGTACAAGTGATAGTACAGCTTGTACATGACTTTGAAAAAAAGTTAAATTGTGCCTTCATGTAGGACTGCGCACGAGGACAAATTTTAAACTTCTATTAGTTTCATTTATTATTTGAAATCTACCGTGTAATGTATTTTTAATACTTAAACTCTAGCTTTTTTGTGCCACACTATTATTGTTAACTTTTGCGGACTCGGGATGAATTATTGGGTATGAGATTTATTTAAAGCTCGCCAGCATCTTTAGCGCGTCCGGAACGTTCCTGTAAACTTTCGCGCTCTTTTTGTATAAAATACGTTATTGTTTGTATGTCATGTGTGATCGTCGAAACGGCCGAGTCCTTTGATAGTTTAATTTTAATACATAAAATAAATAAGATTTTAAATACTACATCAATGCATATATTAGGGGACCAAGCAAAAAATACAAAAAAAAAAAGTTAACATCATTTCAAAAACTTTTGTTATTGTATAATTATTGATAGAACACGATTTTTATTTTGTTTTTTGTACATAAAAACGTATTTTATATTGATTTATATTCGCCTGATTGGTCCTTCAACAATTTCTAAAGGGTTAACACGCCATTTATTAATAATCTTTTGGATGTAAAACTTAGATTTTAATATCAATTAGATTTTTAAGACCCCCCCCCCCCCTTCCTCCATTTAGCGATTCATTAATTCATTCATTCACTAAAAAACATTAGATAGTCAAATTTACTGCAATGAACAGGTTAGCCAATCGAGAGCAACGTTTCGCATTCAAAAAATTGGGTCCAAAACGTCATCAACCTAATTTATAAAATTCCCTACTCGTTACTTTAGTTCGTTCGACGTGTTCTTGTGGTGTCCCCGTTTTGCTTTCAAAGCCTGTAAATGTATGTGCGTGTATTTTATTATTGTTTTTCCTTTTTTTAAGCATTATGTGCATGTGTGTGCTTACATTTAAGTATTTCATTAGCTATTTATTATTATTATACATATATATTAAAAAAAAGTCTTATAACTCGTACTTTGTCGCCGTATAGGGTGATATAAATATTTAGAACTCATTATGTATGTGTAAAAAAATATTTATTTATTTTTAGTGTCACAATATATCATATACCTACCTAGTAAAATATTGTGCGATATTTTTTTTTTATGACTGAAATTTGAATTTTGAGCCTTCGTTCACTTTTTTTCGTGAAAGTTTCGTCAATATATATTTAGCTCCTATCCTTATCGTATAAATAAACTTAGTAGCATAATTGAAAATGAACCAATATTGTTGTAGTTTTATTAAATAACCATTGAAAGTATAATTCATTGATCAACAGATGAAAGGTCAGTCAATCAAACGATCAAAAACAAGTTTTGATAGTTTGAGTCAATTTTAACTGATTAAATTCTGTAATAATAAATAAAGAAGCACGAGAATTAAATCGACTTGCTTAAAAAAAGAAAAATATTAAATAAAATGAAAAAAGAAATGGAGTGCCTTAAGTTCTAGAAAAATTATAGATTATATCTATTAATTATATAATATTATATATACATTATTAATGACATAGTATGAAATGAAAATAAAAAAAAGTAAAACACCACATTATTCCTGTATGTTTTATTCTAGAATATATCATTACTGTGTAAGATTATATTAATATTATGATTATTTAAAAAAAATGTATTATATCACAATTTTTTGATTATTGCTGTAACGGGGCGATGATCTGACACATTTTTAAACAAAAATTTTGTATATACGAGCTTAGTGAAATAATTTTTATTAATTTATATTGAAAAAATATTATATCTATACATGTGCCAAATAAAAATTCGTTATGCACCAAAAATTTTTAGTAAATTTTTTATTTTGCTAATTAAAAATTACAAATATGTGTCAGATTGATTATGCTCCAACTCCCCCTTTTCCCTTTTAAGCCCAATTTTAATAATCCTCCATCAATAATTGTAATGTAAATTCTGTAACTTTTTCAATTTAAGTAAATTTAAATGATAATTATATCATGAAAATGTTAAATGTAAGCAGCCGTGTTTTTTGAAGCCAATTTATACTGTTTTTTTTATTAAATTAATTTTAATTAAATGAATAATAAAAAAAATATTATTGTAATGCGAAAATTTAAATTGATGTCTTCTGTAATGTATTACGAGAGCTTCCGAAGACGAATTCCATTTTTTAATAATTGTCGTTGATTATATCGTCATATTTTTATTAGTGATTGATTTTTTTATTTTTTAAATTTTATTTTTTAGAAGTTCCAATTTGAAAAATATCAAAAGGCTGATTTTTTAAAGAATTTTTGCAATAAAATTGTAATAGCTTATTAAAATTTTTGTCTTAGTTCCAATACATTGAAAAAATCCAAAATTATTTTTGGTCAAAATTTGAATGCTTATTTATATGTAAGTATTCTTTTATAGTAATTAATAATTGTTTGAAACGCAGTCGTTATATTTATATTATTTGTTTGTTTTTATTGTTATATGTATTGTTGAATCTATGTTTCTCGTTGAAATTCCAAAAATAACCAATCTAGAAAAAAAATCGATAAATTTTATTTAGTTCGCAGTGGCAATTAAAAATATGACTATATTTAATTTATATATATTTTTTATAAAAATATTCGTGTAACAATTTTAGGCGAAATTTTGCGTTACGCTAGTGTTTTAATATTAAAATAAAATTTAAAAATGCATACATACATACATATATCGTTTCTTCCAATATCTATCTATTTATACATTATACATTATTACATTATATACCCGTTTACTTTAAATTATTATTATATATATATATATGTATGTATATGAAATGTTTAACACTAAATAATTATTATATGCGTCATTGTATTTTTAATCTAATATTTATTATCATTACGTATTGTGGATCTGATTTGTTAGTTTACTTTCGAAATTGTCTATCTATCTATCTATCATAATAAATAAATAATATTTCATTTCGCAAAAATGTCGAATGGCGAAATCGACGCCTCCAACACGTTTGTACAAATATTTACAAAAAAAAAAAAATTATACAAAATATCCATTATTGATATCTTAATTATATTATACAAGGTGAAGTCGATTCATATTGAATACTGAAACAAAGTAAGTAATTAATTTAATATATTGTTATAACGGAATATTTAGGTTCTCGCAGTTGGCCCATATTATATTATACATAGAGTGATTTATTAGTACATTTTTATTAATTTATCAAAGAAAAATTTAGGAGTTTTGAAACATTCTTAGAATTTTAGATAGATGAAATTATCAAGCGTAAAAATTATAAATTAAAATATGAAAAATAAAGTATTTAAAAGTTATTACGTCGTTTCATTTTCATCCCAATTTTTAATACTACATAATATACCTAATATGTACCTATCAGTCGCGAAACCAAGCCTTAACTGAGCGAAATCGCTGCGTCAAACTGACGCCCTCTATTGTCGTTGATTCACACCAATGCGAATTATATCGGTGCGAATGTGACGACGATAGGGGCGAAAGTTAGACGCGGCGATTTCGTTAAGGTGTGTGAGCGCCTTAACCCATTTGATCGTAATTTTGTCGTATTTCACGCCTCAAAAAAATTTAGTTTGTGCTGCTAACACTAAGAACATTAAGAGTACGAGAGAACTATCAGCTATACACGAAACAAAGCGGGATCAAAATATATTGAAAGACAATAAATTAATTAATGAGAAAAGACAAATATTATTTTTGAACATTGTCATTGCATAGTAAAGCTTTACAGTCAGTCGAAGATTTGTAAGAGTATATGAATCAGAGAAACTTCGATTACAACGACACGATTGCAGTCAAAAATGCGAATAAAAACTCTCAAACTCAAACAAAAATTGCAATTCTGATGAAAACTAATATTATTCGTGTAATCCGTGTTTTTCAATAATCCGTGTCACCTCTCCTCAGCATTAGCATATTGTAGAGATAATTTTTTATACCTAGAACAATTGATCAATATGACTGGATCTTTACATCCAGTCATATTGATCAAGTAGTAGACTTGATGGTGTGTGGGTGGCAATTGGCTTTACAAGTCAACTTGAAGACACAATTGATTTTCGATACAGTACAGAATTGATTGAACATAGGCTTTTCCTGCTTCGGCAGGACACACATATTATACATATACTAAAATTGAAACGATACTTGATAGGCTTGACACGATAGACTTGTGGTGTGTGGCCTCTATGGACACACGGCAAATTGAATCGAGTAGACTTTATGTTGTGTGGCTGGCCTAAGAATGGTTAGAAACACACGGGTAAATTGGCGCTAAAAAAAATTCGATTTTACACATAAAACTTAACTACCAATCACGCCTGCCTGCAGACAATAGGTAACTAATCTGGCAATCTAAGTTGCGTATGCACTTTTGGGAGTATAGTGAAGAATATTAAACAAATATTGCATATATGTACATATAAGGTAAAGCGAAAAGAAATGTCATTTTTATTTATGTAATACGAGGAAAAATTTATTTTAACAAAAACTATACAATATTATTCCGTTAAATATTTTCCATCATTAGCTATAATCTTCCTCCACAGAATAGGCAGTTTTTTAATACCTCTTTCGTAAAATTCTGGAAGTTTTTCATTAAAATATGACTCCAAATGATTTTGAACTTGTTCAACAGATTTTTTATCTCGAAGCGAATGTTCCAATGACTTGAACAGGTGGTAATCCGAAGGTGCAATATCAGGTGAATATGGTGGATGTTGCAAAACTTCTAAATCCAGCTCTCTTATTTTGTCCTGCGTGTGGTCTTTGTAGGTCTGCTGTAGAATGCGTCTTTTCGTGCGGGACCTAAATTCCTCGTTTATTTTTTTTTCCCGAGACTTTTCAAATGATCTTTTACTGTCGACCACGGACAGTCGATGTCTTGTGATGATTCCTTTATCGTTTTACGAGGATCAGATTCCACCAAGGAATTTAAGGTTTCATCATCAATTTTCAGAGGTCTTCCTGATTTTGGTTTATCCTTCAACTACCTGTCACCATTTTTGAATTTTTTGAACCATCTATAGCATTTTCGAATATTCAATACGTCTCCATAAGTATCGCAGATGCTCTGGGTAGCTTCATTTGGTTTCAATCCTTTGTCGAATAAAAACAGCATAAAATATCGCAAATGTGTCTCACCGATCTCTGACTTTGACATTTTCACTAAGGGTTAAAAAAAATAATAAAATATAAAAAACAGTGTGAGAATTAACAGAGCTTCAAAACGATACCAACCTTGACGTGTTAACTCGACGACAACCGGGGAGAAACTGGTTTCAAACAAAAAAATGACATTTTTTTTTAGGGATTAGGGCTGGAAAGGAACTTAAGTAAAGATAATCTAAAGGAGGGCAAAGAATAGATAAAATGATCAATATGTGCCGGGATTTCGTTAAATGACGAACATGATCTATAAATGAAGGAGTTTTTTGAATAATTAGTGGAACAAAGATTCAAATGAAAGGATTTCTGACAGGTCTAGGGGGACAATGTAGAAGGGTCCTACTTAGTAGGTAAGGGCTATCTTATAAATTATTTAAAAGTTTAAATACAAAGCAGAGATCCGAGACCGTCCTCCTTGGTTTGCAGGGAGACGTAATCACGGGAATTTACAGAAGAAAGACGAAACCTGGAAATGGAGTACGTATGGAACTTCTTATTAATTTTTTCCAATTTATTAATGGAATCTTGGTAAAACGGGTTCCATATAGTACTAGCAAATTCCAGGTGACTTCTCACAAATACATTATATAGTAGAGACACTGTGTCAAAGGACTTACAGGGTCTGGATACTCTCATTATAAATACCAAACTCCTATAAGCCTTATTGACAGCCGCATCAATGTGGTAATTAAAAGACAATTTACTATTATAATAGTCTCTCACACGGTCAACTCTCAATATTAGCGTCTGCCCAATAAATAAATCAAACAATACAGGGGAAGCAAGCAAGTCAAAAGTAGGATTTATTTTTAATTTATTCAACCGTTGATTATTCAACGGAATTACTGAATCGAACAACATAAACTTGACACTTTACCATTTAAACTGAACGAAACACAACGACGACAGTGGAACACATTGTCAAGTTGGCAGCGCCGCATCGAACAGCTGATTGGTCGCAACTGGCAACTGTCAGGTGTCAAGTGTCAAATGTCAAGTGGAACTGTCACTGTAGCGTGCTTCATCGAGTGGAGAGGTTGTGTTTGTTACCGAAAAGCCTAAACCATGCGTTTACCATGGGCGACAGTTCGAGGCGCCATTGCAGCTCACATGGGGACTCATCTCAACGCGAATAAACTGAGGATGACTTCTCAAATGGGGGCTCGAGCCTGCAGCTCCAACAGCAAACGCTTCACCGACAAGCACGAGTGGGTCATGAAGGAGTCCAACGGCACAGAAGCCACGATTGGTATTTCCGAATATGCTCAAGATGCTCTCGGAGAAGTTGTCTTCGTTCAGCTGCCGGCGGCCGGAGCCAGATTAAGTGCCGGAGACGAGTGCGGATCCCTCGAGAGTGTCAAAGCCGCTTCAGAGCTGTACAGTCCGGTGTCGGGCACCGTCACCGTTAAGAACGACCTGTTGGAAGCGAACCCGTCGCTGATCAACACATCCTGCTACGACAAAGGCTGGCTGTTTAAATTGAGCCTGGCCGATCCGGACGAGTGCGACAAACTCATGGACTTCAAACAGTACGACGAATTCCTCAAATCGGACGCCCACTGACACGCATAACCCCAACACGAATACTCGCCGTTAAGTTTCAACACTCTTTTCGTATATAACTATACAATGTTTTTAATTAGTCGTTATTAAAATATACAACAAAAGAAATCTCACTTTTATTGTCGTTATTATGTAATCACCATACTGTCGTTGTGCGTAAATGTTTCATTCGTTATCAGGCTCGAGTTGTCGCGACCCCGAGCGACCCTTCGTTCGTACAAATCAATGGGACGGATCCGTTAATGTACGTGTTATACTTTGCATCGTACGAATTTATCTATTCTCGTGTAACCCCCCTTGACCGTCTATTTATACACTGATAGTGTGAGACGTGTACGTACAAATATCAACATTCAATCGGAGAATTTGCCGTCTTTAAAACCCGCTAATGTTTGCCGTAGTTTGAATGTTATGTTGATTTGAGGTATGGGTGCTCAACCAGTCGATCTTGTATGTTGCTATTGTTTTTGGTTCAATTTTGGTTTACCTCCGCTCGTGCTTATCCGTTAACGAAGAGGATTGACGGTCAAAGCAAGGGACCGTCACTTTTTCATGGTATGCATTTGTCTAATCATTGAACTTTTAACGTCTGCTCTGTTACAATACCGCACACTTTCCTCGAAATTTCTAATCCAAAACACGTGTTCTTATGAGAAGATTTATTTAAACGACTGCATTCAGCAAGTCTTGATCATCTGTTTGCGTTTTGCTACACGTAATTAATTATACAACCTGATTATTTGAGAATAGGTTTAGAATTTCATCACATTTATATCGATAGCTTTGATAAACAAAAAAAAAATCATTTTAAAATATTCTCATTAAAAAAGATGAAAGATATATCCGGACCTCCTCCTAAATTA
This sequence comes from Parapsyche elsis, assembly GCA_022651745.1. Lineage (NCBI taxonomy): Eukaryota > Metazoa > Arthropoda > Insecta > Trichoptera > Hydropsychidae > Parapsyche > Parapsyche elsis. The sequence continues at coordinate 409,547 of JAGVSN010000016.1, forward strand.
TTTCATGGAAGTCGATCGCAATGGAAATTAAAATAAAAAAATAGCCCCCAAGATGAAAAAGGTTGGGCGCCCTTGATTTATGATACCACATCATTAGTTTGATGAATTTACTCAAAATATTCATATAAAACGTAAATTTGTAAAAATTGTGATTTATATTAATTTTATATGATCGACATTTATAAACTAAGGTTGTGTAAATTGTTTACTTATTCGTTTTTTCATATTTGTATGAAAACATTTCGTTCGATTTGCAGACTACTTCCGAGGAACGTATTAATTCCGTAAATTGAGGGATTCGTGTATTTACTAAAAAATTAGCTTTTTAGATATTAACTTATATTGGGATATTGCAAATTTTACACCGTTACAAATGTGTGAAATTACGGCCACTATTGCCTCATTTAATTTCTAATACAACCTGTAATCACTTAAATTTTCACGAATTTTCAACACAGTGTGTACACATTCTAATAATAATCAACTTATTGAGAAACAGTTCAAACTTTTAACCACATAGTTGCAAAATGTTGATTTCATTTAGTATGACAGTGAGTGAAATTTCACAATAGAGAAAGCCTAAGTTTGTAGGTAAAATGAAATTGAAATTATATTTACACACAATACAGGATTAATGTTTATATGTTTTTGTAATCAATCTACACGTTAGCTAACATATCATTAATACTATTGATAAATAAAACGATAACATTACACATATATGAATATAATTTGTTTATTAATTGAAAATGAAAAATTATCACGATTGTAATTTACACTCTACGAGGAAATCTGGAAGGCAAAACAAAAACAGACATTTACATCATATTTGATTTATATCATATTGAATAAATTTATATCAAAACAAACATACTATCGACGATGGAATTGAGGGATACTATCGTCGGTGAATCTTTCATTTCTTGCAGCGGATCCTTTCCGGTGTCGCAGCAACGAGCCAATCTCGGATCCAACGGCATACTTCCCAACAATGGCGCATCTATATTTTCCTTTCGATTATCACGCGGGAATATTTCAGACTCCGTCTAAAAGCAACAACGTAAACGTCATTTGTCACATTCATAACAAATGTGTCACAAATGAATAAATAAATGATATAATACGCACTGAGCATTTGGGACAAACGAACATGGTCATGTTCTCTACGACTCCTAATATTGGAATACCGAGCTTTCTACAGAACGTTGCCTCTTTTCTGACGTCCAAAAGGGCGACTTCTTGAGGAGTCGTGACGAGTATAGCTCCCGTTAAGTTTGCTTCGCGTAAATACGTCACCAGTGATAAATGCTCGTCGGAAGTACCTGCGAAAATTTACTTTAATACCCATTTTATACTTATAAGAAATAAAACGAAGGATGAAACTAGGATGGAGTGCTTTTGGAAGAATAAACATGGTTTTTAAATCCAACATTTCACTATGCTAAAAAAAGAAGGCATACGAACAATGCGTACTGCCAGTTATTACGTATGGATGTGAAAATTGGACGCTAAATTCAAGAATGCTACGTAAGATCCAGTGCACATAGAGAAGCATGGAAAGATGTATGCTTGATATAACAAGAAGTGATCGCAAGAGGAATACATGGGTAAGAAGTATGACCAAAGTGACACTGGACACAATGGATGACAGATGGACGCGAGAAATACTGAAATGGTATCCGAGAGGATGTGAAAGAAAGCAGGGTAGACCGAGTGGAAGATGGGCTTATGAATTGAAAAGAATGTGTGGAGTCAAGTGGATGCAGATTGCTCAAGACAGACAAGAATGGAAGAGGATTGGAGAGGCTGAAAATGATGATGATGATGAATACTAAAGAATAAGCCAAATTTCCAAAAATTTGTAGGTACTTGACAAAATCCTGGAAGATCACGGACGTAGTGTACTGCGCCTACCACCCAGAACTAAACCCTATAGAGTTACTGTGGGGTATTATTAAGGGTAAAGAGAATAAGAAAGCAAGGTAGACAATGGGCTGATGAATCGAGAAGAATGTGTGGAGTCAATTGGATGCAGATTGCTCAATACAGACAGGAATGGAAGAGGAACGGCTGAGCGGCTGAAAATGATGATGATGATGTATTTAAAATAATTATTGAATACCTGGTGGAGTATCTATCAATAGAAAGTCTAATTGTCCCCAGTCGACTTCGGTGAGGAATTGTTTGATCATTCCTGAGTTTAAATTTAAATAAAGTTACATGTAAGTATTAAGTATACAAATAAAACATCCATATACAAGTGAGCATAACAAACCGGTGTTGTTTACAAAAAAATATTTCTACGACATTGCATGAAATTTGCTTATTTTGCTATTAGCTTTAATTTTATTAAATATAAACAACTCCGGTTATTTTTATCCTATCTGTATTATATTTGAATATAACATACCATTCTTTTTTGGACCCCTCCAAATAATAGCATCGTCCGGACTGTTTAATAAAAATCCGATCGACATTACGGAAAGATTATCTTCTATAAACTGTAAACATCGATGATTATTTTATTAATTGAATGAAGAAATATTCAATAACATGTTTACTACGTATTTACGTTGTAGGATTAACTAGCATCTATTGATAATATTATTCGACAGACATAATAGGCGTGCTACTTTACATACTACTAATTTTTCTCATCGATAATAAATAATTTACAACAACTTACGATAGGCGACCAACCGGATCCGGAATTATGGACTTGTTCCCCTGATGCGCCGAGAACTCTCGGCTGACTTGGTCCACATATATCTACGTCTAAAATACCAATCTGAAACAAAAGTTTCGTACGTTTGAAAATTTGGTACCGTTCTGAAAAATTGCCACACATTGCTACTTAGCATGGTTGTGAACCAATTGTTAAAATATAGCGCCGTCTATTGAATGTATGTTAAACTAATAAATATTATTATACATTTACGGTCTAACAGGAATAATGTAGAAAGCGAATAAGGTCTAATAAGAATATGATAGTAAGTAGATTTGATCGAAAAGTAAAAATACATTTAAAACACATTCTTCGATTAAAAATTTTTGAGAATCAGCGATCAACGGTTGAAAGCGTTCTTATTCGCGTATCTAATTCCTATAAAACCTTATGCACTTTTCACTTAATTCTTATTAGGCCCTATCTCACAGGTCCCCTTTTTATGAAAGCCAAATGACCCATGACCCCAAAATATTTGAAAATAGCAAAATATATTATTCAAACATCGAGGCACTGATTAAAAAAAAAAATTGCATTCATCATCATTTGCAGCCGTTCCCTATCCACTGCTGGATGAAGACCTCTCCAATCCTCTTCCATTCCTGTCTGTCTTGAGCAATCTGCATCCACTTGACTCCACACATTCTTCTCAATTCATCAGCCCATCTGCCACTCGGTCTACCTTGCTTTCTTTCACACCCTCTCGGATACCGTTACAGTATTTCTCGCGTCCATCTACCATCCATTCTTCTCGCTACGTGTCCACTTCAACTTTTTCACACATACTGCTATATATGCCACTTTGGTCATACTTCTTACCCAATACTTTGGTCATACTTCTTGGTCATACTTCTCGTTATACCGAGCATACATCTTTTCATGCTTCTCTGTGTGCACTGTATCTTACGTAGAATTCTTGAATTTAGCATCGACGTTTCACATCCATACGTGTATGTTTAAAAATGTATAAAACGAGTGCCGATGACCAATATATTTGATGTCAAAACAATTTAGGTTAAATACAAATTACTTGTAACTTTTTATTTGATTTTTTTCTTCTTTTATTACACTTTTACTGACGAAAAATTGCATTATAGTCAATATTTTTTTCAGTTTACTGTTTCAGTTGGCGACCCCACAGAAAACCCTTTGCGACCCCCTTTGGAGTCGCGACCCATAGGTTGGGAACCCGTGCCTTATCCGCTTTCTACCTTATTACTATTACACCTTATCCATTTGCGACATTTTCCATTCAACCATAATGGATTCGGCCTTTTCAACTATAATCTTTTTTTACACAACGCCTAAGCATTTTAGAAAAAGTTTGAAAAAGTAAATTTTGCTATTCGAATCATTTTTTTTCTTCTCACTGATCAATATTAATTAATTTTTCAAACTTTAGTTTTTCAATCGTGCTATTTCTACATCAATTTCATAAAGCGTAGTAAATTTTGCACTTTGGGCATTGTATACAATGCGGAATTTTATACTTCGCTTGTAACATTTATACAAAATTATCTATTTGGAACTGTATGTATGCGATTCCTGGCCGGTACCATTTACCTTTTAAAAGTTTGAGAACCCCCCCCCCCCCAAGTTAAGTATACATAGATTTAAAAACTAAATATGTCATGTTGTAGCGATTTCGTAGTCGTTGATTATGTATACACACTCGTAAGTACCTAATACGAAGGGAAGGAATTCGTGACCCAAATTTGATGCAAAATAAAAGGCTGGTACCACCCTGTACCAGGTAGAACAAATCCCTAGCGATGCCCCAACCTAGTTCTGTGCAAATTTTTAACATTCTCGAGTGGGCTTTTTCAAGAACGACAACAACATGAATTTCGGAAACTCCAACGAGATCAGAAGTAGATACAATCGGGTATTTCAATTTCAATTTATTCGCACCCGCTTAACATTTGCTTTGCTCCCGCCCTTACGACTGTATCACAGTATCGTAAAGGTTATATAAGTACAATCTGAAACTAAGCAGTGTGTAGTTACATTTTTTTCTGGAAATTTCGCCGCTAAGGTTCTGCCGAGTAGGGACGTAAACGTGCTCTTTCCCACACCCCCTTTTCCGGACAAAATCAAAACTTTGTATTTCACGTCGGCGAGACGTTCTTTGACCTGAGCTATGCCAGGATCTGGACCCGCCGTCGTTCCTGGTGAGATAAAAGATTCATTCGATTAAACGTTTTTAGTGTCAACGTCAATTTTGCAAAAAGGTCTAGTTCAACGGTTAAACGGCACACAATCAAAAGGTCGGGGTCGTTGTATTGCGACCTCGTATACTCAAATTTTGTTTAAGCTTTTCGTCTTTGGTGTAATAAAATCACTTCGCAATGACCTACTCCAATTTATCAACACATTTGCGATAGTGTTATTTTCAAAATGTATTTTATTTTTAAAACACTATCACAGTGTTTGTGATAGCGATTTTAGTTTATCGTTTTTCGTTTTTTTTTGCTAGTATCATTCGCAAATATTTAATCCATATATCCATATTTTATATTATACAATACTGAATAGACAATATTTAAAATATATATATTAGGACAATTGATGAATATGACTTGATGTAAAGAAGAAGGAATGAAACTAGGATGGAGCGCTTTTAGGAGAATGAATCAAACATCCCGCGATGCTTAAAAAAGAAGGTATACGACCAACGCGTACTGCCAGTTATGACGTATGGATGCTGAATTTGAGAATGTTACATGAGACCCAGTGCACACAGAGAAGCATGAAAGGATGTATGCTCGGTATAACGAGAAGAGATCTTAAGAGGAATACACGGGTGAGAAGTATGACCAGAGTGGCAGATATAGCAGAACGTGTGGCAACGGGCTGAACACAGCGAGAATAGTAGATGGTAGATTGTCGTGAGAAATACTGGAATGGTATCCGAGAGAATGTGAAAGAAAGCAAAGTAGACCGAATGGACGATGGGCTGATGAGTTTAGAAGAATGTGTGAAGTCAAGTGGATGCAGATTGCTCAAGACGGACAGGAATGGAAGAGGATTGGAGAGACTTTCATCCAGCTGAAAACGATATTATAAAGTATTATTGTGTGTTGAAACGTTGTTCACCTTACTTCACTGCTTCGATTCCGTTTTAGTTTTACCAGTAATTATTGCAAAGTATTATGAAATAGTTTTGTAAAATTTCAGCGTATATGTACTAGACATGATCTAACTACATAATTGCTCGTAACGGACGAGTAAGTTTAATCATCCCGGAGTAGCGTTGACTAATTAATTAGACTGCTTGTATGTACAGTTAGGTTAGACCGTGTTGGTTATTTAGTCCTGTTACAATTTCAAACAAAACGGCTCATATTGACGAGCCTTGTTTAAAAATATATATTATCACGCATTGAAATGACCATATGTGAGGTTAAATTAGGTTAGGTTATGTTAGACCCTGTTGACATGCAGTCTGTCCAGGACATCCTGCACAAGCTGGAGCTGCCCCAGGAGCCCCTGCGCCCCCAGAAAGAGGACAACTCGGCCCATTCATCTCTATAGAATGTTCACTGCGCAATTGACACTTTTGACAGTTCAGTTTGACACTTTGCTCGGTGTTGCCACACCTACGTCGCAATATTCGTGCGACACCACAAAAAAATGTTAATACATTCAATTCATCGTGTTAAATTGAAATAAATTTATATAATATATCCAGTATTTTTGATTTCCAATCAAATAGTTTAAAATAAATTTAATATAAATAATTTTTCTGAATTTAAAAGTAAATTAAAAAATTTATTTTAATTGAATATTGTTTTAAAATATGTACATATCGCCCGTCGCTCTCATTTATAAGTGAGATAAGTCGTAACAAAGTAGATATATTGGAAAATGTTTCTAGAATGATTTATATCAGATTAAATTTATTTTTATTTAGATTTATATCAGACAATAGAAACTGATTTTCTATCTGTTATAAAAGATTTTTACAAACACTATTCCATTTCTATGCAAAATTTAGTTTAAGGGAAAGAAATTTTTAAATTAAACAATTACAATAGAACCCCGATTTATCGTTCTCGCATTCATTGTTTTTCCGCATTTGTCGGTTTTTTCATATTCCCAGCCAAACACCCATAAGAACAGTGTTAAATAATTCCGCATTCATCGTTCCCCGATCTATCGTCTAAATATTGTGTATGGTCCCAACATAAATTTGACCCCGATTGATCGTTTTTGTCGAACATTTGTCATATACATACATATATAGCCTTGGACAAAAGTCTGAAGCACCCTTTTTTTTCTCGAAATTGCACTGTAGATTGCAATCTGCAATCTACAGTGCAATTTCGATCGTTGTTGTGATCGTTCTCGCATTCATCGTTTTTTTAGGGGCCAGAAACGATTGGTCCGGGGTTCGTTTTTTTAAAAACCTGATGCCGCCCTTCGAAAAATTACACATTTCAATATTGGCCTTTGGCCAAAAAAAAGTTAAAAGCGGCTGTTTCAGTTCAAAAGTCTTGAGAACTACTGCAAAGTCTCGGCTACCTAATTTGCATTTGTGCCACGTGCAAAAATATTAATGCATTTTAGTTTAATCATTTCACTCATAGGTGCTGCTAGGTTCGTTCGCTTTGTCCAAGAACTAGCTCCATGCAAAAGCTTTTAGGGCAAAATTTTGTAATCATAAGTTATCGCTTCTCGGCCTGTTGGCTAAGATCAAAGTGTAGTATCTGTTCTTATCAGCTTAATATCTGATAGTTTCCGCATCGCGGAACCAGTATATTAAACTGATTTTTGGAAAGTGACGGGATGTTCGGGGCTTGCTCCACTCCTGTCGCGGGTTGGCCCGGCATTGCAGTGCCGCCGGGATCGGCCCACATTTAATAACTCACCTATACCTGTCCAATTTGTTGGAGTTCCAGTTCTTGGGAACCAAATCATTTGGTATTGAAAACCACCAAAATTGAAGAACTTGTTCAAAGGCAACACAAAACATTTTCGAATGTATGCAAATTAAAAAAGTAAAATTATTCCTTGATTTACACACCAATACGTTCTACAAGAAACCGCGTAAAATAAAAAAAAACGCGAAGCCCATAAAAAATTAGGGGATACGTTCCAAAATAACTGCGTAAAAAAGAACTAGAAAAAAATTAGAAATATGTATTTAGAATTTCTGGTTCATATGAAGACTTCCAAGTTGCTGATAGAAAAATTTTACCTAAACTATGTAAATATTTTTTAGCTCTTAAATCTAAAGCACATTAAACATTTGGAGTCATTTATTGTATTAATGTATTTTTCAGTTTTCTAGCTCCTTCAATAATTTTACTCAAATCCTTAGCAGTAAATGTGGGGCGATGAATTAAAAAAAAAAAAATGGGCATATTAAAAAAAACGCGCGTAAATCGAGTGATGGGTATATTGCAATATTATTTATTTGTAAAAAACATATAACATGTGAGCTTTTACCTTGATGACGTCCATTTTGTAGAAAGGTAGAAAAAATCCAGTATGTAAAATTTGATTCTAAGATCGAGTAAACTAGATGTACATACTTACTTAACAATTTACAATCCTGTACATAGAAGCAGATCTATTTCTGCAATTGTTTATCATACGTACACTAGAGGTTTAGCGTTAGTGTTTATCTCAACAAAGTCGGAAGAAAAATGACTATCACTTTTCTAGTTCCGAAGAAGTACTACTTTCTGTGGAGAAATTCTCAAGAAATTAGTCTTACTTCTTCTAATTGGTAATATTGGTGTAGTGATTTATCATTCCTTTCTGGAAAGTGATGAAAGGGAGAGGTACGGTGAATTGATGGTTATTGGAGACTGATAACTGTAAACGCTTTCAAACTTTAACAAAAATATGTATAGTATGTTTATTTATGTATTAGCAATTGCAACCATGGAATCCAGTACGAGATCCCATTCCGATGGCTCCTCAGACTCCCAAAACGTTCGACGGCTACCAAACTTCCCGGAGACATCCTTGGCGACCGGAAATGGGATACGAAACAATAGAATCAAAACCTCTGTAAGAGTGGAACAAATAACTTTATAAACAGAATGTTTACATTAATTTTTAATCGTGTCGATAGGCCGCATCACCCGATCACCAACAGATTCATCGATTCAAACAGCGACGGTTTGGAACCTACAAGGTTTCCAAATTTAGTTACGGGATTCGAACAAGCTCCGGCTCATACTACTCGCGCTGCTCTATACACCAGATATACTCCGCACGAATGGGGACAAAATACCGTGGCAAACTACAACGAATCAGATTCAAAGAGAAATTTTTCAGAACGTATGAGAAATGATATACTACGATGCATGAGGTGAACAATTTAACTCAACGTGAAAATAAAAATACACTTTCAATGGAAAAAAATATAATTTACCATTTTTGATACAGAGAAACTGATGAAATAACAAATCATGCCCAAAGAGATGCCGGTAGACGAATCGGTGAACGTATCACCGATACTACCTTTTGGAGGAACGAGGTTATATCTAACAATAATTTTAATGTATTTGTAATATCGAAGTTATATTTTATTTTATGTAATAGTTGAGCACGGAGACGGAGAGACTCATCAGTGAAATGGAACAACTGAATTCGACCCGGAGACAGGTAGAACGTTCGCTTCAAGGATGCGAAGGACCTTTGCATGCCGTACAGGAATGTTTATACCACCGTGAAAAGCGTCAGGGTAAATAATAAGTGCTTTTCATTGCATTGAAATTGTCTTGAAATGTATGAATGTATTGATCAACTTTTTAATAGGAATCGAAATGGTACACGACGACGTTGAAAAATCCCTACTACAAGAAGTGGAACAGTTGCGGAATTGTCAAAATAATTTCAGAGATATGCTAAACAAGGTACAATTTGTATAGTCGAAGTAAATTATGTAAAGGAATCATACTTAGTGTGTTACTTTTTAATATAAGATCAATGCTCAATTACGAGACTGTCGAGCGGCACAGCACGAGTTGGAAACAGACACGCGAAACAAAGAAGGTGCATTGGGCATCGATACGGTGTGTCACCAACTGAATAATACGTCCAGGGGTATTCAATTTTATTCAGGAGTCGAAAGGTATGATCCTACGGTTAGTGTGCCACCGACGTGGGCTGAAGCGAGTGCCGCTAACGTGAGACGATCTCAATCGGAACGTGCCAGGTCGTCGCAACTACGTTCCGGTACGAATTGTTTATATTTTATACAAAAATATTGTGTATTATGTATTTTAATACAATGTTGAATACAGCAGATGCTGAAAATTTAATAAATGTATCAGCGACCTGCATTTGGGACCATTGGTGCACGTCGAATAATGCATTCTCGAGAAAAAATTCACAAAGTTTAGATATGAAGAACAAATTGCAACTGCATTTACATAAGGTACACATACTCATCCATTGGGAATTGTATTGAACATTTTAATGATCAATGTTTTCCCCCGTAACCCGTATAATTTATTGTTAGCCCACTTAATAATAAATACCCATCGTTCGTCAATGGGCAATACTTAAGTTTTACTATATTATAATATTCACTAGTGTAAGCCCGTTGAATATCAACGGAGCGGTTTCTCATCACACATACTGAAAAAATAATATTAAATTTAATAGTTTTATAGTTGTTGCATCTATGCAACAATGCGCCATCTATGGCGCTTTATAATACAATAACGTAACAATTTAGCAAAGTCGCGAGCCTATTTTTTATTATATAAATAATTAAATTGAAGCCAGCCCATTATTATCTGGTTTGGCTCACCGCATAAGCGCCTGTTCCGAATCAATGATACCGAGTTCAAATCTCACTCGTTCTAGTTTTTTAATCATTTAGCTCAGCGAGCATTATCAGCAGACAGACAGACGGAATAGGGCTATTATATATATGATTTTATTGAAGAATAAGGTTTAGGGCTGTTTAAAAATACATTATGCTCTGTTGTTAATAGGTTCAACAAGAAATATTCGACGTTGAAAAAACTATTGAACTACTTAGCAAAGCAATACGAGATAAGAGTGCACCGATGAAAGTCGCTCACACCAGATTGCAAGCTCGTACGAATCGACCTCATCTCGATAAGTGCAGAGACGAAGCTCACAACAGGTCTAAACGTACAATTTAAAATCAACAAGTACATAAAGTAAACTTGGGTTGTTGTAATTATACATTTTTTTATTTACAGATTGGTGCAAGAAGTTTGCGAACTTCAAGACAGCATAAGTAAATTGCGTGAAAAGTTAGCCCAGGCCGAGAGTAATCATCAATCGCTACTCGGAATACGAGCGTCCCTCGAAGTCGATCTCCGAAATAAAGTTTCTACACTCTTCATAGATCGTGATCAATGTGGAGGCATACGACGAGGCTATCCCGTCACAGCATCCATTCAATACTGAAACACGACTCTCTCCTTATGTATTGTGCTTATATTTAATTATTCGGGCACGTTAGACGATTAGTCGGATAATAAATTATACTTGCAATCGCAATCAATTGTCATAATTTATTTCAACATACATGCATACCTACTAAATAACGTATATTTACAAAACTAAAATATTCTTCGAACACTAAAACTATTTGTTCTGCATAAATAGCGGCAGCGGAACTTTAAAGTTTTCTTTAGCTTCAAAGAATGTGTACGATAGGATGATTTCATCGACTAATTCCATTTTAGGATCGGCTGCAAACTCCGGATCGATGTAAAAGAATACTGGCATATCCACCTATGTAAATACACATATAAATTTACGTATGTATGTAAATTAAATGTAAATCAAATTTTAAGGATGCGGTTATAAGTTACTTGTTCGTGGGGATTCAATTGTTGTTCTTCAAAGCAAAAGCATTGTATTTTATTGAAATACTGTCCGGCTTCGAAAGGTAATACATTGTACGTGCTAATTCCGTTGACGGGTTTGTCGCTAGGATTTTTAGCAGTGTAAAATGCAAGAGCGGTCTCTCCTGGAATCAACTGAATAAAATATTCAAATGTAATAAAGTGTGTCGAGTTATTTAGGCTTGAATTATGTAAAAATAACTTATTAGCTATACTTGTATTTCGTGCTGTTGCGGTCTAAAGTTCCATTTCATAGACGAAGCAACATCGGCGTTGAATACAATTTTCAGCACACGATTTTTCACAGCTTTCATCGCCTCGACTTTGTCTGAGTTTTCCGAGACGGCTGTGGTGCCGCCATAACTGTATGCCTATATTGAATAAAAATCACATTTAGATGTAAGAGTTGCAATATTTATTTCATGGAGAATTTATTGCAGAAAATTGACCATGAGGAGAGTTAAGGATTAATATATTATGGTAATTCGCTTTGTCGAAAATTTGCCCTTTTCACTTAATCCATATCAGATGAAGTATTGTGTTTATAATACTGTGCAACAAAACGGAAACTAGTCAATCTTCACTAAGTTTGACCCACTGAATCCGAATATGATAATAAAATTTATTGGTTAACTCTCGTTTATGGGATATGAGCGTTTTTAAAAATGGACCTTTCCATTTTTTTGACTTCTGTCTTCAAAATGAGTATTAAAAGCAATAGTCAAATGTTTTTGCTATCAATTGTGATATTTTAAAGCTTTAAAATACTTATATTAAAATACTTTATTATACTTATATTATATTATTATTATTTAAAGCTTTAAAATACTTAGTATTCTTATCCGTAAATTGTTTGATCTCGGTTTTTCATATAATATCACAAAATTGTTTGTTGATTATCTGAGTGGGCGTTGTCAATTCGTGAAATATGAATCTCAATATTCCAATGTGTATCCCACATTCTCTGGAATACCACAGGGTTCCAATTTGGGTCCATTGTTGTTTCTTATATTTATTAATGATATCCATACAGTCATTTCTAATTCCAATCTGTTATTGTATGCTGATGATCTCAAGGTGTACAGAGATATTCGAACGACAGCAGATTTCACTGCTCTGCAAAATGACTTAAATTCGCTGTGGGAATGGGCATCTGATAACCATTTACCATTTAGCATAGAGAAATGTCATGTCGTTTCTTATTCCCGATCTCTTGCACCTTTAGTACATCCATATAGTCTTGGTGGAAATATATTAGAAATGAAACTTTCCACAAGTGATCTCGGGATTACGTTTGAAAGCAGGTGGAAGTTTGTGGTGCATATCTCAGACATATGTAACAGGGCGTCAAAGATGCTAGGATTCGTCGTGCGTAATGCTCACCATTTCAATGATATGAGGGTATTACGCCTTCTTTACGACACTTTGGTCCGCAGCATCTTGGAATCTGGTTCTATTATATGGAATCCCAGAGAAGTCAAGTATAATTTACAGATTGAAAGAGTTCAGCGGAAATTTCTCCGATACCTATACATGAGACAATACGGCTAATATCCATCACTGTATCCTAGTGCTTTTGTTCTAGGTACATTGGGATACAGCACTCTGTCATCTCGTAGGGATAAACTCCTTGTGAATCACTTCTGTAATGCACTTTAAATTTAAATTTTGTTTGTAATAATTTTATTTATTTATTCTTTGCTGATTTGCTGATTTTATGTTAACTTTTAATTTGATTCTATTATTATTATTATTTCATTTTATTATTATTAATACTTTCTAATTATTATTTAATTGTGTTTAATTTAAATTTAATGTAATTCGATTATACATATATATATATATATTTTTTTTTACTACCATTATTTTATATATAATGTTTTTTTTCATGTCTCGCCATAGTGACGAATTGGGGAAACCTGTTATGTCACTAAGGTATAATTTGTAAATAAATAAATAAATAAGTAATCGTCTAGCGAATTTTAAGTCAAAATTTTTTTTTTCTTTCGGAATTTTTTACGGTGTTATTATGCGTTACGTTGGCCAGTTTTTTACTCTAACGCATTCATAAGGATTGGTTCTCTATTTTTTTATTTTGTATAAACGTACACATTTGAGCTGAAGATGATTTAGAGGTGGTTGTGGCATCAGGCGTTTGGGCGTTTCATGTCAAAAATGACACATATAGCACAGTACAGTGAAAGTCACCGAATATCTTCACAGTTATTTTTTACGATTTATTTCTGTAGCGTTAGAATAATGATTCTAAGCCATCAAGGTTAAAATTCAATACCATATTCATGGTTACGACGATTTTCAGCGCGATAAATTCTTCACACACGGCGATATCTTTTTGGAGGTTATGTTACATATATTTGTAATGGTGATGGAATAGTGATGTAAACCTGACAGAAGATGCGATAAAGTGGAACGGCAGCGTAAGCAAAGCCCGCGAAAGAGACTCCAAGAGCCGTCAAGTATCGCGCAGTCGAACCAGACATGACGCAAACCACCAAACGTCAGTTCTTTTGACAGCTCGCGCAGGGCTGCCACTCGCCTTGCGCTAAAACTGTTCCGAGCGTACTCTAAAGCTCGTATATTACGGCCATTACATTATTCAGCATTACGTAACAAAATTAAATAAAAGCCATCCAAAAAGTGACCTGTGATTTATTTAATACATATAAGAACGAGTCAAATATTATTCGTAGTGTAGTTTTAATTTAAACTTCGAGGCTCATGTGTGAACACTGCCGCCAAATGCACATGCCCGAACTTGCAGCACTGTACTAGTTTCAAGACGATACGAACGCAACACTAAAACTGGAACAATCAAGCTCAAACCTCAACTAGACATTGCCGATAATAAGCTCTCTATGGAATCACCCTAAATGCTGCCCTACACGTGCATGCTTGTTTGCGCAAATCTGTTAGTGCTAAGTTTATCGTATACAAACCAAACCAAGGTCAAATCAAGGTGCCCTACACGTGCACGCTTGAATCGACGCTAGAATGCGCGAACTTGGTTGACCAGGCAAAACAATTAATTTAAAAAATCTTAAGGCTTGCCTGTGCTAAGTTTGCGCACAACAGAGTACCATTGCCTTTATAAAGGTTGGATTTGAGGCTTGCTTGTTGCCTACAATTCTGTTTTGCTCGTGTTCAAACCAAGTTTGGTTAAGGCCAAACCTCGAGTCAAGCATGTACGCGTAGGGCAGCTTTGTATTATTCCACACCAACAATACTATTTAATTGCAAACATAAATGTCCAATGTTGAAGTCAAAACTTACCTTAACTTTGGAAAATTTGCCTTGTTCCTCATTGGTTCTTTCAGGGCATAAATATCACGTTTCGCTGAAATTAAACAATTAAAAGGAAAGTCAATGTTAATAAATATTTATTTTAATATAATACAACTCTCTCGAAATGATAGTAAATCGAACGAAAAAAGAATGTGTACAAAAGACCACAAAAATAACTTTATCACATTTGCAAAATATACTTCACACATGAAAACTCACACTAACATATCACGTGCGTTTAAAAACAATATGGTGTTGTCATAAAATACGTTTAAATACAAATTCCCTAGCGTCGTCCAAGTTTAGTTTTTTTTTTTCTTCACGCACTTTTCCCGTATGTGTCTATTTAAAAATTTCTGATGAGAAAATCTAGCCAGACAGTGGACGCACAAAAACGGTCTGGAAAACTCCCGTTGCTGTTTTTTTTTGATGCACGACTTGATGTGGTCCTCGAGCGAGGCTACCGACGAGTAGCTCATGCTGCAGTTGGGGCAGCCAAACGGTCTTCGGATGTCGCTGGTCACCTGCGTGTGCGATGGAGATGACGGCGCTTTTGAATTTGGTAAAATGTTAATTCTAGTTAGTATGACTACATTCGGCGCGGCAGCTGCAACAAAACAAAACATAAACCTTACAAGATAAACTCTCACTCTCGCTCGGAAACGGTACTTCAGCGTGCTGGACAAACAATATTTAAAAGTGAAAAGACTTTGAAAAAATTTAGATTTTATTTCAAATTACAATTGTGTGTATTTTCATAATTAATGTATCACAGTTTTAGAGCACTTCAGACCTAAAAATAAATATCATTAAATATTTCAAGCTGTAAAAAACATGAAACAAACGATTAAACTTACCCAAACATTGAAGTAAATTGCATTAAATATCACATGTGTATATAAACTTAATTTATTGTGATCAGTGGACTTTACGTTTATCGCTGGTTTGTTCTTAGGTTAGGTTAGGCTAAAAATAGACTGCGCACTCCACTTTCACCACACCAAATTTTTTTGCTCGTATTCACAAATTGCTGTATTTGAGCAAAAAGGACGCTGGAGTTGCGCAGTCTATTTTCAGCTTTAGGTTATTAATGACAAACGGAATCGGATCGACATGAAGGAAGTATATACGTTTTCTAATTGTAATTAGCCCTTGTCGAAATGTATGTGTAAAATTTTAGCAAATAAATAAAAATTAATAGTGCATACTGTAAAAATTTTTTTTATTAAAAAAAAAAGTAACATACCAAAAGTAAAATGCGGCAAATAAAAAAAAAAAATAATAAAATAAAAATTGAGGAGACACATTCAGACACATACGGAGAATATACGAAGACCCCCCCTTAAATTCATTCATTCATTCATTCATCATAAAATAAAACATAAATATGATATAAAAAAAAAAAAAAGAAATGATTGTTCATAAAGGCTCTTAAATATAACTCGTTCAATGTCGAGACATTGAGCTAGAATATTACAAAAACATATTAAATAAACACACGGTTTCAAAAGTGTAAAGTACTAAAGGAAAAAATTGACATCCGTCAATAAATTCACCTAACTAATATTAAAAAAATTAACTAACCGTGTGTTGATTCATCATCTGGTAAACAAAAAATGCTAATCAACTAATTGAATTGTAAAGATCACACTGAAATGACTGAAAATGATATTAAATTGGATTTTTATGTATGTTTCTTTAAACATAAGTTAAAGTACAAACACATTTCATCACAATTGCATAACGGGATTTGGATTGAGATATATAGGCAAACCCTGTCTCTGGTAGCAAAATAGTTTTAAATTATAATCTATTTGCAATAAAAAAATCCTTTTCCCTCAAAAAAAGCTTAATATTATTATTATACACATTTAAATAAAACTAATCATATAAATGCAAAAAGTATCAAAAAAGCAGCATTATTTACGTAAAAAGCAAATGTATAATAATAATATATAAAAAAAACTGCACAATATCAATTAAATATAAATGGCTTGAGACCATACCCAAACTCCAACACAGTGGAATGTTTTGTGTCTCTAAAGAGGAAAAAAAAACTATCAATAAATGCACTTTTCTCATACAACCTACAATTACAATCACTAATAGTAACAATGAGACATTCATAAGCTTAATAAAAAAAAAATTAATTAATTAAAAAAATATTGAGTATTATACCGAGACATAATGGAACATGCAAATATGGCAAAATTAGGATCCTCGTGGTAGAAATAATATATATATATATATATTAATAAATAAAGATCGACGCGATGATACAGTTTCATCGTCTTTAATTTGATTTCCGCAATAGAATCACAACGATTTTCACCTTAATCAAATATAGTTTTTTAGTTTATTTCTTCTATACGATACTAAATTACAATCATATAAAAAAATTTTATAAAAATCAGCAAATATTCACATATGTCTATAACAATGTAGAAAAATAGTGAGGTTTATTCAATTTATTTAATACTTGATATTTTTATTTATTATTCGAATAGCCATATTCGTCTTGAGGTTGGCGTCATTTGATACGACGCGTCTAAAAATAAATGATGAGCCCTAATTTCACTACGCTTAAATTAAATACATAACTAATTACACCATTACAAACTAACTGCATACAATAGTATTTTATGTATATATGGAAAGGCACTGTCAAATAGGAATATCAAAGTCACAGCTGTCAAGCGATTCGTTTATCACTGCGTTATCGTCGCACACAAAAATCTAGTCGTAAAAAAAGTGAGAGCCATTAATAATAATTTTCAAAACAAGAGCAAAATCGGGTGTATGCAATCGAGGCAGTTCTGAATAGTAATAATCTACGACTAATAAAACAAAAATGTATATACCCTTAAATCTCCTAGGTACAAAATAAAACACCGGTGATCGATATATATAAATAATAATGTTCAGAAAGTGGATTATGCTGTATGCTTAAAATATTATATATTACAAAGTAATCAACGATCGATAATAATTTATCTTGAAAATAAAGACCTAAATGCATCTTTTTTTTTTTTAATCGTGTGAATCACTGAATAAGTTTCGAGCATCGCTGGGATCAATCGATTGTCAAAAAAAAATTGATTCGATCTACAAATCGAAGTCACGTTTCTTTTAAAAATAAATAAAAATACAACAGTAAAAAAAACAAAACAAACCTTCAGTGTCCAAGATTTGTTAAAAAAAAAAAAACAACTATTAAAAACATTATATCTATCAATGGATAAGTGGCTCAACCAAAAATTATTCACATAAGCTAAATTTTATTGGCACTGGACTTTTCAACTCAGCGCCCAATTTGTGATACATTTATCAACACATTATTAGTACAGCTTTCCCATTACACCGGTTCAACGGATGGGATACGACACTGCAGTTATACATATATATGTGTACGTACGTGATTTGTGAATTAAAATAAACATTTTAACACAAATTTAAAAGGCGACGGTTAGTAGATATCTTGGACTTGGTGAAGGTTATAAAAAAAATAATAAACATTAAAAGGCTTTCCAACTTAATTTAAAAACACATACGACAGTATGATAAAAAGTATAAAAATAATAAATGCAACTGGATTATAATAGCACCTGTGAGTGTTTTGACTGTTTGTGTGTATATAATATAATATTAAAAAAATGAGCGCGCGTCGTGTCAACTTATACAAATTTGCTTTGATCACATCGGTGTAACTTTTCATATTACAAGATAATATAGTTATAATATAGTCGGCACACGAGTGTGCCGAATCCTAAGTGCAAGCGTCTAAATTGTCGGTGCGCAGAGCGGTCTCCGGTTTGGCGTACACTTTCTCCCTGTGCATCCGTTCCATGTGTCGAGCGATGTGCATTTTTTGTTTCGCACGATACACGCAATGTGGACACTGAAACTGCGGCTCCTTGCCGCATTCCCACTTCTGATGGTTCCGCAGTGAAGATTTTAGTTTGTAGACACGACCGCAGTCGGGGCACGCAAAACCATTACCGGACAAAGTTGGCGAGTTGCTCTCGCGCAACGAGCCCGCCATAGGCAGAGCGAGTCTCGCCGACCACTGCTCCCACGACAAACCTCCGATTCGCGTGAAGCTTACATCTTCAACTGAAAACAAATCAAAACAATAATAAGATAAAAACAAAAATAATATACAAACACACACACAACGTGTCTTACATACTAAGTGTGCGAACAAATAAATAAAATAAAAAATGAGTGTAAACAAGAAAATACAATCACATAATATATACAAGTAGTGAGTAAAATAAAACCAACATTTGTACCACATGAAAAAAAATTAACCAAAGAACGTTCAAAGCGTGTAAAAAAAAAAATCAGCGATTTATCATGTCACATGTGAAAGTATTTTAATTTGAATGAATCTGTATATATTTTACTACAAAGTATCAAAAAAATAACAACAATTTGACTCTTGAATCGTTTGGATACACATCGATAGTTGCCGAATATCATAGACAAAATGTACGACTTTCATCCCCCCTATACATTTCATCGCCGATGTTCGGAAATTATTCACATGTGTACAAACGGCTTTAGGGGTGTGTTTTCAATTGTCGAAATATTAAGATCGTATTTCAATTAACAATGGAAAGTAGGACGTTCCGATAACGGGTAATTATGAAAGTGGATGTACTGTTACGAAAATTAGCTCAACACCTTAGGTTAAATTGTGAAATATTTACAAATGTGTATGTGTGATTGTGATTCTGTTGATGTGTGGTATGCGTGTGACACATATGAGAAATTAGCGACAAATATATAGTATAAAGCGTTAAGTGCAAAACATTGAAAAAAAAAAAAAAAGGTGATGTTAGCATGCAATTATTAGACAACGAGTGTTGTGATAGAGCTTTCACATATAATGATATAAATACACATTGTGAACAAAAGCGAACTACCTGGCTGTCTAAGATAAAAAAAAAAAAAAAAACTCAAGGCATAAATAAATAAAAACAAAATGAAATTAAAAAAATAACATTTATTACTATGTCACCGTACAAATAAAAAAAAAAAAAAACTGTTAGATTACAAAAAAAATGAGGCTATTTTGGTGAATAAATAAATATATATGTAATATAAATTAAATAAAAAAAAAATCTAAAGCACAAAACACATCATGTACACACACTTGAAGCGGATAGTCCATCAATGCATTTTTTTTTTTTGATCGTCGGATAAAATCATCAATCTTACCATCCGTTCACCGCACTTCGGTTCGGCCCAACGATCAAATTTCGCTCGAACCTGAAAAGTCATGCAAGTTAGTACAGTAAGAAAAAAACGACAAATTTTCAAAAAAAGAATAGTTTTTCAGAAATTTGTACTATATATATAATATCGATGATGACTTACCAGAGGGCGTGTAAGTAATATTGGCATATTGGTCATTGTATAATATTTAACTAGAAAAAATAATAATAATATAAAAAAAAAAAAACACATCGAAAAAAAAAAAAAACCAAAGGAATGTATTTAAACTAATGTTTGCATCAACAAGATAGTAAATAATAATAATAATAATATAGTAACTGAATTATTAATGCATTTTTAAATTTATAATACTAAATAGTAACAATAAACAAATTAAAATAAAAAAAAAAACAATTATGTTACATACTCACTTATTTTCTTTTACAAAGAATAACAAAAGGATGTCGATTAAACGACAAATGTAAAAAATATGATAATTTAATAATAAAAATATATATTTTAAAGTAATAAAACATGACTTTTTGAAGAAATGGAATTGGTCAAATCTTTAAAACTTTTTATAGAAACAAACTTTTATAAAGCAAACTTCTAATATCTAAGAAATTACGCTATTTGCATCCACTTTGAAAAGACTTAATTAAAATTATCATTACAATGGAATATGTAAGTGGAAAAAACATCAAATGAAAGTTTCAAAAATTTTTTTTATGATAAATAAACAATCAACACCAGTTAACCCAAACAAAAATTATATTATACTATCTTCCTTTTCAATCTAAAAAAAAAAAAATCACAACGAAATACAAAAAATAAAATGAAAATCAAGAAGAAAAAAAAAACAGTGCATATAAATCTATAAATATGTATATAATAATAATAAAAGATAATGGTAGGACTATGTTCCGTGATTCAAATTTTTCTGGTACGTGCAGAGAAAGTACACCTTTGGATTTTTTATCATTGGTAATATTATAATGGATGATTGTAGACTGACTAATTTACACATTGCATGTATATTCACTTTTAACTCATTTTTAGCACAATCAACGTTCAGCATCTCTATATATTTAAAAAAAACAACAAAACAAAATATTTAACAAAAATTATTTCTGCCACCATACCAGAGATCACAATATCGTCGAAACAGAGAAAATAGTGTTACCGTTTATAAATCAATAGCGAAAAAAATACCTTATAAAGGTATATATATTATATTATGTACCATACAGACTAAAAAATTTAATAAAGTAATATTTTCATATAATATATTAATAGGTAAATTTTTATTATCTTTTTTTTTTTTTTTTTTTTTTTGGAATAGAGTTAATTTGTTAACAAAATTTATTATGTTACACATTGAACTAGTTGACAAGGCAGCGAGCTGAAGCAGAGCTTCCCTTCCTCGACAGACTGCCAATATTTTTATTATATTTATATATTATGAAAAATAAATAAACAAATTTCAACTAAAGTGATTAAGAGCTGAATGAAAATAATCAATGTTTGTAAGAAATACCATGTTTTCAGTCTTAAATTTTCTATACTAATAGAGATTACATTAACAAAAAAAAAAAAAAAATAATGGAAAAATATCGGTCAGCCCCAGGTTTAATATCACTAATGTTTGAATATAATGAAATTTTTAACTATTAATAATAATAAAAAAAAAAGGAATGTTACATAAATAATAAAAATTAATTTATACGTATACATAATAAATCATCACCTATACAATTGCGTATATATGTATTTATATATATATATATATATAGATGGGTATACATGTATGTATATTTTGAAAAATAAATAAGGATTCCTTGTACAGATTTGGTTCAAAAACACTTTGGCAAATTTAAACAATATAAAGGTAAATTTATTGCGATTCTCATCATTCGTACTTAACAGACTGATTTTCTTTTTTAGTTTTTCTTAATTTAGTGATGGAGTAGAGACTCCACTCGGTGTGGTGGTGTTTGCGGATGTGCACGCCGAGATTACCCCGTTGTTTGGCGCAGTAAGAGCAGTACGGGCACGCATGCGATGGGGCTTTGCCACCGCACTCCACACTCTCGTGACGTCGCAAAGTGGACTTCCAACGGTAACGTTTACCACAGTGGCGGCACTCAAACTGAGGATTGTGCCCGCGGCTAGAGGTGCCCCGCCTCCCCATGTGACCGAGGGGACTCTCCGATTTTACGCCGTCCGCCGAGAAGGACTCCCCGAACACCTCGGACTCGTCCAGCAGCACGATATCGTCGTAATCATCCATGTCGCCCTCGGACTCTACCTCGCACTTTTGGAATGCGTCGAAATCGGGCTCCTCCTTCGTTATTACGTTATTATTTTGCGACAGAGCGTCTTGGAGCAACTTAATTTTAGCAGTCGAATGAGCGTCGCCATCGGTTAAAAGTACAGTGGGACTATTTGGCGGCGGTGTTATATCGGTCGGTGCCGTCGTCTCCACAGACACCCGCTCACCTGCGAGACAAAAATCAAATCAAAAGATTCGCTAATATTAAACATGTTTGTGGAGTTTTAAAGGCCAACACGCACGTGTGCGCGCGCGCTCTCGCCAATTCAACAAAAGGCACGCGCATACGTGCAAACATTGAAAATAAAAAAGCCATAACAAAAAAAAACTGATTCTGAAATTTTATTTGCAACAAACATACATAAAAAAAAACAGCAAATAAAGAGAGAAAAATAAAATACATCAACATAAAAAAAATAAAAAAAAAAAAAAAAAACATCGCAACTAAAATTCTACTGAAAAAACATTATTCACTACATATAATGAAAACAAAAAAAAAAATGCTTGTTGTTTCGTCTTACACTTACATCATGCACACATGCAAAAAAGTTTATTTGTTAACTTTGATTTTATTAAGTTCTATTCGAAAGTTAAATAAAAATAAAAAAAAAAAAATTATTAGGTATAATGTATGATATTACTTTATGTTCTTCTAAGACGGTATCGGTCCTAAACTGTCAACATCTAGAAAAATTGCCAAGTATAATTTGAAAACGTGGCATAAAATTGCAAAACCACTGCGTGATGCCCGCTCGGATAGTTTTCATCTGAAAATCATTATTCCATTGAAATTCAAAGTCAAATTTAGTGTTTTGTTGTTGTTAAAATCTTACAAACATCATCGAATACTTACCACACACAATCGTATACATTCAACGAGGAAACAATAAAAACGCATTTACTTATTGATTCATGATTTATATATTGAAAACTATGGTATAAATATACAAAAATATATAATATATATAAATATCACGTGATGGCACACATGGAAATGCTAAAGTGATATGTGCGTGTTTATATATAAATTCATATAAAAATCACAATCTCGGATAAGGCAAGATAATCAAACATCTTATTTTTGTATATATGTAATTAGAAGGAAGACTTAACTGGTTCATAATAATTCATTGAACGTTCCTCGTATTGAATGTGAACGTAAAAATTTGATGATAATACACTAACATTAATGTTACTAGAATAATTATGTATATTAATACTTTTATCATGTTTAAGTCAGGATTAGAACATTTCAAACCTAAACCTAATCTAACACGCTACACTCTCTATCATTAGTAAATTTAGAATCAGTAGTGTTGTCGGCAAAAATACCACAATACGTACAAAGGCCACGAGTTTCATAAGTATAAAAATTAATTGAAATAAGGCAACTTCTGAATTTAATAATATCTATCGATATAAGATAATTGGTCCTTCGGTTATCGGCTCTAATGATTATTTGTTAGGGAAACATCTGCGACACGTGCTTCTTCTCCATGTGCCGTTTGAGCTCATTTCGCCGGTGGTTTCCGTGAGGACAATGCGGGCATTTGTATTGGGGCTCTCTGCCACACTCCAAGTTAATATGCCGCACTAGATTTTTTCTTGCATTGTACGTCCGTTGACAATTCGGACACGTGAACCCTTTTGTGGACGCGTATTGAGCACAAGGCAGCGACTTGTTCGATTTCATCTCTAGCAATTCCGAGTCCAATGTCAGCCTTTCATCAGAATCGGTGTTGTGTTTCGAAGGTATCTTATTACTTTTGTTATCTTTAGTAGACTCTTCGGTGCTCTCGATTTTGCCCACCGACGTCGCTTTTCTAGTTCTCGTACCTGGAAAACAACAAACACAACACAAAATCAAACGTGAACGTCGTTCATACGACCGATTCAATCAATGAAAATTATATCTACCGAATCCCGAATACCCGAATGGCGAATCTTCAGTTTTTGCGTCCTCACTTGTCTCCATAAGATCGATACTATCTTGCATGCTAAAGCATGTTCTATCTGTAAAAAAAGCTGTAATAAGCTAAATAATCAACATTTAAGTAAAATTAGTAATGTAATAGAAAAATTAGGATTGTTTTTTTTTTGTTTGTAACCGATCGCGAAATTCCTAAAATATACCACGAGTAAGAAGGTGCAAAAGGTCAATATGAAAACGTTCAAATGACCTACTGCAGCTGTAGAACGTTTGACTACCAATTGAATGTATTTCGAGTTTTGACCGTTTTAGTTTACCTGACTCCAATTTTTTCGTACAGGTTCTTAGCACCGTCACTGATGTTTAATGGAACTCACAGTTAGTTTTCAGAGCACAACTCAAATGACATTCTTAAGAAAATAGCATTTGATTTAGTGTTATAAATCTAAATTAAATATCTAATTTGCAACATTGAAAAGTATTCATTGAAATAGTTAGTTTACCTTTATTTATGGAGCCACCTAGAAAGCACAACGTTAAAAATATATATATATATATATATGGTTGTATGGACTAATTTATTGATACATAAAATAGCATTCGAGTAAATAAGCCGTGCTGTCTGGAGAATTACTTTAAAAAATTTTTCTTATAATCTAATCTTACTTTTAAAAAAGCTCCACAAAATCGAACAATATCTAGTACTAGATAGCAACATACTTAATTTTGGCTGTTTTAAGTAATACATATCACATAATATTGATAAAATGAAACTAGGAACGATTCGGGGTAGATAAAAGTATCTGTCCTTGGATATTCTTTATTATAAAAGAAATTCGAAATCTACTATTGAAGATTACAAATAATATTGCACTTCATTATTATAAATTACATAGAATCTTCTACAGCTCACAACTATTTAAAATATTGTGACTGATGAAAACTATTTCATTTTACACTTACCACGATCAAGAATAACGTAACTATTGCTTAATTTGTATGAACGATCCGATCCGTCTAATAATTTTTATTCATGTAAAAAAATAATAGCTAGGAAACATTTACATGTTCAACGGTTAACTAAAATAAAGCGCAACATGCACACTAGCGACTGTTAACATCTAATCATGCGATTATATTCCAAGCCAATAAAAATAAATTTTTAACTAATAAACAATAAATAGAACTAAAAGTCTGAGAATAATGAAAAAGGACACTGAAAAATATTATAAAAAATGAATGCCTAATAAATAATTATGAATAATAATATAATATAAAAGCATAATTCAATATCCAAATGAATAAAAAAAAATTAAATAAACCTACCTCCTTGTAAAAAGTATACCTCGCCAAATTGGCTACATTTTCAAACCTTTACCATTTTACCTTTTAAATCACTAGTATCACTTATCACACAAAATAGGTATATAAAAAAACGAGACGCAGAATATGTACGAGTTATGTAACGGTAAAAAAAAACTTACAATAATACAAATAAATACATTATTTAGTATAAAAATATTTACAGCGCTGATTTCTGCAGTTTGTAGATTTTTCAAAGTAAAAAAATATACTCTGTAACGAAATGGAGTTATTATGAAAAAATAATAAAAGTGTACACTGCAAAAATCAGCACTATAATTGAGAAAGCTTGCATATTGCCCTTTAGGATATACCATATAAATAGAATATTAGAGTGAAGTAATTTTGTATATGTGTGCGTGTGTTTTTTGTATTTATATGTATAAAAATAATTCCTAAAAGTATTAACTTAAAATATTTATACGGTACTTCTGACCTTACGAAACAAAGAGGGGGCGGCGGGGATAGATCAAGATTTAAATAACACGTGTAATCTCCTATTGAGACAATATGCATAAAAAAAATGGAGTTCGACATGATCGTATCTTACCTTGAGAGTCTCTGGGCCCCTCCGGTCCGGCGGCCACCGCATCGTCATGAGATCTATCGACTTGCCACGCACACCCTGGAATAAAAACGCACAAAGAATAAAAATATTGTACGGGAAACGGAAGAGCAAAACACCGGATGAAGTTGCGAGTGCAAACCTTGCACGTTTCCTCTGTCGGGTGATTGTTGACTAGAACAGGCTCCCGTCTGCTCCGTTTCACTATCGGCGTCCTCGTCCATCGTCAAATCCTCGACAGAGTCTTCGTTGCCGTCGAACGCGAATTCAGCTTTCGGCTCGACGTTGTTGTCTATATTGTTTTCAGTCTTTGTTAGGATTGCGGGAGTGTCAATGGTGTCTTCGATTTTATTTTGCGTGTCGTCAGTGGGCTGGGAATCGGTGCAGTTTGTCAGAGTGGCGGGCGGAGTGATTGGTCGGGGTGTTTCGGTGACGGGTGACAGGGAACTGCGATGCCTTTTGCGTTTTCGACGCGAAGGACTGACGGAGCCGTCTCGACTGACTTCCTCCTCGACTGGACTGCCTCTCGTGCTACGCGCCTACAATTAAAAAGTAAACATTCGTACAAAACATTCCACGCCTCGGTCAACCACGGTGGTGAAAGTCAAATGAGATTATACTTTGAGCGGTGGTGAGGCTGCTGGTGGTGTCGTCGGCGGGGGTTTATTGTCTGATAAGCCTTTGATTTGTAGAGACTCGGCCGCTTTGAGGAGCGCGCCCAATTGGTCCTGGGAAATATTGACTTCCCCTCGGTACATGTAGTCCATCATGGCACGCAGTTCGGCAAACTTGACATCCTTCAAAATGATGATCGGGTGCTTATCGTATTGTTGACTAAGAACAGCCTGAAATAATGGAAAATTTTCAATATAAATGTGGCTCAATCTCGAAAGCAAATTAAAATGCCCATCGAGTGACATTCAAGCGTATTCTATAATTAGTTATAACCACAATAAGATGACTAAACTATAGTCACATTGTAGATACACAAACTGTAGATACTTGTAGTCACATTTTTGCGGGAAACTCGTCAGATATGTAAAATACACAACTAGACTTGCCTAAACTTGAACAATGGTTCGTTTAATACCAAATTTATGAATTGACCGTCTTCACTATCGTAGATATAATGGAGAGCTGGATTCACTGAAATGGTTAACTCGACGTTGTACAATCGAGACAGTTCTCGATAGCCTTAAAATACTACATTGACAATAGTGTTACTGTCTTCAGGTAAAATTGTTCTTTATGATCTTTGTAATTAATTGACAGAGTATTGCAGTTGACAACCGAAATAAATAACAGTCAAAACTTAACGAAAATAAAATGTGTGTTTTTGACGAATACAGAACGATTTAATGCGTTTATATATATGCAGATCACTTGTTGAAAAGCAACAGGTGTTTATCATCTACTTATGGAGGGGGCTAACAGCAACTACAGGGTTAATCATGAAACAAAACTTTGGTACAATTACTAAAAAACAAACCAAATATCGCCTTTTACGTGTAATACCATTATATTTGCCCGTTGACAATTCAGTAGACATGCGTGAATGTTACTCGGTAGGCTGAGCCAAATAAGTGTTCCTGCTGGACCAACAGACATACCAAAACACATCATTAATATGATAACTGTCAAAAAAAATCCAGCAACTTAAATGTATTTTCAAAAGAAGTTTCATTATTGATCGACATGTATAGTGGGTAGCTTGGGTATCTTTGGTAAAAAAAAATTAACAATGCCATAGTTGGATTAAACAATAGGTCCCCAAACTTTTCAAAGATATAGCGTAGGTTTAGCTGTAATTTTTTTATTTCAGCAAAATATTTATGTAGCTACTGTGTGTGAACATAATTTTTGAATTTAAAAAACTAGTTTGGAAATAAAATAAAAAAGAAAATGGTGCCAAAGACCGGCAAAGATGGTGTGAAGTTCTCTCAGTAGCAAAGGCTCTCATAGGGCCTCTCATTAACCTTTTTAAGCTATTTATTAAAATTAAATTACACAAACACTATCCGCAGTCGATTCCTCTTTTTAGCTCAAAGATTTATGACAAAACTAAATCCACATTCAACTAAATAGGATGACGGAAATGCAATTAAAAATTTTCTCGCCACAGCCCATAGTCCAGGATAAACTGTATCCGTTTTTGAATTGTAATTCTTCATTTGTCGATATTTCAATTAATCCCTCTTGTAATTGCAATTCTGATTCTTCAGTAATTGAGAATGGGTCTAAAATCCAATCGGGAATCTTCATTGCAAGGATATCTTCAAATCGATATGAACTACCTCTAAATGTTGACAATAAATCAGAACGTCATCAAATTTTTCCACCGAGGAAAGATTCGGAAACTGGTAAAAAATGTTACGTCCTAAATTTCGTTTGTACAAGACTAGTTTCGACACAAACACAGAAATAATAGTTTTCGTTGTGATCAAATTCAGCTCATCTCGTTCAAGAGATTATAAAATCGATTTAAACATGAACAACCCAACGTATTTCTATGTGGAGTAGCTATCTATCTCAATGATAGGATCTATCATTGAGTGCATGGCTTCTGATTTTGTTAACTGCTGTAATTACATATTGCTATGCAGGCAATCACTAAGGTTTCTTGAAACTAAATGTCGACATTTTTTAATATAATTCTCGCGACGATGCATCACTGCACTGATTGTGTCTATTATGTATATGGTTGAGTGGATGACTGTTTTTTTTAAACATTTTTAGGTGACAAATTATTACCCAATTTTGTTTTTCGACAACCCCCCCCCCCCCCCCCCCGAGATTCCTTCAGTGCCCACTTTGGGAATCGCTGGATTAAAGTGCAAGCAGACTTTAATTCATACAGTAACAGTGCCTGTGATGGCGGCTCTCGTTACAATTTCAACAATAAATTTGCCAGTCAAACAAACAAAAAAATTTTTTAAACACAGTATATGTAGATGGGCTTACCATATCATTTTTCTCTCAAACCCGGACACCACGGTTTCACTCGAGGAAAAAAATGTTTATTATGTAGTTCAAAAAAATGCACCGCAGGCGGAATATTTTCTAGCATAAGAACAAATGCATCTAAATTATTTGAATTTCATAAAACAAAATCACTAGATTTTGTACAAAAAATGCGCTATAGGCGAGATTTCTTTCCAAAACACAGCATAATCTTTTATATCAGAATCCTGAAGATCTGAAATAAAAACTCAAGACAAACATTGTTCACATTTTACGCAAAGTTGATCAACTTCGTTACACACAATTTTCAGAAAGGAGACATTCTTTCTGTAAGACATCCGTAAATGCGCAGTTTCTTTCAGGCATTTCTAATCTGTCATAAACAAAACAAAAAACTCTCGATAACCTCTGTTGACTGTTGTGCACTACCTGATCAACAATCGCCAGATGGTTCCAGCTTGGCCGAACAACCGTCCGTCTCCAACGGAAAGGGCTGTATTCATTGGGGTGGTGGCCTCATGTGAGGGTCTCGATGAGAAAGAAGTTAGAGGTGTTCTTTTCGAGGCGGCTTATACATTAACTTACACTCTCTGCCAACACTTGTGGTGCCGTCTGTCAATAATTTTCCATAGAATGAAACGATAAGACGAGTACAAAATGACAAACTGGGACGTATGATATAAGAATGATGTATGTGTATAAGAATGTCGACGTGAAAGGAAATACATTTACTACGGTGTGAACTTTAACAAACAAACTTTTAAGTTTTTAAACACAGTGAAAGGAAACATAGAACCACCAGTATATCTCGAAGATAATTGGCGCTGCGTTTGCAACGTGTTGTAACATTGAACTTCGATCTGTTTTGACATTTTTGTCACGGTATTTCGTTTACAAAAACAAACGATGAAATTTGCGGTGGAGAAGGAGACTTTTACTATAGGAAGCTACTAGCATCCTCATCACTAGTGGTATTATACTTACTGTGTTTACTATTTTCGAGTTATACCGGTAGCACTATACCTGACGCGTTTTCCGTTTACGTTATAATGGTGGCACAATACTCTGCCGGCTTTTTCAAGTTATACCGGTGGAGGTATATTTCACACATTTTACAAGTTATACTGGTGAAAGTATATTTCATGCGTTTTCCCTTATAATATTGTTACTAGTTAATTTTCAAGTAATACTGCAGGAAGTATGTATACTTCATAGGCTTACCATATTATTTTTCTCTCAAACTGTGACACTAGGATTTTACTCGAGGAAATGTATAATTTTAAAAAATTACTTTGTGTTTTAAGCAAAAATGCACCGCAGGTGAAATATTTTCTTGCATCTAAATTTTTTTGATTTTCATAAGAAAATCGCTAGATTTTGTACAAAACTTAAAAAAAAATGCGCCACGGGCGAGATTTTTTGCCCCAAATCGATAACCGTTCTTCCAAGTTATACCGGTGCAATTATACTACGCGCGTTTTCGGTTTTTCACGTTACAACGGCGCCACTATACTTTGCCTCTTTTCAAGTTATACTAGTCTACTTCGTTTGCAAGTTACACCGGCAGAACTATACGTTCGCTAGATGCTAGGGGATATGGCCACATTACGACCGTCGCCGAGACTCCATTTTGAAAATGGCGGAGGCAAAAAATTTCCACCGGAAAAACGGGACAAAGAAAAGCATCGAACGTCGCGACGCAAAAGTCGAAGCGGAAAAATAATGCGACAATGGCCGAGAAACGAGGTGTTATGACACGCGCACAAAACAAAAGCCAACTAAAATCACACACACATAGAAATGTGCGAAACGGACGACAGAGCGCCACCTAGCGGGGAAATCGCGCAACGGGAAAACTTGGAAAACGCATCACTGTGCATTCACTCGTACACTCGACGCACTCGACTAGGGGGGGAGGGGGGAGGGGCGAAGGCCTACATTTAAACGCGTACAACATAACCTCAAACAGACTGGGGGTGTAAAAGTGGGCGGTGGGGAGAGGGGGGGTGGTTTGTTTGTGTGCGTCGAAGCGAACGCAATGGCCGAGGGACGCTCATAGGATAGAGACGCACACGACAATGATGGATAGATTAGATAGATACCTCGAAGTAGGGGCTGCAGGCGGAGAGCACGACTTTGTGAGCGTTGAGCGTTCGGCCCTCGGCGGCGAGCGTGCAATCCACGTGGATGCCCTTCTCGAGCAGAGTGTCGAACACCGAGATCAAAGTGGACTGGTGATTGTTCCATCGCAGACAAAACTGCTGGTCGTCTTCGAGGCCCGCCATCGCGTTTGGCGTTGAGAGGTCGTGTCGCCGCTAGCCGTCTGAGCGTAAAATAGTCGGCGAGGGTCCCCCCGTCTTTCGCGGCCACCCAAAGCCGACTGCCGTTCCTCTCCCGCTCTCTTCTCTCTTCTCTCTTCTCTCTTCGCACAGACGCTCAGTCTTTGACACGCACGCGATCGACTCTTCGCCACCCCGCGCTATCTTTCTCTTTCTCTTTCTCTTTCCCTTTACGTGTGCGTCGTTGGTTTTCTTTCGATTGGGATTTTCCGTGTCGTCGTGGGCTATAATAATTCTCGACGGGGTTGCCGGGCGTTCGGATTTCGGCGGGAATGTGTCCCGACTCGGAAACTGTAATTTTTTTTACAACGAAAAGGAGGACACAAATAAATTGAAGAAAAAAAATCGTAAATAGAAAAGAAACATTTTATTCGTTGCAATATAATACATTATAATATGAAAAATGCGTAATAAAAACATTGGTAACATTTTATATTGTAACTAGCTGAATCCGGCGTGCGTTGCAATGCCCGATCCCGTTCCCATTCCCGTTCCTAGCACGTTTTCTGACGCGTGAGCAGACCCGTTCCCGTTTTTTCCCGATTTTTTTTCACAGGAACCATCCCCGGCATGATCACAATAAGCCCTGAAAGTTTCATCGCGATCGGTTGAGTGGTTTAGGAGCCTATAAGAGACAGACAAACAGACAGACATTGATTTATATATATATACTAGTGTAAGCCCGTTGAATATCAACGCCCGCTGAATTTTAAATATCGTAATATCCTAATAGAGATCCCATTACCCAAATCGATCGATCCCCGATGCCCAACTGGAAAATTTTTTTTTTTTTACTTTACTATTTATATTATAATTATTAATTATTATATATATAATAATTATAATTTTGTAAAAATCAAAAAACAAAAAAAAAAAATAGTTCTTATATCGCCATCTATGTATTATTAGCAGTGTTTTCATGTTATAGGTAAAGCAGAACCACGATCCCTTGTATGGGTTATGTTTAAAAAAAAAAGGACCAAGCCGACAACTGGTTTTGGCAGATTAGTCTAAGGACGTTCTTCCCGAGCCTGGGGTCCTGGGTTCGATCCCCACTCGTTCTAGTGATTTTTTAATTATTTTTTCTCAGCGAGCGTTATCAGCAGACAGACAGACAGACGGATTTCGTCCTTAAGGTTTCATCCCTATTAATTACCAGTGTAAAGCTATGGTTTCCTAGGAAAGCGGTGCTGTTATCCAGCGGCCGTAATGAATGTAGTGGTATACGACGTCACTAAAACGTTTTCCATACGGCCGTCGTGCAAATGCTTATGATTGCTTATTTATTTAAAGATAAATCCTTCGTTAATTTTAGAACAAATATTCAAAATGTCCGATTGTGACGGTGAAAACTCCCAAACACCAATTAACGAAAGTGAGAGAAAAAGATTAAAGAGAATGGTTAAATTTTTATTTTTTATTTGTTCTTTTTTTGACTAAAATCCCGACATGCTGGTTTAAAAATGTGGCAGCCCCCCCCCCCCCTACCCCCCCGAGTGGGGAAAATTTAGATGAAAATATCGCTTTCGAGAGCATTCGAGCTTTCCATTTACGCTAATATGCACTTTATCATTAATATTTATAAATTTGTCGTAATATCTCTAATTGTATCTATGTATTTACAGTGAAACTTTTAATTGGCTTAGTTATTCTTATGTTTTAGTTACATCTACTATATAAAATTCAATGTTTGTTTGTTTGTTTGTTTGTCATTCTGCAAATCTACAGTTTTCAACTTAGAACCGCCAAACTTGGTATACTATCTCATGATACCCTAAGGGCGGGTTCGCACGACAAGGTTTTACGGTTTAAGGCCGGCTTCGCACGATGCGGTTTTACGGCACGTTTTTTCCAGGTATAAACCGGGTAACTCCAGTGATACATTGTTTTGGATGAGGGTATTCCCATGGTCAAGATTTGGCCACGATACGGCTACGGTCGCCGTTTACAGCCCGTACTTGCCACTGGAGCGACGGCTCCCTTTCCGGGGACCACCCACGCTGCTACCTGAAATCTATGCTTCCTTCGCTAGTTTTTACGAAAAATCATCAGTCGAGTTTCGTCACCCATTAAAAGGGGGTGGTATTTTGCCTGCCCGTCCATATTTACCGTCCATAAACCATAGAATGTGAAAGCAAAGCAAAAACGAGGGCTCGGGCTATTAAACCGTAAAACCTTGTCGTGCGAAGCCGGCCTAAATCAGACCGTAGCGTAGGTGGGTTTTGGAAGAGTTCGGATCAAGGGGTCGACGGGCCCCCATATACCCCCCCCGGCCGAGCAACGCCGGGCAATTCAGCTAGTATGTTATAAAAATAAAAAGAGTCACTTTGTAAGTGAATAGTTATTACCGGAGACCGGTCGAGTGATAGCAGACGATCCTAGGACCTACTATGTACCATACTGCGTTACCCGTTTGAACTTTTAACTATTTTACTATTGACATATTTTACGGTAGGTACATACCTATATATGTACGTATATATTCATATTATTCGTGTATTTCGAAAAATGATGAACTCGTTTTCTGCACGTTTGAGCGTTTTTATTTTAAAACTTATACCAATTATATAATTATGCCACTATTTTGAAAAATGGAGGAAAATTTATCAACGGTGAAATACTCACTACATCAAACATGAATTCGGATGGCTAACAGAATAGCGACAGAATACCTGCTATTCAATGGTCATGCTACCACTTGTACGGGTGTCTTGTTAAGGAAAACTGCTGTCGAACTGCGAGTAGAATTTATCCCAAGCCTAAACAAACCGACGATTCGCAGATCGGCAACAGTTTGCCCTTCATTTCTAGATTATAAGGTTATAACCCTAGACTAAGATTATGACTGAGATGATTGATAAGCCGAATATCGTGACATCTCCATACAAATCAAGCCATCTGATCACAGAGGCGAATTACATTAAGCATACCTCTAGGGCCGAATTCAAAAATTTCCACTGACACCCGCTAATAAGCTCTAGTTCTGAATGCCTGATTAATTTATTTAAATTTTGATGAAATTGGCCATGTTTTGGCAGCGTGTGCTGAAATAGCGCCATATTGGAAAGTGACTTCCGGGAAAGACAGCGCTGTGACGTCAGAGTGGTTTACGATCTCGAAATATTATCTGATTTTTTTCACTATTACCAAACGTAGTACATACTACGTATCCCATTTTTCTAAGATTTTCTTTCAATAATATCCCAATGAATGTTTTGTGTATCCGTTGTTTATCTTTCAACGCTTCAAAGCCTACTGTATATACATACATACATACATATATAGGTATTAATAATACTGTATTATAATAATTTCGTAACTGTAATTTAGTTATAAATCTAATATACAATTAATGTAACAAAATCGTTTGAAAGTATTTCCTGCAATTAAATTTGGTAGAACAATTCGCCAGATGTCTCCGCTAACAATCATTAGGTATTAAATGAACGAATCGTTAGAATTTTAATCAAAAGAATAAACACGTGAATATAGAATGCAAACACTTTTGATGAAATTTCAATCATAACAAAATCAACAGTGAAATTGCAAATTTTGATATCACCAAAAAAACTTGACAAAAATCAAACATCCACGAATCGTATATGAAAACAATATTTATCGGCTATTTTTCACGACGAGTGTTTATTTTTTTGCGATAAAGATTTTAATGAAAAGAAAAGGCGGCTTTGAAATACGCATTTACGTACTTGTATATTAAAAGCGTGTCGACGTAAAATCAATATTCAGCAATGCTGTGTTTTTCGCAACGCATTTAATAAGAAAAAAAAAACTCAATCCAAGCACGACTTCGTTTAAAATGAGAGCCACGACTCTGTCGCGTCGGCTACAATAGGCTGTAGTGATGGAAAACTATGGAAAATGCGGGAAAACTTGATTATTCATGAGGAAATCGAGAACGAATCCTATTAGACATGTTTCCTATTACACAGACATCAGAATATCACACTTGAACAAGTAAAGAGTACGTCAAAAATGATAGACATTTAAGTGTGAAATACACGCAATGTATAAAACACCTTATCACTTTATGGCTACAATACAAAATTGTGAAATAAACGAATTTTTCTGTCCGAATCATTTTTTTATCCCACTAATCGGACGAGCTGATCCCGAAGGACAATTTAAACTAGTTTTATGATGTACATTTTTTACATTGCTGTTTTGGGCATTGTACCCAGTGCAAAATTTAGCTCCATTTTTTCCAAGCCTCGCCTCTAAGAATTTGTGGATACGGGTTGTGTACTCTGCCCTAGGCATCGCTATATATAATAGCCCTATTCCGTCTGTCTGTCTGTCTGTGTGTGTGTCTGCTGATAACGCTCGCCAACGTAAATAATTAAAAAACCAAAACGTCGCGCGAGTGAGATTTGATCACCGGT
This sequence comes from Parapsyche elsis, assembly GCA_022651745.1. Taxonomy (NCBI): domain Eukaryota; kingdom Metazoa; phylum Arthropoda; class Insecta; order Trichoptera; family Hydropsychidae; genus Parapsyche; species Parapsyche elsis. The sequence goes on from JAGVSN010000016.1 coordinate 445,533, forward strand.
GTTCGGAAAATTGAATTGAATATAAATCTTTAGTGGGATTGCTACTTTGCTAAAGTGTTACGTTGTTGTAATATAACGCGCCATCTATGCAACAACTATAAAAACTATTAAATACACATATACTCACCCACACAAAGTGGGCTCACACTAGTTTTATATAATGCGGCATTTCACACTTTGCCTGTGACATTTGTATACATACATACATATGTACTTTTACAGTTTTATTTTCAATTTATCGATTTTTTTTTTTTTAATTGGGGATAGTACATAGAATGAAAAACTATCCATTTTGAGTTTGAGCGACTATAATTGGAATTCAAGCATTCTCGGACGACTCTCGATATTCTCTCGTTATCCGGTTTACTTTTTGTGTGTCAAAGTCACACCGAGGCATTAGTATTCAAGCTCTAGTGCCAAAGCTCGCCTCGGTGTGCCCATTTCGTCGAATTCGTACGATTCGCGCATAAGATTCGCTCGAGAGAGAAGGCATCGCCAAAAATAGCGGTACATTTAATAATATTAAATATTATGTGCGTGTGTGTTTGCGCTGGTGCGCGTTGTACATTGGCCAGAAGATTGCGCAGCCGAAATGCGCTGAGTTGAATAACTGAGCTGTGTTTTCTTCCGAATGATATCTGGTTTGGGGTGTCGGGAATGGAGGGGGGGGGGTTTCTAGGGGTTGTGGGGTGGAAGTGGGCGATTGTGGAGTTTGAGGGGAAATGTGCAGGCGCGGCTTCACCCCCTCAGCTCGCGACCAGCAATAAAAATCAATCGCAACAGCCTCCTTCAGGGTCGCAACCACTCTTTATTTTTCTGGATGTAACAAGGCACTCGTAATAAATTTTAATTAATTTTTAAAAGTAATAAAATTCAAAACAAATCCCCAAACTTTATAAGCTCTAATGCAGTGCTTACCAAACTTTTTAGTACCGCGACCCACGTTTTAGTAAGACAAACTTTCGCGACCCACCTAGTTTTAATGGACATAAGGGGGGGGGGGGGGGTATTTAAATTATTTGTAATACTATTTTTATACTTAAAAATATTCAGAGTAAATAATTTATAATTAACGAAAACAAGCAGCTGGGATAAACCTTGTACATCTATGGACCCGTCCAGTTGCAATAAGCGTATATAATAATCATCAAACATAATTTCAACCGTGTCTTTTATTGGTGGTAGCACTAGCACAAGTCTTGCCAATTGTGTGCGGCTTACTAGCTTGCGCGATTGCAAACTAATCAGGATGGCGGCTTAGAGATTATTAATGCTGGTGTAATGCGAAAGCTTCGATTTCGACAAATTAAGCTGTTCCAGTTGTCTTTCAAAAAATTCTAGTGGCTTGTTTTTAAAATCCGGATGCTTCGTCACAAAATGCCAACGCAATTTGCTCGGACGCATCCTATTCTCTGTTGCAAATTTTGTTGCATATTATTTTTACTTTCCCATTTTTTCATATATTACTTTATAAATAAAGTAAATTTTGAATTTTTCGCGACCCACTAAAAATCGGCTCGCGACCTACAGTTTGGGAAACGCTGCTCTAATGTAATAGTGCAAAGTATCCCATTCAAAGCACATACTATGTAGGTACATATGTACATCGCGAAGGTTGTATCGTGTGTTTTTCGGGTCAACGATTGGTGATTAGAGCTGATTAACTTTTGAAGATCAAAGGTCGCTAGTTGCTGATAGCGCACGTAAACAACACCATTACAAAATCGAGTACATCCGTGGGGTATTTTATAACGTGTTGCTTAATTTACGTATAAAGCTGTGCTAAAAATAGACAATGAAAATAACGAGCTACGGTCACTTTTTCCAACGCGGAATTAGTACTCTTGCTTTAACAATAGATAACAACTTTTGAACTTTTATAATGCTCAACAAATACAGTAAGAGTGTCGAAATGTAGCCCAAAGTTTGATACGTGCGATAAACTAACATTGAAAAGTTCAAATGTTGACGCAGTTATTACTTTCACATTCGTACGAATTCGCATTATCGCAGGGAGATTAGGAATCTACCGCAGCCATACAACATGCTTTTCTAAAAGAGTGTATTTTCTTAATCATCGTCGTCATTTTCAGCCGTTCACCATCCACTGCTGGATGAAGGCCTCTCCAATCCTCCGATTCCACACATTCTTCTCAATTCATCAGCCAGTCGTCCGTTCGGTCTACCTCGCTTTCTTTCACATCCTCTCGGATACCATTCAAGTTTTTCTCGCGTGCATCTGCCATCCATTCTTCTCGCTGTGTCCATCACATTACCACTACAACTTATTCACACGTCCCGCTATATCTGCCACTTTGGTCATGCTTCTTATCCATGTATTCCTTTTACTTCTTCTTCTTCTCTTATATATCTTCTCGTTATACTGAGTGTACGTCTTTCCACGCTTCTCTGTGTGCACTGAATCTTACGTAACATTCTCGAATTTAGCATCCACGTTTCACATCCATACGTTAATAAGCCAACTCTGCTGAAAGCACCAACAAAATGCATAAATAACCATTTCCACAGCGTACAGTACAAAATAGAAACACTGACTATATAGACTTTGAACGTAACTCGGAAAGTGTAATTTTTCGAGCTTAAACTTCGAGGACATTACATTAACAGCTTGGTGATTTGAAAGTTTGGACGCATATTCTGTAAATGCTGAGGCGTAGAAAGCTGATCTCAATATTTTTGCAAGTTTATTGTGTCGGACGCCGGATGTAGAGAAGAATAAATAAAACGAATAATGAAACTAGGATGGAGTGCTTTTGGAAGAATGAACACAGTTTTTAAATCCAACATTCCGCTATGCTTAAAAAAGAAGGCACACGACCAATGCATACTGCCAGTTATGACGTATGGATGTGAAACTTGGATGCTAAATTCAAGAGTGCTACATAAGACCCAGTGCACACAGAGACGCATGGAAAGATGTACGCTCGGTATAACAAGGAGAGATCGTAAGAGGAATACATGGGTGAGAAGCGTGACCAAAATGGCAGATATAGCGATTGATTCCAGCCAAAAGTATGCTGGCCACATCATCCGAATTCAAGAATGTTTTGAAAGGAGATTTTGTGCGGCCCGTGAACAATTAGAAGATAGATAAATTGGCCCTTCTATCAAATACGTTGTGCACCACTGCTCAAGACAGACAAGAATGGAAGAGGATTGGATATATATGGAAAGATGTACATATGTATGCTTGATATAACAAGAAAAATTCGTAAGAAGCGTGACCAAAGTGGCAGATATAGCGGAACGTGTGAAAAAGTTGAAGTACCAATGGGATGGCAGATGGACAGAAGAAATGGTGGAATGGTAGACCGAGTGGACGATGGGCTGAAGTGGATTGACGAGGCCTTCATCCAGCAGTGGATGGTGAACGGCTGAAAATGATTGTTGATGACGATCGTGTCGGACAGTTGGATCGTTGGACAGGACTAAAGTTTGAAGCAGAATAGCAAATAGCACTCGGGGTGGAAGAATATGGTTAGGGGATGAAAAAAATGTTCGTGTGACCCTGGTGAGAGTAGAGACAGGGCGCGCCGGCGCCTGTCCGGGGCTGAGGGGTTTGAGGGGGTTTGAGGGGTTTGAGGGGTTTGAGGGGTTTGAGGGGTTTGAGGGAATTGAGGGGGTTGAGGGGGTTGAAGGGAGCCAAGGGGTGGTTGTATGGGGGTTGAAGGGGAGTTCGCTTCACTTTCACTGCGGCCCGGAGGTCACCGGCCGCGGCCGCTTTCACTCTCGCACTATCAAATGGTATTTACCACCGGTTAGTGTGAACATATGTCCGGTTAGTGTGGACACGCGTGTCCGATACCTACCCTACTCTACACTACACCTCATCAATTTACCCCCTCCACGCGTACGCTCGGGAAATTTTAGCATTTCTCCATTGCATCATCGCAGTGCGATTCAATTCAATACAAATATCAATTTCGAATTAAAATGTCGTTTCGGTGTACGCACAACAGTGAAGTGGAATCGAAATTAAAATTTTCCAATGCTAAATCGGCAGACTGAGAATGTTGTCGTGTTCGATAGATCCCCTTTGCAATAATTGTTTGGTCGCAATAATCACATCTCACATCGCCTCAAACAGGTACCGAACAAAATAGTGTATTCTATTCGAGTTGTGATTTTTTATTTATTTTATAAAATACATTTTACACACAATTTAACTTTTTATGTTTGACGATGAGTTTGCATACGCGTGAATAATGAACAATTTTTTTTGGATATTAAAATAGATCAACCGTAGTACCTATTACTGAATAATATGCTAAAAATAAACACTGAACATTTGAATAATCTCACCCATATTGTCATATTCACCCGTTCACTATCCACTGCCGAAATATTATCTAAATATATTAATTGATTATACATACATATACAGGAATGCTTTTGTTGTGTGTTTTGACTTTTAAATTGCAGAAATTAATGATAGAAACAGCATTTTGTCCATTTCAGGTGTTAAAATCAAAGTGTAACGATGACTGGTCATTCAGAATCACCGGACTCGTCTTCGAACTCATCAGACGGTGAGAGAACAAACGGTGGAGCGATGCATACCTTAGCACCGGCTAGATCTCCCAATCAACCGCTGTTACACCACTTACAGGTTTAATTGATTCCACCAATTGACTTAGATATGCCTGTTAAATTTTGATCTTTGATAAATTTTTCAATGAATAAAATTCTCGGGTGTATTTGTATTTTAACTGTATTAAATTTGTTTGAATTTAAATGTGCTCTTTTTAGAATGCTGGTAGTAATGGAGATGTGATAAATGGTATGGAAGCTGAGTATCCGTTGCCCGTTCCGTTGGCTCCGTCCGCGACACCGGTGCAAGTTATCCTGGATTCAAACGATTCAATGCTCCGCTTGGACAATTCGTGTAGCAATGGTGTATCGACTAATTTCAAGGAAAAGTTTGAAACTTTGAGGTCGTTGGATCACCACTCGTCGCTCAACGCGGACAAGAACGTTCACGACTTAAATATCTTGTCGAAACTCGACTCGAATCCATCGATGATGATCACGTCAGAGTTGTTGCGGCTAATTCCCGGCGAAAATGACACGATCGACGAAGGTAGTGTAATGAATCTAGATTGTAATTGTCAAAAAAAAAAAAAAGTGTAACCGAGAGTGCAATAAATATACATGTGCATTGAAGTGACGTTGTTTGACATTTGCACCTGAGTCCATTTGAACCGTTTAGCATAATCTTTCTCACGTTATGCTCTCGTTTGTTGCAGATATCCTCAACGAAGAGAACAATTGTAGCTTTAACGAAATGTCTACGGACGAGATGGGACACTACGGACGGATCAACCACTGCGGTATTAACAACGGTCCGAAGACGTGGTCTCAACAAGATATGGAGAATGCTTTAGATGCTTTGCGAAATCATAACATGAGCCTAACAAAAGTAAGTGTATGTATGCACATAACCATTCAAAGTATGTATAAGAACGTTTAAGAAAATAAACAACTTTGAATTTCCCTATTAGTAATACTAATTCTAGTAATTTCAAAGGATGATTAAAATTGTTTTTTTTTTTTTGACTAGGCATCCTCAACATTCGGTATACCATCTACCACACTGTGGCAAAGAGCACATAGGCTTGGTATAGATACACCTAAAAAGGAAGGACCATCAAAGTCGTGGAGTGAAGGAAATCTGCACAATGCACTACAAGCGCTGAGAACAGGAACTATTTCTGCAAATAAAGCTAGCAAAGCTTACGGTACCGAAAAAGTTATATTATAATAGATAATTAGTCTATGCATAAGAAAGATTTGTTTTGATAAATAACAGTAAAGACTTCACTCAATATTATACTTTTGTTCAATACAAATACATAGTAAATTCCAAGTATTCATTGTAAACGCTCAATTGATAATAAATGTCCAGTATTAAACGGTAAACGTTCCGTATGTAATATTTACTTGGCGTAATTAATTAAAAATTAGCAATACTAAAACACCATTTTACATGTACAACATTCTAAACAAAAATGATTTTGATTTTTACTGAATAAAACCAAATTACATGTTGAGCAAATTAAATATATGCCATTTAAAACTCCAAATCTTTACCTATAGATACATAACTAAACTTTAGGTTAATTTATTAAGTATTTGTTTTGTCAATAGGTATCCCTAGTAGTACTTTGTATAAAATAGCAAGACGTGAAGGTATTCGATTAGCGGCACCATTTAATGCAGCACCGACTGCTTGGAGACCCGGAGACTTAGAAAGAGCTCTTCACTCCATCAGATCAGGTCACTCTTCAGTGCAGAGAGCATCCACTGAATTTGGTATTCCTACTGGTAACTACAATTTTTTTGTTGTCCACATTGAATTTGTTTTGTTAAAAAGAATTTACTTTCCATTGAATAATGTTTTGAATGTCTCATCAGGTACATTATACGGTAGATGTAAAAGGGAAGGCATAGAACTGTCCCGTTCTAATCCGACACCGTGGTCCGAGGACGCTATGGGAGAAGCTTTGGAAGCTGTAAGGTACTTAAACGGCAAATTTGCATTTACACTTTGTTTTGATAAAAAAAAAACACCTTTTAAAAGTCTTTAAGAAATTGATTTAAATATTGTATTATTGATTTCAGAATTGGACAAATGTCAATTAACCAAGCGGCTATACATTACAACTTACCATATTCGTCGCTGTACGGTAGATTTAAACGGTGCAAATACGAAGGTGATATGGTGAATAACGCGGAGCCCCCGCTCCAAGTGCACCCGATCCACGATCTGCATTCGTCGCAACAGGTAATCGAATACATACTATATTGAAGTACCTAATAACAAGCATCCACCGTCGATTCTAATGTACATCGTTCAAGCAGATGGCTCAGACACCATCTTTGAACAGTGGTGTGCACGAGCATGGCATGGTGCACGATAATTCATCTCGGCATCCGTACTCGGTTTATCATCATCACTCTCTGTCGATGCCAACGTCAATGCACGAACACTCTGAGCCCAATAGCGTCGCTCATAGCAATCAAGATTGTGTCTCTATTAGTTGAGTGCTTTAGAAATCATCGGATACGATATATTTTTGTTGAAACGTAACGTGTGTGTTCTTCGACCGACATCGTTTTATATCTCATGTATATTAGGGTTTCGTTGATTTAACTGAGAAATTTCAAGTTGTATTATTAATATTTTATGTGATATTATTGTAAGCGTACGTTTTGATGATGCTTCACCGATTTTGGTTCATGTGACGAGCGACAAGTCTGCCCCGCTACGTAACAATCAATAAGGCCTACATTAAAATGTGTTGAAAGTATTCACATGCAAATTTGTCAATATTGTAAGCAAGGGAAATTTTTAACTCAAAATTAGTCTACGGCGACATTGTGAATCTACTTAATGTTTTATTGATTGATTAAGTTGGTTAAATTTTCATTAGAATATAAATATGTTAATATATTTTTAGGGGCAGGTATGATAATAGCTGTCGGTATTCTTTATAAATATACAATTTTTTTTCTATATTATGTCTAGTTTCTGATACTAAAGTGTCACTATGTTACTAAATTTAATTTTGTATCAAATTCGTTCAGTTAACATTACATATTTGCAGTTAAATTTATTGTTTGAGGGAAATTATACGATATGGTGATTATTTTAGTATACTTTATAAACGTCCTTAAAAGCATCCGTTTTTTTGTATATTTGTTATAGTTATCGTTAGATAAAAAAAAACAAATGTATTTTATTAGAAGAGAAAATAAATTAAAGAACATGTGCACTAGACAATTTGTACATAGTTAAATTTAAGACTACCGTGAATTGAACGTCTGTTGAATCAATCTGAATTTAGTGATTGAAAGATATTTTCTTGGAAAATATTAAAAAAAAATTGATCAATGTAAATCTTGCTTTAGCTGCATGATGTTATGAAATTAGTGGGCAATATTTTTAATGTTAACTTAAAAATTTTATTATGTATTTATTATATTGTAGTGATGAAATTATGAATTTCACTAGTCCACGATTTGTTTTTAATCATGTAATGGAAATTTTGTTCAATTTTGACATTGGAGTTTTAGAGAATTGCTTTAAATTTTAGTGAAAATATTTTATAACAATTAAATTGTCAAATCTACAGGGTTAAAATTGGTACAATACGTTTCATTTTCCAGTTTGAATTGTTTTATTAAAATTATATCCTAATTTATTAATCCAGGATATACACCACACGTTATTTTATGATTGTACTTTGATAATTATGGAAAAATTGTGGTATTTGACTTCAGCTCGTTTTATAAAATACGGTATTGGCCCCGAATGATGCAAATTATAAACCATTTTAATGTAATGTCTTCTATTGATGGAATTTTAAACCATAAAATTATGTCAATAGATGTCGTTTTATTATTATTGGTTTGAAACTGTGCTAAATAATGGTATAAAAGTGTGGTAGGATCATTCCCGACCAGTACTCAAAACTTTATGATTATGAACTTGGTTTATTTATGTTTTTCTTGTGTAAATAATAAGATAATAATATATAACGCAATATTAAATATAAATTAAATATTGTGTAGCCAAAGATACGTACCTTTTGCTTTATTATTAAAAAGTTAAATCTATAAAAGTGACTTAAAAGTGAATAGTAATATTGTATTCTATAGTGAACTTATAATAACTCTTGACGATCTGTAAATTCTGAAAATAGTATTTTGAATATAATGCAACTTCATATGCCTAAATAAAAAAAAAAAAAAAAAAAAAAATATGAAATGTGAATTAGCAATAAAATACTTTGAATACATTGTAAGGTAACTTCTCGTTAAGTCATTAAATGGGAATATTTTATATATCACTATTAATGAACGTAATTTTTCTAATCTAAGCGAGCAATGGAAGCCCGAAGAGGTTTTAAATTTTATATAAAATCTCTTATAAGGAATATTGTATTAGTACAAAAAATATAAGGGTAATCTTTTTAATAAAATTTTGCATTATTACATGAAAGAAGGAGTGAATGTTTATATTATAATAATATGATTTTCTCTATGTATTACTGATTAATCGTACTAAAGTTTAGGAATTTAATAATCATCTATATTTTACAAGGGATGCATTAAAATTGGAATAAATATTTAAATCTGAAAAGTTCAATGTAATCCAAATGATTGTTTGGAATATGATTTTGTATTCATATGTCTGTGCATTTATACATTTCTTCAACAATAACAGAGTTCTCTCTTGGATGTTAATTTTGTATCCTAAACATATTTCAGACATGATATATTCACAATATTCAAAAAAACCTGTCCACAGTAAATTGTGATATAAATTAAGCATCCCCTTATTCATTTTAACGTTGTGTTTTATAATGACTTTTATGCTGTTAAATACCTCTACATTTTTAATTTAATAAAAATATTTTTTAAGTACCGGAATACGACTGAAAATTATTAACTGTGATAACTGTTTTATGATTTCCTTATTTATCAAAAGTAAATTTCAATTAAAACATTTTTCAACATTAAAGACATAGAAATCTTAGTTTGGTTTATATTCTTTCATACACTAGGAATATAATTCCTACCAAAGAATTTCCTTATTATGAATTATGATTTGATAAAATTCTGAAAATGTATCCAGGTTCTCTCGATGACAGAATCTTTTCGTTGCATTTATTAGGTTATCTTATCTGATGAACCAGGATTACCCTTCATTTCAGATATTTATCTTATGAATTTAAATTTAATGAATTGTTAGAATGAGATGTAAAATATGTGGCCATTTATTTATGTATATGTTGTGCTATTTAGAAAATAATAAATGACTGATGACATTAATCGTTTTAAAATATTATACCTTATCTTACCTTTAACCTTAAGTCCTCCAAACAGGCAGTAATACATTTTTTAATGAAAATAAAATGATTTTGAACAGAAAGGGGTTTATAAATTAGAACAATAAAACGACACAGTTCAAAATGATTTTCAATATTTTTTAATAAACATTTGTCATCTATCAAAATTTAACATTTTCCAATGTAATTCAAGATGCACGAAATAAATAATGCAAGTTTTACAAAAATTGAGTTCGCACCATATATCGTTAATGCGATACGCAAGTTTTGATATTATAAATTATAAACGTACAAAACTTTTACATTAGATTTCAGATGACACGATCTTCACGGGAACTGAAAATGGTGTTTACATTTTAAAAGTTCACAAGGCATTCATAATAATTGGCAATAATTACAAATGCGTCAAAGTTATTTTGATTTTATCTTTTTATAAAATATTCGTCGACCTACAAAGTACGATATAAGCTACCTATATACTTATAAAATAAATTACGTATTTGGATTTACATAAGAGATAGGCATATCCACTAGACATTTATACAAACGGCAGTGAAGTTAATGATTACCATTCATTATCAGTATATATAATATATTTATACATTCCATTCACTACATTGGTATACTCGTAAGGCTACACAATTTTTGTCTTTTCCTTTTTTAAGTCATTTCAGTATTAAATTCACAATAGTAATAATAATATACAAAAGTTCACATACTAAATAATGTACAAGTGCTATATTATATATATAATATATAAGATACTTTTGAAAGATCTGATAAAATTCACGTTAAATTAAAAAATAATATACATGATACAACGCGTTACGAGTAAGTTTCAAAGACTAAACATTGTAATTTATATAAACATATACTTAGTAGTAGACTAGAGAGCTTTGATTTGCGTCGGTTCGCAAATTTTCACGGGATAGTCCGGCAGGCTGACGATGACTGAGTGGGGATATATACACGAAGGAGAGGGATTCGAGCCCGGTGCCGGCAGGGATATTGGGGTCGAGGTGAGGGCAGTCAGTCACACGTGCGAACGAGGTGGCGGAGGCCTAGGAACCGGTCCCGTCTTATGGGGACGCGGTTTGATCAGAGCCGCTCCCGCTCCTCCGCCAGCTCCGACTCCAGGAGGTCCGCTGACACCCAGAGCACGCCGGCAGAACCGCTTCCACGAATCGAGAGTTTTACCGGACCAGATCCAAACGCCGGAGGTGATTCCTACGGCCAGAGCCATGAAGTACTTGAGCATGAGCAGGGCGTATAGGGGACGAGCCGCAGGTGCCGGAGAAGCCAACGGACCCGAGTTGCAAGAGCAAGCCAACCGTCGCAACCAAGAAGGATGCAGAGCGGCCTCGTACAAGTGGCAACCCAACACAGCCGCGGCCGGCACCGTATACAAAACGCTAAATATTCCAATGCGGATCATCAACTTTTCCAATTTATCAGCTTTCGATCCGGCTCCGGCGCCTCCCTGGCGTTTGATAACAGATCTGATACGGAACAGCGATACAAATCCAGCGACTAGGAAGCTAGTGCCCGCTGCTAGATACACTAGCAGGGGTGCTACTACAAAGTGTTTTAAATTGTCCGGGTCGAGATTACCCACGTAGCACCCTCCGGCGACCGGATCGCCGTCCACTGCGGCACTCAGCAGGGCCGCTACACTCTGAGCGGCCGGAATCAACCATGCAGCTAGGTGGAAGTATTGAGAGTATCCGGCGATGGCTTCGTTGCCCCACTTCAGTCCGGCTGCTAAGAACCACGTGAAGGACAGTACAACCCACCAGACCGACGATGCCATTCCAAAGAAGTACACGAGGAGGAATACTAGAGTGCAGGCGGCGGGACCCGAAGCAGCGTGCCTCACGGCCGGCCCGTCGCACGCTACCTCTTCGTGTCCCAGGAAGATTCTGGTGAGGTATCCGAGGGAGACCATGAAGTAGCAGGCCGAGAGGAAGACTATGGGCCTCTCAGGGTACTTGAACCTTTGAGTGTCTATGAGAAAGGTGGTGAGAGTCATTAGGGTGGAGATGCAGCACAGGCCGCTCCAGAGAGCCACCCAGACGGCGGCGAACTCCCTCTCGTCTGGGGTGAAGAATGCGCCTCGGCATGGGAAGGCACAATCGGGGACCCCTGCGAGACGAGCGCCCGACCTGTTGCCGGCCAGAGGCACCAGCGGAGGTCTGCAGCGGCAGCCGCACTCTCCCCCGCTGCCGGCCCTCCCCCCTGGTGGCTCCCGGTTTTTTTTTGAGTTTTTCCCTTTGCAGATCGGTTTGGTGTTGGTTGCCGGTTGTTGGGGCTGATGTGGTCTCTTAGTGGGTCTAGCATCTCCTGAAGAGCCCCCGCTGCTGCTCGCAGCCAGTTCACTCTCATCCATACAAAGGTTATCCGGATCTCCAAATACAGGCAACCTCTCACAGGCCATCCTCTCCGGCCATTGGAAGTTGTACGTCTGCATAATGGGAGCACATCCAGCTCGAGCCCTCTCGCAGACACTCCTGCAAGCGGGCAGCGGTTTCAAGTAGTCCTCCAAGCAAATGGGAGTGTATATGGAGCACAGGAAGAACTTTAGGTCGGGCGAGCATTTGATTTCGACCAGAGGCCAATACTGGTGCACCTCGAGTCCTGCCTCCTCCTGGCTGTCGTGGTTGAGCTCGTTGGGGAACGAGGTCAGATTGTAGGGGATTCCCCGACACATGGGAATGGTGATCTCCTCGCATCGGGGTGCAGGAGTTCCACCTCCTGGAAGTCCATCGCTGAAGGTTCTGCCCGAGAGGCAAACCAGCGCGAGTACGGCCGCTCTTAGCGCCCCCATCTTCACCATTTATATCATACTCTCTTTGTCTATTTTCGTGGCGAATTCTCTCTCTGCTCAGCGGCGATTAATCCTCCGGCCACTGCACACCTGAAAAACAACATATAAATGCGTCAATAATAAATAACGTAAACATCGATGAAACTTGCGTGAGCGGGTGTGCGAATGCGAGGGCAACGATTTAAAACGAGGCGATTGCAAACCGTTCGGTTCGTCGGTGTGTACGCAGCATAATGCTGCGTTCATAAATCATCGGACGTTATTGTGTGGAGCGGTCCACACAGTAGCAACCATTCGTCGGTGTGTACGCAGCATTTTTTACTTCATTAGAAAGAATTGTTCAAATCAAAACGAAGATTATGATCTGAAATGCTGAAATGTTTAACACTGATAGCTTCAACAGCTCGTACAATGTTAAGCACACAATTAGAACCGCCGAATTTGCTTTGTTTTTAAGTATTCTGTGTATGGAAGGCCTTCAGATAAAAATTCCATAAACATTTAGATTAAGTTTAGAGGGTTCATCCAGGTAAGCAAAAACACGGGAATCCTATGTTATGCTAAGTGACGAAACACATCGTCTATTTTATTGCTGCTAACTGGAAAATGGATGTTAAAAAGCGTGCAATCAAAGTAGGTAATTATTTCCAACTTCCGTAAAATTTGATAGATAAATTGTACAATTTGAACAATACCTAATCCATAAAAAGCAATCGTCAAAAAAATATCATTAAAAAGTCACAACAAAATAAATTTTAATTTAGTTAATATTGTAGTTATAGAATATCGCTATCTTAATACTCATATCGTGGGGTAGATTAAAAAATAAATTTTCAACAAAATTAGCATAATCATCGAATCGGTAGTACAATAACAACAATTTACACTGATTTATATTTATTGATAAGCAGTTACATTATCGAGTTGATGAATGATAAGCTAGTTGCTTCACATTGAGCAATCATCGCTTAAAATTGTAAAGAAATTAAATGCGATGTGATTTTTTCTACAAAACTTTAAAGTGAAACATGTAAAATGTTTAGAAACGGCGGTTTGCAGGGGTTACAAACAAAAAACCATTCCAAATATAGACGTTAACGAACACGTGCCGTAAATGTACGCGTGTTATTTTAATGTGAACATCTGATGATGATTTTTTTTTCTACATATAATAAACATTGAAAAGAATATCGCGTTTCTAAAACAGAAAATAACAACGCCTATGTACATACATACATATGTACATAATGTATTACAGAAAACGATGAACTAAAAATAGTAATGATCGTATCGCGGGGGGTCACTTATAATTCAAGATTATTTGAATATGCGGAAGGCGCGTATTTTGACATTTTTAATCAAACGGAAAAATTGAACAATGCCATTATCCTGATTAGTCACTGTCACAAGAAATTACATACAAACTGGACATGTCAATGATAATGTTATCAAATACACAAATTATAATAGAACTACGTACATATATGCGACTGTAATATTACGAATAATTTTAGACGCGATATACATTTTTGGAAACGGTCGGTTCAGCACGTTCATTGTGTTTTTCGATGAGACGCTTTTCTGTACCGCGAGAAAAACGGATCACGAATGACCACCATTAGACAAATTTAACTTGTGAAAGTCCTTTGCAACAAAATTAAGTAAGGAAAACAAAGACAGCTGGTCATATATATAAAATATCATAGATATGCCATTCCAAACAAATTTGCCCGGAGAAAGCGTCAGAAGGAACGGGGGTGTGGGGGGGTCTAAAGTGCGGGGAATTCTCACAAAAAAGAAGTCCCACAAAAAAAAAGTCAAGCAAAATGCATGTCCTTTTTGTATGTCATTTTTCGGCCGCTAAGGCCAATCTATGTTATTCTACATCTATGCAGCTGGTGGTATTTTTCACAGGGGTGTATTAATGTATAATGCCCTCCCGGAGTGCGTCAAGTCTTCTAAGACAATAGATGCATTCTTGAAAAGTGTGAGGAGACACCTCTGCGAGAGATAGTAGTTATGTATAAGTATAGTGTATAATGTGTAATTGATTTATGTAGTAAGTTAAATTAGCTAATTAGCTTTTATTATATAAAATTTAGTGAATTGTGTATCTATTTTTCTAATTGTAACAAACAATTTAACAGGCCACAACTAATTTCAAATAGAAGATCACACTATTCAAAGTTCACTTTTTAATACGCGCAAACAAAATCACAATCTCACACTTGCGAAACGGCACAATTTCACACAGATACGACATTATTTAATCAGCGTTTATCTCAAAGGAACAACAAAACGACGAAAAAAGAGACAGCTACCGTAACCGAAACCGCAAAAAAAAAAAAACACAGATAATAATCAATCGCTTGCATTCCTCCGACCAAACGGGTGCAATTTCGAAGCAAATACAAAAAATACGAATACGACACACGGCCGATAGTTGACAGCCGGCGCGATAATAAAAGCGAGATAAACACACACGGTGCCGTTCGATACCGAAAAAAAATCGACACAACATCGCACACGGTGTACGTATATTTTATGTAATATGTATATTTTAATGTAATAATTGAGCACGTGTCGCGCGTTCGAATTTGGCGCGTGAAAAGGTTGCGCTGCCCTGTCGCAACAGGTAAGTGAAATAATGGCGCACACACACCGCACCGCACACGTAAAGAGTAAAGGCGGCGTCACACTGTACACAAATTGGACCAATGCCGATCGGGGCTCACCTGAGGGGTAAAAGGGGCCCAGCGGCGCCCCAACACCGAATTGAACTCATGCAAAGTGTTCGATACGACTT
Source organism: Parapsyche elsis (assembly GCA_022651745.1). Lineage (NCBI taxonomy): Eukaryota > Metazoa > Arthropoda > Insecta > Trichoptera > Hydropsychidae > Parapsyche > Parapsyche elsis. The sequence goes on from JAGVSN010000016.1 coordinate 461,038, forward strand.
TTCGATTCCAAAGCACGACTATCTGCGAGTACGACTCGCGGCGCACTGCCAGTCTGTATGTGAAACGACCGGCTCTCCCCCTCTTTCGTTCGCTTCTCTCCCCCTTCTCTCTAGTTTGCCCCCCCCCTTCCCTTCCCACTCGTTTCCCCTGTGCTCTTTTCGCCCCACTTCCCCTCGCCTCCGTGTGCGCGAGCCGATTGTATTTATAAAAGTTGGTTTTGTTCGGCGTGCAACTGTTCTGCGATCGCTGCCGTTTGTTCGTTCGAATTGTTGTTGCGAAATGTTACAGTTTATGTATGTACATACATATAATGAATTATGCCAAATTTTTTTTAAATTTACAAATAACATTTTAGTATTATCTGTTGATGATGAAAAAAAAACTAGAACTTTCCGCAGATACTTTTACAATCTGGATTGTTTTACGACGAATGAATAATGATAATTGCTTGTTTTTTCAATGTTTCGCGTGTTTGCCAGGGGCGGATCGAGGAAGAAATTCGACCGGGGCGTTTTTTTCTCAAAAAACTGGTGTACGAGTCCAATGTCATCATCATCATCATTTTCAGCCGTTCACCATCCACTGCTGGATGAAGACCTCTCCAAACCGCCTCCATTCTTGTCTGTCTTGAGCAATCTGCATCCACTTGACTCCACACATTCTTCTCAATTCATCACCCCATCTTCCGCTCGGTCTACCTTGCTTTCTTTCACATCCAGTATTTCCCGCTACGTGTCCAGCACGTACTGCTATATCTGCCACTTTGGTCATACTTCTTAACCACGTATTTCTTTTGGGATCTCTTCTTGTTATGCCAAGTGTGTGCACTGGATCTTTCGTAGCATTCTCGAATTTAGCGTCCAAGTTTCACATCCATACGTCATAACTGGCAGTACGCATCGGTCGTATGCCTTCTTTTTTAAGCATAGCGGAATGTTGGATTTAAAAACTATGTTCATTCTTCCAAAAGCACTCCATCCTAGTTTCATTCTTCGAATCCAATGTATGGAATTGAAACAATGTACATTTATGTATGTACTGCCGTCCTAAGCCCACTTAACGTAACTGACAAAAATTACGAAAATGAGTTAGATGTGTTTTAGGGGTTATGGGGGTGTATTCTTGCGATTTTTCACATCAAAATTAATGTATCTTCATCCAAAATTGACTTTTTTAAGCTTTAAACGTATCTGCATGCACCGAGAAATAGTATTACCAATAATTAGCGAAAATAACGTATCCAACAACATAGCAAATTCAACGTATCTGCGTGCAGATACGTTTTTTCGTCTAAGGATAATGCAGTTACGTTAGTTTAGCTAAGGAGCTACGCAAAGCTACCGAAGCATTTTGCTAAGCTAAAATAACGCAACTGTTAAAATACATATGATTTCCTAAGCAAATTTCACGTATAGCATATATAGTTATTAAAATGAAGTAGATTTCGTAAGCAAATTTAACGTAAGTGTAAAAAAGTGACGTAACTACTAAAAGTATTCATTTTTTTTTAATTTTTCCTTAGAATTATCAAAAAACAATAGAAAATAACCTCATGCACTAAAAAAAAGTTTAAATAAATCAGTAATAGATATATGAAGAAAAACACAAATTTAGAATAAAACTTTCAAGTCCATTTATCTCAATATTGTTGTTATTATTTTATACGTCGCGTTTCTTATTGAATAACGTTCACTAGGATTGTGTACCTGTGATGCATTTTTTTTCGTATACAAGTATTGATCAGAGATACTCTTATTTTCTATAATGAATTTACATGCAATGAAAACTGAACTCGAATTTTACGACTCGCCAGTCCATTGCGCCGTCGAATTAAACGCGTAAAATAAAATTTAAAATTAGCTAATGATTGCCGCCTTTATTTTTAGTACACTTCCGAATCGTTTACAAAACACTAAATTATCACACGTTCGCCTGAGAAGTTGCTTTCGATACCACTCTAAATTTTTCATCGTACGCGAACGCAAAAATACCTATATTCGTATTTTTACACCGATAGTATACGCAATAACTTCATCAACAGAATTGTCTTGCCGGCCACAAAAATAGCCACCCACGTCAAATCGACCCGAAAATTCTAGCGCGAAACAATACCATTTATTACGACGGGCGTATCATACGCCAGTGAATAAATAATTTTTGTATTCTCGTGTCGTTGTTGCTTATCTGAGGATCTATCGACCGCTCCTGGATCCTCTCGCAGGCCCAACCCTCGATTCATCTGAGTAAATAATCACTTGGAACGTTAGTGGATTTACGATATAGCGTGACACGGCCAGGATCGAAAACCAGCGGTTCCAAATTATGCACATTTGAAGACATACACGCACTCTCAAGTTGTAAATTCCTGATGATTTGTGAGATGATCCAATTTCAAACCACTTGAAAGCGTCAAATTCGTATGGTTAGTGTCGCAGAAAGCGATTGAAATTCACACACTGTAAGCGTATTGTGTGTGGCTCGAAATGAAATGGATCATCAAATTGCCAAGTCGAGTGTCTTTTTATTTTTGTGTTCAGACCGTAAAATCTGTACTAACGAGGATGAGGCCTAAATAAAACACAAGCAAGTAAAGCTGACTGTGGTCTAAAAATAGTTTATTATGGTGTGGATTAAATGTTAATAAAAAATGTATGGTTATGCGTCGCTGTTGTGAGGTATATGAACAGTGAAAAAAAGTTGACAAGATCGTTTTGGGAGATGTTGGTGCAAGAATTTTCGAATTGTTTGTTTTAAGGCATTGTCCCTATGAAATATGACAGGAGGGACGCGTGTATTTTTTTTTGTTGTTTTTAGGATGACTTGTTAAAAGTTTAGGCGTGTACAGGTATCTCTTTCTCAGTATCTGACAATAATCGGCTTGGGAAACAAAACGGATTTATATAAAATCAGAAAGGACATAATACCTCACGAGCGAAAAGGAACACAATTCCGCTTACTTTTTACCTGTCAATTGTGCCTATGCCTGTGTGGCATTTATGATAAGTGCAAATTATTATAATGAATGCAAATGAAGTGATTTAAAGCTTCCCATGGCGACATTCCTTAATTTCTGCGCGCGCGCGCGTGGAGACAATGGAGGATGTAATAAGGAAACGTCTGAGGGGTATTTTATTTTTTTTTTTTTCGGGAACGAGAGGATTAAACGAAAGGTGAGTAAGATACGTGCCAAAAATGAGAATGGTTTGTTTTCTATGTCGACTTCAGCATTTTTGTTTTTGTGTTTTGTTCTCGGTTGTGGACAAGATACGCTCAGCTATTTTTCAATGGAGAAATTATGCGCGGAAGATGGATGCACGGCATACGTGACATTTATTTAGAATGGATTTTTCACTTGGATTTGTGAGAATTTGTATAAGCGTTTAAATGAACGTCGAAACTACACGTATCGAAGTATACATACGATTGACTATAAATTTAATTTTCGTTCGTTTTGATTATTTTTTTGCGATACGAAAAGTTGTCCTCTCGAGGGTGTCCCGATATATTAAGCGGTCGCGCGCGCGCGAGACACTTTTTGGTGCCGTGAATTATGGGTGTAATTCAATTGATAAATACGATCATGTAGGTCGATAAAATTTGTAATATTTTCGCCCTTTTGTCCGGCGCAAAATGGCCGGGAAAAAAAAGTAAAAAATGTCTAAATAAAATGAATTTTCGTAGAACGGTCGCCTGCAGGAGGCCGTTATCTGCGGTCACCAGGGAGGACGATATTTATGGCCGTCCATTATCTCGGTGGCAGATTTGCATTCTTCTGCCTAAGCAGCATGGGCTGCACAACCACTTTCTATAGAATCACTTAGGGATGTGTGCTTGTATGTGTATTCTTTTCTAGGTACTGTGTACCTGTTTAAACGGTCGGGGGATTACGAAATTTAGTTGACACTGACGACCGCACTATTTTACCTGTCTACATATTTTCATCGTATCGACTTGTACAAAGTAGATAAAGAATTCAAATACTTATGTAAAAAAAAAAAAAATTCGGGTGTAGCCAACCCATGACTTTATCCATATATTTGAGGAATACAAAGAGTAACAAAATCATTTTTTTAAGTACGTAAGTAAATAAAACGCATACAACACCACGGCACCAACCAAAATACATACATACATATCATAAAATTACTGTGTTGAGTGCGCGCGCGTATATAAAATACGATCTTCGGCATATATTCAAATAAGAAAAACTACCACTTCCGGTTGGCGGATTTTGATCAAAATCTTATCAACTCTTAAATTTTATATGGAAATTATAAATATAAATTTTCGACTTGATCAATAGGGCAGTTTCTGAAATATTCTGTGGTAAACTTTTCGACAAAAAAAAAAAAAAAAACCCTACTTCCGGTTGACTGATTTTAATGATTTATTTTTTCGTAACTAGCAATTTTTTTCAGGAGTACAACATTATAATATTGTGACGATACTACATATTTAAAAGGCCGAAAAAAATAAAAAAAAAAAAATCGTTCAAGAGTAAACTGCCATTTCCGGTAGTCAGATGTTGACCAAAATCTCAGTATCTCTTACGGCTAACGTGAAAACTATAGATATGAAATTTCGACAAAATTCCCGGAGCCGTTTCGGAAATATTCTGTGGTAAAAGAATTTTAGAATTTTCTACAAGAAAAAAACCCTACTTCCGGTTGACTGATGTTAACCAAATTCCTTATGGCTTTCACACCTTACGTGAAAACAATAGATATGAAATTTCAGCTTGATAGACTTGATAGTTTCGGAGAAAACACACATACAGACACACACACACATAACACACACACACAGCCATACAGACATACAGACATTTTTTAGAAATCATGAAAACGTGATCAGGAGATGATACCTGATACAAATCAGTCAAAATCTCGAGGTCGAATTTTCGCACGATCACAATACTTTATCCGATTAGGATAAAGTAAAAAAAGTAGGTACATACATACATACATACATAGTATGTACATATATTTATGAAATCCAGGCAATGTGTAAAACAAACAACGCTTCACCAAATGACAAGGCATTTTGAAATACAGGCCCATAATAAATTATGATGCTTAAAAAAGAAGGCGACCAATGCGTACTGCCAGTTATGACGTATGGATGTGAAACTTGGACACAGAGCATTGGACAGAACAGATCGTGGAATACATGGATGAGAAGTATGACCAAAGTGGCAGATATAGCGGAACGTGTGAAAAAGTCAGAGTGGACACATAGCGAGAAGAATGGATGGCAGATGGACGCGAGAAACACTATAATGGTATCCGAGAGGATGTGAAAGAAAGCAAGGTAGACCTAATGGACGTTGGGCTAATGTATTAAGAAGTACGTGTCCAGTCGAATAGATGCAGATTGCTCAAGACAGACAGGAATGGAAGAGGATTGGATCCAGCAGTGGATGGTGAACGGCTGAAAATGATGAATACATTACATATGATGATCGTAACTTTAAATGCTGTGAAAATTGTTTGGATTGCTTTAAAAGCTAGTTTAAATGATATAAGTACAGTTCGGAGAAGCATGTTGCTATTTGATCAATAATTGTATAAATTGTAATTGTAATGCAAATGCAACAAATTACACAGCATTAAAGTCGGAATTCTCAGACATATACACATGTGCTTCAAGTGAAGAAATACATATATGTACATACGTAGTATAACTGCCTAGTCAATTGGTGAGGTGTGGTATTTTATACATAGTTTTCCTAGATTTTATATGTACATCTACATTTGATCCAATTTTGCGTTATATTACGCAAACACTTTCGAAATATTGCACGACTGAAACTTGAACGTAGCTGAGAAAAATTGTAATCCGGGAATAAGGTCCTTTTACAATGAGAGGATTCGTGATTTATATAATGTGACACGTGAGCACGGTAATAAGAGCCATATGGGACGTAATGGCATAATAAACTTTTTGCGATTCGACAGAAAATAAAGTACAGTATCAAAGAATGAACTCCAGGAAAGTTAATTTGCTCCCCAGGTATACCTATGTACAATAAAACCGTTAGTGTGAATATTGTAAATTTAAATTGCTTAAAAAAAATCACGTGGGAATAAATACTGCGAACTGTCTTGAAATAATGTATTACAAGAATATTAAATTAGTGAACGTCTCTTTCTCAGATTTGCTCATGTTTATCTGTCTGTGAAAAAAAAAAAAGGGACGAGATTCTTACGCGGTGGTAGGTATATGTTTTGTTATTATTATTTAGGTCCACCATAAGGTTTTTGTCAAGTGTGACAAAATAAATAGAGACACGTCTTTTCAATTAAATAAATACCTCAAAAACAGACAGGCACTCGACTTCCTTAGGTACGTTTTGAAAACTATTCAAAAATTATATATATAATATCCGACATCCGTCTGTCTGTCTGACTGCTGATAACGCTCGCTGAGGTATTTTATACACTACTATTAGATCGCCTCTTAATTTTCTCGTCTCCAAAGATGTGTGACTCATTTTCTTCAACCTTTCATTATTGGGTAGTGATCGAAGTTCAGATGGCATTTTTGTAATCATTCTTTGGACCCTTTCTAAACATACAATGTCTTTTTTGAAGTTAGGGTTCCAAACATTTACAGCAAATTCTAATTTAGGTCTAATATACATATATAGAGAGATCTAACATAGGATGTACTTCTACAAAATTTGGTGCAAATAGTGACGAAATTTATTAGGATCAACTAAACAGACACAGATAGACAACTATTCGTATACTTATTTATTTATTTATTTATTTATTACACGCCAAAAAAGGTTTTTACAAGAAAAAATACAAACAGAGAAGATTACAATACATATAAAATGTATTAAACTAAGAAGAGGAACTTCTTAAAGAAGGCAACACAGCTTGAGCTTTACTAAATGAATGCTCATACAGAAATAATCCAATAAATTCCCATACTTATTGCCAGTTATTAACCTAGGAATAGGAGATTGCATATAATAATAGACAGAAATACAAGCTGATAGACAAAAATTCGTCTGTCTATCTGCTGATAACGCTCGCCGACGTAAATAATTAAAAAAAACCAGAACGTCGCGCGAATGGGATTTGAACCCGTGATCACCAGGTTGGAATAAGTCGTGCCAACACTATCACCCAACGGAGGCGATGACGAACCTGCTACGATTTATATATCTACGATATCTCAATAGGCTCGCGACTTTGCTATATTGTTACGTTGTTGTATTATAGCGCGCCATCGATGCAACAACTATTAAATTTAATATTATTTTTCAGTACGGGCGATGAGAAACCGCTCCGTTGATATTCAACGGGCTCACACTAGTAAAAAATAGTACCCAATAATATGCGAATTGTCGAAGTTGTCACGTTTTAGCATAAAATGAATATGCACGAGTTAAATTAAGTCGTCAAAAATTGGACAGGGGTTTGTTGATCCCGGGGTGAATTTGCAGAGTGGGTTTGAGTTTCGACGCACTCTACCCCGGTTAGGTGGGAGTATTTCGCATAAAATTTAACTATGCTAAAATGCAACACTTGAGCAAGAAAGTAATGTTTCAATAATTAAGTAACGTTCGCGTGCTTTAAAGCGGTTACCCCTGGCAACGTACAGCGGCCCTCCACTTGACAACACCTACTGCACACGTGTCGCTCTCAACCCTTCTGAGGGATCAACTCACCCTTATCCATATGCATACGATTCAATTATCCCATTTTTACTGAGATTGTTTGCAATTTATATTTTCGCAGAGTATGTTGTATACCTACGTATGTATATGTTTAAATATTGATCTCTCTATTTACGAGTTGGTAAAAAAATGGCTGAAAATCGAACCTCGAAAATCAATTAGACGCAAGATACTTTAATACATTGTATGTATGTATAGTGATATTGTTTGAGCGCACAGTTTAACCAAAATTATGCTACTAATAAAATCGACTTTGTTCAAGTCATGAAATACAATTAAGCCCGCCACCGAAGGGGTTAGCGTTAGCGAGAAACAATCAATCAAAACCCTTTGAATATTCGCTCGCACTTTAAGCTCGACTTTCACGCGTCGCTCGATGGAAAATAAAATTGAATTTCGCGCGCAAAGCTCGACCCAACCTACATATGAGTCGCCTAGTTCCAAATCCCGATAAGTCCACAATATATAAAAAACGAGGATAAAATATTTTCTGGTTCTAAGAATGTTTTCAAACGATTGAATTATTCCAAATACCGCCAAGTGCGCCGTAAAAAAATATTGAAAATCAGTGTTAGTTCCAAAACTGACAATTGCACTATGATAAAAGCTGATAAAAGCCATATTTAGAAACAAACAACGATAAGTCCACGTTTCTAATCTCAATATTTTATTTAATATCAACAAAATTAAGTTTAAATGAGTTTAAACGCCATCAAGCAAATAAGTCTGTAGCCGAAAAACCGCGTTTGCGAACAAGTGAGTTTTATGGACTTATCGGGATTTGGAAGTAGGCGACTCATATATGTACATACTTTTTTTTTTTATTATTTACAAGTATAATATAATTTCAGATTGAACATTGTTTTTAAATCCAAAATTCCGCTATGCTTAAAAAATAAGGCATACGACCAATGCTTACTGCCGGTTGTGACGTATGGATGTGAAACGTGGAAGCATGGAAGGATGTATGCCCGGTATAACGAGAAGAGATCGCAAGAGGAATACATGGGTAAGAAGTATGACCAAAGTGGCAGATACAGCGGAACGTGTGAAAAAGTTGAAGGGGACACATAACGAGAATGATGGATGGCAGATGAACGCGAGAAATACTGGAATGGTATCCGAGCGGATGTGAATGAAAACAAGGTAGACCGAGTAGACTATGGGCTGATGAATTGAGAATAATGTGTGCGAGTCAAGTGGATGCAGATTACTCAAGACAGACAGGAATGGAAGAGGATTGGAGAGGTCTTCACCCAGCAGTGGATGGTGAACGGCTGAAAATGATGACACTTCACAATAGAAAGGGTCGTACGTCGTCATACTATTATATTATACTTAGTCAATGCCCGTTGACATTGTCATCGGGTGGTTAGCAGTGCATTATTTGCTGCGGACGTGATCATGCGACCGCACAAATTGCGTCGGCACATTGGGACGAATTGTTCCAGTGGGCAGAAGATGAGCTGATCCATTAATGCTACATACATATATACATGGGTGGGACGCGAAAGTTTGTGGTTCTGAAAAGTGGGTCGAGCGAAATAAGAAGCTTGGGAAGCATTGACCTATAATGTACATATTTGGTTCAAAATGTACCATAAATGTAGTAGAACAGCGTTTCCCAAGCTGTGGGTCGCGAGCCGATTTTTAGTGGGTCGCGAAAAATTCAAAGTTCAAAATTCACATTATTTACTCTGGATATTTTAAAGTATAAAAACAATATTAAAAATAATTTAAATACACCCCACCATGTCCATTAAAACTAGGTAGGTCGCGAAAGTTTGTCCTTCTATAACGTAAGTTTGGGAAGCACTGTAGTAGAGAGTTGAAAAATGCGAGCGCTTCGCGCACCCTTGCCGTGAGTGTATGTGTACTGCCGTCCTAAGCCCACTTAACGTAACTGACAAAACAACAATATCGAGATAAATGGACTTGAAAGTTTTATTCCAAATTTGTGTTTTTCTTCATATATTACTGATTTATTTAAACTTTTTTTTAGTGCATGAGGTTATTTTCTATTGTGTTTTGATAATTCTAAGGAAAAATAATACAAAAAATGAATACTTTAGTAGTTACGTCATTTTTTTACACTTACGTGAAATTTGCTTAGGAAATCATATGTATTTTAATAGTTGCGTTATTTTAGCTAAGCAAAATGCTTCGGTATCAACTAGCTAAACTAACGTAACTGCATTATCCTTAGACGAAAAATTGTCGTTGAATTTGCTATGTACCGAAATGTTGGAAAAAAGTATTGGTGATACTATTTCTCTGCGCATGCAGATACGTTAGATGTAATAGCTTAAAAACGTTTTTCATATAAAAAATCGTAAGAATACATCCCCATAACCTAACCTAACCTAAAACACTCATTTTCGTAATTTTTGTCAGTTACGTTAAGTGGGCTTAGGACGCCAGTGTACGCGTACGTGATGCGAGCGTTCTCCGGCTACCCGGCCAAGCAGACCCATGCGCTATTACATATATTTAGTAATTTCCTTCTCATTTTCGATGACTGGCAGTTTAATGCGAGGTAAAAAGTAGTGAACCCACATATGTCTCGAGCCGTACATTGTACAAGTTCCTTGCTAGCGCGAGGTGACTATGGATATTTTGACGTTTGACCCTCTAATAACTATGCCAAGGATATTATGAATGTATTTTATAATGCCCATATATCAAAGGGGATAGGGGGTTATTGAATTTCTCGTAAATTTCTCAAACGTCTAGCGGCCATTAGAGACTTGCGCGGAACTTTGTCTTTGTGGAAGACGCATTACAATGTAGTTACCCAGGGTAGTTTTGTCCGTCGAACTGCTGACCCGAGCCCTGCTAAGCAACCCTTCGCCGACCGAAACATTAGGGGTAATCAATCAAAATGTCCCGTGGAACACGAGGGAGACTCCATCGCCACCATAGCCCCCGGCGTTCTCGAACGCCGATCAATAACGCGCGGTAAAGTTCGACTGGTGCAACGGATTCAATTTGTCTTCTTTTTTTTTATGCTCTGCTATTTCAGTTCCAACACCCCCTCATCCCCCACTTATTCCCTAAACTCGCACGAGCCAGAGATTCGAAGCATACGTGTGACTTCGGGCGTTCATTCTTCAGGATTAGGATTACGGGAGGATGGATCGCTCGCCGCACAGTGTGGCGAAAAAGAGGTGTGCATGAATAAGTCATTCGGAAATTGAAAGTCTCGACTCGTAAGCGCGATGCAAATTTATCGTCGGAGTTGTACAAGGAAATTTTGCAAATAAATTGGACTGTATCCACTCGTGAGCGCTGTTGAATTTTAATTGAACCGTCGCAGAATCACTCGATCGCTCGTGTTCGATGAAACGTCTCCATTATAAAGCCCCTCTTCACAACCGACACGGTGTGGAATTTTCCTACGGAACCGTCGAATCGAGTCGCTCGTTATGAATCACGTGTAATGTAATGCTCGCTAATGTGGACGCCGTGTACACACTTGCCGTGCGAGTGGTTCGCCACGCAGGTTGCAGAGCGCGCGCAAAGTATGCTCGCGAACGCGTACACGTTTACAAAATTTGTTGCATTACACGCTCATGTTCGCTAATGAGTACGCGGCCTAAGTTGTGAATTGTCTCAATAGAGAATCATTTTACCGGGCGATAGTTAAGTGGTGTCGTAAGCGAAGGCCCGGGGTTCGGTCCTCGTATGTCGAATGATTTTCTCGACGGTTTTCGACCTTGAATATCGTCATTGGCAAGATCTGGATATTACTAAATCCAGAATTTGGGCGATACCAACTTGCATCAAAATTAATTCCTGTTCCTTCTCTCCCCCTTAGAAGGAAATAGGAAGCCATGGGGAAGTATCTTTCCCTAAAAATTTCACTATGTTTGTCAAATAGTGGAGGCAACGCTCGATATCAAGTACGTTACCCCCAGAAGAATCATTTTCCATTTTAAATATTTTATAATGAGATCTTCTAATTTTAAAATTGATTTATTATTTTTGGTACAAAACGAAGTTAAAATTGTACTTTTATGATACTTTATCGTTATATTAGAACTAGAGTATTTCCCGTTGACATCTAGAGCTTACGTGTCAAATTATTTTTAAAAGCTTCTATTTTAATGTATTTATTTTTTAGCAATATATATGTATGTATGCTTGAAAAAGAAGGCATACGACCCAATGCGTACTGCCAGTTATGACGTATGGATGTCAAACGTGGATGCTAAATTCAAGAATGTTACGCAAGATCCAGTGCACACATGGAAATATGTATGCTCGGTATAACGAGAAGAGATCGTAAGAGGAATACATGGGTGAGAAGTATGACCAAAGTGGCAGATATAGCAGAACGTGTGAAAAAGTTGGGAGTGGACACAGCGAGAAGAATGGATGGCAGAAGGACGCGAAAAATACCGGAATGTGTGGAGTTAACTGGATGCAGATTGCTCAAGACAGACAGGAATGGATGAGGATCGGGGAGACCTTCATCCAGCAGTGGATGGTGAACGGCTGAAAATGATGATGATGGTGATGATATATGTACATATGTATATTCTGGTTTTTTTTTTATTAGGAAATTTTTCGAACACAAATAAAAGTTTTAGTCTTTTACGTCAGTGGATATTTTAGTTTTAGTTGTGCAACTTATTTATTTATTTAACATGCAACTTTATTTATTTAACTTGCAACAGAAACATCTGTATATCCGCACACTGTCAAAATTTTTTTACAAGAAAGTAGTTTTTTGAATCAATGAAGCAAAAAACTAAGAGTATTTCGTAGAACTGCGTTATTTCTAGTTAGCATCTAGTTTACAGGAACCACCTGGGGATAAACGTCAAAAAGTACCCGCAGACTTTTTTTTTAACAAATCTGTTCATCCTCCGAAGGCGAAGTTAACGAGAACAAATGGAGAAACAATGTTCTAGGGAGCGAACTGTGCAAATCAAGAGAAATGGTGCCCAACTCCTGTGTGCACGTACAAGGGGAATAAACATAAATATTGAATCAAAGCGTGTAATTTTATTAAAAAAAAAACCCCATAACGATTACAAACGACTGTCATAAAAAACAGCTACAATGCATCGATTTAAGAAAAAAAAAGGTCATTATCTCTAAATGTTTTTCCTACGCGCAGTGAGACATTATAATGTGAGCGCTTAATTAAAAATCAACATTTTTACGACAGTTTATGGCGATAATGAGCACTGCGCAATAATTTACGACGAGTCTGTCAGAGCAATTATCCATTATATTCGTACACAAATTGATATAAAGTGTCAGAATGTGCATTTGAGGTTATTGAGGCGAGTCGCTGACAACGATGACCTTCGATCGAATGAGGCATGTCACACTGTCTACGAAATGATTGTATTTTATTTTCAAACATGCAATGTTGATTGCATTCTGTATTGTTCTAATAAAAGTAATTTATTATAAAAAAAATATATATATGTATATGTATATAGCCATGGTGACGGATAAACAACTTTGAAAACGTTACAAGCCGCTACACACACATTGAAGAGCTATATAATGGTGGGTACACATTGGCGAGCCGAACAGAGAACGACGAAGGGTTGTTATTGTGTGGAGTCCTTCGTCGTTCGCTGTTCGGTTCGTCAATGTGTACGCACCATAAGAGCGCAGCGGGAAGACGCCGTGTACACACACCCATACAATGTTAAATAATAAAAAAGCTTTCTAAGATCAACAACATATAATTATGTAGGTACATACATACATATAAAATACCATAGATATGCCATTCCAAACAAATTTGCCTGGAGAAAGCGTCAGAAGCAACGGGGGTGTGCTGGGGGTCTAAAGTGTGGGGAATTCTCACAAAAAAGAAGTCCCACAAAAAAAAAGTCAAGCAAAATGCATGCAAGGAGCGCATTTTGCATGCCCTTTTTGTATGTCATTTTTCGGGCGCTAAGGCCAAACTATGTTATTCTACATCCATGTGTAGGTATAATAAAAATCTTGAGAACAGAAAATGCCGAGAGCAAGCGTGAAGTTATTATGACAGCACATTTCGTGAAAGATAAACGTCACTGACTTCTTAGAGAAGATTATTGTCAAAAAAAAAAAAGTCAATCACGATCGTATCTGGATTGAGATGTCAGATTAGTAGTGACGTTCGAGAAAACCGAGAAAAATCTCGGCCCTGAAACGTCACTGTCGAAATTTATTTCGAGTGTTGTGTTTACGATTGTTTAAGCTATAAGCTTTTATCGAGAAACTACATCTATTTAGAAAATTTGACTATTGCACAATATGCCAACGACACAAAACTTCAAAATATAGCGTAAGTCACAGTATTCGTCAGATTTGCCTAGCAGCTACAGAGTATACGTACAAAGCTTAAAGGGCCTCACAAACCAGAGTGGATTATTATTCGCGAGCGGATAATAATCCGCTCCGGCTTGTGAGGCCCTTAAGACTACACGCTCTGTGAACATCGTTTTCTTATTAATTATTTAAGATAAGCTAAATTTTGTCCTCTTACTAATACATATATGTATATATTCAGTCACCCACACTATCAAAGCTTCTTACAGTTCAAAATATCCCTTTCCCAACTACAATTTTATCGGTTGCATGTATTGAAAGTGGGTGAAAAGTAAAGAGCAGTAGGAAAATGTCGTATAGCTCTTGCTATAGTGAGGCTACACGATGCACACGTTATAAATTACTCTCTTGTCCCGTCTTCTGGATACATCTAATGGTTACCTGATTGGTATATAGCCACAGCCCTTAACATCCTCCCCTTATGCGGGTATTCATAGGGATAGTTTACTCGCTAATTTACTAGTTCGTGTAATAGGCGAAGCTAGTAAACTATCTGGTTTTTTCGGCCGAGCGAGTGAACTTTACTCGCTACTACATATATGGCTAGTGTGACGTCACTTCATTTTGACAGTTTGAAGTGAAGCGGTTCATTTTCAGCTCCCAACACACATATATGTATATGAAGGTTTAGCCAAAATTGTATTATTAAAAATCGCATATTTACTAACCATATTAAAACCAAAAACCATTAAAACAAGTACTGTAGACTGTGTACAAAGACTGTAAAACAAGTTGAGGACAGCGCCATAGGCGATTACACGTGTAATAGTATTACTAGCTACTCGCTACTAGCTCTACGTGTCGGCTAGTAAACTAGCGAGATAGTAGCGAGTAAACTATCCCTGTGTAATACCCGCTTCAAACGGGATAGTGTTTTTAGCATGGCACTGTATGTATAATTTAAGTAATATTGGGGAGGACAATGCTTTATGATATCAAGCGTTGCCTTTTTACTATTTGACAAACATTTTACCGTCTGTCACAGTGAAGTAGCCGGGGAAAGTTACTCTCCAGTGGTGAAACCATTGCCTCCTGGAAGGAAGAGAAGGAACGGACGATTTGGTAGGCAGGTAGCTTTTTTAGTGACTTCACGCACTTTTCTATAATGCTTCGTGCTATATAGAGAGTGTTTTATTGTACGCGTACAATTACGGTGATGATCTTTTATGAAAATAAAGAAGAAAGAAAAAAAACAAAATAAAAATGAATTACGCAAGATACGAATGGCGGCTCATTTTTCCGGCCGAACTAATAGCATTTTATTATATTGCGCGTTTGTGAGAGAGGAAACGTGGGGCTTTCGAGACCGAGAGCATCTTTTACTTTTCATCTTTTATCTTTCCGCTCCTCTTTCGAGTGGGGAACTTTTTTATGATTAATTAGCAACCATTAGGACCGAGGGGATGGATGGACGAATTGCTCTCGTGCTAAATTTTACGTACAGTGGCGCCATCTGGCGGAATGGCAAGTTAAGCATTAAATATTCAAGGCTATCGGCAAATTGAAAAATGCGCCGCAGGCGAAACTATTTTCAAACTGTTCTCACATGTACAACGGTGAGATGCAGCTGACAATGAATGCAATATAAAAATCGTTCCCGAAATAAGTTCTCTATTTGACAAAAATTTAACTGTCTGTAAATAAGTAAAAAGATACTCTCCAGTGGTGAAACCATTATTTTCTTGGTATCTGTTTGTACTTTTTCCAAAGGTGGCGTACTTTTCACTTTTTTACAAACATTTTACCGTCTGTCATAGTGAAGTACATAACTAGGGAAAGATACTCTACAAAAGGTAGAGTAGGAATAGACTATGATTTAGTAAGTAGGCAAGAATTTTTTGGTGATGCCAATTTTACGAAACCACTTCACAACTAATTAAGATAAATAGGCAAATTTTAACTTGAACTTTTAACGTGAACTTTTGAAGATTCGTGAACGTGAACGATTTTAAACTTTTTTTAGCAAATGTTAGCAAGTTTGTTTGCAAGTTTGTTTAGCAAGTGGTTTAAAATCTAATATATTGCAATTGTTAATGCCCCTCAAAAATTAAATATGAGGAGTTTGGTTCTGCTGTAATAAAATCAATTTGGTGTCCTATAAATATGAAGTGTGGATGCAGAAAGATTTTTTAGTAAATATAATTTAGTGGTAACTGATCGTCGTACTAATTAAAAAGAGTCGTCTGTGGAAATATGTTGCATGCTTAGTTTTAATAAATTTTAAATTATAGTTATATATTATATTTTAATTCATGATTTTCGTCTCTGTATTTCTCCATATTGCTACTTTTTTTTTTTATTTGTCACGTTAGTTTTAAATTATTTGTATATAATAAATAAAAATATTTACTTTTTTTAGATAATTTGCTAAATAGATGCTAAAA
This sequence comes from Parapsyche elsis, assembly GCA_022651745.1. Lineage (NCBI taxonomy): Eukaryota > Metazoa > Arthropoda > Insecta > Trichoptera > Hydropsychidae > Parapsyche > Parapsyche elsis. The sequence goes on from JAGVSN010000016.1 coordinate 477,455, forward strand.
TCAAATATTTTATTCGCTCCAAAATGCCAAAATGACAAATCAAAATAGATGCGAAAAAGACGCGTCTCTAACAATGAGTCTTTGTCGATTTTATAACAATAAATTGACTCATAATGGTCGGTTTAAGAAGAAAAGAGCACGTGTTGCTACCCGTACAAGATTATGCGAGTGAAACTTTAAAAAAAATTCAACAAGTCACAAACACATACGCTTACTTTTATATATATGTATGTACATAGGTACATACTTTCACCGATACTGAGCAGTGAAACTGTAAATTCATTGTTTGATACATTTTCACTTATATAATAAATTTCTATACAGAAAAAAATATATTTTTTTAAATTTCCCTATCGTAAGTTGCGACCAGCATTGAAGACTATGTATAAAGATTGAATTTGTGTGTATCGATTGTGTAGACAGTGTGTCCAGGTGTCGTGTTGTTGTGTGTGGGTATCAATCGAGGTTAAAAGTCATAAAAATCATTCCCCGAGGCAAAAAAATCAGTCCTCGACCAAATAATATCAGTCTACTGATAAGCCCACACCGCGATAAGATTATAACCGATGCAATGGGTTTAGATATAACCGCGTGTTTCGTCCGTATCATTACTTAATTTGTTATACAGCGTGTCTCGAAAGCGATTCGCTTACGAGCGAATCGATCCTTCACGCTACCCGTAGGTACGTAGTGCCCGGCGTTACCCCGGCGCGAATAAACTGCCGAAAATTGGGCGTAGAATAGAGTTGTATGCCATTTTTTCGCAGTGGATTTTGTTCGATGGGCATTTGTTCACTCTCGAGTGCGTTACTTTTTTTATTTTGATGCACAGACTTTTTACGAGCGAGACTAACGCGTGTCGTAAAAGCTGAAAGTTGGAGTTTTAAAGCTTGGGCAAAAGTAAATTTGAATCGTAATGCAGCGTGCAGTGAATAAAGGCCCAGCACGCCGAGAAAATGGCAATAAAGTGCAGCTAGCGGCCATTATTCACACAGCGACCGAGAAAAACACTCGCTGAAAATTAAATTACATTTAGGATGTATGCACAGGATGCGACGAGTGAAGCGCATGCCTCTCGCGGTGGCATACGATTTTTATTACATTTCATCATCATCATTTTCAGCCGTTCACCATCCACTGCTGGACGAAGGCCTCTCCAATCCTCTTCCATTCTTGTCTGTCTTGAGCAATCTGCATCCACTTGACTCCACACATTCTTCTCAATTCATCAGCCCATCTTCCACTCGGTCTACCTTTGCTTTCTTTCACATCCTCTCGGATACTATTCCCGTACTTCTCGCGTCCATCTGCCATCCATTATGTGTCCACTCTGACTTTTTCACACGTACTGCTATATCTGCCACTTTGGTCATACTTCTTACCCATGTATTTATTTTGCGATCTCTTCTTGTTATGCCAAGCATACATCTTTCCATGCTTCTCTGCGTGCACTGGATCTTTCGTAGCATTTTTGAATTTAGCGTCCAAGTTTCACATCCATACGTCGTAGCTGGCAGTACGCATTGGTCGCATTCTTTTTTAAGCATAGCGGAATGTTGGATTTAAAAACTATGTTCATTCTTCCAAAAGCACTCCATCCTAGTTTCATTCTTCGTTTTATTTCTTCTTCTTTACATCCAGTCATATTCAACAACTGCCCTAGGTATAAATAACTATCAACTATCTCTACAATATGATTATCTACTGTGACTACGCTATGCGTGCAAAATTCATTAAACATAATTTTAGTTTTTTTAAAATTAATTTTTAAGCCTACTTTCCTACTTTCGTTACTTAATTCTGCTAACCTATTTTGTAAATCTACTGAGTTACATGCAACTATAACTATGTCGTCAGCGAATCTTAGATGGCTCAAATGTCTTCTGTTAATATTGGCCGCTGATTTTTGCCATTCCAGCGACCTAAATATGTCCTCGAGCACCGCTTTGATTAATTTAGGAGAATTTGTGTCTCCTTGCCTAACAGCTTTTTATTACATTTATTTCATTTAAACTTTGGTGCCGTCAATGGTTATAATCATCAATCCCTATTCGATAAAATAATTACGACTCTTTTTCTGGTTAATCTCACAGTCCCGACCAATAGTCAAAAATTTGTATTTTTAATTGGATTTTTTCCTCCACGGTTATTATTGTTTTATACACAGAGAAGTATGGGAAGATTTATGCTCGGTATAACAAGAAGAGATCGTAAGAAGAATAGAATCAAAGTGGCAGATATAGCGGAAGGTGTGAAAAAGTCAGAGTGGAGAAATACTGGAATGGTATCCAAGAGGATGTGAAAGAAAGCAAGGTAGACCGAGTTGAAGATGGGCTGATGAATTGAGTCAAATTTGTGGAGTCAAATGGATGCAGATTGCTCAAGACAGACAGGAATGGAAAAGGATTGGAGAGGCGTTCATCATCCAGTAGTACATAGATGGTGAACGGCTGAAAATGATGATGATGATGATGACATTATGTTTACAGTGATGGTATCTCTGCCATACACTTTTTTTGCCTTCGTATTGTAAAGTAAAAGTAAGTCATTTTAAATCGCGCGAAAAGTGCGTTCAAAAGTGAAATCCATTACGTTTGAAAGACCGTTTACCATAAAGTGTATTTGTTGATAATTAAAGTCAAAAATTGCGCGTAAACATCAAAAACGACACGAATACGAAATTACGTATCAAAGCGAGAGAGACTTTGAAATTACATTTTTATGTACAAAGTTAAATGCTCGAATTCGTTTTGTCGCAGATGAGAACATTTCGCTTTTAACTGTGAAAGTGAACTCGACGGACCCGAATTTGTTTGGCAATTAAAATTAAAACTTTTTAACCCTCTGTAAATACAGTCATTACGCTGTTACAATTCGGGTACGAGACAGTAGAACTATTTTGGAATAGAAAATTGAATACAAAGTAAGTGTATGTATGTATGTACACATAGATTTTTATGGCAATATTCTTTGTTAGTAACTAATAACAATGACAATCAACAGTAACTAACGGAACTATTAAGATATAAAAAATAAATTCAATACAGTTGAAACTGTACACAATGATGATCCTTTCATTGTATTGAACACTACCACATTTTCTTCAAACTGGATCGTAACGTAGTATAAATAAATTTTCAGGCATACTGTTGGGTAAATTTACGACGAAATGCGATTAGCGACGTTTTATTGCGATATTTTCAGCGAGAGTTTTCCGGCAAGTTTTCACCGTTAACGTTCCTGTGATAACGAGCTTTTAATTAACGACCGGAAAAGCGGGTCGTTTCCAAAGGTCGATTAAAATTAGCTCCATGGAAATTATTACTATAACCATTAAAAGTATATTATTGCAGGTAAGCAGCGCAAGAAGACTTTTAATGCCATTTTATAAAATACACTATTCGACGTTTCACAATAAAAAAAAAAAAAAACGGACCTGTTTGAACGCGTTCGTTAGCATTGCGGTCAAAAGGTTATCGTGTCGTTATTAATTTTGCCAATAAAAACTCGAAACGAGCGCACGAAACGCTTATACACTTTCAATCAATCGAACGTACATACGTACGTACGGCAAATTTTTACTTTTACCATACGAAAAATGTAATTTTCAATAAATTTCATTATCTTAAACACTTGTGTGGGTATGATAATCGCCATTTACTATTATTTCAATTGTGCAATGTTTGCGCTTTTGAGTTGGTAACGCGATCGCGACACTACTACATACAATGAATAATGAGCACAATGCGCGGATAAGTGAGATAAACATTTGCAAAATTTCCATTAGTTAAAACGATTTCATTATATACAGTGCGGAACAAACAAACGATAAGAGCGATAGTAGTAGCATCATTAATTCTTAAGCATTGTTCACTTTGGACCAATACAAACAGCTAAGAAAAAATAAAACAAAAATGAATTCATACCAGTTCGTATGACTGTATTCTATGTACACATGTATGTGCAGATATAACTCAAGAATTTACCGTTCAAAACGTATGAAAATTAATATTTAAATATTTCACTATAAGTACTAATGATGTGTTGAATTTGATACAAATCGCTTGCTTGCAAGTTGATGTTTACTGAAGTCCAATTTCAGCTTTTTGTGAATATTTCACATATCGATGGATTAGTGCACAGATATTGTATTACATATTTTTTGCATGAACAATATGTACGAAATGGACATATTATATATTTGAATAAGGCAATATCTTCTCTTGGACATACATACATACAACACTTTATAAACATGAAGGTTTGATGCAGATGGACGTTTTGTGTATGATAACTCAATTTTGGTAAAAACTGGACATACAATATCTGTGCACTAACCCATCGATATGTAGGTTAAGTTAGGTTTTGTCAAAGAAAACCATATCTTTGGTATAGCAATATATTCATTATCAAAATTAGTCAAAATTAGTGCGACTAAAGTTATAACCTAAATTGTGGGAAAGTTTGAGATTTGTCAAAATTCTCTTCTTAGATAAATATAATTAAATGATTGATTACCTTTCCGAATGCTTAACTTTTCCGTTTTAATTGGGAAATATAAGCTCAATTTACCAAAATTTGACACGGTGAAAATAATTTTAAAAATTGTATAGTTACCGGTATCGGGTGTCCTCGTAGCACGGTCGTACACCTACAGGGTGAGTGCAACTCAAATAATATCGTAATTTACGACAAGTTTACACAGCGTAAGTACACATAGGGTATGTACAGTTTTTCTTAGATAAACACCGTGCAAACACCGAGCGTGATTTATCGCCGATGTTATAAACGATGTCAAACACACGCCCTTATCACACTTTACAATAACGTTTATTTTTATTATATATATGTATTACTATTGCCCCGTGTGGTTGTTATTTTTTCGACTTTTATCGACGGCTACCGTTTCGGCGGTTCGCGAACTTATCTCGCGATTACAGCTGCGATCCTCAACCGGGGGCTCGCGTGCGCCAACGACCACAGTCTGTACGCTTCTGACGGCAGCTGTGCAAAATGGGGCTGAAATTCCCCCTTCTTTCCCCCTTCTGTGAAGAGGGGAAAAAACCGAGCCTGCGCGTTGATCCTTTTCCCCTTCAAACCCCCCTGTTACCCCTCTTCGGTGCAAAGTTATAACGGCGTCCTTACGGCTCGGTTTGGCGTATGTTACGCTACGGCCGGCCGTAAAATTCCAAAGGACGTTTATGTATATAGGGACAAATCCACAGGTGTCGTTTGCAATTGCTACATTGTGACCAGCACGCGACTTTTTAACTTCAAAATGGACGTTTACGCGCGAAATAGTGAGTGGTTGGTGTAAAATAATGTAATATATAAAGCTTCATCAATTGATTTGGCATCGTATACATACATGCCTGCCAGTTATGATGTGATGACGTATGGATGTGAAACTTGGACGTTAAATTCAATAATGCTACGAAAGATCCAGTGCACGCAGAGAAGCATGGAAAGATGTATGCTTGGCATAACAAGAAGAGATCGCAAAATAAATACATGGATAAGAAGTATGACCAAAGTGGCAGAAAAAGTCAGAGTGGACACAGCGAGAAGAATGGATGGCAGATGGACGCGAGAAGTAATGGAATGGTATCCGAGAGGATGTGAAAGAAAGCAAAGGTAGACCGATTGGAAGATGGGCGGATGAATTGAGAAGAATGTGTGCGAGTCAAGTGGATGTAGATTGGCTCAAGACAGACAGGAATGGAAGAGGATTGGAGAGGCCGTCATTCAGCAGTGGATGGTGAACGGCTGAAAATGATGATGATGATGACATTCATGCAAGAGATTGCAAAATAAATACATGGGTAAAGAAGTATGACCAAAGTGGCAGATATAGCAGTACGTGTGAAAAAGTCAGAGTGGACACATAATGGATGGCAGATGGACATAATGGATGGCAGATGGACGCGAGAAGTACGGGAATAGTATCCAAGAGGATGTGAAAGAAAGCGAGGTAGGCCGAGTGGAAGATGGGCGGATGAATTGAGAAGAATGTATGCGAGTCAAGTGGATGCAGATTGGCTCAAGACAGACAGGAATGGAAGAATACATACATACATATGTACATACTGCGAATTTACGATGAATGAATAATGTGTGTGTAAATGATCAATGAATACACAGCTCGGATTTCATCAATGTCATTTTCAGCCGTTCATCATCCACTGCTGGATGAAGGTCTCTCCAGTCTCTCTTCTATGCCTGTCTGTCTTGAGAAATCTGCACCCACTTGACTCGCACACATTCTTTTCAATTCACCAGCCCATCTTCCACTCGGTCTACGTTGCTTTCTTTCACATCCTCTCGGATACTCGGATATCATTCCAGCATTTCTCGCGTCCATCTGCCATCCAGAGTCTTATTGAATGATCAATAAATACACTACTCGGATTTCATCATCATCATTTTCAGCCAGTCCTCTTCCATTCCTGTCTGTCTTGAGCAATCTGCATCCATTTGACTCCACACATTCTTCTCAATTTATCAGCCCATCGTCCACACGGTCTACCTTGATTTCTTTCAAATCCTCTCGGATACCATTCTAGCATTTCTCGAGTCCAACTGTCATCAATTCTTCTCACTCTGATTTTTTCACACGTTCCGCTATATCTGCCACTTTGGTCATACTTCTTACCCATGTTTTCCTTTTACGACCTGTTCTTGTTATATCAAGTATACATCTTTCCATGCTTCTGTGTGCACTGGATCTTACGTAGCATTCTCTAGTTTAGCGTCCAAGTTTCACCTCAATACGTCATAACTGGCAGTACGCATAGCGATTTTTCAAAAATCATGAACAAGTGCTCAGCGGATGATATCTGGTACACATCATTAAAAATCTCGCGGTCGAATTTTCGTACGACAGAAGTATTTAATATATACTACATACATACGTACCTATCCTGGATATAGTAATAAAAGTGAGTAGCAAAAAGAGTGATGGATTTTATATATAATAAGTGCCCATCAAAAATGGCGGTGATTGATTTGATTAATTATTGTGAATCTGTTTACCGTTTTTCCCCCGTCACTTTTGGCGTTTTCTTCCCGCCCTATTATACTTTCTTTGTTCTATGTGTATCCAAGGAAAGATGGATTTTCACATCACTCTTCATCCTCTTATATACATATGTACATATAATTAATGTTATTTTATAAATAAGATATATTTCCACTCACTTTATTATCCATTCTATATAGAATATGTATGTATTAACGTGTTTAGATATAAAAAGACCATACAAAAACAACAATAACAGTAAAAAAATCAAACTGAAAACACACAGGTACATATGTATGTATGTATTGTTGAATTTTGATTTGATCATTACAGTAAATTAGAAATATTTTAAAGCTGTTAAGTGCATCAATTGAAAAATAATATGATTGCGCATATCATTTATTATCATATGCGTGTTCAGTGGTCAAAATCCATAAAAAACTTTAAATTTCATTGTTTGTATATTTTTCATATGCAAATAGATAGTGGATATGCTTTAATTATTATTTATAACTCAGGATTCAATTGTTTTGTAGCATAAAATATCCCATAGAGACACGAGCAAGAAAACGGTAGATTTATTTACTGTTTTCAAAATTAAAATTTCCGCTTCTTATCGTCGAGAGATTAATGCGTAAATTAAAATATTTAAATTGCTTTTCAAACTTACTCAAAGTGTACACACCCGAATAATCCGATTGTCTACCGAGGAGAGATAGAGAGGAGGCTAATTAAATTAATTAAGACGAGCCTCACGGGGTTTTTATACGGGATAGCTTCGAAAACGGCAACTTAAACAATTGGAAAACTTTCGGATAAAGCTCTCGTCTCTCGTTCTCTCAGTCACAAAACGTAGTTATACCCTTGCATGATTTTCACGAAGGAAAAACTGATAAGGAAGACCATCTGATAGGAAAGGAAAGCTTCACGACAAATACCCGAACTTTCCCACAATCAAACCGTTCATTATATTAATTTTTGAATGACGGTTTCCAAGTAACGTCAAATTCACTACAACATTTTTATATTGTATCAAAAGTATTGCGAAACGATCGTTTATTTCATACTGCTGGTTGTATTTTCGCATTATAAAAATGCACTCGAACAATAAAAGTTTGCTCGTGTAATATTTTATGCACTTTTACCACCAGTGGCGTAGGTATAAGTATAGGTGTAGCCGTACCGCATGCATCGGTAATAAATAAATACAAGTTTCGAAAGCGAAAACAAAACGATTCACCATTTTATTGATAGATTAATCTCGCTCGTAAACACAGGAAGCAGCATCCGGTTGCAAATTTTGTCGTGTCAGCTTGTGGAAGTTGAATTTTCCGATTTTCGCTATCTAATAAACACGCAAAAGATACCAATTTCATTGAGTAACTGCATTTGTATTGAAGTGTTAAAAATTTTGTATTTTTATACTGACAATATTCAATCTGAAACTTTGTACGCCATCTATCTGAAAGAAAAATGCACTTAAGGACTTGTAGGATCATAGGATTATCATCTGCAATTATTTAAACCACTTGGAATTCTTTGAGGAACAAAAATATATCCATTATATGTACATACAGTAACCAATGCGTCGTGCAAGTCCAATGTGTACTGCCAGTTATGACGTATGGATGTGAAACTTGGACGCTAAATTCAAGATTGCTACGTAAGATCCAGTGCACACAGAGAAGCATGGAAAGATGTATGCTTGGTATAACAAGAAGAGATCGCAAGAGGAAGACATGGGTAAGAATTATGACCAAATTTGCAGATATAGCAGTACGTGTGAAAAAGTTGATGTGGCAATGTGCTGGACACATAGCGAGAAGAATGTCAAATGGATGCAAATTGTTCAAGACAGACAGGAATGGAAGAGGATTGGAGAGGCCTACCTCCAGCAGTGGATGGTGAACGGCTGAAAATGATGATGATGATGACGACATACAGTAAAAGTAATGTGAATGTTTATATTGGGCTATTAGTCCTAATGGATTTAGTTTATTTTATGAGTTGCTATCTGCTGAAAAATATATTATTATTTGCCGTTTAATATAAAAGGTCTATAGTGTGATACGTACATTCTGTACCTATAAAGCGAGCGAGAAGACGCTCGTTGTATGTAAGTGAATCTCGTATAATGTGGATATTTACGGATATCCTGTATGTAAATATTATGGTGTTTAACTTCTTGCGAGCGGGCCACGTGGCCGCAAACAGAAAATACCTGGCACAATATATAATTATATATACCTACTGAACAGTGTCATCATCCAAAACAAAAATGCACTTTTTTACATTGAAAACTGTTCGGTTTATTATGTTTCTTGTATAAATATATATATTTTTTTTATTTAACCGGTGCTATTTTGGTACACACCGATCACTGAGCGTTCTTTTACGATCGTGTCTTTCATGGCTTTCGCGTTAAAGTTTCACGTTGTCCAGGCCTAGGGTTGCTTTTGTATTTTGCAATCAATAATTTATCGACACGTTACTATACATACATAGTTAGACGAACAAAATGTTGTACTTGGGTCGAGAAGTTTACTGTCGTGGACTTTGACGTCGTGTAATTGAACTGAACTCAAACGATTCATATTATCTGCACTACATTATGTACATTGTATAGTACCAATTAGAACAAATTATTTATTGTTAAATGTTATTAAAAATACAAAAAAAAAGTTTATTGTATTTAAACCAGTGGTCGGGAACCTTTTTCGAGCCAAATTAGGGAAAACCTTGCAAAATTGGTAAGTTTGGGAGCCGCAAGATTTAACTTCGGATTATAATATATTAATGTTACTCATTTATGAAATGGATAACACTAAGAAGTAAGCTATATTCGTGATATTTCTTAATGTTGGACAGTTTATTTCTAAAAAGTATTATCGAAAAACGACAATGCTTTTTATCGCAGTTATATCGTCGTATGTAGAAATAGGATTAATTTTGATTTTGTGTAAATTGTGTTTCACGCAAAACGTTGGATGACAGCGACAGCTTAGTTCTTAAAGAGCATATGTATGTATCTGGTTTTGGTAAAAGTTATAAATACTGTTCAGTTAATGATATTATGTATAACCATTCCTTTGGAGAAATGGGTCGAATACGTTCCAATCTTATATTGACCATTAATATATAATTTAATCGATACTTATTTTTCGACATTGAATCATCAACGCAAAGACTTTCATAGGAAAAAAAATTACAGTGTCCTTTTAAGTACCAGAGAAATATACTGCCTAAACTACATTAGATACTCTATGTATGTTTATTTACCAGATACGTTATAAGTACAGGATATAATATATTAGAGCATTAGCGTATGTTGAACTTTGTAGAAAATGTAATATAAAGTACATACATACATACATGATGTAACTCGTTGTATAGTAACAGTCATAAACTGAAAAATTCAATGTTTTTTTATATATTTTTTAGAACTGAACGATGAACATTTTTATCCATTAGCGTGCCAAAGCGTTTTTTTGAAAATTAAGGATTCGCACCTTGACCGTTTTCCAAATTCGCTTCCGGCGAATTTTTTCCCTAATTGCTCAAAGCGAACGTCGAAAAGGACAGAGCTCGTGTTCGCCTTATCGAATTATTTCATTAATTCGCAGCGCGGGCGAATTTTTATACCGGCGAAAATTGAAACGGTAATCGCTACCGTAAAAAAAGTTATTTAAAAAGAATTTAAAACGGTAACCTAATTATAATGTCGCGTTTATTACGCCCAGGTACGCTAGGAGTTAACCGCCGCAAGGTGAACTAACCCTGCCAGCGTTGTTAGTTTAATTAATTAGTAAACCGTGTTCGGCAGCGACAGATTACTCCGGTACATCGCCTGGGGTATGTGTATACCCCAGTCAATCAATACCCACCATCCCCAGCTACACATCTACATTAACCCTTTGCGCATCTGGCTCCGATCTCATGCTCGGCTCGAAAAATATCCAGAATTAGTCGAGTGTCGCGTTGTGAATGGATCAATTGAGAGTGGACAGTACAAAATGTATCAAGATTGAGATGTTCATTGGCTGATTGGTGACAACACCGTCAACCCTGAAACGACCGTTTGGCATTCGATTTTTAATTTGATCATTGCAAAATTATTATCACTGAAAAAGAGCACTGAAAAAAACGAGCACGAATACCTTATCCATATTTATTTTATGTATTGTGGTTCATTATTAAATATGTTAGATAAGTCAACTAGAGATAGATTACAAATATTACAAAATAGAGGTATGAGATGTATTTTAAATGCGGATAGGTATGCTAGTATAAAAAAAAGATGATGATTGAATTAGATTGGTTGAATGTGAATGATACTTTGAAGATTTGTATGTTCGTATTTATATTTAAGTTAGATAATAATATGTTACCATCATATTTTAGTAAATTTATTGTGAGAGGAATGGATGTATGTGAATATAATTTAAGGAATAAAAATAATTTAATTATAAAAAATGTTAAAATAAATAGAAATAGGAGAAGCATCTTGTACAGAGAGGTGTTTTGGAGTATAATAAACTGCCGGATGGAATTAGAAGTTCCAAAACTTAAAAAAAACATTTCTGAACAGGTGCTTGGTTAAGGATTATAATTAATTAGCTTAAGCTACTGTATTATATAAATAAATATTTGATTGATTAATTACAATTCAATAGATTTACAAGTCATTGTTTGCTTATTGTTGAATTGGTAATTTGTGAATGTTTAATATGACACCATTTACTTTTACGAAAAACCAGCGCTTGTAACATTTGGATTTATTAGAAAGATTTCACATCTAAAAGGTGAAAAATATTTGTTTTCATATTTGAAGTCAATATATGTATGTAGAGAAAAAAAAAAAAATTATACATTAATTCAGTCAATGATATTAAAATGTAAAAGACTAAAAACTAACGATATTAATATAAATTAGTCATTGCTTTAAATTTTAGCGCGCTTTGAAATTATGTACATATATTATTATATGAAATTATGTATTGGATTTTAGCTTCGATTGTATAAAGATTGTGTAATTGTACACAGCATAGCGGAGATTTTAGCTTAGATTAGATCCTTTTTCAAGCTAAGAGCCAAGTTAGGGAAAACCTTGCAAAATTGGTAGATTTGGGAGCCGCACGCAACACATTATTTTATAATTATATATTCAAAATTAAATGAAATGTTACTCATTAATCATTAATTATAATAGTAAGAAATAAGTTGTCTTTGTAAGTTTCTCAACGTTCGACAGTTTATTGCTAAAAAGTATTATAATGATCAATCTGAAAAACGATCTTAAAGCTTTGTATAGCCATGAAGTTATGGAAATAGGATTCATTTTGTTTTGTTTTTTAATTGTGTGTCAACATTTTGTGTTTCACGCAAAACGTTGGATGACAGCGAGAGCCGCCGGTTTCCGACCACTGGATTAGATGCTTAGAAGAGATTTGAACACACTTGATACCATTTAAAAAAAAAACGTGCATACGAATATGATGTCAATGCAGTTTAAACATGAAGTGAATCTTTTGAATGCAAAATACCAAAACCGAGATCGATAACACTGTTCGACACGAAAAATGCTTCCGAGACGAGATATGACTTTTATTATAGATCTATGTCCAGTGAACACGAATCTGGTAATAAAAAAATGTTGATTGGCTCGAGATTCGGAGATATTGAAGAAAGTTTCAAACCACAGCACTACTCTATTTGTTGTATTCAATGACGCATCTATAGTATGTACATACATATACATACATAAGAGCTACCATATACAGAACACATTTGGTCTCAGTGGTACGCGATTTAAGCTCGCAATTTTACCGATTTAAAATTCAGCACACTTCCAATTAACCCTTTTAAACGAAAACAAAAAATAGTGGGGCCAGAACACTATCCCAATAAACGTGATTCAATAGAAAATACTCAATATAAAATAGTATTAACAGTGGGAAAAAAAAACCCAAGTGAAAAAACATACTTTTGACTTTTGATTTGAACTGGACGACTACTTAGAAAGATCTGAAAGCTGAAAAGTACTACAAATGAAAGATAAAATACCCGACTATAGATTTCAATATTCATTTTGAACAAAAAATTGACTGATTTTGAGACATCGAACGAACAACACCAAGAAATAGAAAAATCGCGTGATTTAAAAAACACATACATATATCACCGAATCTCGAGCCAATCAACATTTTTTATTACCAGATTCGTGTTCACTGGGCATAGATCTATAAGAAAAGTCATATCTCGTCTCGGAAGCGAAGAAAAAGTCGTCATTTGTCGAACAGTGTAATTTTACTGAAAATGAGAGCTTGGATCGAAATTTTGAACCTTTATACAAATTTTCGAGTCGTATTCGCTAATAAAAAAAAAAAACGAAGAAACGACGACGGCCACGGGTCAAGTGGCGAATAATAATTGTCTGCGTTGGTTTTCGTATATAATATAATACACGTTGTGTACATATATACATAGTATGTACATACGTAGGTACGTATTGTAAGTATGTGGGCGATTCTCCTGTCGCAACAGATCGTAAATTATCCATCTGCGGATGTATACGGCATACGAAATGAGCAGACAAATTGTCATTTCTTCCTATTGAAAGATTTGTTTATCGCCCCCAGACATCCTTGCTTTGCCGTTGTGTTCATTCGAGTTGCGCGGCCATGTCTCCGGTTGCGGTTTTATTTTAATGAATTTTCCGTAAGGTGAATAACAAACGACCCACGGGGTCCCAGATGCACCACTGGGTCGTTTCGTACACGACACTGCACACCACTTCTTATTTCCATAATTGAATCATCTCGATTAAAGTGTATATCCTCGAACGCGACACAATAACAAGTAAATGCACCAGTAGTTGACACTGTTGCTGTGAACTCATATCCGCAAGGAACAATCAACTCTTTGTGAACTACTAAATAAACATCAGAATGTTACGCAAGATTCAGTGCACACAGACGAGCATGGTATAACAAGAAGAGATCGCAAAAGGAATACATGGGTAAGACGCATGACCAAAGTGGCAGGCATAGCGAGAAGAATGTATGGCAGATGAACACGAGAAATACTGGGATGGTATCCGAGAGGATGTGAAAGAAAACAAGGTAGTTCGAGTGGACGGTAGGACAGACAGGAATGGAAGAGGATTGGAGAGGCTTTCATCCAGCAGTGGACGGTGAACAGCTGAAAAATGATGACGATGAAATAAACTTTCAGCATGATGCAACTAATGTAAAGTATTAATGTAAAGTACGAGAAGATATCGTAAGAGGAATACACGGGTAAGAAGCACGATCAAAGTGGTAGATATAGCGGAACGTGTGAAAAAGTCAGAGTGGACACATAGCGAGAATAATGTATGGCAGATGAACACGAGAAATACTGGAATGGTATCCGAGAGGATGTGAAAGAAAGCAAGGTAGACCGAGTGGACGGCAGGACAGACAGGAACGGAAGAGGATTTCATCCAGCAGTGGATGGTGAACGGCTGAAAAATGATGATGATGAAATAAACTTTCAGCATGATGCAACTAATGTTAACACATCACTATTGGCTAGAAGGTGGGTCTCTAGGAATGTACGGTTACAGGTGGCTAGATTCTGAAATTGAATTTTGGTGTTACTAGCTCGTTACTCTGATATTGAGTGTCAACTACTGGTACAATTAAACTGTATAAGTGAATTATAGACCTGGCACTATATGACGTGTCGCATAAATCATACTGTACAGATAAAATGTTGAATAGGATACTTTTAATTTACATTGGGAAATTGTGCGGATAAAAGAGAAGTGAGTGGCGAAATAACTTTCGAGCAAAAATATAATTGAAATTCGCGACAAACGCCGGGGCAAAAGTCCCCAGTGAAAACGTAGAAGGCATAAAGCGAGTAAATAAACGAGTCGTGTGATCTGAAAAGTTCCAAACTTTCCTCAAGAGATTGTTCCAATGCCGAAAGTCAAGAAAGACAATTTACTTTGCACGTTTATTGCTATCGGAACGGAATCTTTTCTTATTTATTTATTTTTTCAAAGGAAGCTACAAAGTATGTAATGCTAATAAAGCACGTTTGACATTATATATTTAGTATTGGTCGCCGTAGGGTTATCTGATGTGGAAATCAATACAAATTGAACATCTGGGACGTGCTCTCGGTTTATTGTTGTTGCAGTGGTGGCTGTCAACCGGAATGTCAATTATAATAACCGTGAAGTTTATATTTGTATGTGTATGTTCTTTGATCGTTCAACACCTACCTATTCCTGCCCATTTGCATCTTTGTGAGTATATAATGTATAGTCTTTGCGATGGTACGTTATAACGTCGTTAAATTGGCGCCAATGGACGCCATTTTGAAAGACAGGGCTACCAACTTCCGCCACTATTCAAGACGAGTCTATGAATATTAATCAAACATCCACAGATTCAAATCGTAAATGTTTCATTTCAAAATCAAATCCATACTTTTAATCGACATCGAGATTTTTAACGCAAAACTTGTAATGCTATTTTTAAAGTTACTGTTTTCATCACGCATTGTATGTTTTAACAACCGATTTGGAAAGAAAAGTGCAATTTTTCCAAATTGTAACTTGATCTGTTAATAGTGTAATAGTGTAAACCAGCGGCTCTCGTTTTTGCGTGAAACGCAAAATTTACACAAAATCTAAATGAATCCTATTTACATACATAGCTTCATAGCTATAAAAAGCTTTAAGACCGTTTTTCAAATTGAACTTTATAATACTTTTTAGTAATAAACTGTCAGACATTAAGAAATATTATGATGATAACTCATTTCCTTAGAGCTATTTCATTTAATAAATGATCAACATTTAATTTGAAAATAATATGTTGCGGCTCCCAAACTTTGGTGTAAACCAATGGTAGGGAACCTTTTTCGAGCTAAGAGCCAAATTAGGGAAAACCATGTGATAAAACGAAGAATGAAACTGGAATGGAGCACTTTTAGAAGAATGAACATTGTTTTTAAATCCAACATTCTGCTATGCTTAAAAAATAAGGCATACGACCAATGCGTACTGCCAGTTATGACACATGGATGATAAATTCAAGAATGCTACGTAAGATCCAGTGCACACAGAGAAGCATGGAAAGGTGTATGCTTGGTATGACAAGAACAGATCGCAAGAGGAATACATGGGTAAGAAGTATGACCAAAATGGCACAGATAGTGAGAAGAATGGATGGCAGATGGACGCGAGAAATGCTGGGATGGTATCCGAGAGGATCTGAAAGAAAGCAAGGTAGGCCGAGTGGAAGATGGGCTGATGAATTGAGAAGAATGTGTGGAGTCAAGTGCAGATTGCTCCAAGACACACAGGAATGAAAGAGGATTTGAGAGGCCTTCATCCAGCATTGGATGGTGATATTCAAAATTAAATTACCTCCATGATATGTCTTAATGTCTGACAATTTATTACTAAAAAGTATTATGAAGTTATGGAAATAGGATTAATTTTGATTTCGTGTAAATTGTGTATCACGTGAAACTTTGGATGACAGCGAGAGCCGCAGGTTTTCATGCAAAGAGCCGCATGCGGCTCTGGATATTTTCCACACAAGCAAATTATCGCATGGAGACCACCATAGAGTGAGATTGTTATACGAATTTTTAAACTCGAAATTACATTGTACGCTTAGAAGCCAAGGAGAGCCACAATCGGGGGTAATCGAAGGGTTTCCTCGACATGATTCTTGATTAAATTGTTACCCAAGAGTGGCCATGGTACCTTGAATGAGTCACTAGAGGCGAACTTACATACAAAGCTCGACAACGCGTACATATTATACCGCGCACAGTACATACGTATGTACGTAGTTCATTGATTAAATTAACATCACAATTAGCGAAACCGTCAATTGGTCAAATCCCGGCGCGATAGAATACCCCAGCTTGTGCTGGATATTATCGAAATTTAAAATTGACACATATTAGCGCAAGTGTGTGTACAATTGTGGGTCAAAGTGTGTTCGGAAGTGACGCGGTGAGTGATGTCGTAACTAGCGCTAGGTAATCGGTCACTTGATAGACTAGATTGTGTCGTCTGTGTGTACATTACATACTATATAGAGAAGTGGAGGAAGAGCAATTTCGTTTGTCCTTAATCTCCTGTCGGAGCGAAAGACCCACGCATCCCTCGGGACCTCTAAATTTGATGCCGCAAAACTCGATTACAAAGGTGAATGGGCCGTTTTTCCGCGGCGAAAAGCGTTAATCCTTTCCACTTGCGGAAATCCCCGCGAGACGAGACCTGAGATTTAATTAAGTATGAGAACGCACCGGGAATGGGTTATATTTTACATTTTAGCTTACCCAGTCGTTAAATTTGACCACTCGGATTTCTTAACGTTTTCTAGATTCGAGACTTTTTAGGAAAATTGGGGAATTTCTACGGTTGAAGTGTTTCGAACGCGACCGTTACACTTTTTATTTAAACGCGTCGACAAATTTGGAACATTAAAAATTGTTGAAAATTTGGAATACAAAAATTGTTAAAAAATGTTGGAACATAAAAACAGTATCTTTTAAGGCTAATGTGAAAACTATAGATATGAAATTTGGAGAAAATTCCCGGTGCAGTTTCGGAAATATGATTTTTTACCGATTTTTTGAATTTTCTGCACGAAAAAAACCCTACTTCCGGTTGACTGATGTTGACCAAATTCCTTATGGCTTTTAAACTTTACGTGAAAATAATAGATATGAAATTTCAGCTTGATAGACTTGATAGTTTCGGAGAAAACACACAGACATACACACACACACATAGTACACAGACATACAGACATTTTCCAGAAATCATGAAAACGTGATTGATACGGGGATGATACTTGATCCAAATCAGTCAAAATCTCGAAGTCGAATTTTCGCACGATCACAATACTTTATCCGATTAGGATAAAGTAAATATTTTATGATTTGGGATTCGATACCGTGCTCGATATCTCTATTAAAAAGCGCTTTACAATATTTAAAATTCAGCGGGCGTTGATATTCAACGGGCTTACACTAGTATATGTACATTTATAATACATATGTATATTATGGGCAATATTTGAAATCGCGCATTGTATTTTTATACAATGCAAAGTATAAAATAAATAAAGCAAAGTATAAAATAAACGAATTTTGCTGTCCGAATCATTTTTATTTCAACAATCTGACCAGCTGATCCTGAAGAACAATTTGAACCAGATTTTTTCATGCGATCTTTCTCAAACCTTTTTTCATACGATCTATTTAAATTTATGAAATGTACTACATTTTTCACCATACATTACCCGAATAGGCGCCTAGGCGTTTGGAAATTTCACAATTTGCCTGTAGCGTGTAAACGTGTCTCTATTCATTCGAGAATTGCGGCATAGAATTTATACAATGCAAACACACTCAACAGATTTGAGAAGCGCTGGTTGTGTTCGCTTAAAAACGGATTCTGTTTGATTTTCGGTGTTGCGAGCAAACATTGTTCGTGTTCGGAAGGTCGCATTGCATACGGGAAAAGTGTTATAATCGTGGCCGCGCATAAACGAGCAAACGATTTCCCGCTAATTTTCCCGGGAAATCGACAGCACGTTTATCCAATCGGTACAACTAGGATTGAATTTAATATTCAACTTAATAAATTTTATACTGCAATAATGAATGCAACAATCGCCGGCTAATGAACGCACAACAGAGCTACGAGTGATTTAATATTTTGCTTGTACATAATAATTAAACGCACAATTCACAATAGGCGATTTTACCAAGTACATACAGTGCGGCCCACGACTTCATACTTCCCACTTATAAAAGTGAACGAACTGTACACGTATGTATGTGCATACGTACTTTTGTGTGTGCGTGTTATCTTAAAGCGAAATCTGGTTATGAGGCGTCTTAAAGTATCATCAATCATTTGCGCAAATCGTTTCAAAGCTATGTAAATATTTTACTTCCAAATTACTTGTTTAATGACTTTAGCACGCTTCAATGACAACAAAAAATAGAACACACAAACGGAAATTTGAATTGTTGGATGTCGAAAAATCTCTTTTGCGAGCTATTTAGTCATTTTA
This sequence comes from Parapsyche elsis, assembly GCA_022651745.1. Taxonomy (NCBI): domain Eukaryota; kingdom Metazoa; phylum Arthropoda; class Insecta; order Trichoptera; family Hydropsychidae; genus Parapsyche; species Parapsyche elsis. The sequence continues at coordinate 496,574 of JAGVSN010000016.1, forward strand.
CATACATACATAACTAGTACGCAAACTATTGATACACTATTTGTATGACAAACAATTTTAAATAACAGTAATTTCGTTGACATCAAATCACTCATTGAAAAAACATGTTGTTAACTTTCATAGTGAAGTAACCGGGGAAAGATACTCTCCAGTAGTGAAACCATTACTATTTGGAAGGGAGGAAGACAGAGAAGTAACTGACTATGATTTGGTGGTAGAAAGGAATTTCTTTGGGTGATTCCAAATTTTGTGGAACCGTCTGACAACTATGTTAGATAAATTGTCAAATTCTAACAGGAGATGGCCGATCTGGATTCAGCAATGTCCAGATCTTGCCAATGACGATATTTAAGGTCAAAACCTTTCGACATACGCGGACCGAACCCCGATCTTTCGCTTTAAGTTTTAAAAACTTTTATTATACTTCTTATTTATTAAAAACGTATCCTAATGGTTCCTGGTCAAGTGGCCATTATCCATTTTATAATAAATGTGTGTTATTAATAATATGGAAAATAATCTCACTTTATCGTTAGTGTTTGTTTTTACAGTAGGAAAGCTTAAGTTAAAAAACCTATTTACAATTTTTTTTTTTAACACAATACATAATATATGTATATGGTATGCATGCAGATACTTGAAAGGTAAATGACACATTATAAGCTTTCGCTTAAGAGACTAATGCTCTAAGCGCCGGGCTTTTTTTTAACATTTTTTTTGTCAACGATTGAAGAAATCAAACGCATCATCAAAAAATGCTTATTTTAAAGTTAGAACTTTGAAAGCTTTATTATATAATTCCGGGTAAATTTGTGTCGAGAATTTCAACCGACCGTTACAACTTCGAAAGATTTCAATTAAACTCTCAATAAATGGCCAGTCATAAAAAAAAAAACCGTCGAATTTCTCAACAAGGGGAAAGGTTACACTCGAAATATTTTACAGGAGCATTCCGGTAACTTTACTGCCACATTAGCTCACCCGTTGATTGGTGTAAGGGACTGACGCGTGCGATGCTTCTGGCTCGTAAACTTTTATTTTCGGGCACCCGGTATCGTGTACGTGTAGTATTTATGTACTTTTAAATGCACACGTGTACATTGGGCCGGCGTTGTAAAACGAGTATAGTATGTATGTACAATATTTGCGATTCAAAATCACACACACGCAAACATTTACCGAAGCGAACTCGCGTTTGTTTTATTATTACTCTACCCATTATACAAGCTTATCCGCGAATGAAAAAAAAAAAAAACAACACTCGCTTAGTGGAAAATCGTATGCAATGTATGTATGCGCATCCGTTACCGTGAGTGCTTTAAGCTTCCTTTCTGTCGTGAAAGTTTAGGGAAAGGGTTTAGGGTGGATTGAGGATTCTTCTCGGACTATCGAGGATTAATCTGAAGTGGATCGGGACGATTTCAGCGGCCTGAAATAAAGCCGACGAAGCGGACAATGATCACGCTCCTGCTATATTATAGCAAACAGTGTGTAAACTGTTTGTGCAAATTTACATTGGCGCGTATGTACATACATACATATGTATGCCTAACCGATATAGTAATCCGGTTCAAATCCAATTAGCAGACACGGACAGATGCCCAGAAACTACATACATACATACATGAGAATGTTCGTTATTGTATTTTCGAATCATTCCGACGTGAACGTATTCATGCCCAAAATTCACAATCATCAAACTTTCACTATGACTGTATTGGTATTTATTTGTACATCTTCCGAAGGTGGCATTTTTAAAAAAATTTTACCGTCTGTCATAGTGAAGTACATAACTAGGGAAAGATACTCTATAAAGGTGAAACCATTGCCTTCTGCATTTGAGGAAAAGAGCGAAGGAACGGACTAATGTATATTTGGTAGGTAGAAAAGAGTTTTTGGGTGGTGCCAATTTATTATATGGAATCGTCTTACAACTGAGTTGGATAAATTGGCAAACTCTAATGCGGATGTAACACAGGGATAGTTCACTCGCTACAATTTCGCTAGTTTACTAGCTCGTGTAATAGGCGAAGCTAGTAAACTATCTGGCGTTTTTCGGCCGAGCGAGTGAAGTTCGAATGTTTGAACGTTACTCGCTACTATCTGGCTAGTGTGACGTCACTTCATTTTGACAGTTTGAGGTAAAGCGGTTCATTTTCAGCTCCCAACACACACATATAAAGGTTTAATTAAAAAACGCATATCTATATCTTCTATATATATAAAAATGAATGTCTGTCTGTTTATCTGTTTGTCTGTCTGTCTGTCTCTTATAGGCTCCTAAACCACTCAACCGATCGCGATGAAACTTTCAGGACTTATAGTGATAATGCCGGGGATGGTTCCTGTGAAAAAAAATCTGGATAAAACGGGAACGGAAACGGGAACGGGCCTGCTCATGCGTCAGATAACGTACTAGGAACGGGGACGGGATCGGGATCGGGAACGGGATCTGGAACTGGAACGGGAACGGGAACGGGATCGGGAACGGACCTGCTCACGCGTCGAAAACGTACTAGGAACGGGAACGGGAACGGGATCGGGCATAGCAACGCATGCCGGGTCAGCTAGTACATATATAAAAATCAATGTCTGTCTGTTTGTTTGTCTGTTTGTCTCTTATAGGCTCCTAAACCACTCAACCGATCGCGATGAAACTTTCAGGACTTATTGTGATCATGCCGGGGATGGTTCATGTGAAAGAAAATCGAGAAAAAACGGGAACGGGAACGGGAACGGGCATTGCAACGCATGCCGGGTCAGCTAGTTTATTAAAAAAAATGTATAAAAAAGTATTGTAGACTGTGTACAAAAACTGTAGAACAAGTTGACGATAGCGCCACTAGCGGCAGCGAGTACACTAAACACAGGATTACTCGCTACTAGCTCTACGTGTCGGCTAGTAAACTAGCGAGATAGTAGCGAGTAAACTATCCCTGTGTAATACCCGCTTAAAAGAAGACGGCATATTTAGATCTATTAATATCCAGATCTTGCCAATGATGATATATTATACATATAAGGTCGAAAGCCGTCGAAAAAACATTTTGACATGCGGGGATCGAACTCCGAACTTTACCTCAAGCCAGTGAGCTCGACCTCGAGATTTTTTGTACTAGCTAAAGAAAAGTAGACAGATCAATGTATAGAATGAGTAATTTATGGTTCAAAATCACAGTAGGTTAAGGCTTGGCCAAACATAAAGACTATGTACTGAAATTTACAGGCAGGGATGGTGGATTTTCATTAGAACAGAACTAAACGGATACAAGTATAAAGGTTTGCATAATAAATCACAATATTGTTTTTGCATAGTAGCAATAGGTTCGGATGTACGTAAGCTGTTTATCTTTTTTTTTTTTGCGATTCGATTTAATCTCTAGCCAAAGTGCTGACATCACAAAGCAAACGAACGCAAAGGGAAGGGATTCAGCAAGATTTGATAGATCGTCCGGTTTGCTTCTGGTGAAAAGGGCAAAATAAATTCAGCAAGCCCGTTTCATTTTTCCAGAAACGACACTAAATATCTTTGAAATTTCTCAGATGCCATTGGTTTGTATCGAAATGGTTTATTTATCGAAATACATGGAATTCCCCCCCGTTCTGTCGTCGTCTCCAAATGGACACGTGTCTCTGGCCTAAATCGATCTGGCTTCGACATCAAAGTTATCTACTTCACCTGGCAAATTTCAAGTAGGCGTTCAGAGATTCTTTGAAAATGTAGACTTTTATGACCATTCGCACGATTTTGACAATAATTATTATGTAACGTTAATACAGTCATACGAAAATTTGAAAATGTCAATTAAAATAACATATTCGAAAGTTTGTGATGGGTTTTACGAAACCATGTTAATGTTTAGTATCGTACATCTATGTACATATATATAAAAATGAATGTCTGTTTGTCTGTCTGTTTATCTCTTATAGGCTCCTAAACCACTCAACCGATCGCAATGTCAGAAAATGTACTAGGAACGGGATCTGAAACGGGAACGGGAACGGGATCGGGATCGGGAACGGGCGATCCCGTTCTCGTTCCCAATCCCGTTCCCGTTCGTTCCTAGTACGTTATCTGACGCGTGAGCAGGCGCATCCCCGGCATGATCACAATAAGTCCTGAAAGTTTCATTGCGATCGGTTGAGTGGTTTAGGAGCCTATAAGAGACAAACAAACAAACAGACAGACATTGATTTTTATATATGTATGTACATATATAGATCTCTATTCCGTCTGTCTGTCTGTCTGTGTGTCTGTCTGCTGATAACGCTCGCCCTCGGTAAATAATTAAAAAATCAGAACGTTGCACGAGTGTGATTTGAGCTCGGTATCACTGATTCGGAACAGAGCGCTTACGCGGTGAGCCACACCAGATGATAATAGGCAGGCTTCAACGTGACCAGTTATATAATAAAAAATAGGCTCGCGACTTTGCTAAATTGTTACATTGTTGTATTATAACGCGCCATAGATGGCGCATCGTTGCATAAATGCAACAACTATAAAAACTATTAAATTTAATATTATTTTCCAGTACGGGTGATGAGAGCGCTCCGTTGATATTCAACGGGCGTACCTTAGTACATATATAAATATTGTTAATTCTCGAAATAAAATTTATCAGACATATTAACACTCACCATTGACAATGTATCAGTCGATGTGTTCAATCGCTTTCAGAATTTATGGTCTGCAGTCTCTCCTATCCCTTTTCACCTGCAAAAGAGGAGAATCATTAGTTTGGAATCGCAAAGATTATTCACGTTTGATTTAAATTTTCGCGCAAAAATGAATATATTATACAAAGTGAGCTTTTGCGTCGGAAACTGCGCAAAAGTAGTTGTGCGCCAGAAATTTTGCATCACAAAGACGAGACTCTTTTAAATAAATTGCGAAACGAATTTGCATTTCTAATGTGAGATTTGAATCATACGCCAATTGCTAAAAAGGCGTATATATTTTATACGAAAATTATGAACATGAATAATTCTCTTAAATCTTATTATTGATAGTTATTTATACCTAGGGCAGTTGGTGAATATGACTGGATGTAAAGAAGAACAAATAAAACTGGGATGGAGTGCTTTTGGAAGAATGAACATAGTTTTTAAATCCAACATTTCGCTATGCTTAAAAAAGAAGGTGTACGACCAATGCGTACTGCCAGTTATGACGTATGGATGTGAAACTTGGACGTTAAATTCAAGAATGCTACGAAAGAAACAGTGCACACGGAGAAGCATGGAAAGATTTTTATTTATTTATTTATTTATTTACAAATTATACCATAGTGACATAACAGGTTTCCCCAATTCGTCACTATGGCGAGACATGAAAAAAAACATTATATATAAAATAATGGTAGTAAAAAAAATATATATATATATATATATGTATAATCGAATTACATTAAATTTAAATTAAACACAATTAAATAATAATTAGAAAGTATTAATAATAATAAAATTAAATAACAATAATAATAGAATCAAATTAAAAGTTAACATAAAATCAGCAAATCAATTATAAATAAATTAAATTATTACAAACAAAATCAAAATTTAAAGTGCATGAGAAATGTGGCGATCTGATGCTGCGTAGCGCAAAAAATATCCAAATGTTGCGCAAGTGAATTGAGGCATTGAATGGCTCGAGCAATGGGCGAGTCAGCAAGGACACCGGTTCTCGCTCTGACAACCTGAAACAATTGACGCGTACGCAACTCCCGGAAGTGTGCAGGAGCCCACAACTTCATCTCCTCGAGGATTGGTGGGTTGCATATGTCACCTCTCAATAAATTACAGAAGTGATTCACAAGGAGTTTATCCCTACGAGATGACAGAGTGCTATATCCCAATGCACCTAGAACAAAAGCACTAGGATACAGTGAGGGATAGTAGCCGTATTGTCTCATGTATAGGTATCGGAGAAATTTCCGCTGAACTCTTTCAATCTGTAAATTATACTTGACTTCTCTGGGATTCCATATAATAGAACCAGATTCCAAGATGCTGCGGACCAAAGTGTCGTAAAGAAGGCGTAATACCCTCATATCATTGAAATGATGAGCATTACGCACGACGAATCCTAGCATCTTTGACGCCCTGTTACATATGTCTGAGATATGCACCACAAACTTCCACCTGCTTTCAAACGTAATCCCGAGATCACTTGTGGAAGGTTTCATTTCTAATATATTTCCACCGAGACTATATGGATGTACTAAAGGTGCAAGAGATCGGGAATAAGAAACGACATGACATTTCTCTATGCTAAATGGTAAATGGTTATCAGATGCCCATTCCTACAGCGAATTTAAGTCATTTTGCAGAGCAGTGAAATCTGCTGTCGTTCGAATATCTCTGTACACCTTGAGATCATCAGCATACAATAACAGATTGGAATTAGAAATGACTGTATGGATATCATTAATAAATATAAGAAACAACAATGGACCCAAATTGGAACCCTGTGGTATTCCAGAGAATGTGGGATACACATTGGAATATCGAGATTCATATTTCACGAATTGACAACGCCCACTCAGATAATCAACAAACAATTTTGTGATATTATATGAAAACCGAGATCAAACAATTTACGGATAAGAATACTATGATCGACTTTGTCGAACTTTTTTTGAAGTCAGTATAAACCACATCAACTTGAACGTTCGAGTCCATCGATTTCGTGATGAAGTTGGAGAGAGACAGGAGGTTAGTTGTTGTAGACCGGGCGGGGCGAAAACCATGTTGTTGGTCAATGAGAAATGGCTTTACATGATGGTAGATGTATTTATGTAAAATGATTTCCATTAACTTGGCTGGCGAAGAAACTATGGCAATTGGTCTGTAATTGTCAATTAGCGATTTATCACCCTTCTTGTGAATCGGCGTGACTTTCGTGCATTTCCATGAGTTTGGGAATGACGACGTCTTCAGCGATAAATTAAAGATAAATTGAAGTGGATTTGACAGACTTAATTGGCAGCCTTTTAAAATGAAAAAAGATGTATGCTTGGCATAACAAGAAGAGATCGCAAAATAAATACATGGGTAAGAAGTATGACCAAAGTGGCAGATATAGCAGTACGGGTGAAAAAGTCAGAGTGGACACATAATGGATGGCAGATGGACGCGAGAAGTCCGGGAATAGTATCCGAGAGGATGTGAAAGAAAGCAAGGTAGGCCGAGTGGAAGATGGGCGGATGAATTGAGAAGAATGTGTGCGAGTCAAGTGGATGCAGATTGCTCAAGACAGACAGGAATGGTAGAAGGATTGGAGAGGCCTTCATCCAGTAGTGGATGGTGAACGGCTGAAAATGATGATGATGATGACATATATCCAAGAGATCGCAAAAGAAATACATGGGTAAGAAGTATGACCAAAGTGGCAGATATAGCAGTACGTGTGAAAAAGTCAGAGTGGACACATAGCGAGAAGAATGGATGGCAGATGGACGCGAGAAATACTGGAATGGTATCCGAGAGGATGTGAAAGAAAGCAAGGTAGACCGAGTGGAAGATGGGCTGATGAATTGAGAACAATGTGTGGAGTCAAGTGGATGCAGATTGCTCATGACATACAATAATGGAAGAGGATTGGAGAGGCCTTCATCCAGCAGTGGATGGTGAACGGCTGAAAATAAATTATGATGATGACGATGAAATCTTATTAAAGTTTCATCGAATGTTTAACTTTGAAGGCAACATTGACGTTCGAGCGAACTTTGGGCCACTTTTGGAAACGCTGATTTTTTCACATACATATGTATGTACATTTCGTCGACTCGTTTGCAATAAAAATTTTGCACAGAAGGTGTGCAATCTCTGGCTTTCATTTGCGACACATCGTTCAACTGCTATACAAAATTCAAAACACCCCCGCATATTTGCCGAATTCCGAAAATTTTCCCCTCTCGTTTTTGGTGAAGCTTGCGCGCCACAGTTTAAGAAATGTTTCTCTCGTTCGCTCTCTGTATTTGTTTTGCCCCGAGGAGATCGATCACCGTAAACAGCATTATCTCTTCTTGTTCTGGCTCGGTCTTCTCGGAATCCTATTTATTATTCATGTGGGTCTGTTGACGTTGCAAACAATGTCACGGTATGTGGGTGACTTGTCGACCAGGCTCATGATGGAGTCATAAGTGCGACGAGACAAACCTAGACTCGTTCCCTAGCAGCTCGATTTCCTTACGAATTCGTTTTGAATTATTGAGGTTACCAAAAACGACAAAAAAAAAAATGCTTCCAAACAACGGAAACAATGTGTCAAAGCTAACAACCGAGTACATACATACATGTTACAGAGGAGCCAACTCGTACAATAATTTCAAACATCTAACGTAGCTTCTGGGCGTTTGGCTAATCTTTGCGCTATATTATGAGAGATGTTTCGCAATTAATTTTCATGGGTTGGCTTCTCTATAGTATTCGGATTCAAATAATATTTATTTAAAATACATGGACAGGCGGCATAGTCGATGGAGCCCAGATGTTGTAATTTGTACATACAATTTTTAATTAGTTATATATGAAGGATTACAAAAATCCATTTATAAAAACTTATCGAGAGATTTGTATTTTCAGAAGTTACTAGCTGATTTAGTAGGCGGTTCTAAACTTCGACCACTCTATTTGAAAAGAAAGAGTCTTTGATAATTTTGTTCGATTTTGTTTTTTGTAGTTTCAGTGTATGAACTCTGAGATGTGCGTTTTTATTCTGAGGTTTTTATATTTATTATTTATTATTTTATACACTACTAGATCGCCTCTTAACCTTCTCGTCTCCAAAGATGTGAGATTAATTTTCTTCAACCTTCCATTATAGGATAGTGATCGAAGTTCAGATGGCATTTTTGTAATCCTTCTTTGGACCCTTTCTAAACGTACAAAGTCTTTTTTGAAGTTGGGGTTCCAATCATTTACAGCAAATTCTAATTTAGGTCTAATACATATGTACATACATATGTAGGATTTATAAATTTGAAGTACAAAATATACACCCGATTCTCTTTTTGCACGGGAGATACGTTCCGGGAGAACCGTGCAAAAAAACCCGTGTAAAACAAAATCTCAAATTCATACATAATACGTTTTAGCTTTAGCTTTCCTACATTTATTATATAAATAAATAAATAAAAATATTTTCATAAGTTACAAGTACATATGTAATTACAAAGTAATAAGTTGACATTGTTTTTTGGACAGGAGAGCGTTCTAAAATGCATCAGTCGACTTTGCATCTACATATATACATATATATATAAATCAATGTCTGTCTGTCTGTTTGTTTGTTTGTCTCTTATAGGCTCCTAAACCACTCAACTGATCGCAATGAAACTTTCAGGACTTATTGTGATCATGCTGGGGATGGTTCCTGTGAAAAAAAAATCGGGAAAAAACGGGAACGGGAACGGGCCTGCTAACGCGTCAGATAACGTACTAGGAACGGGAACGGGATCGGGAACGTGACCGGGATCGGGAACGGATCTGGAACGGGAACTCGATCGGGAACGGGACCGGGACCGGGACCGGGATCGGGAACGGGAACGGGATCTGGAACGGGAACGGGAACGTACTAGTCTCCTATAAAAATGTTTGAGTTGAAATTTCACCAATTTTTCTAACGTGTCTTTAGTTAATTTTCAAATTAAACTTTTTAGAAATAGGATACAGATAGTTTGACGTATTTAGATTCTGCCAAGTTTTTATGTTACTAACAAATACACCGAACGAAACTGTCCAAGGACTAAAACGATACGTTTTCACATTGTCTGCAACGATTTAATGAACTCTCTCGATTTACATATTTTATATTATTGTTCCAGTATTTATTATACAGTCGACGATCGCTGCTTTGAAACGACTCTTTGCAAAAGTAGATATGTATTTCCGAATGTCAATATTTGCCGGCCCTGTCCACAGACACAATGAATGTTCACACAAAGCACATGCATATACGTATGTATGTAATACATAATAAAGGGACGAACTTTTTTTTACACATATTTAAATTTTGAAAAAAATGGGATAAGACGCGACAATCGAACGAATTTTTCACTCGTCGACAGAATTTTTTCCTCTAGCGTTGTGTTACTTTGAATATATTATTACGTTACAATAGTGTTGTGTCACTTTATACAAAAATGTAATTTTTTCACATTCGTCACGAGACCAAAACGAATTTTAATGTACGCGCAACACTATAACGGTTTCGGTTTTAAATCACGTGTTTACCCATATGGATGTGTTGACGATTTATGTGTTATGTATATACATATATATATTTTTCCTTTTGTTTTGATTCGAGGCGCATTATTTATGGTGTGTGGGAAAAAATAAACACCTTTTATACGCGTCGTTATGGATGATGTGTACACGCCCACTGTTTAAAAAAGACCACCCTATATCTGGCTCATTATTCGGTATATATGTATATATTTTACTAATGGCATGTTGCTGTCGCTCTATCATATCATTTGTCACAAGTTTTTTTTATTTATTTCAGGAAGTGAAAGCTTATTTATGTCAGTATTATAAAGTAAATGTTAAAAAAATGTATTTTCGAATTTTCAGCGTGAATTAAATTGTGTAGCTTCGCTGCAAAAAAGCCAATGTCAAATTTGATCCTTTGTTATTATTCATTAGCATTTTTATAGCACGTCTTATGTTCGATAAAAATACTATACTAATAATATTAAATTCGGTTAGGCTCGGTTAAGTTAGGTTAACAATCGAAAAAATTCAATTTAGGTTAGGTTAGGTTATGTTAAGTTGCGTTCTCATTAGCGAACACGAGCGTGTAATGTAATGCTCGCTAATGTGGACGCCATGTACACACTTGCCATGCAACCAACTGCGAACGACTGCGAGCCCCTTTGTATTCGCGCCAAAAACCGAGTGAATCGCCACGAACGCGCGCAAAGTATGCTCGCGAACGCGTACACATTTACAAAACTTGTTGCAACTCATGTTCGCTAATGAGTACGCGGCTTTAGGTTTTTTTCGCAATATATCAATTGAAATTCGAAATATTGGAATGGTATCCGAGCGGATGTGAAAGAAAGCCAAGTGGACGGTGGGCTGATGAATTGTGAAGAATGTGTTGAGTCAAGTGCAATTCAGTCGATTAGATGTTTGATTGTAAATCTGCAGTTCTGTTTACGAAAAGTTAATCTATATATATAAAATTCAATGTCTGTCTGTCTGTTTGTTTGTCTGTCTCTTATAGGCTCCTAAACCACTCAACCGATCGCGATGAAACTTTCAGAACTTATTGTGATCATGCCAGGGATGGTTTCTGTGAAAAAAAAATCGGAAAAAACGGGAACGGGAACGGGCCTGCTCACGCGTCAGATAACGTACTAGGAACGGGAACGGGTTCGGGACCGGGAACGGGATCTGGAACGGAAACGGGAACGGGAACGGGAACGGGCATTGCAACGCATGCCGGGTCAGCTAGTTTTTCATAAAAATTCTTTATTCTGACCCGAAAACAGATATTTTTTCGTTGTTTACCTTTTGCTGAATTCCTTTAAATTAGATATTTTTGATATTTAGCCATTCCGAATCAAATCACCGATTTATTAGATTACCGTGCATCATGCGACTAGATCATTAGTCGTCTGCAAAAAATACCAACACATACCTTTGAACGATACGCTGAAAGCTCATCCGAAAACGCGACATTGTTCCTATGTTTTATTTTTCATAAATTTCAGTGAGTTATTAAATTTTCAAGCTCAATAGTGTTTTAATTGCGACAGAGTGCGGCCCTGCATTTATCGCGCGCTCACTCTCTCGTTAACGACCTGTTTTATATCGTATGCTAAACTCTACTGAGTGTGTACGTATACATATAATGTCTATGTGTTTTTATTTAATATTTTTTATCCTGACCCGTTTCATGTGTGTGACGAGTGTCGTGATATTGTATCCTTTGACAGCAAGAAGTGGCCGCAAAAAAGCGACGTTGTGGCAACCCTTATGAAATTACTGAAGGGAGTGCGAAGCCATTGTGTTTGTGTGTGGATTTTGAACTTTTGAACTTTCCAAAGCATTTTTTGTTCACAGCGAGAGAGTCATGCATCTTCACAATCAAGCTAAAAGTATTATTGTACAGTAATATTTAAATTTTATCATCATTAGAATACAATATGTTTTTTTTTTGGCCAAATCAAATATTTACATACATAGGTAGAGAAAGAAAAACATTTCAACTGTCCCATCAATCACCATATTGTTTATTATGCAACGCATTACTTTATTGCACAATAAAATTCATAATGGCTTACGTGTAATTGCGTGGCTTTTTAAGTGTTTCTTTTTATCGTCACATTAACTTAACATTATGTTGATATGTTTGATTACGTATTCGAATCGTTATAATGCGATTAACTCAAAATTTATTTTGTTTAATTTGTGTCTCGAAATAAATATACATACATAATATTACACGTGATATTTGATATTACATAGATTCAACGAAACAGTTTTTTTTTTACTAAAATTAAATCAATGCAATTGTTTTAAACAATTATAGTACTTGAGGTTGGATCAGTGGCATCACCAATGTCTTTCGATAATAAACTCGAATGCACAATTTTTTTTTTGGAAACTGAATTGAAACAATGCATTGTCTTGACCTTTTTATTTATTTTCAATATGCATATTATAAGTTATATATCTTTAGCGTAAAAAAAAGTTTGATTAATGGATGCGAGTACTTATCTGACACGAACGTTTGTCCTTGAGTATAATATATTTAATGGAAAGACCATATGGGGTCTGTATAAATTCAACATTACATTGGACTCAATTTTAATACGAATGATGTATGTAAAAGTGAAAGAATTATTTTGATCGAATCTTCACATTCGAAATTCACATTCACATTCGAAAAAAGAAATACGAGAGGTTGAGGTTTTTTTTATATATTTTCTACGTCTACATAGAGTACCTAGTTTCGTATAGTGTTTTTTTTGTATGAAGATTATGAGATGAGCAGGTAGCTTGGTAGCTTGAAAAGTGGTGCAATGTAATAAGATGCTCGCCACCGCAAAAAAAATCTGGTGCTGGTTTTGTTGCTCAATGTAATATCGCTCTTAGTCACTGGTTGACGATACCTGGTGGCCAAATACGAAACGTCAAACAAACCAGCGTGACATCTCCGGAAACGTTACCAGACCCTGCTGGTGACATCGGTGAATTAGAAGGCACCCCAAAAAAAAAAAAAAAAGAATAAAAGTAAAACTCAACCAAAAAGAATAACACCACGGAGAGAATGAAATCTGATAAAATTGTATTGTTACAGCAAAATTTTTGACACGTTCAATTCGCAGGTATATTGTCACCATTCACAGGTGTACAATGGCGAGTTGACAAAATAAAGGCAAGTATGAAAAGATGAACACAAAGAGACCCTAAATCGCTTACGCGTATTTAAAAAGTCCCACCACTTGAGGTTTTTGAAAAGGTGTGTCAAAAATCCAACAAAGGACCCCACGAAGTGTACTTTTTTGCCCCGTTTTGTATTTCATATTATGATATTGCGAAAAGTATCATATTATTATATTTCACCAATTGTAACGAAATTGTTCGGTATAACGGATATAACGGTAAGAAATTAAATTAAATCTTTCAGTCAGGTCGTTCCTTAAGCAGTCCCACACCGTTTGACTAATCGTAACCAAACTTTGCAGAAGTACATTCTACGGTCTTACAGGTTTTAAAAGGTAGCCGTTCACCATCTACTTCTGGATGAAGGCCTTTCCATTACCGGTCAGGAACGTTCGACACATTTCTTTTGTTTTCATCGAATATATAAATCATTGGTTATATTTTGTAGTTACCGCTATTGTTAGCTCACTCATATTCATTTCTAAACACAGAACCCTGCATGGCATTATAAATTTTTCACCATCCATGAAAACCTCTCCAATCCTCTTCCATTCCTGTCTGTCTTGAGCAATCTGCATCCACTTGACTCCACACATTCTTCTCAATACATCAGCCCAACGTCCATTGGGTCTGCCTTGCTTTCTTTCACATCCTCTCGGATACCATTCCAGTGCTTCTCGCGTCCATCTGCCATTCTTGTGTCCAACACATTGCCACAAATCGCACGTTGTATAAAATGCCTAAGTGGTCCCACACCGTTTGACTAATCGTAACCAAACTTTGCAGAAGTACAGTTTACGGTCCTACAGGTTTTTAAAGGTACTTGAATCATCATCATTCTCAGCCGTTCACCATCCAATGGTGGATTAAGACCTTTCCAATCCTCTTCCATTCCTGTCTGTCTTGAGCAATCTGCATCCACTTGACTCCACACATTCTTCTCAATACATTAGCCCAACGTCCATTAGGTCTACCTTGCTTTCTTTCACATCCTCTCGGATACCATTATAGTGTTTCTCGCGTCCATCTGCCATTCTTGTGTCCAACACATTGCCACATAATAGAATATTCATCTTTCAAGTAGCTACTAGGTATACAATTTTTTGATTCGATAACTTTTACTAATGACAGTATTTCCAGTTTCGTTTATACATACATACTCGTACATATATGTTACAGGCAATGTGGGAAATCGCACATTGTATAAAATGCCTAAGCGATACCACACCGTTTGACTAATCGTAACCAAACTTTGCAGAGGTACAGTCTACGGTCCTACAGGTCTTTAAAGGTACTTGAAACATCACCATTTTCAGCCGTTCACCATCCACTGCTGGATTAAGACCTTTCCAATCCTCTTCCATTCCTGTCTGTCTTGAGCAATCTGCATCCACTTGACTCCACACATTCTTCTCAATACATCAGCCAATCTTCTACTCGGTCTACCTCGCTTTCTTTCACATTCCAATATGTGTCCACTTCAACTTTTTCACACGTTCTGCTATATCTGCCACTTTGGTCATACTTCTTACCCGTGTATTCCTCTTACGATCTGTTCATGTTATACCAAGCATTAGGTCTACCTTGCTTTCTTTCACATCCTCTCGGATACCATTCCAGTGTTTCACGCGTCCATCTGCCATTCTTCTCGCTATGTGTCCAATGTGTCCATTGCCACATAATAGGATATTTATCTTTCAAGTAGCTACTATACAAATTTTTGATTCTATAACTTTTACTAATGATACATACACATACATACATGTATGCTACAGGAAATGTGGGAAATCGCACACTGTATAAAATGCCTACGCGTTCTAGGCAAAGTATTACAAAATAATCGAATTTTGCCGTCAATTACCTCGAAGAACAATTTGAACCAGTTTTTTTCATGTGATTTTGTCTTTTGAACTTGAGTTTAATACGTGCTATTTCTATTTCAAATTATTAAGAAGCGTGGTACAGTTTGCCTTACCATTTTGGCAATTGTATAAAATGACTAGAATTTCACACTTTGCCTGTAGTATTGCCTTAGTAGTAGTAGCCTGTAGTATTTGCCTGTACAAACAGTGTTACGTTTCAATACAAATGTCACGTTCACTAGGGTAATTTTGCATAATATGGAATTTCCTTTGGGGTACTTTTTATTTTGACCCGTCGGATGTGACTGAGAGCTTTAAGCACACGTTTACAAATAATTTCAGACGTGCATTGATTATGTCGTGGGGTAATAATTCAACAGCGCGCGTTCCCCGATCCAAAGAATAAACAAAAATCGCGGCCATTTTGTAGCCGAGCCGCCATAAATTTGATTTTGTTTGTGCGAAGAAACGCAGGTGTCGTTCGTCCCACATAAATTACTGTCGTAACGGAATCCTCACACCAGCGGCTCATCTTTCTTCATTCTTCATCCACAGCCTATCCAGCATCCCATGAATGTTTTTCTCGGGCTTCGTCGGTGAAAAATGCACCCAGCTTTATTCGGAGCCGGGGGGGAAAAACTGCGGAAAACGCGTCCATTTATTACTTTATTTTTTTAACGATCACGTCTACGCCGTGACAAACGACACTTCAACACATTATAAATCTTATTCAAAATTCGCTTAAAAATAGCGCCGAATGGGCTCGAGTTTAATTTGAAAAAAAATTTCGTCAAAGTGAACGCAAAGATCTGTCGCAGATTCAGCTGCGGAAATCTCTCGAAAATTTCGAGTCCCGGGAAATTTTTATGATCTGGAATTCGAAACTTGGTTGATTATCACTGATGATTTTTTTTTTCGACAGGGCGTTAACGCCCCAAACACGAACAGAATGTGTAATACGTCGATTCTGGCATCTCTCAATGGAAGTTGAAGTGGGCTACAGAGTGCACGACAACCGGTCAGGGGCGCGTCGCAACCGGTTCGCGAACCTCATCTCCAAACTACACAATATGCACTTCTAAACAATCTAAACCAGCGGTGGCCAACCTTTCGGACCTCACCGACCACTACCATGATTTTTTCCATAAAAATAACATTCTAAATATATGAAATGGTAATTACACTTGTAGTTGAACTCCAAGTTATTTGCAAAAAGTTGGATATCAACCTTATAATGTTAGAAAAATTATAATAAACTAGCTGACCCGGCATGCGTTGCAATGCCAGATCCCGTTCCCGTTCCCGTTCCAGATCCCGTTCCCGTTCCCGATCCCGTTCCCGTTCCCAATCCCGTACCCGTTCCCGTTCCTAGTACGTTATCTGACGCGTGAGCAGGCCCGTTCCCGTTCCTGTTCCCGTTTTATCCCGATTTTTTTTTCACAGGAACCATCCCCGGAATGATCACAATAAGTCCTGAAAGTTTCATCGCGATCGGTTGAGTGGTTTAGGAGCCTATAAGAGACAAACAGACAGACATTGATTTTTATATATATATGTAGATAAACGATATATTCATTATTTATGGATGCTAAATTCAAGATCCAGTGCACACAGATATAACAAGAAGAGATCGTGAGAGGAATACATGGGTAAGAAGTATGACCAAAGTGGTAGATATAGCAGTGCGTGTGAAAAAGTTGAAGTGGACACATAGCGCGAAGAATGGATGGCAGATGGACGCGAGAAATACTGGAATGGTATATGAGAGGATGTGAAAGAAAGCAAGGTAGACCGAGTGGAAGATGGGTTGATGAATTGAGAAAAATGGGTGGAGTGTCAAATAGATGCAGATTGCTCAAGACCGACAGGAATGGAAGAGGATTGGTGTGGCCTTTATCCAGCAGTAGATGGTGAAAGGCTGAATATGATGATGATTATGAGAAATGCGTACCACTAAAATTCTCTGATCTAAATGATTCAAATATAGCCGAATTATAAATATAATAGCCGATATCCGTCTGTCTGTCTGTCTGTCTGTCTGCCTGTCTGCTGATAACGCTCGCTGAGGAAAAATTATTTAAAACCACTAGAACGAGTGGGGGATCGAACCCACGACCTCAGGCTCGGGAAGAACGTCCTAAGACTAATCTGCCATCACCCTTGCTTAATTAAGACCTTTTTTTTTTTAAACATTATCTACAAAAGGGATCGTTATCATCAAAAGGGATTTACCTATAACATAAAAACTCTGCTAATAATACATAGATGTCGATATCGTTTTTTGATTTTTACAAAATCACTTACAAAATTATAATTATTATATATACATATAATAATTAATAATTATAATATAAATAGTAAAGTAAAAAAAAAAAAAATTTTTCCAGTGGGTATCGGGGTCGATTGATTTGGGTAATGGGGATCTCTATTACGATATTACGATATTTAAAATTCAGCGGGCGTTGATATTCAACGGGCTTACACTAGTATATTATAATAACCCAAATCCGTCTGTCTGTCTGCTGATAACGCTCGCCGATTTGAACCCGAGATCATCAGGTCGGAACAGTGAGCGCTTACGCTATGATCCAACGGCGATAATGCGAGATCTCCTCTATTCGAACATATAAATCGTTAGTAGGTTCGCGACTCTGCTAAATTGTCACGTTGTTGTATTATAACGCGCCATCTATGCAACAACTATAACAATTATTAAATACACATACATATACTCATCCGCACAAACACTCACACAGTGCGGATGATGAGAAACCACTCCGTTGATATTCAACGGGCTTACACTATTTATCTATACAGAATTTACCAACTCAAAAAACGTTCTGAATTTTGACTTCACATCTTGCAATATATGTATGTACATATGTAACATCGGAACAGATTGCCTGGAATAAAAGCGACCGAATGGAAATAAATCAAAGTCAAAGCGTTCAAATGAACGAATGTTAGTTAGTAGACAAATTGTTTGAATTGTTTGGAAATGCGTTACGCATTAATTCCGGTATTTGACCATTTGAAAATCATCGCTCTAAAAGGGCTACCAACCCTTGCAATGGAAGCAAAAAGATTATACTAAAGTACATAGTTGCAGTTTGATGAATCGGCAAGTGGATTTTGGCGATTTTGCCAGGGGGAGAGAGACCACTCTCTTCCCTCAGGATATTTCAATCGCAACAGGATTAGGGATAAAGTGTCATTAATGGTCGTGAAATTCATTCACCCATTGATTGTCCAACGTTGACACGATTTGATGAGCGTAAAAATGGTTCAAATTGGAATTCTAGAACACAGGCTCCCAAACCATTATCGAGTGGTGACCCCTTTTTCTAAAAGCCAAGTGACCCCGATATATTTGGAAATGGCACCGATTAAAAATAAAAATTGCATTCATCATCATTTTCAGCCGTTCACCATCCACTGCTGGATGAAGGCCTCCCCAATCCTCTTCCATTCTTGTCTGTCTTGAGCAATCTGGATCCACTTGACTCGCACACATTCTTCTCAATGCATCAGCCAATCTTCTACTCGGTCTACCTTGCTTTATTTCACATCCTCTCGGATACCATTCTAGTGTTTCTCGCGTCCATCTGCCATTCTTGTATCCAACACATTGCCACATAATAGAATATTCATCAAGTAGCTACTATACAATTTTTCGATTCGATAACTTTCACTAATGACAGTATTGTACATATATGTTACAGGCAATATGGGAAATCGTACATTGTATAAAATGCCTAAGCGGTCTCACACCGTTTGACTAATCGTAACCAAACTTTGCAGAGGTACAGTCTACTGTCCTACAGGTCTTTAAAAGTACTTGAATTATCATCATTTTCAGCCGTTCACCATCCACTGCCGGATTAAGACCTTTCCAATCCTCTTCCATTCTTGTCTGTCTTGAGCAATCTGGATCCACTTGACTCGCACACATTTTTCTCAATGCATCAGCCAATCTTCTACTCGGTCTACCTTGCTTTATTTCACATCCTCTCGGATACAATTCCAGTGTTTCTTGCGTCCATCTGCCATTCTTGTATCCAACACATTGCCACATAATAGAATATTCATCTTTTAAGTAGCTACTATACAGATGTTTGATTCGATAACTTTTACTAATGACAGTATTGCCAGTTTCGTTTATACATACATACATACATTCTCGTACATATATGTATGTTACAGGCAATGTGGGAAATCGCACATTATTTGACTAATCGTAACCAAACTTTGCAGAGGTACAGTCTACGGTCCTACAGGTCTTTAAAGGTACTTGAATCATCATCATTTTCAGCCGTTCACCATCCACTGCCGGATTAAGACTTTTCCAATCCGCTTCCATTCCAGTCTGTCTTGAGCAATCTGCATCCACTTGACTCGCACACATTCTTCTCAATGAATCAGCCAATCTTCTACTCGGTCTAGCATGCTTTCTTTCACATTCTCTCGGATACAATTCCAATATGTGTCCACTTTTCACACGTTCTGCTATATCTGCCAATTTGGTCATACTTTTTACCCACGTATTCCTCTTGTTATACCAAGCATACATATTTCCATGTGCACTCTTGAATTTAGCATCCACGTTTCACATCCATACGTCACAACTGACAGTAAATTGCATTATAGTCAATATTTTTTTTTTAGTTTACTGCTTCAGTTGGCGACCACATAGAAAACTTTTCGCGACCCCGTTTTGGGTCGCGACCCATAAGTTGGGAGCCCGTGTAATCTAGAAGGACTCGGCGGAAAGTTTTAATGACACCTCGCGTAGAAAACGCTCTATGCCCGGTAAAATAATAATGTGCATTACTTTACGGTCGAGTCTTTGCATTGTTTGAGAACCATAGGACTCTTTGTGTGCAACCGCGGTGGCCACAAACAATAGGGGCCGACCCAACAATTATTTCCCCATAAAATATACTGTGTTTTAAAAGCGTATTTTCACACAAGCCCTTCCCATTTTCAGACACACACACACACACAGGAAACTTCTACTCAAATTGGATATGATGCATTTCTAGCTTTTATCCTTGGATGGATTTGGTCTCGTGGGTGGCCTCTCGTCCACCTGAGGATGCATCCACCAGCTCGGAGTAACTCTTTCGTCTGTTGGTGTTTGCATTCTTGCGCGCCAAATGGAATTAGCTGGTGGTCGGGTCGTGTCGTTCCACGCGCTATTTTCAGACATTTTATCGCTCCAAAGTCAAGTCTGCGTGCTGACACTGCTCTGTTTACAGTAGCACGTCCGTGGTCTGTCAGGGGTGTTAAACCATCGTTCCTGTGTCGATTGGTCGTGTGAAACGAGCGTAGAATAGTGCAGAGACAACTGACTCACTTCAGAATGCTCCCGTGTCCTATGTAAACGGCGAGGTGCATGCCAAGTAATAGGAATATTGTACGCCATTTTAACTTCACAATGGACAATGCAGTGGAAAACAAGGTTCAACATATCACGGTCTTTATTAATAACTAGTGTAAGCCCGTTGAATATCAACGAGTGTCTGTTTATGTTTATTTAATAGATTTTATAGTTGTTGCATAGATGGCGCGTTATAATACAACACGTAACAATTTAGCAAAGTCGCGAATAGTCAAATTGAAGCAGGCCCGTTATTATCTAGTTTGGATCACAGCGTAAGCGCTCACTGTCCCGAACTTGTGTGATCACGGGTTCAAATCCCACCCGCGCGGCGTTCTGGTTTTTTAAAATTATTTACCTCGGCGAGCGTTATCAGCAGACACATAGACAGACGGAATAAGGTTATTATATACATACTAGTGTAAGCCCGTTGAATATCAACGCCCGCTGAATTTTAAATATCGTAAAGCGCTTTTTTAATAGAGATCCCTACTAATTGATCCAAAAAACAAAAACAATAAAAAATTGTTTTTATAGCACCATCTATGTATTATAGCAATCCCCACTAATTGAACGCTTTCGATACCACTCAAAAAACTATTTTTTTTAAATATTTTGTAAAAATAAAAAAAATAATAGTTTCTATAGTGCCATCTATGTATTATTAGCAGAATCACGATCCCTTTTGTAAATAAAGTCGAGTCACGATATGTTTAAAAAAAAAGGACTAAACCGAACAAGGGCGATAGAGTATAGCGTTAGCGTGATGACTCTCGAGCCTTCGGATACCATTCCAGTACTTCTCGCGTCCATCTGCCATCCATTCTTCTCCTATTGCCACTTCAACTAATTCAATCATTCTGCTATATCTGCCACTTTGGTCATACTTCTCACCCATGTATTCCTCTTACGATATCTTCCTGTTGTACCAAGCATACATCATTCCATGCTTCTCTGTGTGCACTGGATCTTATGTAACATTCTTGAACTTGGCATCCATGTTTCACATCCATACGTCATACTGGCAGTACGCATTGGTCGTATGCCTTCTTTTTTAAGCATAGCGTGATGTTGGATTTAAAAACTATGTTCATTCTTCCAAATGCGCTCCATCCCAGTTTCATCCTTCATTGTATCACATATAATCTGAAAATAATATGTTGCGGCTCCCAAACTTAACCAATTTTGCAAGGTTTTCCCTAATTTGCCACTTTAACTTTTTTTCTGTGTGCTTTTTTTTTTCTCACGCTTCTCTGTGTGCACTGGATCTTTCGTAGCATTCTTAAATTTAGCGTACAAGTTTCACATCCATACGTCATAGCTGGCAGTACAGATTGGTCGTATGCCTTCAGCGTCTCCAACTTTACACTCCGGATTTTTATTGTCGTGCACGGGGTCACGAGCTATTTGTGGTGCCGGGGTACAGAACAATGCTTATGAGGTCCAGCCCGGTGATTACTGCTCTTAAATTATTTAATTCATTGTCGACTGATGTTGACATTTTCAACATCAGCCTGGCGCAGTTTGTAATCAAATTGTATATATTATTTTGTTATTATTTCTTTTTTTTTTTGCTTGATTTTCTTATGTTTTCTATTATATTATATTATATTCTGTGTAACTTCTATGTATCGTTTTGATATTCTTATTCTTTTTGTTTTCATATATGTATGTATATATAATCTATATTTTGGGCTAAAACCTGTTAATAAATAAATAAAATAAAAAAAATAAATGATCGGACGTTATTGTGTGGAGCGGTCCACACAATAATACTTCGCCATCGCCCTTCGTCGTTCGCTGTTCGGTTCGTCGGTGTGTACGCACCATAAGACAGGACATTCTGAAACGATTTTCAGTTGGCTCCAAATAACTTTGTATATGTATTATATACATACACATGTATTATTTGCAAATATTTTCATGAACATGAGTTAAAGGGGTTAAAGGGGTTTGAGTGTGTGTACCCACTTCCCGTTCGGCTACACATTCGTGTAAATGCACATTACGACTTTCTGAGAATTGATAAATTATTCACGGGGTCTTTTTCCAGTGGCGTGCATCATCGGCTATTTCCGCCGGTCAAATTAGGAACAACCTGGGTGTTGAAACGTTGTTTTTGGATGGAAATCTGGTCTTGCATTAGCCGGAGATGGTTCGCGCGTTGATGACGTGCATGCAGTATGCACCCGCGAGTCTTCGTCTTCGTCACTGGAGATGCATTGCAGCTGCACAAACTATCACGGTGGATAAGCCACAAGCCATCGGCGTGGAATATGTAAGCCTCTGGAAAAAAACTTGAAAAAATACGCGTCAAAGAAGAATTAAATAGTTTCATCCGCGCGAGGAGCGGGGATTTCGTACAGTATGCCGAGCCGTAAAGTTCGGTTTTACGGCCGATTTTTGTAGATTTACCGACGCGTTTAAAACTTTTATTAAAAACACGAGCGGTTTATGTTTGCGCGAGATATTAAGTCGAGCAGACAAATTGAGCGGCGCGAGCCAAAAGGTTAAAAGCGGTCGACGTGCATACCTACGAAAATGGATTTCGTTCAGCGCTCGGTTGTATTGAAAACGATTGAAAATCGAATGATATGATATTGCTTTTCAAACTGTTCGACGTATGTATTTTTAGTATGTGTAACGTTTTAAAAGCGTCGAAAAAATTCAACGGCGGATATCGTCTTTTGAATTCACATTTAAACTTTTGACGAAAGTCGTATTGTTGGTATTGTGTGTGAATCGGGTCAAATGATCAAAAAATGCAAAACTTTAAAATTATATTAATTGAAAATGTTTCAGTAATCGTTCTACGCCTTGAAAAGTTAATTTTAAATCGTACAAGCTTGTCATACACAAAGCAATAATTGTTCAATTTGATATTTTCTATTCTTTTCTTGATATGCCGCATCTTCTCTGCCGCACTGCGTACTTGCAGTATAAGATGCGGCATAATAATGGGCGATTACAAAATATCATTCATATACATATGAGTCGCCCAGTTCCAAATCCCGATAAGTCCACAATATATGAAAAAACGAGGATAAAATATTTTCTGGTTCTAAGAATGTTTTCAAACGATGCCTTATACTTGAATTATGCCAAATACCGCCAAGTGCGCCGTAAAAAAATATTGAAAATCAGTGTTAGTTCCAAAAACCGACAATTGCACTATGATAAAAGCTGATTTAAAAGCCATATTTAGAAACAAACAACGATAAGTCCATGTTTCTAATCTCAATATTTTGTTTAATATCAACAAAATTAAGTTTAAATGAGTTTAAACGCCATCAAGCAAATAAGTCTGTAGCAGAAAAACCGCGTTTGCGAACAAGTGTTATGGACTTATCGGGATTTGGAACTAGGTGACTCATATGTATGTACATACATACATACATATAACAGAATACAGCATTTTTAAAACTAATAATGTATGTATGTGATTTTATTACCGTTTATAGAAAATTTTATGCTACATTAAAAATATCAATATCAAATTATACCTGTCGACTTTAAAATTTACTATAACGATCGCATATTACTTCGCCGCATAAAGGCGCTCGTACACATTTGCGAATTACTGTGGTGCGCGTGCGCAGACACCATCTGTCACCGCGCTTTCAGAACGTTTGTATTTCACTCACGATTCCGACATGGACTTCTCAGATGAAGACGAAGCTCTAATGTTGGCCGCATATTTATATGAACGATGAGTTAAATACTTTTATCGTTGAATGTAATTTATAACGGTGTATTATAAAATCGTCTGGTTTCTGTCACTGCGACATAACCTAACAAGTCAGATCGTACAGGATGGGATACTTTTGCACCGTCTCCAATAGCTTTTCCACAAACGTCATCGAAATTGAGCGAATCGCCGAAGAAATAGTGTCAAACAAATTCCGTAGCGATTCTGCGCTGTTTTCCGATAGGAAATCAGTAGTGGTGTAGGCAGTGCCACTTGGGGGTATGCGATACAACTCGCCATCATATCAAACGCGTGATTATTCGCGCGTTTTCTTCGCTAGGCGAATACGAACTCGCAGAGGTGTGCGAGCGCCTTTACCCAGTTATAGTGCGAAATGAAGCATATACTGCCGTCCTAAGCCCACTTAACGTAACTGACAAAAATTACGAAAATGATTAAGATGTGTTTTAGGGGTTATGGGAGTGCATTCTTGCGATTTTTCATATCAAAATTAATGTATCTTCATCCAAAAGTGACTCTTTTAAGCTATTAAATCTGACGTATCTGCATGCGCTGAGAAATAGTATCACTAATACTTGGCGAAAATAACGTATCCAATATTTACTTCGGGCACTACCTTATCATGAAAGATTGAAAAGACTGAATCTCTCCACATTGGAGACGAGGAGATTAAAATAATCATTATTCATGTGAAATGACCAACCTCATTATGTTCAATGAGAATCCTCATCTAAGAGGTCATACTCTTAGACTCCGAAAAGAAAAATCAAATAAGATTGTTAGAAATTCATTCTTTTCAAATAGAGTGGTTCAAGTTTGGAATAGTCATATGTATACATTAATAATGAATAATAAAGTGACGTAACTACTAAAGTATTCATTTTTTTTTTGAATTTTTCATTAGAATTATCAAAACACAATATAAAATAACCTCATGCACTAAAAAAAAGTTTAAATAAATCAGTAATATATGAAGAAAAACACAAATTTAGAATAAAACTTTCAAGTCCATTTATCTCGATATTGTTGTTAAGTGGGCTTAGGACGGCAGTATAAACGGGCGATTACAATTTTTTCTTGAATTTAATTTGAATGTAAGCCTTTTATTGCTTGTTTTTGTAAGATTTATTTCATATAAACTTCTCAATCTGATAAATTGAAGAAATAAAAAAAAAAAAAAGCAAAGAAATGTGAAAGTTTTCGTCGCCGAAAAAATAAGGACATCAGATAACCTTATCGCCACTGTTCAAACGAAACCACCCACCTTTTTTTTTTTAACCCTTACGAATCGAAAGGTGCGATACGACGACGGGCGCGACACAATTATCTAGCGATTCGATTCGATTCGACCGATCGGTATCCTTGCAAAACTTTTTCCATCGCTTTTCCAACTCTCTCTCTCTCTTTCTCTATCTATCTGTCCATGTCCTCGGTTGAATTTTCTTCCTTTGATCGTGTCCATCGCTCTCCAAAAGGTCGTTATCGGCGTGTGCTTGCTATGCATCGCACATTCGTTACGTCTTCCCTTTTCGCAGACTCAAAGCCTTCGGGAACGTGAATCAAAATGCTGATGAAACACTGATTGGAAGTTAATCGAGTCTATATATTTATTCGCATTTCGCAATACTACATAGACTAGATTGTCGCACGCTTTCTAAATTCATCGTTCGTACTAGGTAGCGCACTTGAGTTACCCCAACGCCTCTTCCGCCCCCTGAACCCCCCCATCGTAAAATTTTTAGGGGGACTTTCCCCTATTTTTTTGTCCCCCTGCTACTCTTCGTTTCGTATAAACTTTGTCATATTGTGATTCATCGACGAATGCAGTTTCTATCAATGTAATTCGCACGAAACTATGATGAATATATGTATGTATACGGAGAATAAACGATGGAACCGCTAAATTATACATAAGTCAACTGATTTATTCCCAGTTCTGGACCAAAGTAGTCTTATTTTTTTAAGCTTCAGGATATGATAAACCTTACTTGTATAGTTAAATATATTTTTAGAATGAATAAAAATGTCATCGCTGAAACGGAGTCTACATATTATTATATTAAATAATATGTATAATAATTGTTTAATGAATTTTGCACGCAAAACGTAGTCACAGTAGATAATCATATTGTAGAGATAGTTGATAGTAAATAGATAGATGTGCTAGGATGGAGTGCTTTCGGAAGAATGAACATAGTTTTTAAATCCAACATTCCGCTATGCTTAAAAAAGAAGGCGTACGACCAATGCGTACTGCCAGTTATGACGTATGGATGTGAAACTTGGACGCTAAATTCAAGAATGCTACGAAAGATCCAGTGCACACAGAGAAGCATGGAAATATGTATGCTTGGCATAACAATAAGAGATCGCAAAAGAAATACATGGGTGAGAAGTATGACCAAAGTGGCAGATATACATATGTAGCACTACGGGTGAAAAAGTTGAAGTGGCAATGGGCTGGATACATAGCGAGAAAAATGGATTGCAGATGGACGCGAGAAATACTAGAATGGTATCCGAGAGGATGTGAAAGAAAGCAAGGTAGAGTGGAAGATGGGCTGATGAATTGAGAAGAATGTGTGGAGTCAAGTGGATGCAGATTGCTCAAGACAGACAGGAATGGAAGTGGATTGGAGAGGCCTTCATCCAGCAGTGGATGGTGAACGGCTGAAGATGATGATGATATATATAATAGCCGTAATCCATCCGTATGTCTGTCTGTCTGTCTGCTGATAACGCTCGCCGACGTAAATAATTAAAAAACCAGAACGTCGCGCGAGTAGGATTTGAACCCGGTATCACCGAGTCGGGAGGAATCGTGCTTAGGCTATCTTCCAAATGGAGGCGAAAACGTGCGTGCAATAATTGGCCAATATTAAATTTTCAAGCGTTCGCGACTTTGCTAAATTGTTATTATAAAGCGCTATCTATATCATCTATTCAACAACTATAAAAACTATTAAATTTAATATTATTTTTCAGTACGGGTGATGAGAAACCGCTCCGTTGATATTCAACGGGCTTACACTAGTCACCTATAGTTTTCAAATACAATATGTATGTTGGTTGTTACTGTATGTATATAATTTTTATTAAATTGAATCTATCGGGTTGATTGCACTGGAAACATAGATATACCCCTTCATAGTTTTCAGTCGACGAAAATATTCGCAAGAGTTGGGATGAATGCACAGAGCCCGAGACTCGAATATCAAAGAAGTGAGCTTTTTTTTTTTTTGTTCAACACTTCGACTTCCACAACTAGGATTTTTATACCCGAGTGTTAGAGTTGGAACATTTTTAGAGCGTGAGGGCATATCTAGACTATTCTATTCTATAGTTTAAATTTAGCAATCACCCGTTTCTTTGCCGCATTCAATAGCTTTTGTACGGAGTGTGGCGGATAAACGAGAGATTATAAAATATAAATTCTTTTTATATGTATAAATAATAAAAAAATGTTGGTTTTTCCATTTATAAATTCTACGACTTTGAGGACCGATTCAGTCTTTATGAATATAATCCGACATTGTTGTGTGTTATGTCTACCATTCATTCATTCATCACAGTGAAACATTTCACACGAGCGTAACATGTTCAAATTAAATAAATCAAAACTAAATTCGTCACAAGACAATATAAATTTTTATACCGGAAACACTATAAAACTTAACTATTATTCGCGCAATTTTATTTTATAGTGCAAGTTTTTATTGCGAAACGTATCACACTCCAAATTTGACGTGGAGATATGACCTCCGCAGAGGACGCGGACGATTTTTATTTTTGGACACACGTACACACATTTTTTTTCAATGCAGACACGACAATGCAATGGGGGTGTGCATGCGACACCACCTAGGCGCGATTCTTGCACCAGACAGGGTTGAAACAAAGCCCAGTCCAATAGTTTACCACTGTAGGGGATGAAAGGGGGTTGAAACCTTTTCCCCCCCTTGTTCCCGAGTATAGCTAAGCCCCGGCTCGGTATTTGCTTTAGTGACAACTCGAAAAATACTGAAGTGCAAATTAAAAGCCCTTATTGCTCGGCAATAAAGCGAACCGGGTATGATGGGGGGGTTGGGTGAGTCGACAGTCGATGTATGAAGTGTTGACTCAATTATATCCCCATTTCCTTGGGTCCTTTGTCGGCGGGGGTGTCGAAGAACATCCCTTCCATTAAAACTCTTACGCTCGTACTCGTACAATACGTACGTGTACATGTGATTTCTAAAGTGGGTTGGGAAAAAATGTATATTTGAACGGCTGAACCAATAATAAATCTTCACGCGTGTGTGTATACAGTGCACGGCTCTGATTTGTTCATTATAACTATGCCTATGCGGTGAATAATGAGCTGATATAATTTATTTTCAATCAACATTGTATGTTTAGAAAGGGTTCAAAGAAGGATAACAACAATGCCATATGAACTTCGATCACTATCCTATAATGAAAGGTTGAAGAAAATGAGTCTCACATCTTTGGAGACGAGAAGATTAAGAGGCGATCCAATAGAAGTCTACAAAATAATAAATAATAAATACCTCCTTGCTTTCAATAAAAACGCACATCTCAGAGGCCATACACTGAAATTACTAAAAGACAAATCGAACAAAAAAATAGACTCTTTTTTTCAAATAGAGTGGTCGAAGTTTGGAACCCTCTGCCAAATCAACTACTAACTTCCGAAAATACAAATCTATTTAAAAAACATCTCGATAAGTTTTTGAACACAAATGGATTTTTGTAATCCTTCAAATATAAAAAAATCAAGAATTGTATGTACAAGTTATGTCAGAGCCCTGGACTCCATCGACTATGTCGCCTGCCCATGTACTTATTTTAAATAAATAAATTTAAATTATATTATATTTATTACCCGTAGTCATAAAATGATATTATTATATATATAACTGGTGTAAGCCCGTTGAATATCAACGCCCGCTGAATTTTA
Source organism: Parapsyche elsis (assembly GCA_022651745.1). Lineage (NCBI taxonomy): Eukaryota > Metazoa > Arthropoda > Insecta > Trichoptera > Hydropsychidae > Parapsyche > Parapsyche elsis. Next base: position 525,886 of record JAGVSN010000016.1, read on the forward strand.
AATATCGTAAAGCTTTTTTTTAATAGAGATCCCCACTAATTGATCGCACGGTTGTAAGTGAAAAAAAATAATTAATAGTTTTTATAGCGCCATCTATGTATTATAGCAATCCCCACTAATTGATCGCTATCGATATCGATACCCGATACCCGATACCCAAATCAATAAAATATATTTTTTTTACTTTACTATTTATATTATAATTATTAATTATTATATATACATATGTATAATAATTATACTTTTGTAAGTGATTTTGTAAAAATCAAAAAACAAAAAAAGAATAATATAGTGCCATCTATGTATTATTAGCAGAGTCACGATCCCTTTTATAGGTAAAACAGAGTCACGATCCCTTGTATAGGTAATGTTTATATTATATATATATATAATAGCCGAAATCCGTCTGTCTGTCTGTCTGCTGATAACGCTCACCTCGGTTAATTAATAAAAAAACTAGAGCGTCGCGCGCGAGTGGGATCTGAACCCGGTATCACCCGTTCGAAACATTGAAATGTTGAATGTGCAACGCCGATAATGCGAGATCCCTTATATTTTGAACATATAAATCGTTTGAAAGTTCACAACATTGCTAAATCGTTACATTGTTGTATTAAAGCGACATATATTTAATATTATTTTTCAGTGCGGGTGATGAGAACGCTCCGTTACACTAGTTGAAGAATAAGCATAGCTCACACAATATCGATAGAGAGAGAGAGTTGTATTTTTGGTGACTCATACGGACATGTAAAGTCGCGTACTCATTGGCGAACGTGAGCGTGTAGATGTGATGCTCGCTAATGTGGACGCCATGTACACACTTGCCGTGCAATCAACTGCGAACGACCCGATCCAATATTCGCGGGGCGCTCGCACTGGAAACATGACTTTTCTACCGCCTAATAATTGATAGGGCTGCTTATATTCTAATTCACGATATTATTATAGACTATAAACGTCCAAGAAGATTCTGCACATGTTGTATAAAGAAATAAATGGATCCCACAGTATTGGCGTCATCTTATAAATATCAATAAGACTTGGAGTCTGCTCATCGTTCCACTTCATTTTAATAGTTGCGTTCGCAGCTTGCTCGAGGCAACGTACACACCTACGAGCGCGCGCGAACGCGTACACATTTACAAAATTTGTTGCATTATACGCGCATGTTCGCCAATGAGTACGCGGCTTAACATACTGAAGCTAAATTCAATGTAATATTATATATTTTTGTATATTAATCATTCTCTTTAGATTAGTAGCAAATATTGATATTGAATACAAGACTTTTCAGGCTAATGCTTCACAGCAGAAGTTTTAATTTGAAAACATACCTAAACAGTAAGGATTCCGTCAAATACATAACGGGAAGTCAACGAATTCCCAACTTTGCCTTTTACAAAACAATAAATTAATTCTGTTAAAACGCGTACATACAAGCTGTGAGACTTCCTATGCATATTTCAGTCACTTCAATGAAAATGCATAAATAGTACAACAGTTTAAAATTATTTCATCGCGAAAACAATCGAGGTATTCGTGCGGAAATTCTCCAACAGTATGGGTTCAACTTTTAGTGCTCGTTTACGAGTCCATTAACACTTGAACTTACGACTGGAGCGAGACGTTTCGTTTGAGAGCCGATATTAGTCGAGTCGTATTAAATGGCACACATGCGAGATTGATAATATTTTCACAAAACATCTGCTGAAAATTAGCAGTTGGAGTTTCATCGGCGGGATACGTAAAAGTTTCATTAGACGGGAGAGGATTTGTTAACCTTTTGGGACGCTGTTAGAATAAAAAAGAAGGTATTCCCCCACTGTGGCAATATGCAAATTGTCAAACCGTACAGTTGGGGATTCCCCATGGAGGGTGAGATGTGGTAGGAGGTGAGAGATGACCCACCTGCTTCCACTGCTGTCCAGTTTTCTAATCTGCCTGAAACGTGACGATATTTCACGCTGAAAATAAAGCAAACGACTGTCGCGTCAACTTGATACGACAATCCTCTCTCCCTGCTGAACAAAACCCACCTACCAACTGTTTCACATTTTATTATTTTATTTAACGTACTAGTGTGTACTTTGCCAAGGCAAAATACAAAGCATATGCACCTACATACATACATATACACCTACAGCATATCATCATCATTTTCTGCAGTTCACCATCCACTGCTGGATGAACGCCTCCCCAATCCTCTTTCATTTCTGTGTCTTGAGCAATCTGCATCCATTTGACTAGCACACATTCTTCTCAATTCATCAGACCATCGTTCACTCGGTCTACCTAGCTTACTTTCACATCCTCTCGGATACCATTCCAGTATTTCTCGCCTCCATCTGCCATCCATTCTTCTCGCTATGTGTCCACTGACTTTTTCACACGTTCCGCTATATCTGCCACTTTGATCATACTTCTTATTCATCATAATTTTCAGCATCCACTGCTGGATGGAGGCCTCTACAATCCTCTTTCATTCCTGTCTGTCTTGAGCAATCTGCATCCAGTTGACTAGCACACATTCTTCTCAATTCATCACCCCATAGTTCACTCGGTCTACCTAGCTTACTTTCACATCCTCTCGGATACCATGCCAGTATTTCTCGCGTCCATCTGCCATCCATTCTTCTCGCTATGTGTCCACTCGAACTTTTTCACACGTTCCGCTATATCTGCCACTTTGATCATACTTCTTATTCATCATCATCATTTTCAGCATCCACTGCTGGATGGAGGCCTCTCCGATCCTCTTCCATTCCTGTCTGTCTTGAGCAATCTGCATCCAGTTGACTAGCACACATTCTTCTCAATTCATCAGCCCATCGTTCACTCGGTCTACCTAGCTTACTTTCACATCCTCTCGGATACCATTCCAGTATTTCTAGCGTACATCTGCCATCCATTCTTCTCGCTATGTGTCCACTCGAACTTTTTCACACTGCTATATCTGCCGCTTTGGTCATACTTCTTACCCATGTATTCCTCTTACGATCTCTTCTTGTTGTACCAAGCATACACATTTCCACGCTTCTCTGTGTGTACTGGATCTTATGTAGCATTCTTGAATTTAGCATCTGCGTTTCACATCCATACGTCATAACTGACAGAAAACGCTGCTGATAACGCTCGCTGAGGAAAAATAATTAAAAACCAAAACGAGTGGGGGATCGAACCCAGGACCCCAGGCTCGAGATGACTCGCACTAATGCTATCCGCTATCGCCCTTGGTCAATTTAATCCTTTTTTTTAACATTACCTATACAAGGGATCGTGACTCTGCTTTACCTATAAAAGGGATCGTGACTCTGCTAATAATACATAGATGGCACTATAAAAAACTATTATTATTTTTTTGATGTATAATAATAACGCGCCATAGATGGCGCTATAAAAACTATTAAATTTAATATATAATTTTCCAGTACGGGTGATGAGAACGCTCCGTTGATATTAAACGGGCTTACACTAGTACATATATATATAATAGCCCAAATCCGTCTGTCTGTCTGCTGATATAACACCTCGCGTGTGGGATTTGAACCGGTGATCACCAGGTTGGAATGAGTCGTGCTAACACTATCATGCAACGGTGGCGATGACGAACCTGCTACGATGTGACAATACAATATCGCAATAGGCTCGCGACATTGCTAAATTGTTACGTTGTTGTATTATAGCGCGCCACCTATGCAACAACTATAAAAACTAAATATTATTTTTCAGTACGGGTGATGAGAAACCGCTCCGTTGATACACAACGGGCTTACACTAGCAAGTTAAGAATTATACAGTACTACAAAGTGTCACCAAAGAATATTTTATGTGGCAACTGTACCGATCTCGCGCCTCACATCAACGGTCACCCTAGCGGTCGGGTGACCGAGCAAATAAATCACACTGTGGATCGCAACCGGCACGAGCCGCCACTAATAGTTTTATTGATGTAAAATTACTCCGGCGTTACACTCAATTATTAAGCCATAATTTTGATTTTTATGGCGGTCATAAAATGGAAATGGGGTAGGGCTGTAGTATACCCCATCCTCCCCCTCTCAGAGGCCAACACGCGACTTTCTACCCTACCCTTTCTCTCTCCCTCTCAGATCGATAGACCACCGCCGCAGATTAACACGCGGGTTATCTGCGCGCACATATATCGCACCCCATAATTACACAGCGGTAATGTAGGGGTTAACTGTCGAGGGGGTGAGGGGATACAAAGCATTATGACGAATATGTCTTTTTTTTTTTTGTTGCCCGAACAAATGTACTGATTCTGCTAATGTTTTGCTGTGTTTACATTATTTTAATTGAGGAGCTTCCAAGAAAAATCAGAAGGTTGTAAAACATACTAATACTAATCAATTTTGAAAATGGCGTTTCATATACATACATACATATGTAGGTATAAAACACAATGAAAATTATACTGCATTTCTGATGTAACGAGGGAAATACATATATCTACTACTCCTCAATAGTTAATTGTTGCTTTCTGGAAGAGAATTAAAGGAAATTTTGTATATAACCATCTCAACAACTGTGTAGTACTCGTGTAAGCCCGTTGAATATCAACAAATGTTTGCGTGGGTGAGTATATGAGTCGCCTAGTTCCAAATCCCGATAAGTCCACAATATATAAAAAAAAAACGAGGATAAAATATTTTCTGGTTCTAAGAATGTTTTCAAACGATGCCTTACACTTGAATTATTCCAAATACCGACAAATGCGCGAGTCACGAGTAATATTGTCAAGTCGTAGCAGGCCCGTCATCGCCTCCGTTGGATGATAATGTTGCACGATTCATTCCAACCTGGTGATACTGAGTTCAAATCCCATTCGAGGCGAGCGTTATCAGCAGACAGACAGACGGAACAGGGCTATTATATATATAACTAGTGTAAGCCCGTTGAATATCAACGTCCGCTGAATTTTAAATTACGTAAAGCGCCCTTTTAATAGAGATCCCCACTAATTGATGTCACGGTTGTAAGTGACAAAAAAAATATAATAGTTTTTATAGCGCCATCTATGTATCATAGCAATCCCGTAGTATCGATAGTATCGATTTTTTTTTTTACTTTACTATTTATATTATAATTATTAATTATTATATATATTGTAGCGTTATGAGACCGCGTGGCGATCCCGCCAAAATAGACCAATGGCGTTCTGATCGCCTACTATAAATAGAGGCACGATTGGCCTCAGAGAGCATTCTCGCTCAGGATGCTGGACCGAACGGACCGTTCGGCTCCAGTGGAATAAACCTCTTACAACCAACTTCGATCTTTCTCTCCGTTCACGGAACCACCCTTCCTGCCCACGCAACAATATAATAATTATAATTTTGTAAGTGATTTTGTAAAAATCAAAAAAAAAAAAAAAAAATAAAATTAGTTTTTATAGCGTCATCTATGTATTATTAGCAGAGTATAGGTAGGTATTAACTTATATAGGTAATGTTTAAAAAAAAAGGACCAAAGCAACAACGGGCCGTGGCGTACGCGTTAGCGCGGGTTCGATCCCCACTCATTCTGGTTTTTTAATTATTTTTCCTCATTTCCTATTTATTTTAATTATAGGTAATGTTTAAAAAAAAAGGACTAAACTGACCAAGGGCGATAGAGTATAGCGTTAGCGTGATTACTCTCGAGCTTTCGGTTCTGGGTTCGATCCCCCACTCTTTCTGGTTTTTTAATAATTTTTCTTCAGCGAGCGTTATCAGCAGACAGACAGACAGAGACGGATTTCGGCTATTATATATGTACTAGTGTTAGCCCGTTGAATATCAACGCCCGCTAAATTTTAAATTACGTAAAGCGCTTTTTTAATAGAGATCCCCACTAATTGATCTCACGGTTGTAAGTGACAAAAAAAATATAATAGTTTTTATAGCGCCATCTATGTATTATAGCAATCCCGTAGTATCGATAGTATCGATTTTTTTTTACTTTACTATTTATATTATAATTATTAATTATTATATATATAATTATATATACATATGTATAATAATTATAATTTTGTAAGTGATTTTGTAAAAATCAAAAAACAAAAAAAAAAATAGTTTTTATAGCGTCATCTATGTAATCACGATCCCTTGTATAGGAAATGTTTAAAAAAAAAAAAAAGGACTAAATTGACCAAGGGCGATAGCGAATAGCATTAGTGCGAGTTCTCTCGAGCCTGGGGTCCTGGGTTCGATCGCCCACTCTTTCTGGTTTTTTAATAATTTTTCCTCAGCGAGCGTTATCAGCAGACAGACAGACGGATTTCGGCTATTATATATATGTATAATATAATAATGTATGTAAGTCATAGAAGTCAAATACACCCGGAGACTCCGATCTGGACTTAGTGAAGCGAGTATTACACAGGGATAGTTCAACAAGTCAACAAGTTGACGACAGCGCCAATAGCGAGTACACTAAACACGTGTACTAGAATTACTAGTTACTCGCTACTCTAGCTCTATGTGTCGGCTAGTAAACTAGCGAGATAGTAGCGAGTAAACTTCACTCGCTCGGCCGTAAAAGCCAACCAGCTTCGCCTATTACACGAGCTTGTAAACTAGCGAAATATTAATAATACTCAAACCTTGCGAAGGGTTATAGTAATAGTAGAAAACCAAATCAAACGTAGTACCGCAAACCTCACAAGTGAAATGTTTTACGGTTGGATTTAAACTAGTAAAAGTTGATTTTGCTAAGAAACAACCTAAATCTTGTCAACGGATACAGCAGCAGCTATAGAGTAAATCGAATGCACATTAAAAAAAGCTTAATTTTTAAAATTTAAAACGAATAGCCACCACCATCCGTCAAAACCACACACAGTAGTTGATGGCGTGACGATCGAACGATCATCCCATTAATTTGGGACACCGCTGGGACGCCAAGGCAAACATCCATTACGGTTTCCTTGAACAAACACCACTGGAGTGGTCCATCGGTACCTAAATATATTAGATACCCACGTTGGTACCCCACCGTTATCGACTTCAAACTCGGAAGCTTAATAATGGCAATTTCGATTATTTAATTCGGGGACACACGCAGACTTTCTCACCGCTAAGCGATAGTGGACGAGCTAAAACTTGGATACAATTTACATGGTGATGAGTTGGGCCAACTCGAATGGAACTCTGGCGCCGGCTGGTGCATACCATTCAACCCCTTCACCACCCCTTTTCAACCCACCCCCTTGCACCCACATAATAATTTAATTCCATTTATATATTCATCGGTGGGCGTCTGTGCTCGGTCGTTCGTCGTGTCCGTCGATACTCTGGTTCCTTCACCCCTATTCCCTTCACCCACCCCACGAAAAGCAAACATGGTCCTGCTGCAGGACTCTGCTGCAGGAGATTTTGCTCCTTTTTCGGCTGTCGCATTCGAACTGGAGCTAAAATATAAAGTGCAGTTTGCGTTTCATGAATGCGTTATCATATCGTCCGAGCGTAATGAGATTTGGCTCTTGGTGATTTGGGTTTCTTTTTTTTTTTTGCCTAGTGTAATTTGTGGCTCGATTTCGGGTGCTTTGTCCCTCTAATCCGACAATCCAACTATTCGACCGTTGATTTGACAGCCTTTGAAGATCACGAGAGCGAAAGTTTCACGCTTTGACGCCCCCCAGCACATACACAGTAGGTACAGACTACACAGTGGTTCAATACGAATCGCCGTATTTGGTTCGATTGTAACATTTGAATGGAAAACATCAATTGCATGAAAGTGTTATCATGTATTTAATAGCCCTATTCCATGTGTGTGTTTGTGTGTGTGTCTGTTTGGTAAAACCGCTCGCCGACGTAAATAATAAAAAAAAAAACCAGAACCCGGTATCACTGATTCGGAACAGAGCGCTTACGCGGTGAGCCAAACCAGATGATAATGGGCAGGCTTCAACTTGACTATTTATATAATAAAAAATAGGCTCGCGACTTTGCTAAATTGTTACATTGATATTATAACGCGCCACCTGTGCAACAACTATAAAAGCTATTAAATTTAATATTATTTTTCAGTACGGGTGATGAGAAAGCGCTCCGTTGATATTCAACGGGCTTACACTAGTATACATTAATATAAGCTAAGGAAAAAATATTATTTAAAAGCGTTCAAAATTGTCATACGTGAGCAGTCAATATTTTTGAGAATTTCAGACTATTCTATCCATGCTATTTTATTATTTATTGTCCAGATTTTGTGTTTTCGTATATCGAGCGATATCATCGGCAATATGGCAACAATACTCGCCAACACACGGCCATACCACCAGTAGTATCGGGAAACATGACTATATTTCCGGCCCGTATCACCATATTGCAGTAATATTACCGGCAATGCTTGCCGGCAATACATTGCCGTGAAAATGTTGATCGTTTACAGGCACCTTAACACACGCGGTTAGAAAAAACAGAAAATGCCCAAACTCAAAATGCTTGTTAAAGAAAACAGTCTGTAATGATTTTAAATTCCAATTAACTTAAATTCGTAAAATTTTAATGCATTCTTGCATGCTTGCTTGCATGCAATGCATGTACATATGTACGTATTGTTTTTAAATTATACAAAGCAAAAAATTTTCCAAGTAATTTGATTAAAAAAAATCAATGATTAATATTTTTATTTATTTTGTAAATACATAATACTAATTTCAAAAATTATTTTGATATAATAATTTTTCAGAATGAATTTCGCACTTGTTAACTTTCACACGCGTAAGTAAATCATTAAAATAAATAAAAACGAAAAAAGTTACAACGATTCCAAATACGGTGATCATTTTTGGCCCACCTTGTACTGCTTCAAAATCGAACAATGAGAGTTATCCGATCAAAACAAGACCACTGTCGTATAAAATATGCCCAAACAGGGGTGGATCACACAATTGAAACATTTCAGAAAATCACACGACTATGACGCATTATCTTTAATGCATTTACATATAGTAGATATAATTTTGATCGTATTCGATGTTAAACACGAGTCGAATAATTGACGTTCAACATGTGCCAATACGAACACCTTTTTGGATATTCTCACACGTCATAGACATACACCGAAAACGTACAAATCGAAAATTGTTTGTTATCTAATTAGTGTGTTGGCACTGGCCCTGTTGTGTGAACGCGCGCACCACAGTTTAACATTTCCGAGCAATTCCGAACAAAGAGTAATTTAATTCGACATTAACTGGGTGTGGAGAGTTTGATGCTTCGTTCCAAAAACACACACATCCAAAATTAAACAGTACGAGCTTTTCCCATGCACGATGTTTCCCCTTTACACACAAAAACCGTGTTGTTTTTATTGAATATATTTACGGCTTTCATTCGAACTTTTCGTGCGAAAGCGTGTCGCATTTATTATTCCCGCGAGTTGGTCAAAATTATTTATTTCGGCGAATGTTGTCGTGCGGCGGTCAATGGGTTAAGAAGAGTGCCTCGTAAAAGTGCTGAACGTGTTATTATATATTATGTGTGTGTGTGTGTGTGTGTAATATACGAAATTCGCCATCACTCTCATCCAATTAACGTTGGCCCGTCAGCGAGTGTAATTAATCACATTATCACAAAAGTGATATATATTTTTGTGAGTGTCGTAAGCTCGCACGTCAGAAGCACGTAAATATAACATACACAGGGTGGACGCAAAGAGACGATACTTTTGTTTTAAGAATTTATATGTATTTTTGAAACTAATAAAACTGCGATGCTAAAATTGAGATAATTTGAAAGTTCGTTTAATCCTCTTTTTTATTTATTTATTTATTTTACAAATTATACCATAGTGACATTACAGGTTGCCCCAATTCGTCACTATGGCGAGACATGAAAAAAAAACATTATATTTAACATATTGGTAGTAAAATTAAATATAATCAAATAATTCACAAATTACATTAAATGCACCCTACTTTGTTTTGGGTGCAACACTTTGCCGAAATTTCCAGTTACTGACAGCTATCCCGATAATTATAATATAGTGATGTAAGCCCGTTGAATATCAACGGAGTGGTTTCTCATCACCCGTACTGTGAGTGTTTTTGTGGACGAGTATATGTACATATGTGTATTTAATAGTTTTTATAGTTTTTGTATAGACGGCGCGTTATAATACAACAACGTAACAATTTAGATGTTCAAAATATAGGAGATACCGCATTATTGGCGTTGGATCATAGCGTAAGCGCTCAATGTTCCAAACCGGTGATCTCGGGTTCAAATCCCACTCGCGCGACGTTCTGTTTTTTTTTTTTTAATTATTTACCGAGGCGAGCGTTATCAGCAGACAGACAGACAGACAGACGGAATAGGGCTATTATATATGATTGTATGTAGTTTTTTCTGAACGGATTACTATTATTGCAACGGTTCCCCTATAAAATGTGTTTTTTCTGTAAATTTTGAGAGTAAAGGTTATCCTTTTCGGGAAAAAAATACAGTATCATAAGAAAGAAGATTGTGAACTTTCTAATCATTTATATTTTATCACCGTATCAAATTAAAAATAAAACATGCAAGTACCATTTTCTCGTGTCCATTCTGTATATGTACATATGTAGGTTGATACAAAAACAGCATTTAAACTAATCTAATATTGGGTTGAAAAAATCTGCGATTATGTGACATTATCGTCAGGAATCATATATTGTAATAATGATATTATGTACATACATATGTTCGATGAACAATAAATGACGACTTTTTTCTCGGTTAAGCGATGATGAAATTTTTTAAGCAGTTTCTTGTAAACATTGTCAACAGGGATTTGCAAATTAAATGAACTAAAATACATTATACAAATTCAATATTGCATCACTCACTGTGAGCGACTCAAACGATGAAATTAATGTACAATAATTTTGAAGCGAAACAGCGTTACACAAATCTGTCCAAATTTTTTTCAACAACATAATAATATTTGGATCTCGCTTTGAAAAAGGGTTAATAAATAACAATTTATTCAATCGACATGCGACAGTGAGTGCATTAATAATTTTACGGATGCGTCCTCATTCGACAAATTAATCAATAACAACATCATTATCAGCGGGCGAAAAAAAACAACAAAACATACAAGTACCATTTGACCCCTCGTCGAGTTATCACAAATATGTAGTACCGAGAAATTAATGACGCCATTCGATTCTTGACATACGCAGTTAGCATTTTTATTTTGGAAATAACTCTACTGACTTTGAACAGGACACGTGTGAAATGTTAAATGTGCGCGGCTCGGGTAAACAGTAATTGTAGGAAAGAGCTGAATTTTCGTGGCAAAGGAAGCAAGGTGTGATTTTCGGGGAAGTATTGAATTTCAAAACGGTTCGGAGTAGTTAATGAAAAAGCACACCATGTGGTGTGTGTATGTGGGCCATTGCATTGTGAACATCTCGTATTGGGTTAGTGTTTATTTGTGGTGCAGTTTATTTGTAGACCGGGCAACATTAGCCTGTCAGCGTCGATGCACCCCGACGACTGCACCCTGACCGCAAACCGACAGCTTTCTATTTACGTATGTGTAAAAAAAAAATGTTAGAGCGGCCAACACGCGACTTTAAATATGGGGGGGTTCACTGTATGAATGGATCAAGTCCATAAAATCGATATGAAAATATTTAGACGTAGTACATAAAATCTCTAGTAGGTACAGGTCGCGCACCCAGAGTTGAAGCGAACCAACACACACAAATTGTGTGTCTGTGACTAGTGAATAATATGAATTTTCACTAAATGTAACAATAAAAACGCTCTGTCTCTGTCGCGCGCGTAAACGTTACGAGTGTAACAGAGACAGCATTGTTTTGCATATTTTTATTTTGTGAAATACAGCGTGTTCATTCAGTCTTCGATTTTGATATCGTTAGTTGGTTGAGTAGTTAGTTTAATAGTTTAGTTTGAATATACCGTATCCGGGGAAAAACAAAAAACCCATTTTATATGACACTAGCTGACCCGGCATGCGTTGCAATGCCCGATACACTGACGCGTGAGCAGGCCCGTTTTTTCCCGATTTTTTTTCACAGGAACCATCCCCGGCATGATCACAATAAGTCCTGAAAGTTTCATCGCGATCGGTTGAGTGGTTTAGGAGCCTATAAGAGACAAACAGACAGACAAACAAACAAACAGACATTGATTTTTATATACATATATAGATAATACTAAAGAATAAGCCAAATTACCAAAAAATTGTAGGTACTCGACAAAATCCCGGAAAATCACAGACAGTGTACTGCACCTACCACCCAGAACTAAACCCTATTGAGTTACTATAAAGTTAAAATTAAATATTAAAAAAAAAAAAATAGTTAAATACTAAAAATGCATATGTGTTTGTGTGTGGTTGGCTTCAACTCTGGTTGCGTGACCTATACTACCAATAGGGTAATCTAAAACTTGTACCTGCTGCTATTATTGTGGAGCTATTTTTTTAATAGTGACTTAATCCATTAATTTAGTGAGCCCCCCCTCCATATTGTCTACTCATATAAACTCATTAGTGAATAAGTGTTATTCATTTATATATATTATCAAACGTGTATTTAAGAAATTTAGTATCCAGTTGCTGTCAAAAATTTATAAATCGTATATTAGACCTAAATTAGAATTTGTCGTAAATGTTTGGAACCCTAACTTCAAAAAAGACATTGTATGTTTAGAAAGGGTCCAAAGAATTATATATATACACAATAGCCGAAATCCGTCTGTCTGTCCGTCTGTTTGTCTGCTGATAACGCGCGTTGACGTAAATCATTAAAAAACCAGAACGTCGCGCGAGTGGAATTTAAGCCCGGTATCACCAGGTTGGGAGGAATTGTGCTTACACTATCTTCCAAACGGATGCGATGACGTACGTGCAATAATTGGCCAATATTAAATCTTAAAGTGTTTGCGACTTTGCTAAATTGTTACGTGTTGTATTACAACGCGCCATCTATGCAACAACTATAAAAACTATTAAATACACATATATTCACCCACACATCCGTTGATATTCAACGGGCTTACACTAGTAAATAATAAATTAATAAAATAATAAAAGACAAAAGACTCTTTCTTTTCAAATAGAGTGGTTCTTTTCAAATAAGTAACTACTGAAAATAGAAATCTCTTTAAAAATCATCTCGATAAGTTTTTGAACATAAATGGATTGTTGTAATCCTTCAAATACAAATAATTAAAAATTGTATGTACAAATTTAAACAGACCCCTGGGCTCCATCGGCTATGCCGCCTGCCCATGTATTTTAAATAAATAAATAAATATTGAAAGTACATTCGGAAACTGTATAATTAACAAAGCGTGCTTATAAAATGTTCATGTATGTCGTCATGGTTGTAGGCCAATTTCTTGGTGTCGTTTGTTTAGTACATATGTATGTGGCGGTAGGTAATAAATAATAAATAAAATAAAAAAAATGATAATACGAAACGCATATGTGTGTGGGCACGGAAAGGGTTTATCGGTTTAGCGGTGCACCGGATGTGTGGACCGTTTGTCTCTCAGCGGGTTACCATCCTCGTAAAATAAATGCTTCGGACAAAATGTACACAAATTTGAAATTGACGAGATGATGATGATCGGTCCCAGTACAGTTTGATAGACTACATACATAGTTTATAAAATTTTGGTCGTAAATTTGCAAAATAGTCAAAGTTGAAAAATACATATTTTTATGCTCTATTGGACAAATTATTTTAATTGCACCATAGAAAAATCTATCTATAAAATAATCGGAACTAAACATCCCAAAGCCGCGTACCCATTAGCGAACATGAGCGTGTAATGTAATGCTCGCTAATGTGGACGCCATGTACACACTTGCCGTGAACCAACTGCGAGCCGTTTTGTGTTCGCTCCAAAAACCGACACCGAATGGTTGCAGAGCGCGCGCGAACGCGTACACATTTACATAATTTATTGCATTATACGCGCATGTTCGCTAATGAGTACGCGGCTCAAGATTCTAAAATTCTTCTATATATACCTGCTATAAAAAGTTCAATTTCAATTACTCCAGCCAAAAGCTAAGAAACTATTGAGAGTTGCCAGTCGAAACAAAAGGAAGCATACAATATGTACATAGGTTGCAGCGACAAGCATATTTAAAGTGAAAATATACATATTTTCACTGGTATAAATATATTTTTACCAATTCAGACAGTGAAAATGTATCAAACAATGAATTTACAGTTTCACTGCTCAGTATCGGTGAAAGTATATTAAAGTAAGCGTATGTGTTTGTGACCTGTCAATGTTGGCCTGTCAAGTCGATGATGTGTCAACTACTCTGTATCGGACCCAGATTATAAAAACCATCACATTGCGACTTTAAATATAATTCAATTTATTGTTATAAAATCAACAAACACTCATTGAAACTTTAATTCATTGTAAGCGCGTGAAATGTCCTACCAACTTTTTGTAACTTTTCACTCGCATTATCTTGTAAGGGTAGCAAAACGTGCTCTTTTCTTCTTAAACCGACCGTTATAAGTTATTGTTATAAAATCGACAAAGACTCATTGTAAACTATAATTGGTAGTAACCAGTAAAAGCCTACGCCTGAACACTGATAAGAAGAAAAAGCGACAAAATAACTGGGATTGAATATTTCAGCAGATTATATGATTCGATTTCACAACTGTCAAAATCTATTGGTGAAAATGTGCTTGGATATGATTTCACCGAAACGCCAGTGAAAATATATTTTGCTTTCGCTGTAACATGTATACTAAGGCCTAAGCTTCTTGTTTTGATAGTAGCGTCGGTACTTGATATCTAGCGTTGCCTCTTAACTATTTGATAAACATTTTACCGTCTGATATAGTGAAGTATCTAGGGAAAGATAATAAATCTCCAGTGGTGAAATCATTGCCTTCCGGATGGGAGGATAAGAATGTGGAAACGAACCAAGATTTGGTAGGTAGAAAGGAATTTTTGGATGACGCCAATTTTTGAGTCAAAGTTAGATTAATTGACAAATTCTAGCAGCAGGTTGTTGTGTCCTGATCTAACCCCAGATATATGTATACGTAAAAATATATAAAATTCAACCCCTCATCATTTTTTCTGAATTTCATTGTACATATGTACGAAAGTTTCGAAAGTGAGTTGATTGTTTTATTGTTTGGCGATTTATTGCTATATACTACTATTACTACAACTACTATTGTTGATAAGTACAAATGCTCGCCAAGATGCCACGAACAAAGACGCAATGCTCAAAAAAATAAGGGATCCTTGGAGCAACTCGAGAGTATTTCTTTGTTGGTTGGGTTATTGTTAAAGATCTTCTTTTGCTAATTCTGCATATTGTATTTCCGTTCGAGGGTATCATTCGATCCGTATTCGGTCCGAAGATTTAAGTGTATACCTACAACCAACGAAGCGAATCCTATCGTTTGCTTCAGATTTGCTCCGAGTTCGGTTCGCGTTCGATTCGGCGGTGTGTAACCACCATTATGGTGCATACACACCGATGAATCAAAGGCGAAGGCGGTTCTTAAACAATAGCCCAACTAACAAAAAAATACACTATTTGCGTTTGGTGCATTTTCGCTGCAACAGCGGTCCCATCAAACGATTTTTTTTATAAACCCATATTTTTTTGTGCATTGCGTCTTTGTTCGTGGCATCTTGTCGAGCAGTTTACTTATCAACAATAGTAGTGGTAGTAAAACTAGTAAATCGCAATAAATCACCAAACAATAAAACAATTAACTCACTTTCGAAACTTTCGTACATACAATGAAATTCAGAAAAAATGATGAGGGGTTGAATTTTATATATTTTTACGTATATATAATCTACCGGGTAAATATTGTAAACATTACAAAACTTTTCTTGGGGAATCGTACATAGGTACATATACATATGTATGTATGTATGTACATACATAGGTACATATTATATAGTATGGGTTCACTCGTACATATGTATGTATATGCGCGTGCGAATACTTTCAAGGCTTGATATCATAAAAATGACACTTAGAAGCACAATTTTATTTCAAATTCAGTCAAGTTTCAGCCGTATAACTGCATTTAAAATTTACCTGCGTACATATTCACAATTCATGTTGATCTTGATTGTACGTCACACTAAAAACGTTTATGTAAGGGCCATATGAGTGACTTTAAAATTCAAATAAATAAATACATACACAAAAAAATTGTTTTTGTGGAGCACCAAAGCGAAAAAAAACCATTCGCTGTGAACGATCGCTCCGATCGCTCCGAGACCTAGCGAAGCGATCGTTCGGTTCGCATTCGCTGCGACGTCCACATAGCGTCCAAATAGCCCGAATTCGCTTTCGCTTCGCCTTCGATTCGTCGGTGTGTACCCACCATAACGCTCGAAAGCTTCAAACAGTGTAAAATCCTATAATTTGTATTGAAAATGTGCCCGGGAACGCCAGGTACCTACAGCTGAAAGGTACCTACGGTATACAGAGAGTCTCTGAGGACTGATTGACACGTTCAACAATTACGAAATCGATCAATATTCAGCTCGAGCGGTAGGTGTGCGTAAGCCAAATTTCAGGGGGGTTTGGCATTCTGTAAGTAAGACAGTTGCCCCGGGGCGGCAAACAATCAATTCTGATAACTTCCACGACCTCCCCCTCCCCTTCAAACCCCTCTCCTGAGCCCGCAGGACGTAAAAACTTTTTTTATTGTTACCCCCCTTTTCGTGGTTCCGTTCAAGTTGGCGGGTGCGAAATTCGACAAAAATACAGTGAAGAGAAGCTTTTACTGTTATGGTTCTCGTTGCTTTTCAATTTATAAGCCCACCCGTGGTCCAGTCGACATTCTCCCCCCCCCCAAACCACCCACCCTTGAGACAAATTGTGTCATTGTTTTCGAGGGAGAGGAAGAAGACGGGAAAAAAAAAAAAAAATGTGTCTACGACACATCAAGTTTCTATTATGGTGACCGAACGCAGCTGGGTGCTCGAGAGTTCTTGTCGTTCAGTCTCTTGATAACCCATGCGATTCAATTTAAACGGTAATAATAACCGTATAGCCGAATCAACGGTTAGACATTTTAAATTAAGTGTATATGTTACAGTGAAAGCATATTTCAAGTGAAAATATATTTTCACTGGCGTTGCTGTAAAATCATATTCAAGTAGATTTTGAAAATATATGTAGATACTCACTGGTGAAATTATATTCGTTTCCGAACTGTCATTGAAACTAAATTTGACAGTTGTGAAATGACCAATCGAATCGTATAATCTGCTGAAATATTCAATCCTAGTTATTTTGTTGCTTCTTCTTATCGTGCCGAGCCCGTGTTCAGGCGTGAGCTTTATTGGACAATGAGTCTTTATCGATTTTATAACAATTGAATTATAATGGTAGGTTTAAGAAGAAAAGAGCACGTGCTGCTACCCTAACAAGATAATGCGAGTGAAACTTTACAAAAAATTCAACATCAACAAGCATAGATATACTAGAATAACCGGCACCTGTGCAATTTTTTGTTCGGGAATGCCTTTCCCCGTATTTTAAACCCCCCGCGCACCCCCGTTGCTTAGGACGCTTTCTCCAAGCAAAAAGGATAGCCATGCCCAATCTATGTTATTCTATATCTATGTCAACAAGTCACAAACTGTTCAATTCACTGTTTGATATACTGTTGACACAAACAATTCACTGTTTGATACATTTTCACTGTCTGAATTGGTAAAAATATATTTATACCGGTGAAAATATATTTTCACTTGAAATATGCTTTCGCTGTAACACGGTTAGATTTTACTAAAATATATATTCATGTCATACAACAATAGTGAATTTGTATATAGGTTGGTAAGGTTAACGTTGGAAAAAATTCGAGTGAAATTTCAATTTGATTTATCTATGTACTACTAGATCAGTGGTCGGGAACCTTTTTCGAGCTGAGAGCCAAATTAAGGAAAACCTTGTAAAATTGGTATGTTTGGGAGCCGCAACATATTATCTTCAGATTATATATTCAAAATGAAATTAAATGTCACTCATTTAATGATATTTCTTAATGTTCGACAGTTTATTACTAAAAACTATTATTGAAAAACGATTATTGTAAGTCAACGTTTTGTTTCGCGCAAAATATTGGATGACAGCGTGAGCCGCAGGTTCTCATACAACGAGCCGCATGAGGCTCCGGAGCCGCCGTACTAGATTAAATATCTGCCACGTGAAATTTTTTAGGAGTGCAGTGCAATATACAAATTTATATCAATAAAAATAATGACGACATCTTATTTTCAGGGCTCACGTGCTAATTTCATAAAAATTTTATTCCTACTTTTTATATGTATAACTAGCTGACCCGGCATGCGTTGCAATGACCGATACCGTTCCCGTTCCAGATCCCGATCCCGTTCCCGTTCCCGATCCCGTTGCCGATGCCGATCCCGTTCCCGTTCCCGTTCCTGTTCCCGGTCCCGTGAGCAGATCCCGTTCCTGTTCCCAGGAACCATTCCTGTTCCTAGTTTTACGTTATCTGACGCGTGAGCAGGCCCGTTCCTGTTCAAACTGTTCCAGACAAACTCAGATTTTTTTCACAGGAACCATTTCCGGCATGATCACAATAAGTCCTGAAAGTTTTATCGCGATTGGTTGAGTGGTTTAGGAGCCTATAAGAGACAGACAAACAGACAGAAAAACAGACAGACAAACAGACAGACAAACAGACAGACAAACAGACAGACAAACAGACAGACAAACAGAGACAACAGAGACAAACAGACAGACAAACAGACAGACAAACAGACAGACAAACAGACAGACAAACAGACAGACAGACAAACAGACAGACAAACAGACAGACAAACAGACAGACAAACAGACAGACAAACAGACAGACACAAACAGACAGACAAACAGACAGACAAACAGACATTGATTTTTATATATGTATATAGATGATTGAAATCGATCTACATATATGTATAACAAATCTTTCAGCTCACTTTCAAGTTGAAAATCACATTGAAATAATGTCTTTTGTCGATCGAAAGGCCGCTAATAGAAGCGTGTAAACGCGACAGAAATTGCAATGGCGAAAAAAAAAATAAAAAAACCGCTGAAAGGGTCGAATTCAAAGTGGTTCAGTTCCCCCAGGATGAAGTTTCAGACATTTCAGACTGTTTCAGTGTCCCCAGGACGACCCAGATCAGTCGTTTTCGATTAGAGGAGAGAAATTTCAACCGTAAACAGACTTGACGCATTCCAGCAAATTTTTTGTCGATATTCATCTTTTCCTCCAAATTATTATGAGAGGAGATCTGAGCGGTGTGAAAGTTGAAAGTGAAAAAGTTTCAGTCGAATCTCCTCGTCTATAGTTTTTTCTTTATGTATATTACTATAATTTTTTTTTTTTTGCTTTATTCCCTTTGCGTCCGTTTGGCGGAACCAGCTTTAGCGACGGTAGGTAAATAAAAAGATAGGGTTTTTAATCAAGTCTCACTTTTTCTCTCTCTCTAGACGTTTTTGAAAAATGTTTCCCACAGTCGCACTGAAGCGTACACTTAATGAAAAAAATTAAAGTTAGCATTTTTGAGAAGTGCTGTTAGAATTTTGAGTGTCAAATATGCCGTGTGCGCTCACTCACATTAAGTCAACACTAAGATTAGATTTTCAAGATGTAAATCGAGCATGCATAAAGTGCAATACAGTGCAAGCTTAGTTGCACACAGGAGAAGTGGTTTCAGGTAACTAAGTGAGCACTTAACCGAATTACTTCAGGGCCGGATCGGATGAGTGAAAGGGCTGATGCGAAACCGGCCTCTTCATTAGCGATCTACACATATTATGTACCTATTATGTACATATTATGTACATAAATATATCCATATATTTATTGTTACACGACTAAAATACGGCTTTTACATACATACATACATATAAAAAAAAAAGAACAAAATTAAAAATAAAAAATAAGACTAATAAAGTTCCCTTTCTCTTTTTTAAATTAGGAATAAGCAATACCAAACGAAAGTCTCAGCTTAAGCCTTACCAAATAAATCTTTAAAAATAAACAAATGAATATATTTATTGGCAAGCTTAATCAGTCTTGGAGTAGGTAAGTTTAGGTAGTAATTAGTACACGAGTTACTCTCACACTCAAATAAAAATTGAGATCGAGTAACTCGTGTAGGAACTCTTAAACTCAAAAAAGACTCAACAAGAGAAGGACAATCAAAAAGAGAATTAACGGCTTTATAAAAAAAAGTTCAAATCATTTATGATTCTCTATCACTCAATTTATTCATTTTTAAACCACGTAAAAGAGAATCATAATTCACATCACCAAATAAATTGTTGAATTTGTAATTAAAATATTTTGAATTCTTTCCAAAGAATTTGAACGAATTGTAGAGTTATACTCTAACTTACATCTAACAAAAGAACAAAATAACAATTTTAGAGTATAAATAATATATTTTATAATATACGGAGGCTTGATTCATAAAGAGTGAACCTATATCGATTATTAATGTGGGTTATATGAATTGAAAATCATTAGAGAATAAATTCATAAACCGTTTAAAGTACGAGGTGATATATTCTCGTTCTTACTGCAGTACGTGCATCTGTGCCGAGTTTACGAAGTGCATTTCAGTGCATTTCCCCGAGGATACATCTGAACACGACCTGAATAATCAGTACGTGTTCAATTCGATAAATTGATAGGATATAGTACGTACATATATGTGTAATATATTATAAATGTGCACTTACCGAGTTTTCAGATGGAAATAATATTCAGCGTTGCAGATTCACAATAGCCGGGGTCGACTTGCGAGCGAACTGAAACAATGCGTATTTTTCTTAGTTTTATATATACATATAGTATAGTTTGATGTATGCTAAATATAAATTGAGCTTAAAGCTATTTCGTACTGGTACATTCAAAAGTTTCACACTATTAATAACGACAGTGTTGTAAACGAGCGACTGATTCGATGATGAAAACGAAACGATTTCGCGTTATCGTTAGAGAGTTCGTTAAACAAATGGTTGTTTGTTGAAAACAGTAATTAAAATGCGATATCGTCGATGGGGTTTCAAGTGTTCGAGAGTTCCATGGGAATCGGGGTTTGAATTTCGAAACGGTAGCCGTAAATAGTCAGAATGCACACAGAACGGACAGGTGGAAAATATCTGCATATTTTGCTGCATTTCAAGTGATGTTTATTGCGAAATTTGACGAGTTGCATTTGTGAGAACGAGCTCGACAATACTTTGGTTTGGATTATGAATGGAATTTGTATCAAAATCAAATACACATGGATTCATTCCACGCGAAAGCGATGATTTTACTATTATAATGTATTATTATACCTTATATAGTTCTATTTTCATATACTAGTGACTAGTTTTTTTTTTTATTAAAATCTAAGATACTAATGCATGAAAAATTATTTTTGAGTGAAATTTTGTAAAAATTGCACGCGTGACGAACTTATTCTGCATTTACTCGTAGGTGCTTTGAATAGAACGAAATTTTGATTTATTTTAATTATTCCATATTTAACTGTTTTCATTACAATCTTCTACAAGTTTATTTTTTGTAATTTGTGATTGAAATTGGTACTGAAATGCACGACTTCTTCAGTTGCATAAATTAGGTTTTTGTCTTTATTATTTATTATTATTTCTAGCCTCCAAGATACTCTTTCGTAACAGTCTTTCTACGATTAATATAGAGCTATTAGAAGTCCTCGTAATTATAATTAAAGTTATCCACTATATGTTGCGTCTGTACGTGGATTTACCCTATAATCAATTTAAAACAACACTTTATTTATACTACGTACCTTACATACATATGTATATGAATAAAGCAAAAGTCATAAAGAAACACGTCACAGTTACATAGTGATTTTTTTTATGCGTCAATAAAGACCCAACGAACCATAGGTCATAGTTTAATAAGTTTATGTATTCGATCGTAAAGCATTCCATTGAATAAATAGTATTGAAT
Organism: Parapsyche elsis; assembly: GCA_022651745.1. Lineage (NCBI taxonomy): Eukaryota > Metazoa > Arthropoda > Insecta > Trichoptera > Hydropsychidae > Parapsyche > Parapsyche elsis. The sequence continues at coordinate 547,889 of JAGVSN010000016.1, forward strand.
AATTTCTGGTCGAGTCAGCGATCCGCAAATCGGGCAAAGCGCTACTGATACGAATACATATCGGTTTCAAGTGCCTTATTACGAAGAACAGTTTTATTTGTTTCGTTTTTCATGCGAAAAAAAAGTCGTGCTGTTCTATGAATGTTTAATGAAGAAAATTTGAATTTGTTATGAGTGCACCGTTGAATGTTTGCAGCGAAGAAGAATAGAGAGCTATTATAATTGGTGTTTATTTAGACGGAATGGGTTAAATTGAGCGAAATTCACAGAAGAACATCAAGCTAGAGCTTAGATAGTTCAAATATTATTTAATTAACTTTTAAAATGTTGTACCCATAGAATTGAGAATCCACTCCACTGAATCGAAATTCTACATTGAAGTGAAAAAAAATTTAATTTCGACTACGTATAATTGTTTTGGTGATTTAACTCAAATTTAAACCATAGTTTGGTAGAGAATATTTTACATACATATATGTAATAGGTATTGTAATAAAATGAGTAGTGAGTACGTATGATAAAATTTAACTTTACATACATTCTAATTTGATCAAATTAATATGTTTTTACTATGTACATAGACAACCGATCTTTCTTCAACTTAAAATCTTAAAGTCTTAATTACACTGAGCAATAAAGAAACACGTTTTTGAGTTACTCGAACGGAGACCTAAAAATTATTATTAATTCTGACCCGCCGAGTCCGAATATGAATATGATTTTTTTTTTGGTTAGCTCTTGTTTATGAGATATGAGCGTTTAAAAAAAAATGGTCAATTTTTACATTTTTTTTTCACTTGCTGTGCTCAAAGTGAGTATTGGAATCAATAGTCAGATGTTTTTTCTATTGATTGTGATATTTCATTGATTCAAAATACTCATAATTGTTTATCTAGCAAATTTTAAAAGTCAAAAATATTATTTTTTTTGTAGATTTATTTCCCATGCTATGATTCGTTTATTTGATAAATTTTTAATTTCACTGCGTTTATAAGGATTGGTTTTCTATCACAATATTTTTTGTTTTCAACTAAACGTGCTAATTCAAGCGGTATATGATTTTCAATCGCGTTTAGAATTCGCTAGATAAATAATTATGAGTATTTTGTAGCAATGAAATATCACAATCAATAGAAAATCTGACATCTGACTATTGATTCCAATACTCATTTTGAGCACAGCAATACTAAGTTTTGAGTTGAAGACCGCAAAAGTTTTTTTGTTGCTCAGTGTTATTAAAAGACAATATTCATTGGGGAGAGGTGGCCTCATTTTAGGGTATTCAGAAGTAATTGGTCATAGTACATACCTATGTACATATGTCAGAAAAATACAATGAAACAAGCAGTTGATTATCTTCGATGAATAAACTGAAGAACTTACATTGTATATAGAAGATGAGGTTGAAGTTTTATTTATATACGAACGTGGCATTCAAACAATTGACATTGTATGTGATATTTATGTATTTTTCACATTTTTCTTTGCCGACAAAAGCGACATCGTCGACGTAAAAAAGTTTTCTTTATATTTCGCGGCGAAGTGAATTCAAATTGCGCTCCTTTTTCTATGCAAACCGATCCTTTTTCGACGAGAAGGATCTTTGTGGAGACGTAAAGGCATGTTTTCGGTGCGGTTAACATGGTTAATTCATGAGCTTTTCCTATTGCTGCACCAGACTTTGAACATCCAGGAGCCAATTTTCCTCCTTTCTTTTCCACCCCGAAGAGCACCGGGAAGAACATCCTCAACTCATTTCCATATAATCCATCGCAAAGCGAGCAGTATTCAATCCCAACATCCATTTATTACATCGTACATTGGTAAAATCCACGCAACGGATGTAACGTTGGAAGAAAATTTCGAACGCAGAAACGCTTTTATTTTTCCGCACGCTTCTTAACCGCGTTCAATATCCGCTCGCAAATAACACGTACAACCACGTTTTGATTATTTTTCGATTCCCAACACAAAACTGCATTATCCCTTCAATCATATCGCGTTAGAATGAAGCGTGTGCATCAATCATGGTAATGTCAGATGACAGTTCACGCAAAGGATGCTCGCCGTACTGGTGCCAGTTTTCCCCCAAGGGTTTCGGGAAATGTATGCGATTTGAAGTCCGAAGGGGTGGAAAATTCATCTCGGTAATCCCTACATCTGGTCGAGACGACTATGGGGAAAAAACTATTGCCCAAATTACGAAAGAAAAGCATCGGGGCAGGACGTGGACGAAGCCAATGTCATTATTCTTACACACGGTATGGCAGCGGGATTGCAATGCGTTCCTGTCATGGCTGTCGTGACCCTTCAACGCGATATTGTATCGCATTCGTAATTAAAAATGTGCTTATGACGATGCACATTTCATTGTATACATACATATATTAGAAATTGAATAAGTTTTAGCACGTTTCTTTTCACCGTCACACATGTGCGTACATACTTCAGTTGAATTGTTCAATTACCCTACTATTGAACGTGGGGGGTCAAAAGTAATCATTTGATTTTACATGGCTGAAATTTTTTCATGCTCATTATTTCGTGAAAATTTTGTATTATAAAAATGTAGAAGGAATCATTATAACTTTCAACAAAGCACATTTTTTTATTTATCACAATGCACAAAAGAAAACAATGTGTTGTATTTGAATAGAATTAGCGCGCTTTCGTGCAGAATACGGTGTTCATAAAAAGAAAAGCCATACAAATTATTAAAATTGTAAACGAATAATTGAATAGATATTTTTAGTTTACTTAAGCTTAAAGCTTCCCAGCAAACAAAAAAAAATGCGAAGAAAAAAACTATAAAATAATTATGAACGTATTTCAGAGGCTATTTAATTTTGTTTTACAATATATCGATGGGTTAGTGCACAGATATTGTATGTCCAGTTTTTACCAAAATTGAGTTGTCATACACAAATCTTCACGTTTTAAAAGTATTGTATGTCCAAATAGAATATATATTTGATATATTTGAGAAGATATTGCCTTATTCAAATATATAATATGTCCATTTCGTCCATAGTTTTCATGCAAAAGAGATGTACCTGTGTCAATATTTTAAATCAAAACTTGACATACAATATCTGTGCACTAACCGATCGATATGTGCCTATAGATATATGTAATTGAACGGAGAAGTGTATAGAAGTGCTGTAAACTGATATAGAAAATATCAAATTATCAAATATCAAATATCAAAATGAAGCCTTTGATTAAATATATGTATGTATGTATTTAAACAGTCATTTGTTGAAATAATGTTATATGCCACATTAATCCACTAGTTAATTCAATTATTATGAAATTTAATGAGTTTTAACTTCTTATACAATTAAAATTTTGTCTTTTTATCCAGCAGTTTAATATTTACAATCAAACTAAGTAAGATGATTCATTTTGGACCACGTTGTATGTATGTACATACATATGTATGTACATATGTATGTATGTATAGTGTTGTAAGTCGAGAATATTCTGAGAATATTCTCCAAAAGATTATTCTCCGAGAATATTCGAGAATTTTCTTTTTTCTTGGTTATAAAACATATCTACATAGATAGTTTAATAGATTTTTAGAGGATTCTAGGTTATATATCTAGAACCTAATAGGAGTAATAGGACTTTCTAGAGTGTCTGAGAGCATTTTGAATGACATTTTTTCATTCTGACGACACTTAATGTGTCATTTCGTCATTTTAACATACGCACTACTAGCATGAACGTTTTCCGCGAAATTCTCACAGGAATGCAATGCTTATTAACACTGGAAGCAATAAATTATGTATACATATTTTTATTGCTTTGGTTATGATATTCCAGTGAAATTGTTCCAACTTATGATATAATAATTTATTTAAACTTGGCACAAAATTAATATTATTCGTGTAATCCGTATCACCTCTCCCAAGTATTAGCCCGGATTGGAGGGAGTTTACTATATATTTAAGCAAATAACAGAGTATTTATTTATTTAAAATAGACGGTGGCCGATGGAGCCCAGGGTACATTGCATTATGTACATACAATTTTAAACAGAAAATTCTCGGTTTGGAGAATATTCTCCAAAAGATTATTCCCGAGAATTTTACAACACTACATGTCTATGTACATACTGGCTTTATTACCCGGCCCCTTCAAGCCCCGGCGGCCCCTTTTTGGACTCCCCAAGCCATGCCGGCCCCCTACCACCCCCCAGACCCCCCTCAAGCCCCGACGGCCCCTTTTATGGGCTCCCTAAAAGCAATGTCGGCCCCTTACCACCCCCAAACCCTCCTTCTTACCCCGGCCCTTATTTTTGGACTCCCAATGTCGGACCACCAGACCACCCTCCTATCTCGGCGAACCTTTTTTGGACTCCCGAAAAGCAATGCCGGCCCCCTTACCAACCACCAAACCCTCCTTCTTACCCCGGCGGCCCCTTTTTTGGACTCCCGAAAAGCAATGCCGGCCCCTTACTACCCCCCCCCCCCCCCTCCTGCCCCGGCGGCCCTAAACACTATCTGCTTAAATCTACTTTAATCTGCCGAAAACATCTACTATCGTGTGTACTTCGTCGTTTCCAATAATCGCGCCTGGGCAACGCCTGGTAATTGACGAATGACCCATACGTACATACATACACACAAACTTAAGCGTTTTATATATTAGATTACATATGTATGAGAATAAAATCAATAAAAAATTTTATTTCATTTTATTTTTTATTTTTTATTTATACGAGCTTCCTTAATTTGAAATCTTTCAGACTGGAAGGATTAGAGTTAAAGTCCGAGTGAATTGTGTCCCGAGACTTAATAATCCCGACTATAAAACTTCGTTAGCGTTTACGGACCCGAATTGATACGCAACGAAGATACACGACGCGCTTAGGCGAGCCGCACACCCAAACGGCAAAACCCACATACATTGTACATGTACATAATCTGTAATGGACGTACGTTTTAATCTTTAATGGAAGAATCGTACACGCATACATATTCAGGTAGACTACACATTCAGGTACCTGTTGTGCATGCATCGCGAAAAGCAATATCGAACAATATGAGCCCGGGTGGGTTCTTGTTGTGGTTATCAGGTGGTCCTCGACATGTCAAAAAGATCCGATCGGTTGGTGGTTTTGTAGTGTGTAGTGGGTGGCCCTTAGAGCCCTAGCCCTCAGTGAATGGCGGCCCTCCCTCACAGACAAGATAATCTCTTTTTTATGGAAATCTCCCGCACAGCCTTAATTACCTATTTGCTGTTGAGTGCGGGAAGCCCTCTGGAGGGCGCCTCAAAGGAAAAAAAATATGCCGATTCTCAAATATGCGTACGTACATATGTTTGAAAATGTACTGTTGCTACCTGTCTGCTTCAATTTATGTACAGTGGTGGTGAAGATTATTTTTGATTTGGCGTTCAATTTATTCTACAGTTCATTGTACACGACGATTTGCGTCTTGTGTATCAACATCTAGTACGTTTCTTTGTAAATATGAACTCTTGATAAATACATAAGTCTTTTTGAAGTAAAACTTCTATTGGCACGGTAGTGAAAATCGTTTCGTGTCGTTTCTATACAAACTGACCGAACGGACGGGTAAAACGATATTGCCGTCTCTCTCTTGCTCTTCCGCGTTGGTGCGAGACAGAGATAGCTACCCGTACCGCACCTCGCCCTCAAAATTGAATCGCTTTTATCACTCCATTGTTTGAGCAAAATGTGTGCGATGTTTTGAAGTAATTCTTACATAACCTATCCTCCGCTCGCTTTACACTGCAAAGAAGTTTTACTTCCATAGTGAGTAGCGGCTGCACACGGTGATTTTGTCTATCAGTTTGTATTTCTGTCTATACGAATATTTGTCTATCTGTTTGGTTGATCCTTCAAGTGAAAATATATTTTCACATTTTCACCAGTATGTAGTGAAAATATACATATTTTAACAGATACTCACTGGTGAAATTATATTCGTTTCAGAACTGTCATTGAAATTAAATTTGACAGTTGTGAAATGACCAATCGAATCATACATATAATCTGCTGAAATATTCAATCCTAGTTATTTTGTCGCTTCTTCTTCTTATCGTGTCGTGGCCGTGTTCAGGCGTAGGCTTTTTTTTTTACTGGTTAATACCAATTATAGTTTACAGTGAGTCTTTGTCGATTTTATAACAATTGACTTATAATGGTCGGTTTAAGAGGAAAAGAGCACGTTTTGCTACCCTTACAAGATAATGCGAGTGAAACGTTACAAAAAATTGGTAGGACATTTCACGCGCTTACAATGAATTAAAGTTTCAATGAGTGTTTGTTGATTTTATCACAATTGACTTATATTTAAAGTCGCAATGAGATGGTTTTTATAACCTAGGTCCGATACACAGTAGTAGACACATCATCGACAAGTCACAAACACATACGCTTACTTTAATATACATACTTTCACCGATACTGAGGAGTGAAACTGCAAATTCATTGTTTGATACATTTTCACTGCCTGAATTGGTAAAAATATATTTATACCAGTGAAGATATATTTTCACTTGAAATATGATTTCGCTGTAACATACATACATACATTCTCACACAATTTGACTAATTCGTATAAAATTCCCTAATTATTTTGCTGATCATTTTCATTTCGGATAACTATCGTCACATTTAGTTTTTTTAATTATAGTTTAATGGCTAATTGGAGATATACAAATTTATAAGTAAGCTACTGTTGTACAAATATAAATAATGAACTATTGAATGTTTTTGAGTGGTATTTCATAATACATACATTCGTCGAGAATAGAAAGAGCGTCAAATCTTCGGAAAATAACGATCGAATTTTCAGATTCGAACAGCTACTTCACCAATGGGAACATCCCTCTCAATGATAGTAGGGAGGATAGGGCAAGGGGTTTTATATATTTTTCTGTGTATGTGTATTTAGGATGTGAGGGTAGTTCCGGTCTCAGGGGAGACGTGCTCTATCGCTTGCATCACTCCAACACCTTCACGACCGCATCCCGAATATTTACTAAACCGATAATAATTTCCCATTAAACGGGAATCTATTATGAATGGCCACCATCGTACGCACTCTCGGTCCTGAGAATTTTTCCCGGAAGTACAGTGTTATTATTGGAAATTTTCGATTTTCTCCCGTGCGACAATGGCGAGCGTACACCCTTGTGGAATCCGCACAAATCTTTCGTCACAAAGGAGAGCCGCATCGTTTGTTATTAACTTTTCCTTTCGAGCGAAATATATATATATATATATATATATGTGTATGTATAATAATAGAAATAAGAAGAAGAAAAAAGAGGAGAGAAAGGAAATAAATAAACGGCTCGTTCGATGCGAAACGGAAAGCACAAAAGTTCGAGCACAATAAACCCCGTAGCGCACAATTCGCGAACGAAACCTTTCGCCGCGCTAAAAGGTATTATTTTTTTTGGACGCTTTATTTATTTTTATTTTTTTTCATGCCGTTCGCCTATTTATTATTTATTCGGTGTGATTCTTTTCTGGTCTTTGTTAACGATTCGGAATTTATGGATTTTCAAAAAGCGGAAGTCCGTGCGACGCCCGTATTTCTCTTCCGCTACATAAAGTGCCGCGACGCAATTTATCCTTCGATACAGTTTCAAATTGTTAATTTACAACGTTTGCCACGCTTATCTGAAACCCGAAAGCGTAAACGAAACGCTGATATAACGCAAAGTGCTAGTTTAATACGCCGCAGTTGATTTTAGATAATGCTAAAACAATTGTGCGAGAAACACTCGACGAACACATGCCATTGCATGCATACAATTTTTAATTATTGTTCAATCAAATTGAAAAATTACGTACACATGTACATAATTTATAAACCCTTGCAATACTTTTACACAGTAGGTAACATAAAATTTTATTATAAACAAAAGAAAATGAAGTTAGTCTTTTTTCTAACGTTACCCAAATATGATATGATATAATTCATTATTAAATATGTTACATAAGTCAACTAGAGATATATTAAAAATATTACAAAATAATGGTATGATATGTACATATTTTAAATGTTTATAGGTATGCTAGTATTAAAAAGATGATGATTGAATTAGATTGGTTGAATGTGAATGATACTTTGAGGATTTATATTTAAGTTAGATACTAATATGTTACCATCATATTTTAGTAAATTTATTGTGAGAGGAATGGATGTATGTGTATATAATTTAAGGAATAAAAATAATTTAATCATAAAATATGTTAGAGTGAATAGAAATAGGAGAAGCATCTTGGCCGGAGGTGTTTTGGAATATAACTAAAACTATTGATAAATTCGTGGCACTCTTAAAAAATCATCTCTGTATAGATGCTTAGTTAAAGATTATGTAATTAGCTTTTGCTAATATATTATATAAATAAATAGTAAGTCAGTTTAAATGCTATTGTGTGGTCTTAATTAAGAATAGTTCAATTCCATTTAACAATAATTATTAAACGTATCACTAGTACATTTGAAAAGTATCGTTGTTTGATTCAAATTCGCAACATATGCATGTGATGTATAGTATTAATCTTGTACGGAATAGTTTGTGTGTTACTATGTAACACACATAATAAAGTAAACGGTGGCTTTATGCCAAATTTAAGCCTTTACGATGCCAGGTTCATGTTTTCGCAGATTTTGGCGCATTGTGTACTGAATTTTCATTAGATTGTTCACATTCATACACATAATATGTATGTACATATGTACGATACGAATTTGTAAGCCCAGGATGTTTACAAGTATCCAAATACCGACGTTGTTGACCCTAGTTCGAATTAATCAGTCGCGCATTGATAAACGAATTTCGCAGAATACATCATTGAATATGACAATCATACATAATAGTCAGATGTACTTCTCTTCTACATATCTATGTATTTAACGTTCATATTTCAAATACGCAAACCCACGCAATGATGATAAAGTTTTCGTGCGAAAATGAAATCGATTCCTATCGAAGTGTCGGGTTAGGCTGGCTTTTTGTAATTTTAATACGGGTTTGAGTTTGAGATTCAAACTTTCGGTTGGTGCCGCTGTGAAAACCCTTTGCATGTGGGAAAACAAAACCCGACCCCATAAATTAGGTTTAAATTTTAAAGGGATCTCACAATGAATTCGGCGTGAATTATAGCGCAGGAAACGGGCACGAACAGTGGGGTAGTAACCGCGGTTGACCGTGGAAACTATAGATTTACCTCATTTTGTGCACGACTTTATGATAGTATAATTTAACTATATGATCACAGTGAACGTTCAGAATTAGAAAATGACTTAAATTTTCATATTATACATGGGAAATATCGGAAAAACTTGAAATTTACACGCGATAACACTGTTAACGGATTTTGAGTGATTGTCTTCTAATGTATGTGCAATAAAAATCACGTTTTTGTGTTACCTACGTTTAAACGTCTAAACTCGACTTTAAATCATCTACAGCTTTAATTTGTACGTTTAGACAAAAATAAAAAAATACTGACAGAAAACCAATCTTTACAAATGCGTTAACATAAAAAAAAAACTGGCAAACCTAATGCATTATAATACCGAAAAAAGAATTTGAAAGAAAAATAATATTTTTGACGTTTAAAATGTGCTAGACAATTACTTTAATATTTTAAAGCTTTCAAATATCACAATTAATATAAAAAAACATCTGAATATTGTTTCCAATACCCATTTTGAACATAGAAGTACTAAATTTTGAGCTACAGACCGTAAAAGTCAAAAAAATGTAAAAATTGTTAATTTTTTTAAAACGCTCATATCTCATAAACGAGAACTAACAAACAAATTTCATTATCATATTCGGATTTAGTAGGTCAAACTTAGTAAAGATTGACTAGTTTCCACTCCGGTAGGTTATTTTGTTGCACAGTGTTATTAAAAAGCTATCACGAGCTATTGATTGATACAAATTTTAATACGTATAAGATTACTATGTAAATAACGTTTTTACTTTATCCTAATCGGATAAAGTATTGTGATCGTGCGAAAATTCGACCTCGAGATTTTGACTGATTTGTATCAGGTATCATCCCCTGATCACGTTTTCATGATTTCTAAAAAATGTCTGTATGTCTGTATGGCTGTGTACTTATGTGTGTGTGTGTCTGTATGTGTGTTTTCTCCGAAACTGTCAAGTCTATCAAGCTGAAATTTCATATCTATTATTTTCACGTAAGGTGTAAGAGCCATAACGAATTTGGTCAACATCAGTGAACCGAAAGTAGGGTTTTTTTCCTGTAGAAAATTCTAAAATTCTTTTACCACAGAATATTTCCGAAACGGCTCCGGGAATTTTGTCCAAATTTTTTTTTTTTAATTCACATAAATAGCAGAATCTGTATACGAACACGGAATACGGAATCTGTATTTTTTCAGTATTTTAATACATAGATGGTGAGTATCTGTCAAAAATGTGCGCCATTTATTTTTCTCATGTATTAAAAAGATGCTGAGCAAATATGTACATAAATAGTCATCCAGTAAAAAATATCAATTTATATAGAAAAACGTATTCAAAATGAAAATTTAAATATTCTGTTAGTAATTCAGCATGAGTAAGGTTGAGTAACACTGCCATATAAAGTGAAAGTACACTAGAGAAAGACAACGGGGCTATTAGTGATTGGTTTTGTCGTTCAATGAGCCTAATAAATTAATGTATTATAATATTTTTACACAACAAACAATACAAGATCTCGCAACGAGAAGAGGCAACCATTAATTTAATACGGAAAATTCATACATAAATCATGCTAACGGGCGAAAATAATTCATTTTCCGGCATCGTTGGCACACACACACACACACACACTGAGCGAGTGGCTGGCACGCAAAGGAAAACGTACGCGTGTCTATTTACTTGTTATATACATACATATATAGAATTTTCCACGGGAAAATTGTGCACGATACTACTGAACGTTCGTTTTGGCGTTTAACGGTGTGGCGGTCGTTGTTTAACGATCGCTTTCATTGAATAATGGGAAATTGCACGAGGAATTTTCTCCAGTCGCGGCGGCTAATGGCGCCCGCAAAGTTCATTTCGCTTTCGGCGCCTTAAATGGAAATTAATTTTCATCAAGAAAATTACCACCCGAAAATGAATAACAACACACAAACGCGCGCGGGAAAATTTAATTTTCACTTTTCGCTAGGTGCCTCTGTTATTTATGGCGCGCGATGAAGACGGCGGACGAGGCGCCATTTGTACGACTCATATGTGCGCCGCTAACGAGAGAAGCGAATTAATCGTTAACCCTTTGCATGCCACGGCTGAAAGTGAGCGTCAAACGAAGAGATGATATCCAGCGCCTTTGTGCTAAACCACACTGAAATGGAAATATTTGTATGAATGACGACAAGTGGCTAAAGATGCACGTAAAAGATAAACGATTGTAATCAATTCAGTGCCTCGGTTCTTATAGAAACAAATTATAAATAAACTTTTTTGACAATTTGAGGTAGCACTTTTTATGTTTTATATTTAACTAGCTGACCCGGCATGCGTTGCAATGCCCGATACCGTTCATGTCCCTGTTCCCGATCCCGATCCGTTGCCGATCCGTTCCTGTTTCGTTCCGTTCTCGTTCCCGTTCTCGATCCCGATCTAGTACGTTATTTGCGCGATCCCGTTTCCGTTTCCGCGTGAGCAGGCCCGTTTCCCGTTACCTCCAGATCCCGGTCGATCCGTTCCCGATCCCGTTCCTGTTCCTGTTCTCGTACTCGTTCCCGATCCGTTCCCGTTCCTAGTACGTTATTTGACGCGTGAGCAGGCCCGTTCCGTTTCTAGTACGTTATTGACGCGTGAGCAGGCCCGTTCCCGATCCCGTTACCGTTTTCCAGATCCCGGTCCGTGAGTTCCCGAGTTCCCGTTCCCGTTCTCGTACTCGTTCCCGATCCCGTTCCCGTTCCTAGTACGTTATTTGACGCGTGAGCAGGCCCGTTCCCGTTTCTAGTACGTTATCTGACGCGTGAGCAGGCCCGTTCCCGATCCCGTTACCGTTCCCAGTCCAGATCCCGGTCCCGATCCCGTTCCCGATCCCGTTCCCGGTTCCCGTTCCCGTTCCCGTTCCCGTTCCTAGTATGTTATCTGACGCGTGAGCAGGCCCGTTTCCGTTCCCGTTCCCATCACAACCATCCCCGGCATGATCACAATAAGTCCTGAAAGTTTCATTGCGATCGGTTGAGTGGTTTAGGAGCCTATAAGAGACAAACAGACAAACAAGTCATCTGTCTGAAATGACCGATGCTTGACTTGAATATTAATTAAAATCGATACGACGTGTTAACATTTGAATTCGTCAAATTATATTTTTTTGATATTGGCTCTTTTGAAACTGTGCAATAAAACCGTATAAAAATATGAATTTAGATCGTACATATACTTTATTTAATTCTGTTACATTGCATAATATTATATAGTAATACTAGACAATAAGTTAGATTTTAAATTACACATTAAAAGAGTAGCGAAGAAAATAGGATTATTATGTTAATTAAGAAACACAAAAATATTGGTTTATAATGCAATTGTTCGTACTCATTTTATATATTGTGGTTAATTTTTAAATGAAGTAAATAGGTTAATTAAAATTTGCAAATATGCGAAGTATTTTACATGTCAATAGATTAATAAGAAATGTGTTAAATTAATTGAATTTCATGAATGTAAAGGATTATTCTTACCTATGTACATAGGTAAGAATAAGTTAATAGTTAAGAATTTAATATTAAGTAGATCTAGGAGAAGTACATATCTTGTGCAGGGTTTTGTTGAATACAATGGCCTGTCAGGAATCTATCAAGAAATTGATAGGTTCCTATCAGCCTTATGTAAAACAGCACCTCTGTATAAGTGCTAATAAATAATTAAGTTTATTTTGTAATTTTAGCTTTAAGCTACCTAATAAATAAATAAAAGTTAATCAAATTGTTACACATTTGATCCCGATGACTTTTTTTTAACTACAGCACTTTTATATTCAGTCAACGGTCAAAATATTGTAAAATATATCGTACGAATACGTCCCGAAAGTATTTGCGCATCTTTTCAAACACTTTCATATTAAAATGCGACAGAACTTTCGGGTCCAATCTGATGCAATAACAATATTGTAAATCGTCCATTGTTAATTCGGAGCACATTCACACCCTTCCCATTGTAAAAATCATCGTTTATAGAGGGGGGGCTAGTAGGGTCGCCATGATTTATGGTGTAATAAATTACGCGTCAGCAAACGCTTAATTCGAGTGATTCGAGCGTGCAGGTGAACTTGCCTGTTTACACGACCTTTATGGTTTTATAGACTGTAGTATATACAAAAAAAAGCACACACAATTCAACTATTTATTTTTTCGATGTACATTATACTATTATATACATTGCCATTGCTATGATTTGTTGGTGTCGTAAAGTAGACTATGTGCGTATTATTATTATGTCGGTCTAATAAAGTTTGCTCGTTTTACGAGGACTCATCGGTACTTGTGTGTATGTATGTGTGCGGTTAACGGTGAATGATGAGACTCTCGGCAATAAAGCTCGTAATATCGCCAATATGTATTCTGCATATTTCATTTTATTTTTTTGCGGTCGGTTAAGGGGTCGCGCGCGTAGCTTTCATAACAATTTTTTATGACCCCTTGAACCCGCGGATTGTTGTAATAAATTGTTGGTCGAAACTTTCGCGTGTGGGTGGGCCAAAAGTGAAACGTACAAATTGCGGGAAAAACATAATTTAGATTATTCAATACGCGGTGAAGAAAAACATCTTTTATGGCAACAAAAAAAAAATAAAGTAAAAAAACCGTGCATATTTAACGTGCTTTCTTGTCCTGAGGGATTTTTGCGTACATTATACAATGTTCAACGTGTTTTATAGGGCTACTTAGCAATTAATAACTGTGCGCATATTTTTCAGCAGCTTTTAAAAGGTTTAAGTCTCACACATTTTAGATGCTAAAAAATATATATTGCCCTTGAATAATACATATGTACAAGTGCATACTTTAAGGCTTAAAAATGTTGAAGAAATTCGTTCAAAAACAATACATACATATGTACATGGAATAAAAAAAAATACTAAAGGTGCCTCTAAACGATCAACATTTTTACGGCAAGCATTTCCGGTAATATTACTGGTGATGTGGGCCACTATTGCTGGTATGGCCGTGTATTGTCGAGTATTGTTGCCATATTGCCGATGATATCGCACGGTATACGAAAATACAAAATCTGGGCAATAATAAAACAGCAACTATGTACTTGCCGGCAATCATTGAGCAACACATTTCTGCGACACAAATTGCGCATGTGATGCTGGATGGTTGACGAGCAATATTGCCGAAAAATGTTGCTCGTTTACACGCCCCTTTAGATATATATTTTATGATTCCCTAATGTAAATTTCGGTTACGTTCGTATAAATATAACGAATGTAACCGTTTAAAAAACGAAAAATCATATCACATATAAGCCATCTCATCTCTTATATACATAATTGCTTTTATATGAGATATTGTACGAATAATACATCAAAAAGGACGTTTCATAATAATATTGTGAACGAAACCACCATTCTCTTTATATTCCAATAAATGTAATATACCATAGTTGAAAATTCACGACTCGACCTGTTGCCTGGGGTATTACAAACTAAGCGTTTAACTGCGGCTTAGTAAGTTTTTGCTTGGATTTTCAATCGTCTAATAAATTTATCCCTGGATAATGAAGACGTACAAGTGAAATGCAAATTAACATTAAACCATTCCATAGCTGACTTTATTTAAATACCTACATATACGAGTATGTATGAGGGATTTACAATACTAATGGAACAAGTCTCAATTTTGAAAAATTGCTATTTTCTATCCCAATAGTTCTGGGTAGTTAAAATGGCAGTACAAGTTTCGAGTTGCAGTACTACTATGTAGCACTAGAGTCTTTATATCTCAGTATCGATTTTGTGGACTTGATCCATTATTTCAGTGAACTCCCCTATATGTAGAATTATTACATAAGATAAGTGGATCATTCCATTGATTTGATTTTGAGTGGAACGTGTAAGACAATGCGCTGTGACTCGACTAGAATTTCAACGATCCGTTAAAAAGCTTCAATCACGGTGGTCCATGGGTGTTTCTCTACACGCCATGGAGATGCTTAATGGAGCTTAATGGTGTGCGATGATGATGAGCCAAAAGACAACATTTGTCACCTGCTTTGGCTCGTAGCCAACTACCATGTTGCTTGACACTCAATTAGCCGAGCAATTGGCGCCATTTCAGTCGTGTGCTTTCATTGATTCGAAAGACGATCTTATTAAATACAATTCGTTTGCGTTGTACAATATTATTAGATTTTACACTCATATTATTCAGTTGGCTGATTTGGCACCGGCATATTTAACGTAAACAAGCTATGTATAATTCTGCACACAAAGTGAATCGTGAAATTATTTTATTAAGTAGAAAAAATATTATTTATTTGTATAATATATGTAATAGCTAAAGCTCATTACATAATCACCTTAACTAAGCACTTATACAGGGATGTTTTTTTTTAAGACTGCCAGGAATTTATATCATTGACTAAATTAATGTATAATATATAATTTTTTTTCTTCTGTAGGTATACATATGTATGTAGACTTCAAATATGAAAACAAATATTTTTCACTTTTTAGATGTGAAATCTTTCTAATAAATCTAAATGTTACAAACGCTGATTTTTCGTAAAGGTAAATGGTGTCATATTAAACATTCACAAATTACCAATTCAACAATAAGCAAACAATGACTTGTAAATCTATTGAATTGTAATTAATTAATCAATCAAATATTTATTTATATAATACAGTAGCTTAAGCTAATTAATTATAATCCTTAACCAAGCACCTGTACAGAGATGTTTTTTTAAGACTGCCAGGAATTTTTCAATAGTTTTGGAACTTCTAATTCCATCCGGTAGTCTATTATATTCCAATTCTCCTATTTCTATTTACATTTTTTATAATTAAATTATATTCACATACATCCATTCCTCTCACAATAAATTTACTAAAATATGATGGTAACATATTATTATCTAAATTAAATAAACATACATAAATACCAACATACAAATCCTCAAAGTATCATTCAAATTCAATCATCATCTTATACTAGCATACCTATCAACATTTAAAATACATCTCATACCTCTATTTTGTAATATTTGTAATCTATCTCTAGTTGACTTATCTAACATTATAGATTTATGATCATACATATATGTAATAGCCCTACATATTCCGTTTGTCTGTCTGTGTGTCTGTGTGTCTGTCTGCTGATAACCGATGTAAGTTATTAAAAAACCAGAACGTCGCGCGAGTGGGATTTGAACCCGGTATCACTGATTCGAAACACTGAGCGCTTACGCGGTGAGCCAAACCAGATGATAATGGGCTGACTTCAACTTGACTATTTATATAATGAAAAATAGGCTCGCGACTTTACTAAATTGTTACGTGGTTATTATAACGCGCCATCTATACAACAACTATAAAAACTATTAAATTTAATATTATTTTTCAGTACGGCTTACACTAGATTTAATAATGAACCACAATACATAAGATGTGCTCTGACAATTACATTATAAATTATCATTTCAGTTTATTTAGATAATAATCTTCTTAGCCGACATAATATTCCTACTTTTTTATATTAAAAGTTGACTGTGTAACATAAAATCTAAACTGATCGTCCAGTATTATAACCAGTATTAACTAGTTCAATGCTACTTTCACCAACTTTTAACCTAAAATCAGTTTTATTAATCTTATTTATGTAGGTTAAGAAATATTTTAAGTAGGAAAAGTAAGGTTTTAGTCTATAATACAATTGTCTTGCCACACCTGGTTTATTGTGCCACTGTACTTAATATGTTCAGTGGCCAAGATTTAGATAAAATTCAAAGGTTGCAAAATAGAGCTATGAGAGGTATTTTGAATGTTGGTAGACTAAAAAGTATTAGAAGTATGTTAGATGAATTGGCATGGATGAGTATTAGAAATTGTTTAAAATTAAGCACATTGTCTTTTGTTTATAAGTTAGATCATAAGTTATTGCCAAGTTATTTTAAGAACTATATCATTAGATATAGTGATATTCATAGTTATTCTACTAGAAATAAGAACAAACTAGTTGTAGGTAGAGTAAGGAAATCAAAGACAGCTGGTGGTGTTTTTCACAGGGGTGTTTCAATGTATAATGCCCTCCCGGAGTGCATCAAGTCTTCTAAGACAATAGATGCATTCTTGAAAAGTGTGAGGAGACACCTCTGTGAGAAATAGTAGTTATGTATAAGTATAGTGTATAATGTATATTTGATTTAGTGTTTTGAAATATGTAATAGATGTAGTTAAATTAGCTATTTATTTAGCTATTATTATATAAAATAAATTTACAAAAATAATCTTATTAGATATAATTAATCACCATTGCTTTGGTTTTTTTTCTACATTTAATTTTAATCTATTGTTAGGTGTAATAACTATTTGCTCACACAAGTCTGCGCGAAATTTGCTCGAATATCATTATACAATCGACTTAATCAAAACGTGTGTAATTCGATAAGAAAGTTGGCGGTTGTTTTTAACGAAACAAACACATTTCCAACCTGGAAACGTAACTTGTTCCTTTGAGGGGGAGTGTATTTATTCAATTATACATTTAGCGAGTTGCGATTCGGCACTCGCGCTAACGACTATCGTGCAACCAAAGTTTTCCCTCGCTAGAAATCTATGTACAGTGTTTTCTGGAACTCGTATGGGTTTCACTTTACGTATATATGTATATATGCATTTTTCAAACTCGACCGTCATTCTAAAGATAGTCTCCAGCCTCTTTGGTGGGGTTGTGTTGTATTCAAAACAAACTCTCCGGTTCGGCATTAGCTTGGACCATTTGTTAGGCCGAAACTAATTGACCGACAATGCCGTGTCGTAGATCACATCACTGATTTAGAATCGGCTCGTACACTTGACTTTCTAGCTGGCACTCGTACAAACAGACGTTGATGTGTATAACGAGGGGGAAAATTGAACGCTCTACATATGTATATACGATTTAAAAAAAAATGCGTGTTTGTTTACCCATTAGCGCGCGCGCGGTATACCTAGTCTTTTACGAACGTAGAAATCTACGCTTTTTAGATATAAATATACAAAATTGATGCATGCATTGCAATTTTTTTATTTTAAGCTGTAGAAAGAGCTCACTGTGCAGAAGAATCCTACGTCGAAAGTAACGTTTAGTGTAGTCGAATGGTTGTGAACATTTTTTATTTGATTTAGTTTTAAGATACAATACAGATCCCCAAGCGGGTATTACACAGGGATAGTTCAGGCACGTAGAGCTGAGCGCGAGTAGGTAGTAAACCTATTGCACGTGTTGAGTTTACTCGCTAGTATCGCCACTCGCTGCCGCCAGAGGCGCTGTCATCAACGTGTGACTTGTCAACGTGTTTTGCACCTACCGTCGAAATTCCCGTTGAATTTTCAATATCGTAAATGTATCACGTTCATTGAAGTGTACTGTGTGTGTGTGTTGGGAGCTGAAAATGAAACGCTTAACCTCAAACTGTCAATGAAGTGACGCCTATTACACGAGCTACATAGTTTACCAGCGATCAGCAAACCAGCGAGATTGTAGCGAGTAAACTATCCCTGTGTAATACCCCCATCAGTAGCCCACACATAACATCCATTTGATATTATAGGTACAGTCAACCCTCCTATAGCGTTGAGATAGGGACCACGCTATAGGAAAAAAAAAACGCTATAGAAAGTTAGGTTTTTTAATTGTATTTTGCGATTTGAAGCAAATCAAACATTTTACCCATTTTTATATTTCCAATGAACTTGCATGTGTTTAGTTTGATAACAATAGCACGTGTCTACACGCGCGACGGAGCATTGACTTTGCATATTTAGTCCAGTTTATTTTGCTACTGACAAATATTTTCAAAAGTGCACATACATATGTACATACATATTTAAATGCACATTAATAATATATTTATGAAAATTCTAATTTGACCTTGAATATATTGCATTTTTTTAAAATGTACGCTATAGAAGGGACCGCTATACAAAAAACCGCCGCAAACGCTATAGGAGGGTTGACTGTATAATACTTAAATGTCGATTTTGGCGGTGTCTTCCATTGCTCGTTTTTCCGTATTACATGTCAATTTTGTAATTGTATCGCTGTCATATTGTGTTGAAAGTACATTTAGTATTCTACATAAGCTTGTACTGTGTGTGCAATTGTGCACGTAAGACGATTACTTTAGAATGAAAATTTCAGTACTTATCTTCTTAGGTACGCGAGAGTTATAATAAGTTACATTTCGTTCGGCGATGTTTGTTCCGCTGTTATATTTTTCCAACTATTGTACCGTTGAATATTTGTAACAAAAGAGAACAATGAGCTGTTGTACGGTTTCTTTAGACAGTGTGAGCTAAGCCTAAGTTATTAAATTGAGCGGAATATAACGTTGATGATACTGTATCTACTTAGGTATATGTACGTAGTGGTAATATATAAAGTTTAATGTTAAATTGTGTTTAAAAACAATTGTCGAATGCGAATGAAATTGTCCGTCTTCATTAAGGTCCCCAGAAAAACGATTATCGGCAACAAAACAGACCGCAAATACAATACAACGTTTTAAATTGTGTTTTCCTCAGATGTAACTTTGTTTATTCGCGGGCCGACTGGTTTAATTTACCCCCGGAAAGTTCGTTTTGTTTTTCTGCCATTCTTTGGTTCAATAAAAGCGAAAAGAAACAACGGAAAAGCGCTTGAATTTCTTTTTAAGTCGTCGAATTTCCAAACGATCAATTTGTATAATGAAAATAATGCACTTATAACGCTGAGGTGTCTTCGCGTAACTGTTACAATACCGTATAGAATTTTAATTGAGCGGTTTCCCGTATAGCAGAAAGAATACTCAGCGAATAAAGAAAGGGGCAGAGAAAGCTTAGCAGAGTCTCCAGACTGCTTTGTCGGAAATAAATGATGAGGGTTAGCGAAGAAAGACAGAATTGGAAAGGGTTTAAAGGGTCTATGACCCTCTAGACCCCGGCAACTGCATAATACGAATCCGAATGTCCCCAGTCAATCTTAATACGTGTCCTCACATTTAAAGTACACCCGAAACAATACTTAATTATGATCAAGAGTGATATGATTCGATGCCAAGTTTGAAAGTGTAATGAGACGTGCGCAATCATTAATGTTAATATATGAAGAATACGCATTGCGGAAGGAATCTCTCGGAGAGCTTTAAGTTGGATTTTCGCGATTGGACGCATCTAGTGAAAGCTTTCAGCAATTTATCACCGATAATGGATTTCTTTTTAATGCTGAACTTTCGGGCTGAAACGACGTTAATTAATATAGCGCGAGTGGACGTCGATCAACCGACGTGATTAATAGCCCTTTCATCGTACTTGACACATTATAAATATTTTTTTTATACCTACGTATGAACACATATATGAATCGTTTATATAATATGAGTATACATACTCATATTATACATATTATGAAATCCCACATTGTATTAAGTGTCCAAAACGGCCAGATTGCGTGAAAAATGTATTACGCTTCATAAATTGAAATACATAGCACGTATGAAAAACTTTGGTCTAAGAAAACGGACAGCTTCGGACAGTTCTGGACAGTCAAATTTATTTATTTCATATTTTGCCTAAAACGGTTAGGCATTGTATAAAATGGTTAGGAATTTTATAGGGTGCGGGGATTTCACACTTTGTCTGTGACATAATATACATATATATATATACCTACATACATATATGCGAAAAAAAATGTGCACTTACTAGTGATTGGTATTTTGCCTAGGTGCAAAAATCCCTCCTTTGATATTTGATATTTTAGCGATTGTCACCTGAAAGCTCGAGGGGATGAATGTACGCATTTGAATCGAAAGTATAACCCCTTAACCCTCCCCTATCACCTGCTATGTTAAAATATTAAAAAAAAACTACGCGCGATTAAAAATCGCTGGCTCAAATATTATGTATTGTATGTATTATGAAAACAAAACCCTTTGAAAAAATATGATTTTTAACGGGATTTTTGAATTTTCTGCACGAAAGAAACCCTACTTGCGGTTGACTGATGTTGATCAAATTCCTTATGGCTCCTACACCTTACGTTTAAATAATAGGTATGAAATTTCAGCTTGATAGACTTGATAGTTTCGGAGAAAACACAAAGACAAACACACACACACACACACACAGTACACAGCATACAGACATTTTCCAGAAATCATACTTGATCCAAATCAGTCAAAATCTCGATGTCGAATTTTCGCACGATCACAATACTTTATCCGATTAGGATAAAGTAAAAATCATTTCAGCAATGGGAAATTGATTCGAAAATAATGTTATAATATAAAAACGTCATTATATTATCGAAAAACATGATTGACGAGCTTGTAACGTGTACATGTTTAAATATGTAAACACGAGTTGATAAATCGTTTTTATTTTGATTTGAACGATACGACGAATGATAAAAGTTTACAATTGATAACGCAAAAATGTAATGGCAAATACGAAAATTGTTAAAATACATGTATCACAAAATGATAACCATGTACTTATTAATATATGTTCATATGACCCTTTTCGAAATTGACAGAAGTTAATTTGGTTCACATTAATATTACTCGACGAAAATCATATACAAAATTAGCTGGCCTGTTTATATAATAAGCCAATTTGTTCAGTTTTCATTTTAAGTA
Organism: Parapsyche elsis; assembly: GCA_022651745.1. NCBI lineage: Eukaryota > Metazoa > Arthropoda > Insecta > Trichoptera > Hydropsychidae > Parapsyche > Parapsyche elsis. Next base: position 569,750 of record JAGVSN010000016.1, read on the forward strand.
ATTTCTGAAAGGGCCAATTAATGAGGAATTAGGTACATATTTATTTCCCAATGTGGTACACGTACTTTTACGTAGCTAAAATTGCTAAAATGAATAATGTAAATGTTGATATCTCAAACTGACTACATACTTTGTATCAAACTCAAAATGAACGATAAAATATTTTTATAATTACACTAGCTGACCCGGCATGCGTTGCAATGCCCGATCCCGTTTCCGTTCCCGTTCCAGATCCCGTTCCCGTTCCCGCTTCCCGGTCCCGATCCCGTTCCCGTTCCTAGTACGTTTTCTGACGCGTGAGCAGGCCCGTTCCCGTTCCAGATCCCGGTCCTGTTCCCGATCCCGATCCCGTTCCCGTTCCTAGTACGTTATCTGACGCGTGAGCAGGCCCGTTCCTGTTCCCGTTCCCGTTTTTTCCCGATTCTAGATCCCGGTCTCGTTCCCGATCCCGATCCCGTTCCCGTTCTCGTTCTTAGTACGTTATCTGACGCGTGAGCAGGCCCGTTCCCATTCCCGTTTTATCCAGATTTTTTTTCACAGGAACCATCCCCGGTATGATCACGATAAGTCCTAAAAGTTTCATCGCGATCGGTTGAGTGTTTTGACGCGTGAGAGCGTTTTATCCCGATTTTTTTTTCACAGAACAAACAAACAAATAAACAGACAGACAGACAGACAGACAGACAGACAGACAGACAGACAGACAGACAGACAGACATTGATTTTTATATATATAGATATAGATAGATAATAGCGCACATTCGTACACGATTCTACAAGTAGCGAGCACACGTTGCGCGCAATCGTTGAACCGGAAAAACAAGGGTTCGCGCAAACGCTACAGACGCCTTTTAAAGTGGCATAAGTGTGGTCTAAGTTTTGGACAATAACGGCGTCGAGACGCGTGTCGTTAACGGCGTTAGTCCATGTCGATAATTCGCATTAAAATTGAGTTACGACGCCGCCGCCCGTTCTTTATGGTCTCGACTGCGAATTATGCGAGGGTTTAAAAAATTGCCCCTTCATGCTCTACCCTCACTGTCCTGAAATTCTGTCAGTACGTAGATACCTACCTGGAAGGGTGTTTTTCTCGATTTTCCGAAAGAAAATTAAAAATTTCCTCGGCGGGGTCGTTTAATCGAAATTGGCGATTCGGCCATTGAGACTGTTCGACGCGTTCGTCATCTCTCGACGAGAGTGCAAATTGGATTCGGTCGCTTTGACGTGTCGATGAAGTTCAAATTTGATGATATCAATGTCCTAAATCAGAGAGCGACTCTCAAACTGTGATCGGCGAGGAGAATTCGAATAAAAAAAACGCAAAACAAACAAATATTTAGAAGGATTACAAAAATACCATCCGAACTTCGATCACTATCCTATTTATTTATTTATTTATTTTCACAATATACCGTGATGACCTAGCAGGTTACCCCAATTCGTCACCACGGACAGATACAATTACAAGAAAAAAAGTAGTAAAATAACAAAATATAACAATGTCCACAATGTCATTATAAAACTAATACCAGAAAATCATAAAAATAACTTAATGTAGAAAATAAAGGAAACTGGAAAGCTGTTGAGGACTAATATTAAACAAATCAACATTCAATGCAACAGCATTCAGCCTATAATGAAAGGTTGAAGAAAATGAGTTTCACATCTTTGGAGACGAGAAGATTAAGAGGTGATCTAATTGAAGTATACGAAATAATAAATAATAAATATCGCAAATCTCAGAGGTCATACACTGAAACTATTAAAAGACAAATCGAACAAAATAAATTGTCAGAGACTCTTTCTTTTCAAATACATAGAGTGGTCGAAGTTTGGAATCACCTGCCAAATCAGCTGGTAATCATTAAGTAAGTGAGTAAGTATTAGAAGTGCATGTTAGATGAATTGGGATGGGTGAGTATTAGAAATTGTTTAAAGTTAAGCACATTGTCTTTTGTTTATAAGTTAGATCATAAATTATATCATTTGAAATAGTGATATAGTTATTGTACTAGAGATAAGAACCAACTAGTTGTAGGTAGAGTAAGGAAAACAAAGACAGCTGGTGGTGTTTTTCACAGGGGTGTATTAATGTATAATGCCCACCCGGAGTGCGTCAAGTCTTCTAAGACAATAGATGCATTCTTAAAAAGTGTGAGGAGACACCTCTGTGAGAAATATTAGTTATGTATAAGTATAGTGTATAATGTGTAATTGATTTATGTAGTTGTTATAAATATGTAATAGATGTAAGTTAAATTAGCTAATTAGCTATTATTATATAAAATAAATAAAATATAAATATGCGGCCAACATTACAGCTTCGTCTTCATCTGAGGAGTCCATGTCAGAATTGTGAGTGAAATACAAACGTTCCGAAAGCGAGGTGACATATGGTATTTCGCTATTCGGCCGGTAGAGTGCGGAATGGCCAGTGTGTGCGGTACAATTGACAGACTTGCGAAATTCGTGCGATTTTCCTACATGTGTGCCTTAACAGTTGAAATAGATGTAAAGTACTTCTTCAAACTTTCATGAAGACACTGCAAGTGCTCAATTATACTCTTCTTCAAATTCATCTTTTAATTTATGTCCAACTCAGTTGAGAACTGTACAGTTTGATTTATTGACATTTTAAACTATACATCAACTTTTAAGACTATCTATAAGCATGACATAATATTTCGATGATAGTTTTACGAGCGTTGATTTAATTTATCGAATGATAATCAAAATGAACTCGCATACAATCAACTAGTGCGCTCGACTAGCGTTTGCGTTGCGTTTCAAACGGTCGTTACAGTCGAAATATTTTAAACACGGAAAGGATATCGTAATAAAATATGAATTTAAGTATATGATGTGTTTTAAAATGGAAAAAGCGAATGTGAAAGTGTGAGTTTGTCTTACTATATCCACGGTATAAAAGATGGCCACCGTATCGTGCGTTTCTGTGAGAGAAATGGGCTCGGAACGAAGGTAAGGGAAAGGAAAAACATACATAGACACAGTGTAAGGGTTTCCGGGAAATTTCTCTTTTTGTTCAGAATGGGATTGGTCCCCTAGAAAATTCCCCAAAGGGTTTTAGGGACCGCGAACCCGACACAGGAAAGGTCTGCGATCATTACACAACACACAATCAGCCAGTCAACCGAAATGCATTTATTTCCAACGAAAACGATAAAATATAACACATCCGACGCAATTTATAAAATTTATATAGGTATATATAAATATATGAACCTTTTAGTATAATAATATATCGTAGACATATTACAAAGATAACATCAGAGTTAAATGTTGGATTAGGGTGTGTAATTATGTATGTGTTCCCTAATAAAATCCATTCAATAGCCTTCTGGGAAATTATTCGATAAAATATACCGATGACGCACACGTGCGTACGAATTTTCCCGTTAAAGTGTCACTTTTTATATAAGCGTACGTCAAATGCGAGGCTATAATTTAAAAAGGGTTAAATTTCCCCTAATAAAAAATACGCGTAGGTAAGGTTGCGAAGCAATATAAGAAATATTGCGACAAAAAACCTACTGGCATTGCGACTATGGAGGCCTTAGAAGAAAAAAAATGAGGTGATTTTTCAGCGAACGTATGAAGCGCGTTTCCACCATTCTTCACGAAAATATTTTCCGTCAGGAAAAGGTACTCAGTGTAATGGAAGACACGTGAATCTGAACACACACACTAGAATGCACACAACGGTAGATAGATGCTCACCATTCGGGTCGTTCACTTCAGTGGTCCATCAAAAAAGAAATGCTAAAAAAAAACCTGGAAACAATATACTATGTATAGGTATATACTGCCGTCCCAAGCCCACTTAACGTAACTGATAAAAATTACGAAAATTAGTTAGATGTGTTTTAGGGGTTATGGGAGTGTATTCTTGCGATTTTTCATATCAAAATTAATGTATCTTCATTCAATGGTGACTTTTTTAAGCTATTAAATCTAACGTATCGGCATGCGCAGAGAAATAGTATCACCAATACTTATCCAATAAATAGCGTATCCAATATTTACATCGATCACTACCTTATCATGAAAGATTGAAAAGACTGAATCTCTCCACATTGGAGACGAGGAGATTGAGAGGTGATTTAATTTAAGTATTCAAAATAATATAAATAATCATTATTCATGTGAAATGACCAACCTTAAGAGGTGATACTCTTAGACTCCGAAAAGAAAAAATCAAATAAGATTGTTAGAGATTAATTTTTTTCAAATAGAGTGGTTGATGTTTGGAATAGTCATATGTATTACATTAATAATGAATAATGAAGTGACGTAACTACTAAAGTATTCTTTTTTTTTAATTTTTCCTTACAATTATCAAAACACAATAGAAAATAACTCGATGCACTAAAAAAAAGTTTAAATAAATCAGTAATATATGAAGAAAAGCACAAATTTAGAATAAAACTTTTATAAAGTCCATTTATCTCGATATTGTTGTTTTGTCAGTTACGTTAAGTGGGCTTAGGACGGCAGTATAGTCGTCGTTACAGTCTACATACATTTAATACAGCCTAAGAACACTAAATTTCGGATTCAAACTAAAGTTAGGCGATAGCTCAGTTGTTACACTTGAGTGAAGGTCCACGGTTTCATATTCGTACGTCGAAAGGTTTTCTTGACTGTTTTCGACCTTTAATATCATCATTGGCAAGATTTTAATCCAACTAAATCCAGATCGGCCATCTTCTGTTAGAATTTGCCAATTCGTCTAACTTAGTTGTGAGACGATTCCACAAAATTGGCACCGTCAAAAAAATTCGTTCAACGTACCAAATCAATGTCAGTTCCTTGTCTTCCCTTCCTCTCCTCAGAAAGGCAATGGTTTCACCACTGCACTGAGGAATATGATTCCTATATCAGACGGTAAAATGTTTGTCAAATAGTTAGGAGGCAACGCTTGATATCAAGTACTCCATATTCAAAATAATATGAAGCTTTGGACTTAGTACACAGGTTCCCAACCTTTATCGAATGGCGACACTTTTTTATAAAAGCCATGTGATCTGCGACTCCGATATATGTATGTATGTATTTGAAAAAGGCAAAAAATATTATTCAAACATCAAGACATCGATAAAAAATGATCATTTTCAGCCGTTCACCATCCACTGCTGGATGAAGGCCTTTCCAATCCTATTCCATTCATGTCTGTCTTGAGTCAATCTGCATCCAGTTGAGTCCACACATTCTTTTCAATTCATCAACCCATCGTCCACTCGGTCTACCTTGCTTTCTTTCACGTCCTCTCGGATACCATTCCAGTATTTAGCGCGTCCATCTGCCATCCATTATTCTCGCTATGTGTCCAATCCAACTTTTTCACACGTTCCGCTATATCTGCCACTTTGATCATACTTCTTACCTATGTATTCCTCTTACGATCTCTTCTTGTTATACCGAGCATACATCTTCCCATACTTATCCGTGTATAAAACAATAATAACCGTGGGGAAAAAATCCAAGTTAAAATACATACATTTGCCATCCATTCTTCTCGCTGTGTCCAATCCAACTTTTTCACAACTTTCTTACCCATGTATTCCTATTACGATCTCTTCTTGTTATACCAAGCGTATGAGGCTTCTCTGTGCTCATTGGATCTTACGTAGCATTCTTGAATTTAGCACCCACGTTTTACATCCATACGTCATAACTGACGGAAAATTGAATTATTGAATTGCGACCCCATTTGGGGTCGCAATCCATAGGTTGGGAAACCGTGACTTAGTAGATATGTTTTATTTTGGACTGGCATACTCAATCTGCCACGGTTGGCAACCCTTGAAATTAATCTTTGTATTATTAGGACTTTTGGTTCCGATAAGTCAAATGGTTACGGTATCTTTCCCTAGTTATGTACCTCACTGTGACAGACCGTAAAAGTTCGCCAAATTCTGAAGAGGCAACGCTTGATATCAAACACGCCACATTCGGTAGGAGAAATCTCGGAATAATACACGCGAAATTTAAGAGATGTATACGCGTTCAATTAGAGCACCTTTTCAGCATTCTCTCTGTACACTATTTCAGCTGAAACTTTTAACGCAATTACGAGACTTGTGCGGAACCGCGCGTGCACTCGCAACTGCACGCGGTATCGAGCCACTCTCTGAATATTTAATGGGGGGGGGGTTTCTATGGTGGGTTAAAAGAGGGTTAAAAAAGGGGTTAGAATGGGTATGGTGAAATTTTCCTCATAGAGCTTCTATCGGCTGCACGCACTTTTCCATTTCATTTTCCCGAGTCCAAATGACATGTTACATTAACGGGAAAACGGTGGAGTTGCCCGCATAATGCATGTTTGATTGCCGCTACCGTTTTATTGACCAGAGTTTCACAATATTGTTATATATTTTTAAAATAAACTGTCATGTCGAGGCACTCCTCTGAAGGGCCATTGTTACATATGTACGTGCGACCTTTACATAAACGACCCCTCAGGTGTTCGGTCGACAAAATAAACCCTTGAATGCATTCTTTCTCATTGTACGGAGTGAGTACATTTGCATACAATGCACTGCTCTGTGCGGAAGATGTGTCGTATAATCCTTTTCAAATTATTTTTTCAATTGACTTAAAGCATGTTGGGAAACTTTGATCTAAAGCATATTATGAGATAATTTGAATTACTACTTTACATGTATTATAGAAAAATTACAGTTCATCTTTATATGTATACTAGTGTAAGCCCGTTGAATATCAACGCCCGCTGAATTTTAAATTACGTAAAGCGCTTTTTAATAGAGATCCTTACTAATTGATCGCACGGTTGTATGTGACAAAAAAAAAAAAAAATAGTTTTTATAGCGCCATCTATGTATTATAGCAATCCCGTAGTATCGATAGTATCGATAGAGTGATTGTAAAAATCAAAAAACAAAAAAAAAAAAATTTATACCTTATTTTTATTAGATTATAATTATTAATATATATATAATAATTATAATTTTTAAGTAAAAAAAAAAAAAAAAATATTTTGTAGGTAGGTAGGTAGGTAGGTAGGAAATATAGGTAATATTAAAAAAAAAAAAGGACCCTTTTAGCAATTGGCCGTAGCTGATGCGTTAGCGTTCTCAACTACCAACTTGTCGCTCCGAGTTCGAACCCCACTCATTCTGGTTTTTTTAATTATTTTTCCTCATTTCCTATTTATTTTAACTATAGGTAATATTTAAAAGGACTAAATTGAGCAAGGGTGACAGCGAATAGCATTAGTGGGAGTTCTCTCGAGCTTAAGGTCGTGGGTTCGATCCCATCTATATATAATATATAACCCATCTATATATAATATATACATATATATATAGATGGGTTAGTGCACAGATATTGTACATACATACATATATCCAGTTTAAAAAAAAAAATTATTATCATACACAAAACGTCTTTCTGCATAAAATCTTCATGTTTAAAAAGTATTGTATTGTATGATATTGCCATATTCAAATATATAATATGTCCATTTCGTCCATAGTTTTCATGCAAAAGAGATGTATGTCACTTAAAATATTATAAAACAAAATTGGACATACAATATTTGTGCACTAACCCATCGATATGTACATACAAGTCACATTTGCCGTATGTTAACTTTTTCTATTGGTGTTTAAATAAATATAGATAGTATTATGTAACTCGTATCTCAATTGCTTTATCTGATATATAAAATTTAATAAATATGATAATTAACGTTATGTCATATGGCATACATTTATGTACATGTGCAGTTTTAGGGTAGTTTAATTTTTTGGCGCTCGTAAACGTAACTAATATAAACATAAAACCATAATGTTTATTACGTAAAAGGGTGTCAGTTTAGATGGGGGTTACATTGGGTTAATCCCGCTTCTAATATTTATACATAGAGGGAAAAACTTGATCGAAAAGCAAATTTGTTACCGTCATGCAAGGCGAAACATTCGCGTGCAACTTCAGCGAAATACTCAAACGTTGAAATAATAAAGGTAAATTTTTCTCTAGGGATGAAATAGGTAATATTTATTATAAATATGCGTGTAGTATATTTCCGAATATAAAAAAAAAGTACGTACGAAATAATTAAAAATACATTTGAACGTAGAGGTGGATTTAGTGCGTTTGAAATTAAGTCCGCACTTTGACCCGGTATATAATTTTCATATTAAGCACTCAACGTGTACTCGTTACTTTTCAAATAAAATAAAATCAAAACAGGTGTACGACACTGTCGCCGAGACAATTTTAATTAGTTTAACGTGTTTCGGCTGTGAATTTCGACAGTGTGTAACTGTTAACTACACTATCTGTCTCCGAAGCGATGATCGATCGTCCAATTATGACCAAATAAATCATCGATTAAACTCTACACGAAACGTCAAACGGTTACAAATTGATAGTGCGATGAAAATTATCGCCAAACCATCACACGCTCCGTTGAACGCTAACTAATTTATTTTTCAAGGCAAAAAAATAAATAAAAAACATACGCAACACGCAAACTATTGAGATTGTATTTACACATTAAATTTTAATCAAAATTAATTTCTTCCGAAGCTTACGAAGGATTGAATCTGCAGGCTGTTTCTAAAATAAAGGACCTAGGTATATTGTTTGATGAGCGCCTCACTTTTAATGAGCATATTAATTATATTTCTGGAGAGGGGAATAGATTATTGGGTTTCATTTTTAGAGTTACTAAATGTTTTAGAAATATTAATACCGTAAAATTATTATTCTGTTCACTTGTCAGAAGTAAGTTAGAGTATAACTCTATTGTTTGGTCTCCTTCTTATTTTATTCATTCATATTCTCTATAAAGATTTCAAAATAAATTCTTAAGATTCATTATGTATAAATTCATGTATCTTATTGATAATAACTGTTATGACTCTCTTTTACTTAGTTTGAGAATGCATAAATTATCTGATAGAAGAGTTGTGAATGACTTGGTCTTCTTTTATAAAATTGTAAATTCTCTAATTGATCGTCCTGCTCTTGTTGAGTCAATTTTACGTTTAAAGGTTCTTGCACGTTTTACGCGATCTCAATTATTGTTTGTTGATGAAGGTAATTCATGCACCAACTATTATGTACAATTCCTAGGTTGATTAGGACTGGCAATGAGTATGGGAATCTTTTGGATTATTTCTGCATGAGCATTCATTTGGTAAAGCTGCTTTCTAAGAAGTTTCTCTTCTCAGTTCAATTAAATTTTGCTGTTCTTATAGTCATTTTTTTTTATATTTTTGTTTCTATTTATACATATGTACATTACTCTTGTATTCTTATCTTTTTTGTTTATATTATTTCTTGTAAAAGCCTTTTTAGGCGTCTAATAAATAAATAAATAAATAAATTACGTACTTGATATCGAGCGTTGCTTCTTCAGTATTTGACGAACTTTCACGGTCTGTCATAGTGAAGTAACTAAGAAAAGATAGTATCCAGTGGTGAACCTACTGTCATTTAGAAGGAATGAAGGGAAACGGAGAATGTATGTATGTACAATGATTTAGTGGGTAGAAAGGATTTTTTAAGTGATTCCAATTTGTGTGGAATAATTTCACAACTAAGTTAGATAAAGGCACACCTCTGCGAAACGCACGAAAAATCGCGCGTTTAATATGATGGGGAGTTGTATCGCATAGCCGCAGGTGACGCTGCCTACACCACTACTGATTTCCGACCGGAAAGCGGAGCGGAATTTGTTGTACACGATTTTTCGACGATTCGCTCAATTTCGATGACGCTTTTTGGAAAAGTTATCGGAGACGGTGAAAAAGTGATCCCCATCCTGTACGATCTGACTTGATAGGTTATGTCAGAGTGACAGAAACCAGACGATTGTGTCAACAGTCAGCCGATCCTCGATGACACACCGTTATAACCATTCATATAAATATACGGCCAACGTAAGAGCTTCGTCTTCATCTGAGGAGTCCATGTCAGAATCGTGAGTGAAATACAAACGTTCCGAAAGCGAGGTGACATACGGTAGCTCGCTATTCGGCCGGTTGAGTGTCGAATGGCGCTGCAGTCGCGCCAGTGTGTGCGGTACAATTTATTTATTTATATAATACAGTAGCTTAAGCTAATTAATTATAATCCATAACTAAGCATCTGTACAGAGATGTTTTTTAAGACTCCCAGGAATTTTTCAAAGTTTTGGAACTTCTAATTCCATCCGGCAGTCTATTATACTTCAAAACACCTATGTACAAGATGCTTCTCCTATTTCTATTTATTTTAATAATTGACAGAGATTTTCCTACATGAATTTCGCACGAAATCCGCAGACTCCACAGACATTAATGGGTAGACTCTAACAGGAGACGTCCGATCTGAATTAATTAATTTCCAGATCTTGCCCTTGACGATATTTAAGGTTAAAAACCGACGATTAAATCTGTCTAAATAATATCTTATCGAATTCATATATTGATTACGATTTTAATGTAAGAGTAATTAGTGGTTATATGTGTGAAGTTAGAGCGTATATGTGTGTAGTTGAAAGATTGTCGAATTCAAAGGGGGCTTTAGTCAGGTTTTGCGGGTTCGAATGATGGCAAATTGCGGTTGCGCTAATGAAGTGTTTAATCCTGTCTGGCGATAATGGGAACCCATACAATGGTGATTGAGGTGGTCGTCCACTCAGACACCTTTGTATGGTTGCTAAAATCCATCATTTCACACCTTTTCATCCCGACAAGAAAGCTCCTCGTGGATAGTCCAAACGATGAGGAGACTGGTAGGGGCTTTCAAAAGTGCCATTGAAAAAAAAAATTCTAAGAAAAATCTCGTTTGAATATAAAATATTTTTTTCATCTCGTAGACGCATTGATTTTTTAAAAATTAAATCGAAAAATTCACAACGTGTTTGTGTATATGTACTGTTGAACTTTGATGCGATCTAAAGTGCACCTTGTGTGCGAATCGTTCGTCTGAAATTAATCCGCCGTTGAATAAATCACGTATTTCGTTCAACTGTCGCAAATGCGATGATCGATTGCGACGATACGAATCAAAGGATTACCATTGTAGCTAACGAATTAGGTTAATCTATTATTATTGTAATATAATACCTAAATAATAGTATCAGACAATATGCGATGATCGGTCAGTGACACACCACCGATGGTAATCATTTTAAATTTGTACAAATTTTTTGCATTTACATAGTTTGAATGTTGAAATGACTCGTTTTGAGGAACAAGAACCACATGCGAGTTCAAGTGTCCGTAAAAAACCGTAAACGAAATACGTGAAAGTGACAAATGACGTGAGCTACAGTCGTTACTGAATGCTGTAGCAGCATCGGGCAAGACATATGGCTCGTTGGCAAGTAGATTGCTGGTCAAAAAAGTCCCGAAATGTTACCCCCGGGAATAGTGAGGAAGATACATAGAAGGATACATATGAAGTAGGTATCACATTGATGGGACTTGCCCAGAATGGGAATGGGAAGTGGTTGTCATGCGTACTTACATACGAATGCTTAAGTCGTGTAGTACATATAACGTATCCTAGTGCAATAGGGTTACTTGTCGACATTCATACTATGTAGTTCAGAAGAGTCGGTTGAAAGCTTATTCCTTTCACTTGTCCTCGTTGTAAGCGTATGGAATATTCAAATTTAAAGTTTCCAAAATAATTCAATAGAAGTATGATGTGTGACAGGCAAAGCGTGAAGTGACTGGGTATTTTTATACAATACCCAAAATAGTCACGTAAAGTGCAAAATGTACTAGGCTTTATAAATTGAAATATAAATAGCATGTATGAAAGACTAAAGGGGTCTGTAAACGAGCAAAATTTTTCAGCAATATTGCTCATCAACTATCCAGCAACATTTTCAGCATCACATGCGCAATATGTGTCGCAGTAATGGGTTGCTCAATGATTTTCGGCGAGTAGTTGCTGTTTTACTATTGTCCAGATTTAGTATTTTCGTATACCGAGCGATATCATCGGCAATATGGCAACAATACTTGCCAGCAATACCAACAATACCAGCAATGGTGGAACACGACTATATTTCCGGCCCACATCACTGGATTGGTTGCTGGTTGCTGCATGGTTGACGAGCAATATTGCTGGAAAATGTATTACCGGCAAGCATGCCGGTAATATTACTGCAATTTGTTGATGCTGGCCGGAAATATAGTCGTGTTTTTCGAAATTTGTTGCTATGGCGAGTATTGTTGACATACATATTGTCGATGGTATCGATCGGTATACGAAAATATGTTTCTCTCTCTGTCACTCTGACACGACACGACCCTCGACGAATCTGGGCAATAATAAAACAGCAACTACTTACCGGCAATCATTCAGCCACACATGTTATGCCGAAAGTGTTGCTGGATGGTTGACTCAACATTGACAGCAATATGGCTGTCAATATTGCTGAAAAATGTTGCTCGTTTACAGACCCGTTAAGGCTTTAGAGAATAACTGGTGCAAATTGTTCTTCAGAATCAGCAGGTCAGATTGGTGAGACGTAAAATGACACGGACAGCAAAATTATTTATTAGTTCTAGGTACATAGATTTTGTTAAACAAAAATCCAGGATTCGTCTTTTTTGACCGTAATATTATAAAATCATAATTTTTTCCATATTATTTATTTTGCGGAGTTGACCACTTTGCAAACTGAGCGGCTGACGGTACGGTGATTGTAATCTATATCTACATATGAGTCGCCTAGTTCCAAATCCCGATAAGTCCATAAAACTCACTTGTTCGCAAACGCGGTTTTTCTGCTACAGACTTATTTGCTCGATGGCGTTTAAAACTCATTTAAACTTAATTTTGTTGATATAAAAAAAAATATTGAGATTAGAAACATGGACTTATCGTTGTTTGTTTCTAAATATGGCTTTTATCAACTTTTATCATAGTGCAATTGTCAGTTTTTGGAACTAACACTGATTTTCAATATTTTTTTACGGCGCACTTGGCGGTATTTGGAATAATTCAAGTATAAGGCATCGTTTGAAAACATTCTTGGAACCAGAAAATATTTTATCCTCGTTTTTTATGAATTGTGGACTTATCGGGATTTGGAACTAGGCGACTCATATATATGTACATAAAAATCAATGTCTGTCTGTTTGTTTGTTTGTCTCTTATAGGCTCCTAAACCACTCAACCGATCGCGATGAAACTTTCAGGACTTATTGTGATCATGCCGGGGATGGAAATCGGGAAAAAACGGGAACGGGAACGCTCATGTGTCAGATAACGTACTAGGAACGGGAACGGGACCGGAAACGGGAACGGGATCTGGAACGGGAACGGGCCTGCTCACGCGTCAGAAAACGTACTAGGAACGGGAACGGGCATTGCAACGCATGCCGGGTCAGCTAGTATGTAAGTAATATTTTGTACATTTCGTATTGAAATAATGTAGAAAATGTTCATAGAGAAAAGGCGAGTGGTCGTAAAGTCGAGACGGTAACCAGTAGTCACGGGAAAATCCCGAGAAAAATCGTGCAATGAAAACTGTTCCGAGGGTGCCAAATGGTTGGTTTTCCCCGGCTGCATCCTTTCGACAAAACCCCATCCCCTTCTTCCCCTCTCATCCCCCTTCACCCTACGTGCTAGAGAGGGTGGATTACCCCAAAACTGAGGGTGGATTCCCTTCGTGTCTGTGTGAGGCGAGCGTCTCGACGATTTCGGCACCGCTTTTCCGACAAACAACTCATACATAATTTTCCTCGCTAACGATTCGAACGAGACGCTTCCAACATCGATACGTCTGGCTGGCTGTGCAACTTAAAAGCCAATCTTAAATGAAAAACTACGTCTAGCCGTTCTCGAAAAAAATGTATATAAAACATTGTATGCAATTACAATTTCTTCAATATACTATACTAGTGTGAGCCCGTTGAATATCAACGGAGCGGTTTCTCATCACCCGTACCGTGGGTGTTTGTGTGGGTGAGTATAATTTTGGCATAGATGGCGCGTTATAATACAACAACGTAACAATTTTTAGCAAGTTTGGATGAATGCGTAAGCGCACCCCCTTCCGAACTGGTGATCACGGGTTCAAATCCCACTCGCGCGCTGACGGTTCGTATATTTTAATTATTTACCGAGGCGAACGTTATCAGCAGACAGGCGGAATAGGGCTATTATATACATATGTATAATAGGAAATCATCAAACCATCAATACTTTCAATAGATTGTTCAGAAAAAAAAAAAAAAAAAACAGCTGGAATGAATCGAAAATTTTACTCAAATTGAAATTCTTAAACATTAAATACTAACCCCCGTACTTTACCTCAATTTTCCACTTAAAAAATCATTCATATTAACATTCCACAGTATAAATATTAATATAGCATACGCTCACATGAAAATTATAACGATCATTAATATACATAATACATATGTATGAACCTTTCAATAGCCAAGCCGAATGGAATGGAAATCGTTCGTTTTCTATACAAGCTTTTGTCAATTCTGTACAAATTATATTCCATTCCGGTGGTCGGGAACCGGCGGCTCCGGAGCCGCATGCCGCTCTTTGTACGAAAACCCGCGGCTCTCGCTGTCATCCAACATTTTTGCACACAGTCTACACAAGATCAAATATTTTCGTTTGTAATATCTTCATGTTATGTATCAATCAATGATTTATAAGCGTATAAAAATGTAATAAGCTTTTTGTCAAAAAATGTCATTATTTTTATACACATACATATGTATGTATGTACATAATAACAAGAATGAATTAATAAAAATAATTTTATATATTTAGAATAGCATAAAAAAAAAGTACTTAATTTTATAACAGATGATTTTTTAATAATAATTTTATGTATGTATGTATGTAGATTAGCAGAAGAAAATGCTTAATTTTATTACACATATTCAAGTATGACATATTGAAGTTTGTATAGGGTTAGAAAATTTTCCGCGCATTTGTTGACTGCAGCGATCCTCTCATCTTAGAGGGAACGTTGTTTATTTGTTAATGATTAATGAGTAACATTTAATTTAATTTTGATCAAATTTGCTCTCAGCTCGAAAAAGGCTCCCGACCACTGTTAAGTAATCTATACAATATAATTCGCATATCAAAATTTTGACATGTCAAAATGTGTACATATGTACATATGCAGGTACTATGTAAATTTTATAATATTTCGAATGAAATTTCATACTGTTGGCTAGTTAATTTTCCGGACGCTTGAGGGAAAACATTACAAGTGTACAAGTTCAACGAACAATGCAATTTTCACTTACACGTGCGCCGGCGTCCGTTTTCCTCGTGGATGCACTCTCTCGTGAGCGATCGACCGCGACTATGCGGCGGATGAAGTATGCGGTCTCCCGTCAGGCTGGGACAGTTTTCACCGTCTCGTGTTTACGCGGACTCCACAACAAATATAACCTCAAAATGTTGCCGCGGTGCGGTTTTTCTCGCGAGATGCTCCGCGGCCGCGCGGGAAATGATTTATTCGCGGGGTTTACGGGGGGGGGGAGGGAAGCGTGGGGGGGGGGGGGTCTACGTAGGGGTAGGTTTCACTCCAAGCGACCATTCGGTACTGTTTTGCGATTAGAATGGGTGTGGAGTTCTCGGGGGGAGAGGGGGTGGTGCGTGTTCGCCAGCACCCCATACACGCTGCGCCGGCTACTTTGTGCTAGCGTACACTTTGGCGTTTACTTGTTGGCGTGAGTCCTCGGCGTTGCCCGGGTGCACCCTCCATTATTGTGGAAGCGGTCATTATTCGTAATCGTAGAAGCACACTGAAAAGTTCTAGTCGGAAGACCCGCTCCCTGCCCTATTTCGTCTAACGCTCGCCTCGGCAAATAATTACGTGTTGTATTATAACGCGCCATCTATGCAACAACTATTAAATACACATATACTCACCCACACAAACATTTGTTGATATTAAACGGGCTTACACTAGTTATATGTATATATATATTTATATTATATTATATATAATAGCCGAAATCCGTCAGTCTGCTGATAACGCTCGCTGAGGAAAAATAATTAAAAAAAACCAGAACGTCGCGCGAGTGGGATTTGAACCCGTTATCACCGGTTTGGGACAGTGGGCGCTTACGCTGTGATCCAAACTAGATAATAACGGGCCTGCTTCAATTTGACTATATACGTAATAGTCAAATTGTAAATTGTAATTGTAAATAATATCTTAATAGGCTCGCGACTTTACTAAATTGTTACGTGTTGTATTATAACGCGCCATCTAAACTATTAAATACATATGTATGTATATACATACTCACCCACACAAACATTCGTTGATATTCAACGTGCTTACAGTAGTTATATATGCATATAATTGTAGTAAATATAATTCCGTCCGTCTGCTGTGTGTGTGTCTGTGTCTGCTGATAACGCTCGCTGGGGTAAATAATTAAAAAAAAAACCAGAACGTCACGCGAGTGGGATTTGAACCCGGTTCGGAGCATTGCCACTCGCCACTGCTATCATACCAGTGGTCGTATTTCGAAATGTTTTCCGAGGGGAGGGACAAAGCAATACGTCTGAGCGAGAGGCAAATTTATGCTCACCAACAGTAGTTATGGTTTCTTCAAATGCAATCCGTAGTAAGCTTTATGCGTTGCGTTAAAGCTACAGTATACACATGTACATACAGACAAAAAGTTACATATATAATTTAATTAATATAACGATCGATTATTCTGTTATGAAAATGTTTTTAATAGATTATGTACGTTGAATGTGACGCGCGTGTAATGTTGCCCAGTCGGTACACTCACCCTCGCTTTGCAAGCAGATCGATATTCTGTTTAAGCACGTTATCCTTGTCACATAGCAATGGCACACCATGCACACCTTACGTTACACCATAACATTATATTTTATTAACCATATCACCGTGCCTAAAAACCCCATAAAAATTACTCCGAAAAAAAATTCCCAGATTCATACAACTAACGACGTATGAGGGTCTACGTGTCGTTAAGGGCGCTTTTATTGCGGCGCTAATAGGCAAAGTGAACTTTATGGACTAAATATTTCCACTCTTGGCTTGGAAACACACAGTCGATACGGCGAGTCACAACTAAGCACTAGTGATTCACCGGTGAACGTCTTCAAAATTCCCGTTTAATAATTTTCATACGAGCTTAGAGCTTTCACATGTAAATTTTGACTACATACCCTGTATAAACTTGTGGTTTTTATATCACCTATTAGTTTACACGCTCAAAAGAGTCCATAAACCCAAATGTTGGAAACCCTTGCATCAAATCAACAATACAATCCAAAAATAACACTTAAATAGACGATACAAAAATTATTTTCCTATTTATGTAAGCGCGTTGAATTGCAACGGACGCCTTTGACGCAATTGATTACGTAAACAATTTAGCAAAGTCGCGAACCTACTGAGGATTAATATTTTCAAATTATACGAGGCCTCCCAGCATCGATGTTGGGTGAACGCGTTACCTGGTGATCACGGATTCAAATCCCACTCGCGACGTTCGTGTTCGCCTTTACCGAGGCGAGCGTTATCAGCAGACGGATAGACATACGGAATTGGGCTATTATACATATATATACTAGTGTAAGCCCGTTGAATATCAACGCCCGCTGAATTTTAAATGATGTAAAGCGCCTTTTTAATAGAGATCCCCACTAATTGATCGCACGGTTGTAAGTGACAAAAAAAATAATAGTTTTTATAGCGTCATCTATGTAGTTACGATCTCTTGTATAGGTAATGTTTAAAAAAAAAAAAGGACTAAATTGACCAAGGGCGATAGTGCGAGTTCTCTCTCGAGCCTGGGGTCCTGGGTTCGATCACCCACTCTTTCTGGTTTTTTAATAATTTTTCCTCAGCGAGCGTTATCAGCAGACAGACAGATGGATTTTGGCTATTATATATATATATATACATATAACCAGTATAAGCCCGTTGAATATCAACGGAGCGTTCTCATCACCCTTACTGAAAAATAATATTAAATTTAATAGTTTTTATAGTTGTTGCATCTGTGCAACAGTGCGCCATCTATGGCGCGTTATAATACAACAACGTAACAATTGAGCAAAGTCTCGAACGTATTTTTTATTATATAAATAGTCAAGTTGAAGCCAGCCCTACATATATCATCTGGTTTGGCTCACCGCGCTCTGTTCCGAATCAGTGATACCGTTTTAATTATTTACGTCGGCAAGCGTTATCAGTAGACAGACAGACGGAATAGGGCTATTATATATATATCAATGTACATATATCACACTAGCTGCAGTACTAGCCGTGCAAATTTCGCGTATTGTATTTTTCTGAACTGGTTTTGTTTCGACTAGGGACACTTCATAGTATTATGAAAATATATGACAGCTACCCGAAAGTAAAGTTTCCTATCGTATTCTAGGGCGTTAAGTGATCTGTAGGATCATAGGAAGTACTTCTGCAATGTATGGCTTTGATTAGTCAAACGATGTAGGAATGAACAGACTTTAAAGTCTAATATAAAATTTTAATATTATAAAAATTATGATTATTTTGATGTGAAAATTCACTAACCTAACCTAACCACCTAACCTACCGAATCGATGTCTATAAATTTTAAGTATATTTCCTTTACCATTGGATAGACTCAAAAGCTATGTACATACATACATACATATCTATTATATCATATAAGTCCGTTTCCTATACTAAAACTGTTTATTTAAACAGTTTTAGTATAGGAGTATCAAGGACATATTTAGGTCGCTGGAATGGCAAAAATCAGGGGCCAGGATTAACGGAAGACATTGTCGCTGACGACATAGTTATAGTTGCATGTAACTCAGTAGATTTACAAAATAGGTTAACAGAATTAAGTAACGAAAGTAGGAAAGTAGGCTTTAAAATTAATTTTAATAAAACTAAAATTATGTATAATGAATTTTGCACGCAAAACGTAGTCACAGTAGATAACCATATTGTAGAGATAGTTGATAGTTATTTATACCTAGGGCAGTTGGTGAATATGACTGGATGTAAAGAAGAAGAAATAAAACGAAGAATGAAACTAGGATGGAGTGCTTTTGGAAGAATGAACATAGTTTTTAAATCCAACATTCCGCTATGCTTAAAAAAGAAGGCATACGACCAATGCGTACTGCCAGTTATGACGTATGGATGTGAAACTTGGACGCTAAATTCAAGAATGCTACGAAAGATCCAGTGCACGCAGAGAAGCATGGAAAGATGTATGCTTGGCATAACAAGAAGAGATCGCAAAATAAATACATGGGTAAGAAGTATGACCAAAGTGGCAGATATTGCAGTACGTGTGAAAAAGTCAGAGTGGACACATAATGGATGGCAGATGGACGCGAGAAGTACGGGCATAGTATCCGAGAGGATGTGAAAGAAAGCAAAGGTAGACCGAGTGGAAGATGGGCTGATGAATTGAGAAGAATGTGTGGAGTCAAGTGGATGCAGATTGCTCAAGACAGACAAGAATGGAAGAGGATTGGAGAGGCCTTCGTCCAGCAGTGGATGGTGAACGGCTGAAAATGATGACGAGTATAGGAGTATAGGAGTATGTTTAAATAAACAGTTTTAGTATAGGAGCGGGACTTATATGATATAGTAGATATGTATGTACATAGCTTTTGAGTCTGTCCAATGGTAAAGGAAATATACTGAAAATTTATAGACATCGATTCGGTAGGTTAGGTTAGGTTTTCGTTCACGTCTCACTGCACTATCTGTCGATAAATAGTCTCGAATAAATCAAAGGATCCCTGCAGTTTCCCGGGGACAAGTAGATCACTCGTCGATAGGAGATGGTCGGTTGGTGTGCGGTTCCTCGAGTTGATCTTTTTATCGCGACTCGTCGTCTCTGAGGTAAGCTGATTTGATTACGGTTGGTGGGATTTTCCATTTTCCGGGATATCTTATTGTCTGCGCGGTGGTATGTCGGGGAAAATCGCCATTATTAACTCGCGAAACGGGGGAGAAATGGGAAAAGCTCGAGCGCTTTTCTTCTAGCGCGTACTTTTATGACATTGTAAATACGGAAAATGCGTCCCGTATAAGCTGTAGCATTATTTGAAGCGGTGTTGTGACGTATTTGATTTGAAATCCTCGATAGAATCCTTTTTAGAATCAAAATGTACTGAAATTTATATTAATTTTGTTCCATTGAATACGAATATGATGATGAAACACGTCGATTAGCTCTAGTTTTAAATGAGTTTCATGCGTCGTCTAATTTAAAATGTGATCATTTTGTGTTCAGAATGAGCTTTAAAATCTAATGTCAAATGTTTTTCATATCAATTTTGATAGTTTATAGCTTTTATTTATTTATTTATACAAATTTTTACCACAGTGACCTTACAGTTTCCCACATCGTTACTGTGGCCAAATTAATTAAATCCTTCTAACTAATTGTCTAGCTCAGTGTTTCTCAACGTAGGGTAATTTTAATGTTTTGAGTTGGCAATGAACAAAATGAAACCATTAATTTTTGTTATATTATTATTTATTACAGTGTTTGTGGGCTTTCGAGTTGCAAATAACACTGAGCACAAAAAAATCACGTTTTTTAAAACCTAGAGCGGAGATTGGTCAATATTTACTAAATTTGACCCACTAAATTCGAATCCGATAATGATTTTTGTTGATATGCTTTCGTTTATGAGATATTTGCGATTTTTGCAGTCTATAACTCTATAACTCTCAGTCTATATATAGCTCAAAGTGAGTATTGAAATCAATAGTCAGATATTTTTTTCTATTGATTGTGATTTTTTATTGCTCATATACATATATGTAAGTCAAAAAATATTTTTTTTCCCCGTGTTATGTGGCTGTTATTTGGCGAGTTTTTTTATTTCACCACGTTTATAAGAATTGGTTTTCTATTTCAATATTTTTTTATTGTATTTGTATTTTTTTTGTTGCTCAGTGTAATTATTCGCGTCCGTAATAAATTCATGGTATTTTTCTTATATGCTATTTGTGCCTGTAAAGTTCTAATTCTGTAAAGTTTATAAGCTTATTTTTATTATGGTTTCTAGAGCCCCCATGCGCAAAATGAGTAGTGAAAGCAAGAAAAAAGTTGTTCTTGTGTTCAAAAATGTTCGTTTACCATTCTGTCTGTTGTGCGAACACTGTTTGATCAACGAATCTATGAAAAAAAAGTCGTCTTGAAGCGCATTTGAAGATGAAACATATGTACATACATATCTACATATGTAGATAGCACTTTTGTGAACTATGATTTGAACCAATTTAAAAATATAAAGGAGAAATTTGAAAAAAGATCAACAATAAATTCATTGTTCTCTGCACAAAATGCGAACAAAAATTATACTATTGAAGCTAGTTATGAAATTTCTCTGCTCATAGCTATGTATGTAAATCTGGAAAAAATCATACTGTAGGGGAGGATTAAATTAAGCCAGCTATGTATATCAGTTTTTCTCAAAAAAGTTCTGGAAAAAGTTATACATGTAACATAACATACATATTTACTAATGAAGGTCAAATTAAAAATAGTTTTGACTATGTGCATCTTTTTATTAATTTTTTTTTAAATTAATTGTTGATAAAACTACACTTTCTTTTTATTGAAGCCATCAATTTTTATCAGAATTTGGTTAACTATAAAACTATGGTAGAGATTTTTGAAGCGTTGAAGTGGGGCATGGCACAAATAAGGTTGAGAAACACTGAACTCATTCTAAATGTAAAAATAATGATAAATACCATCTCAATATTGTACAAGTACTATAAGACAAGAATTTATAGTTTGATAAAATATTTCTCATTCACTCTCAATGGGTGTTTATTATTGAGATATGAGTATGGATTATTTGGGATGAATGTCGAGCGTTATTGACATACGGCCAGACAGAGAGAAGTATATATGTATATGTATACTATTGTAAGCCCATTGAATATCAACGGACGTGTTTGACGTAATTATTAATATTTTCAAATTATAGGAGGCCTCCCATCACCGGTGTTGGGCGATCGCGTTAGCGCTAACTCACCCAACCTGGTGATCACGGGTTCAAATCTCACTCGCGACGTTCGTGTTTTTTCAATCAAATTTGAATTTCAGCCTTCACCGAGGAGAGCGTTATCAGCAGACGGACAGACATACATACAGACGGAATTGGACTATTGTCTGTATATAATATTACTATGTATATTGTATATACATATAATACAATTTACACATTTATTAAACATTTTCAGTCGTATTTGGGACACCTCGACAAAACAGTAAATTTTACACAGATTTTAGCTTTTTTCACGTCGAAATTATTTCTCAACGCATAATTAGATTAGAACACTGTTTAGATAGGTGGTTCGCATTTTTCATAATCATAATCATATTCAGTCGTTCACCATCCACTGTTGAATAAAAGCCTCTCCAATCCTCTTCCATTCCTGTCTGTCTTAAGCAATCTGCATCCACTTGACTCCACCCATTCTTCTCGATTCATCAGCCCATCTTCCACTCGGCCTACCTTGCTTTCTTTCACATCCTCTCGGATAGCATTCCAGTATGTCTCGCGTACATCTGCCATCCATTCTTCTGGCTATGTGTCCAGCCCATTGGCACTTTAACTTTTTCACACGTTCTGTTATATCTGCCACTTTGGTCATAATTCTTACCCATGTATTCCTCTTACGATCTCTTCTTTTTATACCAAGCATACATCTTTCAATGCTTCTCTGTGTACACTGTAGCATCCAAGTTTCACATCCATACGACATAACTGGCAGCACGCATTAGTCGTGTGCCTTCTTTTTTAAGCATAGTGGAATTTTGGATTTAAATAATGAATATATGAGTCGCCTAGTTCCAAATCCCGATAAGTCCAAAAATATATAAAAAAGAGGATAAAATATTTTCTGGTTTTAAGAATGGTTTCAAACGATGCCTTATACTTGAATTATTCCAAATACCGCCAAGTGCGCCGTAAAAAAGTATTGAAAATCAGTGTTAGTTCCAAAAACCGACAATTGCACTATGATAAAAGCTGATAAAAGCCATATTTAGAAACAAACAACGATAAGTCCATGTTTCTAATCTCAATATTTTGTTTAATATCAACAAAATTAAGTTTAAATGAGTTTAAACGCCATCAAGCAAATAAGTCTGTAGCAGAAAAACCGCGTTTGCGAACAAGTGAGTGTTATGGACTTATCGGGATTTGGAACTAGGCGACTCATATCGTTTATTTATTATAATTTTTCTATCATTATAAGGTGATATCCAACTTTTTGCAAATAGCTTGGTGTGTAAAAACAAGTTTAATTACTATTTCATATTTAGAATGTTACTTTTAGGGAAAAATCACGGTAGTGGACCGCGGGATCCGAAATTTTGAATTTAGTGGTCCGTGAGGTCCGAAAGGTTGGCGACCGCTGGTTTAGATTATGCACTGATGCTATGCGAATTCTCAGGAATTCCCGGGATTCTTTTTCAATTTAAAAACATGTACATATAGTATGGCGAGAGTAGATTTGAAAATTTTGAAAAAGCGTACAGTGTTGGGGTCGAATTGGCATGGTTTAGTGCAAGGCACCTGGGGGTTAGTAGTCAGCGGCACATCAACATCAAGATAGCGTCTCTTGATGCTTCAAAGCGCATCATCATCATCAAAAGGCGACATCACAGGCAACTCGTCACAATGAAGCATCAAGTAGGAAGCTTTTGTGCCTGCGACGAGACACGCACCAGCCTCACTTATACTACATACATATATATTTCTTCTTTTTTTTTTTTTTACCCACCCATCTAACCCCACCTGTACACTCCTGCCAATTGCATCAGTGCATTTGAAAATAGTTTGCATTGCAAATAATTTATATCATCAAATCAATGTACGTATGTACATATGTACATAGGTACAGGATTCGATTTATCAACGCTTAGCATATTCATTCACAGTGCCAGTATAAATTTGTATAAATAATTCAAGCATACAATACAATCAAAAATATTTCTTAATCACTCGCTAGTATGCATGTTAATATTGATATGCCATTTTTGTAACAAAATCATCAAAGTACAAGTGTGTCGATAGACTTATATTCGTATGTATTTTATATGCACTCGAGTGCGCTCTGGTAAAACTTGCAAAGCGTTTCGTGCACGTAAAAGTAATAAAATTTGATTAATGCGATAATATTCATTGTATACTGTGCAAACGGCGCGATGCATATTTAATTTTGCATACGTACTTATATGTATTTGTAATTTATCGGCAAAATATGTACGTGGAGATTATTTAGTTGGCCGGAACGGGAAAAAGTTTTTGCGAATGCAATTTTTTTTTTTCATTCGTGCGTAGGTATTTAAATTACGACTATTTTATCGATATTAAAAACGTTAATTATATTATTCAAGTGAACAATACATCGAAAGGTAAATCTGATACGTGTGAAAGATTGTTTGTACAATTATCAACGATTGTTGCGATCCTCCCGAGTGAAGGTTTTCACTAACCCGAGCGGATTCGTTGCGTCAAGTTGACGTTCTCTATCGTCGAATTATAACAGTGCGATAGGGGCGTCAGTTTGAAGCAGCGAATCTACTAAATAAAATAAAATAGCTGACCCGGCATGCGTTGCAATGCCCGATGCCGTTCCCGTTCCCGTTCCTAGTACGTTATCTGACGCGTGAGCAGGCCCGTTCCCGTTCCCGTTCCCGTTCTTTCCCGATTCCAGATCCCGGTCCCGTTCCCGATCCTGATCCCGTTCCCGATCCCATTCCCGTTTCCGTTCCTAGTACGTTGTCTGACGCGTGAGCAGGCCCGTTCCCGTTCCCGTTTTATCCCGATTTTTTTTCACGGGAACCATCCCCGGCATGATCACAATAAGTCCTGAAAGTTTCATCGCGATCGGTTGAGTGGTTTAGGAGCCTATAAGAGACAAACAGACAGACAGACAAACAAACAGACATTCATTTATATATATATATAGATATGTAGATATAGATATACCTACATATACTTTGAATCGTATTGATTTAATTTTAAGTTGGATAAAAGACAGACTAACAAAGTATTAAATTTACTAACACAAAATGCGTTTTGAAGTTTTCTATACGATTATTCAAAAGCATTGTAGTCTTGAATGTTTAAATGTGTAATTTCGTACGACTAACATGTTGTCTTGTTGACTTTTTTTGACCTGGCTTTTAATATGTGGTGAGCTTTCAATTACTTTTATACTTATTTGAAAATTTGAAAATTTCATTTTACCATCACATACGAGAGCCCTAATTTCAAATTAATTGTTGACACACAGCTCAAGCATCAGCATTTTAAAATTCCATCATATAATCCGTCAAAAAGTGAAGGTTTTCAGCTGAAAGACGTACAGAGGGGGGGCACAACATTAGACGCCGCCAGGCCCTAATGACATTGAGCAAACACTATCTCCTGTACTTTGTCTCCATCAGCAGCGTCTGTGCGACTGTTTGTTGATGACTTTTCGAGATATACACATTGCAAACAGGGTGTAGCTTCAGTATCTAGCCACCGGGTGGCCTCTGACACTGATCAAAGGCTTTCAGCTTCAGCGTCTTTTCAGCGAGCAAGATTGCTCGGCTGGCAATTCTGCCGTCGCGCAAAATTAATCGCACACACACAATGAATGAACAATGTACATAACCATCAATATATCCAGATATGTAAATTGGTACGTATTTTTAATTTAAAAAAATGGAGAAAGTTCACAGAAATATGTACATACATATGTATGTACATATACACAATTCTTCGTCATGCTTTTGATGAAGTAATTGTGTCCGTGCTATCTGTATCAACTTTTAATCTTTCGTCACAGTCAAAAGACTTTCTACTGTGTATGTACAATTCACAGGTTCCCAACCTTTTTCGAGCGGCGACCCCTTTTTATAAAAGCCAAATGACCCGCGACCCGAAAATATTTTAAAAAGGCAAAGAATATTATTTCAAACATCAAGACACTGATTAAAAAATGAAAATTGCATCCAACATCATTTTCAGCCGTTTCTCATCCACCGTTGGATGATGGCCTCTCCAATCATCTACCATTCCTGTCTGTCTTGAGCAATCTGGATCCACTTGACACGCACACATTCTTCTCAATGCATCAGCCAATCTTCTACTCAGTCTATCTTGCTTTCTTTCACATCCTCTCGGATACAGTTCCAGTGTTTCTCGCGTCCATCTGCCATTCTTGTGTCCAACACATTGCCACATGATTCATCAGCTTTTCCACACATTCTTCTCAATTCTCAGCAATTGGTCGTGCTTCTTACCCATGTATTCCTCTTACGATCTCTTCTCGTTACACCGGGCGTACATCTTTCCATGCTTCTCTGTGTGCACTGGATCTCGCGTAACATTCTTGAATTTAACATCCACATTTCACATCCATCCGTCATACATAACTGACAGAAAATTGCATTATAGCATAGATATAAAATACCATAGATATGCCATTCCAAACAAATTTGCCTGGAGAAAGCGTCAGAAGCAACGGGGGGTCTAAAGTGCTGGGAATTCTCACAAAAAAAAAATTCAAGCAAAATGCATGCAAGGCATGCATTTTTGCATGCCCTTTTTATATGTCATAGTTCGGGCGCTAAGGCCAATCTATGTTATTCTACATTATAGTCAATATTTTTTTTTTAGTTTACTGTTTTAGTTGGCGAGCCCACAAAAAAACCATCTGCGACCCCATTTAGGGTCGCGACCCATAGGTTGGGAACCCGCGTACTACATGTTTTAATCGAACAACTTGATACTTAAAACTTTGAAACGTAGCATTGCTTACTTTATTTCAAACCTAGCTGTTTCATTTTTTTACGAACATTTTACTGTTCATTATAGGACTTTTAGAAGAGTGTATAAGAAAATATGCTATGCTTAAAAAAGAAGGCATACGACCAATGCGTACTGCCAGTTATGACGTATGGATGTGAAACTTGGACGCTAAATTCAAGAATGCTACGAAAGATCCAGTGCATACAGAGAAGCATGGAAAGATGTATGCTTGGCATAACAAGAAGAGATCGCAAAAGAAATACATGGGTAAGAAGTATGACCAAAGTGGCAGATATAGCAGTAAGGGTGAAAAAGTTGAAGTGGCAATGGACACATAGCGAGAATAATGGTTAGCGAGAGTACTGGAATGGTATCCGAGAGGATGTGAAAGAAAGCAAGGTAGACCGAGTGGAAGATGGGCTGATGAATTGAGAAGAATGTGTGGAGTCAAGTGGATGCAGATTGCCCAAGACAGACAAGAATGGAAGAGGATTGGAGAGGCCTTCATCCAGCAGTGGTTGGTGAACGGCTGAAAATGATGATGATATGAAAATATGCTCTAGAAGTGTCTAGGAAAAGATATTCTCTATTGGTTATTCCGTTGCCTTCTGGAGAGGAAATAATATAATCAAAATAGCAAAAATTGAAAGAAAGTCTTTATTTGATGACATGTCATGCAATTTATTAATCACGCGTCGCTCTCCGATTTCCGTTCATATATTCATAGGAAACATATGTATGTATTTTAAATAAATTGACCGTAATTTATTATTCGCGACGCGTCCGCCTCTGTTCAAATAACGAGATTTGCATACACGCGTGCGATATGAGTATCGAATATTTGACGGGGTTTTTCGTAATCAACGGAAAACCGAATTTATACAGGTCCGCCTCTCGAAAAGCCCAATTAACCGGCTGCGAGCCGGTTTTACTTGTTTAATTGCCGCGCATACTCGTATTTCATGCGATTTTGAGCCTAAAATATGCGACTATTTTGCATCATTGCAAATTTTACACGTGAAAACTATGACTAGGTATGTTTCTGTATGATCCTTAATCATTTACAAGTCAATTAGATCAATCTAGTTCAGGGGTCGGGAACCGGCGGCTCCGGAGCCGCATGCGGCTCTTTGTATGAAAGCCTGCGGCTCTCGCTGTCATCGAACATTTTACCTGAACACACTTGACACATGTAATTTACACAAAATCAAAATGAATCCTATTTCATTAACATATGTACATATAATACTTTTTAGTAATAAACTGTCTAACATGGAGAAATATCACGAACAGATGAGTGACATTTAATTTCATCAATATGTTACGAAGATTTTCCCTAATTTGGCTCTTAGTTCGAAAAAGGTTCCCAACCACTGATCTACAATACAAAGAAACGTATTGTATTGCAGTCTTTCCATACTAACTAATGTAATGCTACATTACTTCATTTAAACAGAGGGCAATTCTCATTTATGTTTGATTGAATTCATCATCATCATCATCATTTTCAGCCAATTCTCTTCCATTCCTGTCTGTCTTGGGCATTCTTCATCCACTTGACTCCACACGTTCCTCTCAATTCATCAGCCGGTCTACCTTGCTTTCTTTCACATCCTCTCGGATACCATTCCGGTATCACACGCTCTGCTATATCTGCCACTTTAGTCATGCTTCTTACCCATGCATTCCTCTTGCGATCGCTTGTTGTTATGCCAAGCATACATCTTTCCATGCTTCTCTGTGTGCACTGGATCTTTCGTAGCACTCTTGAATTTAGCGTCCAAGTTTCACATCCGTACGTCATAACTGGCAGTACGCATTGGTAGTACGCCTTCTTTTTAAGCATAGCGGAATGTTTATTCTTCCAAAAGCACTCCATCCTAGTTTCATTCTTCGTTTTATTTCTTATTGTCATAGGTATAAATAACTATCAACTATCTCTACAATATAATTATCTACTGTGACTAGATACGTTTTGCGTGTAAAATTCATTAAACATCATTTTAGTTTTATTAAAATTAATTATTAGCAGGAAAACGTTTATTGTTTGGAGTGGTAGGTATTGTAGATTTTTAAGGCGCTATCATACATTAGTTTATCTTTTCACCGCTGTAGGTGCTAAAATATTAACCGTACGAAAGCGGCAAAGTTTCAGAAAATTCTCGTACTTTTATGGACATAAAAAAATATAATCATTTCGCAGATCAGAATATGAAAATTATACAAACGCTAAGTGAAATCGGTGTACGGGGCCATTTTACAATAATTACGATTGTGAACTTTGTGCAGGCATTACGGCGATAAGAAACGGCAAAAGAGAAATGACGATTAAAGTTAATCGCGCGTTTCTCGGCGCGAACAACGCGAATCGAAGTTTGCTTTCGGCGGAAAATTTCGACCGGAAGTGGAAATTAGCATATCCGTAGCGAATGCATTTTCGCTTTTGCGCAGAGCGATCTTTGTGGAGGAAGTTGGACGAGGGACGTTTAGCTCGCCGACCAATTAGTCGCAACTTCTGACCGTAAAGTTGGAATAATTGGGTTAACCAAATTGGAGAGTAGCCCCGACATGATACCAGAGTTAAATCTGCACCGTTTCGCTATAGAGTTATAGACAAACGCGCACTATGTATGTACATAAGTGCATGTGGCTGCCATAAAACGAACAGAGAACGTACGTATACTAGCGGTATTCTATTCATGTATGTGACTGAATATTCAATGAGATTCGGCTCCAAAAGGACCAATGTTAAAATATCTAATTGGGGGAAATCAGAGCTGTATGTTGATGTTCAATTAAATATTTCAAACAAGCCGAAACTTGTAAACCTTTGCTCTATGACATACATAGAGGTACCTATAGTATACTCAGATATATTCTGATACTCATTTTGAACATAAGATTACTATCCTATGTTCGAAATTAGTATCAGAATTTATATTCAAGTGTTTCACATCATTTTGTTATGACGTGGATGCTAAATTCAATAATGGTACGAAAGATCCAGTGCACAGAGAGAAGCATGGAAATATGTATATATGCTCTGTATAAAGAGAAGAGATCGTAAGAGGAATACATGGGTATGAAGCATGACCAAGGTGGCAGATATAGCGGAACGTGTGAAAAAGTTAAAGTGGACACATAGCGAGAAGAATGGATGGCAGATGGACGCGAGAAATACTGGAATGTTATCCGAGAGGATGTGAAAGAAAGCAAGGTAGACCGAGTGGACGATGGGCTGATGAATTGAGAAGAATGTGTGCGAGTCAACTGGATGCAGATTGTTCAAGACAGACAGGAGTGGAAGAGTATTGGTGAGGCCTTCATCCAGCAGTGGATGGTGAACGGCTGAAAATGATGATTATGACATCGTTTCGAGTAATTAATTGTCTAGTTGAGATTAAAAGTATTTTTATTATCTCAACACGTTTTTTCGTTTAAAGTGTTAATTTCTTTCGCCGCGCACATTTCTCTTAAGCCGCGTACTTATTAGCGAACATGAGCGTGTAATGTAATGCTCGCTAATGTGGACGCCATGTACACACTTGCCGTGCAACCAACTGCTAACCCTTTTGTGTTTGCGACAAAAACCGACACCGAGTGGAACGCCACGAACGTTGCAGAGCGCGCGCAAAGTATGCTCGCGAACGCGTACACATTTACAAAATTTGTTGCATTACACGCTCATGTTCGCTAATGAGTACGCGGCTTAACGGTTGAATACTGCTAATGAATTTGAGTATTGATGATATAATTGACCATGTGCGGTACACCACTTTGGGAATTAAAACAGTTGAAAATTTAAATAGCAAAGGATCTGAGCTACCTCTCACCCTTACGAAGGGACGAGTTGCATACATACTATGTGGAAAATGCATTTTTCCTGAGCTACCTATATATCTCCCCGCACATTCACAAGACGTTCTCGAGGAGCCTTTTCTCTCCCGCTTTAGAGATTTAATTGCGATACAAAGCGGCCACCGGCTGTTGGGGTGGGGGTAGGGGTGGAGGGGTTCAAAGGGAGAGGGGTAAATAAATTGGCAATCAAGCGCCCTCTGACGCGCCCCTGGAAACCCAAACCACCCCGGCCGCTCCTGACCGCACAGTGGCGTGCGATCGACAACACGGTCCATACGAGCCGCAGCTATCTCATATACAACTGAAAAAATTTTCATTTTATTTCACTTGGATCAATTGCAATTTTGTTTTTTTGCAATTTTGCAAAATTGTAGTTTTTTTTGTTTTTGTAAATATGTATGTATTTTTGTAAATGTGTATTTTTTTAAATGTGTATTTTTGTAAATGTGTATTTTTGTAAATGTGTATTTTTGTAAATGTGTATTTTTGTAAATATGTAATACTAGTATAAGCCCGTTGAATATCAACACCCGCTGAATTTTAAATATCGTAAAGCGCTTTTTTAATAGAGACCACCTATCGACATATCGAGCACGGTATCGAATCCCAAATCATAAAATATTTTTTTTTTACTTTACTATTTATATTATAATTATTAATTATTATAAATATAATAATTATAATTTTGTAAGTGATTCTGTAAAAATCAAAAAAAAAAAAAACATAATAGTTTTTATATCGCCATCTATGTATTATTAGCAGAGTTTTTATTTTATAGGTAAAGCAGAGTCACGATCCCTTGTATAAGTAATGTTTAAAAAAAAAAAGGACCAAACTGACAACTGGTTTTGGCAGATTAGTCTAAGGACGTTCTTCCCGAGCCTGGGGTTCGGTTCCTGGGTTCGATCCCCACTCGTTCTGGTGGTTTTTTAATTATTTTTCTTCAGCGAGCGTTATCAGCAGACAGACAGACAGACAGACGGATTTCGGCTATTATAAATATGTATAATGTATTTTTGTAAACAAAATTATCGGACCGACATTGAAAAGATATTGTGTTATTGGCGTGCTCTTTATTTGAACGCTCCACTTGCTTTACTTGTACTGCAATCTGTTTTTTTTGTTAGTTGAAAGTGTACCAAAAGTTGTAGTTGAAAATTTTCATTGCAATTTTTTTAGCTAATATCTGACACCAATGAAATTTTACACTGAACTATTAAATGATTTTCTCAACCCTTTGATAAACATCTTACCGTCTACCCAATTTAAGTATCAAGGGAAATATGTACACTCTTCAGTGGTTTAACGTTGCCATCTAAAGTTGGGTACACACCGACGAACCGAACAGCGAACGACGAAGGGTTGCTATTGTGTGGACCGCTCCACACAATAACGTGCGATGATTTATGAACGTTCACACAATAGCAACCCTTCGTCGTTCGCTGTTCGGTTCGTCGGCGTGTACGCAGCTTAAAGGACTCAGTAAGAAAAAAAGGAATTATGGGAGAAGGGAGGGTTTAGAAAGGGTTCAAAGAAGAATTACAAAAATGCCGTCTGAACTTCGATCACAACCCTATAATGAAAGGTTGAAGAGAATGAGTCTCACCTGTTTGGAGACGAAAAGATTGAGAGGCGATCTAATAGAAGTGTACAAAATAATAAATAATAAATATAAATGCCCAATAAAAAACCTCTTCGCGTTCAATAAAAACACACACCTCAGAGGTCATACACTGGACTCCTAAAATTAAAAAAATGTATGTATAAATTATTAAATACACCTGGGCTTCATCAGCTATGCCGCTTGCCCATGTATTTTAAATAAATAAAAATAAAATAAATATGCAGGTAGAAAGAGTGTAAGGCGGTGCCAATTTCGCCGGATATACATAGACGCTCGCACACCGCTGCGGATTTCGTACGAAATTCATGTAGGAAAATCGTACGAATTTCGCAAGTCAGTCAATTTTACCGCACACACTGGCATGACTGCAGCGCCATTCGACATTCTACCGGCCGAATAGCGAACTGCCATCTGTCACCTCGCTTTCGGAACGCTTGTATTTCACTCACGATTCTGACATAGACTCCTCAGATGAAGACGAAGCTCTTATGTTGGCCGCATATTTATATGAATGGTTAGTTAAATACTATTATTGTTGAATGTCATTTATAACGGTGTGTCATCGAGGATCGGCTGACTGTTGACACAATCGTCTGGTTTCTGTCACTCTGACATAACCTATCAAGTCAGATGGTACAGGATGGGATACTTTTTCACCGTCTCCAATAACTTTTCCACAAACTTTATCGAAATCGAGCGAAAGCCGAAAAAATCGTGTACAACAAATTCCGCACGGTTTTTCGGTCGGAAATCCATCGTGGTGTAGGCAGCGCTACCTGCGGCTATGCGATACAACTCCCCACCATAATAAAGTGTGATTTTCCGTGCGTTTCTTCGCAATGCGAATCAAATCATACCAGTAGTTATAGTAATACTCAAATCACCGAGAAAACAAATTGAGCATTCGCGAGCTAATTTTCCTGAATAGTTTTCCGGAGTATTGTCGTAGCGTGCGCGCGTTGCGCTACTGGCAATATCATAATGTTCACATTAAAATGATGAAAATTAGCTCTAACGCGTATTTTTTTCTTTTCGGCGCGCCGCGGGCACTCGACGCCATAGCAAGGGTGTTCTCTGGGATGATGAAGAAGGCTGTTGGTGGAAATCGAGGGGGTGGGTGGGTGGAAAACAGGTTAAAAAAACACCCCAGTGCAGGCGGTAACGCGCCGTTGAATAAGAAATGCACTTTGATGCAACCGCGCTCACGATCCTCTTCCCCTCCTTCACCCAAAAGTGCAACACGATCTAGCCACACACACCCCAATTTAAAAATGCATCGATCGATTGGTAAAATTCGCGTGGAGAAATATGACGTGAGTGCATGTAATCATAATGCCAGCACTTCACATTCGCGCGAATGCTCGCCAACCGTTGGCCGTTATGCCGCCACTTCACATTGGCCGAGCGCTGACGAGCAGTACCGAGCGTCAACGTGTGGGTACGTCACTCGAACATTTTCGCGTTAAGGCCAACGTACTGTATGAGCACTCGCGGTGCATCGATCGAAGTCGTGCGAACCGCGAAGAAAACAATATGGCGAACTCTTCCCCCTCAACATTCAGTGTTGTCTATGCATTTGTTTGACACTAGAGTGATGCAATCGGCGATACGATAGCAACGCTCTGGCCACGCCTGTCACTTCCATGCGAATGCTCGTCAGCATTCGACGACGTCACCTAACTTCAACGGTTGGCGAAAATTTCACGAACATTCGCGCGAATGTGAAGTGGCATCAGGTGATGTCGTCGAATGCTGACGAGCATTCGCATGGAAGTGACACGAGTGGCCAGAGAGCTGGTGTCGATATCGCTGGTCGTGCCACACTAGTGTCAACTAGCGAGCGGCAGCGAACGAAGTGTCGCGTCACTACGTACATACATAAATGGAAACCGCTCATGACGTCGAAGTTGTTTATTCAACCTTGTATGCAATGAGTACATATTATTATTATCTGGCGGTATGTAATGCCTGGAAAGTGGCGAAAAAACGGTGGCGAAAATTTCCAGGAACGCGTTGGTCCACATGTTGTCATACAAACTGCGCAGATAACACTGAATGTGGTGGGGGGGAGGTTCGCCATCTTGTTTTATTCGCGGTTCGAGTGAGGCAACCGCGAGCATTAATTCAGTGCGTTGGCCTAAACGCGAACAAGCGCGATCGACCTTCTATACAGTGGAACCCCTTTATAGTTTTTTCGCATATATCGCTATCTTTTCATAGTTCCGGCCAAACACCCATAAGAACAGTGTTAAATAATCTCGCTTGCATCGTTCTCCTATATATCGTTATTCTGTATCAATCGTCTAAATATTACGGTCCCGTCACAAATTTTACCATGATAGATCGTTTTTTTTTTTTTTGTAGCAAGTGCGAGAACCCAGTCTTGACCAAGTCTGAAGCACCCCCCCTTTTTCTCTAAATTTCTAAACAATTACACTGTAGATTGCAATCTACACCCAAGTGGTGAGAGCAGGTATGTAATTGTGCCTGACATTCCAAGAAAAAAACGGTACAAATATCTTTTTTTTTTTTGTTTACTTTACTGTTTCCAAATCTATACCTGGTACCTTGGCTTGCACTTCCCGTAAAATACCACGCCAACAAGAAGGCATGGATGACCACAAATATTTATATGGTTTTCTTGAGGACAATCAAGTCATTATGTAATGCAGCCAATGACACCAGCGAATCATTTTTGTATTTGTGCGATAGACGAATCTGTTGTGAAAAAAGTGAGCGAATTTGAGAGGTCATTGCTTAAATTAAAATGCAAGATTGCAAAGAAGCAACTCACTATGAAAGACTTCTTTGTAAAAAAAGAATGTTCTGATGATTATTATGTATGTACATACATACGTGTAATTATTGATTATTTCCGATGATTTTATTAGTTTATTTTCATTTTACAAAACACATTTTATTTATGTACTAGCTGACCCGGCATGCGTTGCAATGCCCGATACCGTTCCCGTTCCCGTTCCCGATCCCGATCCCGTTCCCGTTCCTAGTACGTTATCTGACGCGTGAGCAGGCCCGTTCCCGTTCCCGTTTCAGATCCCGTTCCCAATCCCGATCCCGATCCCGTTCCCGTTCCTAGTACGTTATCTGACGCGTAAGTAGACCCGTTCCTGTTCCCGTTCCCGTTTTTTCCCGATTCCAGATCCCGGTCCCGTTCCCGATCTTGATACCATTGCCGACCCCGATCCCGTTCCCGTTCCTAGTACGTTATCTGACGCATGAGCAGGCCCGTTCCCATTCCCGTTTTATCCCGATTTTTTTTCACAGGAACCATCCCCGGCATGATCACAATAAGTCCTGAAAGTTTCATCGCGATCGGTTGAGTGGTTTAGGAGCCTATAAGAGACAGACAGGCAGACAAACAGACATTCATTTTTATATATATACATATGTAGATAGATATGTACATACATACATATGTATAATTTTCTGATAATTAAACAAGTTTTTTATATTGGTTTAAGACTTTATCGTATAAGTCGTTTTTCTGCTTACATTTTTTTTTTTACGGTTCCTTGAAAAACGATGGACGCGACCGATTGCTCGTCAGTGCTCGCAGCATGTGAAGTGCCGGCATAAGGGAGGTGCAGTGCGAGCACACGCGCAGTTCTCTTAACACGATTCTCTCATGCTTATGTACATACATTGTATGTACATAATTATATTTTATTCATCGGATTTTACCTACGAGCGTTCATTTACCTACGCGCTGACGGATTACGATCGATTGGGGCACGATTAAGCTCTTTTTAATTTACACAACTTTAAAATATACATACATACACATGTATGTAGAGGTGTCGAACGTCATAGGAATCCGTGTCGTCGAACGGGAAAGTTTCCCCGTCGGATTGTGACGAGCCCGGTTGCCTTATTTAGCGAACATCAAAGCATTTCGTTTGAACGCAGGTTAACACAGGGCCGTACCGAGGGAAACTCAAGGGCCAATTACTCTCCAGCGGCGATTGTCTCTCACATACATCTTCAACCAACCAACCAAACCCCCATACAACCGCAACACAACATTAATTCATTTCCCTCGAGACCGTCGCATCTTCTTTCACCTTTGTGTAAGGCGTATGTATTTCATAGGTACGAATAATCTGTATATAGGGGGCGTTTCACTATATTAATGGATCATGTCGATACTGAGATATTCAGACTAAAAAAAAAAAATGAGCCATTTAAATTACTATTAAAATATTAGAACATACTTCTACTCTGTTCTGATACAAAGCTTGATTATTGACAGTATTTTAAAATATAAACGTTTACAAAAATACCGATGGGTTAGTGCAAGGGTCCGCAACCTTTTTGGGAAATGGGCCGGTTCAGAATTTTGAAATGTATAGAGGGCCGGATGAAAATAAATCTTATTGGAATCAAATTCAAACCAATTTGCATATATTTTTTAGATACATACGTTCATATGTAAAAAAATTTCCAGATGCCGATCGGTTAAGCGAGATCGAGTTTTTGATTTAATATACACATATTTAATTTTGGAAAACCTCTGTTCGCATATGTACATATGTGATACCAAAAATTGATACAACTTTTCTAGCAAATGCTTTTACTTTTGGTTAAAATCAGACTCGTCCAATATAGCATAAAATTTAATTAACGCTTCATTTTTACATATTGACTTCAAACCATCATTCGCTTGAAGATCGATTAATTCTAATTGAAAATCTTCTTCAATATCGTTGATATTGATATCAAATGGATTTTGGAAAAATTGGAAAGAAAAATTTTGGAAAAAAAAAACACTTTTAAATTACTCTTAAAATCTATAAATCGATCTTCAAACGCTTTCTGTATTAATTTAATATTGTGAATACAGTTTTCGATTGGAAAATTCTGAATGGGTATATTTTTAGACAAATTATCACAAGGAAAATGAGTAAAAATATTTTGCACAAGGTGTTTTTTAAATAACTTTTGTTTCAAACAATTTAACATGATGATAGAGTTCGTTGACAAGTTTATCTCGCCCCATTAGCTTCTTATTTAAAACAATGAGATGTTCACAAATATCAGTTAAAAAGGAAAGACGATATAACCACTCTATATTTCTGGCACAGGTAACAGGTAAACAGGCAGGTATCCGCGGTCTGCTCGTGCAGCATTAGTGTAATTAAATTAATTTTTAAAAATCAAGTCAATTTTTTACTTGGGCCGGATGAAAATCTCTCGCGGGCCGAATCTGGCCCGCGGGCCGTAGGTTGGTGACGTAAGATCCAGTGCACACAGAGAAGCATGGAATGATGTATGCTCGGTACAACAAGAAGAGATCGTAAGAGGAATACATGGGTAAGAAGTATGACTAAAGTGGCAGATATAGCAGAACGTGTTATAAAGTTGGAGTGGACACATAGCAAGAATGGCAGATGGATGCGAGAAATACCGGAATGGTATCCGAGAGGATGTGAAAGAAAGCAGAGTAGACCGGCTGATGAAGAGAGAAGAATGAGAAGAATGTGTGCGAGTCAACTGGATTCAGATTGTTCAAGACAGACAGGAATGGAAGAGGATTGGTGCGGTCTTCATCTAACAGTGGATGGTGAACGGCTGAAAATGATAATATGTATGTACACCTAAAGTTAAACAGTATAAGCAACATACTAGTGTTTTAGTTTTGTATTATACTAGAATTGTATAAATTATATAATTATGACACCGCATACAAAAATAAGTCCCCGTTGAATTCACCCGTGTACAAAATAAGTACCAACACCAAAATGGTATAAAAAGAATAAAGTGTTTTAGATCAATAATATCAATTAATTTTTTATGGTATCTCTTATCCAATCAAGGTACATGAAAATGTTTGTGAATACGTCAGGCACTAAAGTTCCACATGGGGACCCTCCTGTACTGAGGATGCCAATCAACTCATACTGATCGTTCCTTAATCGCATCAGTGGTACCCCAGCATGCGGATTTGCCAAGTATCCCACCAGCACAAATCTGTTGTGGATTTTTCTTGGACTTTATTTGAG
The DNA here is from genome assembly GCA_022651745.1 of Parapsyche elsis. NCBI lineage: Eukaryota > Metazoa > Arthropoda > Insecta > Trichoptera > Hydropsychidae > Parapsyche > Parapsyche elsis. The sequence continues at coordinate 608,072 of JAGVSN010000016.1, forward strand.
CCAGAAGTAATGTGCAAACCGAGTCATTAATAGCTGGTACTTTAATGTGCAATTTTTTATCAGGTATTCTGAGATCTGTATGTATTTTGTTGTACATAAGATACCACCCAGCTACTGTCAAATTTATGAAGTTGCTCGTCAAATAATCTTCCAAGTTCATTTGAGGCAAACAAATCGGCCTTAAAAAGTCTGAAATCAAATGAAAGATAAGTAATGATTTTGCACTACTGCTATGTGAACAATAAAATATTATATTATTAGGTATAAATTGGCGGTGGGGATCCGGCTCTGGAGCATTTTTGCATTGACGCATGACGACCTTTGATTTTGATATCAATATTGTCTATTTTTAACTATTTTTGCATTGACGCATTCACCTCTGATTTTGATATCAATATTGTGTATTTAATCTATTTTTTCTTTCCTTATTATTTTACTCGTTTTTTTTATCTTATACATATGTACATAGTTGCGGTTTATTGTATTTAGGTATTATATCAGTTACGTTATAATTTTTATGTATCTTTGAAATCATGAAAATCTTGATGGTTTTGATAATTATATTGCCCATAGATAATAATCAATGCCCGCTGAATTTTCAGTATCATAAAGAGCTTTTTTAATAGAGAATGCCGCTACTTTCTAAATTTTTTTTTGGGGTTAACCTTGCAAATTTAAACCTCATTTGATATGAAAAATGAAATATACATACATATTTCGTTTTTTCAGTTTCATTTCGTTTTCAGTGTCAATTCTGTATGTACGTTATTCACTATACACAATTTTCAATTAAATATGCTTCCAGGCAACGCCGGGTACTTTCAGTTTGTTTCAAATGAAACATTTTGAGTATTTCAGTTTTGAATGTCTCTCTCGATACGCGTAAATCTGTCGACGAGAACGTTTAGTGTCGAGCTGACGTATCATTTGCGCACATGCTAAACTTTGCATTCAACGAAAGCGTGTTTAGTATGTACATATTTCAAGCGAGTGCGAGTGCGAAAATATTATGAAAAATGTGATTTGAACATTGCAATTTAAAATTCGAAACAATCGAGAAATTAATGTATAGCAAAGTTTAAAACGGGTATTACACAGGGATAGTTTACTCGCTACTATCTCGCTCGTTTACTAGCCGGCACGTAGAGCTAGTAGCGAGTAGCTAGTAATCCCATTACACGTGTTTAGTGTACTCGCCACTCGCTAGTGGCACTGTCGTCAACTTGTTTTACAGTCTTTGTACACAGTCTACAGTACTTGTTTAAGTTCCTTTTTTATACATTTTAAAAAATAAATATGCGTTTTTTAATAATACAATTTTGACTAAACCTTCATATGTGTGTGTGTGTAACCTCAAACTGTCAAAATGAAGCGAGTAAACTTCAAACATTCGAGCTTCACTCGCTCGACCTTAAAAGCCAGATAGTTTACTAGTTTCGACTATTACACGAGCTGTGTAATACCCGCTTAAACGAAAACGGTAAAAAAAAAGTACTAATATTAACTGCCACTGCCACACTAATAATAGTGGAATAATCATTAACACCAACCATAACCCTTACTATACAAAATAAAATGGTAAGATAAGGTGATAGTGGGTAGTGAAATAACCAATTGGCGTTAACCATTATTCCACTAGTAGTATGTGTGTGGCAGAGGTACTGACTAGGGATTCCAAAATTACCGACATCTGCAAAAATCGGTATTACCGAAAAAATCCCACCGACGGTAATTACCGGGTTTTTTTTATAAATAAAAAAATATATAATTAGTAAAAAAATAGTAAATTAAAAATTCAACTTTTACACAAACTTTTAACGTCGGAACTTTGATGTATTTCGTGATGAATTGTGTATGTATAATATATATATATACAGTGGAACCCCATTGCATCGTTTTTCATGGGACCGTAAAAAAAACGATGTATGCAGAAAAACGACTTATACGATAAAGTATGTATACAGTGGAACCCCGTTGCATCGTTCTCGCTTGTATTGTTGTTTCGCATATATCGCTATTTTTTCATAGTCCCGGCCAAACACCCATAAGAACAGTGTTAAATAATCTCGTTTGCATCGTTCTCCTATATATCGTTATCCTGTATCAATCGTCTAAATATTACGTACTAAATATACATACTTTATCGTATAAGTCGTTTTTCTGCATACATCGTTTTTTTGTACGGTCCCATGAAAAACGATGCAACGGGGTTCCACTGTATTTAGTACGTAATATTTAGACGATTGATACAGGATAACGATGCAAACGAGATTATTTAACACTGTTCTTATGGGTGTTTGGCCGGGACTATGAAAAAATAGCGATATATGCGACAAAACAATACAAGCGAGAACGATGCAACGGGGTTCCACTGTATATGTATAGACTGACCGCTGTGTGAACCATCACTTGTTTGTGTGGCAGTGGCAGTTTCGCTGAGCTACGACATAAAAATTGCAAATTTCTTAAGTACGCTTTAGTCGCTTATCCTTGACATATTTTCCACGGCACATTGTCATATAATAGGGACGCGTAAGTGCTTCGCCATCCCTCGAAGCTTGAAAGCCCCTGTCGCAAGTGAAAACGGGTCAAGCTTTGTCACGTTCGAGCATGCCCGAATTTCAATTCCGAATCAAAGGTCAAACTGAGTGAAAATTTCAACATGTCAGGGGTCCCGTTGAAAGACACGTCCCGTTATTAACGGCCGTAAATCACCAACGACGAATTAATATTCTCGGAAATTTGGGTAAGTAAATACGGCGATTAATTTTTCAACGAGGCAGTTTCATCCGAGACTCCGGGACACACGTGCAAATGTTGCTCGGCGAACGTGGGAAGATCTACGGACACGTGGCACGAAAGATAGATAGAAACAGTGGATGGTAACCTAATTCGACATGTTAAATGGTACGTGTGCGTCTGTATAGAGTCCCCGGCAATGCTTATTTGTTGGAGGGAATTGGAACATGAGGATAAATGGCGCACACGACTACCAAATTAAGCAGCCGAGTGTAGAGAACTAGCGACAGGCACAACTTCCGATAAGAACTTGTGGAGTTGCTTGTCGTTGGGGGCGGACAAGACAAACTGCTGGGCGGGTCTTAGACAAGTACCAGTCTCGAGTTGTGGAGAAGCTGCTGTACTGTATATGTAATCTGTCGCAGCGACGAAAATGTTATATGAATAATCGGAAGAACCACTAGCCATTTTTATATTGTTGGAGTTGTTAATTTTCCTATGAATTTTATTGTAAATCAAATTCATCAGATTCATTGCACTTTTGGGATTTTTTGGAATTTCAAAACATGTACTTTGGGATTTCCCGAGATTCGAGTCTTTCAGTATTAGTCTCTTAAAAGACAAAATGGTTAAGAATGCCAAAGTTATGTTTGTATGTTGTAAAACGTAATTGCTTTTGTCTTTGGAAACTGTAAAAAGAATTATGAACGTGGGTTTTCTATATGTACGTATATTTTCAATATATTGTATGTATTTTGATGTAATTTGAGTAGAAATTGGAATATATATTAAAACACTTTGAAATATAAAAAGATTTCAACGCAATTGCTTTAGTTTCTATAAAACTATCATCAGAACTTTTACAGCGAAACCACTTTAAAAACTCAAAATAATATTTACAACAAAATAATAGTAATCTTACTATAAGCCATATAATTTTTGATTACAATAATGCGTGTTTTTTTTTTGTCTTGTATTCTAAAGTTACCGTATATTATTATTGCAGATTTCCTCTTATTTTTGAGCGTTTGTAAAAGTACAATTAAGTGTTATTTTCAAAGGAAAAATACTACACTTAAAAAGTTTTAAATCTTCGATACATTTTTAATGGGATTTCTCGAAACGTAATCTCCAATTAGAACGAGAACTTGTTGAGAAATCTCATCGAAGAACTTGAACTGAAATGTTGTATGTTGGATTTAATAAATTTATACACAGTTTAAGAGTCAGTTTGTAAATGAAAGCAATACAACTCGACTTACTAAGAATAAACTGGTATTTTTAAACAAATAAATGGAATTGTACAAATTTACCTCTTTATAATAGATACAAATGATTAAAAACAACATTGGTAAAAAGGCATTAAAAATGATTGAAATATTATTAAAAAAACCAACAACAGATTTGTTTGTTTCCGCCGACTTTTTGCTAAAAAAAATTAAATAAATTGTAAAATTATTGAAGCGAATAAAATAGACTTGAAATGAAACGGCGATAAATTAATCCTTTACTAGGAAACGTTCTTCGGCTCAAAGGCGTCGAACAGGTTTCTAGGATTATTTAAATTATCATTTCTCGCAAGAAGGAATAAATTTAAATACATTCCGCTATTATTTACGACATTGTTAACTTCGATTTTGCAAAATAATGTAATACAAAATTCGAAAGCTAACGTCGAACAACAACTGCAAAGCTTCATTGGTAACGACACTGTATCGTGTTTAATGTATTCTTAAAATTATTTTTATTATTTTCATTCTCATAAAAATCTGTTAAAGCTATACAAACAAACGCCAAAGACAACCGATCAGATATATCTTCTAACGTAGCTTCAATTGAAAGACAAAATGAAAATAAATTGCGAATTTGACCCATATGAACGCTATCGCAAAGTTCAATGTGCCATTCAAGTACAACTCATTATTTAAATGTATTTATGTATTTATTGTTTACATTCTTTTAACACCTTATCGGGTATAAGTAAATGTATATAGTCGATACTGCATTAAACAATTTAACATTTGCATGATAAAATTTGCATGTATGACGACTGCGAATAAATATTTTAACAATGATACGAATAAAAACCGGTCGATAGCGCGCGACGAACAAGCTCTGTTTAAAAGAAACCTTTTATTTATGCACTCGTACTTATTAGCTGTAATATTCTGACGTTGCTGGGAACAAATGACTTATACTTTTTTGCAAATATGTATGTACATATATTCTGAACTGGCAATATGTACATATATCCAACTTAATCAATCTGTATCGGGTGACAAACGAAAAGAAGTATCATAGGAAATACCTCTGCAAAATTTGGGTATGTCGGAATGTGTATGGAATAATCAGATCAAAAAACACACAAACACACAGACTGAGAGATACATAGATGGATGGACAGACAAACAAGCAGACAATAGACAGACATACTGGTATATAAATAAACAGACAAATATAATGACATACATGCAGGCATACAGACGGGTGGAGAGTTAAATAGATAGACAGACATACAGACAACAGACATATGTAAATACTGTTTTAAAGTCTGTTCGTTTTACATAAAGAAAAAAAAACTGACACGTAGACACTGTTTGCTATTAGGGAAGCATTCTATCTACATACATATGTATGTATATCTGTCTATTAGACAGACCAATAGAATGACATATAGATAGACAGACAGACAGACGGATAGATATACGCATAGATGTATAGACAAACATACAGACAACAGACAAACAGATAAACACTGTCCCTGTGTCTATTAGACCAGCGGTCACCAACCGGTGGTCCGCATTTTTCACAATCATCATCATATTCAGCCGTTCACCATTCACTGCTGGATGAAGACCTCTCCAATCCTCTTCCATTCCTGTCCGTGTTGAGCATCTGCATCCACTCGACTCGCACACATTCTTCTCATTTCATCAGCCCATCGTCCACTCGATCTACCTTGCTTTCTTTCACATCCTCTCGGATACCATTCCAGTATTTCTCGCGTCGATCTGCCATCCATTCTTCTCGCTATGTGTCCACTTCAACTTTTTCACACGTTCTGCTATTATCTGCCACTTTGGTCATACTTATTACCCATGTATTCCACTTACGATTTTTCAATGATTCTCTGTATGCACTGGATCTTACGTGGCATTCTTGAATTTAGCATCCAAGTTTCACATCCGTACGTCATAAGTGGCAGTTTTCATAATGAATAATGTATATATCGTTTATTTATTATAATTTTTCTATCATTATAAGGTGATATCCTTAACTTTTTGCAAATAACTTGGAGTGAAAATACACTGCCGTCCTAAGCCCACTTAACGTAACTGATAAAATTACGAAAATGAGTTAGATGTGTTTTAGGGGTTATGGGAGTGTATTCTTGCAATTTTTCATATCAAAATTAATGTATCTTCATCCAAAAGTGACTTTTTTAAGCTATTAAATCTAACGTATCTGATGCATGCGCAGAGAAATAGTATCACCAATACTTATCCAATAAATAACGTATCCAATATTTACTTCGGTCACTACCTTATCATGAAAGATTGAAAAGACTGAATCTCTCCACATTGGAGACGAGGAGATTAAGAGGTGATTTAATTGAAGTATTCAAAATAATAAATAATCATTATTCATGTGAAATGTCCAACCCCATTATGTTCAATTAGAACCCTCATCTGAGGTCATATTCTTAAGACTCCGAAAAGAAAAATCAAATAAGATTGTTAGAGATTTATTCTTGTCAAATAGAGTGGTTGAAGTTTGGAACAGACATATGTGTACATTAATAATGAATAATGAAGTAACTACTAAAGTATTCTTTTTTTTTAAATTTTTCCTTAGAATTATCAAAACACAATAGAAAATAACATCATGCACTAAAAAAAAGTTTAAATAAATCAGTAATATATGAAGAAAAACACAAATTTAGAATAAAACTTTCAAGTCCATTTATCTCGATATTGTTGTTTTGTCAGTTACGTTAAGTGAGCTTGGGACGGCAGTACACTTCATTCGACTAAACAGGTTGAACATAAACTAAATACGATGTACATAGATCTGTAGAATGAAAGTACAGATAGCAGTATTCGGTCTTCGGGACAAATTGAAGTGCTGTTTGGTGCATGAAAGGGTAAGGGGGGAAGGGGGGGGGGGTATTGAGTTGTCCAAACCGTCACGAGTGACACCGGTTCGGGTCTATGTAAGTGTGGTTGAGATTACTCGCTAGCTTTGTATGCATATTTATTTAAATGGAGTCCCACGCGAGCCACATGTAAATGTCACCGTAACGAGGTTACGTAACCGGCGACCGGTATATAAGGTTATATTTTTATTGTACCACCTTCGAGCTTATCGTCAACCTTTTCGATGCGGGCCCACGTTCCTGTTGTCACGTGTGAAAGTAACTCTTTGCGTGTGCGTGTCCGAATTTTATAGTCGCGTTAACAACTGCATTATTTGGTCCATTCGATTTCAATACAAATCGGTGTCACTTTCTATCTATTCTACCCACTGTCAAAATCAAAAATCACTGTGTGTAGCCACTACTCACTATAGAAGTAAAACTTCTTTGCAGTGTAAAGCAAACGGAGGATAGGTTATGTGAGAATGACTTCAAAACAGTGCTCGAATTCAGCGGGAGCGGCAGGGAGCGGGCGTTCCCTTTCGTGAGATTTGAAAACGTAGCGTACCCTTTCGTGAAATCTGTAAATTTAGCGCTCCCTTTCGTAAAAAACCAAAATTTCCGTGCTCTTTCAATAATTATTGCCGAAAAAATGTTAGAAGGTGAATTTTTTTACATTTATGACTCGCAATCTTTGTCTGAAATCACAATCACAATCTTTGACTGAAAGTTAAATTCTTTACATTTCAATTCCGACAAAGGCATCTTATCTGTAGCCAAAAGCCATTTAAAATATGATTATGTTTTGAAAAAGCTGGATGCACTTGTGTTACTTGAAGATAATATTTAGAATTCGAGGGTTTTTATGCGCAAAAAGTTTTATTGCTTTATGGTCGGCACTGTCTGTCACACTATTGTCGAACTGCAACGGGTCTCTCTCGGGGCATCTTTTTTTTGAATTGTCGGCTTTCTTATTTTAACAAAATTTCTAAAGCAGCTGTACCGCTACCATTATACTAAGGGAACCAAAATTTCAAAATACTTCTGTCCCTCTGATGAGAGAACTTGAATTTACCGAACGTATTTGCAATTTCAATCTATCATCGGGAATCGCTTGATTTTTTTTATTTATATTTTATTACTACACTTCATCACTAACAAACACTTTTCTAGCAACATTTTTTAAGTTGTCTGAATTATAATTACTGCACGTGACTAACTAAATAGTGATATTAACAATTATTCAAATTTAAAAAAAATTAACCGTGTAAATTGTGCATGTATGTATGTAATACAGTTTCTATAATAATAATACTAATAACCTAATATATACAACCATAAATTCATTTATATTGGTGTACATACATATGTTACGTAAGTGTTTTGGTGTTATAATATATGTATGTATAGAAATGTACGTACATTTTCTATACATATAGTTAAAAAAAAAGGTCGTTTGATATTTTTTGAAAATTATCGAGCGCTCCCATTCGTGAAAATTTCCATTTCGAGCACTGCTTCAAAACATCGCACACATTTTGCTCAAACAATGGAGCGATAAAAAAGATTTAAATTTTGAGGGCGAGGGGCGGTACGGGCTGCGGGTAGCTATCTCTGTCTCGCATGAACGCGGAAGAGCAAGAGAGACGGCAATACCGTTTTACCCGTCCGTTCGGTCAGTTTGTATAGAAACGACACGAATTAATTTTCACTACCGTGCCAATAGAAGTTTTACTCAAAAAAAGCAACCCTTCGTCGTTCGCTGTTCGGTGCGTCAGTGTGTACGCAACACAAGATGAGTAATTCAACAGTATTTACAGTGCAGAGTCTATTCAAAGATCGACGGAAGGAGATACGATTGAAATGGCAACGCACAGGATATGTCGAGTGATTTTAGACAATTATTGTCACACAATCGAAACATTATTATGTATTTTTTTACGACGACATAAAGCAATGGACACGGGTCCGTGTTAAAAGAGATAATCGCAAACGAGGATGTGCGATGACTTTATTGCACACTTCACTTTTAACTTTATTGCAAATCTTAATATTTTAAACGAGCGAATAAAAAGCTGACGAATTAATTAGGTTTGTTAGCATTTTTTTTAAAGGGAAAAGTTCGGGTAAGTGACAGAGCACTAACAAACAAACGGCATACTCTGAGCTAAAAATATACGCTTGCATTTAAAATGTTCTGGAGCTAAAATGGCTCACAATACAAAATTTAATTAAACACCAGCTAAAGACAAGGATATGATTTTGTATAAAATGTAATATTTTTATACAAAAAAAATGCTTTTAGTTAATTAAAAAAACATGAAAAATTTTGAATCGTTCCAAGTAGACTCAACTTACCACATATTTTTTTTTTTTTTTGGAGTATACAGGACTCTGAAATGGAGTATACACTATATAGCCAAGCAAGATAAACGAGGCAATTCCACCATTGTTGTTGGCAGCATTAAAACTGGCAGAAAACGAGGCATACGTCTGTAAACACCCCGTTATGACGACGCCGTATAAATCGTGAAATTATAAAAGAGATAGTACGCGGCCATTACGAAGAGATTTTCCTCGACTCGAGAGAGCGCTATAACGAGGTCGCATTAAACGGAATACTCGTTCAAACAATAATTCTGACAGAATTAAATCCTGTCGATTTGTGTCGAAACTCAGATGTAATTATGTCAGTTTTGTAGACGCGCGTCTCAAACTATTCGATGCAACCCGTTAATTATGCACGTCTCGCGATTGATATCTTCACTTTTTTTTTATTATTATTAGGAATTCGAAATAGTGGGATGAGCGTTTCGGATGGAAAAAAAAGTGTACACGTTTACACGGAACACTATCAAGATTAATCCGTTGCTGTTTTGACAGGCCGTATTTTATTTCTGGCTAGTATGTGTGAGGAACGCGTGTTTTTGTAATACGCCACAATGAAAGCTAGTTTGTGAATAATGGGCTCATATGTATGTATGTATGTAGTTGCCGAATCGTTTATGTATTCGGGTGATACTTTCATAACATTGTTTATTTAAAGTAGTGGCTGGGAACCTTTTTCGAGCTAAGAGCCAAATTGGTTTTTTTGGAAGGCCATTGGGCCAAGTTTGGAAGGCGCAACATTAAATGTTACAAAATGAAATAAGTTATCTTCATGATATGTTCGACAGTATATTACCAAAATGTAGTATGATCTTAAAGCTTTTTATAGCCATGAACTTATGGAAATAGGAATCGTTTTTTGATTTTGCGTAAATTGCGTGTTTCACGCAAAACGTTGCACGACAGCGAGAGCCGCAGGTTTTCATAGAAAGAACCGCATGCGGCTCCGGAGCCGCCGGTTCCCGACCGCTGATTTACAGCATTGAATTTCACACTCATAGTCTGAATGAACTAAATTGTGTGACTGCAGAATACAATAACAAAGCTCAGATCTTTTTTTAACAAACACAACATTTTCAACAATTTAATACTATGAAAGGAATCGTAACGTTTGCATTTGTTAATGTATTAATTCAGTTTAGATTTTCAACAGAAAAATTGATAAGCAGTTTTGCTTCGTGCCAAACAAGATACGATTGTGTATTCCACTTTTAACATTGTTTTCAGTATTATTTTTTCAGTCTCGATGGAGAGATGGAAAATAAGGTTCAAAACATTGATGTTTTTCAGATCATGTTATAAAACTTCATTGAATTCAATAAATTCACAATGAAGCTTATGTACAATTTTTATCTAACCTAACCTAACCTTACTTAACCTCAACCTATCAAACAGGAGAGCGTTCTACAATTCTGTCAGACTTTATGTCAAGATATTTTATTTACACTGTTTTCTGCAGTGTTATATGTATATATATGTACATATAATTTTTCTCGGATATTTTTACAGAATGAATGAATGAATTGTGACAATAGATTCTTATTTTTTCGAAGAAATCGGTGGATTTTGAAATGTGCAATTTCACAATTTTTCTTGGCGCTGTGTTGGTCTCTTTAATAAAATCTAGTCCACAGGTTCCCAACCTTTTTCGAATGGCGACCCCGATATATATGTATGTATTTGAAAAAGGCAAAAAATATTATTCAAACATCAAGACACCGATTAAAAATGAAAATTGCATTCATCATCATTTTCAGCCGTTCACCATCCACTGCTGGATGAAGGCCTCTCCGTTCCCCTTCCATTCCTGTCTGTCTTGAGCAATCTGCATCCACTTAGCTCGCAAACATTATTTTCAATTCATCACCGCATCGTCCACTCGGTCTACCTTGCTTTCTTTCACATCCTCTCGGATATCATTCCAGTATTTCTCGCGTCCATCTGCCATCCATTCTTCTCGCTATGTGTCCACTTCAACTTTATATCTGTCACTTAGGTCATACTTTTTAACCATGTATTCCTCTTACGATCTCTTCTTGTTATACCAAGCATACATATTTCCATGCTTCTCTGCGTGCACTGGACCTTACGTAGCATTCTTGAATTTAGCATCTACCGACAGAAAATTATATTATAGTCAAGCAGTTTACTGTTTCAGGTTGGGAGCCTGTGATCTAGTCATTCTATATTACCTAGCATATCAGTGTGCATTTTACAAAAAATTACAAGGCATTGTATATCTATCTACATCTATCTATATATATATATATAAATCAATGTCTGTCTGTCTGTTTGTTTGTTTGTTTGTCTGTCTCTTATAGGCTCCTAAACCACTCAACCGATCGCGATGAAACTTTCAGGACTTATTGTGATCATGCCGGGGATGGTTCCTGTGAAAAAAAATCGGGATAAAACAGGAACGGGAACGGGAACGGGCCTGATCATGCGTCAGATAACGTACTAGGAACGGGAACGGGATCGGGATCGGGAACAGGAACGGGAACGGTAACGGGCATTGCAACGCATGCCGGGTCAGCTAGTATATATATATAAAAATCAATGTCTGTCTGTTTGTCTGTCTGTCTCTTATAGGCTCCTGAAAAAACCACTCAACCGATCGCGATGAAACTTTCAGAACTTATTGTGATCATGCCGGGGATGGTTCCTGTGAAAAAAAAATCGGGATAAAACGGGAACGGGAACGGGCCTGCTCATGCGTCAGATAACGTACTAGGAACGAGCCGGGAACGGGATCGGGATCGGGAACAGGATCGGGATCGGGAACAGGAACGGGATAAAACGGGAACGGGAAACGGTAACGGGCATTGCAACGCATGCCGGGTCAGCTAGTATATATATATAAAATCAATGTCTGTCTGTTGTGTCTGTCTGTCTCTTATAGGCTCCTAAAACCCCTCAACCGATCGCGATGAAACCTTCAGGAATCATGCCGGGGGTGGTTCCTGTGAAAAAAAAAAAATCGGGATAAAACAGGAACAGGAACGGAACGGGCCTGATCATGCGTCAGATAACGTACTAGGAACGGGAACGGGATCGGGAACGGGATGGGATCTGGAATGGGATCGGGAACGGGCCTGCTCACGCGTCAGATAACGTACTAGGAACGGGAACGGGAACAGGATCGGGAACGGGCCTGCTCACGCATCAGAAAATGTACTAGGAAGGGGAACGGGAACAGGATCGGGCATTGCAACGCATGCCGGGTCATCTAGTTTTAAATAAACGAATTGATATTAGCGTTCGTACGAGTCGCAGTATTGAATTACAGCCGGTGAAAAATTACAATAAAATTGTCACAATTTAAACAATCTCACTTTTACAACGCACGACTTTATTATGCGTTTCTCTCTCGTCGATATCTTTTTAAATGCGGATTTTTCATTACCGATATCGCATACGAGCCACTTGGCCGGTTGTCGTCCTCTCGTTTTGTACACATTTGGTCATTTTATTTTTATTTTTCGGTGCTCTCGTGTCCTGCTTTTTTTTTTTTTATTTATTTATTTCCTTCGAGATGGTCGCACCGATAACGGTGCAGTAGTGTCACGACTGCACCGCGGGTCGTTGCAGTCGTTAAATCTCGATGACCGTTTCGACAATCACCTCCAGACTCGAACGCCCAGGTATCGCCAGGTAACCTGAGCGAAGTTCAAATCGAAATTTACGACGAGAGCTTCGAAATTTATGCGAGAAAAAGCTCATTTTTTGCCCGGCGTGTCGTGATGTCATTCCATCTTTTTTTTTTTTTTTTTTCCTTTACAAAGGTCGCATTGCATTGCGCAAGTCCGTTTCGAAATGAGTGCAGTGTAACTATGCAGTCGAATAACTCACTTATCGAATGAGCGAATATTTTCAATATCGCTTTACCAATATATGTATGTATGTACATACACTAGTGTACTGGCGTCCTAAGCCCACTTAACGTAACTGACAAAACAACAATATCGAGATAAATGGACTTGAAAGTTTTATTCTAAATTTGTGTTTTTCTTCATATACATACATATTACTGATTTATTTAAACTTTTTTTTAGTGCATGAGGTTATTTTCTATTGTGTTTTGATAATTCTAAGGAAAAATTAAAAAAAAATGAATACTTTAGTAGTTACGTCACTTAATTATTCATTATTAATGTATACATATGACTGTTCCAAACTTGAACCACTCTATTTGAAAAGAATGAATTTCTAACAATCGTATTTGATTTTTCTTTTCGGAGTCTTAGAGTATGACCTCTTAGATGAGAGTTCTCATTGAACATAATGAGGTTGGTCATTTCACGTGAATAATGATTATTTTAATCTCCTCGTCTCCAATGTGGAGAGATTCAGTCTTTTCAATCTTTCATGATAAGGTAGTGACCGAAGTACATAAATATTGGATACGTTATTTTCGCTAAGTATTGGTGATACTACATATTTCTCTGCGCATGCAGATACGTTAGATGTAATAGCTTAAAAAAGTCACTTTTGGATGAAGATACATTAATTTTGATATGAAAAATTGCAAGAATACACTTCCAACGAATGTTTGTCTAGGTGAGTATATGTGTATTTAATAGTTTTTATAGTTGTTGCATATATGACGGGTTATAATACAACACGTAACAATTTAGCAAAGTCGCCAGCCTATTAAGATATTAATCAGGTTGATGATAGTGTTAGCACGATTCATTCCAACCTGGTGATGAAGGGTTCAAATCGCACATTTACCGAGGCGAGCGTTATCAGTAGACAGACAGACGGACAGACAGACATCCGCTGAATATCAACGGAGCGCGTTCTCATCACCCGTACTGAAAAATAATATTAAATTTAATAGTTTTTATAGTCGTTGCCTATGTACATAGATGGTGCGTTATAATACAACACGTAACAATTTAGCAAAGTCGCGAGCCTATTAATAATTTATGTTGTCAAATTGCGGCAGGCCCGTCACCACCTCCGTTTGGATCACAGCGTAAGCGCTCAATGTTCCGAACCAGTGATACCGGGTTCAAATCCCACTCGCGCGACCTGGTTTTTTAATTATTTACATCGGCGAGCGTTATCAGCAGACAGACAGATGGACAGACAGACAGAAAGACGGATTTCGGCTATTATATACAAATGTACATACATACAGTTGTGCAAGTGGCGCAGTTCGAGCGAATGAAATTTCAAAGCACTGTGTGCACGCAATGTGTTCAAAGTAAAAAAATACACTGTTTTTATAAAAAAAAATCAATTTTTTTCATCAAAACTCACAGCCATAGATACACACTACCATAAAAGTAATATAAAATAGGTTTTAAAACTAATTACGTTGTATATAATGAAATCGTACCTGAAAACGCTAACGACATGAAATAGTCAACTTTTAAAATGAACACACGTAATAAATCGTTGATATAGTATTCAAAATCGATTCCTCTGAACTAAAAGTGTGGGTTTTTATGGTTTGCGCCACATTTTGAAAATATGTAAATGATATTGCAACGTACTGAGCTTTAGGTGAATTGTGTGAATAAATTATGCGCGAGTTGATATTAGCTCAATTTTTAAGGACAACACTGAAATACAAAAATAATCAGAATCGTAGATTATTTTTATTATTACATTGTAATCAAGTCTTGACAAGAGGTTAAAAACGTCATGATACCATACAGATAATTACAAAAACGATTCTATTACAAGTATGTATGTACCCATTCAACGTTGCGATGAAAAGAGTGTGACAAGCAATTTATTTGATGATAAGATCACTTCATAGAAATAATTCAACGACAATTTACGATTCGTGAGAAGGCATAATAATAATAATTTATCAACAGTTGGAAATGTAATTTGTCGACTCTTGTACATGGCTGTAAATTTATTTTGTGAACACTTACTGTAATAGCAATATTACGTTACATACAGTTTATACCTACATATATATGTATATGTAGATGGTTTACCAAACATTAGTTTTTTTCAATCAAATGCTTCGTACGACCAAGGAATGACAAAATCGGAAATATGATTTTTCTTTTATACGAATAGAAAACTATGACACATGTAATGCGAAAATAAATTACAGGGGTTGCTCAGAAAGGACCATTTACGAAATTGATTGGAACCGAGCAGAATTAGTTATAGTATTAGGGGGTTGGATGGATTAGTTCCGAATGTAGCGAATGGGGTGACTTAATCGCATCTCAAATATGGTTATACATTTGGGCTAAAATTAAAATTTCAAGCGAGTATGTATTTGTATGAGAATTTGTCTCAGTCTCAGTTCGAGTCTGAACATTTGTCATAGATAAAATTTTTGTGAAAGAAAACGATACTTTTTTTTTCGTCAGCGCTCTAATGCAACGTTGGAATATACGAAATCCTATTTATCACGAGTTTTATCTGTCCCGTCATCTGTGGGAATATAACACCGTTAAAGGAGCAAAAAAATAAATAAAAAAATTGTCAAATGTATGCGTGCGTTTCGAAGGATATTTTTATATGTACATATGTATTTAAGATTCGTAGACTCGGAACTATATACATACATATGTATGGCAATTTAGCATATTTTACTTTACTAGATTTACGAATAAGTGTTAAAATTTGGGAAACACTGATGAAAGGTCTAAACTTCTCATATAATAGCTTAAATAAATTATAACTAACCAAACAAGTAGCACGTTAATACGTATAGATGATAAATGATTCAAATAAATGTCAATATGAATTTCTTTACATGCCATACGGAATTGTGGAAAACAAAACAAACAGACATACAGAAGGATAGACTGCCAAAATACACAGAAGGACAGGTAGAAATAGAGACACAAATAGAGACAGAAAGATAGGTAAAGAAATACAGAAATATAGGTGTGCGGGCGCACACCTCTGCGGATTTCGTATGAAATTCATGTAGGAAAATTGCACGAATTTCGCAAGTTTGTCAACTGCAGCGCCATTCGATACTCTACCGGCCGAATAGCGAACTACCATCTGTCACCTCGCTTTCGGAACGTTTGTATTTCACTCACGATTCTGACATGGACTCCTCAGATAAAGACGAAGACGAGTCTTAAAAAAACATCTCTGTACAGATACTTAGTTAAGGATTGTAATTAATTAGCTTAAGCTACTATATTATATAAATAAATAAATTGTACCGCACACACTGGCGCGACTGCAGCGCCATTCGACACTCAACCGGCCGAATAACGAACTACCATCTGTCACCTCGCTTTCGGAACGTTTGTATTTGTATTTCACTCACGATTCTGACATGGACTCCTCAGATGAAGACGAAGACGAGTCTTAAAAAAACATCTCTGTACAGATACTTAGTTAAGGATTATAATTAATTAGCTTAAGCTACTATATTATATAAATAAATAAATAAATAAATTGTACCGCACACACTGGCGCGACTGCAGCGCCATTCGACACTCAACCGGCCGAATAACGAGCTACCGTATGTCACCTCGCTTTCGGAACGTTTGTATTTCACTCACGATTCTGACATGAACTCCTCAGATGAAGACGAAGCTCTAATGTTGGCCGCATATTTATATGAATGTTTAGTTAAATACTTTTATTGTTGTATGCAATTTATAACGGTGTGTCATCAAGGATCGGCTGACTTTTGACAAAATCATCTGGTTTATGTCACTCTGACATAACCTATCAAGTCAGATCGTACAGGATGGGATACTTTTTTCACCGTCTCCAATAAATTTTCCACAAACGTCATCGAAATTGAGCGAATCGCCGAAAAAATCGTGTACAACAAATTCCGCTGCGATTCCGCACCGTTTTCCGGTCGGAAATCACCTGCGGCTATGCGATACAACTCCCCACCAAGTCAACACACACGATGTTTCGTGCGTTTCTTCGCTATGCGAATACGAATTCGAAGAGGTGTGCGAATTCTGCATTATTACTTAACTATAACGTGGTATGTAGAAACAGTCGTGTGTTGGTCACATTATATTTTTTATTAATTTATGAAGCAATGTTTTCGATCACCAACTGTGAAGACATTGGATCATCTCGCCGTTCATAATTTATTCGACAATTTGTAAAAGAGAAAAAAAAAACATTAAATAAATATGAATCGCGTTTTGTTTTTCGGTTGGCGATGATTTATATTTTCCAATTCATATACTCGTATACACATCCGCACATACTACATATGTATATATGTATAAATGTGAAAAATTAGCGGAAAATTTGACCCCCGAACCCTGCCAGATCTTAAACACAATTCATCGTGATTAATTATCATCGTGAACAACACGGGCCATAATTTGCTATGCAAATTGTTTATTTCACGAACACCTTGTCCGTTTCTGTGTAAATAAATAATCGGGCAAATATTTGACCAGCGATGCGTTAATGAATTATCGATCAGGTGTCGTCAACCGTCGCGAGATTAAATATTGAGAAAATTCTACTATGAAATTGATACAGCACTCGTGACACAAAATAATCATCAATACGTGTTGTGTAAATTAAATTACTAGCAACAATTTATTTTATATATGTATATACGTAGAGTATTCAATTACAAAATATATAATACGACAAGTCGACGTGAGCACAAATGCTCATTTCGTGTTATCAATTTATTAACAAAAGGAAGCGCACATTACATAAATCATTAATCATAATACAGCTATATACAATATAATGATTTTTTAAATTGACACACTATGCCACGCCAATAATGTATGCGTCACATATAAATCTGTGGCTCGGTTCCAAAAGGACATCAATACAAAACTCTGTTCGGAGCCTACTACTGAAAATGTATAAGAAATATAAGATAATATGTTATCAAATAATAATTGATACTCAAACTTTTGATATTGAAACATTGAAAGTGTAAAATCCGCCAATGTAAAATAAATTCGTGTCAAGGTATACAATTTGTCTTATAAATTAAATAATCCATAAGCGAGACTGACATTTACGCAAATTCGGCTACTGCACATTATCATTCGTGTATTTCCTAATTACTTGCAGTGAAATGTGTGGGCACTTAACCGGTTAACGTCCATCGGTTGAAAAAGTGTGTACGAAGTACCCGGCGTTGCTTGTGGACATTTGTGATTCGAAATAGTCGATGAATTTAATTTCTTAAGCTTACAAAATCCGACAACTGTCATTAGTCAGAGTCATCGATAAAATTTACTACGGCAATCAAGTATCCTCTGAAAACCGCTGATCATGGGAAGTACCTCTGCAAAGTTTTGCACCGATGCCGTTAGTTGGAGTCGTCGAAACAAAACGCTGTATGGGTTATGTAAAGAATAATATATCATATGAAACCTGCTGGATTATAGGAAGTAACTCTACAAAGTATACTCGTAATCTGCTCTTTATTAGCAGGTATACAGTTTGAGTTTGAGTATCTGTTTCTTCTAGCCGTGTGTGCTAAAAAGGTACAAAAGTTCATATCTCTCATAAAGACACGCTATTGTCACATTTTGTTCTACTCGAATTTTTTTTTGAAAACACGCGATCAAAAGAAACACTGGCTCAATTTTAAAATTTCATACTCTCTTGTTAAATAATCTCAGCACATCTCGACGAATATCGCACGAAATCCGCAGAAGTCGATATTAATAAATCATCATCTTCAGCCGTTCGCCACCCACTGCTGGATGAAGGCCTCTCCAATCCTCTTTCATTCCTGTCTGTCTTGAGCAATCTGCATCCACTTGACTCGCACACATTCTTCTCAATTCATCAACCCATCGTCCACTCGGTCTACTTTGTTTTCTTTTACATCCTTTCGGATACCATTCCGATATTTCTCGCGTCCATCTGCCTTTCATTCTTCTTGTTATAATATGTTAACTCCAACTTTTTCACACGTACCGCTATTTCTGCTACTTTGGTCATGCTTCTTACCCATGTATTCCTCTTACGAACTTGTCTTGTTATACCAAGCATACATACATCTTTCCATGCTTCTTTGTGTGTACCTATATATATATCATCATTTTCAGCCGTTCACCATCCACTACTGGATGAGGGCCTCTCCAATCCTCTTCCATTCCTGTCCATCTTAAGCAATCTGCATCCACTTGACTCGCACACATTCTTCTTAATTCATCAGCCCACCATTCACTTGGTCTGCCTTGCTTTTTTTCACACCCTCACAGATACCATTCCAGTATTTCTTGCGTCCATCTGCCTTTCATTCTTCTTGTTATAATATGTTAACTCCAACTTTTTCACACGTACCGCTATTTCTGCTACTTTGGTCATGCTTCTTACCCATGTATTCCTCTTACGAACTTGTCTTGTTATACCAAGCATACATACATCTTTCCATGCTTCTTTGTTTGTACCTATATATATATATATCATCATTTTCAGCCGTTCACCATCCACTACTGGATCCAGTATTTCATTTTCAGCCGTTCACCATCCACTACTGGATGATTCCTGGGGCTTTTCTCGGCACACATTCTTCTTAATTCATCAGCCCACCATTCACTTGGTCTGCCCTTTTTCACACCCTCACAGATACCATTCCAGTATTTCTTGCGTCCTCTTCTTTTCACACATTCCTTTCCATCTTAATGTATTCCTCTTACGAACTTGTCTTGTTATCCCAAGCATACATACATCTTTCCATGCTTCTTTGTGTGTACCTATATATTCATCATTTTCAGCCGTTCATCAGGGCCTCTCAATCCTCTTCCATTTGGTCTGCCTTTCTTGATTTTCACCGCTTTTTTTTTCACATTCACAGATACCATTTCTCGCGTCCATCTGCCTTTCATTCTTCTTGCTGTGTGTCAACTCCAACTTTTTCACACGTACCGCTATATCTGCCACTTTGGTCATGCTTCTTACTCACCTTGTTCCTATTACGATCTCTTCTTGTTAGGGCGGGTTCGCACGACAAGGTTTTACAGTTTAATAGCCCGAGCCCTCGTTTTTGCTTTGCTTTCACATTCTATGGTTTATGGACGGGCTGGCAAAATACCAGCCCCTTGTAATGGGTGACGAAACTCGACTGATGATTTTTCGTAAAAACTAGCGAAAGAAGCATAGATTTCAGGTAGCAGCGTGGGTGGTCCCGGGAAAGGGAGCCGTCGCTCCAGTGGCAAGTACGGGCTGTAAACGGCGACCGTAGCCGTATCGCGGCTAAATCTTGACCATGGGAATACCCTCATCCAAAACAATGTATCACTGGAGTTACCCGGTGTATACCTGGAAAAAACGTGCCGTAAAACCGCATCGTGCGAAGCCGGCCTTATACGAAGCGTACGGAAAGATTAATACATATAAAAGCGGAGTGCGTGGCGTCTGCCACAACTGCCACTCTCGAGAGAGACTAACCCCACTCGCAGCCGGCTACCTCTGCCATACACAGTACAACGGCTTCGCGAACTGTCGTGCGTGTTGCTGGCTGTATAGCCACTGTACGGACTGTTGTTTCACAACGGGCACTTCAGTAGTAGTAGACGTGAAATAATTTTTCGATTCGGCCGTCAGTGGGTTAACACGCGTTGTGGGCGTCCCCCGAACAAACTGCTTGGTGTGCGATGATCGACAACAGTGGATAAGTCACGAGAGGCACCCACGCAATTCGACGCCGAGGTGTCGCCTGTCACTCGTAGGCGCCGCGGTGATAAAGTTTGAGAACGTGCGGTGAGAAGAACCCGGCTCGAGCACCCCGCGGTTCGACTGGTGTCACGCTGCGAATTAAATCTTGATACAGTGTCAAGGACGGTCGATGGAATGTGTGCGGTCAGATCGAATCAAAATGTGGAAAGCGAAGAGTCTCTCTCTCTCTTTCTCGGTCGATGTGAGCTTATATTAAAATTCATATTAAAACTCGCATTGTTTTAAATAAAATTTCGCCTGCGGCGCATTCTTTAAACGAAAATGGCTAGTGAAATTTTTTCAAAGAGTTGTGTTGATCAGAAAAGTGTAATAACTTCGGCGTTTGTAATGCGCGAACTTTGTACATACATATTATATACCTAGTAATCAAAGAGTGTTTAATGGCGATTATTTATTTTCTCAAATTTTTTCTAAGCAAACGGTCAGTGTGAGTATCAAACGGTCGTTGGCTTTTGACCGATACTATTAATAAATAATCTATTAAATATAGTTTTAGATAGTCTCTTTGTACATATAATACTGATCAAATTATGACCATTGTTAGTGTTGTTAAACCTAGAAATATTTACTTTTGCAAAATATTGTTCGAAAATGCGTTTGTATGATTAAAAACATAGACTCCCTGGATGAGGAAGTATTTCTGCAAAGTTTGATTAACGGGCAAATAACAAATAAAAAATAAAATAACGGGCAGAAAACAGAAAGACAAAATGACAGACTGGAAGAATTCAGAAAGAAAGATACAAATAGAGATAGAAAGAGAGACAGAAGGAGAAACAGTAAGAGAGACAGAAAGAGAGACAGAAGGAGAAACAGTAAGAGAGACAGAAGAGACAGAAGAGACAGAAGAGAGACAGAAAGAGAAACAGTAAGAGAGACAGAAGAGAGACAGAAGAGAGACAGAAGGAGAAACAGAGGGAGAGACAGAAAGAGAGACAGAAAGGAGAGAACAGAGAGACAGAAAGAGACAGAAGAGGAAGAAAGAGAGACAGAAAGAGGAACAGAAAGAGATACAGAAAGAGATACAGAAAGAGATACAGAAAGAGGAACAGTAAGAGAGGACAGTAAGAGGACAGAAAGAAGAGACAGAAGAGACAGAAGAGAGACAGAGAGAGGAGAAAGAGAGAGAAAGAGAGAGAGAGAGAGAGAAAGAGAGAGAGAGAGAGAAAGAGAGAGAAAGAGAGAGAGAGAGAGAGAGAAAGAGAGAGAAAGAGAGAGAGAGACAGAAAGAGACAGAAGAGGAGAACAGAAAGAGGAACAGAAGAGGAACAGAAGAGGAACAGAAGAGGAACAGGAAGAGGAACAGGAAGAGGAGACAGAGGACAGAAACAGAGACAGAAAGAGACAGAAACACAGACAGAAAGAGAGACCGAAAGAGAGATAGAAAGAGGAACAGGAAAAGAGATAGAAATAGAGACAAAGTGAAACATGTATAGACATACATAATATGGAATGGTAATGTATAGAGAACAAACAGTTCTGATACATTGCCCAATTAATCATTGCCTCGTTGGACTGTGAGGGGTTAAGTGTATATTGTACGTGATTCCGAAGACACGATCGAATTAAAAATGCAAACGACGTAATGTGATACCTCGCTATAAAGTGTTCGTTTTAGGTGAAATAACACGTACGTATGTATTTTTATAGCGTTCGAAATATGGTCGAGACAGGTCAATTTGTAAAACAATACAGTTTTTTCTCTGATGCCACTGATATAAATGGATATGGTTCGATTTATGTATGTATGTACATATTTACATATGTATGTTAGATATAACATTCAATGTGAAGTATTAAAATTTAAATATCAGAGTCATCAGTGAAAAAATGTTACCAAGTATGTACATATGTATGTATGTATAAAATAATAATCGTTAGGCAAAAGTTAAAAGAAAACCATTCAGAGTCAGAGAAGAAATCTCGTTATACGCGAACGCTCATTATAATGTTTCACTCGTTAAATCGAAGTTTGACTTTTATCTATACGTGTGAGACTTTCACCGTAATAATTAACGGTTTTGTTATCCGCTTTTACGAGAGTTTTATTATTATCGCTCGTATAGGTATTTCAAATACACGTGTAGTACACATCTACTTAAATTTTGTGGTTTTTATCGTCGGTAATTTGTAAGATTTTATCAGCACTTCCAACTGCATGTTAGAAATAATTGTATTCCAAAAAATAATAGCGTTTGATAATAGTTTTGCTGTTTCTTTATTTAAAGATGTACCAAAAAAAATTTGTTGTACATCTTTTGCACCAACAACATCACATCAAAATCATAAATCGGCGCGAATTCAAAATTCATAAACATTTTTGGCTTCTGATATTAAAACGCACACGATAATTATTTCAAAATATATAATTCATCTTACAAGTCGTGATATTTATTTCGGTGATTTTATTACATTTTTACATTAACTTTTCTATGCATGAGATACACAAGTTCACTTAGGACACAAAAAGCATTTTGTACATACATACATAGCTCACCTGATTTATAGCTGCGGCTGTTGATTGATATTTGCAATATTGGCGGCAAGTTACTCAAGTTTTTCGTTAGTAAATCAAAATAATAGACCTATAGGGATACAACATTCAAATTTATTAAATATGGCCTAAAACTTAATTCAAACATGTAAAGAAATGCGTCTCAACATAATGTTAGTATTATAATTACCATCTCTTACTAAATCACACATGAAATATTTCATCAGAACTGAATGAATACAATAGTTAAATTGTATTTTTATTCAATGTCTAAACATATCATCATAATTATATCCTCTCAAGATGACAGCACTCCACACGATATCTGAAGACTCCTTGAGTATACATTTTGATAAAGGATTATCCCAGGAACTGTTTGAGCAATGTAGTGGACTGATACTCTAACAGAAATATTATTATATTCACCTGTAGTCGAAAAAACGAATGTTAAAGTCGCCAGAAAAATGATAAGGAAAAAATTTTACAAATGACACATTTCGACTGCGATGAAATTTGTATTGTTGTGCGATGAACATTTGGCACTGTAGTCCATATTTTCAATGTGTTGTTTTGCTTAATAGCGAATTTTATCAATTATTATATTTATCATATGTTTAGTGTGCAATAGGCTATGAATGTTTCAGGCAAATACTTAGGTCACTAACGTATCAAAAATTTCCATATAATCTTCTTCTTCTTCGATGAACCGTAGTTTCCGCTAATGTATTCCGCTAACAATAAACATCCATTGATGGAATCTGATTTATAAAAGGTTTTTCTTTTATGAAGACTTTCTGACCGTAAGGGTATACTAATTTAATTATTCACTATCAAAGGTAGGCATATTTCGGATCTGCACCTAAGCGCGAGTACCTATCACTGGAGTATCTTAACCAAAGCAATAACAATAATAAGCATTGTATTCTTGTGAGAATTTCGCGGAAAACGTTCATGCTGGTAGTGCGCATGTTAATATGACGAAATGACACATTCAGTGTCTTCAGAATGAAAAAAATATCATTCAAAGGGCTATCAGACATTCTAGAAAGTCCTATTACTCCTATTAGGTTCTGAAAATATCCTACAATCCTCTAAAAAGCTATTAAACGATCAAGAGATGTTTTATAACCAAGAAAAAAAGAATAATCTTTTGGAGAATATTCTCGACTTACAACACGACCTGTGCTTAGGTTCATATTACACTGAGCAACAAAAAAAATACCCAAAGCGGAGTTGATCAATCTTTACTGAGTTTAACGAACTGAATTCGAATCCGATAATAATTTTTGTTGATATGCTTTCGTTAATGAGATATTTGCGATTTAAAAAATGTAAAAAATATCCCTTTTTTTTGGCTTTTGCAGTCTATAACTCAAAATATAGTATCGCTGTGCTCAAAGTGAGTATTGAAATCAATAGTCAGATATTTTTCTTATTGATTGTAATTTTGCATTGCTTTAAAATACTTATAATTAATTATCTAGCGAATTTTTAAAGTCAAAAATATAATTTTTTTACACATTACAGCATATCAACAAACATCATTATCGGATTCGAATTCAATGGATCAAACTTAGTAAAGATTGACTAATCTCCGCTCTGGGTATGTGATCAAAAAATGAACATCATATTATTATGAACAAACAGATTGGACTTTCTATTTCTCTGTATATGAGGATGACACCGATATTCCCTTCTTAATGCTCTTCGTACTCTGCGGTACTGATATACATAATAGGCAATTTATGTCTTCTTCATCTGAACTACTACTTGACATTATGCGAAAAAAAGCTTTGTGACTAAAAACTTGTAGAGAACTTTGCTCCGAATGATCCAGAATTTTGATTCAAAATTGGTTGTGTGTGTGACTAGTATGCAACTAGTCAACGTGCTATTTGGTGTTTATTTGGCGAGTTTTTTTTTATTTCACCACGTTCATCTAATTCGAGCGGCAAATTATTTTAAACTACGTTACAAGATGTTATCGGCGGCGCGCTTATTGATCATATTCATAGTAAAGATTGACCAATCTCCGCTCTGGGTTTTAAAAAACGTAATTTTTTGTTGCTCACAGTGTCAAGCGGTGATGTATTTAAGCCTAATACTATCTGAAAACAAAACTGGACTTATTCCACTTTCAAACGTACAGACTCATACATCAGAGTGTGCTTAATTAAGAAACGAACCGATGTCGATATTTCCACCAGAGTGGCAATTTTTAATTGGGATAGAAAGAGCGGGAAAATGTGAACCCGCATAGGGCGAGGTGATTACGTTTGCGACATCCCGTATAAAGCTTTTGCTGGCTTAAAGAAAATGCATAATTATTTCTCGTCTTTGACAAGCCAGAGGCAGAGAGCTGATACTACCAACGGAACATCGGCAGTGTTTCCCAAAGACCTAGCAAAACGTAGAATCGCCGAATTAACGAAAGCATTCGGACGAAAAGTCTTTCAATTAAACACGAACCGACGGATAGAATACCATCTGGAGTGTGCGACCGGCGTTCAATCAAAAACCAATTAATGGCGATTCTTCGTGAATGGAGCGGGGTGCTCGTCCTAGAATGGAATCAATTATTCCACAGCTTCTCCAACCCCCTTCCAGGCAAACCGGAAGTGCGAACGTAAATAGAGCGGGACGATAATAATTGGGCAACCCCACCCACCCCCCTGTCGACATGTCCCCAACGACATTATAAAAGTCTATAGAAGGAGAGCACTGGCAAAACGACGGGGGGTTGGAAAATCTAGAAATTAAATACTCTCAACTAGACGATATTGATCTTGGAAAGTGGGAGGAGGTTAGGGGAAGGTTTAAGTCAACTTTCTAGACCGTATTGAGTTTTTTAGTGCAGCGTTAAGTCGTCTTGGCGTGTTGAAGTATCGAACGGTTGGTAAATTATAGCGTAAACTTGGCACAACTCTAAAGTATGGTGATTACAATCGTAGATTGTTTAAAATGATTGCAAATGGAATACACCTACATTATTTATGAAAATTCAAATTAATTACAAATATAAAAGCACTACTTCCGGTTGGAAAAAAAAAGTTTAAAAATTATATTATTTTGAAGACGGTTACACATACTAAATATGCAAAATTTCAGCTTAATGTGTATCATAGTTTTGCAGGAAAAACCTTCCAAAGATTACACAAAAATTGGATGCTTCCGGTTGACGAGATTTTTGAAAGTCTTATAGATTGCAATGGTCGGCAAAAAACATATAAATATGAAGTTTCAGTTGAATAGGATAAATATAGCGTAAACTTGGCACAACTCTAAAGTATGGTGATTACAATCTTAGATTGTTTAAAAGGTTTGCAAATGGAATATACCTAGGTACATTATCTATGAAAATTCAAATTAATTACACTTTATTCAAATTATTATTATATTTATTCAAATTAATTACACATTGTGCAACAAAAAAAAAAAGCACGAAAAACCAAGAGTAAAAGTACTACTTCCGGTTGGAAAAAAAATGTTTAAAAATTCTATTATTTTGAAGATGGTTACAAAATTTCAGCTTAATTTATATCATAGTTTTGCAGGAAAAATCTACCAAAGATTACACAAAAATTGGGTGATTTTTCAAGGGAAGTACCGCTTCTGGTTGACGAGATTTTTGAAAGCCTTATAGATTGTAATGGTTGTCAAAAAACATATAAATACATATCAAGTTTCAGTTGAATAGGATAAACGGTTTTTGAGTTATTAGCGATTTTACACACAGGTACACAGACATGCAGACATTTTCCATAAATCGTGAAGACATGATCAGGGTACCTGATACAAATCAGTCAAAATCTCAAGGTCGAATTTTCGCACGATCACAATACGTTATCCGATTAGGATAAAGTAAAAACTACCGTAGCGGAGACAAGTCAATCTTTAGTGAGTTTTGAAATCATCTACCGCTTGAATTACACGCACGTTTAGATAAAAAAAAAAAATATTGAAATAGAAAACCAATCCGTGTAAACGCGATGAAATTAAAAATTGGTCGAATAAAATTTGCTAGATAAAGAATTATGAGTATGTTAAAGTAATGAAATATCACAATCAACACAAAAAACATCCAGCTATTGATTCCAATACTTTGAGCACAGCAATACTAGATTTTGAGTTAAAGACGGTAAAAGTAAAAATTGACCATTTATTTAAACGCTCATAAACAAAACAAAGAAAATCATATTCATATTCGGACTCAGCGGGTCAGAAATAATAATAATTTTTCGGTCTCCATTCGGGTTACTCAAAAACGTATTTTTTTGTTGCTCAGTTTACATTGCTCAATACGCAGTACAAAGTGGGCCAAAATAAATCACCCTATTTGTATCAGCTGTATCTTTTTTTATTCATTAATTTAAACATTTTTTTTTTACTTTTTATTAAATTAAAAGCTTTGAAAATTTATATTAAATTAATTAATTTTAAAATCAATCGCAGAAATTGTAATAATTTTTAATTTCAAATGTAGTCGAATTTTAATTATTTATTATTTATCGTTATTCACTTGTTTGTGTTATATTGATTCCATTTGATTGCTTCGTTACATTATTCCAAGGACTTTTTAATGAAATAAATTTAAAATTTAATTAAAAGTGACTTAAAATATCATATTATGCCTTTACGTAAACAATTTTATTTAAGGAACACATTTTCGTGTTATAAAATATAATATACTTACATACATGTACTATTTATTATACGGAGATTGAAAAATCACAATCGAATCGCTAAACGAGGTAATTTATTTTGGTCCACTGTGTATTTGTGTATACTATTACGCATATCATATATTAATAGGTAACGTTTCGTTGTTTAATTGTCAATTAAAATTGACACTGATGGATTATACACGTTCATCTTAAGACGTCGAAAACGAGTTCCGGTTTCCCATAGGCGTCAATGATTCCCCTACGACGATTATTAACCCATTACCGACCAATCATTCAATTGTTGCACACAAGCCACGATTTGCATACACTGTCGACTCAAGTCATTTCCTATTTACAGCTCGCGCACAAATTAAACACACCATTATATGAAGACAAATTAAAAATAAATTCGACACACATTGTCGACGCACTTCCTGCAAATAAATAGGTGCGAGATTAGAAAAAAAACTAACCGATCTTATAAATCTATGGTACTATAAATATTTGAGTAGCTAACTATGACTCAATTTTGTAAAATTCAAGCATCTGTGATAGTATAGAATTTGCGATATAAATTTTTATAGAATGAAGTAATAGAACACTTCGATGATTGATTGAAAATAGTCGACAAAAGCTCAAAAATTATGACTTCGGCGTATTTTAATAGGATTTAGCCGAAAACGTTAATGGAAATTAGGCTTTCAGGCACGAGTGAAACTTTAGTTAAATTTATATACGTAAGCCGCTCGTTTAAAAGTGCTCAAATATTTGATATTCAACAGGGCTTAATTATAATATTATTTATTGCGAGATTACGTCTATGAAGTTCATGCATTGAAATTAAAATATACATTCAATTACTTTCAACGGTGAAGAATTAATTATTCAAAGAAAATTTATACATTAGAATCAAAATAACGATATTGGTCCGTATACAAATATTTATCTATAAGGTTTCGGTGAAAATTGGTATTTAATTACAATTCTGAAAGTGTATACAATAAATTCACGTTAATAAATAATAATTGTAAATAAACACTTCATAATAATTTCTTGGAAACTTTGCAGACGACGCAGCATTAAAATTTCACCAGGGAATTTTTCCACGGCTAACTTTTCTAAAGAAAAACGACGAAAACAATGCGCAACGGTTCTGCTTAGTTTTTCCCGCCTGTTTTCAAATATTTTCTACGACTTAATTGGAAATGCGACCGCCGAGAACTAATTTAGTTAAGAACGAGCTTTCGTTTTAGTCCAGCATCATGCAAAAAGTATGATCTTACAATCATCCAGTACCTATGTAAGCTGTGCCGTCGTAATTTATTTTATTTATATAATATAGTAGCTAAAGCTAATTACATAATCCTTAACTAAGCACATATACAGACTGCCAGGAATTTATCAATAGTTTTGGAACTTCTAATTCCATCCGACAGTCTATTATAACAACAAATAATAAAACGATATTGTTTAATGTAACGCGAGCGTCTAATTTCGAATTGAATTGATGAAAATCGTCTCCTTTTCGGTTAATTGAAGCAATCAAACTATTTATTTTGGACAGTTTGCTTCAAAAAATCACAGTCGATCTTCGCTACTTTGCTAGTAAATTACTTTAATTGCGTCTCGAGATTCTTGGAAGGTAATTTATAATTTGTACATGTTTAAATATTTATTTTTAGACAAAATTTCTGTCCCGGTACACAATGGGTCACAAATCAACCTGTATATTTAGCGAATAATTAAGTACAATCAGATTTTTGGGCGCTTGAAATAATAATACAATTTTCAGTTCAGTTACATAAAACCTGCCAAACGGTAGAAATCAATGTGGTTCTAAATATTGTAATTATTTATCGATCAATATTATGTCGGCAAAGAAGATTACTATCTAAAGAAACTAAAATAATAATTTATAATGTGATTGTCAGACCACATCTTATGTATTCTGCCGTCCTAAGCCCACTTAACGTAACTGACAATAATTACGAAAATGAGTTATATGTGTTTTAGGGGCTATGGGGGTGTATTCTTGCGATTTTTCATATCAAAATTAATGTATCTTCATCCAAAAGTGACTTTTTTAAGCTATTAAATCTAACGTATCTGCATGCGCAGAGAAATAGTATCACCAATACTTAATAACGTATCCAACATTTACATAGAGAATTCAACGTATCTGCGTGCAGATACGTTTTTTCATCTAAGGATAATACAGTTACGTTAGTTTAGCTAAGGAGCTACCGAAGCATTTTGCTTAGCTAAAATAACGCAACTATTAAAATACATATGATTTCCTAAGCAAATTTAACGTAAGTGTAAAAAAGTGACGTAACTACTAAAGTATTCATTTTTTTTTTAATTTTCCTTAGAATTATCAAAACACAATAGAAAATAACCTCATGC
The DNA here is from genome assembly GCA_022651745.1 of Parapsyche elsis. NCBI lineage: Eukaryota > Metazoa > Arthropoda > Insecta > Trichoptera > Hydropsychidae > Parapsyche > Parapsyche elsis. The sequence goes on from JAGVSN010000016.1 coordinate 638,538, forward strand.
ACTAAAAAAAAGTTTAAATAAATCAGTAATATATGAAGAAAAATACAAATTTAGAATAAAACTTTCAAGTCCATTTATCTCGATATTGTTGTTTTGTCAGTTACGTTAAGTGGGCTTAGGACGGCAGTATTGTGGTTCATTATTAAATATGTTAGATAAATCAACTGGAGATAGATTACAAATATTAAAAAAATAGAGGTATGCTAGTATATAAAAAAGATGATGATTGAATTAGATTGATACTTTGAGGATTTGCATGTTGGTATTTATATTTAAGTTAAATAATAAAAATGTTACCATCATATTTTAGTAAATTTATTGTGTGAGGAATGGATGTATGTGAATATAATTTAAGGAATAAAAATTATTTAATTATAAAAAAATGTTAGAGTAAATAGAAATAGGAGAAGCATCTTGTACAGAGGTGTTTTGGAATATACATAATAGACTGCCGGGTGGAATTAGAAGTTCCAAAACTATTGATAAATTCCTGGCAGTCTTAACAAAACATCTCCGTATAGGTGCTTAGTTAAGGATTGTGTACTATATTATATAAATAAATGACGGAGTAATAAATAAAATGAAAAGTAGTTCCTATAAAAATAGATGGATCAACAACACCCGAAGATGGGGCAAATCGAAGCAAATTTATGCGGAAATCGGACGAAATTGTCAATTTTTAAATTAATTTTAACCCTTGGAGATGTTTATTATAGTCTGATGAGGATTTCAGCCTCGGGGTTAAATTGGGGGTGGTGGATTTTGGGGTAGGGGTGGTTTTAATCGCGTTAATCCGTCAACGGTGCCCGGTTGCAGTGGCGTAGTGTAGTGCGAGCAAACAATAATTAGTGCCGGTTGATTCGCCAGTAGTGCCACCTGGTGTGATGGTGGTGATGGTGATACCTTGCCACTGCTTTGCCACTGCTTTGCCACCACCTAGCTATCCATCCATCCATCCAACATCTGGTTAACTGCTTTCCACCGATCGCGTTAATCATCGCGCACGTCCCTACAAGGTGTTCGCAACACCGCAATTCGATCGTGTTCCTGATATCACATTAACAATTAAACGATTTAATGCCTAGTCAAAAAGTTAATTTACGAGAAAATTTGGGATGGGTTGCGTCACTTTTCGAACATCACTTAAATAATTTTTTTAGACAATTATTTAAGTGATTATTATTATTGTATCGACACTAGAGTATCGCCTATTGACGTTCAACGTTCATGTACTGTTGACATATGAATGGGCTAACAATAGTAGCAGGTGTGCACTGCCGTCCTAAGCCCACTTAACGTAACTGACAATACAACAATATCGAGATAAATGGACCTGAAAGTTTTATTCTAAATTTGTGTTTTTCTTCATATGTATATTACTGATTTATTTAAACTTTTTTGTAGTGCATGAGGTTATTTTCTATTGTGTTTTGATAATTCTAAGGAAAAATTAAAAAAAAACTTCAACCACTCTATTTGAAAAGAATGAATCTCTAACAATCTTATTTTATTTTTCTTTTCGGAGTCTTAAGAGTATGACCTCAGATGAGGGTTCCAATTGAACATAATGGGGTTGGTCATTTCACATGAATAATGATTATTTATTATTTTGAATACTTCAATTAAATCACCTCTTAATCTCCTCGTCTCCAATGTGGAGAGATTCAGTCTTTTCAATCTTTCATGATAAGGTAGTGACCGAAGTAAATATTGGATACGTTATTTTCGCTAAGTGTTGGTGATACTATTATTATTTTCTATTGTGTTTTGATAATTCCAAGGAAAAATTAAAAAAAAAATGAATACTTTAGTAGTTACGTCACTTTTTTACACTTACGTTAAATTTGCTTAGGAAATCTACTTAATTTTAATAACGTATGTAAGTATACGTGAAATTTGCTTAGGAAATTATATGCATTTTAATAGTTGCGTTATTTTAGCTAAGCAAAATGCTTCGGTAGTTCCTTAGCTAAACTAACGTAACTGCATTATCCTTAGACGAAAAAACGTATCTGCACGCAGATACGTTGAATTTGCTATATAAATGTTGGATACGTTATTTTCGCTAAGTATTGGTGATACTATTTCTCTGCGCATGCAGATACGTTAGATTTAATAGCTTAAAAAAGTCACTTTTGGATGAAGATACATTAATTTTGATATGAAAAATCGCAAGAATACACCCCCATAACCCCTAAAACACATCTAACTCATTTTCGTAATTTTTGTCAGTTACGTTAAGTGGGCTTAGGACGGCAGTACATAGGTTGCGGGTAAAACATTAAATATTAAAAAATTTATTCAAATTTTCAATGAAAACAGAATAAGTGTTTCTGAACTGACGGACTAATATACCCATACATACAAAAAAGACAGACAGGCAGAGATACGTTCAGACAGACAGATAGATAGACAAGATGTAAAAGAGATAAACATACATGCATACATACATACAGAAGTTTTAATATACATACCTATATGTATACTCGTATAGTAATAACTAGTGTAAGCCCGTTGAATATCAACGGAGCGCTTTCACATCACCCGCACTGAAAAATAATATTAAATTTTATAGTTTTTATAGTTGTTGCATAGATGGCGCGTTATAATACAACAGCGTAACAATTTAGCAAAGTCGCGAGCCTATTTATTATATAAATAGTCACATTGAAACCTGCCTATTATCATCTGGTTTGGCCCACCGCATAAGCGCTCTGTTCCGAAACAGTAGTACCGGGTTCAAATCCCACTTGTGCGACGTTTTGGTTTTTTTAAACTATTTACCGAGGCGAGCGTTATCAGCAGACAGACAGACAGACGGATTTCGGCTATTATATACATATATAATAATGGAAGTATTTGAATTTATAGATACACACATTTCCTTTTTTTTTTCAGTTTATATTCAATTTTATTAATGTACAGGTTGATGCCAAATGCGCTACAATAAATTCTAAAATATGACACGACGCATTCTCAGTGTGTGCAAAATGTATTTTTGAAAGCATTTTGACGTACATACATACATTCATATGATAAAAGATTCCCGCTAAAGCTTTTCCTTTACTAGACACGTGTCTACCACTCTCGAAGCGTTCCATCCGAGTTTTAAAATATTAATAAAAAAAATACATATGTATGTACATAATGCAAAACGTTATACGGTGTATTAATACAACTTCATACACTTACATTAGATAAGTGCGATTATAAATATTGAAATTAGCCGTGAGATATTGGGTTTTCATTCGAACTGATTGACGTTTCCGGTTATTTGGGGGGGGAAAAAAATCAGAGTGTTTCGTGAACACCCGGTGGCAGGTGATTAAAAACTCGTTGGTTTGATTTGTTGAGAGTAAATATTTGGATTGCTCGACGATGCGTGCCTCTGGAAAAGCTCTCGACTCACTATTTCCACTCGTCTGGTGCCCAATCTACCGAATCGACTGAACATATTTATCGAAATCGAAAATTGCACGAACTGTGTCTGTGCATATTTAATACCATTCGGATTATATAGATTTCGCACACTTCGGGCATAAAATGAGTTCGTTATTTAAAGTAGCGCAAATGTTGTGAATTTAGCCGAGAGGTTAAAAAAGAGCAACGAGAATAGAGTTTTGAATGAAAAACGTAATGGAGCGTAACGAGGGGAACTTTTTTGCGATAGAGGAAAAACTTGAGAAAATTTACTATTGCACCGTAGCACAATCAGAAATTTCAAGAAAATGCAATTTTCAAATACTGAATGCCTCACAGTAGGAAAATTTCAATTTTCCAAGTGCCGCCGCTAAAACTTTCGCTCTATTAGTTTCGATTTAATCCAACTAATTAAACTATTTTCAGGTTTATAAATACTATTTATAAAGAGAGGACGATTTTAATGATCAATTACGATATGTTTTAAGATCAAGAGAATTGTCGACTCTTTGGTGGATGTTTTATTTAAATTTTAACGGTTTCGTTGGCGATATTGATAGGCGATTATATGTATGTATGTATACAAGTATAAGCCCGTTGAATATCAACGAAGCGTTCTCATCACCCGTACTGAAAAATAATATTAAATTTAATAGTTTTTATAGTTATTTATTTATTTTATATAATATTAGCTAATTAGCTAATTTAACTTAAATCTATTACATATTTATAACAACTACATAAATCAATTACACATTATACACTATACTTATACATAACTACTATCTCTCACAGAGGTGTCTCCTCACACTTTTCAAGAATGCATCTATGGTCTTAGAAGACTTGACGCACTCCAGGAGGGCATTATATGTACATTAATACACCCCTGTGAAAAACACCACCAGCTGTCTTTGTTTTCCTTACTCTACCTACAACTAATTGGTTCTTATTTCTAGTACAATAACTATGAATATCACTATTTCTAATGATATAATTCTTAAAATAATTTGGCAATAACTTATGATCTAACTTATAAACAAAAGACAATGTGCTTAACTTTAAACAATTTCTAATACTCACCCATCCCAATTCATCTAACATACTTCTAATACTTTTTAGCCTACCAACATTCAAAATACCTCTCATAGCTTTATTTTGTAACCATTGCATTTTATCTAAATCTTGGCCACTGAACATATTATGTACAGTGACACAATAAATCAGATGTGGCAAGACAATTGTATTATAGACTAAAACCTTACTTTTTCTACTTAAAATATTTCTTAACCTACATAAAACACCAACTTTTCTAGCCATTTTTTTAGTAGTTGTTGCATAGATGGCGCGTTATAATACAACAACGTAACAATTTAACAAAGTCGCGAGCCTATTTTTTATTATATAAATAGTCAAGTTGAAACCTGCCCATTATCATCTGGTTTGGCTCACCGCGTAAGCGCTCAATGTACCGAATGATACCGGGTTCAAATTCTACTCGCACGACGTTCTGGTTTTTTAATTATTTACATCGGCGAGCGTTATCAGCAGACAGACAGACAGACAGACAGACACACAGACGGAATAGGGCTATTATACATATAATGGACGTTTAAAATTTGCAACGAGTTTTGATATATACATACATATACTGGTAGCTTTTTATTGCCGTGTCGTTTGCGACAAAAACGCGTCGATGCGATAACGCAAATTTGATACGCATACTTCGGCGCGACAAAAAGCAACCCCGAATAGCGTTTTAACGGTTAAACGTTGCGGTGTTTTCTCTTTTATTTTATTTTTTTTTTTTTGTGTCGTCGCGGCGACAGATGCAGAAAGAATTCGCACTGTTGGAAAAACCGGGGTGGGGTAAATTTCCCCGGAAAATCCTGAACATTTTCCGGCAACGCTTTTTCATCACCGACGGCGACGACGCTTCCGCGACGACAACAATTAATGAATTTATAATTGTTTCGCATTATTCACAGCTTTCCCCGACAGTTTTCCACGGATTTTCGCATTGTATTTCAAACTTGAGTTTTGATTGTCCATTAATAACGCGGTTCCATTTAAATGAAATGCATTTTCACTATACATATGTATGTACATATATATGTAGGTACATGAAACATTAATCTTTTTACATATGTATGTATGTATATGATATTAATTTTATGTCTTAATAAAGTCTTGTTTTAATGTACATATGTCTGGTCTGTCTATGTATATTTCCGTGTCTGTCTATGTCTTTCTGTCTGTATTTATTTTAATTGTATCGTTATTTTTCCCTCTGACTGTAATTCTATGTCTATCTCTCTATCCATCTGAATGTCTCTCTGTCTTCATTTGTCTTTTTATTTGTCTCTCTTCCTATATTTATCTCTTTTCTATATGTACTGTTTTCCACGGATTTTCGCATTGTATTTCAAACTTGAGTTTTGATTGTCCATTAATAACGCAGTTCCATTTAAATGAAATGCATTTTCACTATACATTTGTATGTACATATGTATATATGTAGGTACATGAAACACTAATCTATCTTTTTACATATGTACATATATGGTATTAATTTTATGTCTTAATAAAGTCTTGTTTTAATGTACATATGTGTGGTCTGTCTATGTATATTTCCGTGTCTGTCTATGTCTTTCTGTCTGTATTTATTTTAATTGTATCGTTATTTTTCCCTCTGACTGTAATTCTATGTCTATCTCTCTATCCATCTGAATGTCTCTCTGTCTTCATTTGTCTTTTTATTTGTCTCTCTTCCTATATTTATCTCTTTTCTATATGTACTGTTTTCCACGGATTTTCGCATTGTATTTCAAACTTGAGTTTTGATTGTTCATTAATAACGCGGTTCCATTTAAATGAAATGCATTTTCACTATATCTATAGGTACATACATATGTATATGAAACTTATCTATCTATACATATCTATGAACATACATACATATATTGTATTAATTGTATGTCTTAATAAAGTATTGTTTTAATATATGTACATATGTATGTATGTGTGTCTCTCTCTGTATTTTTATGTCTGTCTGTATGCTTCTCTGTATTTATTTGAATTTTATCCTTATTTGTCTTATTTCTATCCATCTGAATGTCTCTCTGTCTTTATTTATCGTTTTATTTGTCTCTCTTCCTATATTTATCTCTTTTCTACATATACATATGTCTGCCGCTTGTTTGCGTCTGGTTGTAAATTTCTGTCTATCTGTCAGTCTGTCTCTCTATTTGTACCTTTTGCCTGAGCCAAATTTTGCAAAATTAATAACGATCACGTGAGTGTTACGAGGTTTTCGAATGCTCTCATTCAAAGTTTAGTTTCTACAGCTCCAGCTACATAATAATAACAAAAAGGGGTTTAAATCAAAATTTATTGTAAATTACCAGTATGTTAAAGCACAATGATATTTGTGCCCGTGTCATTCATTGTAAACAAGTTGTAACTACATAATTTGTAGTGTAGTCAATTTGTAATGCAAGTGCAATGCGGTTTCGCACGACGACACCGAGTGCACAAAGTGACCAAAATGAAAGGAAAATTTCGAATTGAACTTTAAACATTTTGAATATGAATTTTGAAACATTTAACACATCTTTTTATGGGGGCGGGGGTGGATAAAAGTATGTAAATTCGTCACGAAGTCGTCGGCTTGTTTAGCATAATAACGATTCGAATTCCGCGGACGCCGTAGCCGTACACACGTATAAATGTCTGTTGACATAATGAAGTATTCTTGTGCATCGCTTTTGGCCTTAGCCGAAGAGAGAGGTTCTATTCAATGCTTTGAATCATCCCCGTTTGAACCGAATCACAGGAGACAATTATCGCCGATTTAATTTACCCGACGAGGGGTGGGGCCGCAAGCGAAATTGTCGACGAACGCAATATGAATAATAAATAATACGCAGACTGTCAAATTTGTGATAATTTCACTCCATATATAATATTCGAATGTTTATACGTTGTTTTAGTATAATATTAAATAGTTTAAATACATAGAAGTTTATTCAACTTTCGATCAAACTGAAGACAACGCGTCGCGCTGATTTATTTATTTATATAAAACTAGTTGAATTGCCCGGCGTTGCTCGGGTGAGTGACATTTATTCTCCAGTACAAACAAAAATTGAATGAAAAATTGAAACAAATGAAAACATTTATTCACCAGCTCAAAAAAAAATTGATTAAAAATTTTGTATATGGGGGCCCGTTGACCCCCTGATCCGACCCCTTCCAAACCCATCTAGGGTCTGACTTAGAGTATCATGAGATAGTATATCAAGTTTGGCGGTTCTAAGTTGAAAACTGTAGATTTGCATAGCGAAACGACAAACAAACAAACATTTAATTTTATATAGTAGATACATATATGTACATATGTAGTAGCTAAAGCTAATTACATAATCCTTAACTAAGCACCTATACAGAGATATTTTTTAAGGCTGCTAGGAATTTATCAATAGTTTTGGAACTTCTAATTCCATCCGGCAGTCAAGTATGTATGTATATTCCAAAACACCTCTGTACAAGATGCTTCTCCTATTTCTATTTACACTAACATTTTTATAATTAAATTATTTTTATTCCTTAAATTATATTCACATACATCCATTCCTCTCACAATAAATTTACTAAAATATGACGGTAACATATTATTATCTAACTTAAATACAAATACCAACATACAAATCCTCAAAATATCATTCACATTCAACCAATCTAATTCAATAATCATCTTTTTTTATACTAGCATACCTATCAACATTTAAAATACATATCAAACCCCTATTTTGTAATATTTGTAATCTATCTCCAGTTGACTTATCATACATATTTAATAATGAACCAAAATACGCATCAGATGTGGTCTGACAATTACATTATAAATTATTATTTTAGTTTCTTTATATAAAAATTGACCGTGTAAGTTAAAATCTAACTTATCATCCAATATTATACCCAAATAACGTCATTGTATTGAACGTCGTCGATATCAGCTTAAATTTTGATTATTTTGTAAAGATACTTGCATTCAATTGAAAGAATTTAATTTTTCATTATATTAACATTGCCGTGAAAAAATCAGTTAATTTTCACACAAAATGTATCGTAATTTCGTCGGTGTTTTTGAGAAGCGCTGTCGCACATTTTCGCACATGAAAAGCCCGCAAATTTTCCCCGATATACCCGTGAAAAATCAAAAAGGCACAATTCAATACGTCGCAGGTAATTTGGTTCGCAAACAGGCGCTGATTCGAAATGTGCGCGAAAACGTTTCGTTTTTTTTTTTTTTTTGTACGCTCCGTGAATAATTTAGCGATTCGACGACGCATAAAATGTTTCAGAAAACGCACAAAAGCCTCTTTTTCCCTCTCTCTCTCCACTTCATTCGATTTGCTTAACAAAGCCATTCGAAATATTAAATATTCACTTTTTTCCTCCTACCCCCCCATGAATTTACGGGGTGACGCGCGCGCGTGCGACTGCGAAAAACCGACAATATTTACACTAATTCGTCAATGAATTCAAAAAGTAAAAATACCTCAGGATGCTGCATACCATTGAGTGTTTAAAACTGACAAAAAATAAATTAGTCCTTTGAGAGAAATGTTGTTAAAAAAATATTTTCTCCGCGTCGTATTATAAGACCATCGTTTATTCGGGCATTTCGTGTGACGACGTTTCTTTTCACGACACTGTTCCCTTATTCAAGGCTTCAAATTAAATCGGACGTGCTCCTAGAAAGGGAACGCGAAAGAAAATGGACGAGCTTTACCCCACATTCGCTCCTCACACGTTGTTGGTGTAAAAAAATGAAGAAAAAACGAAAGCTTTTCAGTGGGATTCTGGGGATTTTTTAAGCAGCGTGAAATAAAGTGTATTTTCTCGCCTCTTTTATGCGCGGTGCACCGTACAAATAATCTCCATTATAAATACTTCAATCCAATTTACCTGAAAACGTTAACGCTGCTGAAAAATACCCGTTATTATTATTGTAGAACGGCGCTCGGCGCAAAGCCTTTGAATGGCGTGAAAATACTCTTTTTTTTTTTTGCTTCAGAAAAGTAGTTACCCACAGCCTGTTATTGATCGAATCAAATAAAACATATTGAAATACATACACAAACGAAAACAAAAATAAAGCACACCACCGTGCGACGCATTCAAAGCATTTCAATAATATTATAAACATTATATGTATATATATGTAGGTACATAATGAATAATGGTAAGGTCGCGAAAGTAACTTCACAAATCCCATCAATAGCAAAATGCACGACTACATTACATATTAATTACTTAATTTAATTCCCCGACTTTGTTATTTATGACCCGCTCGAACCCCTTTCGCGCCGATTAATTATATTTGCACGTGAATTCATACGGAACATTCAATAATAAATTATAGCATATATTTATAATTAGAGTCGAGAGTGTACAGGGAAAAAGTTTGAATCTTAAAAGTTAAGCTGCCAGATGAAAAGAGCGATATTTTCCACGCAAAACAGCCTTTGAATATTAATGCTCATTTACAACACTGCTCCTATACCTACATATGTATATATGTACATACACAAACATTATTATATTTCAAACGAAAATATACTAGAAATATTCTTCCAATTTCATATTAGCACACAATGAAAAATGTTATCAAAATTTTATATTACACTATGTATGTAGGTGTATTGTACGCTGGTCTGATCAACTGGCAATACTATGTACATCTTTCGATTTCTCTCTGCATGTATGTCTGTGTCTGCCTGTCACTCTGTATTTATTTGTCTCCCTGTCGTATGTATGTCTGTGTCTTTCTGTCTGTGTCTGTCAGTCTATGTCTGTCAATCTGTGTCTGTCAATATGTGTCTGTCAGTATGTGTCTGTCAAACTGTGTCTGTCAGTCTGTGTCTGTCAATCTGTGTCTGTCAATCTGTATCTGTCAGTCTGGGTTTGTCAGTCTGTGTCTGTCTGTATGTGTCTGTCATTCTGTGTCTGTCAGTATGTGTCTGTCATTCTGTGTCTGTCAGTCTGTCTGTTTGTACGCAAATTGTTTAGGCTAAACTTTACAGAAGTACTTCATTTGTCAATGAATGAAAAATCAATTCAACATTTTGTATGACAGGTACGTTCGTTCTCAAGTGGCTTGCAAGAACGGCAGGATCATAAGAAGTACCTCTGAAGAGTTGGTGATCGATTATTCAAAACGGTGTAAGTATAAAGAACAGACAGACAGACAAGAATTAAATTTTATCTGCATAGATTAATATTAAACTGGGAAAATTCGTATACACGAACGATTTGGGCGTGTATTTCAGAGCACGGGGCAATTGCCGGAGAAAGCACCATGATTTATAGCCCGTCCAGAAATCAATCCATTATTCCCTTTGTCCGTTGAATAATTGCGGCGATCATTTGTTTGATTTTCGGGATTAATTCGGGCGCATGTTTCGCCCGGGTAAAATTAAAAACAGTATCGATTCGAATCGGGCGCACATTTTGTCTCGTTTAAAACGTTTGTTGTTGCTTTCGCACCGAAACTTAACTCGAAAAGGCTAAAATCGAGCAGTAGCGACGCTGTCGTTATTTAAATTTTTATTAAATCTCGAAATTTTCATATACATATATATACACGAAATTGGTACGGAATTTTCCGACGGACGCATTTTGGGGAGCATCTGTCGGCCACCCTCTCTTTATGAGGGGTTTGCCATCCCTCTCTAGCTCACTGTTTTCATATGGAAAATTTGTGTATTCGCGTCTCACTCGCACGGTGATCCATCACCGCTCTCGACTGGTAGCGACTTACTACCCCACGAGGCTTCTCAACATTTCCAAACTGCAATAAAGTATCATCATTACATTTTACCGCATCGAGAATCGCGCTCGAAAAATTAAGTACACCAAAGGCGAACACTTGAACTGATTTTCGCCGATTTAACTTTAATCCCGGGATCAAAACAAAGCTTTGTACGGCAGCTAGTTGAAATAATAATGACCTATTGCACTCGAGTACTCCATATAGGGGCCAGAATTATAAGGATAACCTCTGCAAAGTTTAGTCTAAAAGTGTATTGTATTCATACATACATATATCATCATTTTAAGCATGGCGGATCTGCATCCAGTTAACTCCGCACATTCTTTTCAATTCATCAGCCCCATAGTCCACTAGGTCTACCTTGCTTTCTTTCACATCCTCTTGGATTACATTCCAGTATTTCTCGCGTCCATCTGCCATCCATTCTTTTCGCTATGTGTCCACTTTAACTTGTTCATACGTTGCGCTATTGGTCATACTTTTTACCCATGTATTCTTCTTGCAATATCTTCTCGTTACAACGAGCATATATCTTTCCGTGTGTCTCTGTGTGCACTGGATCTTGCGTAACATTTTTGAATTTAGCATCCACGTTTCACATCCATACGATATACATCGTATGCCTTCCTTTTTAAGCATATCGGATATGCATCCAGTTAACTCCGCACATTCTTTTCAATTCATCAGCCCCATAGTCCACTAGGTCTACCTTGCTTTCTTTCACATCCTCTTGGATTACATTCCAGTATTTCTCGCGTCCATCTGCCATCCATTCTTTTCGCTATGTGTCCACTTTAACTTGTTCATACGTTGCGCTATTGGTCATACTTTTTACCCATGTATTCTTCTTGCAATATCTTCTCGTTACAACGAGCATATATCTTTCCGTGTGTCTCTGTGTGCACTGGATCTTGCGTAAACATTTTGAATTTAGCATCCACGTTTCATATCCATACGATCGTATGCCTTCTTTTTTAAGTCTAGCTGATCTGCATCCAGTTAACTCCGCACATTCTTATCAATTCATCAGCCCGTCGTCTACTCGGTCTACCTTGCTTTCTTTCACATCCTCTCGGATTCCATTCCAGTATTTCTCGCGTCCATCTGCCATCCATTATTCTCGCTATGTGTCCACTTTAACTTTTTGACACGTTCCGCTATATCTGCCACTTTGGTCACGCTTCTTACCCATGTATTCCTCTTACGAGCATTCATATATAGAAAAACGTAAAGTGAAAAACACAGACATACAGAAATCCTCGGAAATACTGACAGTAAGAGGCATGCATATGTACATACAGTCTCCGGCCAAGATATTAGGGACACCTTTTAAATTTCATAAATTCTACTGTTACTAGTATGTATATGTATGTATTATCAGAAGTAGGTTTGCGAATTAAAAACAAATATGTATTTTTATTGTTGCTTGGTTTATTTACAATATACATAAATATACATACACATATAAAAAAAATGCATTCATTAATATTTTGTGCTGTTAGCCTTATTTTTTAGGCAAATACATAGATTCTCTTTTAAGCACACTCTCAAAGGATTTTCTGTTTTAAAATGGATAAATTAGAACACGAGATTGACAGACAGACCGACAGACAGACAGACAAACATAAAGACATACACACATACATACGGACAGATAAACAGAGAGACATACTCGTACATACCGATATACATACATACCTAATACCTAGTGATTAGGCTCAAAGCTCACTACCGCTCTTTTGACTTTAGAGCGTAGTATTATCACTTTGAAGTAGGATTTGTATTTTTCGGCTAATACACGATTACAATGACATTATTCCGAGCTTTCGTCGGTTATTTACGCGGCTAAGAGTGTTGTGCAATAATTGTATTAAAATGTTGCAAACAGTTTTAGAAACGATGCTCTTTGCCACTTAATGGCGTTTCGCTAGAAAGCAGATTAGAGCTTGAATTTTTTTCTTTCAGCTGCACAAAGTTTCAAATGCTGAAAACTTTATGAATACATCAACATCATGATCTGGCACTATCCTAATTTTTCGTCCAAAAACCGTCACGAAACACTTTCCGGAAAAAAAATTTAACAATACACGAAAATTGTACAAAATTCTGAATTTTCCTCGAAAAAATTCACTATAGCAATCCACACACTTTTATAATAAATCTCTTAACATTTTCAATTAATTTAAAAGTATACGATTTTTATTATTAATGATTGGCCGTTGAGCTGCTTCATCCGGTGAGATTTTCCCGCTCATCGGCGGAAAATAATTTCCTGTGGAAATGAATTTCGTCACTGCTTTTTATTTTTTTATTGCCCGCGAAAGTTTCCCGTTTTTAACTGGCAACATTGCTATCGGTCGTTGTTCACACGTAGCACTGGTTCGGAAAAATGGAAGTCGCTGCTAATTCAGGGGTCGTCAACTGAAATATTGTCGTGCAAATTAACGAACGACATCGATGGTTAAGTTCTGTGTAAAGTGTATAAAGTGTAAGTGTGTAAAGTGTAAAGTGTAAAGTGTAAAGTGTAAATTGTATAGTGTATAGTGTAAAGTGTAAAGTGTAAAGTGTAAAGTGTAAAGTGTAAAGTGTAAGCTCTGTATAAAGTGATCTAAATGGATCAAATTCAACATATGTACATATGTAGTTATGACGAATCGGGGCAAGAATTCTACTGAAAGCTTACAACTCGAATATTTTGTATTCAATTGATAGCTATGTATGTACATAAGCTTATTCAAATTCCTCTGCACTTACTGCATTTTGAAAAATTTACCAAACAAACATTCAGCATTGATCTTTTTAACCCACTCCACGCAAAACGCCACATCAATCACATACAGTGAGCAAGTGAGCGGCGCCAGCTGTCGGTGTGAGCGAGATCGTTCGCTTGTCGCCTTACCGCCGCGTATTACGTCCATACACGCTGCACGGACTGACAAATTACTGTACATGGACACAACTATATTTGTACACCCATTACATTGTTTAATAACGGTCCGTATTATTCGAAGTACATATATATGTATGTACATACGAACGTATTATTAAAATCGATTGTGAATGTGCCAACTCCCACTGTCATGTCAGTATGGCCATTGTAGTATGTACATTCACAATCCATTTTAAAAATACGTCCGTATGTACATACAATGTACATTCATGTAGGTACGTCAAATAAGACAGACCGTGAATGGCCACCATAAGAATGGACACTCCATCAGCAAGTATTTATTATACAAGTGAAAGTATAGTAAACGAATGAAACCATCAACAACACGTCCATACATTCGCTAATTGTTATACATGTGTATGTACATACATACATACATATGTACATTAACATATTATGCATATATGTATATGTACATATGTTACAGCGAAAGCTTATATTTCAAGTGAAAATATATTTTCACTGGCGTTTCGGTGAAATCATATGCAAGCAGATTTTCACCAATAGATATATTTTAACAGATACTCACTGGTGAAATTATATTCGTTTCCGAACTGTCATTGAAATTAAATTTGACAGTTGTGAAATGACCAATCTAATCATATAATCTGCTGAAATAGTCAATACTAGTTATTTTGTCGCTTCTTCTTTTAATCGTACCGTGGCACTTTTACTGGTTAGTACCAATTATAATTTACAATGAGTCTTTGTCGATGTTATATAACATTTGACTTATAATTGGCGGTTTAAGAAGAAAATAGCACGTGTTGCTTACCCTTACAAGATAATGCGAGTGAAACGTTACAAAAAATTTGGCAGGACATTTCGCGCGCTTACAATGAATTAAAGTTTCAATGATTTTATAACAATTGAGAATATTTGAATAATTGACTTATATTTAAAGTGACAATAATATTGTTCCTACATGGGCGAGTACGACCATGCATTCGGAATCCTCAAATATAACAAGTCACAAACACATACGTTTACTTTAATATACTGTCACCGATACTGAGCAGTGAAACTGTAAATTCATTGTTTGATACATTTTCAGTGTCTGAATTGGTAAAAAAATATTTATACCAGTGAATATATCTATGTATATTTTCACTTGAAATATGCTTTCGCTGTAACATATACATACATACATAAACAGTCGACTTGAGGGTCATGCAGGGTCTTAATATGATGAAATTTTTAACTGTATCATTTGCAATTTATCCACAGCATGTCTGTCTATAATTGCAATTTTTTTTCGGCTCGTCTACCGATGGTTTAGCTCCCCTGGAAGCGATGCAAGCGAGCGCGACACCTCGATCAATAGCCGCCTAGGTGAGTTCTCCAAATAATATAAGCAAAACAACGCACGAGTCACATTGCACGACGTGCACTTGTCGTGCACAAGTGCATAAAACAGATCAGATTCGGAACAACGACAATACAGACACTAAAAACGAATCCAAAAAATAAAAAGACACTAATACACACTAACAAAGTACTATACATTTGAAGCGAGCATATCCCCTCTTCCGCGTATGAAAGTTTGCGTGCTTGAAAACGTTACCTCGTCCACCAATATGTTGTATTATTTACTCGAATTTTTCTTTTATTTGAATGCGAGCGTGATGAGCGTAAATCCTGTTGCACGTGAAAGTGCACTAGAAAGAAGGGGGGGTTGGGGGGGTTAAATCATAGCAAAGTCTGCATGCACCTGAGAGAATTGCATCAAAGACATCCCCAGTAGTTTTACCGGGGAATAGACAGACACGAGAATGTAAGAACACCTTTATGTGTGCGCAGTAACGAGTTGTATTGAAATCGTGTTCACTTCGAAAGCCATAATGAAGTTTTACTGTGACTTATGTACACATCAATGGGAAAATGCATCCGGTCGTACCGAATTTAGCAATGTGTCGTCATTATAATTTCTATTGAAAATGTTTCCAATTCTCGGTGTGTATAGTTTATGCTATCTTGAACGTAACGCTTCGTATTTGAAACTGGTGTAAGCCCGTTGAATATCAACGCGCGCTGAATTTTAAATATCGTAATATCGTAATAGAGATCCCCATTACCCAAGTCGATCGATCCCCGATACCCACTGGAAAAAATTTTTTTTTTTACTTTACTATTTATATTATAATTATTAATTATTATATATATAATAGCCGAAATCCGTCTGTCTGTCTGTCTGCTGATAACGCTCGCTGAGGAAAAAATGGGAAAAAACTTGGCAGAACGAGTGGGGATCGAACCCATGACCCCAGGCTCGAGTTACTCGCACTGATGCTATTCGCTATCGCCCTTTGTCAATTTAGTCCTTTTTTTTTTAAACATTACCTATAATTAAAATAAATAGGAAATGAGGAAAAATAATTAAAAACCAGAATGAGTGGGGATCGAACCCGGGACGCCAGGTCGGGAGTTACCACGCTAACGCATAAGCCACGGCTCGTTGCTAAGATAGTTTTTTTTTTTTTTAAACATTACCTATACAAGCGATCTTGACTGCTTTACCTACATACCTACCTACCTACCTACCTATAAAAACTATAATTTTTTTTTTTTTTTTTACTTACAAAATTATAATTATTATATATATAATAATTAATAATTATAATATAATAAGAATAAGGTATAAAAAAAATTATCGACCTGGTTATTAATTAAATTATAGAAATTATCATTACCGTTGGATCAATTAGATGGCGCTATAAAAACTATTATTTTTTTTGTTACAACTCACTTACAAAATAGCAGAATAATTAATAATTATTATAATAAAATAGTAAAGTAGAAAAAAAAATTTTTCGCGCCATCTATGCAATATTAATATTATTTTTCAGTACGGGTGATGAGAACGCTCCGTTGATATTCAACGGGCTTACACTTATAAGTGATTTTGTAAAAATCAAAAAATAAATAATAGTTTTTATAGCGTCATCTATATGTAGGTAATGTAGGTAGGTAGGTATGTAGGTAAAGTCACGATCCCTTGTATATAGGTAATGTTTAAAAAAAAAAGGACCAAACCGACAACTGATTTTGGCAGATTAGTCTGAGGACGTTCTTCCCGAGCTTGGGGTCCTGGGGTTGATCCCCATTCGTTCTGTTCGGTTTTTTAATTAGTTTTCCTTAGCGAGCGTTATCAGCAGACAGACAGACAGACGGATTTTGGCTATTATATATTTGAAATGTTGTGTATTATAAAAAATAGCTTTGCGGTCAATACGATACTTTGAGTATTCAAATAGTTTTAATTTATTGTAGTTTGTCGTATAGGTAAACGAAATTCGGCTGTATTATTTATTTATTTATATTATACATATAATAGCTAAAGCTAATTACATATTCACCTTAACTAAGCACCTATACAGAGATGTTTTTTTAAGACCGCCAGGAGTTTATCAATAGTTTTGGAATTTCTAATTCCATCCGGAAGTCTATTATATTTCAAAACACCTCTGTATAAGATGCTTCTCCCATTTCTATCTAATCTAACATTTTTATTAATTAAATTATTTTTATTCCTTAAATTATATTCACATACTCGTACATCCATTCCTCTCACAATAAATCTATTGAAATATGATGGTAACATATTATTATCAAACTTAAATATAAATACCAACATACAAATCCTCAAGCGGTTGGCTAGCCGCTATTAAACCATCTCGTGTAATAGGCGCTAGTAAACTATCTGGCTTTTACGGCCGAGCGAGTGAAGTTCGAACGATTGAACTTTACTCGCTACTATCTGACTAGTGTAAAATCGCTTTATTTTGACAGTTTGAGGTTAAGCGGTTCATTTTCAGCTCCCAAAACACACATGTATATGAAGGTTCGGTAAAAATTGTATTATTAAAAAACGCATATTTATTTTTTAAAATGTATAAAACAAGTTGACGACAGCTCCACTAGCGAATACACTAAACACGTGTAATATGATTACTAGCTACTCGCTACTAGCTCTACGTGTCGGCTAGTAAACTAGCGATTAAACTAAACCCGCTTTAAAGTATCATTCACATCCAATCTAATTCAATCATCATATTTTTTATACTAGCACACCTATCAACATTTAAAATATGTACATCTCATACCTCTATTTATTATAATAAAATTTAAATAAACTGCTCGAGTGTTGGTAATGGAAATGATGCACATTGGTAAAACAGTATTTTACCTAGCTTGAGTGTTCAGAATTTTGCATGCGAATGAATTATATCAATAGCGTTGACTTTTACAGATTAATATTTGACATTATGAAACGAGAGAACGTACATTTTTTCTTCTCAGACTATTTGCAAAATACGGAACCGTCTCAGTTCACTCGAACGTGTTTCGAAGTCGACGCAAATTGAATAGAGAGACCGATATCAATTTTTTTTTCCAGCGCGCAAAAATAGAAATAAAATCAGTCACAGCCAACAGCGACGGTAATAACACGACGAGCGTTTGGTTTTTTTTTTTTATTTATTTTTTACGTCGCATTTTTTCTCCGTTCGATCTTAGCGAGGAAAATTTTAAATTGGATGAACAGCGCCGAAGATGGCGTTTCGGGGGCGCGCCGGTTATTGCATTTCCAAATCAACGGAGCTGGCACAGACTGAGGAAATGGAAAAAAAATGGAAGATTATCGGGAAATGGGTGCAGCCGATTATGTCAATCAAAATGAAAGGAAGTGTTCGTAAGGGGAGGAAGGGGATCGGGTGAATTTTCCAGCTTCCCATTCACTCTTACTACGGTAACAATTTCGTCTTCTCGCGTTTAATTTCCGGCGACGGCGGCGTCGAAACTCGCAGAAATTTGAAAGTTGCGAATCAACGTGAGCATGAAAATTATATTAAACGTAGAGGGGATAGGGGGGGGGAGGGTGAATTTGGTGAGAGGAAAGCTCTCAGCGAATTTAGAAATCATCAAGTGTGAAGAAAAACCAACTGATTTTCCAATACATGAAATGATGTATTAACGTAAGCTTAAAACTTTTATTATCGCTATAAGCTATTTTCAACACAATAAGTTCAAACAATAAATAAAATTTCATAATTTACTTCATGATTCAATCTAAATTTTCACTATTTTTATTGTGTAAGGTGAATCAATCAAATTATTCATAAAACCCAAAGTGACTGTATTTTAATTTAATAATTATATTATTTAATTAATTTTTATTTTAGACTAGCTGACCCGGCATGCGTGGCAATGAAACAGTATAGCCTTTGGATAAAAAATCCATTTGATTTTGAAAGCCCTGAATCAATAATTGAGTTAAACTTTGATCCTGAAGAGGAGGCTGAAGAATTATTTTCTGCAATTAAATTTTTTAACATTTTGGATTCAGATTAAAGGAGAATTTTCACTTTTAAGTCAAAAATAAGCCTTTTACTTATTTGTGTGAACTAAGATTTTCCACGTTATCTCAATTAAAATCAAAGTTTATAATTGTAAACTAGTTTTATCCATAAATATGCATACATCATGTATCAATATGGACAGTTTGTTTGATATATATTTATATAGGCATACTGGGTCGCAATACAAAATGCAGTTCTTGCATTGGGCGGTAGTGAAAAAAGTTTGAAAAACGCTGATTTAGCTCGTGTATTACTTTATTAGTCTCCTTTTTTCTGTGTTTGATGTAAGCTAAAAAATTTCATTTGCATTTAAAAAATTCAATAAATGCTACAAATCTTATAATATGTACATCGTATGCGTTGCACTTTGACTGCAAAATTTCAATGTAGGAATTCAACACGTTGTAATTGTGTCTTCTAGGTTTGAGAGCCACTGGTATGGACGATATTTTTTCGATGCCAACATAACCCCGCACTCCCCTCTCTACACACCCCTTTGCGCTTTTCTATGTACAAGACATGAAAGTTTCATATAGCGCTCGAGCGCAAGCTTTCGTTCGTTCGACTCCTCGTGTAAGCCAAGCTTTGAGCTAGCTTTGCAGAGGTTCCCAAAGGTGTCTCGCGAGGGTTCTCCACTGTTCAAGGGGGCGTCGATGAGGGTCGCGACCCCAAAACAGGTGGTGGGTGTGGGGGTTAGAAAAGGCCAGACCGCGCCACCCCCCCCAGCAAATATTTATTTTACGCAAAGCAATTTCATATAAGTGTGTTTACACGGGAAACCTTTCACGTGGAAAAATATTGCTCAGCGCTGAAAAATCGAACGTCGCTTCTGAAAAAGCCCTCGATGATGTTGATGATGATGCGCTTTGATTTTCAAACGAAATCGCGACCGAACTTGAAGCGCATTCGTTCTCACAGGTCAAAAAAAAAAAAAACGATAGACGTTTTGTATGCGAATAGATTGGTATAGCCTGACTTCAAATACTCGATCTGTTACGATTGGTCACACTGTCATTAATATACTGTCTATTTAACACTAGTGTATGTAGTTTGATTTGAAGTAGGTATACCTGTGCAGTATAAATAAATATGTATAAATAAATATTGAAACCCAAACTGCACTCTCTCTTGTTAAAAAAAATACTATGGTCGAAATAAAAATGTTGTATCAAATAAGATGCGCAGGATCATAAGAAGCACTTCTGCAAAGTTTGATCCTGATTAGTCAAATCGTGGAAACCGGAAATGTACGAGGAACAATTATTATTGATATTAATAACTATTCCGTTTGAATTTCCACGGATTCCGTGCGAAATTCATCTATGAAAATCTGTCAATTGTACCGCACACACTGGCACGACTGCGGCGCCATTCAATACTCAACGGCCGAATAGAGAAATACCATCTGTAACCTCGCTTTCGGAACGTTTGTATTTCACTCACGATTCTCAGATGAATGTTTGCCGCATATTTATATGAATGATTAGTTAAATACTTTTAATTGTTGAATGTAATTTATAACGGTGTGTCATCAATGATCGGCTGACTGTTGACAAAATCGTCTGGTTTCTGTCATTCTAACATAACCTATCAAGTCAGATCGTACAGGATGTGATACTTTTTCACCGTCTCCAATAGCTTTTCCTCAAACGTCGTCGAAATTGAGCGAATCGCCGAAAAAATAATGTTCAACAAATTCCGTTGCGATTTCGTGCTCTTTTCTGAAGCAACATTATTAGTTCAGATGGGAATTTCTGAAAACATGTATCGAATTATGCACACTATACATAGTATACATATCATCATCATCATCATCATCATTTTCAGCCGTTCACCATCCACTGCTGGATGAAGGCCTCTCCAATCCTCTTCCATTCTTGTCTGTCTTGGGCAATCTGCATCCACTTGACTCTACACATTCTTCTCAATTCATCGGCCCATCTTCCACTCGGTCTACCTTGCTTTCTTTCACATCCTCTCGGATACCATTCCAGTGCTTCTCGCGTCCATCTGCCATCCATTCTTCTTGCTATGTGTCCAGCCCTTTTTCACTCTCACTGCTATATCTGCCACTTTGGTCATACTTCTTACCCATGTATTCCTTTTGCGATCTCTTCTTGTTATGCCAAACATACATCTTTCCATGCTTCTCTGTGTGCACTGGATCTTTCGTAGCATTCTTGAATTTAGCGTCCAAGTTTCACATCCATACGTCATAACTGGCAGTACGCATTGGTCGTATGCCATCTTTTTTAAGCATAGCGGAATGTTGGATTTAGTATACATACATATATTGAATTTAAACTCTTATTTAGGTTAATACGGCTACCTTTGTATGTATGTATGTATGTATGTATGTATGTCTATCGACACAATGCGAGAAGTTTCAGGATTCGTACCGAAATTCTCGTTGTGCATTCGAAGGGTAAAAGGATCGTATCTCATTGTTCGCTTTTAGAGAGGTAGTATGCCAGGAGCAAAACAGTTTGGGAACCATCGGTCTAGACGATGTTTCGGACACCTTTGAAACGGGAAAATTTACGAGTAAAACCCCGCATAGTTTGGCGCGTTTAAAAACGAAAGCGCA
Source organism: Parapsyche elsis (assembly GCA_022651745.1). NCBI lineage: Eukaryota > Metazoa > Arthropoda > Insecta > Trichoptera > Hydropsychidae > Parapsyche > Parapsyche elsis. Next base: position 660,689 of record JAGVSN010000016.1, read on the forward strand.
ATGGAATTTTCCGACGCGGAAAATTCTTTCGCGTCTTCGCACACGCTCGGAAAAATCTGCATACGAAATCGAAAAAATAGAATAGAATGCATTCGCATTTGTAGCACGATCGTAAATCAAAGTCGGATTAGCCGCATCGCGTTATCACAACCCGCACAAAGTTTTGCACCCGATTTTGGGGAACGGCGCGCGGGACTTAATGTGTTAATAATTAAGTTTATTTAATTTATTCGGTTTGTTTTCGAATTGGAAATGTTACTCCTATGTTGCGTTGTAATTATGAGAAACCCATTTCAACTTTTCGACCGCGAAAAGTTAGCTGAAATTCATCGCAAATTAGACAACAATCACGGGTTACGCATAAAGTGACTGTACGCCGACGCGCTCAACTTGAAATCGAATTATGTATGAGAAACTTCAGCGAATACTACTTTTTATTATTTGATTGCTTTCTCAGATGTTCCGAGAGTTATAAATCGGAACATGCGTATTTACTTATGTCCATGTGTGGCTCAAAAGATCCGTTTGAAAACAAATCGCACGGTCAATATAAGGCGACGCCATTAGCGGTATAAACACGCGCTCTGACTCCCCGTACAGTAAACTGATTAATCAAACACAGATGCGAACGATTTCAAGGGTTGTCGATCGACAATAGGCTGTGAGCGAAAAATAAAATAAATAAAAATTCCGAAAAATGGGTCACTCGACCCGCGGATGAAAAATCGCGGAAAATTTTCAACGCTGTCATAAACAGATTCGCCAAAATTCGCGCGCCGAACGAAATACCCTACCCCCTTCAAAGTCGCGTACAGGCGTTAAAAATTAATAAAAAAATTATTTTCAACATTTTTAAAATAGTATTGGGATGTGCCTTGTACAGGTAAAAAGCCAAAATATGCGGTGGGGAAAATTTCTAAATTTTATTTCAACCATACATATGTACATTACGCGAATCGTTAGGCAAACTTTAGCTATTCAAATTTAATATTTTCGTTCATATCTATGCACTAGTGTAAACCCGTGGGAATATCAACGAATGTTTGTGTGGGTGAGTATGTGTGTATTTGATAGTTTTTATAGTTGTTTCATAGATGGCGCGTTGTAATACAACACGTGACAATTTAGCAAAGTTGCGAGCCTATTAAATTATTAATATTGTCAAATCGCAGCAAGCCCGTCATCGCCTCCGTTGGACGATAGTGTTAGCGCGATTCATTTCAACTTGGTGATCACGGATTCAAATCTTCGATTCGTGTCTTTTAATCTTTTACCGAGGCGAGCGTTATCAGCAGACACACAGACAAACAGACAGACGGAATAGGGCTATTATATACATGATAGTTGATTGAGGTCAGTACTTTATGTCTGTATGTACATATGTCTGTCGGTCTATTTATTTTATTCACATTTGAAATTTTGTTCCTAAAGTATCATCGCCAGAAACACTATCGTTATTGTTGGTCCATTAATATGTCAATAATAAACACCCGGTGATTATCAACGGGTAATACGCAATATTTTATGACTATGAAAATGTGCGTACCTAAAATTGATTTTTTATACTTTTTCATTCAACCTCAAAATGACTATTCAATATAATTTATATAACTTTTCCTTAATATTACTTTAAAAGTATACCATTGCACACTTTGTACAATTTTACTCTTTTGGACCGAATACATTTTAAAATTTGCAAAACCCTGATCGTTGAGCATCATAACTTCTACACGGTCAAACTTGAAATAGCACGCGATGTAAATTTGTGCACAGCATTCGTTCACAAGTATAACAAAGTGCACTAGTCCATTATGTTCCGAGAAGGAAGTCGAATCCAAACAATGCAAAACAAAACAGAAATTTCAACGGGCAAAAACTTCAACGAACTATTTATTACAATTATTTCCAGCAGACTGTGAACGCGAAATATGGTATACGCACGTCGAACGAAACGGTCAAATTCGGAAATCTTTTTTTCCCCTATTATGTACGTATGTATGTCCACACACATTCCGAAATACAATAGCAGTACTTACGGATGATGTTATGGCGTGTAAATCAATACCGCGTGTAGAGAAACACGACAGGGACGCTTCTGTATGTATTTTATTTGATTAGAAACAGTATACGATTCCCTAATAGACGGAGTCGAAGGTGCACTCACGCTCTGCGGTGCAACCTAATAAAGTTTGCAATCCCGATCCCTATTTTTCGTACGACGAAACAATAATAGGAGCAGACAAGTCGATGGGGAGTACTCTCGAATATATTTCTCGTCGAGGGTGAAAATGGCTGTGGCTCTCAAATGTGCATTTGTGTCCATTATCGACGTCGTATCAATGACATATATGCGCTGAAAGTGCCATTTTTATTATTGCCAGTGAGTGTACTAATGCGAGCAGTTGTTCCGTGGAAACGTTTTGTGGAAGGAAAAAAAAAAGCCAAACGCGTCTTTCTTTGTGTCTGGACGAATTTACGGGATGGTCGTAAAGTTCACGGCTGTTATAATATCGAAAATCTATGTATGTACATGCATTGGGAAAACAGTGATGCAGCAGCAGCAGCAGCAGGAAATGCGTTTTAGTAAACTTTCATAATGTGAGATGAGGTTATTTCGGGATCGGTATTGAATGGTCGAAGAAACAATTCCTGAAGACCAGATTGCACCAAATCAAACTAACGATGAGGTGTCTGGTGTTTTATATTGTATGTACATATGTGTATTTATTTACGTAACAAACAGCTTATAGTGTACAATATAAAATACTATTAATTTCACACAATACACTACAGCCAAAATAGTAACAAAAGAACAACAGATCAAAACAAGAAAGGAACTTAGGAGTTATGGCTGGAAAGGAACTCAAGCAAAGATAATCTAAAGGAGGGCAAAGAATCAATATGTGCCGGGATTTCGTTAAATGACGAGCAGGATCTATAAATGAAGGAGTTTTGTGAATAATTAGTGGAACAAAGATTCAAATGAAACAATGGAGGATTTCTGACAGGTCTAGGGGGCAATATAGAAGGATCCTACTTATATTAGGTAAGGGCTATCTAATAAATTATTTAAAAGTTTAAATACAAAGCAGAGATCCGAGACCGTCCTCCTGGTTTGCGGGGAGACGTAATCACGATAATTTGAGGAAATGGAGTACGTATGGAACTTCTTATTAATTTTTTACAATTTATTTATGGAATCTTAGTAAAACGGGTTCCATATAGTACTAGCAAATTCCAGGTGACTTTTCACAAATACATTATATACATAGTAGAGACACTGTGTCAAAGGAAATACTATGAAAGCAAATCTAATACGATACGAGTGAGTCAAAATCACGTTCAGATCTATTGGAATTCGTGAAAAACGTTCAAAAGCGATATATTGGCAAAATATTGACTAATATATTATGTACGTAGGTTCATAGATTTTTTATTAAAAAATTTACTTCTGATACTTGAATACTGTTCACTAATGCGATGAAATGTTCTAGATTGTTTTTCATATGTGAATTTTCAAATTATGCCACATTCAAAATAAATTATTTGCAAGGCAAATCACTTTTGAATAATAATTCATTTTTAATTTTATTATTTATTATAGTACTGGTGTAAGCCCGTTGAATATCAACGAATGTTTGTGTGGTGAGCATATGTGTATGTAATAGTTTTTATAGTTGTTGCATAGATGGCGCGTTATAATACAACAACGTAACAATTTAGCAAAGTCGCGAGCCAATTGAGATATTATATTGTTAAATCGTAGCATAGCCTCCGTTAGGTGATAGTGTTAGCACGACTCGTTCCAAACTGGTGATTACTGGTTCAAATCCCACTCGCGCGCGACGTTCTGATTTTTTAATCATCAGACAGACAGACACACAGACGGATTTCGGCTAGTATATATATAATTGCGCAGTTGACAACTATGTAATTGAGGCTATTTATATATGAATGAACTTACAGTAGCGGTTATATTGAGTCAAGTTAGGTTAAGTTATGGAAAAAAAGTTAAAAATAAAAATTATCAAATTTTCAATGAAAATAAATGTGTTTCGAGCGTACAGACTTATGAACAACGATTTTTATATACATACATTTTATATGGTATATGTATGTATGTATGTTACAGTCAAAGTGTGAAATTCCCACATTGTATAAAATGCCTACTCATAGCTCGAGTGTTAAATAAACGAATTTTGCTGATCGAATCATTCTGTATCTCATCAACCGCACCCTGATCCCGAAGAATAATTTGAACCATTTTCTATTAAAACTTTACATTTTCATACGTGGTATTTCTATTTCAATTAATGAAGCGTATTTTAACAACTTTGCACTTTGTCTAGCCATTTTGGACGTTGTATTTTATTATACATATATGTATGTACATACATACAATGCGGCATTTCACCCATACAATATTATTAATAACTAGCTGACGTTCCTAGTATGTTTGAGCCTAGTACCTAGTCCTAGTCCTAGTACCTAGGACGCGTGAGCAGGCCCGTTCCCGATCCCGTTCTCGTTCCCGTTCCAGATCCCGTTCCCGTTCCCGGTTCCCGGTCCCGATCCCGTTCCCGTTCCCGTTCCAGATCCCGGTCCCGTTCCCGATCCCGTTCCCGTTCCTAGTACGTTATCTGACGCGTGAGCAGGCCCGTTCCCGTTTTATACCGATTTTTTTTCACAGGAACCATCCCCGCCATGATCACAATAAGTCCTGAAAGTTTCATCGCGATCGGTTGAGTGGTTTAGGAGCCTATAAGAGACAGAAAAATAAACAAACAGACAGACAGACAGACAGACAGACATTGATTTTTATATTAATAATAATTAGAAGTTTTATTGCAATTAAATTGCAGTTCGCGACCCACCACACCGTTTTGAAACCACTGCGACAGACGCGACAGGGAATCGTTTGAAAATATGGATAGATTGAAACATAGCTAACTGTTACGTTTGTAGCATCGAATACACGCTACGCACATCGGTACTTACATATGTGTATGTACAGTATGCAACGTGCAAGTTTCCTATTCGGGAATAGTAATTGGCGTTTGTTGGCCCCGGTACGTTGACGACTGATGATTCGCCAGGAATCCAGCTTTTTTTTTATTATTATTTTTTCCCCATCTCTTTGACAGCACTCTTGCCTCTCTCCTGCGATTGTCTCGTGGCTCCCTCACCCTTCAGAGCACATGTCCTTTGACGCGGCACGTCGTTGTCGTCGTCGTCTTGCTAATTAAAAAAGAAATTACCGTCTCAAAACGGGGTAATAAGCCATCCCGATGCTTTGCCGACGTCCATTGTGTCCTCGAGTGCCATGAAAGAAGTGCACCGGCTCATCAATTACCGTTGACGATGGAAAAGTGTATGAAAAACTCCAAGCTCATCCACTGGCAAATTAGCCTCGACTTCTTTCAACGACCGTCTCCTTGCCGTTATTGCATTGCGGCACGTTTGAAATTCCACAGTCTCTCGTACAAAGGGTATCAAACACACACATGTCAAAGAGGACTTGGCCACAATGCAGATGCGAGCACCACTAATGAAAATCTCATTCATATTAGTGTCGAGTGGATTTTCACAAAGAAAAATGTACTCATTAGCGAACGTGAGCGTGTGATGCAACAAATTATGTACATGTAAATGTGTACGCGTTCGCGAGCATACTTCGTGGTTTTCGGCTCGCAGTTGGTTGCACGGCAAGTGTGTACATGGCGTCCACATTAGCGTGCAGTACATTACACGCTCATGTTCGCTAATGAGTACGCTGCTTAACAAATTGACTATACTGGATTATTTTAAAAGCTGCTTACTATACACTGTCAAAAGCGAGAAAGACCAATTTGGCTATTGTATATTTATTTATTTATTTTATATAATATTAGCTAATTAGCTTATTTAACTTACATCTATTACATATTTTACACTATACTGATACATAACTACTACCTCGTTCCCGATCCCGTTCCCGTTCCCGTTCCTAGTACGTTATCTGACGCGTGAGCAGGCCCGTTCCCCTTTTTTCCCAATTCCAGATCGCAGTTCCGTTTCCGATCCTGATCCCGTTCCCGATCCCGTTCCCATTCCCGTTCCTAGTACGTTATCTGACGCGTGAGAAGGCCCGTTCCCGTTCCCGTGCCCGTTTTATCCCGATTTTTTTTTCACAGGAACCATCCCCGGCATGATCACAATAAGTCCTGAAAGTTTCATCTCGATCGGTTGAGTGGTTTAGGAGCCTATAAGAGACAGACAGACAGACAGACAGACAGACAAACAGACATTCATTTATATATATATATAGATTAGCTAATAAACTAATTTAACTTACATCTATTACATATTTATAACAACTACATACATCTATGTACTTATACATATCTACTATCCCTCACAGAGGTGTCTCCTCACACTTTTCAAGAATGCATCTATGGTCTTAGAAGACTTGACGCACTCCGGGAGGACATTATAAATTAATACACCCCTGTGAAAAACACCACCAGCTGTCTTTGTTTTCCTTACTCTACCTACAACTAATTATTGATTCTTATTTCTAGTACAATAACTATGGATATCACTATTTCTAATGATATAATTCTTAAAATAATTTGGCAATAATTTATGATCTTTTGGCGGGTTAGAGTTTGTGTTTGTCTCAACGTTGCCAGAATAACCATCGTTGACCATTTCCTGCAGAGAAATTCTCAAAAAACAAAATCATAGTAAGCACCTCTGCAAAGTTTGATCCCGATTCTGTCAACGGTGTGGGAGTGTACATACACACATGCGTATATTTTATTTATCTATTTTACGAAGCGTTCGGATATACAGACTTTATTTATTTAAGATTGCACCTTTGGCATCACTGTACGTCGCTTTGCACGTGATATATTGAAATTAAACATAATGCTTTTATTGCAAAACTTGGAATATTAGGGTCGGCAAACTCGTCCCAAAGTTCGTCGAATAGTTTCACCTCGGCGAATTTACCTGTGCACAGTCAAAGTTCTCAACCAACTATTCCTCGACTACATACATATATTTACATATGCAACAATGCAGACTTTTTCCAGTCCGTTTGCCAATTAGACAAAAAGCAGGGCTGTGGAGGTGGTTAGAAAATATCTCAACTGTGACTCCGACTACTGAATTTTTTAGAAACTTGACTGACTCTGGCCGACTCCACAGCTCCGATTGAAAAACGGATCCGTTAACTCTGTGAAAAGTTTCTGGCGATCAATTAATTCTAATGTCGCCACTTCACATTCGCGCGAATGTTCGTGTAATTTTCGCGCGAATGTTCGCCAACCGTAATGTCGTCGAATGCTGACGAGCAATCGCATGGAAGTAACTGAATGTGTGACACTGAATGTGTAGGGGAGGTCCGCCATCTTGCTTTATTCGCGGTTGCTCCGCTTCGAGTGGGGCAACCGCGAACATTCGTTCAACAATGCGTTGGCTCAGGCCCTCCGCACACGGGGCGACTGGTTTGCAACTCAAGTTTCAAACTAGTTGCATACTAGTCACACACACAACCAGTTTGGAATCAAAATTCTGGATCATTCGGAGCAAAGTTCTCTACAAGTTTGTAGTCACAAGCTTTTTTTTCGCATAATGTCAAGTAGTATGTAGTTCAGATGAAGAAGACATAAATTGCTTATTATGTATATCAGTACCGCAGAGTACGAAGAGCATTAAGAAGGGAATATTGGTGTCATCCTTATATACAGAGAAATATCAAGTCCAATCTGTTTGTTCATAATAATAATATGATGTTCATAACACTGATCAACAAAATACCCAGAGCGGAGATTAGTCAATCTTTACTAAGTTTGATCCATTGAATTCGAATCCGATAATGATTTTTGTTGATATGCTGTAATGTGTAAAAAAAATATATTTTTGACTTAAAAAATTCGCTAGATAATTAATTATAAGTATTTCAAAGCAATAAAATAGCAAAAGTATGTGACTATTGATTTCAAAACTCACTTTGAGCACAGCGATGCTATATTTTAAATTATAGACCGCAAAACCGAAAAAAAAATGTATATTTTGTACATTTTTGAAATCGCGAATATCTCATACACGAGAGTATATCAACAAAAATCATTATCGGATTCAAATTGAATGGGTCAAACTTAGTAGAGATTTAATAATCTCCGCTCTGGGTTTTAAAAAACGTGATTTTTTTTATCACTCATTTTTTTGTACTTGTGAAGATACATACGTGCAACCATGCAACTCAACTGTTTTGTAACTGGAAAAAACGATCGCACGCAACCAGTTGTTGACTGATTTGAAATCAGTTTGGTTTCAGTTGACTCGTGTGCAAAGTCATGCTCAACTGTTTTGCAACCCGAGTTGCTAAACAGTTGCCCCGTGTGCGGAGGGCCTTAAGCGTGAGCGACCTCCTACACACGAATGCTCGGGATTGCTCGTCAGTGCCCGCCGAATGTAAAGTGGCGGCATCAGTGTAGCCGCGATCAATTATCCCTGCGATCAATTTCGCATCAAATGTGCAGAGGCGTATATTATGTATGTACGTCGACAGTATTGTCATAATGTCATGGGGTTAATTAATATGCGTGACGTACGTACGCGAAACATAAACGGTTAATTATTACGATGGGGACGTATATACATAGCTCACGCTCGTGTGTAATTTATATTTTTAATTGTCAGGTGAATCTGCAATGCAAATTCGATTGGCAATGTCTTTGTGCAAAATTTGACGAAGGGCTAAAAGTCAAATGTGACAGCTCGACGGGGGGGTTCATGGGGTGAAATTCACCCCATCGTTTGTGACAGGAGATGCGATCATGCGGAGACACCCCACAGTGGAGCGCGAATCGTCCGAGCCGCGGATGCAACTGTCATCTGTCAGATGAATGGATTTTCCGCTTCGCAATGCGGAATTTATCGCTATATAGCACAATCTCGTGTAATATTAATTAAATATTAATTGCGAGTGGTGGCCGAGCTGAGTGGTCTAACCATCCAGGCATAAAATTTTATTTTAATTTTTAATTAATTCCAACCGTGGTACTTCAGGCTTATCATTTGTATTGAATCGTCATCATCATCATCATCATTTTCAGCCGTTTACCGTCCACTGCTGGATGAATCCTCTACCATTCCTGTATGTCTTGAGCAATCTGCATTCAGTGGACTCCACACATTCTTCTCAATTCATCAGTCCATCGTCCACTCGGTCTACCTTGCTTTCTTTCACATCCTCTCGGATACCATTCCAGTATTTCTCGCGTCCATCCAATGTATTCATCTTACGATCTCTTCTCGTTATACCGAGCATACATCTTTCCATGGTTCTCTGTGTGCACTGGATCTTGCGTAACATTTTTGAATTTAGCATACACGTTTCACATCCATACGTCATAGCTGGCAGTACGCATTGGTCGTATGCCTTCTCTTTTAAGCATAGCCCAGTGGTCGGGAACCGGCGGCTCCGGAGCCGCATACGGCTCTTTGTATGAAAATCTGCGGCTCTCGCTGTCATCCAACGTTTTGCGTGAAATATAAAATGTTGACACACAGTTTACACAAAATGAATCCCATTTCCACAACGTAGTGGCTATTAAATGCTTTAAGATAGTTTTTCAGATTAAACTTTATAATAATTTTTAGTAATAAACTGTCAAACTTTAAGAAAAATCACGAGGACAATCTATTTCTTACTGTTGTTAATGATTAATGAGTAACATTTTATTTAATTTTGAATATATGTATAATCAGAAAATAATATGTTGCGGCTCTTAAACCTACCAATTTTGCAAGGTTTTCCCTAATTTGGCTCTTAGCTCGAAAAAGGTTCCCGACCACTGGCATAGCCAAATGTTGGATTTAAAAACAATGTTCATTCTTTCAAAAGCACTCCATCCTAGTTTCATATTTACAAATTGTTCTAGGTTTATATTGAATAATACTATTAAATATAATTTGACAGCACTTAATCTGCTTCGATTTAACTATCATTAGCTAAAATTGTCTTCAAATAAATATTTTTAAGAGTCTACCTGTCACAACCTAAATGCCAAAACACCGCCATCTCGATCTATGTACAGCACACCATACACGTTACGGCACATTATCATATCTCGAGCTGTCGAATTGACTCAAACCGTAACCATATCAAGGATTCACGCTTCATGTACATATGTATGTATGCATGTACACTCAGAGCAAACCTAAGCTAATCTAACCTAACCCTTTTTAATCTAACCTAACTTAGCTTAATGTAACCTTAAAATGTATTTTTAATTTACATACATACGTATATATTTTCAGCATACATTTCATACGAAAAGCATGAAAAGATTTTAGTTTGGAACGTCGAGAAGTTATCAAAAGAGGAACGCGTAAGTGAGAAGCATGATCATGGTGACTAATTTTATTCTAGCGCGGAATCAAAGCTTCAGCAAAACAACAAACATAACGAATAACAATTCATCTTTACGACAAGTTTTTGATCGCTGACATAAAAGGTTTCCGATCACTTCAATATTATATATATATATATATATATATATATATGTATGTATGTACATACAACCCTGTCAACGAGTCGCAAATAGAGAAAACACTCTGGACACGGCACAAGTTTACAGGCAAAGCCCAGAATACGTGATACGAATTGTAGATTCCAAAAAAGAAATGTGTTGACAGCAGGGACCGACTTTACCGACATTCTAAAGCCGCTTATCCACACACACCCACAATTTTCATATATGAAAATATTTTTGAATTTTACTAGCGGTGCACACAGAGGTGTTCGTTATCGAACCTGCTAGAAAGCTCACACTCGCGAGCTTCCTCGCGACAATCAGGCTTTGATCGTCGGGGGGGGAGTTCCATTAGTAAGGGCGCCACATTTCCATATTTCAGTGGCGCATTTCCTCTAAGAGCACCGCGTCACGTTGCCGAATGATTAATAGCCGACGAGCGTGAGATTGGTGCCAAATTATTCGGCGCCCTAACACTGCGCTTCCTCTTTAATAATTAACTTTTTCATACGCGGTTCGTTTCGCATTACCCCTGCACGACTAGTCGATTAATTTGTCCTCTTGGATGTGCTCACGCGAAGAGAACGCACTTTTGAAAGGCGCTCGCACACCTATGCGGATTTCGCGCGAATTTCGCAATCAACGGCCGAATAGTGAAATGCTATAGTGCGCGTGCGCATACTTGGTACGACTGCAGCGCCATTCGACACTCTACCGTCATTAATATACTTTACTAGCTGACCCGGCATGCGTTGCCATGCCCGATGCCGTTCCCGTTCCCGTTCCTAGTACGTTTTCTGACGCGTGAGCAGGTTCGTTCCCGATCCCGTTCCCGTTCCCGTTCCAGATCCCGGTCCCGTTCCCGATCCCGTTCCCGTTCCTAGTACGTTATCTGACGCGTGAGCAGGCCCGTTCCCGATCCCGTTCCAGATCCCGTTCCCGATCCCGTTCCCGTTCCTAGTACGTTATCTGACGCATGAGCAGGCCCGTTCCCGTTCCCGTTTTTTCCCGATTTTTTTTTCACAGGAACCATCCCCGGCATGATCACAATAAGTCCTGAAAGTTTCATCGCGATCGGTTGAGTGGTTTAGGAGCCTATAAGAGACAAACAGACAGACAGACAGACATTGATTTTTATATATATATTTAACACTAGTGTATGCAGTTTGATTTTAAGTAGGTATACCTGTGCTTCTTCTAACTGCGTGTATTGAAAATGGTGAAAAACTCGAGTGGCACCTACATATGTAAAAATATTCAAACCCAAACTGCACTCTCTTTTGTTAAAGAAATACTATAGTCGAAATAATAATGTTGTATCACACTTAAGTACCAAATAAGGTGCGCAGGATCGTAAGAAGCACTTCTGCAAAGCTTGATCCCGATTAGTCAAACCGTGTGGAAAAGTACGAGGAACTATCCATTTGAAAAAAAAATTGATACCTATGTATTATTAAGGCGCTCGCACACCTCTGCGGATTCCGTGCGAAATTCATCTATGAAAATCGCACTGGCAAGTCTGTCAATTGTACCGCACGCACTGGCACGACTGCAGCGCCATTCGACACTCAACCGGCGAATAGCGAAATACTCACCTCGCTTTCGGAACGTTTGTATTTCACTCACGGCTCCGACACGGACTCCTCAGATGAAGACGAAGCTGTAATGGTTAGTTAAATACTTTTAGAATGTAGAATGTAATTTATTTATAACGGTGTGTCATCAAGGATCGGCTGAATCGTCTGGTTTCTGTCACTCTGACATAACCTATCAAGTCAGATCGTACTGGATGGGATACTTTTACACCGTCTCCAATAGTTTTTCCACTAACCTCATCGAAATTGAGCGAATCGTCAAAAAAATAGTGTACAACAAATTCCGTTGCGTTTTCGCGGTGTTTTCCGGTAGGAAATTCGTTGTGGTGTAGGCAGCGCCATTTGCGGATATGCGATACAACTCCCCACCATGTCAAACGCGCGATGTCAATAATGTTACGCAAGATCCAGTGCACACAGACGAGCATGGAAAGATGTATGTTCGATATAATGAGAAGAGATCGTAAGAGGAATACATGGGTAAGAAGCATGACCAATGTGGCAATGGACACATAGTGAGAAGTATCGATGGCAGATGGACGCGAGAAATACTGGAATGGTATCCGAGAGGATGTGAAAGAAAGCAAGGTAAACCGAGTGGACGATGAGCTAATGAATTGAGAAGAATGTGTGGAGTCAAGTGGATACTGATTGCTAAAGACAGACAGGAATGGAAGAGGATTGGAGAGGTCTTCATCCAGCAGTTGATGGTGAACGGCTGAAAATGATGATAGAGAAACAAGTAGAAGGAAAGGATAATAGAACGGTCTGATTCTACAAACTATGAGGTCATGAAAAGAAATATCATTAGCTGAAATATTTTGAAAAAAGCTCGCAGACAAGGATTTAATCCTTAATTACAGAGAAAGAAGGTGTCCCAATTATGTACTCTTTATAATGCGATTGTTGTTTTTCTGTCTGAAAGCTTTGAAGGAAAACATTGTAGAAACTAATTAAAGTCTAAATGCGGTCATGTACAAGGAAAAGCGTCACTTCCGGTTGACGGAAAATTATGAAAACCGCATCAACCGAAATACATTACCAAACTTTTAAATTGACTAACAAATAGTGAGTTAACAAATTATGAGTAGGTGCATATTTATTTATTTATTTATAAAAAATATGTACCGCTGTGGCATTACAGGTTTCCCCAAATCGCCACAGCGGCAGTTACATATAAAGAAAATACACGAAAAAGCAGATGCATATCTTTACAGTAAAAAAAAAAAAAAAAAAGGAAAAAAAAATAACAACAATAAAAAATAACATATACGAACATACATAATAAAAAAAAATTTAGAAGGAAATAAAAATAAGAAAAAAAAAAATAAAAATAAAAAAAAAAAATCAAAAATAAAGCTGAAGGAATGTGGTAAGATGTTGAGGGCTAATATTAAAATGTCAACATCATGCGCAACGTCATTCAGTCCCCTGATGGCTCTGGCGATGGGCGAGTAATACAGCACACCAGTTCTCGCCCGGACCGGAGAGAACAGTTGTCTCGAACGAGATCCATGAGGATGCTCTGGAGCAAGAAGTTTAATCTCCTCTAATATTAAAGGATTAGAGATGTCACCTCTTAAGAGTTTGTGGAAATGACAAACGAGGTGAGCATCTCTTCTAAACTTTAAAGTTTTATATCCCACTGCTCCCAGAACAAAAGCACTGGGATAGAGAAAGGGATAATAACCGAACTCTCTCATATACAGATATCTCAAAAATTTCTTCTGGATCCTTTCAATCTGTATAGAGTATGTAATGCAACTGGGACTCCAAATAATGGAACCAGATTCCAAGATGCTGCGGACTAATGTGTTGAAAAGGAGGCGCAACACTTTCAAATTGTTAAATTGAAGAGCGTTACGCATAACAAAACCTAGCATCTTCGAAGCCTTATTACATATGTTCGATATGTGCAAAGAAAATCTCCATCTGTTCTCAAATGTCACACCAAGATCGCACGTAGAATTCACCCTGTTCAGCGTAAAACCTCCTAAACTGTAAATAAAAATTGAAGGAGAGGGTGAACGTGTGTACGATACGACATGACATTTAAGAATACTAAGTGGCAAACAATTAGAGATGGACCAATCCCATAACGACTCTAAATCATCTTGTAAAACAAGTGAGTCAGAGATCGTCCGGATGCACCGGAACATCTTCAAATCGTCAGCATAGAGCAAAAAAAATTTGAATTAGAGATGACATTATGAATGTCATTGATAAAAAATGAGGAAAAGTAGAGGTCCAAGGTTGGAGCCTTGCGGCACTCCAGAGCAAGTGGGATACTCAACAGAATAAGTATTCTGGAATTTAACAATTTGGCGACGGTCGCTCAAATAACTGACAAAAAATTTGTGAGATTATCCGAGAAGCCAAGATTGATCAGTTTGCTAATAAGAATGCCGTGATCTACCTTGTCAAAAGCTTTTTTCAAAATCAGTATAGATAACATCAACTTGCACATTATTATCTAACGATTTAGTGATAAAGTCAGAGAAAGAGAGGAGGTTAGTGGTCGTTGAACGGGCCGGACGAAAACCATGTTGCTGCTCTAATAGAACATGTTTTATATGATTATATATCGATCTGTGCAGTATTATTTCAAATAGTTTCGCTGGGGAGGAAAGTGCCGCAATTGGTCTGTAATTTTCAACGAACGACTTTTCACCTTTTTTGAATATAGGTGTTACTATCGTACACTTCCAAGACTTAGGAAATACAGAGGTCGATAAAGATAAATTTAATATAAATTGCAATGGCATCAAGAGACTATTTTGACAACCTTTCAACACAAAATCGGGTAAGAAGTCAGGCCCAAATGATCTAATTGGTTTCAGACCCTTAAATCCAAATAACATATAAAAACATATAAAAACACAAATCTATAACAAATACGTATGAGCTAGAAAATTGTATTTATAGCCGTCTATTTTATTCTATTTTATTATTGTTCGATGAGCGAGTTTTTACTTTATTACTTTATCCTAATCGGATGAAGTATTGTGATCGTGCGAAAATTCGATCTCGAGATTTTGACTGATTTGTATCAGGTATCACGTTTTCATGATTTCTAAAAAATGTCTGTGTACTTACGTGTGTGTGTGCCTGTATGTGTGTTTTTTCCAAAACTATCAAGTCTATCAAGCTGAAATTATTATTTTCTATTATAATCTATTATTTTCACGTAAGGTGTAAGAGCCATAAGGAATTTGGTCAACATCAGTCAACCAGAAGTAGGGTTTTTTTCGTGTAGAAAATTCTAAAATTCTTTTACTACAGAATATTTCCGAAACTGCCCCATCGATCAAGTTAAAATTTCATATTTATAGTTTTCACGTTAGCCTTAAGAAATACTGTGATTTTGGTCAAAATCCGTCTGACAGAAGTGGCAGTTTACTCTTGAACAATTTTTTATTAATTTTATTTTTATCGGCCTTTTAAATATGTAGTATCGTCACCATATTGTAATATTGTAATTCTGAAAAAAATTGCTATTTAAAAAAAATAAACCATTAAAATTAGTCAACCGGAAGTAGGTTTTTTTTTTGACGCAAAATTTACCGCAGAATATTTCCGAAACTGCACCGGCGATTTCGTCGAAATTTCATATCTATAGTTTTCACGTTAGCCTTAAGAGATACTGTGATTTTGGTCAACATCTGACTACAAATGGCAGTTTACTCTTGAACGATTTTTTGTTTTTTATTTTTTTCGACCTTTTAAATATGTAGTATCGTCACAGTATTATAATGTCGCACTCCTGAGTTAAATTGCTAGTTACGAAAAAATAAATCATTAAAGTAGGATTTTTTTTTTTTTTTTGTCGAAAAGTTTACCACAGAATATTTCAGAAACTGCCCTTTTGATCAAGTCGAAAATTTATATTTATAATTTCCATATAAAATTTAAGAGTTGATAAGGTTTTGATCAAAATTCGCCGACCGTAAGTGGTAGTTTTTCTTATTTGAATATATGCCGAAGATCGTATTTTATATACGCGCGCGCACTCAACACAGTAATTTCATGATATTTATGTATGTATGTATTTTGGTTGGTGTGGTGGTGGTCTTTGTATTCCTCAAATATTTTTTTGCTCGATTATTGCGAGTATTGAAACCGTACACTCAAATTTTATTGGCACGCGATTCCGATAATACTTTATTAACACACACCCGCCGCGACCTTTACGCCTCACCTATACATATTTTAAATGCGGAATTGGCGCGTCAAATAATCGTAAATTTTGCCACGAGTCGAATTAGCGGAGAAAATATGGGCGAATATTCCCGGTCGCTCCCATTTGGCTATTTAGAAATGAGGGGGCCCACCATAGTAAATCACGCTTTGGTCGGAGGTCCGGCTTCATAACAGTTCTGCAATGCGAATTTGGCGCTACATACGCTGTAATAAATCAAAATAAGCTTCCGCGGCTACGCAAACATACCCATTATGTACATATGTATATGTATAGGTACATATGTGGGTATATGTATAATCACACATGGTAATAATAGTGTTCTTACGCGTGGTTGCGGCCTCGTATTTTATCAATTCGGTGACAAACGACCGGTTAATGTACACTGGCGACAAAAAGCCAGAGAACTGAGATAAATTCTGTGTAGTGGGTATAGGGCCAACGTTAATAAGAGACGGGGAAAAATCTAGCAAAAAAGCGATGGTTAGGTTTCGCGATAAAAGTTGCAGCTGAGGGAGTCGTTTGTACCAGCTGCCCCGAGGCATTTAACCCGTCGAAAAGGACTAGCGAGAGGTCCTTAGAGGGCCAAAATGGGTCTTCCTCACCCCCCCCCCTCCCCTTCTGATATATTAAAACTAAACGCCACTTGTGAGTGCTTTTTTCCATTAGCCTTAACCGCTCGCTTAATTAGATTCAATGAATACGCAATTCTCCTCGCTAAGTTCGCACCGAGTGTGCATTCGATACTGAAATATGTAGTCGAGTGAGTGAGTTTTCGCCGACTCTATGTCGTCAATGATTAGTCGGAAAAATTCATTTGAAAACTTGGTTTCATTTGAGTTATGCTGTACTGCCGTCCTAAGCCCACTGAACGTAACTGACAAAACAACAATATCGAGATAAATAAATGGACTTGAAAGTTTTATTCTAAATTTGTGTTTTTCTTCATATATTACTGATTTATTTAAACTTTTTTTTAGTGCACGAGGTTATTTCCTATTGTGTTTTGATAATTCTAAGGAAAATTTAAAAAAAAAAAAATACTTTAGTAGTTATGTACGTCACTTTTTTACACTTACGTGAAATTTGCTTAGGAAATCATATAACTTCACTATGCTGCCGTCTTTAGATTCACTATTTTAGTATAAATGGGGTACACCCGTAAAGAAATTTCTGTTAGTTTAACGCAACTCTATGTATATGTATGTATTTTAATAGTTGCGTTATTTCAGGTAAGCAAAATGCTTCGGTAGCAAAGTCATCTGCACGCAGATACGTTGAATTTGCTATGTAAATGTTAAATACGTTATTTTCGCGAAGTATTGGCACTTGGCGGTATTTGGAATAATTCAAGTATAAGGCATCGTTTGAAAACATTCTTAGAACCAGAAAACATTTTATCCTCGTTTTTTTATATATTGTGGACTTATCGGGATTTTGAACTAGGCGACTCATATGTACATTTGTCAGCTACTCTTCTTTTTCTACTGTTACTTGTCTACTTGTGTCGCCAGATACAATAAAAGTTCATCATTATATTCATCGTAAAATATCCGCTCTTTTGTATGGAGAAATTGCAAGTTTTCCAATGTCCAATAAATGAACGCTTACTGTACATATATTGAAACATAACACTGTTTGAATATATTGTGTTTTTTTATGAACATCCTTAGTTAGAATCACAGAAATAAAACAATGTATGCCAGATTACCTAAATAAAAATGACCCGTACCCGTAATTTCAACAGTTATTTTTAAACCTTATAATCTTTCATCGATGTCAAATGAACGAAAAGATCATCAATCAACTAATCAGCCCATGATATACATAAGTCATTGGCGATTGACAAAAACAAATTTGAATGAGCAATAGTCTCGAGTGCGTCGTTTTAGTCATTTAAATTCATCCAAAAATAGCAATCGATTTGAGATCACTTTCAAAAAGGCACAAATTCCAAATTAACGCTTACTTAATAAGGAATTACACCAGCGACTTTTGCGCCCTCGTCAAAAGCCACAGCTTCGCATTCGTCTGGGGTTTTCAAAGGAGAGATCAAAGGGGGGTTGGCGTGCAAGAGGTGTAAAATGAGCTATTCGGACTTGAATTTAATTCCAGTTGAGGTCGTTTTACTTCTGCTTTTTTTTTTCAATTTAATTTAATTAAAATCGTGTGAATCGTCGAAAAGTTAGGTCCGCTCGCGATCTCATTAGCATTCCTTAAGCGGAGCGACCACTGCCGCCCCCCGGCGAGAACCTTTCTTTCGCTCGACGACCCCTGAGATTTCATAAATCCAGTGGCGATTTAAAAACGGGTGAATTAATCCACCCAGTGCGGTCCTTTGCGTATCCGCAGTACGTACAAAACGTGCCTACACCGAGAGACAAACGTCAGAGAGCAAAATTTACGTTGGTACTTTTACAACGTGTAAAATTAGCACCTACGGTTGGTTGAGTTTATCTAATGTTCTTCATCCTCTGCTAGACTATTATATATATTATATAGCCGAAATCCATCTGTCTGTTTGTCTGCTGATAACGCTCGCCGAGGTGACTGAACCGTCCGCGCGCGAGTGGGATTTGAACCCGCGATCACCAGGTTGGAATGAGTCGTGCTAACACTATCATCCAACGGAGGCGATTACGAGCCTGTTACGCTTTGACAATATTAATTGTCAATAGGCTCGCGACTTTGCTAAATTGTTACGTTGTTGTATTATGACGCGCAACTACATATAAAAACTATTAAATTTAATATTATTTTTCAGTACGGGTGATGAGAACGCTCCGTTGATATTTTACATGTGTTCCAAAATATATAAATACTTGATGAGACCGCGTGGCGAAAAATAGACCAATGGCGTTCTGATCGCCTACTATAAATAGAGGCACGATTGGCCTCAGAGAGCATTCTCGCTCAGGATGCTGGACCGAACGGACCGTTCGGCTCCAGTGAAATAAACCTCTTACAACCAACTTCGATCTTTTCTCCGTTCACGGAACCACCCTTCCTGCCCACGCAACACTGGTGTCAGAATGGTCAAGACAAAGAGGCAAGCAGGTGTCACCGGCGATCCAGGAGACACCACAAAGGAGCAGAATCGGGAGGAGGTCCGTCCAAACGGGTCAATTGCAGGGACAATGACTACACCGAGACGGACGGAAACTGTGGCACAGAGCGACTTACGTGCCGGAATTGGAGGAAGTAGTATCGGTTGAAAGACACGGGAGTCACAGTCGTTTTACGATTGAACAGTCGGTTACATATCTGTTACGCAAGGGCTGGAAGCGATACCGTTATTTCAACATTCCGCAAATGACGCAGCACCCAAGGCCACCGAAGGGGAAGCGGTACCACTATTACGACATTCCACAGATGACGCATCACCGAAGGCCACCGACGTCACGGAGGAAGACTTCGGGATCGACATCATATAGAATATCCAACATTCGACGGAACAGAGTCCTGGGAAGAATTTCTGGCCCGTTTTAAATTCACGGCAAAGCTGCATGGTCATGAAAAAAAAAAATCTTGCAATACGGCTGTGCTCCACAATGAGGTCAGCGGCAATGACCTACGTATGTCGTTTACCTGTGACGACACAGGAAAATTTCGAACAGCTGATCTCGAAATTAGCAACACGATACGGGAACCGCCGTCATTATACGAGCATTTTGAGAAGGCGGTCGGAAACAAATGGAAGACCAACACCGGTGAGGAGTTGACGACGCACGTAACGCAATCACAAAACACGCCGAGTTGGCGTTCGCCGGGGTAGCATTGGCACCAGAAGCTTTGGAAGGTTCATTTTGTGTGCTTTCGTAAACACCATTACCGATGCAGATGTAAGGCAGCTGTCGCATGTCTCGATCCAGCCACCGCTCTTCCAGAAGCCGTAAGAATCGCAGAGGCGGTCTACCAGTCGAAACTTTTCGCGCGCAATGCATCCAATGCTTCAAGTAATGTGCGGCAGCCTACCGTCACTACAGCTGCGGCCGGTGGCGCTACAGTCGCCGGTCGACCGGAGACATCTGGCGGACAGAAACCACGATACGCGAACACGAAGTTAACACGCACACCACCGCGACCATTTCACACCCCAGAATGCTGGAATTGCGGAAAGAAAGGTCACATCAGTCAGTATTGCCGACAAAACAAAACTCGACGACTCGTTGACGACAAAGACGACAAAGACAATCAAGCGAAGCGGCGTCGGAAAACGAGCAGTGATCGGTCGAATAGGCTCAACCGATCACTAAACGAACGAAAAGACCGGAGTTAAAACAATCGGCACTCGCGGATCACCGCAAATAAAAGGAAAAATAGGCGGAATACCGTGTCATATGGTGTGTGACACCGGGTCAGAAATTACAGTTATAAACACGACCTTTTTCGCCCGAATTCCTTTCGACCGGTTTGAAGTCATAAAAGGGCGCTGTACAAAAGCACGTCAAGCATCGGACGCATTCCATATCAACAAATGGATACGCGTTAAAATCGAAACCCAAACCAAAACATTTTTGGGAAGTCGCAGTTGCAGCGATTCGCGACAGAGTGCTTTTAGGAGTGGAAAGGCATGCCAAGACGGACATATTGTTAACGGAGCCGGAAGTAGTAGTAACAATTCGGAGAACCATCAGAATCACCCCATCCGAAGTTAGCGGCGTTAATGGAAACCACAACCGATGATCTTCAACCGGATGTCCGGCAGCAGCTAGCCGAAATGTTGCAACAAAATGAAAAAGCATTTGCGCGCGACCAAGACGACCATGGACGAACCAACATCGCGGTGCACACGATTAACGTAGGCGACGCCAGACCAATTAAACAGGCACCGAGAAGAACACCGTTAGCCTGAAAGGAGAAGTTCGCCAGCTGATCGAGGACCTTCAACGACGAGGCGTCATCGAACCAGCTTTCGGCCCATGGGCATCTCCCATTGTACTGGTAGATAAAAGGACGGATCATCACGCCTGTGCGTGGACTATCGTCGTTTAAATGCAGTCACCAAAGAGACTCGCATCCCATCCCAAGGGTAGACGACACGCTCGATCAGTTGGCCGGGGCACGGTATTTCAGTACGTTGGATTTACAGAGCTATTCACCAGAGGACCGAGAGAATTTAAACACGGCCTGTTCCAGTAATGCCGTTTGGACTGTGTAATGCACCTGCAACGTTCGTGCGATTGATGGAACAGGTCGTCGGGGATATGAAGAACAATGTGCTGGTGTATTTAGATGACATAATAATTCACAGCCAGACATTACAGCATCACATAGAGCAACTAGAGTACTACGACGGGTACAGGCCGCTGGATTGAAGTTGAATGCCGACAAATGTAAAATCTTCGAAAGTTCCTGGGACATCGAGTGTCTCCGAGGGAATCACCACTGATCCCGAAAGATCAAGATGTCAGAGACTGGGACGTCCGGAAAAAAAAAACGCACATGAGGAGTTTTTTTAGGGCTCATTACAGGCGTTTTGTACTCGATTTCGCTAAGATAACAAGCTGACGGAGAAGGATACAGCGTTCGAGTGGACTCCGGAATGTCAAAAGGCATTCGACCTCTTGAAAGATGCGTTGATAACGGCCCCGGTAATGACACATCCACGACCCGATGGTCACTTTATCCTCGACACAGACGCCAGCCAGCACAGCATCGGAGCAGTATTATCCCAACTGCAGGAAGGGGAGGAGCGAGTTATCGGGTACTTCAGCAAAACGATGAGCAAGACGGAAACCAACTATTGCGTTACCCGGAAGGAACTACTTGCCTTGGTGAAAGCAGTACAGCATTTTCACCACTACCTGGCGGGGACTGCGTTCACCCTGAGAACAGACCACTCGGCGCTGACGTGGATGAGAAATTTTAAAAAACCAGAAGGACAACTTGCTCGATGGCTGGAGGTGCTAGGACAGTACAACCTAAACATCATCCACCGACCGGGACAAAACATGGCAATGCCGACGCATTATCACGAAGACCATGTCAAACGGACTGCCCGAAGTGTTCACGACTAGAAAGGCGAGACCAAGAAGCAGACCACGAAGAAGAAGAAGAAGCTACGGTAGCATTAGTGGGGATCCAGACAGATGACATGATTGATGCGACAATTCAGAAAGTGATCGACTGGAAGCAGAACGGACAACGACCACCATGGGAGGAAGTGTCCGCCGAGGAGCCTGAGGTCAAAATACTCTGGGCACAGTGGGATACACTCGAAGTGAAGGATGGCAAGCTTTTATCGTTCCTGGGAAAGCAACTCCGGGAACCGACAAGTAAAGCAACGCCAAAGGAAAAAAATCAAAGATATCCTGTGGGAATTCCACACCGCACCCACGGGTGGTCACTTCGGCATAAATAAAACGTAAAAAATATTCGACAGAGATATTATTGGCCAACTTGTAGGGCCGATGTAACCCACTGGTGCGAACAATGTACGGAATGCGCGGCACACAATGGACCCCACCAGAGGAATAGGGAGCACTGCGTCAATATATCTCTGGAGCACCCTTAGAGCGAATGGCTGTTGACATTCTTGGACCACTACCTGTCACTGAGCGAGGGAACCGGTACATCCTCGTCGCCATGGATTACTTCACCAAATGGCCAGAAGCGATCGCCCTTCCGAATCAAGAGGCTGAAACAGTGGCTGAAGCTCTAGTAAACCAAGTGTTCACCCGACTAGGTGTACCTGACGAATTACACTCAGATCAGGGTCGCAATTTTGAATCAAAATTGTTTCGCCAAACACTAAGTCTTATGGGGATACGAAAAAACGAGGACTACCCCTTATAGACCACAGTCAGACGGCATGGTGGAGAGGCTAAACCGGACGTTGTTAGCCCATTTAACCAAATTCGTGGCAAACCAACAGACGGAATGGGATTCATTCGTGCCACATTTCCTCATGGCATATAGAGCTGCGCAACATGATTCAACAGGAGCATCACCAGCTGCAATGATGTATGGTCGGGAGCTCCGCGTACCAGCCGACCTGATGTACGGAGGGCCCCACCCGACAATGGGCCACAAGAACCACACCAACACACCACTCAGTTGATCGAGCGAATGGCAGAAGTTCATAGATTCGCCCGAACCCACCTACGAATGCAGCACAACCGCATGAAAGCACGGTACGACGTCCGTGCAACGGAGCCCCGGTATGAAGAAGGCGACCGAGTGTGGTTGTACAATCCAGCCAGATACGTGGGACGCCCCCCAAAGCTGCAGTCCTTCTGGGAAGGACCATATCGGATTGTGAAACGGATCAGCGACGTCGTGTACCGCATCAGAAAAGAGTCTGGAAACTCTACACGCTGCGTAGTGGTACATTTAGATCGATTGGCTCGATACAAAGCCACGACAAGTGAGACACAACAGTGATGTGTGCTAATTATGACTTTACTATTTGTTTATGTGTATTTGTTGAATTTGAACTAATTGTAAGGTTATTTTGTAATTGATTTGAACTACTTGTATATTTCCCACTACTGCTATAGTGCCGAGATTTATGTATGTGTTTAAGGCTACGTGTATATTTACTATTTGTTTATGTGTATTTGTTGTATTTGAGCTACTTGTAAGGTTATTTTATAATTGATTTGAACTACTTGTATATTTCGCACTATTGCTATACTGATAAATGGATACATATATGTATGTGTGTATGTCGATTCTAAAGAGAGGGCAATGTAGCGTTGTGAGACCGCGTGGCGATCCCGCCAAAATAGACCAATGGCGTTCTGATCGCCTACTATAAATAGAGGCACGATTGGCCTCAGAGAGCATTCTCGCTCAGGATGCTGGACCGAACGGACCGTTCGGCTCCAGTGAAATAAACCTCTTACAACCAACTTCGATCTTTTCTCCGTTCACGGAACCACCCTTCCTGCCCACGCAACATACTTATATTCACATTGTATCTAATTCATAAGCTTGTATTTATTTCGTCAACATTAAAAAAGTCCTAAAAGACACATCTAACAAAATTTTCAGAGACTCGTCCTTTTCAAATAGAGTGGTTAAAGTTTGGAACCGCCTCCTAAATCAGCTAGTAGCTTCTGAAAATATGAATCTCTTTAAAAATCATCTCGACAAGTTTTTGAATATAAATGAATTTTTATAATCCTTCAAATATTAATAACTAAATAATTAAAAATTGTATATAAAAATTATAACAGACCTGGGCTTCATCAGCTATGCCGCATACCCATGTATTTTTAAATAAAAATAAATAAATAATATATATATATGTATGTATATGTAGGTAATAAGATTGAAAGTTCACTCACTGGTTTAATAAAGTCAATGAAAATCATGACGATGGATGCACAACTTCAGAAACGTTTCAGGTCGCGTTGATCAAAACATTTGGCGACACGGTCAAACGTTCGCGAGTTGTCATACACATAAACATCTATGTACAATAAATTGCGAGAACATTGACATGTAGTATCTATCGTAAAAGTTCAGTATTTTAACTCAATGTTCGGTATTAGAAATATACGCTTTGTGTTTTTAGTAGATGATCACTAATTGTAAAAA
This sequence comes from Parapsyche elsis, assembly GCA_022651745.1. Taxonomy (NCBI): domain Eukaryota; kingdom Metazoa; phylum Arthropoda; class Insecta; order Trichoptera; family Hydropsychidae; genus Parapsyche; species Parapsyche elsis. The sequence goes on from JAGVSN010000016.1 coordinate 685,555, forward strand.
TTATTTACATATATCGACCAAATAAATACCATTTTCATAGTCTAATAATTTTTCCTTCGCCTTCGGTGTGTTCACTCAGTGAAAATATTAATTCGCGGGTTAAGGATGTTGAGAATCTTTGTTTTGGTATTTTTTTAGAATGCTAATATTGTACATGCATAAATCGTATTCAACTTTGGTGCAACACAATGCGCTAAAAACGGCAACTACTCTACTGACAGTTTATGTTAAAACTCAACAATACTATATAACTGTAGTAGTTTCAATAATTATTATCACTTAACCATTAAATTTTAAGCATCAAGCGAAAAGTATCATCATTGTATGACTGTTTATATTAAATATGAACTGATATATAGTACCCATCGACCCATTTACGTCAAATACACAAATTGGTGTTCCCCACGGGAGTAATTCGTTCGAAATATATGACTCTTTTTATGTCAAGACGCGTATTCGGTGCGAATATTATTGTACACTCTCAAAGCGCCACCATTTAAATTTACAATGTTCTGATAAGAGTATTCGTATTATATTTTACTGTGGGGTAAAAACGTTGTCGTAAAATTATAATGATGTGAAATTCGCACGTGAGTTTTTAAGTTTGCGTTAATTGCTCGCGATTCAGCGCCACTTGCGAGGGCTAATTGCCGCGTTTAGCCTCGTTAGCTTCCGGTTAACAACGAAAGAAATCCATCCGGCGCATTTCCGGATAACAATATCGACAATAGGCTAATAGTGAAGGAACGAAACCGACCGTTAAATGCTGGAAAATTGCACTAGACGAATCGCAACCGAACTTTTTTTTTTTTTTCCACTTCGAGATTCATTTCTTTTTAATTGGTTCAAGTCTACTATTAAAGCATTATATAAAAGCTAATATTTTAAATCACTAAAAAACGTAAAATAAAGTTCGTATAATAAAATCCATTCACATAAATATTCTTTGTCTTGAAAAATTATTGCGTCAATTTTGAAATGAAAAACTTTTTGTTGAATTATTTTTGTCATAACTTGCACGTTTTTTTAAAATTAACAATAGTCTAATATAAATTAATCAATCTTTAAATTTCAATTAAAAAAAATAAAAGTATTAAAAATTAGTTTAAAATAAAATTATGTATTTATTATAAACAAGATGAACTTTTTGGCCCACCTCTACAAAGCGCAATGAGTCGAACCAAAAGTATTTATTTATTTATTTATATAATATAATAGCTAAAGCTAATTACATAATCACCTTAACTAAGCACTTACATATACAGAGATGTTTTTTTAAGACTGCCAGGAATTTATCAATAGTTTTGGAACTTCTAATTCCATCCGGCAGTATATTATATTCCAAAACATCTACATATGTAAAAGAAGCTTCTCCTATTTCTATTTACTCTAACATTTTTTATAATTAAATTATTTTTATTCCTTAAATTATATTCACATACATATGTACATCCATTCCTATCACATATTATTATCTAACTTAAATATACATAAATACCAACATACAAATCCTCAAAGTATCAAATCTAATTCAATCATCATCTTTTTTACTTTATCCTAATCGGTTAAAGTATATTGTGATCGTGCGAAAATTAGACCTCGAGATTTTGACTGATTTGTGTCAGGTATCATCCCCTGATCACGTTTTCATGATTTCTGGAAAATGTCTGTATGTCTGTGTATTTTTGTGTGTGTGTGTGCCTGTATGTGTGTTTTCTCAGAAACTATCAAGTCTATCAAGCTGAAATTTCATATCTATTATTTTCACGTATATTACTATTCACTATTATTATACTAGCATACCTACCTATCGACATTTAAAATATGTACATCTCATACCTATATTTTGTAATATTTCTAATCTATCCCTAGTTGACTTATCTAACATATTTAACAATGACTCACAATACATAAAATGTGGTGTGACAATCTATATATGTACATCTATATATGTATATAAAAATCAATGTCTGTCTGTCTCTTATAGGCTCCTAAACCACTCAACCGATCGCGATGAAACTTTCAGGACTTATTGTGATCATGCCGGGGATGGTTCCTGTGAAAAAAAATCGGGATAAAACGGGAACGGGAACGGGCCTGCTCACGCGTCAGATAACGTACTAGGAACGGGAACGGGAACGGGATCAGGCATTACAACGCATGCCGGGTCAGCTAGTTACATTATAAATTATTATTTTATTTCATTATTTAGTATGCTGCATCATTGAATAGCCGTTTAAGTATAAATATTCATACCAATATATAATACGTGTGGTTTTATTATATATTTGATCATATTAAATCGTCACTTTTGATTACAATAAGCGGCGGAAAAGCAGTAACAGCGTGTGCTATAAATTATGAATGGCGCGAAATCACTCAACGCTCGACAGCTCTTCAAGCGGACATCTTGCACCCCGGCTCCTTCCCCTAAGCCTAGAGGGTTGGCAGGGGGTTGAAATCAAGTTAAGCCCAGGATAGCTGGTGGTTCAGTCAGGACCTCATTGGGCATTCGTCCCTCGTTCTTCACCCCGGCCAAACAGGGCGAGACGCGGACGCCAAACATAATTGCGATTTGAATTCGCAGCACGCAGAGGGCCGGTCAGCTTCGCAGACGTCTATTGACCGACAACCGCCGAATTCGACATCACTCAACGTACGACGATCGATAAAATATAATACTACTAGCTGTATATTACGCGGCGTTTCCTGGGTGCATTTTGATCGAAGTGGTTGGAAATGTAACGCCGCGTACTCATTCGCGTGCAGTGCTCGAAATGGAAATTTTCACGAATGGGAGCGCTCGATAATTTTCAAAAAATATCAAACGACCTTTTTTTTTAACTATATGTATAGAAAATGTACGTACATTTCTATACATACATATATTATAACACCAAAACACTTACGTAACATATGTACACCAATATAAATGAATTTATGGTTGTATATATTAGGTTATTATTATTATTATTATAGAAACTGTATTACATACATACATGCACAATTTACACGGTTAATTTTTTTAAATTTGAATAATTGTTAATATCACTATTTGGTTAAGTCACGTGCAGTAATTATAATTCAGACAACTTAAAAATGTTGCTAGAAATCTGTTTGTTAGTGATGAAGTGCAGTAATAAAATATAAATAAAAAAAAAATAATCAAGCGATTCCCGATGATAGATTGAAATTGCAAATACGTTCGGTAAATTCAAGTTCTCTCATCAGAGGGATAGGCAAGACTGAAGTATTTTGAAATTTTGGTTCCTTTAGTATAATGGTAGCGGTACAGCTACTTTAGAAATTTTGTTAAAATAAGAAAGCCGACAGTTCAAAGAAAGATATCGTAAATTATCGAAATGACCGATGCCCTGAGAGGGACCCGTTGCAGTTCGACCATAGTGTGACAGACAGTGCCGATCATAAAGCAATAAAACTTTTTGCGCATAAAAACCCTCGAATTCTAAATGTTATCTTCAAGTAACACAAGTGCATCCAGCTTTTTCAAAACATAATAATATTTTAAATGGCTTTTGGATACAGATAAGATGCCTTTGTCGGAATTGAAATGTAAAGAATTTAAGTTTCAGTCAAAGGTTGTGATTTAGGAGTCATAAATGTAAAAAAAATTCACCTTCTAACATTTTTTCGGCAATAATTATTGAAAGAGCACGGAAATTTTGGTTTTTTACGAAAGGGAGCGCTAAATTTACAGATTTCCTGAAAGGGTACGCTACGTTTTCAAATCTCACGAAAGGGAACGCCCGCTCCCTGCCGCTCCCGCTGAATTCGAGCACTGTTCGCGTGTAATGTAATGTTCGCTAATGTGGACGCCATGTACACACTCGCCGTGCAAACCAACTGCGAACGACTGCGAGCCCCTTTGTGTTCGCGCCAAAAACACCGAGTGGAACACCACGAACGTTGCAGAGCGCGCTCAAAGTATGCTCGCGAACATTTACAAAATTTGTTGCATTACACGCTCATGTTCGCTTATGAGTACGCGGCTTTTGAAAAAGAGACAGAGAATGGAGACTTTCTACAGTCATCCACAATATTAGCATATTTAATAATTTCGACTGAAATTGACTGTATTTGTCACATACATATGTACATTAGCCGAAGTCATTGGAATAATAAACTTTTTACGACTCTATAAAGAAAAATTTCCCATCTAACTTATGTACATAAGCTTGATAGAAAAGGTCTTGTAAGGTCCACGGGATCATTGGGAGTGACTCTGCAAAGTTTGATGCCGATTGGTCAAACAGTGTAGGAATGTTTAAAGGAAAGAAAGACAGACAAAGACACAGACAGAAATACAGACACCGAAGTCATCAAAAGAAAACTTTGTATGGTTCTACATAAAAGGAAAAATGTCTTATTACATTTAATTATGCAGCTTATAAGGCTCGTACGGAGCAACTCTGCAAAGTTTCTTCAAAGAATGTGGGAATGTTTAGGGGACAGAAAAATTGAATGAACAGAAAGACAAGCATAAAAAGGCAAACGGAAAGACAGACAAAAAGATGGATAAAAATACAGACAAGAAGACAGATAAAAAGACAGACAGACATAAATACAATCAAAAAGACGGACGTTCGTAGGAAGTAACTCACCAAATTTGATCCCGATTAGTCAAACGCTTTGGAAATGTATGAATTATGTATGTACATATGTACATTGTGTACATACATATACATATATGTATATACGTACATACATGTTCTATAAACTAATTTCTATTACATATGCCAATTTCTTTTATAATAAATTTTCTTTAATATACAGTAAAAATATATTTTCATTATGTTTGCGGAGAAAATAAAAATAAAGTACATAACTACAAAAAATTATTAACTACACTAGAAATATTAAAATTTTTAATGCTGAAAAATACAGGAAAAGATTGGAGTAATTTAAATGTGAGTATTTTTCTATGTGCGGATTTTTATGTACGCTTTTTTCCAATGTTATTTTCGTGTGCACATTTTTCAATGTGCGCATTTTTCCGTGTCCGCTATTTTCGTGTGCGGATTAATCACCGAACCACATATACATAACATATGTACATACAGTCAGACAGACACAAATTTTATGTATATGGATATGACACAGTATTGACTATTTAACACAACTATTTTGTTTATTCTAAGGCTTGATGCACACGTATAGAGTGGCATTTTAAAGCGTCCGGTTTCTCGGTCGCATTGAGACGTGTTTGCCCGTCCCAAAACTGTCATCCGAATGATTCCCGTCAACCGTAGATAAGGGTAGCCGGATATCCGGAATGGAATGAACGGGTCGACGATAATAAATACTGATCACGGCCCAACGCAACATTACCCTGGATTAATCCGCAATGGTCCACAAAAGGGGTAGAAGCTGTTACTTGGCCAAAAATTATTTAAATTATTTCGATTTTAATTATAAAACGCCGTTAAATAAATCTGGTTTTGTTTTGACCGGTGATGTGTGATATCCAGACAAATGTGAAAAATACAAATCATCAATTTACTGTACATTTGAAACAATATATGTATGTATGTATGTGTGGAGATCTTTCTTTGCTTGAAGTATAGAACAGCATTTAAAGTCGCGATACTCAAATGGGCGTACACTTCAAGTGAAAAAATACATAAATATGCTACAGGTAAACTGTGAAATCCCACATTGTTACTGCAATTTGTAGTTGAAAGCTTAAACGTTTTTGACAAAGTGTGAAATAAATTAATCTACCTATGAGAATCACTTTTTGTCTTACCAATCTGACAAACTGATCCTGAGGAACAGTTTGCTGAATGTTTATGTATTTTTTTTTAGGCTGAGCGCAAACTAAGCACGTATGAAAAACTAAATTTTGAGAAAGACTGCATGAAAAAAACTTGTTCAAATTATTTTAGTTGACCAAACCGGTCAGATTGGTCAAATACCATACCATACTTTATCTAAAACTTTAATGCAGCATTAACTGTATCTGCAATACTAGTGGAATAATAGCTAACGCCAATTTCAAAATTTCAATATCATCTTTTTTTTGACAATCAATCACTTCCCGCTCTTGTCTTATCTAATGATCTTTTTGTATTGTAAGGCATATGATTGGAGTTTACCATTATTCCATTAGTGTGTGTGTGTGTGTGGCACTCCTAGTTACATATGTGGCCTAATGCCGTGGCATTTTATACAATGTGGTATTTCACAGTTTGCTTGGTACATAACTAGTAAAAACCCCATTGAATATCAACGAATGTTTGTGTGGGTGAGTATGTATAAACTATATTTAATGGTTTCTATAGTTTTTAGATGGCGCGTTATAATACAACACCTAACAATTTAGCAAAGTCGCGATCCTATTAAGATATAATATAGTCAAATTGAAGCAGGCCCGTTATTATCTACTTTGGATCACAGCGTAAGCGCTAACTGTCCCGAACCGGTGATACCGGGTTCAAATCCCACTCGCACGACGTTCTGGTTTTTTAATTATTTACCGAGGCGAGCGTTATCAGCAGAAAGGCGCACACACACACACACACACACACAAGACAGATGGAATAGGGCTATCATATATAGCGATATTATTTTCTTACTTATTCTGTTAATCTTTGTTCGCATTTGTGAAAAATTTCAACCGTATACGGTTTTCGAAAGGGCCCGCAGTCCCCATACAAGATTTTTTATCAATTTTTGTTTGTACTCGGGAACAAATATTTATTTAGATATTCATTCCAGGTTTTGTCTTTCCTCTGCAAATTCCCGTGATTACGTGTCCCTGCAAACTAGGAGGACGGCTTCGGATCTCTGCTTTGTATTTAAACTTTTAAATAGTTTATTAGATAGCCCTTACCTCCGAAATCCTCCATTGTTTCATTTGAATCGTTGTTCCACTAATTATGCACAAAACTCCTTCATTTATAGATCCTGCTCGTCATTTAACGAAATCCCGGCATATATTGATCCTTTTCTCTATTCTTTGCCCTCCTTTAGATTATCTTTGCTTGAGTTCCTTTCGAGCCCTAACTCCTAAGTTCCTTTTTTTTTTTGATCTGTTGTTCGTTTGTAACTATTTCGGCTGTAGTGTATTGTGTGATATTAAAATTATTTTGTATTAATATTTTATTGTATGTATACTATAAGCCACAGGTTCCCAACCTTTTTCGAGTGGCGACCCCTTTTTATAAAAGCCAAGTGACCCGTGACCCCAAAATATTTTTGAAAAAGTTAAAAAATATTATTCAAACATCAAGACACTGATTAAAAATGAAAGATGCATTCATCATCATTTTCGGCCGTTCCCCATCCACTGCTGGATGAAATTCTCTCCAATCCTCTTCCATTCCTGTCTGAATCAATTATCTTCAATTAGTTAAATTAAAAGTCTTTAGCAATCTGCATCCACTTGACTCCATAGATTCTTCTCAATTCATCAGCCCACCTTCCACTCGGTCTGCTTTCTTTCGCATCCTCTCGGATACCATTCCATTCTTCTCGCTGTGGGTCCACTTCAACTTTTTTCACACGTTCTGCTATATCTCCCACTTTGGTCATGCTTCTTACCCATGCATTCCTCTTGCGATCTATTCTTGTTATGCCAAGCATACATCTCTCGACACTTCTCTGTGTGCACTGGATCTTACCTAGCATTCATGAATTTAGCATCCACGTTTCACATCCATACGTCATAACTGACATAAAATTACACTATAGTCAATATTTTTTTTTGTTTATTGTTTCAGTTGGCGACCCCACACAAAACCCTTTGCGACCCCATTTGGGGTCGCGACCCATAGATTGGGAACCCGTGCAGTATAAGCTGTTTGTTGCATAAATAAATAAAAAATATGTATATATGTATATAAAACTCAATGTCTGTCTGTCTGTTTGTTTGTTTGTTTGTCTCTTATAGGCTTCTAAACCACTCAACCGATCGCGATGAAACTTTCAGGACTTATTGTGATCATGCCGGGGATGGTTCCTGTGAAAAATATCGGGAAAAAACGGGAACGGGAACGGGCCTGCTCACGCGTCAGATAACGTACTAGGACCGGGATCGGGAACGGGACCGGGATCTGGAACAGGAACAGGAACGGGATCGGGAACGGGCCTGCTCACGCGTCAGAAAACGTACTAGGAACGGGAAAGGGAACGTGATCTGGAATGGAAACGGGAATGGGATCGGGAATAGGCCTGCTCACGCGTCAGATAACGTACTAGGAACGGGCACGGGAACGGGAACGGGATCGGGAATAGGCCTGCTCACGCGTCAGACAACGTACTAGGAACGGGAAAGGGAACGGGATCTGGAATGGGAACGGGAACAGGCCTGCTCACGCGTCAGATAACGTACTAGGAACGGGAACGGGAACGGGAACGGGCATTGCAACGCATGCCGGGTCAGCTAGTAAATAATTAAATTTGTTGGCAATTCGACTAGTATTTTCCAAGAATCTTACTTACTTTTGAGGCGTTCTACTTTTGAATTTGATACATTGCCAGTAGTGTACGAAAAGTTTTTCATTTGCGACCCACAGTTTAATAAGCCAACAGTATGATATTAAGTAGGAGCGATGACGAAGCGTTTGAATGTCGCGCCCCGTGTAAAACCGCTCGTTTAATTCCCTTATTGGCATTTTGTTTATGACCCTTTGCGGACCCGCGCTCACATCGTGGGCCAAACAAAGCGACCAAACCCTTTCCACACTCGTCTAATAATGAGACTAAATGAGGCTAAACGAGCGGCTGCGGCTCGCGCCAACATTAACGCTTATTTTAGAGACGGTTAAACGCGTGAAATAATATTATTACCAACCACTGGGTGGGGGGGGTTAGGGGTTAGGGGTAGGACGATGACATTTTCCGCGACATTTTCCGGCTGCGTGAACTTTCCCGGGAAAATGGTAACCACACCGACGACTGCTTAATGGGATTTCCCCGGGACGAATTTACATACGACCTTCGGGTATTGAGGGGGAGGTGGAAAACAAGCGACCGATTCAAATGGCGCGTGTAATATTCAACACCGTTTTTGGGCGAAAATTTACGACCGATACGGGATAGTGATCGTCCATGGCCAATATTGTCGTATTTATGTACGATCGTTTTGCACCGTGCTGTGTGCTTTGAATCGTGATGCCGAAACGTTTGCATACCGTTGTGAAATATTGTCGTGCGAAAATTTGACTGATGTGTCGATGGGTTAGTGCACAGATTGTGTATGTCCAGTTTTTACCAAAATTGAGTTCGTCATACACAAAACGTCCATCTGCATCAAACTTTCATATATTTAAAAAGTATTGTATGTCCAAATAGTTTATATGAGAAGATATTGCCTTATTCAAATATATATTGCTAGTGTAGGCCCGTTGAATATCAACGCCCGCTGAATTTTAAATATCGTAAAGCGTAAAACGAATTTTAAATATCGTAATATCGTAATAGAGATCCCCATTACCCAAATCAATCGATCGATCCCCGATACCCACTGGAAAATAATTTTTATTTTACTTGACTATTATATTATAATTATTAATTATTATATAAATAATAATTATAATTTTGTAAGTGATTTTGTAAAAATCAAAAAATAATAGTTTTTATAGCGTCATCTATGTGTAGGTAATGTAGGTAGGTAGGTAGGTATGTAGGTAAAGCAGAGTCACGATCCCTTGTATAGCTAATGTTTAAAAAAAAAAAAGGCCTAAATTGGCCAAGGGCGATGGCAGATTAGTCTAAGGACGTTCTTTCCGAGCTTGGGGTCCTGGCTTCGATCCCCACTCGTTCTGGTTTTTTAAGATGGCAGATATAGCGGAACGTGTGAAAAAGTCGGAGTGGATACATAGCGATAAAAAAGGAGGCGAGAAATATTGGAATGGTATCCGAGAGGATGTGAAAGAAAGCAAAGTCGACCGAGTGGACGATGGGCTGATGAATTGAGAAAATGTGTGCAATTAAAGTGGATGCAGATTGATCAAGACAGCACAGGAATGAAAGAGGATTGGATTGGATACGTTAACGTAATTTTTGGAAAATTTCTGTATGTGTCTGTGTAAATTTGAGCTAACTCAAACCTAACTGCCACTGCCACACTAATACTATGTAATACAAAAAATATCGTTAGATAAGCCAAAGGCGGGTAATGATTGGCTGTCAAACAAAATATGATAAGATAAATGGACGGTGAGTAGTAGAATAGCTATTTGGCATTGACCATTATTCCGTTAGTATTAGCGTGGCAGTGGCAGTCAGCCCTTGGTTTTATTTGTAGTTCGTACGAATTAACAATTCTGCCTGTTAGGTGCATAGCTGTTTAAGCCGAAACAGTGCAGTAAAGGATTCTAATCTTTACACCTCAATGAATCTTAGTATTGCAGTTTGGCTATGTCTACTATTAGTATTATTATTAACACGACAAGAGCTTTCGTGCAAATATAAAAGTCTGTCAATCCGTCAGGAATATATTTCATATCTAAAGTAATTTTATTTTCATGTTTGTTTTATTTTATCGTCACGTTAAGAGATCACTGGCCCCGTGTTGATTAAAATTTGTTCGTAACTGTGAGTAGTATGTACGTACCTTACTCGGACTAAGAAGACTATAAACGCAACGGAATAAAACTACATAAAAAATTTAATCAAGTTAGAAACACTAGCGACCTCGTTAAAAAGTACAAGAAAACATAAATCTGCCAGATGGAACCGCTTCAAGTGTTATAGTTTATGTAGTTTGGAAAATTTCAATTTCATTACTGAACCGACCGGCAGACGAGCGAGCTTTCGCTCTCCTTCCACGTAATTGAGACGTCTTCAATCATCTGCTATGTGGAAAATTGAGAAAAGCGGATTTTCTTTTCCTCGGAAAAACTCAACACACTCCCACGCCATTCCGAGAAGACGCATCGACGTCGTTCACGTCGTCGCAGATGCGAAAAAAATCGGGCAAAAAAGATAAATAGACGACATTAGCATACGCATCTACGACTATGGTGATGTAGAGCCGACGACTGGGAAAATTCAAGTCGTATAGGTTTTATTGTTGAAAAATTCAATAGGGATAGAAAACCGTTTCGCATTTTATATATGCGCTATTCGAACTATGTATGAAATCTATTCCAACGAAACTACATACAATACATAGTACTCTCTATCTATCAATCGTTTTTATAGTTAAATCTAGCAAAGTTTCCATTGCTTAACAACAGAACGGTACAGTACCGTACTGCCTAGTAATAAAACGGAGCTTGGGCCAATTTAGCAGCTTGACAAAGTGTTATATCGTGTATGGTGCGCTGTAGATCAAGGTGGCGGTGCCTCGACGGTAAGGTTATTATTGTACTAGTGTAAGCCCGTTGAATATCAACGCCCGCTGAATTTTAAATTACGTAAAGCGCTTTGTTAATAGAGATTCCCACTAATTGATCGTGACAAAAAAAATAATAGTTTTTATAGCGCCATCTATGTATTATAGCAATCCCGTAGTATCGAAAGTATCGTTTTTTTTTTTACTTTACTTAATTAATTAATAATTATAATATTGTATATAATAATTATAATTTTGTAAGTGATTTTGTAAAAATCAAAAAACCAAAAAAAAAATAGTTTTTACAGCGTCATCTGTGTATTATTAGCCTAGTAGTCTTTGAATAGGTAATGTTAAAAAAAAAAAGGACCTACTCAACAACGGGCCGTGGCGTATGCGTTAGCGTGATAAATCCGGGACGCCAGGTCGGTTTTTTAATTATTTTTCCTCATTTCCTATTTATTTTAATTATAGGTAATGTTTAAAAAAAAGGACTAAATTGACGAAGGGCGACAGCGAATAGCATTAGTGCGAGTTCTGTCGAGCCTGGGGTCATGGGTTCGATCCCCACTCGTTCTGGTGTTTTTTTAATAATTTTTCCTCAGCGAGCGTTATCAGCAGACAGACAGACGGATTTCGGCTATTATATTATTGTATTTGACCAAACTGGTCAGATTGGTCAAATGCCACACCATACTTTATCTAAAACGCTAATGCAGCATTGACTGTAACTGCCACACTCATACTAGGCTGACGCAATTGGCTATTTCACTACCACCTTATCATCCTTTTTTTTGACAATCAATCACTTCCCGCTTTTGTCTTATCTAAAGATCTTTTTGTATTGTAAGGTATATGATTGGAGTTAACCATTATTTCATTAGTGTGTGTGTGTGTGTGTGTGTGGCACTCCTAGTTAAGTGGACTAATGCCGTGGCATTTTATACAATGTGGGATTTCACGGTTTGCTTGTTGCATAATTATACATATATCTACTATATAAAGTTACATGTTTGTTTGTTTGTTTGTCCGCTATGCGAATCTACAGTTTTCAATAATAATTTAGAACCACCAAATTTGGTATAGAAATCAATATTTGGTACTTTATTTTTCCTATAGTTCTTCCATACTTGTTATTTATATATTACTAGTGTAAGCCCGTTGAATATCAACGAATGTTTTTGTATGGGTGAGTATACATATGTGTATTTACATAATAGTTTTTATAGTTGTTGCATAGATGGCGCGTTATAATACAACACATAACAATTTAGCAATGACACGATCCTACTTAAGATGTATATGTTCAAATATAAGAGATCTCGCATTATTGGCGTTGGATCCGAACCAATGATACCGGGTTCTAATTTTTTAATTATTTACCTCAGCGAGCGTTATCAGCAGACGGACAGACACACAGACAGACAGACGGAATAGGGCTATTATATATTGTATGATGATTGTAAATGCACACTTTATACTTTTGACCATACAAATACATATGTATGTACATATATGTAAATTCTATATAAAATGTGTAGAAACTGGTTGCTGTATGGCGTATTGAACATTATAATAATACATACTTCTTATTAGGCAATCTTTTTACGATTCAATTCAAATTCTGAAAAAAAAATGCTATGAAACTCTAATAACATATTCTTTATACATTCATCATATTTATAGTCGTATTGAAGCAGTAAAAACGTATACTTTCGATATGCGCCAAAAGCTTTATCGCTATACGTAAACATAAATCGTACATCTCCGATTTTCCCAAAGAATAAAATACCATACCGCCTGCTTCAATATTTAGTGTGTGATGCAAACTGTAACATATTCGACTACTTGAGCTTATGAAATAGTGATATGAAGAATTCGTTTTTAATTTTATTTCCTGGCAGATCAAATTACCGCTGCCATAGTGATGTTTGTTCAACGATTACGTTTCACCATACGCCGTTCACTTGAATACTTCACACACTTTGCCGATTGAGACTTTGAGCGTAAGTTTTAATTATCGAAACGCGGAACAAGTCTTTGTTGCTTAATAAATCTTGGCTTTATCCTAAAACAACAAAGTTGTAGCGTGCATGAGCAACGCGAATGTAAACAAGAGGAATTGAGTTGCTAAGAGCCCTATTGATTTTCTTTTGTAGTAGACGAACGCAAACATTCTATAGTTTGTGAGACATTAACTCATCCAATTGGAAAATTGGCGACGGAAAAACTATTTTTCCGTCTATTCATTGGGTTTTTCTTTGGAATATGATGTAAAATGGCGCACAATCGAACGTCGTATGCCAAGCGTGCCTTTTAGACAATCAACTGTTTTTATTTTATACAATAAGTTTTTCAATCGAAGATTTATTTATTTAATTAATACATGGAGAGGCGGTCATAGCTGATAGGCCCATGGGGTTATTATACATAATAGTTAACAAGAAAAAGGTAAAAAAAAAAAACAGTATTATAAAAGGAAAAAGAAGACAGTGTTGTAAAATTGAATAAAATAAAAATAAAATGAATTTCCATATATTAAAGAGTTACAAATACCTATTGTTTTTTTAAGAATCTAGGTGATTTTTATATAAATTAACATTTTTTAAAATGACACTTGAATCCGGAAGACTATTCCAAACTTGAATCACTCTATTTGAAAAGAAAGAATCTCTCAGCAATCTTATTTGAGTTTTCTTTAATGAGCCTAAGAGTATGACATCTTAGATGAGGGTTCTCATTGAACTTAATGAGGTTGGTCATTTTACAACAATATCGAGATAAATGGACTTGAAAGTTTTATTCTAAATTTGTGTTTTTCTTCATATATTACTGATTTATTTAAACTTTTTTTTAGTGCGTGAGGTTATTTTCTATTGTGTTTTGATAATTCTAAGGAAAACTTAAAAAAAAATGAATACTTTAATAGTTACGTCACTTCATTATTCATTATTAATGTATATACATATGACTGTTCCAAACTTCAACCACTCTATTTGAAAAGAACGAATCTCTAACAATCTTATTTGATTTTTTTTTTCGGAGTCTAAGAGTATGAACTCAGATGAGGGTTCTAATTGAACATAATGGGGTTGGTCATTTCACATGAATAATGATTATTTATTATTATGAAGACTTCAATTAAATCACCTCTTAATCTCCTCGTCACCAATGTGGAGAGACTCAGCCTTTTCAATATTTCATGATAAGGTAGTGATCAAAGTTCAGATGGCGTCTTTGGACCCTCTCGAGATAGTCCAAATAGTATATGCGAATTCTAATTTTGGTCTGATGTGTGATTTATAAATTTTTAATAACAAATTTCCATTCAATGATTTGAAAACACATCTAATGATATACATAAAGGAATTTACTTTTTTAACTATCTGGTTGATGTGTAGGTACAGACCATTTTAAATAGTGATAGTTACACCCAGATCACATTAGTCAATATTTGATTCAATCAATCGTATACGCAATTTGTGCGTTGAAGGATCCTAAATGATGAGTATTGCATTTTCCTGCATTTAAAGTCAAAAGTCAAATTTTAGACCACACGTTAATACGATTCAGATCAATATCGATAGTCGCCGGACCGAAAAGTTTAATATCATCTGCAAATAATTAATTGCTTGAGATAATATAGTTATAGTATACTATGTTATAGTAGTGTTTTATTTGAATATTTGAATTATAATATGTGTTGATAGGTTTTGCGAATGATGAGGTACCTACTAGCGTCTGAAAGTTATGCGCGTGAAAGTTAGACGCGCCACTAATGAACTCGGCACGTTTTAACGACGTTAGTCAATAATTACGGTCTTCAAGTCAAATTTCTCGACAAAAACTATACGCTTCTACACATATGTACATATGTACAAACATATGTACGTGCAAGTGTGAGAGGAGAGGCTTTGCGGATCGTTAAACACTCCAAACAATTTTGGCACTCGAAAGATATTGAATTTCAGGCTGCGGGTTTCGCCTCGCGAAACTAAACTCTGCGACTTGTGTGCGGGATTTCGTTCTCAATTAAATCGGCAAAGTTTGCAGACCTTTCGAACGATATCACACCGTATTCCGTCGGTTAAAAT
The DNA here is from genome assembly GCA_022651745.1 of Parapsyche elsis. Classification (NCBI taxonomy): domain Eukaryota; kingdom Metazoa; phylum Arthropoda; class Insecta; order Trichoptera; family Hydropsychidae; genus Parapsyche; species Parapsyche elsis. The sequence goes on from JAGVSN010000016.1 coordinate 700,951, forward strand.
TTCATACCGTCCAACGGATGGTTTTAAAGCTCGATAGGAATATTAATGGTTTGTTTGCTCTTCCATTAAGTTTCGGTCTTTGGCCCCGAACGGGTGCCGTCGCTAAAGACTCGCAGTGCTTATATTTCCAGATTATTTTAGTATTATATTATTTTGAAACATTTTCAGAATCTCAATTCTATTAATGTAACAGTTTTTAAACAAATTAAACTGACTATTATGTAATTAATATAAGTGTTTCAAAATTGAATCAAGCTACGCTTCATACATACAATGAAATATATGTATTATATGTTAAATAAAATTACACAAACGTAATCATCAATGCAAACAATTTAATGATGATAAACTATAGCTTTTGTGATCTGTCAAAAATTACACAATATAAAGTCACTTCGCGATATTTTTCAATATTTAGATCATTTTCTCATCGTTGTTTTTATATACCATACTTGTATGTGATAGTTTGAACGAGATTCCACTCACTTGTGTAGTTAATTGTAAAATTATAATGACAGGTCTGAAAAATTAATAAATAAGTAAGCTTAGTTAATCTAATTCGTAGTGAGTTATAATTTTTTCCGCATAGTTTCAAACCGTTAACACGTTTTGCTCAAATTAGATCATTTCTAAACAATGTATGTATGTACATATGTATAATAATTTTGAATACATTATTATATGGAATAATATTTTGATTTAAATTATCATCGGACGCTTAAATGACCGTTTGGGTAATAATTAAATATAGTCTTGTGCTTTTTTAGATCACATCGTAAAATATCAAATTGTTCAGGAAGTAAAAAAAACTGTAGGCATTGGATATATTTTAATATTGATCAAAATTATCAATCATATTTGATTGAAAACGGACTTTAAAGCTCCGTTAAAAATTTCGCAATGATAGGATGATTAAATATTTAACTATTTTTCATAATAAAATGAGGATTTAACTAAGCACTTTGTAAGAGAACATTTATTGTAATAACATATAAAATTATTAAAAAAAATTTCAACATGTTTCATTATCATTTCTACATGGTGATAGCATACGTTTAGAGGGTTACAGTATTTGTCTGAAATATTTTTTATCGAGCTACAAATGGCTTCAAAACTATTTTTGAATTATTTTGGTAATGAATAATTTTTAGGATTTATAACACTTGGCCAGTTCATGTAAGATTATGCAATAAATCCATTTCCATCAAAATGTCACTTCGGTGAAAAGTGAGGGCCTGTACATACATACATATGTACATATACAATATACATACAAATTATAATATTATTTAAAAACTTTGTTTATCATAATATGTATAGCATGTTAATGACTTTAATGAGTTTAACGAGGATCTAGTCTATGGAATGGCGTTAATTTTTACAACTTTGGTTATAAAATAAAAATTTTATAAGATCATTCCGGGAGCTTAAAGGTCACCTCGGCACATCGTCAAGTTTAACGTTGCGGGCAATTAAAAGCGTTCTATAGTTGTCAATTAAGCGGGAAGAAGTAGACCACCCCGTTCTTCGCCGGAAGTGAAAATGAAGCTGGAACAAACGGATGTGGACAACGACTGGTAACGACAGGCGAGCCGTTAACCAGACCGGAAGTGACGACAATGTCAGAGCAATCACGAAAGCAGCCACACAGAGAGAACTCCACAGATCTGATTATTGGATGGTGCGATCTCTGCTTTACATTGCCTTTTGTGTTTGTTCAACAACGAGTCCATAAACAATTCATCGACGGTGAATGTTAGACATGCACCTAACGACACATTAACGATTTGTTTGCATTGCTGGGATAGAAAAAGATACAACAGGGGCAATCGGAGATGTCAGCTGCTGAAACACTCGCTAAACATTCACACATACACTTGAAAGTTTTATTCTAAATTTGTGTTTTTCTTCATATATTACTGATTTATTTAAACTTTTTTTTTAGTGCATGAGGTTATTTTCTATTGTGTTTTGATACTTCTAAGGAAAAATGAATACTTTAGTAGTTACGTCACTTCATTATTAATTTATACATATGACTATTCCAAACTTCAACCACTCTATTTGAAAAGAATGAATCTCTAACAATCTTATTTGATTTTTATTTTCGGAGTCTAAGAGTATGGACCTCTTAGATGAGGGTTCTCATTGAACATAATGAGGTTGGTCATTTCACATGAATAATGATTATTTATTATTTTGAATACTTCAATTAAATCACCTCTTAATCTCCTCGTCTCCAATGTGGAGAGATTCAATCTTTTCAATCTTTCATGATAAGGTAGTGATCGAAGTAAATATTGGATACGTTATTTATTGGATAAGTATTGGTGATACTATTTATCTGCGCATGCATCAGATACGTTAGATTTAATAGCTTAAAAAAGTCACTTTTGGATGAAGATACATTAATTTTGATATGAAAAATTGCAAGAATACACTCCCATAACCCCATAAACACATCGAACTCATTTTCGTAATTTTTGTCAGTTACGTTAAGTGGGCTTAGGACGGCAGTATACTATCAATCCCGGTCCAAAGTCATACGTGATTATTAATTACTAGTGTAAGCCCGTTGTATGTATGTACATATATCAACAGAGCGTTCTCATCACCCCTACTGAAAAATAACATTAAATTTAATAGTTTTATATAGTTGTTGCATAGATGGCGCATTATAATAACAACGTAACAATTTAGCAAAGTCGCGAGCCTATTTATTATCTGGTTTGGCTCATCGCATAAGCGCTCAGTGTTCCGAATCCGAGTTCAAATGCCACTCGCGCGACGTTCTGTTTTTTTTTAATTATTTACATCGGTGAGCGTTTTCAGCATACAAACGGATTTCGGCTATTATATATACATAGATATGTACATATGTACATATGAGTCGCCTAGTTCCAAATCCCGATAAGTCCACAATATATAAAAAGCGAGGATAAAATATTTTCTGGTTCTAAGAATGTTTTCAAACGATGCCTTATAATTGAATTATTCCAAATACCGCCAAGTGCGCCGTAAAAAATATATTGAAAATCAGTGTTATCCGGGTTCAAAAACTGACAATTGCACTATGACAAAAGCTGACAGAAAGCCATATTTAGAAACAAACAACGATAAGTCCATGTTTCTAATCTGAAAAATATTTTGTTTAATATCAACGAAATTAAGTTTAAATGAGTCGCGAGCCTATTTATTATCAATATTTTGTTTAATATCAACGAAATTGTTTAAAATTAAACGCCATCAAGCAAATAAGTCTGTAGCAGTTCAAAAACCGCGTTTGCGAACAAGTGAGTTTTATGGATTTAGGGATTTGGAACTAAGTGACTCATATAATGATTAGATTTACTGTACGGGTTGGTACTAATTTTTGGCGGGCTATCCCACCGCTACCGTGTTGTTGGAATTTTTATTTTGAGTTTGAATAGGTGCAATTGAAAGTTTCCGTAAATAGGGTGTGACATCATTGAATAATGAAAATATGTGTTATTCAAATAATGTACAGATACTACACTTTGATCTTAGCCAACAGGCCGAAAAATGTGATTCAAATAATGTACAGCATGTGTGTTCATTGTGCATGTGTTGGGTATAAGAAGTATGTTATTTGCCTACCGAAGAGCAAATATTGTCCGACGTACGTATCGGCCGATGCGAGCGCACTACACAACTCGCAATATTGTACGTTCACGTTGGTTCAATTGGCTTTTTTTGAAAATTATAATTGATTCAAATAGTTCAAGGGTATATAAATCAAAAAATATGTCGTCTATACCCGTAAAAAAATGTTTAATTTAAAAATAAGTGGAATTTGATTCAAATAGCATATATGTATGTACATACATACATACATGCATAAATCCATTGAATTGAGAGTGTCATGAAAAAAGCTTTATTATATTTGAACTATTTATTGTACATCTTTATAAAAATTGAAGTGTCTCTAAAAGGCTTTAATCCACTGTCTATTATTAACTATTACTGAAACTAAAGGTTGAATTAATATATAAAGTGTATTGTGTATGATAAAAAATATACTTTAATGTATGAAGCGTGGTTTGGTTTAATTTTGTGTCGCTTGCTGAAAGTAATTGTGATATTTATAAAACGTATAGGATCTGTTATAAACGTGTACTCAATAATATAATAAAATATTATAAAAACGCTTCAAAATCGATATCGGCTACCATAATAAAACATTTTTCTCGAAAGATCTTCGAAATTTTTTTCACATAAACAGACTAATTAAAAGTTTTTAAGAGTTCATCTCTTCAGCGATAGCTACTTTTCTGCTGAAAATCAAATTTCTGTATCGTTAACAACAAAACCTACTTATATAATATTTAGTTATACAGAGTGATCAAAACTTTCGAGTGACGGCACTCGATGAAATTTCGATTTAAGCTTAGCACAAAACAAAATTAGTTATATTAATATCAATATATATCATTATCATAATTTTCAGCGGTACACCTGCTGGATGGAGGTGTCTCCAATCCTCTTCCATTCCTGTCTGTCTTGAGCAATCTGCATCCAGTTAACTCCACACATTCTTCCCAATTCATCAGCCCATCGTCCACTCGGTCTATCTTTGCTTTCTTTCACATCCTCTGGAATACCATTCCAGTATTTCTCGCGTCCATCTGCCATCCATTCTTCTCGCTCTGTGTTTCAACAGCCACCTTGGTCATGCTTCTTACCCATGTATTCCTCTGCGATATTTTTTCGTTATACCGGGCATACATCTTTCCATGCTTCTTTGTGTCATTCTTGAATTTAGCATCCACGTTTCACATCAATACGTCATAACTGGCAGTACGCATTGGTCGTATGCCTTATTTTTTAATATACATACATATATCGCTCGTTACTCTGTACAACTTGAAATGGTATTTTGTGCCATGTGTGTAATATTTGAACACGATGTTCTCGCGTGTGACACAAGTCAGCCATTGTAACGGCAGTTATCGAACTCGAACTGTTCGTATGTCAACAATATACTCCATATATTTGAACTGTCCTCGTAATACACGACTTTTTCCATGTACTACATACAACACAAATTTACTATAAATATTACTTATTTTTATATCAACACAACTGCGCTGAATTGTTTCGAAACGAAAATAAATCATACGTCTTTGTATGTACAATGACACTCGAAATGTAAAAATATTGCATCGAGCATCATCGACGATTGTTAGACGACTACTTAAGTTCTTTTTGGATGTTTTTAAAATTTGTTTCATCTTAAAAAAAAAAAACCCCGTAACTCTTCATGTGTATAAACAATTCAAGCGTGACGCGTTGTTTTTCTTCAGAAGGGGATTTCGACGTATCCAGTGAGAGAGAGTGAGAGTGCCATTGAAAAATCCTCAAAAATGACTCTATTCAAATAAACCTCGATGTCTTTACGTCTCCGTGTGACAAAATTTGACGACGGTCACATTCTCGAATGTTCCGAAAACGGTTCTAGAAGACTTTATAGGTAAAAAAAAAAAAAAAAAACTAAGGTAAACAGACTCGTCTGTCTCTTATCGTGCACGTCTATTGGACGCTTCCGTTTTGGTGAAAATTCACTCGTAAATCATTCTGAACAGCATGGCAAATATTTGCCCAAACATTAAGTTTGATTAGCGGAACAAGCGAGCATTCAAATCAGTGCGATTATATCAGCCTGTTTAGCAATGTTGTTAGCAACGTCAAACATCTTGCATTTGTGTAAGCAAGAAATATTTTTTCGGCATTGGAAAATGTGTACACAATTTATTAACAATCGATGGATAATAAGTACCATTTGATTGTTAATTGAAAATACACATGTATTGGCATTGAAAATCAACTTGAAAGTTTATGTTTAATATACCCACTTATATGTACATTTATGACCCAAACTAAATCTATGTACATCAGTTTACTTTACAAGCAATATGCAATCTCCTTCACAAATAACACTGATCAACAAAAAAAATATCCCAGAGCGGAGATTAGTCAATCTTTACTAAGTTTGACCCACTGAATTCGAATCCGATAATGATTTTTGTTGATAAGCTTTCGTTTGTGAGATATTCACGATTTAAAAAATGTAAAAAAATATCCATTTTTTTGGCTTTTGCGGTCTATAACTTAAAATAGATATAGTATTTCTGTGCTCAAAGTGAGTATTTAAATCAATACTCAGATATTTTTCCTATTGATTTTGATTTTTTATTGCTTTGAAATACTTATAATTAATTACACTGTTCGACACGAAAAATGCTTCCGAGACGAAATATGACTTTTCTCATAGATATATGCCCAGTGAACACGAATCTGGTAATAAAAAAATGTTGATTGGCTCGAGATTCGGAGATATATGTGTTTTTTAAATCACGCGATTTTTCTATTTCTTGGTGTTTTTCGTTTGATGTCTCAAAATCGGTCAATTTCCCAATAAACGTGTTTCAATAGAAAATACTCAATATAAAATAGTATTAACAGTAGGAAAAAATCCCAAGTGAAAATACATACTTTTGACTTTTGATTTGAGCTGGACGACTACTTAGAAAGATCTGAAAGCTGAAAAGTACTACAAATGAAAGATAAAATACCCGACTATAGATTTCAATATTCATTTTGAACAAAAAATTGACCGATTTTGAGACATCGAACGAACAACACCAAGAAATAGAAAAATCGCGTGATTAAAAAAACACATAGATATATCTCCGAATCTCGAGCCAATCAACATTTTTTATTACCAGATTCGTGTTCACTGGGCATAGATCTATAAGAAAAGTCATATCTCGTCTCGGAAGCAAAGAAAAAATCGTCATTTGTCGAACAGTGTTATTTAGCGAATTTTCAAAGTCAAAAATATATTATTTTTTCCTCGTGCTATTATATATTTATTTGGCCAGTTTTTTTTTATTTCACCACGTTTATAAGGATTGATTTTCTATCGCAATATTTTTTTATTTTATCTAAACGTACCAATTGGAGCGGAAAATGATTTTAAACTACGTTATGATATGTTACCGGCGGGACGCTTATCAATATTCGCGCGCTCTGGATGAAAAAATGGATATTTTTAAATCGCGAATATCTCATAAACGAGAGCATATCAACAAAAAATCATCATTGGATTCGAATTCAGTGCGTCAAACTTAGTAAAGATTTAATAATCTTCGCTCTGGGTTTTAAAAACGCGATTTTTTGTTCCCCAGTGTAATCAAACACCAATAGATTTTAATAATTAATTTACTGTTCATACTGTATCAGGTATTCTCGACATTTTATTACATGTTTAATTTTATAACATGCTTAATTTATTACTTACATCAATGATGATGATTCGTATCACAGCGGGGATCAATTTAGCCGATGCAATCGTCGAATCGACACGTGTCCAAGAAGTGGTACGTGTGAGTCGATCTGTCAGAGTTTATGTACATAGATAAGGCAGTACATACACATGCAAAAGTAGAGCTTTGCTGCCAGGAAACTTCATTGAACTTTCCCCTCTGATATGTGAGAAGCTTTTTGAAACTCCCCGCGGAGTTGGTTGCTTACCGAGCAAACAAAACGAGAATCGAAACACATGTTCAAATGATGCCCAATATCGAAACACACTTTCTGTCCGGCTATTTCAGTCACGCTTTCCGTTCACTATTTTTATTTTAAAGTATGTGATAAATCCACTATTGTGTAGAGAGACATTTGCGTAGTTGGATTCAGCTGGAAATTTTATCATAAACGAATGAAAAATGAAAAGGAAACGACTGCGACAAAAGAGGCGATGGTAGATGAGAGCTCTTACTGCGCATATACATACATACATAAAAGGGGTGAAATAGACGGAATGTGAAAACTAATGATGTTAAAGCTTTCTTTGACGAGCTGCTCATGAATAAGGCAATCCAAGTACAGATTGATCTATACTTGTATACGCTGCATAGAGTGTAACGAACGAAGTATCCTTTGAAGCGTTTGAAAGTTTACCAAAACAAATCAATAAAACACTAGCGCAATTCTTATTGCATATTAAACATTCGATCCCGGAAGAAAAATTTTCATCTCTGATGGAAAATGTACACGCTTTCATTCCATCTGTTTTTTGTCGCTTTTATTTTTTCTTCTTTTTTTTTTTTGAGAGGCGTTGATGAGACTCGCTTTTTCGCAAAGCCGTCAACATTGTAAATGATGTTATTAAGGAAATTGCTGGAAATACCTTTCGAAGCTCTTTTCGCTCGAATTCTTCCATTTGAATTTTTGTGTGCGTTACTTTCTTACATTCAAATCTATATAAATTTTTCTGTATACATACATACATAAGTATTCAAAGAAATTCTTGAATCATCAAAAGCGTGAATATTTCCTAATTGTAAATCCACGAGTGTGTGTGTACGAATTCGCCCCCCCTGTCTTTGTACAGTTATATTATATATAAATTTGGCTAATTTGTGCAAATCGGCACAGCCTCTAGCTCTGTTTCCCCACTTTATAATTAATGTAGGCGATGGTTCTAATTATATTCACCCTCCATTGAATTAAATTCGACACGTCACAAAAAAAAAAAAAAAAAAGTGCGTGGAATTGATTTTCGTTCATTATATGGTGAGGTATAATCAATTGCGATACTCCGCACAGTAATATAATAGAGGTTGAATTTAAATGAATATTTAATTGAAATACATCTCTGGTAATATTATAACAGCGAAAGCTCTCGACATTAAAGGTATGCGTATCTACCGTCTCGTTGCATTTTGCAACTAGTCGATTTCTTGTTTTCCCGAGTCAAGTTGTTTCATTATGAGAAACAAGATCCTCTACTTTGTATTTCAATTAAATTAAAGTGCATTACATTATTGGATAGCTTTATACCACACGGAAAATAGAGTAAACTTTGCATTTGATATTGTGTGTTTGAACGACTTTATATATGTAATGTAGATTATATATTATACTAGTGTAAGCTCGTTGAATATCAACGAATGTTTGTGTGGGTGAGTATATGTGTATTTAATAGTTTTTATAGTTGTTGCATAGATGGCGCGTTATAATACAACAACGTAACAATTTAGCAATAGCGCGAGCCTATTAAGATATTATATTGTCAAATTGAAGGAGGTCCGTTATTATCTAGTTTGGATCACAGCGTAAGCGCTCAATGTTTCGAACTGGTGATCACTGGTTCAAATCCCACTCGCGCGACGTTCTAATTATTTACCTCAGCGAGCGTTATCAGCAGACAGGCGGAATAGGGCTATTATATACATGATGATATATGTATGTACATTTATCCGGAAATAAGCCGCTTAGTGCTCACAAACAATATCCTCTTCATTATATTTGTATTGTTTTAATTTATTTTTTTGCATTTTAATAGACGTAACAATAAAACATTGATAGCATTCATTCAAAATACTCAATGAATTCATTGCATGTAGTTTACTGCTTGCTTATTATACACATTATATATACATATAATAACCCAAATCCCGCCCGCCATAATAGCCCGCCAAAAATTAGTACCAACCCGTACAGTAAATCTAATCATTATATGAGTCACTTAGTTCCAAATCCCTAAATCCATAAAACTCACTTGTTCGCAAACGCGGTTTTTCTGCTACAGACTTATTTGCTTGATGGCGTTTAAACTCATTTAAACTTAATTTCGTTGATATTAAACAAAATATTGAGATTAGAAACATGGACTTATCGTTGTTTGTTTCTAAATATGGCTTTTATCAGCTTTTGTCATAGTGCAATTGTCAGTTTTTGGAACTAACACTGATTTTCAATATTTTTTTACGGCGCACTTGGCGGTATTTGGAATAATTCAAGTATAAGGCATCGTTTGAAAACATTAATTAATTAATTAATAAATAGATACGACAAGATCGAGATACATACGAAAAAAAAAATATTTTTCCACTGTTTTGTTTTGTCATCGTTTTGTTATACATATTGTATATTTATATATTTTTATAATATTTATAATATTTTCTTTTATATGTATGTGATTAATAAATAGATTCGACAAAAATAAATATTTTATTTTTCCACTGTTCTGTTTTGTCACTGTTCTCTTTATCGCTTTTCTGTTTTGTCCTGTTCTCTTTTGTCCTGTTCCCTTTTGTCGCGTTCTGTTTTGTCTTGTTCTCTTTTGTCGCGTTCTGTTTTGTCTTGTTCTCTTTTGTCCGGTTACCTTTTTATATATTGTGGACTTATCGGGATTTGGAACTAGGCGACTCATATACTCACCCACAAAAACACAGACAGTATGGGTGATGAGACATCGGTCCGTTGATATTCAACGGGGTTACACTAGTTTGGTATTTTTGACGTCTTCTATGTACGTGTTCCATCAACCTTTTTTTCACAGTGATACTTTTGTAGACGTAGCTCAGACCCGTCACGGTATTCGCAAAATTTGTCCTTTATGTAATTCTCTTTTATTCTTTACAATACTTTTCTACAAACGTGATGGTAATTTGCGAGCAACACTCCAGTCCAAGAAACAATAAACCGGCCACAAAGCGTTTTCTGATTCTACTTTCAGGATTTTCATTTTTTTTTTTTCAACATCCTCCCCCCCCCTCTCTTTCCTTTTTGTGTCGCATATTACCATATAAATTTATTCGCAAAGCCCCTCAAGTGAGGGCGAATTCCCCATAGTTTCTTCCCCATCACACACCCTTTGGCGGGGTTTTGAGCACGTATTCTACTCAGTAGCGGGGTTTTCGGGGTTTTGAAATGCAAATCGTTCGGAAAATAAAACCGGGAATTAGAACACAGCATCGGATCGGATCGGATGTGCAAGCATACGATGAAGTCTCGATTGAGCCACTGTGTGTCTGTTTCGCTTATGCAAATGTGGTCCAAATAGCCATATGTATGTACATCACGAAGAAGCTTCGTGCGAAATTTGCAAATCAACCTGAATCACCAACCTGAAATGACCAACAAAATATCTGGTACAGGCAATTTGAGTATTGCATAAGATGCCCAAAATGGCCAGTCATAATGTAAAATGTACTACGCTTTATGAATTTAAATGGAAATAGCACGTATGAAAAACTAAAGTTTGAAACTATGTACTACGTGAAAAAAACTACTTGTCAAATTTGTGTGATAAAAATGAGTCAAATAATAAAATTCATCCACCTATTTCGCACTTGACATCTCGAATAAACTCGAGTATAAAGAAAAGTTTCATTGCTTCATCATCATCATTTTCAGCCGTTCACCATCCACTGCTGGATGAAGGCCTCTCCAATCCTCTTCCATTCTTGTCTGTCTTGAGCAATCTGCATCCACTTGTCTACCATGCTTTCTTTCACACCCTCTCAGTTACCATTCCAGTACTTCTCGCGTCCATCTGCCATCCATTCTTCTCGCTATGTGTCCAGCCCATTGCCACTTCTACTTTTGTACCCGCACTGCTATATCTGCCACTTTGGTCATACTTCTTACCCATGTATTTCTTTTGCGATCTCTTCTTGTTATGCCAAGCATACATCTTTCCATGCTTCTCCGTGTGCACTGGATCTTTCGTAGCATTCTTGAATTTAGCGTCCAAGTTTCACATCCATACGTCATAGCTGGCAGTACGCATCGGTCGTACGCCTTATTTTTTAAGCATAGCGGAATGTTGTATTTAAAATGTTCATTCTTCCAAAAGCACTCCACCCTAGTTTCATTCTTCGTTTTATTTCTTCTTATTTACATCCAGTCATATTCACCAATTGTCCTAGGTATAAATAACTATCACCTATCTCTACAATATGATTATCTACTGTGATAATTTTTTGCGTGCAGAATTCATTAAACATAATTTTAGTTTTATAAAAATTCATTTTTAAGCCTACTTTCAGCTTGTAAAGCTTAAATTGTCAACTATACATTATGTAGATGTCGTAGAGTTTCATACATTTACATACATACATACATAAATAGTTGGGGGTGCCATAGTTATTACTCTTCAGTAAAATTTAATATAACTTTTGATTGGTTAAAACTACACTACTGTGAAAATTTCATTGGCCACTCAAACATAAATTTTCCATTGATTCGTTTGAATTTTGTCTCATTTCGATCATAATAAAGTAAAAAAAATACACATAAATTGCACGCGAAAAAATTCAACCCTACGCAAAAAAATAGCCACCTTTTATGTAATTCGCCTATTTTCGATTATCCGTCACTTCTCAACCCCCAAACCACCGCTTTTCAACTTTTTTAATAGCGCGCGATAGCTTTGAACATTTTCACACCACGAAACGTCAACTTCAAAAATACCTCACCCCAAACGCAAAAAAAAGAGCAATTTTCTTTTCAAAGTTTTTCCGTCTATTCAATATTGTACACATATAATCAATTGTATAATTAATTTGGTTAAAAATCGCTATTATAACACACACGTGACATAGTGACATCTATACTTAATTCATAAAACTATTTAATTGTTATTAATTAAAAAATTTCATCGGTTCACAATTATTGACATACGTACATATTAACAACATAATGCAAAATTTTATTTTATATTTTCAGCTGTTCACGATCCACTGCTCCATTCTTATCTCCAATCTTCCATTCCTGTCTGTCTTGACTTGTTATTCTTCTCAATTCATCAGTCCATCGTCCACTCGGTCTACCGTGCTTTCTTTCACATCCTCTCAGATACCATTCCAGTATTTCTTCTGTCCATCTGCCATCCCATTGGCACATCAACTTTTTCACACGTTCCGCTATATCTCCCACTTTGGTCATGCTTCTTACCCATGTATTCCTCTTACGATCTCTTTTCGTTATACCGAGCATACATCTTTCCATGCTTCTCTATGTATACCTATTCTCTATGTGTATATATATATCATCATTTTCAGCCGTTCACCATCCACTGCTGGATGAGGGTCTTTCCAATCCTCTTCCATTCCTGTCCTTCTTGAGCAATCTGCATCCACTTGTCTACCATGCTTTCTTTCACACCCTCTCAGTTACCATTCCAGTATTTCTCGCATCCATCTGCCATCCATTCTTCTCGCTATGTGTCCACTCCGACTTTTTCACACGTTCCGCTATATCTGCCACCTTGGTCATGCTTCTTACCCACGTATTCCTTTTACGATCTCTTCTCGTTATACCGAGCCTACATCTTTCTATACTTCTCTGTGTGCACTGGATCTTGCGTAACATTCTCGAATTTAGCATCCACGTTTCACATCCATACGTCATAACTGGCAGTACGCATCGGTCGTATGTCTTCTTTTATAAGCAGTGTGTATATTGTACATATAAAAGCGTAAAATCTGATCACTGGTGAAATGTTACTTTAACGAACGATATTGTACGTACAAAGTGCCGTTACTGGTTGTGGCATGTTGCGGTTATGCCGCCACTTCAACCATCGCGCGAATGTTCGTGAAATGTTGGCCTTAGCGCTGTGGTCAGCTGTCGCTTGCTCGCCCGTCCAGAGCGCTGCTATCGTATCGCTAGTGGCGCCACTCTAGTGTCAACTAGGAAGCGGCAGCTAACGAAGTGTCATCGTGGCATCGGTGTTTTGGATCCCATTACGCGAGTTCATGGTCCGGGGTGTGGCTAAGGGTCCGCCATCTTGCTTTTTTCGCGGTTCGTTTAACTTTTCCGGATGTCGCGCGAATGTTATAAAGTACGTTGGCGTTAACGTGAAAATGTTCGAGCGACATACCCACACCTTGGCGCTCGGCACCGCTCGTCAGCGCTTGTCCAATATGAAGCGCCGGCATTGCGGACACGGCGATACACGAGCGCAGCAAGAACGACGCCGATTCGACTCATTCGTGACCGTCAAATCACCTAGTTCATTAGGAACACGTATATACTTTTGGTTTAGTGGTCTTTTTTGTCGGATTTCGGATGCGAGGGAGTTGAAACGATGTAATCTCACCCCAGCAATTACCGGTCAGCGCTGCGACCGGACAAGGGCGTCCACGGCTGACAAGGGGTTAATCGCGGCGAAAAATAAATACAATTTCCTGCAGGCGGCAAGTGGCACGACATCCCTCCTGATTCCCTGCAATTTCCTATGTGTCAGTCAGACGAGAGCCGCCCTGGGGATATGGGAGTGTTAGGAAAAAGGGGGGTTTGGGGAGGAAGCACGCCGTGAATCGAACCGCAGACGGACAGGCAGACAGGCAGACACAATGTCACACACTCTGACAATCGCAACAATCGCAACTAACAATGTGTTACCGCACCGCTTTCAATCCGGAAAAAAAAAAAGCCTCGGTAACAAATTGAAATAATAAATATATGCATAGTATGTACGTAACTATGTACCTACATAAGATTTCTTCTTTACATCCAGTCATATTGACAAATTGCACTAGGTATAAAAAAACTGTCAACTACCTCTACAATATGATTATACTAGTGTAAGCCCGTTGAATATCAACGCCCGCTGAATTTTAAATATCGTAAAGCGCTTTTTTAATAAAGATCCCCACTAATTGATCGAAAAAACAAACAAAAAATATAATAGTTTTTATAGCGCCATCTATGTATTATAGCAATCCCACTAATTGAACGCTATCGATATCCACTCAAAAAAAAAATTTTTTTTTAACTTTACTATTTATCAAATATACATAACTCTAACCGTGTATTTTATCGCTGGGAGCACTAAAGACTTGCCAATTGTTTGCAGTTTACCAGCTTGCACGATTCGAAAACTAATCAGATGTGGAGGGATTTTTCAACGTTGCTGGTGTAATGCGAAAACTTAATTTTTAACGACAAGGTGTTCAAGTTGTCTTTCAAAAAATTCAATTGGCTTGTTTTTTAAATGCGGATGCTTTATCTAAATATGCCTACGCAATTTGTTCGGTCGCATGCTCTCGTTTGCGAGTACATCGCAGCAAATACCACACTGTACGTCGATCTTCTTCGTCTCCATTCCACGAAAATCTGATTTTTAAATAGTTGGATTTTTTATTTTCAAATAATTTAAAGAAATTTACATTACAAAAACTTTTCACGACCCACTAAAACTCGACTCGTGGCCCACCAGTGGGTCGCGACCCACAGTTTGGGAACCGCTGATGTATTATATATATAATAGCCGAAATCCGTCTGTCTGTCTGTCTGTCTGCTGATAACGCTCGCTGAGAAAAAAATATTTAAAAACCACCAGAACGAGTGGGGGATCGAACCCACGACCGCAAGCTCGAGAGTCATCACGCTAACGCTATACTCTATCGCCCTTGGTCGGTTTAGTCCTTTTTTTTAAAACATATCGTGACTCGGCTTTACC
This sequence comes from Parapsyche elsis, assembly GCA_022651745.1. NCBI lineage: Eukaryota > Metazoa > Arthropoda > Insecta > Trichoptera > Hydropsychidae > Parapsyche > Parapsyche elsis. The sequence continues at coordinate 716,231 of JAGVSN010000016.1, forward strand.
TACAAAAGGGATCGTGATTCTGCTAATAATACATAGATGGCACTATATAAACTATAATTATAGTTTATATATAGTTTATATATATATCTCAAGAAAATTTTAGTAGTCGAAACGATTTCGCTAGTCTCCAATCCTCTTCTATTCCTGTCTGTCTTGACCAATCTGCATCCAATTGACTTTTTTGACATTTTTCTCAATTCATCAGCCCATCTTCCACTCGGTCTACCTTGTTTTCTTTCACATCCTCTCGGATACCATTCCAATATTTCTCGCGTCCATCTGCCATCCATTCTTCTCGCTATGTTTCACACGTTATGCCAAATCTGCCACTTTGTTCATGCTTCTTACCCATGTATTCCTCTTACGATCTCTTCTTTTTATACCGAGCATACACCTTTCCATGCTTCTCTGTGTACACTGGATCTTACGTAGCATTGGTAACAATTAACCTATTTCATAAAATCCATTGCAAATGTTTAAATTAAATTATTTTAGCTATTAGTATTCTGAATCAGTTAGCTTGGTCAAAAGTATTGAGCACCCGCTAAAATCAAATAAATTTCTAAAGGCTAAAATCGGGCGATTCCAATAGAAATTCTGAGAATATTTAAAAGGGCATATTCGATTTTACTGCTTATGTACATATTTAAATGTCGAAAATGGCTTTATGCAATTTTGTCTATTTCAATGATGGTGATTCAATATTGTGATTTTTGTTATTTTTCCGCCTTCCAAGTATTGTATCTTACATACATAATCCAGATCCTGCTTGATTTAAAAAAAATTGGGATAGGTCAATTTAATGGGGTATAATTGAAGTCTTTTACTTTTTTTTAAGTAATATAAAGGTTGCACCTTTGGGATAATTCAGTAAAAAAAAAACAGTTAAAGCTAAAAGGGACGAATAAATTGAGACCAAAACAGACAATAATGTAGAAATTTTCACTACACCTATGTAGATCCTGTATTTTACTTCAAATCATAAGAAGAGCTCTTTGTTATAAATGATTTTAAAGCTCTAAAGCCGCGTACTCATTAGCGAACATGAGCGTGTAATGTGGACACCGTGTGGATCGCCACGAACGTTGCAGAGCGCGCGCAAAGTATGCTCGCGAACGCGTACACATTTACAAAATTTGTTGCATTACACGCTCATGTTCGCTAATGAGTACGCGGCTTAAGAAATTAGTGTAACCTTATAATCAAACTAAACTTCGTTGTAAGGGTAAAATTAATTTTTCCAAACTATTATATAATCAATCAATATCTATTGTGTAAAGTTTAATTACCGACTAAAATATATAAATCTCAAATTGACATAATTCAAAATACATCTACATAATACACTAGGTATATATTTCAAGCGGAATGCGTACGTAAGCCGAAGCGAACCGTAAACCGCAAAATGACAATGTACACGCGATTTAGCGAACCGAAGCGAACTGTGTAAATATTAGAACCGCAAATTGAACCACATTTTCACACACACTACACTCGGCACTGCGTATTCCATAATTTATTAATTAATTTAATAATAATAATAATATTAATAACACTAATGCTGAACGTGTAAGTCTGCGACTTCAAAATTCAAAAACAGTGCAATACTCGCATTAGTGACGCACGGATTAATTACTGCGTTAACCGAGGCGTGCCGGGAAAAGCATTAAGCGAACAATATGGCGGTTGCCGTATTGCGATACAATTTAATAATATGGCGATTAAACTTTTCCCCAATTGCGACATACACTCATATGTATGTACGTATGTACATATGTATGTACATATATGGCGATGAAGCTTTTGACTCGATTAACTTAACGGATCGCTTGCTCAAATTTTGAATTTGTATTTAAATCAAGCGTGAGTCTAAATATGTGTATGTATGTATGTTTGAAATTTATAATGGTTTTATCTAAAGTTTACGGCGTGTATATTCATAAATTTTCGAGCTTATATTTTAGCTTGTTGTTGGCGTGGTTATTATTATGTTGAGAAACTTTGACGAATGTTTGCTTAAATATATAAATTGTAACATTTTCAACATTGTAATTCTTTAAAGTAATGACTTTTGAAAAATGAAAATGTGGCTTTGGAACGATTTTCTTCAACCTTAGTTAACAGTGCTCGAAATGGAAATTTTCACGAATGGGAGCGCTCGATAATTTTCAAAAAATATCAAACGACCTTTTTTTTTTAACTATACGTACATATGTATATATTTATCGAAATGCAAAATCTTACTGAGATTAATACCGTTTAATGTCTGTAAGTCAACTTCAACAGGTAGATCTGAAAATGGTCTCTGATTTTTTACATTCTATACACTGTTCTGAAAACTCTTTCAGTCGTTAAAATATGAGCATTCTGACTGTTTTGTACAAATTTATCGATTTCATTATTATTGGCCGATTTTATTATATTCAACGATTTTATATGGGCGTCAGAAATTTTATGTAGGTGTATTTTTTTCCTTAGACAAGATTATTAATTTTCTTTCGTACTGCCTGGGAAACACCGAACAGTTTTGCCACGATTTTGACAGTCGTAAATTTTTATCAGAATCGATTCCTAAATTTTTAACTGATCTACAAGAAAAGCAACCTAAACCTTTATTTTCTACAATTAACCATTCATTAATATTTTAAAATGATCAAATTGTGTCCGAGTCCAGCATGATGGTGAATCTACAAAATTAAGTTTTTTAGTGATAAAGTGCAGTAATAAAATATAAATAAAAAAAATAATCAAGCGATTCCCGATGATAGATTGAAATTGCAAATACGTTCGCTAAATTCAAGTTCTCTCATCAGAGGGACAGGCAAGACTGAACTAATTTGAAATTTTGGTTCCTTTAGTATAATGGTAGCGGTACAGCTGCTTTCGAAATTTGTCTTTGTCGGAATTCCAGTCAATGATTGTGATTTAGGAGTCATAAATGTAAAAAAATTTCACCTTATAACATTTTTTCGGCAATAATTATTGAAAGAGCACGGAAATTTTGATTTTTTACGAAAGGGAGCGCTAAACTTACAGATTTCACGAAAGGGTACGCTACGTTTTCAAACTTCACGAAAGGGAACGCCCGCTTCCTGCCGCTCCCGCTGAATTCGAGCACTGCCTTAGTACATACATATATAGATTTCAAATTACACTTGTATGTATTATAAAAATCTGTAACGTTTTGTATTTATACTATGTACATATTTATAGATTTGAATATTACGCTGCCTACGCGGTATGATATATCCAAGAGGCGTTCAGAATTTCATACGCACATTACATTAATTCAAAATTATTTTTATAATTTGTTTGGTATACAGACATGTATTTAATGTTTTGAATTGTATGTATTAATTAAAATAAATTGGAACACCTGTTGGAACAAAAACCAAACAAGAAGCCAGCGTATGTGTTTCGTATGAAACTGTGGAACACTTTAGGACGCCATTTTGTCGAATCGGTGAAACTTTTTTGTAGATTTTCTTTCGCCGATTCGATCGATAGACATGTCTATTGTGTTTTCTATTAATTTAAAATTATATTACATGTAATTGTTATGATTTAAAATAATCAAAACAAACGAGACATCGAAGCGTACGGTTCCCGAAATTCTAATTCAAAATTCCAGGATCGCGCTCTGGATTGGTTTGTTATTTTTTCGGATTTGTTTTTTTTGGCCTCAGAACAGGTCTAGTACATACCTGTGTGCCGCGTGCGACCCGAGCTTTTTTTTTTTTACCTGTACTACCTGTTGTCGGCGAGTCATTTGGCAACAGTGCCGGGGCCATTGACCAAACGTGCCAGTCGCTCGTTCATCTCGCGTCCCAAACGCAATTTATAAACAAAATACCACCACGACGACAATCTAAAACGTTCAAGCTTTCGTTTCAACATTGTAAAGTGTACGAAGATCGACTAGTACTGCGAAAAACGAACCGCTACCATCGGCTAAACATGTGCGAAAATCACTCGTGCTATATTACGGATCGCAAGTGAGTGTACATATAGTGCGTGATCGAGTGTCGATTATCCGGCTTTTTTTTTGATATTTCCGGTTTTTTTTTTGACCGGTTGAGAGTCGACAGTGTTGCCATCGGTAAACGTCAAATAAATAGCGCGGGCTGTCAAAATACATAACCTCTAAATTGTGCGTTGAAAATGAGCGAGTGAAAAGTTCTCCGTTTGCGGTCATTGTTGTTTTGAAGTTATTCGAAATGGGCAGCCGTGGGGTAATGTGTGGTCCTTGTTGTGCCGGAGGTGGAGGTGAACATGCAGGACTCCCAGGACTCCTGAGGGATCTTCAGAGGCTTTCCGAGGATCAGGACTCTTCGGATATTGTGTTCTTGCTGGGACCTCACGAGGAGAGGGTCTACGCCCACAAAATCATTCTCTCTGCAAGGTAAATACAATCAAATTATTATTTTTTCCAGTGAAAACTTAAAACGTAACAGTCCCATGGCTCAGATCTAAAAGAGCCAATGTTAAATTTTGAGCAAATCGTATATAATGTCAAATATAATTTAGAAAAATGACTACTTTTATGCATCAAAATGCAAAATTGTAACAACAAGCAAATATTTAATACATGATTATTATTATTACTAGAGTATTGTCGAATGAGTGGGCTAATAGTTACGGTATCTAATAGCATTTAAAATTTTCAATGAAAAAAAAAAAGAAGTGAGCATTCCTGACACAGCTTAAGTTTTTAGATGTATAATTATATGACTTACTAGTGTAAGCCCGTTGAATATCAACGGAGCGGTTTCTCATCACCCGTACTGAAAAATAATATTTAATTTTATAGTTGTTCAATAGATGGCGCGTTATAATACAACACGTAACAATTTATCAAAGTCGCGAACACTTTAAGATTTAATATTGGCCAATTTATAGCACGTACATACGTCATCGCCTCAACCCAACCTGGTGATACCGGGTTCAAATCCCACTTGCGCGACGTTCTGGTTTTTTAATTATTTACGTCGGCGAGCGTTATCAGCAGACAGACAGACGGATTTCGGTTATTATATACATACTAGTGTAAGCCCGTTGAATATCAACGGATGGCGCAAAAAACAATTTAGCAAAGTCGCGAACACTTGCGAGAGAAAAAAATTCAAAAAAAAGGGTGACGTCATAGCGTTATCAGCAGACAGACAGATGGATTTAGGCTATTATATATATAATATGCTTAAAAAAGAAGGCATACGACCAAAGCGTACTGCCAGTTATGACGCATGGATGTGAAACATCAAAACGTGGATGCTTAATTCAAGAATGTTACGCAAGATCCAGTGCACACAGGGAAGCATGGAAAGATGTACTCTCTGTATAACGAGAAGAGATCGTAAGAGGAATACATGGGTAAGAAGCATGACCAAGGTGGCAGATAGCGACAAGAATGGGTGACAGATGGACGCGATAAATACTGGAACGGTATCCGAGAGGATGTGAAAGAAAGCAAGGTAGACCGAGTGGACGATGGGCTGATGAATGTGCGAGTCAAGTGGATGGTGAACGGCCGAAAATGATGAATTACATAAGGGGAATTTTAGTTTTTAATATGCATATTTTGACATTTTAGAACCATGCAAATAAATAAAAAATAAAACACGCGCTATGAAACAATTATATCACTCTTAATGAAACAAATAATTCAAATGTAAATTTTTTTTATTAAAAAAAAAAAAAAGAACGAAGCGAAGAATTTTTCCCAAACACCTTATTTTATATTTTTAATAACACGAAAGCAAATAAACACAGTGTTACGAACAAAATTAAAAACTCGAAATGAACAGCGAGAAAGTTAGATTGTTTCCGCTTTCCGTTTTAATTTCAGTTACGCGATCTTCTTCAGACGCAATACAATGTACGTACATATTTTATTTAACTTTCTATGATTGACACTACTAAAAAAATTCAACAGTCACTCTAAAAATTGCGTCATCGTCCCCACAAACAATCGGCGCATTAAATTTAAATTAATAATAAACGACCCTTTAGAGAATTATGTTTAATTTTTCCGCAAAGTCATACACCACCCCCATAGAATGCACTCTGTCTCTACGTACAAAACGGTTATTTTTTCATTTTATTTTTTTGTGTAAACTCACCGTGTTTAAAGCGAGTGCCTTTGTGGGACCCCTGCCCTCCTTTTTTTGATTCCCCTCTACACCCCCTCACACCCCCTACCCCCCCCTAGGGCTAACTTCATTATGGCTCTGCGTATGGATTTAAAATGACAGCGAGCACAATGGCTTTCGGGACATTTTCTCAATTTGGCCCTATCTCGCCGGAATTATAAACACAATAAACCATTACAGACTACGGACCAGAGGGAGGGAAGGAGAGGGGAATGAAGGGGGGGGGGGGCTGGAGGGTTGCAGTTTGTACCGGAACCCTTTGTGCCTCGGTATATTATCGAGATATTCCCTTTTTGTTGGGAAATGTTTCGTTGCGTTCATACTAATTCGCCGCATACAAATAGAATTACTATATACCTTTTGCGTCGCTCAATGAAGAATATTTATTATTATTTAATTATCGTGTACGATGTTGCAGAGCTCTCAACCGAGGGGTGATTGCAACCCCCACGTTCGAGAAGAAACTGATTTTATTTCATACCTACTATGTATGTCCATATTATGTACGAGTATATCAACCTAAAGTTTGTATGCCCATCGGGAACGTATTATTTTTTTTTCCGTAACCCATAGTTATCGCTATTATTAGCCCACTCGCACTTACATGTCAATAATAGACAGCCGTAGGTCTTCAACGGGCAATAATCTAGTTTCTCTAGTCTGTCTGTCTGTGTGTGTGTGTGTCTGTCTGCTGATAACGTTCACCTCGGTAAATAATTTAAAAAACCAGAACGTCGCGCGAGTGGGATTTGAACATATAATATCTTAATAGGCTCGCGACTTTGCTAAATTATGCGCCATCTATGCAACAACTATTAAATACACATACATTGTATACATCACCCACAGAAACATTATTTGATATTCAACGGGCTTACACTAGTTATATATATATAATAGTATGTATGTAATATAATAGCAAATAATTGAAAAAAACCAGAACGTTGCGCGAGTGGGATTTGAACCCGGTATCACCAGTTCGAGACAGTGAGCGCTTACGTTGTGATCCAAACTACATAAATAATAACGGGCCTCCAAACTAGATAATAACGGGCCTGCTTCAATTTGACTATATAATATCTTAATAGGCTCGCGACTTTGCTAAATTGTTACGTGTTGTATTATAACGCGCCATCTATGCAACAACTATTAAATACACATATACTCACCCACACAAACATTCGTTGATATTCAACGGGCTTACACTAGTTATGTATGTATATAATAGCCATATTCCGTCTGTCTGTCTGTGTGTCTGTCTGCTGATAACGCTCGCTGAGGTAAATAATTTAAAAAAAAAACCAGAACGTCGCACGAGTGGGGTTTAAACCCGTGATCACCAGTTTGGCACAGTGAGCGCTTACGCTGTGATCCAAACTAGATAATAACGGGCCTGCTTTAATTTGACTATGTACGTAATATCTTAATAGGCTCGCGACTTTGCTAAATTGTTACGTGTTGTATTATAAATCTATGCAAACTATTAAATACACATACTCACCCACACAAACATTCGTTGATATTCAACGTGCTTACAGTAGTTATATATATAATAGTAGTAAATATAATTCCGTCTGTCTGTCTGTGTGTGTGTCTGTGTCTGCTGATAACGCTCGCTGAGGTAAATAATTAAAAAACCAGAATGACAAGCGAGTGGGATTTGAACGCGTGATCTTTTGATAATGCGAGATCTCCTATATTTGAACATATATAATTCCTTAGTAGGATCGCGACTATGCTGAATTGTTACGTTGTTGTATTATAACGCGCCATCTCAATCTCACCCACACAAACATTCGTTGATATTCAACGGACTTACACTAGTATTAAATAAATAATTCACGAAGAAACTTAAGCTCTTGCTCAAAATAAGTCGACTGGCTTATCGTCTCATTCGACCTGTTCAACTTTTTATACAGAACTGACACAAATCGTCAATTGAACTGTCGCTCTCATTAAACGTTAAATAAAACTCATACGTATTTTACATAATGTATATGAACAGTATTGTTCCGAGAAACAATTCCTTCGCGATTCCAATACGTACGTACATCAGCCGAAACAATTTAACAATTGACGACAATGGTCACGGACGCATTTGGCCGTTGTCAGTGTACATTTCAAATTGGGTGTTGATAAAGGAAGGGTTGAAGAATTCACCCAGAGTACACACTAATGGAAAAGTTATTACCATAACCCACCGGGAGGCTGGTAACTCTATTGTTTTAATGGAAACCTACGCTGTATCGGTTCGCTTCGTTAACTTTGGCGAAAGCTTTCCGAATTCAAAGCCTCGACGTTTGACTTGTAATAGTAAAAAAAAAAACGAGTAATTAATACCCCATAGGTCGATCGCTTCGATTCTGTGCAAATTTGATTACGGATGTGCAGACATCAAAGTTGGTTAGTGGGGTGAGGTTGGATCTCGAGACAAAGGGATCCGTGACTCATCGTTAAGTCGATAAACGAGACTGGCAACTTGTGTTTGACAAAATTGTATCTGATGGTTAGCCTAATTCGGTTAATGCCGCATTCTGCACACGGCTCGCCCCGTTTATGATTCGATTAAAATTCGGATGTTGCCATCTGCTGCCTCTCTCTCACTCTCTGTTTCCGAAAATTCTCGAGAAGTTTCAGCCAGGGCTGAAATTTAATTCCGGTTAATCACAAGTCCGACTGAAGCGGGTGTACGGTGACTTTTTGTATTCAATGATAATGAATTTGATATGTATAAACATCGAATGCAGTATTGAAATGGTTAAAATAAAGCAATATGAGGAAATTCACAAAGTGAGAGGAAACCGGTTAAATTTCAACGCAAGAAAACGGTTTCGACAAATTTATGTCTCGTAACCTACTATGTATACTTATCGCAATTTTTAGCTCATTGATATCTATGAATGTCAAAAACAAGCATTCGTTGATATTCATCACCATCATCATCATCATTTTCAGCCGTTCACCATCCACTGCTGGATGAAGGCCTCTACAATTGTCTGCATACCTTCATTCACTTGACTCGCGCACATTCTTGTCAATTCATCAGCCCATCGTCCACTCGGTCAACCTCGCTTTCTTTCACATCCTGTCGGATACCATTCCAGTATTTCTCGAGTCCATCTGCCATCTATTCTTCTTGCTATGTGTCCAGTCTATTGCCACATCATCTCCCACTTTGGACATGCTTCTTACCCATGTATTCCTCTTACGATCATTTATTTGTTAATATAAATTCTGATACTCATTTTGAACATAGAATAACAATCTTATGTTCAAAATTGAGTATTATAGGTACCTCTATGTATGTACATATGTCAAAGAGCAAAGGTTTACAAGTTTAGGCTTGTTTGAGTAATCTGCATTCACTCGACTCCACACATTCTTCTCAATTTAACAGCCCATCGTCCACTCAGTCGACCTTGCTTTCTTTCACATCCTCTCGGATACCATTTCAGTATTTCTAGCGTCCATCTGCCATGTATTCTTCTTGCTATGTGTCCAGTCCATTGCCACTTCAACTTTTTCACACGTTCCGCTATATCTGCCACTTTGGTCATGCTTCTTACCCATGTATTCCTCTTACGATCATTTATTTCTTTATACCAAGCATACATCTTTCCATGTTTATCTGTGTACACTGGATCTTACGTAGCATAAGGTCGGGCGCACACTGGGTACGAATTCGTGTCGTACGTATGTTGTTGTCCCTCATACGTGTGGCGTTGTCTCACGCCCAAAGAGAGACAAGGCCATACGTGTGAGGGATATTTTTAATGTAGTGTGTTTTTTTTTAACAATACATATACCGCCGTCCTAAGCCCACTTAACGTAACTGACAAAAATTACGAAAATGAGTTAGATGTGTTTTAGGGGTTATGGGAGTGTATTCTTGCGATTTTTCATATGAAAATGAATGTATCTTCATCCAAAAGTGACTTTTTTAATCTATTAAATCTAACGTATCTACATGCACAGAGAAATAGTATCACCAATACTTAGCGAAAATATTTACTTCGATCACTACCTTATCATGAAAGATTGAAAAGACTGAATCTCTCCACATTGGAGACGAGGAGATTAAGAGGTGATTTAATTGAAGTATTCAAAATAATAAATAATCATTATTCGTGTGGCCTTGTCTCTCTCTTTGGGCGTGAGACAACGCCACACGTGTGACAACATACGTACGACACGAATTCGTACGAATACGTACCCAGTGTGCGCCCGGCCTTACGTAGAGTTTTCGACATTTCTTCGAAATGCTGGACAATTACGAAAATACGCGGAAAATTCAAAAAAGAGTCATTAACATTTAAAGTTAAACTACAATACAAAGGCAACCCCTCCCGTTACACGGTGATTCTATTAAGCGAATGACAGTATTCACCTTTGCGCGAACGACCCGTTGTTCTCAAATGTCGCGTTTTAATAACGACAAATCGAATGCGAATCTCGACGAACTCAATACTCAAACATGCTCATGCCCAATTTCATACTCAAAACATGCTTTCTCCATTAGATTATTTCGCGCGAGGAGACTCGCAACAATGCCGGTGCAATTTTAATAACAAACGCCCAAAACAATACAACAAAGAGGAATAGAGCAAGAGAGGAAGTTACGCGAGGCGTGCTTCAAATATTTTCGACGTGAATGGCAAATAGTAAACAGCGGTGGGGAATTTATTATTAAGACATATCTGATGGCCGATCGAACAACCCCACCCCTATACATAGGTACGTTCGACAAACAAATATAAGACCTGAATGGGGGTGAAGGGGGTGAATATTTTTGTGAGCAACGATTGGTTCTTGTTGCTCGAGGCTACGACTTTCCATTAAGTCGCAAAAACAATATTGACCATCTGACGGGGAGTCCGAGAAAGGAGTAAACACGTCCGTCAATATTCAAAAACTGATATTGAAATATTCACGATAAACCCCCACCTACATATATATAGATACATAAAAGCAAAGCTTTTATCTTGAAAGTGATACCGAAATCTATACTCTCTATCTACATATGTATTCTTTGATAAATTCGAATTTTTTAGTTGAAAAAGAATCTATGAATTATGACTCTATGGCGGAGTATATGAACATATTTAAGTGATTTTTTTTTGACAATACATAGAGTATGCAGTTTCAGTTTGTTTATTTCAATTTCAGTTTCTTCTAATTTCGTTTGTTAAAAACGACAAAAATCATGTGTCTCTTACAGAGAAAGAAAGAGACGAACGAAACGTATATACATACTACTGGTGCATTTGGTCCCACTTGACTTTTATTTGGTTAAAGACACTAAAAAAATAATAATTTGGTTGCTACTCATTATAATATGATTTTACATCATTTGGCTTGACAGACGTTTAACAGTACATAGTACCTTATTTATTAGATCTTGAAGCTATTTTCTAAACATCCCGTATATGTACATACATACATACATACATAGAACTTAAATCTTAGAATCGGACAATGATGAATGGCGCCTTTATAATATGTATGTATGTATATTGAGTACGACTTCTCTGCCAAGAGCATGACGAAGTTTTATAATCTAAGTCTTTGGCAATATCTAGATATTGCCAAATAGATATAAGGAATCAAGATATAAGGAAAACAAAGACAGCTGGTGGTGTTTTTCACAGGGGTGTATTAATGTATAATGTCCTCCCGCAGTGCGTCAAGTCTTCTAAGACAATAGATGCATTCTTGAAAAGTGTGAGGAGACACCTCTGTGAGAGATAGTAGTTATGTGTAAGTATAATGTATAATGTGTAATTGATTTATGTAGTTGTTATAAATATGTAATAGATGTACGCTAAATTAGCTAATTAGCTATTATTATATAAAATAAATAAATAGAACTTTGCAAGGGAGGAGCCCATTTTAATTCACGTATATCCCAAGCTTGCCAAGGACAATAGCAACAGTTGAAAACCGTCGAGATAATATTTCAACGTTTACCATCCACCGCTGGATGAAGGCCTCTTCCATTCCCGTCTGTCTCGAGCAATCTGCATCGACTTGAATCCACACATTCTTCTCAATTCATCAACCCATCGTCCACTCGGTCTACCTTACTTTCTTTCACATCCTCTCTCATACCATTCCAGTATTTCTCGTGTCCATCTGCCATCCTTGTATCCTTGTGTCTTTTATATCTGTCACTGTCATTCTTCTTACCCGTGTATTCCTCTTACGACTACGTCTTTGTTATACCAAGCATACATCTTTCCATACTTCTCTGTGTTCACTGGATCTTGCGTAACATCCATACGTCATAACTGGCAGTGCGCATTCTTTTTTAAGCATAGCGGAATGTTGGATTTAAAGACAATTTTCATTCTTCCAAAAACACTCCATCCTAGTTTAATTTCTTCTTTTTTACCGACTAATTTAAATGTTAATAAACAGAATAAATAGAACTTATCTAACTTAGTTGTTGATCGGTTCCACAAAAGTTTCACCCTTCTACTCACTACTTATTCTTTAGAAAACAACGAAAAAATACAGGATGGTATATTTTGTAAGTACCATCACTTGATAAACGGTAAAATGTTTTCAGTACACATTAGCTTAGTACACATTAAAACAATCTTAGTATTATAAAAAATACACACACATACATAGGAAATTGAGTTGAAATTGCAGATAAGACATATTTCGGTTCAAGCGATCGGTTTTACGTTACGGTTACCGTCTGGATCACAGTAACGGCGTGTTACGTGGCCGTAATCTTTATGTACGGTGTCGTAAAGCGGGGGAAAAACCCCGTTAGGAAAAAAGAAAACATAGGAAAACTTTCACAACGTGTTTAGGCTTCGTCGCATTATTCAATCGTCTTCGGTGTGTAGGGGTTTGGCGAAGTCTTTTATTATATTAACCTTTTGCGCGCGCGCGCGCTCGCATTTATTTTTGTTTACCACCTATAAATGTCGTATAACAAAACGCTTCTCGATTTCAGTTTCCGCTTTCGATCTTTTGACGTTCGCTTCTTCTTTTTTTTTCTATTTATTTTTTTCCGCACGACGAAGGAAAAGGCACTCTTCGAATGAAAATCAAATTTCGCATGAAATGATCCCAATCAAACGCTACCTTATTTTATCACATTAGTATTTATTTATTTATTTATATTTTATTTATTTATTTATAAACAGGTTTTAGCCCAAAATATAATTACATATACATACATATCAAAATTAAATACATACATATATAAAAACAAAAAGAATAAGAATATTAAAAGATACATAAAAGTTATACAGAGTATAATATAATATAATAAAGAAAAAAAAAACATTAGAAAATCAAACAAAAAAAAAAGAAATAATAACAAAATAATACTATAATTTATAAGTCTTTAGTTTGATTACAAACTGCGCCAGGCTGATGTTGAAAATGTCAACATCAGTCGACAACGAATTAAATAATTTGAGAGCAGTAATCACCGGGCTGGACCCCATAAGCATTGTTCTGTACCCCGGCACCACAAATAGCTCGTGACCCCGTGCACGACAATAAACATCCGGAGTGTAAAGTTGGAGACGCTCTAGTATTTCCCCATTGAACATATGTCCATTTATAATCATGAACACATGTTTCAACAGAGATACTTTCCTCCTCCACTCCAAAGACCTCATGCCAGTCATACCCCTAACGAATTTTGTTGGGAAGAGAAAAGGGTAGTAGCCGTACATCCTCTTATATATGTAACGGGCAAATTTTTTATCTACCCTTTCCAACATACCAATGTACGACTGTTCATGAGGAAACCACATTAACGAATTATATTCAAGTATGTACCTTTAGGTACTTCACAACTTGTCACACATAAATGTGTAAGATTATCTATTTTTATTTGATATAAATACATATATTTATTTATTTAAGATTGCTTATGAAGCTAATTATGAACAAAAAGTAACTCAAAGCTAAAATTACAAAATAAACTTAACTATTCATTAGCACTTATACAGAGGTGCTGTTTTAAGGCTGCCAGGAATCTATCATTATTTTTTTTAATACTTCTGATATATAGCTGGGACTTGCTGCTAGTTGATACAATTTAAACCAGTGGTCGGCAACCTTTTTCGAGCCAAGTGCCAAACTGGGGAAAACCTTTATTAGCCGCGACATATTATTTTCGAATTACGTATATGTATGTATATTCAAAAATAAATGAAATGTTATTCATTAATCACTGATGTAATGTTAGAAATAAGTTGTGATATTTCTTATCGTTCGGCAGTTTATTACTAAAAAGTATTATAAAGTTTAATCTGAAAAACGATCTTAAAGTATTTTATAGTCATGACGTTGTGGAAATTGATGACAGCGAGAGCCGCAGGTTTTCATACAAAGAGCCGCACGCGGCTCCGAAGCCGCCGGTTCCCGACCACTGATTTAAACTAAATATCACATTTTATAAAACGTCATATCCTTGTCTTTATACACTATTTAATTCACAATGATGATCGTATCAAATCGATACGCGTTCAAAGCATTAACTTCTCAATGCCTAATTTTTAATTGATTCAATTTTAACGTCGTAAAATTTCCTAAATATGACAAGTTATGACTCTTTTCTTATTTGGGGTATTTAATTTAGATTTTTATGTCAATACTTTTCAGAATCTACTGAAGCTTAAAGTTTTCGACCAGTCGACTGACTTACGTACATATTAGACACGTTCAACGTCGATTTGAATGCTCCACCGATACAATGTTAATACTTTGCACTTGTAAGTTTGCAAGTTTCGGCAGAGCTGTTGTCAGCTCCACGTCGTTTTATTAGGCTTTATATCCGGTGCAGACCCGACGTCACAAATTTAACCAGAACTTAGTTTGGAGCGTTAATTCCGGAAGATGTTAAGTACATAGTATCGGCGTTTCGCGATTATCGCGCGATAAGATTAGAGACTCTATCTAGCCCGGTGAGGGAAACTTGAACGGATTTAAGTGGTCACAATTCGGTTAATCCTGTGGTCTTGTTGTATGTATGCGATTTCTTTTTTGTGGACGAGAGGGCTCTCAGAAGCTTTCACAATGCCCAGGATTCCGCAACGGAATTACGAGAATTTGAGTGGATTTGATAGCGGCGAAACCACTAATGGAATTCATTCAGCGCCAACACAAAAGGGAAAACTTACACCGAATCTCGTGATCGACCTATTCCTATTACTTAAATGTGCCACGGTGAGTGCTAAATGCGTTTATGTTGTGCGGTAACGTTTTATGGGACGAATTCAAAGGGATAATGAATAAGACAATAAAAATTCAGCACTATTACTAGTTATTATATGTGTGACTTTGATTATATTGTATGTTACAGCGAAAGCATACGCATTTCATGTGAAAACATATTTTCACTAGTATAAATATATTTTTACCAATTCAGGCAGTGAAAATGTATCAAAAAATTAATTTACAGATTCACTACTCAGTATGGGTGAAAGTATATTAAAGTAAGCGTATGTGTTTTGAACAAAACGGTGGCGTTGTTATATCTGAGGATTCCGAATGCATGGTCAACAATACTACTATGTATCGGACCCAGGTTATAAAAACCATCGCATTGCGACTTTAAATATAAGTCAATTGTTATAAAATGAAACAAACACTCATTGCAACTTTAATTCATTGTAAGCGCGTGAAATGTCCTTTATTCACTCGCATTATCTTGTAAGAGCGATATTACACTGAGCAACCACACCAGCACCAGATTTTTTTTGGCGGTGGCGAGCATCTTATTACATTGCACCACTTTTCACTCACCAAGCTACCTGCTCATCTCATAATCTTCATACAAAAAAAATAGGTCTAGGAAGCTTTACGAAAACTATGTATGTAGGTACTCTATGTAGACGTAGAAAATATGTATATAAAATTCAACCTCTCATATTTCTTTCTTAATTTCATTGTTTTCGAAACAATTGCGTTGACGTTGCGTTGCGTTGACAATTGAGTACGACGATGCAAAAAAAGGTCAGAAAAGGGTTTGGTGAAGGTTATTTTCGTCGAACATTGACTTCCAAGAAATTTGTATGCAACTGAGAATCGCATCATGTCAACGAAAGCATTCGAACCGAAAATCTGGTCGTCGAAGTCTTCCTAGACCTATTTTTTTTTGTATGAAAAAAAAAATCTGGTGTTACGTTTTTTACGTTTGGTTGTTTCAGTGTAATATCACCCTAAGCGTGATATTACATTCAGCAACAAATCGGGGACACCAGGTTTTTTTTTTGAACCTCGGCGACCAGATAGATATATACAGGTTCCAATGGTAAATATCCCGATGTATTACACGATGCGATTCTGGGTTGCTTGAAAATTTTTGGAAGTCAATGTTCGCCGAAAAAAAAATCTTAAAAAAAAAACCCTTTTCTGACCTTTTTTTGCATCGTCGTACTCAATTGTCAACGCAACGCAACGTCAACGCAATTTTTTCGAAAACAATGAAATTCAGAAAGAAATACGAGAGGTTGAATTTTATATATTTTCTACGTCTACATAGACCTCTTTTTTATAGACGTCTTCCTAGACCTATTTTTTTTTGTATGAAGATTATGAGATGAGCAGGTAGCTGGTGAGTGAAAAGTGGCGCAATGTAATAAGATGCTCGCCACCGCCAAAAAAAATCTGGTGTTGGATTTGTTGCTCAATGTAATATCGCTCTAAGGGTAGCAACACGTGCTCTTTTCTTCTTAAACCGACCATTATAAGTCAATTGTTATAAAATTGACAAAGACTCATTGTCAACTATAATTGGTACTAACCAGCAAAAGCCTACGCCTGAACACGAGCACGACACGATAAGAAGAAGAAGCGACAAAATAACTAGGATTGAATATTTCAGCAGATTATATGATTCGATTGGTCATTTCACATCTGTCAAATTTAGTTTTAATGACAGTACGGAAACGAATATAATTTCACCAGTGAGTATCTGTTAAAATATATTTTCACTAGTAGAAATATTACTGGTGAAAATGTGCTTTGATATGATTTCACCGAAACGCCAATGAAAATATATTTTCACTTGCAATATGCTTTCGCTGTAACATATGTATGTACGCTTTAAATTTGACACAATACAATGCTTAAAAATTTCGTTGTTTATTACTTTTATTAGTATCTACATATTTTAGATGCCTTACGTTTAATCTGTATTACATATGAATTTTTCAAGAGTTCGTAATTTATTTTATTTTTAAAAAGGCAAATTTGGTGATTGGTTTGATGTGAAATGTTGATAAAAATCATATACAAAACAATTGATTAGTTTATTTGATTAACAAATTAAGAGTGGTTCAAAAACGGTTGTCAATAAATTTGATTAAATCCACTATAGCTTTGAATGATCATTTAATTAAAATATAGTCGAAGAATTTAAGTTAGAAAGCTTCCTTAAAAGCCCCTTTATACTATTGTGTATCGTTTCAATATTCAATGTGATACGATCTAATAAGAATTTATTATTAAGAACAATAAACAAAAGTTGCGCTCATTTATTTGGTGAACGCTCATCGTTTGTCCTAAACGAAAAGCTTTCAACGATCCGTCTTGTTGTTTATATGTATATTATATATGATTTTCCTCGCAAAAATAGACTTTTCGCGCATAAAAGGATTTATATTGTGAGAATATATATATGTACATATATGTATACATATATAGTTATATGTACGTGTGTCGAGTAATGACTTGCGTGCGCGTGGAAAATCCGGGATTTTCCCGCAGAAAACCTTTCCTCGAAGAGCACTTTTCGCGAGGTTCATTCATTCCCTTTAAGATTGATCGTGTTCCCTATTTTCCTTTAACGCACACACAACACTTTAAGTATATACCATTGCAAATATTATGCGGGTTTGGTCAAAGCTACACTATTACGGGGTTGGTAGGTACTTTTGAGAAATTGCTGTGTCGTCAATTTTCGTGACGAGCTGATATCTCTTGAAATTAATAGTACCAGCAGTTTTGTTTGGGCGCGTTAAGTTTCGCCATCATCAGCTGAAAATGAGATAGCGTTGAATTTCCTCAGGACTTACTCCATCCATCAGGGCTGTCAACGTTTTTATTTCTTCTTGTTAGAGCTCGCTGGGTCGTCGAACTGCAAGCTAGGGAAAGAGGGGAACATCACACATTCACACAACTTTAATATTGAAAGTTTTGCGCCTTGGCTCTAAAAGGGACAGTGACAAAATTTCAAAATTGGGTGGTTATCATTTATGTACATATGTATATATGTATGTACATATCGAAGAATGAAACTAGGATGGAGCACTATTTGAAGAATAGTTTTTAAATCCAACATCAACTATGCTTTAAAAGGAAGGCATACAATCAATGCGTACTGCCATTTATGACGCATGGATGTGAAACGTGGATGTTAAATTGTGGTATAAAGTAGTAGATATAGCAGAGCGTGTTGGAAAAAGTTGGAGTGGACACATAGCGAGAAGAATGGATGGCAGATGGACGCGAGAAATACTTGAATGGTATCCGAGAGGATGTGAATGAAAGCAAGGTAGACCGAGTGGACGATGGGCTGATGAATTGGGAAGAATGTGTGCGAGTCAAGTGAATGTAGATTGCTCAAGACAGACAGGAATGGAAGAGACCTTCATCCAGCAGTGAATGGTGAACCCAGAGCGGATATTGTTCAATCTTTACGTTTAAGTTTGACCCACTAAATCCGAATATGATAATTAAATTTGTTGGTTAGCTCTGGTTTATGAGATATGTAGGAGCGTTTAAAAAAAATGTACAGTTTTACCAATTTTTTGACTTTTGCGGTCTGTAACTCAAAATTTAGTGCTTTTATGTTCAAAATGAGTATAGGAAGCAATAGTCATATATTTTTGCTATTAATTGTGATATTTGAAAGTTTTAAAATAA
The DNA here is from genome assembly GCA_022651745.1 of Parapsyche elsis. Lineage (NCBI taxonomy): Eukaryota > Metazoa > Arthropoda > Insecta > Trichoptera > Hydropsychidae > Parapsyche > Parapsyche elsis. The sequence continues at coordinate 735,280 of JAGVSN010000016.1, forward strand.
TGATTCGTAATCGTCCAACAAATTTTAAACGTCAAAAATATTTTTTCCGGTGTTATTATGCTTTAGATTTTATGGCTAGTTGTTTATTTTAATGTATCTACAGGGATTTATTTTTTATTTAAAAAAGATTTTTATTGTTCTTATACTATGTTCACAATACATCTTAAATCTATTTTAATAGCTACTGGTCCAGTGACCATTATCTATTTTACACATTGTTCATTTTATATTTATAAGGATTCTTTTATTTTAATGTTAGTGTTTAAAGCATAATAGGAGAAAGAGCTCAAAAACCTATTTACAATTCTTATCAAATGTTTATAATATATTTTACATAATTAAATACTTTTTAGAATCAGCGATCTAAAGAAAATTATGTTTAGGTAATTTGTGTTTATACCTAAAGGGTAAAGGGACATTTTTCTATAATCACCGAGACCTTTCACTAATTTGTTAGTGTGGTAATTGGTAATTCTATCATAGAATCTACTGGTTAATCTACGACTAATGGGATATTATACTGAGAATGTAGTCTTATCTATGTATAGGGATTGGTTCTTTATGTCAGTATGGTTCATATTCGGATTCAGTGGATCAGAATTAGTAATAATTTTTAAGTCTCCGCTCCGGTAACTCAAAAACGTGTTTTTTTTTTGTTGCTCAGTGTAATTGTAGTCCACCCACGCATCAATAAGTAGCACCCGTTGATTTTCAACGGTCAATACTCTAGTCACGTATAAGATTGATGACAATAGTTGAGTACCATTTACACACAGATAATATTGAATTCGTTTTAAATTATAATAATTGTAAAGCTGTTCAGCCTCCTATCTACATATTTTTAGTTTCGGCACTAGAGTTTTGCTATTGACGCATTTCGCCGATTTTCACCACGAGCACTTTCCAATGCGAATCACTAGTCAATCACTTGTATTCAATCGAACGAAGCTGAACGTGTGGTTAGCGCTCGTGACTCTCTGGCCCCCGTATTAACATTTAACCGTCGCGTTACCAAATGTGCTGATAGTGATAGGAAACCCTTTCGGCGTGTGTTGACGTTGACTGATTGCTCCCCCATCTCTACCATATACAGAACACCAGCACCATAGCCGATAATGAAGATTAATTGGTCCAAGTTGATGACGTCGTCAGGATCTGACTGGACATCCTGCGACGTCATATTCGGCTGACGCCCGCTCGTTTCTTCGCTAATTACTTTCGAATTCAATATGGTGTATGTGAGAATGCAGCGTGGAGGTTGAAGCGCAGTGGGTGGGTAGTCTAGGGATGAAATTTATATTGGTGCAGGGGTCGTAAACAAGCGGAAAGAATTTTCCAATCATCTCAGCAGATAGTTCCGGTGGTTTGAAATCGCCCCGAGGAGGGAGACTGTCCAGGGGTTGTCACACACAAGTGGCGCTATAGTCTGCTCCCACTCTCCTGCCATTTGCATTATTTTTTGTGTATTGTATTTTGCACCTATGTAAATTAATTAATTTGATGTTTGCATTACAACCATCGACCAATATTATAAATTTATTGCATAAGATAATTCCAGGTTCATGAGGTATTAAAGATAGCAAAGGTATTGTGGTGTCTGTTTGTAATTATAGTATATTGGAAAATACCGAGATAGATATTTATTTATTTACTGGGATGGGGCCCAGGGGTCTGATATACATATTAAAAACAGTTTTTAATTTTTTTTTTGTATATTAGACTTAAACTAGAATTTGCTATAAATATTTGGAAACCCTAACTTCAAAAAAGACATTGTATGTTTAGAAAGGGTTCAAAGAAGGATAACAAAAATGCCATCTGAACTTCGATCACTATCCTATAATGAAAGGTTGATGAAAATGAGTCTCACATCTTTGGAGATGAGAAGATTAAGAGGCGATCTAATAGAAGTCTACAAAATAATAAATAATAAATATAAATGCCCAATGAAAAACCTCGTTACTTTCAATAAAAACGCACATCTCAGAGACTTTTTTTTTTTTTCAAATAGAGTGGTCGAAGCTTGGAACCGTCTACCAAATCAGCTAGTAACTTACGAAAATACAAATCTATTTAAAATCATCTTGACAAGTTTTTGAATATATGTACGTACATACAGTACATTTCTGTGGTAGCCCCATTACTTCTGGAACCCATTTAGTTTTGAACCAATCTTCAATGATCCTTCTATCCATCCATGCTCCTTTCTGGAGCATTAATATATGGTTCTAAACACAAACACGTGCACTTATAGGACGCGTAAACACGAGAGCGAGCGATTTTCTTTTAAATTAAATTCATACACGGATAATCCGCAAACCGGACAATCCGCACACGGATAATCGGGAGTTTACTGTACATATATTCAAAAACTTGTCAAGATGATTTTAAAGAGATTTGTATTTTCAGAAGTTACTAGCTGATTTGGCTGTTACTACATAGATATGTAGTATCAAATCATTTTCTAGACCAGCATTTCCCAAACTGTGGGTCGTAACCCACTGTTTGGGAAATTCGAAGTTCAAAATTCAGATTCCAGATTTTTAATTATCTAAAAATAAAATATGAAAAAATGGGAAAGTAAAAATAATATGCAACAAGCCACTGGAATTTTTTGAAAGACAACTGGAACAGCTTCAGTCATCGATTACGAACAAGAAAGAAAAGTCGAAACGATTTCACTTATACATATGTACATAATACGATTGCATGCAGAATCGATGAAATAGCCCAGTGGGCAGAAGATGAGCTGATCCAAAGAGTTAGTGAGTTAGTAACATTTTTCTCATTGCAACTGGACGAGTCCAAGGATGTACAAGGTTTATCCCAGCTGGTTTTTTCGTTAATTATAAGTTATTTAAAAAAAAAAAACTCTGGATATTTTTAAGTATAAAAACAGTATTAAGAATAATTTAAATACCCCCCCTCCCCATCATGTCCATTAAAACTAGGTGGGTCGCGAAAGTTTGTCGTTTAAAAAAGTGGGTCGCGGTACTAAAAAGTTTGGGAAGCACTGTTCTAGACACATTCTGTAATATTTCGGAAGCTGGGGTCTTTTCGTCCCCCAGTTCGGTACACGAGTAGTTAAATTCTCGATATTCCGCAATGGAAAATTAAACAAATCACACGCACTTCGAAAGAAGCTATTATTTTTATTTTTATAATCCCCCCCTTACGCTATTAAATTTCTCATGCCACGATTTTGCGATCGCACTGCAGTGTGCAAAAAAACCCTTTTCACCGGTTGGTAGCTGCAGCCCTCGGGGTTCGCTTGGTGGCGTCACTTCTTTTCGCATCGTTCAATTTGGCACTTTCATTCACCTCGGCAAACACTTGTCGTTTTTCCACAGCTGTCAAACAGTCGCGCAATAATCGCACAGAGTGAAAACGTGTCTCGGACAGAAAATAACCCCTACCACCGCACTTCCAATCCGCCAGTAATTGTTGTCGATCCTTTGTGTTGACTGTCAGGTGACCACCAATTACTCAGCTTCGGTATTTTGTCCTGAGGGGGTCCTGGAAAGTGACCCAGACGGTCTCTCAGACCAAGCATTTTCACAAAAGTGTCACAAACACTCGCGACTCGGCGTCTAAATAAATTGTCGCGAAATATTGCCGCCGAAGGTTGTTCTCTCGAAATCCCTTTGTGCAAAAGGAGTACATATTTGAAGCAAACTTTCAATTATTGTTTGCAGTGGGAATGTGTGGGAAACGGCTCAGTCAGCACACAATCTAATGGTCGAGTGATATCCGTTCGTTCACACGTTGCCAAATTATACAACAATCAAAGCCCCATTCGATGGCTAGGATGGATTGAATACAAATCAAACACAAACTGTACAGGATGATTAATTAATTTCTCAAGATTTAATTGGATTGTCGCGTGAGCCGCCACTGCGAATCGGGTCTCAATGGACCAATGCTAACGATAGTTTGGAAAATTCATATTTAAATTGTATCAAAAATTTCAACCTTCCCCGTACGGAAAAGGGTCGAATGCTATACAAAAAAAATAATAAATCGATAATAAAAATACGCAAATCTAATTGCACGGACAGTGTTTTAGGTGCAGTAGTTGTGTGTAAACATACACCAGTGCATCACTTTTATTAGATCGTAACTAGTCAGGCATTGCGCTACAAACCAATGATACCGGCCGGAATGAACCTAGCTTAACATTTATTACGAAATTTTGTATTCCTTAAAGGAAATGTTTATTCTTTAAGTATTATTTATTTATTTATATAATATAGTAGCTACAGCTAATTACACAATCCTTAACTAAGCACCTACATATACAGAGATGTTTTTTTAAGACCTCTTTAGTTTTGGAACCTCTAATTCCATCCGGCAGTCTATTATATTCCAAAACACCTCTGTACAAGATGCTTCTCCTATTTCTACATATTTAATCTAATTTTTTTTATATGTAATTAAATTATATTCACATACATCCATTCCTCTCACAATGAATTTACTAAAATAAGATGGTAACATATTATTATCTAATTTAAATATAAATACTCATCATTAGTATCATTCACATTCACCCAATCTAATTCAATTACCATACCCATCAACATTAAAAAAAAATATCATACCTCTATTTTGTTATATTTGTAATCTATCTCTATTTGACTCGTCTAACATATTTAATAATGAACCACAATACATAAAATGAGGTCTGGCAATTACATTATAAATTATTATTTTAGTTTCTTTAGATAATAATTTTCATAGCCGACATAATATTCCTTTTTTTTTTTATTAAAAATTGACCGTGTAACTTAAAATCTAACTTATCATCCAATATTATACCTAAATATTTGAAATTATTAACTAGTTCCATATTACTTTAACCTAAAATCAGTTTTATTAATCTTATTATAATTAATCACCATTGCTTTGGTTTTTTCTACATTTAATTTTAATTTGTTGTTATTCAACTTATTAAATTACTTAATTCAAAATTATTTTCCTTGTGTTTATAGGAATATTGCGTTATTTTTTTATTATATTCACGATTTTATTATGCTGCAATAGAAATGTGACATACGTTTTTACGTTAAAGCTTTGCTGTTCACATACCGGAAAAGGTTCTACTTTGTTCGCTTTCAGCGCGCGAAAAAATCCTTTTTCCTTTATTTTTGTCAACAAAACCCTTCTGTCCTTCGGGATTTAAAAGATTTCGGTCACCTCGACTTATCTGCGTCCTCTATTTAAGGGGCGAGGTGTTCCGACTTTTTAACGGGCGCATATCTGATAAAATATACTCGGATGGTATCCGAGGCTCGACGGACCGGAATTCGGAAAAGGTGACCCCTTTTTACGTTTTCCTTTTACACCGTTTTACCCGTCTAACGCGAAAATGAAAAGAAAAATGACGAAAATGCGATTAGCCCGTGAAAATGCATCGGAGAGATGAAAAGCTTTTTGCGCCACGTTTCCCTTTGTGATGCACAGGAAGCGCATCGCTAGCACGTTGCAACAATGGCGATACACCTGCACTCTGTTTGATTTATAAATATAGCAACGTCTGCCAGTGAAATAATTCATTTTGAATTTTTTCAAAACGAAGTGGCCATTCGATGGAACCGAAATAAAAAAAAAAAAAACTCTACTTAATCGGATTGGGAGCCGGCAATTGCCCATGATTTATTCATTGTTGTACAATGGCACACATTCAACGCACTACTACATACTACATACATATATGTAGATTAAAGATTATTGAAATTTTATTACAAAATATAAAAGCGAATAATGTGCTGTTTAGCCTGTTGTGTATACGTGTTGCACAAATTGTTTGACTGTGTATGATCGCCTTCAGTAATTGAAACGGTTCCATACAAAAATTGGCACTACTTAATATCCTTCTTTATTTCTCATTTAGAAGAACGGAAATCTACTGGAGTATCTTTCCTAAAAAATTTCATAACGGCAGACAGTAAAGATGTTTGTCAAAAAAGTGTAACGCGTCGGAAAAATAATTCGTTCTATGTAATTGCAGTATTTTGAATGAATTTTATTTGGTTAGTGCACAGATATTGTATGTCCAATTTTGTTTTAAAATATTGTAACTGACATAGGTACATCTCTTTTGCATGAAAAATAAGGCAATATACTATTTGGACACAATACTTTTTAAACATGAAGGTTTGATGCAGATGGACGTTTTGTGTAGGATAACTCAATTTTGTTAAAAACTGGACATACAATATCTGTGCACTAATCCATCGATATGGTTAATATATATATATAAATTTGCAAACGTTCTACTTTAGTTCACTTTTATAATTAAAATTATTAAATGTATAATAAAAGTATAAGATATTTTTTAAATAGGGTGATTATTTTGGCCCACTTTTTACATAAGTTGATAGTCGGTTTTGTGAAATGTCCGTTATGGATAAAAACGAAAAATTCTTATGATTATTGTCGTTTGGGTTGTATCTAAGTGGTCTGGGGTGTATTTCGGTTTTGTCCAAAATCGCGTTATTTGCTCAGACTAATGGAAACTAAATTGTATTTGCTGAAAGCGGTGGCAATGAGTGTTTTTGTAAGGGCGTCGCAGTCGTCCTCGTCCGGAAAATCTCTCGTGGAAACCCTGTTTCCGATTTTCCCCGCAAATATGTTTTGCGTCGGGGTACATCCACTCGACTAAACTCCACGTAGAGATGTGGGAGAGCTTTTTTTTTATTATTTTTTTTGAAAAGTGTCGCTCGGTTTCAATAACGGACACACAAAACCCACTCGCTTCGCAGAAAAGCTTTGACATGTCGATTTCAGCTTCTCCAAACGGCGAATTTTCCGCTGCACCTACCTACTACCTTCTCCGTATCCTATTTATATTTCTTACAAGTGCCTCCCTCCTTTTTAAAGATATTCCCCCCTGTCGAAGCAGTCAAATAAAATAAAAAAAAATAATATATAAAATGTATACTCATCCAAATATTTTTGCTCATTTCAGGTGTAAAAGTTTCCAAAATACAAAAAGAGGTGAAATTTGCCGCATTCCCGGTAGTTCTGTGTCTCCTGCTGGTTCTGGTCCTATTCCTGTACGTCTTCAGCACGCATTGCCTGACACCTTTCGACAATTCATACTATACGTGTACACGGGAAAGGTTTGAAACCTGGAGTAATGCTTAAATAAAAATACATATGCCATATTCATGAAAAAATTATGTTGTACCCAGCTTTTGCTGCAAGATTCTGGTGTGTTTGAAATGATGACTTTGGCTGCTGATTTGGGTGTCGAAGAGTTGAGATCGGCTTGTGAAGATCACGTCACCTCGACATTGTCCGTGGCTAGTGCTTGTACTTTCCTCGCTGCTGCCATGGATATTCAAGAAAGACCTTCAGGTATTTTTTTTTTTTTTTTTTTAAATCGACGCAAAAGCTTTTTAGGGACATCTTATGTATATACATAGATTGTTACACACTTTGTAACATACAAACATAATGTAAGGGCGCACTTAAAACTTGGCGAAGTGTACGTTCAACGATATGAAAGAGAAACATTTTCGACTTATTTTATGGTCAAATCTGTTACACCGTGTATGAAGGGTTTTTTTTCAATAAGTTCCAAACTGATAACGTTAATGAATTGCTATTCGGTATATTTATGCGTGCCGTTCATCTTATTTGCAATTACATACTGTCTTTTGAATTTCATATCTCTTCTATTTAAATAAAATGACCAGACATTTTATAATTATCCTCCTAATAATTATCATTTTCAGCCGTTCACCATCCACCGCTGGATGAAAGCCTCTTCCGTTCAAAACACGTTCCGATATATCCGTCACTTCGGTCATACTTATTACCCATGTATTCCTCTTGCGATCTCTTCTCGTTACACCGAGCATAACATTCTTGAATTTAACATCCACGTTGTACATCCATGCGTCGTAACTAACAGTACGCATTGGTCGAATGTGTCATAGGCTCATAGCGTTGTGGAGTGCGCGGGGAAAGTTCGAGTCAAACACGCAGCGGACGTTTTTCTTTATTGTGTGAGTAACCTGTGTAACACTCGGTTACCGGTACTAGGTTTGCCAACCGTCGGGGAGACAGTGATGTCAAACCCAGCCCATTGTTTCACCGAGTACCCACAATCTACTTTACAACTTTTCAGCTTACGGGTTGGCATTTGTTCAACCGTCGAACCAGTTAGTTCAACCGTAAATCGCGACCTAGAGAAAAATCGCAAACGACCAAAATTCACATAAAAATATCCCCTTTAGCGAAAATAAATTTAAAATTACACTAATCAACACGAAAACATCAATTATAAATTGCACCACCATCTTACAAACTAGAAAAACGCAAAAATACAGCCGACAACGCGAACGGACAATGGCAAATAAAAATCGCGTTATGACCAAATTCAATATTGGCAGGTGGCAGCACTGACGTTTGGCGGCTGTCGGCGTCTACCGCACTTTGAGGTTATCTCACTCGAATTCGACCGAACGCGAATCGAAAAAAAGCGCCAAGATGTCGTACAAAGGTCCAGCAAAGGTGCAGAAGGTGATGGTGCAACCCATCAACCTGATATTCCGCTACCTGCAGAATCGTTCGCGGGTCCAGGTGTGGCTGTACGAGAACGTGCAGTTGCGCATCGAGGGACACATCGTTGGCTTCGACGAGTACATGAACCTGGTGTTGGACGAGGCCGAGGAGTTCAACACGAAGAGCGGCGCCAGAAAACATCTCGGCCGCATCATGATGAAGGGCGACAACATCACCCTCATACAAAACGTCAACCCTTTGGCTGCGCCCCTAACATAACCTCACTGTTGATTTCCACTCGTTCACACAATGTACCATCGAGTCGTACCATTATGTATGTAGTGGTTTTTTTGCGGTCCCGACGTCTCTCAAGGTCGTTGCTATGTCATAAAACCTGCTTGATTGTACTAAAATTTCTGGGCTTTTTTTATGAAAAGTTGTTGTGAACAAATTTTGATGAAATCGTCTGGTTTCTTCACTACAACGATAAATGTGGTACTTTGGTATGTTTGCAGTACTACTATAATCAATCGGTTATTTAAAGTCTACTGTTAAATGTTATTTTTATAGATGTCGAAAGGCACGGCGAACGCTCCAATTGGTATTACACGCGTCTTAAATGCGAAATATCGATATCGAAATCTCACAGCGTTCAAGTTCCATGTTATGTATATTCATCATGATTGTAAAGAATCCAGACTATTCGGTTTACTATGTATTTACTTTATTGTGCAAAATTTTGTCTGCCTAGGAATTTGAATTATTGAATACATCTGAAATTTGTATTAAAACGAGCAAAAAATGCTTTTCTATTCATCTCACTTGTATGTTGTTTTATACTCTATTTGTATAAAATTTATGTTCAGAATTGTATTTAATATCAAAGTTCAATTTTCAGTACAATTCATAAAAAAATTCTTTAGTATTTTGTATAGTTTTAATTTTTTATTCATTTAAAGTTGTATCTAATATTGAATTGGCCATATTATATCATGCACACTATTCTCGTCGCAGTTTGTATAAGTAATTTGCATCGTGCAAATGTATACTAGGAATAGGTTTTTCACGTGCAAAATTAGACAACAACGACCTATACTAAAAATTCCATTACATACATACGTGAAATCTATTGCCAAATTCCAAATAGAGGCAACGACGACTGTTTCCGTCTTATAAATCGTTACGAACTCACAGTGAAAGTGTTACACCTACTCGTTACAATTACATATTGTAATAATATAAGTTTTAATAAGTAATGTAATTATCAATATAAGCATTCTAAATAAATTTTTATTTTATAAGATAACAATGCATTTTATTTTCATATACTTTTTCAACTATACATATAATATGGAAATTTTCAATGATAATAAGGTAACGTTTTACATTTTCGATGATGAAAATTCATTTGATACATTTTAATCGTTCAATTATTTACATTGCAGGCTGTAAGAGTGCAGTGTCTCTAATGGAAAAATGCATATCGTACATTGGCGAGAACGCATCCGAGTGCATCAAAACAAATGCATTCCTAAATCTACCCAAAGACGCTTTGATAAAACTCATCTCTTCGGATTACGTCAGCCTTTTCACTATTCGAAACCGTTCTAATATTGAATCGAACGACTAATCAACTGTTATTCACTTTAGTTATGTCTGGAGGAAGAGGACGTATGGAGGTGCGCTTTGAGTTGGGCTAAGCATCAAGCCGGTGTGACTCAACCGACGGCTCATTGGGCCGAAGAAGAACGTGCTAGGGTTTGCCAGCATCTGACTCCACTCATGCAACACGTACGACTGCTTCTGATCGGTAATCCACGTTGTATTTGAATCGTTTGATCTGTTCTGACGGAATGATGATTCGAGTCTAACTTTAGATAGTCAAGTGTTTGCCGAAGAAGTGGAGCCGACTGGAGCCGTCGCTATGGAAGTCTCGTTGGAACGCTACAGGCGAGCTGCTCTTCGAGGAGCTGGAGGTGGAGGAAGCGGTGGTGGCGGTGCTTTGGGAAACTCGGCCGTTGCCCGCGTTCGTAATCATCATCCCGATATTGATAAGCGACTTCAACCGAGGTTATATTTTTTTAGTCCCGAGTTTCTCTAAACACGTAAGTTTTTTAATGTAATGTTTTGTTTGTTTTTAGGCTGTCGTTGAACCTCTTTCCCGGATCGGTAATTTTGCAGCAGGATAGGAGTCATTTACAAAATATGCTGAATAATTGGTACGTTCAGTACGGAGAGCTTAGAATAGAGAACCGATTCTTGGAATAAGTTTCGAACTGGTTTTAGAGTTCCCTTAGCCACTCTATATGTCATCATCATTTTCAGCCGTTACAATCTATCATTCTTCACTTGAAGTATATGAGTCGCCTAGTTCCAAATCCCGATAAGTCTACAATATATAAAAAACGAGGATAAAATATTTTCTGGTTCTAAGAATGTTTTCAAACGATGCCTTATACTTGAATTATTCCAAATACCGCCAAGTGCGCCGTAAAAAAATATTGAAAATCAGTGTTAGTTCCAAAAACTGACAATTGCACTATGATAAAAGCTGATAAAAGCCATATTTAGAAACAAACAACGATAAGTCCATGTTTCTAATCTCAATATTTTGTTTAATATCAATAAAATTAAGTTTAAATGAGTTTTAAACGCCATCAAGCAAATAAGTCTGTAGCAGAAAAACCGCGTTTGCGAACAAGTGAGTTTTATGGACTTATTGGGATTTGGAACTAGGCGACTCATATGTACATATGTAGTTCCATTTGGGGATCACGACTTTATATAATTTGTTGCAATTGCAACACTATTGGCACTTATTGCACTCAGAGTAAGAGATGAGGTACTTATAAAATAAATTTAATTTAATTTTACAATGAAAATGTAATGTTTTTAGTTAAACTATATAAATAAAGAAATGTTAATAATTGTAATTTACTAAAAATTAAATTAGGAGTTTAATTGGGTTGACATTTCGCTGGATTTAATTGGAAGGGGACTTCATTAGCATCATTAACAATGATGGTAAAAAATGCAGTAACTACATATATACATATTAATTTTCAATACTCTTCTCAATATTTTCAACCAATATTATAGAAGAAATGTAATAAGAGAAAGACCGATGAAAGAATACTCAGGTCAGATAATAGAACGCTCTGATTCTGCAAACAATGAGGTCATGAAAATAAAGGCTACTGACTGAAATATTTGGAAAAAGGCTCACAGACCTGGATCCAATTCCTAATTAGAGTAAAAAAACGAATAAGAATGCTTCAGAGAACTGCTATTAGTACTTGCAAATGTAGCAAATTTCACAACATTTAAGGTCACAATCGCCAAATAGGACTATACTTCAAGTAAAGAAATATATCTACATATCATATCCACTTGCCTCAACACATTCTTCTCAATGCATCAGCCCATCGTTCACTTGGTCTACCTTGCTTTCTTTAACATCCTCTCTGATACCATTCCAGTATTTTGTTCACGTTCATCTGCCATCCATTCTTCTCGCTATGTGTTCACTCCAACTTTTTCACACGTTCCGCTATATCTGCTACTTTGGTCAGACTTCTCACCCATGTATTCCTCCAATCCTTACAATCTCTTCTTGTAATACCAAACATACATCTTTCTCCGTGTGTACTGGATCTTACTTAACATTCTTGAATTTAACATCCACGTTTTACCGCCAACGGCAGCACGCATTGGTTGTATGCCTTCGTTTAAAAACTAAGTTCATTCTTCCAAAAGCACTCTATCCTAGTTTCATTCCTTCTTCTTTACATCCAGTCATATTTACCAATTGTCCTAGGTACAAATAACTATCAACTATGTATCTCTACAATATGATTATTTACTGTGACTACGTTTTGCGTGCAAAATTCATTAAACATAATTTTAGTTCTATTAAAATTAATTTTTAAGCTTACTTTCATACTTTCGTTGCTTAATTGTGTCGATCGATACACTATCATCGGTGGTAATGTATTAATATTTTAAATTTCAGGTATGGATCTCCTAAGCAGACCTGGCGATTGGTCTTCCGTGCTTCATCTCACGCTTTTGCAGCGGCAGCATTTCATGCTCACTGCGACGGAGTAGCACCTAGCATGATCCTCGTCAATGTGAATACAAAATATTATTTCTATCCTACTGTAACCTTAAACTACGGCAATAAATAGCAAAGTCGGTGGAATGTTGGAAGGTTCACGGTTCAAATCCTGATACGACTGTTGACTCATATCCGTAAGCTGTTCCTACAATGATCCGTTACCATTTCAGGGAAGTAGAGGAGAGATATGCGGTGGATTTAGCGACGTAGCCTGGCACAAGACGAGTCACATCGGCGGCTACATATCGTCGGAGAAAGCCTTTCTATTCTCACTTCACGGCGGAACAGACGCCCCCGCCAAATACAACATAGTCAAAAAACCATACGCCATTTGTTACCACGCCGAGTAAGTAAACGAGTGTAATCAATAGGTGCTGGAGAATTATACATTCTCCAGCACTGACTATTTTCAATTGTTCGTTTTCAGTTGCGGTCCAATCTTCGGAGCCGGTGCCGATCTTCTGATAACGCACAACTGCAACTCGAACATGGACAGCTACTCGAATCTGCCGCACTCTTACGACGGTGAAAGTGCAAGTTCGGCCAGCTTGATGGGTGATTACAATTTCACCGTGAGCAATTACGAAGTGTACACGATCGACACGCCCGGTCACAATGCCAATAAAATTAAACACGAGCGATATCCCTAATCGTCTCAGATTTTATCAACTGTGTAAATATAATCGAATTTTTCGTCTGTATTTCATTGGGAGATCTTGCCGAATTTAATGTCATTATGTATACGATACCCACGACTTGCCAGCGTATGCTAGGTTTTAACACTTTTAACTAACTAGATCAAAAAGACTGGAGTAATGTACTAACCGAAGTTAAACGTCCCGATATTTACAGCATACTTGTAAAACCATACTATTAATCAATGCTAAATGTGTATCATGTAAGTTGAACTTTTCATCTTGCCGTTTATTTAACAATCAGATTATTCTCCAATGACCGACTTTTGGTTCAGAATTTATATCGAATTAACAAATTCAATCAATACATACCTTTTCTTTATAATTAACATGTGTTTTATTTGACTAACCATTGACTTGAAACTTAACACTTTTAAAAAAGATCGAGTTTAATTACGGGATTCGTAGTGTTAACAGCTGTAACAAAAAGAGCTCTACAAGCCTTTTCCTCTTGACTCGGGAGCCATTAATTTCATCATAACAATTGAAGTCATACCTCTATTTGTCTGATCTGTACTAATTACAGCAATCATTTTCTTCTATACTTACTAGCTATAGCGACAGCTCCAGCTATAGAAGGATCTGTCGTTAAAAATTCCCAATTATGGATGGTTGGAGAAGTTTGGGGGTTAGCTATGATAAAATTATCTGGATCACCCAAATGAAATGTGTATGTTAGGGAGAAAAGTAGCAGGCAAAAAAAATACTAAGATGTAACCTATTATAATTTTGAAAGTAAAAAAGGGATTTTGTCTGGGTTATTTTGGATACTTATTGATTGAAATAAAATGATAAAAGTATGAATGAACCATAATTTATTGTATTTTAGTGCATTGCGAGATTTCTATAAGAAACCAATAAATAGAATACAAATAAACGCCCACTTTTTCGTCAATAATTTTTCCTTGTGCAATCTTCTATGTGAATGCAACAGTTTTACTATACACATTGTTAGTTTTATTCTAAAATTTATCTTTAGTAATTCCTCTATTAAACGTTCATTATTTATTTCTCCGGGCACTTCCAGCACCTCAAAACAAGTTCTCTTGGGAGTGGGAATTGACAGCCTCAAGCCAGCGTTCTTGACAGCAGCGGAAGAGGCGATTTTTACGCGCTGGACCGACCAGATCAGAGCCGCTTTAGTGGTAGGAGTCAAACTGGAGAGGACTCATCCGGCAACCGACTACAAATCCTCAGCAATGAGGCATACGACCGAGAAGAACCACGTACATATAAAACGCAATCTAATCGTCCTCGCTATCCATGCTTTCCGTAACACTCAAGTCATCTTCCGACTTCTCGTCAGTACTAGAATCATCAACAAGGTTGACGATCGATGAATTATCCATGTCGGAATATCTTAGGTATTCATCCTCGATTTGTTCGACGTGACGACAAGTGTTTGTCCACATGGCACCGTCGATCACGTCTAAGCCCTCGTGTAATAACTTCATAGTTGGAGTCATTGCGACATTCCTTTGAGCCACATAATCTTTCAACACCCCCCAAATGTTTTCAATTGGATTTAAATCCGGATGGTGTGGGGGAAGTCGGAGTGTTTTAAAACCGTGTCGTTTTAGGATATCGTCGATTTTATATTCTTTATAGATACTTTTATGTCTTTTTACTATATCATATAATTCGACCTTTAACATGGTTTCGTCAAAGTCAATGTCATGTCTTTTGAGCCATTGTTGAATGTCGGCTTTCTCCGTGTTCGACGATAGCGGCTTCTCGGTAACCGCGTTATGGCACGGGGCATTGTCCATAACGATTACCGCATTTAGCGGTAAATTCGGTATGAGTTTATCTTCAACCCATTTCGAATAATTGATGTGATTCATATTTGAATGATGATCGCCAGAGTTGGTGTTGGATTTGTACGTCAATAGGGCGTTTGGTACAAAACCATCCTTTCCTCCGGCATGGACTATTATTATCCTCGACCCTTTTGATAACTTACGTTGGAGCGATGTCGATGAGGTATCACTCCACGGTTTATTTTCGTCATCGCATGTCAGTATATACGATTCATCTGTATAAATAACTGGTCGACCCTCTTGACGACATTTTTTTACTTCCATCAAATACTTGAATCGCAGCATTTGTACGTCGTGTCTCTCTATTAAAATTTTCCGATTGTTTTCGGTTTTGCGCCACTTGAAGCCCAATTTCTTCACCAAACTCCATAACGTAGATAGGCAGCCGTCGAAACCGATTTTTTCTTCGAGAACTCTTTTAATTTTCATCAGCGTAGGTAATTCTTTATATTCAATGTGGAAATTTTGGATAGTTCTTCGGATTATCGAAACATCGAGCTCGTCATTGTCCACTTTGTTTTTGCGTCGAATTCTATTCTTCATTGGAGACGTTAAGTCGTTATTGTCCTTTTCCTCTTTCAAAATCCTAGTCAAAGTATTTTTGGAAATGTGTGTAGCCTGTGCTACCCTCACCCCAACGGCGTCTACATTTTGAACACAATTTTTTGCTTCAAACTTCATGAAGTGGTACACATTAGCAATTGTTTCTCTCGTCTAAAAAATAAACGGGCAAACCGTTAAGAGTACAATAATATAATGCCGAAATAAAATAAATGGACATTTTTGGACATATTGAAAAAAAACATTGAACTAGCAAAGGGTTAAAAGAGATTGTAATTTAAGACATACCTGACGTCGTAGAACTTTGCGATTTGTTTTCGGCATATTGGGAGAAATAGTATCACAGCCGGTATACACAATGGAAATACAAATCAAAACGTCTAAGTCTAACGAAGACTAACTCCCCTTTTGCCACTGCGTGTCCATGGATGAGAGTGGGTTTTCCCCTCCATGAGATGAAAACACTGTACCAGATTAAGTTCAATATGTAACAAGACCATACATTAAAATCAAAATGAATAGTGCAATTCTTACTGTTAGACGCGGTACTTGGGTATATCAGCTGAGGTGAGTGCCGATTAGTTCAAGGAGCTGTAAAGATACATTTTAAATTACATTAGGTTTAGGTGAGACGGTATAGTACCACCAGTATAACTTGAAAAATTCGGGTGTGGCCAACCCATGACTTTTTTCATATTTTTGAGGAATACAAACCGTAACAAAAATATTTTTGAAACTTGATAAGTCAAAAATCAAATTTTGCTCTTGAGCCGGAGAATATTCCCTCGAACGTAGCGAGCAACAAACGAACGCATCATAATATGAAACAAACAATTTTCAAAGCATACTGAAACATGATGAACCTTCACTTCTAATATGCCGATTTTGATGAGGTTGTATTTTTAAACTCACCATTGCTATTTTAATTTTATAATAATATTTTTTGTCAAGATATAAAAAAAAAAAAGTGCATGTTTTTGCATTTGTATAAAAAGTGCATGGTTACTCAATTTTGTACATCATAACCTAAACGTTTCCTGTGAATTTCAATCGCGGCAAAAAAAACGAAGTGTGCAAAAGCACAGTACGAACAAAATTAAATATTGATTTACCTAAACAAGTCCTTTGCTTGAATTATTTGAGAAACGCAGTAAACGATATTTACTAAACATAAGTAAAGTGAAACGGAAATGGTCGGGTTTGATTATAGACAACTGAACCTTTTCGCCACACCTTGATATTTTATTATTTCAGTACAAATTTTTCGTTTTTTGCTTTCATTCCCTTCAAATAATGTCACCAACACACATACAAAGCTTAAAATTATTGGAATATCCATTGATCTTCAGCATACAAGTATCAACTCAGTACGTAAGTTATTATAGACGAAGATAGCGTTGCACTGTGGACGCTCGGTGAAGCAATGGGCTGGGGTTGGCATCACTGTCTCCCTGACGGTTGGCAACCTTTGTACCGGCGACCGAATATATATGGATAAAGTCATGGGTTGGCCACATCCGAATTTTATCCGCATTTAAAATACATCTCATACCTCTATTTTGTAATATTTGTAATCTATCTCTAGTTGACTTATCTAACATATTTAATAATGAACCACAATACATAAAATGAGGTATGATAATTACATTATAAATTATTATTTTAGTTTCTTTAGATAATAATTTTCTTAGCCGACATAATATTCCTCTTTTTTTTATTAAAAATTGACCGTGTAACTTAAAATTTTTAATTTATCATCCAATATTATACCCAAATATTTGAAATTATTAACTAGTTCAATATTACTTCCACCAACCTTTAACCTAAAATCAGTTTTATTAATCTTATTATAATTAATCACCATTGCTTTGGTTTTTTCTACATTTAATTTTAATTTTTTGTTATTCAGCCAACTTATTAAATTACCTAATTAAAAATTTAATGTTTCCATCTACTATATAAATCAATGTGTCATCGGCAAATAAATGTATCTTACATTTATCTTTATTTATTAAAGATCTATTATTTTGTCGCCCAAAAGACGGTGTCCATAGATTCTTCTCCAATGAACAACTTTTGGTTGAGAATTGATATCAAATTAACAAATTGAATCATATAATACACACCCTTTCTTTATAATTAATGTGTTTTATTTATTTAATTGCTGCACGATGAATACTCCATTTAAATAAAATGACAAAGTATGAATGAACATCAATTTATTCCAATTACATTATGAGATTTCTTTATGAATACAATAAATAGAATACAAATAAACGCCCACTTTTTCGTCAATAATCTTTCCTTCTGCAAATCTTCTATGTGAATGCAACAGTTTTACCATACACATTGTTAGTTTTATTCTAAAATTTACGTTTGACCATTAAGGTATTGTAAATTATTATTGACTTCCAATCTCGGGTGAATATATTTACGAAAAGGATTCCTTCGTGTATTAGTTTGTGGTGAGCTTCAAAATATCTGCGATATATAAATATATTTTTTCTCAGCGCTTTAGAATTTCTGTATGTTGATTCCTTGGCAAAATAAAATTAAGGTTATGGGTGCTTGTCAGTTAGGTCAAAGTGGCTAAAGGCGATTGTAGCCTCTGTAAAAATATACTAATCGTCAAGTGCATTAAGGGGAACATTGACATTGGAAATTCATATTGTTATCACGCACAATAACGCTCATCTCTGTACGATAGTTTCTATCTAAAAAATCTATTGCTGTTTCATTACTAAGCGCGCCGCCGGTAACATATCATAACGTAGTTTAAAATCATTTGCCGCTCGAATTAGTACGTTAAGAAAAAATATTGAGATAGAAAACCAATCCTTATAAACGTGGTGAAATAAAAAAAACTTGCCAAATAAATTTCAAATAACACAGGAAAAAAATATGTAAAAAAAAAAATATTTTTGACTTTAAAAATTCGCTAGATAATTAATTATAAGTATTTTAAATCAATAAAAAATCACAATCAATAAGAAAAATATCTGACTATTGATTTCAATACTCACTTTGAGCACAGCGATACTGTATTTTGAGTGTTATAGACCGCAAAAGCCAAAAAAATAGATATTTTTTTAAATCGCGAATATCTCATAAACGAGAGCATATCAACAAAAATTATTATCAGATTCGAATTCAGTGGGTTAAACTTAGTAAAGATTGACCAATCTCCGCTCTGGGTTTTTAAAAACGTGATTTTTTGTTGCTCAGTGTTATCACTATATACATCATATATCTATTCAAAATGAAATTAATGTCACTCATTTATGAAATGGATAGCTTCTTCGTCATATTTCTTAAAGTTCGACAGTTTATTAATAAAAACTATCATTGAAAAACGATTTAAAGCTTTTTATAGACATGAAGTTATATGTATATAGAAATAGGATTTATTTTGATTTTGTGTTAATTGTATGTCAACGTTTGGTGTTTCGCGCAAAACATTGGATGACAGCGAGAGCCGCAGGTTTTCATACAAAGAGTCGCATGAGGCTCCGAAGCCGCTGGCTCCCGACCACTTTATTTATTTATTTACTTTAAGTAGCTTAAAAAGCTAATTACAAACAAAAAGTATCTTAAAGCTAAAATTACAAAATAAACTTATCTATCTATTAGTACTTGTACAGAGGTGCCGTTTTAAGGCTGATTTAAGGCTGACACTGGTCTATAAAGTGTACGGACTCCATTTAGTATATCATAACCTAAATGTTTCTCTTAATCCTGGCAAAAAAAAAAAAAAAACGGTGTGAAAAGGCACAGTTGAATTGAATATTGATTTACCTGAACGACTTCTTTGACCGAATTCTCTAATATGCGGTGGATTACTTGAATTGTTTGAGAGACGCAGTAATGGCTGACGACGCCCAACTGAAGCGGAAGTGGTCGAGCTTGATAAAGATAACAGTACCGTTTCGCCATAACGTAATATTTTATGATTTCAGTACCAATTTTTGGTATTTTGCTAGCTCACCCTCAAATAAAATCACTAACCACGTACAGAACCTTAAAATTATTGATAATATTCTTCAGCATAAAATTTTCCACTTAGTACGTAAGCTCTTACGTAGCTATGCAAAAAAATGGATTTTTTTAAAAGGATACATATATTTAATATGTATGTAATGTGCGCTTGTACAATAATACTTGAGAAATTAATAAAATATTGACCAAAATATCTATTGTCAGTTTCTTCTAAAAAAAGTGAGGTTTACGTTTAGTGTGATAACAGTTGGTAACACTGACAGAACAGGTTCTTAAGCCCCGCCCCTCGTCTCCTGATTGGCTAACGTTTGACGTTTCACTTTGACATTTCGTTACTCGCGTTCTTCCTTGTTTCTTCTGTAGAATATCTCTATATATTAAAATAATAAGAAAATAGACGAATATGGCGTTATACCATCAATAAGGCCGTTTGTGGTTCGTTTGCTTGCATGACAAACGACGTGTATGACGAGCTAGTGACATAACCTCAACTCGCTATACGAACAATACAACCGTCACATGGGTGGGGTTGATTTGCTAGATAGCATTATTGATAGATATAAAATTAAAATGCGATCATAAAAATGATATATGCGGTTGTTCATTCATCTTCTTTAAACGTTGCGGTTATAAATGCTTGGCTGCTTACGCGAAGATGCAAAGTACAAATCAAATTAGCTGTGCACGATTGGGCTATATTCTTTAGCAATACGAGGGAGACCATCTGGTTTGCAAGATGAGAAAGCTTGCACAAAGAAAGAAAGCCAATGTGATGCCTTTACCCCCGCCCGATGTACAGCAAGGTAACCAAAATCATTTTCCGATTTGGGGATATACTCGTGTAAGGTGTAGATTTCCATCCCGCAAAACACAAATATATATGCTGTGCGAAAAATGTAACAGCACTGTTCAACAAATACAAAAATCACTTTAAAACCTTAGATATAACTACACATCTAGTATACACGATTATCAATTGTAAGTGTAAGTAAGTATATTGATTTTGAAACTTTCAATGCAATTATAATAATATATTGATTATACTGTTATAGTATACATAATTTCAAGTTAAATTTATTCTCACACAGGTCTGAACATCGTCTATCCAACTGCTGAAATGGAATGTTATTATATTGGACAACAGATATTTTGCAATGTATTTATTGTGATGCACGATTTATACGTTCAATCAACTCATTGCCATTTAATAAACCGCGTGTATTGAATTCTGGGATGGTTTTACCGAGATGGTTTCTGATATTGCACATATATCGGGATACTCATGTTTCGAATGATGTAGGAGTCGGTTTCAGGATTATATTACCAAGTACTAATGGCTATTAATCGGCGTGCATTCGATTTGTTTTACATGGACGCAAATCGATTAGAAATTAATAACAAGCTGAATAGAGTCTCATGTGGTATGTACGCTGGTTGGAGACCATCGAATACCACTTAATGCATTATTTATCCTCCGTGAAAGCGAGCGGCTCCGGGACCAATGCGAGGGCTGATGAATCAATGATTCGAATCAAGATTAATTAAAGAGAATAATTAAATTTTCAATTTTTTATATACATACATACATATATGCAGTTAAATTATAAATATAAATTTATTTGCATTAATGCCGTATAGTGTGATCATTCTTTTAAATGATTCTGTTAATATTATTAAGTTAACTCCTTGGTTTAGTGTAAATTGAAATTACATATATGTACTTATGTATGCAGTTGTTCAAGGATGTTTTAAAAAATAAAAAAATTACAATTTATATATTTCGGAATTCCAACAATGTAATAATTTAAATTTTTTTACAGTGACATCTAGACATCACGCAAAACGTAGTCACAGTAGATAACCATATTGTAGAGATAATTGATAATTATTTATACCTAGGACAAATGGTGAACATGACTGGATGTAAAGAAGTAGAGATAAAACGAAGAATGAAACTAGGATGGAGCGCTTTTGGAAGAATGAACATAGTTTTTAAATCCAATATCCCACCATGTTAAAAAAAGAAGGACCAATGCGTACAGTATTTCAAATTCAAGAATGTTACGTAAGATCAAGTGCACACAGAGAAGCATCGAAAGATGCATGATTGGTATAACAAGAAGAGATCGCAAGAGGAATACACGGGTAAGAAGTATGACTAAAGTGGCAGATATAGCGGAACGTGTTATATACTGGAATGTTATCCAAGAGGATGTGAAAGAAAGCAAGGTAGACAAAGTGGACGATGGGCTGATGAATTGAGAAGAATGTGTGGAGGCAAGTGGATGCAGATTGCTCAAGACAGACAGGAATGGAGGACGATTGGAGAGGCCTTCATCCAGTAGTGGATGGTGAACGGCTGAAAATGATGATTCAATAAATTCAAAAACATATTTTATACCGCAAATACATAAGTAAATTTCTGAAAATTATGTAATTGTACGGCTAATTGGCACAGCCCTGAATGTGAAATCAATAAATAAATAAATCAGGGCTCCGCCCACAGTCTGGTGAGGCCGAGCTGTTTGCAGATGGGGCGTGGTGTTCATTTTTTTGTTTGTTTTCATTTCATCGAATCATTTTTAATTGATTCGGGAAATTAATCAATACGAAATTGATGAAAATTAACAATTATATTTGAACGAGAACAACTTGTAGACATAGGTTTTACTTGTCTCTCTAATTTATCCGCATAATAAACATTCGACGATGTAGTATGTACGTTCGTTTTATTTATTGCAAAAAAAAAAATACAAAATCCAATTGAAATTTTTTGATTTTGTTATTTGCGCTAAATGAAATGATGCTATTTTCGGATAAGCGACTTAATTATCCAATAATCTGAGAATTGGACGCTAACAAATTGCTACAAACGTTGAAATTTGTGTTACCACTCTACGACTTTAGTATACATAGATATTTGTATTTAGTACTTCAGTACAGTCAACCCTCCCATAGCGTACACTTCTATAGCGTTTTTTTCTATAGCGTTTGCGGCGGTTTTTTGTATAGCGGTCCCTTCTATAGCATACATTTAAAAAAATGAAATATTTTCAAGGTCAAATTAGAATTTTCATAAATATATTATTAATGTGTATTTAAATATGTATGTGCACTTAGAAAGTATTTGTCAGTAGCAAAATAAACTGGACTAAATATGCAAGGTCAATGCTCCGTCGCGCGTGTAGGCACGTGCTATTGTTATCAAACTAAACACATACAAGGTCATTGGCAATATAAAAATGGGTAAAATGTTTGATTTGCTTCAAATCGCAAAATACAATTAAAAAAAACTTAACCCCAAATTTTGTATGGGTGCCTAACTTTCTATAGCGTTTTTTCCTATAGCGTGGTCCCTATCTCAACGCTATAGGAGGGTTGACTGTACTTTAGTATTTGTGTTACTACTACGTTCACTTATTTTGAAAATGGTAAGAGTCGCAAAAGAAAAAAAAACCAACACGGATCCTTAAAATATGTTTTATTTTCACACACATGGCTTGTTTTAATTGAACAATGCGAAATTTCAACAAACGGCAACCGCTCTAATGAAAGTCGAGATTGAAACTTTATTATTTGGTCCCATTCCGTTCAGAAATTTTCATACATAAACAAACATAGATACTTTTATGAAAACAAAAGAAGTGCGTTCAGCTTTTCCGACGGACAGACAAAAGACTTTCATAATTTGATATATGTGTGTATGTATTGTACATATAATGCGTTGTGCATTCGTATGTTGAACGTAGTAGTGTTTGACATTGGCATCAATCAATAAATTGACAGCAGAGCCTCTTGTCAACTGTCCACTAGCGATTTTATCACATTTTTTTTCAGTAACTAAAGAAAAGTAAAGTAAAAGATCATCATCATCACTTTCAGCCGTTTACCAACCGCTGCTGGATGAGAGCCTCTCCAATTCTCTTCCATTCCAGCCTGTCTTGAGCAATCTGCATCCAATTGACTCTACACATTCATCGTCCACTCGGTTTACTTTGCTTGCTTTCACATCCTCTCGGATACCATACCAGTATTTCTAGCGTCCATCTGCCATCCATTCTTCTCGCTATGTGTACGACCTCTTCTTGTTATACCAAGCATCGATGGGCTAGGGCACAGTATGTCCAGTTTTGTTTTAAAATATTGTAAGTGACGTACATCTCTTTTATAGACATAATTATTATATATTTGAATAAGGCAATAGGTATACTATTTGGACATACATACAATGCAGATGGATGTTTCGTGTATGACAACTCAATTTTGGTAAAAATTGGACATACAATATCTGTGCACTAACCCATCGACATTTTTCCATGGTTCTCCGTGTGCACTGGATCTTACGTAACATTTTCAACCTCAGCCAGATATTGTTTATATAAAAAAAAAAAACAGTAGGTAAACGTATTGTAATTTCAAATTTACTGTTCCTATGAATAAAATCTATTCGTTTTGCAGGGGTAGCAATTTCCGAAGATTAATATAATACAAAAATAGTACAGTGGCAGTGCGGTGTTCGAACGTGGCAATTATTAAGAAGCGGCTGAGCCATAGCTAGGCTGTTACAACTCAAAACCCCATGTATACAATAAATGCCACAAGACAATACTATAATATCGAGTTGAGTTCTCGGAGGTCGTTCGTTCGTCGAAGACAAGAGGCGATAAAAACGAGCCGCGGTTCGATCTTCAATTACACATTGTTGTCGGGCTTTAAACATATGTACGTATGTATGTAGAAGACAGTGGATACATGGTTATCTTCTTGAGTATCACCACCATCGTTTTCGCGGAATTTTCGATAGTAAAATCGAGCATGTTTGCCATATACCCAGTACTTACTTGCGTAAGGTCGTAAGGCGAGACTTACGATTGTCGTTGGACGAGGACAACATACCTCATAAGTCACACGAGGGCTGCGAGAAAGGTCTCTTATATGGGAATCGTTATGAGGATTCCCATCCCCGTGGGAATTTTGATGAGAGCTGAGTCTGAAATCTGTCTTCTTTATGGCTTACGGGTGCCAATAGGAATGTGGATAGCGACAGCTCGGTCGTATCGCCTTTTCAATGGACGATTTTGATTTTGAAATTTGTATCATTACGGTTAGGTACATTTGATGCAAAAAAATAATCTACAGAATCATTACGATTCCCAAAGGTCAATTATCCCTTAAGTCAGTTTAGTTTAGGAAAGCCCAGTGTTATTCGTAATATTTTTTATTTTGATAAATTACACTGAGCAACAAAAAAAATACCCAGAGCGAAGATTAGTCAATCTTTACTAAGTTTGACCCACTGAATTCGAATCCGATAATGATTTTTATTGAAATGCTCTCGTTTATGAGATATTCGTGATTTAAAAAATGTAAAAAATATCCATTTTTTTGGCTTTTGCGGCCTATAACTCAAAATATAGTATTGCTGTAATTGAAAATCATTTTTCGCTCAAATTGGTACGTTTAGATAAAATAAAAAAATATTCAGATAGAAAACCAATCCTTATAAACGTGGTGAAATAAAAAATTCTCTAAACAAACGCCAAATAACACGGGAAAAAAAAAAAAATCAAAATCAATAGGAAAAATATCTGACTATTGATTTCAATACTCACTTTGAGCACAGCAATACTATATTTTGAGTTATAGGCCACAAAAAAAAAAAAAAATGGATATTTTTTACATTTTTTAAATCGCGAATATCTCATAAACGAGAGCATTTCAACAAAAATCATTATCGTATTCGAATTCAGTGGGTCAAATTTAGTGAAGATTTAATAATCTCCGCTATGGGTTTTAAAAAACGTGATTTTTTGTTGCTCAGTGTTATCAACTTGTCAGATATGATTTCCGAAATACATACATATGTATGTTGTTAGGATAAAATTGCTCAGTATTTATCAAAGGTATAAACAAAAAAATCGTTGTACTTTGAGTGAACTAAAACCGAAATCAAGCTTGAATCAAAACCAAAAATCAGTTTCAAATAACTTTATTTCAGTTGAGTTCAAGGAAATTTTTCCCAAAAAAAGGGAATTTTCTTTGGAGGCAATTTTCCATGAAAAAAATAGTTATAATTTGAAAATTACAATAACCAAAACCAAGATCGGAACATAAACAAAGCATGTTGAACCAAAACCATCATTGAAATGTGTTTGTTTTGTATTCTGATATTATCAACTTGTCAGATATGATATCCGAAATACATACATACATATTATGTACGCTATGATAAAATTGTTCAGTCTTTATCAAAGGTAATAAACAAAAAAAATCGTTGTACTTTGAATGAACTAAAACCGAAATCAAGCTTTAACAACACGTAGCTTGTACCAAAACCAAAAATCAGTTTCAAATAACTTTATTTCAGTTGAGAAAAAGGTTAAATTACAATAACCAAAACCACGATCAGAACATAAACAAAGCACGTTGAACCAAAACCATCATTGAAATGTGTTTGTTTTGTATCCTGGTATCTGCATAGATTATAAAAAAAAGATTAGTTAGACTGATCAAGGAAAATGTATACACATACATATGTATGTAAATAAATAATATTTAACTTTTTTCACGATTATCTAATATTTGAATCATCGAATTTGCATAGCCAAGGTTGATAAACAATATTATTGTAATATTACCATTGCACCTTTATATATGGAGACATAGTATAGTAGCAGTTTAAAGCGTGTCAAATTCTGACGGTTCAGTTTTAGAAGTTCTTCACGCCTTTTCACATATATTATTACGCCAGTGAGTATACATTAAATACACACACATCTATCAAATGTTGAATGTAACTACACCATTGTGCGTACTTATGTATGTATCCAAGACCAAATTCGAAACGCAAACAGTGCACTGGTGTAGGAGAGTACGGCTAATAATGCGATCGTGACGAGGATTGACGACACCTGGCCACTGATGTATGATTGGATCGCATATTGTCGACATTTGTTGCTGTCAACTCGCCAAAATCGGCACACGTCAATGCTGAAGAACCTTCGCCATATATCGACATGGGTTTTGAGACGAGACATTCACGAGACACTCACAGTGCAGTTTTCTTGTATTACATGGACTTACATGGAGCTAAACAGTTTTAAAATCTAAGTGTGAGCAGGTGATGACGTTTAAGGATTGAATTAGCTTATTTATTATTATTGGATCCAATAAAATTTATGTAGATAGGTGCATGGTTTTTTTTTTGTAACTTAATAACTTATCGCATGCATATTTCATGCAAATGATCAATACGTTGTTCTGTGAACAAAATTAATTTTAAGCTTTTATAAAATAGAAAGTTTACTTAATGGTATGCACTTTCATATTTGTTTTATCAAAATATGATCATTCAAATAAGATAATAAAAGATAATGTATTTTCAAACTGAATCTTCAAAAAAATATTTTGTTAGGTGAGCTTTAACGTTTTTGCAAAATTATATCCAAAGCCTTCTTATCACCTCCGTTTGGATCATGGTGTAAGCGCTCACTGTCCCGAACTGGTGATCTCGGGTTCAA
The DNA here is from genome assembly GCA_022651745.1 of Parapsyche elsis. NCBI lineage: Eukaryota > Metazoa > Arthropoda > Insecta > Trichoptera > Hydropsychidae > Parapsyche > Parapsyche elsis. Next base: position 762,503 of record JAGVSN010000016.1, read on the forward strand.
ATCCCACTCGCGCGACGTTTCTTAATTATTTACCTCAGCGAGCGTTATCAGCAGACAGACAGACACACACACACACACACACAGATAGACAGACAGACAAACAGACGGAATAGGGCTATTATATGTATATATATGATATAATAAAAATTATGCGACAAATTTGCAATGTATGCTACATATCTTTTTTTAGTTTTTTCAGAAGAGTATTGGAATTAGTTATGGAAAAGCCTCGAATGAAAAAAATATATTGATAGCCACTGCAGAGGAAACATTGTGGAATATAAACGCATTTCTTGGGGTTTTTAAATGTATTTGTGAAATTTTAATCTTTTGCAAAAGTATCTATGGTTTTAATGCTACAGCGCTTTTAGCAAAGACATTTGTACTTGTGCGTCTGCGAATTGTTTTTCATATACCTTTATGTTTTAGATCAGTGGTCGGTAACCTTTTTCGAGTTAAGAGCCAAATTAGGGAAAATATTGCAAAATTGGTAAGCTTGGAAGCCACAACATATTATCTTCGGATTATATGTACATATATTCAAAATTAAATTAAATGTTACTGATTTATTAAATGGGTAGCGGTATGAACAGTATGTTACGTATTATTGAAAAACTTCAATGCTTTTATTGCCATGAATTTAAATGTAGAATTCATTTTGATTTTGTGTTTTTTTATTTATTTATATAAAAAAGCTTTTTATTGTTCATATGCTATGTTCACAATACATCTTAAATCTATTTTACACGTTGTTCATTTTGTTAGTATTTATAAAGTTTATTTTATTTTAATGTTAGTGTTTAAAGCACAATAGGAGAAACCTATTTACAATTCTTATCAAATGTTTATAATATATTTTACACAATTAAATACTTTTTTTAGAGTCAGCGATCTAAAGAAAATTATGTTTAGGTAATTTGTGTTTATACTTAAAGGGTACTTGCTTTCACTAATTTGTTAGTGTGGTTATTGGTAATTCTATCATAGAATCTACTGGTTAATCTGTTAGTGACATCTACGACTAATGGGATTTTGATTTTGTGTAAATTGTGTCAACGTTTTGTGTTTCGCACAAAACGTTGGATGACAGCGAGAGCCGCAAGTTTTCATACAAAGAGCCACATGCGGTGGCTCCGGAGCCACCGGTTCCCGACCACCGTTTCAGACGAAGTAATCGTTTTGAATGAATAAATTACGATATGCTTACATCATAAGTAATAAAAAAAAAATGTTATTTTTCCCGAATGGTTTGTACTGATGGCCTGCACTGGTTTAAAATGGAAACGCGTTGAATATGATGTCGATGTCGGAGTTATCGTCTTCGAGTGTGGTCGAATTAGTCGTTTGACCTCAGCTCAGTGGCTGATGTATGGCATTTGGAGCTCTCTCTCTCTCTCAGCTCTGAGCTGACTTGTTCCCAAATAAATCCAATTCTAAAGTAGGGTTCCGACTAGGCGAGCCGCCACCCGGCAATTTTCGCGTCAATTTTGTCGGCCGCACGATTTACGCACCGAACGTCGAGCCGGATAAACATTGTAAAACGTTCGGATGATTTTCGGATAATGAAAAGCTTTGACGACGTGAAAATCCAACAGTAACGATCGATTTAAATCATTCCGGCAACGAGATCGAAACGAATGGTCACGCGCGCGCGCGCGCGTGTGTGTGCTTTTTGAGTTATAGCTTTTCACGGCTCGCACCGATTTCGACTTATTATCTATCGTAAGTTTCGCTCAATTTTCGAGCACGTTTATGTGTACATATAAGTAGTAGTATGCCTAGAAAATAGAATAGGTTTGCGTGTTCCGATTCATCCACAGCGTCACATTTACGATGAAAAACTGTATCTTATGCCGGGCCCTCACACTCGCGTAATTACTCGTGACTACTCGTGCGAAATGTTGGCGACCAACATTTCGTCGTTAAAAAAACGCGACTCCGACTCCGACTCCGACTGTCAAATTGAATTTTTTCCCATTTTCCTTCTTATATGTGTAGTACCATTTTCAGGTACTTATGTAAATATAGTCGTAATTTCACCAACCAATGCGACTAATAGGCTAATTTTTAAATTGTCATTTTTAGCTTCAACCTGTCATTTGAACGCATTTTCCATTACTTTTATTAGGATTTCAGGTCTTAACGCTTGTTAGTCTCTTCTCCAATGTCAGCCTTCAGCTGCTGGATGGTTATTAGTTTATTCACATTCACTCCAGACTTTTAGTAGCCCCACAAAAAGGAGTCGTCGGTCAAATCAGGTAAACGAAATGACCATTAGACATCCAAAAATCGCGATGTTATTCGATCAACAAAATTTCCACCAAAAAAAGAGCCATACTTTGATGGGCTACGAATGTAATCAGTGCACTATCATGCCGCCTCTTCACTGGTCGCGCGAATGTTCGTGGAATATTCGTGGAATGTTCGTGAAATATTGGCCGTAGTGTTTCGAGCAGCTGCCGCTGCTCGTGCGTCGCGAGTGCGCAACGATCGTATCGCTAGTGGCGCCACTCTGGTGTCAAATAGCAAGCGGCAGCGAACGAAGTGTCGAGTCTCTGCCTACAAAAATGCCAAGCTTCCAAGACATTTAGCAAGGTGACGAACCATTGTATATCAATGTGATGAACCATTGTATATCAATTTACGAACCCTTCCCCCTCCACATTCAGTGTCGCTTATGAGTTTCCCGCGGAAACATGTGGACCAATTCTGTTACTCTAACTTTGTTGAACTTCTTGAACAAGAACCTGCTATATGGGACAGTGGCGGACTGGGACTGAAATCAGTGCTTGCCAGGAGTCAAAGGGGGCCCACCCAGGCTTAAAAAAAATTGTCTACCCCCCCACCCCTATATAACAAAATTTTCTTCTTTTCATCACGCTAAAAATCAAGGATAAAAAATAAATAAAATTTTCAAAAATGCATGAATCAAAAATTAAAAGTGCAATTATATTTTGCAATTTTTTTATTGGGCCCACGCAAATGTTGAAAACTTACATTTCGACCCTTATAAAAAAAGTTAATCGATCCTTGGGCTGTAAAAGCAGGTATTAGTTATTTGTGTATATCGTAAGAAATTTGTTTTGTTGAAATATCCAAAGTGCAATATCCTGTAAATTTTTACACACGTAAAATTAAATAGTTAAAAAGTTATTTAATTTTACTGAGGGCCCATATTTTCTAACAGATAGCGGGGCCCACTTGCCATCAGGCAATGTCGCTTGTATGGCCAATCCGCCACTGATATGGGACCTATTATTGCTGCTATTGACCTATATGGGACCTGCTATTGACATTTTTGTAGGCAGTGATGCGACACTTCTTTCGCTGCCGTTTGCTAGTTGACACCAGAGTGGCGCCACTGTCAACACGATCGTTGCGCTCGCAACGGACGAGCACGGCGAATGCTCCATTTTTGCGGATACGCTCGGAATGTTTACGAAAACCAAAGCCTTCGCGCGAATGTTTACCTACTACACCTAGGCGCTCGGCACCGCTCGTCAGCGCTCGTACTATATGAAGAGCCGGCATCATGATTATCCTGATGGAACCACATCTCTGGATTGTGTTCGTTTGACATGTTGTCCCCCAAATGTTGACAACGTCTTCTCGTGGAGATTTTGTGGTTTTCTTCAACGCCCAAGAGCAATATTCACCTCGATTTTAACCGAACGATGTCTTCTGAAACATTTAGAGATTTTTACTTGTCGAGTTAACCAACAATCGAACGTTTGTTTTAAAAATTAAATTAAATGCGGAAAAATGAGTCGGAGTCATTCAATTTTTTCTACGACTCCGACTCCGACTCCACAGCCTGGTATATAAATAAATAGACTGGTGCCTTCATCTTCATTGCAATTTTATTCCCCAGCGACGCTTCGCAAACGGAACTCTTTGCGAATGCACAATTTTAAACAATTTCGCGTTGCGCTCGTGGTTCTGCACCGCACCATAAATAACGTCCGGGGCGACGAACGCAATGAGGCATAATCGCCGATTTAGAGACGAACGCGCTAAACGGCCGCATCTGTACGATCTTTTGACTTTCAAAGCTATGCCCCCTCGATCATTGAATAAGCGATCGGTGTCGATCTTGTCGTTGCATAAATAAATATTCATTAACTTAAATGGCGGCCGATCGTGAATTATCACCGGCGTTTATCGGTTGACATTTATAAATTGCACGGGGTGAAATTGTGATGGGAAACTCGCACTAGCATTTTCCGATCGAAAAGTGTGCCACGCCATTACAATTCGTACGATACAATGTGGCGGCCGTTAAAAAAATTAATGTATTTATGTATCGCATAAATACATAGTTGTAGCGCAAATAAAATCGTATAATTTTATTTACAGCTCTGCGATGTTGAATATGTTAATTTTCGATTCGACCAATCGATCGGTGAGTTGACAACGATTGGTCGATTTTTTTTTCACGTGTCATATACATATGATTGGTCGAATATCGCCATTGTCGAATATTGCAAACGCACGGTGACTATCGAAATTGCAAAGTTTGATCTGTCGTTGATTCTCAACCTCTCATGTTTAGGTTGCACTACACAGAATGATTGTTAACCCACTCGTATGTCGATACCTACTAAGTGGGATCCTTCTACATTGTCTCCCTAGACCTGTCAGAAATCCTCCATTGTTTCATTTGAACCTTTGTTCCACTAATTATTCACAAAACTCCTTCATTTATAGATCCTGTTCGTCATTCAATGAAATTCCGGCACATATTGATCCTTTTCACTATTCTTTGCCCTCCTTCAGATTATCTTTACTTAAGTTCCTTTCCAGCCCTAGCTCCTAAGTTCATTTCCTGTTATAATCTGTTGTTTCGAATATCAATTTATCTACACAGCTTAGTGGATGACTTTTTGTTATAGTTATAAACACTAATAGCATTAATTGAAGAAAAAAACTAAAATCTTCACTGACGCAACTGAAGAAATCGTGCATTTCAGTAACAATTTCAATTACAAAACTAAGCACATTGTAATAAAAACAGTTAAATATCCACTTGGGATAATTAAAATAGATAAAAGAATAAAAATTTTCATTATGATCAAAGTTTGTGCGGAATATTTTCGTCAAACATGCAGCTTTCACAAAAATTCACTCAAAAACAACTTTTAAATAAAGACTAACAGTACTCTCATTGTTATTAATCGAGAAAAAAAATAGTAACCATATGAAAACACTGTAGAATTATTTTGATACAATATTACTCCTTATTACTACTATTAGATCCTGCTCGTCATTTAACGAAATCCCGGCACATTTTGATCCTTTTCTCTATTATTTGCCCTCCTTTAGATTATCTTTACTTAAGTTCCTTCCTTGTTTTGATCTGTTGCTCGTTTGTAACTATTTTGGCTGTAGTGTATTGTGTGATATTAATATTATTTTGTATTTATATTTTATTGTATACTATAAGCTGTTTGTTACGTAAATAAATAAATAATAATGGCACAAAACAGGGAAGGCACTTGAGCCATCTAAGATTCGCCGACGACAAAGTTATAGTTGCATGCGACAATTAAGCAACTTTAGTTGATTTAAAAATTAATTTCACAGTAGATAACCATATTGTTGATAGTTATATTGATCATTGAAACACTCCGTAGAAGAGTAAAGAGAATTGAGCATCAATCGTTTCATTTACGGACATGCAATGGAAAGAGAGTTCTATGTAATTCGTTTCTGTTACAAACCAACAAGTTCAGAGTTCGTTTATACATATTTATTTTAGATAGCTTAAAAAGCTAATTACAGAAAAAAAACATTACTTAAAGCTAAAATTACAATATAAACTTATTATAGATATTACCAGCACTTGTACTTGTTGCTGTTTTAAGGCTGCCAGGAATCTATCAATTTTATTTATATTTCGGAAAACTTCTGGCAACATGGAACTTATATTCAACAACAACAACATGTACAAGATCTACCTAATTTTAAATTCTTAACTATCAACTTATTCTTACCCCTAGTATTATGACTATGTATATTATACCCTCTTATTAAATATTTTGGTAATAAATTCTTATCTAACATGCAAACTTTTAAGGTTTAATTTACATTCATCATATATCTTATACTAGTTAATCTATTGACATTTAAAACACTCATCGCATAGCTGTATTTTGTTGTTTTAGCAACCTACCTTTTGCACAGTCTATGGCTTTGAAAAACCAAAAAACCAAAAAATAACACGCAAACTTTCCACGTATGAATTACGCCGATCTTCATTTACGAGCATGCGAGAATGGCAAGCGATTCGGCACGGAAAGGGTTATTAAACATTTATTAAACAGACTCGTGAAATCAGTTTGGTGGTTAACACCTAACGGTGCACACGTACGAACGTTCCTCGACGGTCATACTATCTACGAGATCTAAAATGGTTTATGGTAAATGCCCATGGAAAATATGATGATATATGAACGTTTTAAACGTTAAAGAAGGCGAGACTTATTCAAAGCTACCACCCGCGGTTCCAACGAACCCAGTTCACACATACGTACCGAATAAAATACGAGCGATTTCAGACAAATACATATATTTGTGTATTATTCAAATTCGGTAGGTATAAATAGCGATTGCGCAATAGGCACTTTTTTCTTTTCATTCTTTTTTTTTTTTCTTCTTCGTATTTTATTCGTCGTGTCGTATAAAAACGTGGATGATACTCTGGCTGCGACTTTCTGGATCGACTATTTGTCAAAGTATAATCGGTAATACTTAAATAATGTTGTCCACGTTACCAAATACTGTGTTGATTAATATGGCCGGAGCGGCGACCCCTGCTACCCGTTTGCCCACCAATCATACTACCGGGTGTTCAGTAAATTTGTGACGGATTATTATGAAACTAGCTTTATTACCCGGCTTTGCCCGGGGTGTAATTAATATAATGTAATATAGTGTTTGTTTAGTAAATTATTTCGGGAGCCCAAAAAAGGGGCCGCCGGGGCAGGAGGGGGTCTGGGGGGTGGTAAGGGGCCAGCATAGATTTTAGGGAGTATAGTAACGCTATATTAACGCTATGACGTCACTATAGGATTTTTCGAGTTTTTTTTGGATTTTTTCAACTTTTTTTTGGACTTTTTTTGGAACTTTTTTTGAACTTTTTTTTGATTTTTTCAACTTTTGATACCCCCTAAAGCCATTCCGGCCCTCAAACCACCCCCCAGACGTCCCTGAAGCCCCGGCGGCCCCCCTTTTGGACTCCCTCAAGCCATGCCGGCCACTACCCCCCCCCAGATCCCCCCCCTCAAGCCCCGGCGGCCCCTTTAATGGGCTCCCTAAAAGCTATGCCGGCCCCTTACCACCCCCAAACCCTCCTTCTTACCCCGGCGGCCTTTTTTACTTCGTCGTTTCTTTTAATCGCGCCTGAGCAACGCCTGGTAATTGACGAATGACCCATACGTACATACATACATACATACAAACATAAACGTTTTATATATTAGATGTAGCACTTGGCGTTGCTCTGGTGTAAAAGTTTGTACTTGTACATAATATACAATCTGTCATTTTACTATGTGAAACAAAGTTTTGTACGACGGCTGTATGAAAGAAAATTGTTCTATCGTTATTTTGAGTACCACGTAAGACCCCCAGGATCTTAGAAAGTTATACTGCAAGTTTTAATCCAGATTGGTCAAATGGTTGTTGAATGTTTTAGGAATATGTACGGACAGACAAGCGTACAGACAAAAAAATTTGGTGACTTTTCAAGGGAAGTACCACTTCCGGTTGACGAAATTTTTTGAAAGTCTTATGGATTGCAATGGCCGGCATAAAACCTATAAATTTGAAGTTTCACCGTGATAAGATAAATGGTTTTTGAGTTATAGCGATTTTACATAATGTAGGTACATCTGTCCGACACACAGACACACATACAGACATTTTCTAGAATTCACAAAAATACCTGATACATGTTTTATTATGTTTTTATCGTGTTTTGTTATGTTTTATCTTTGTAATTTAATCTGTTATGTCATGGTGGGTGTATTTGTAATTGAAAAATGAAATTAAATCAGCCTAAATCAGTCAAGGTCGAATTTTTGCACGATCGCAATACTTTATCCGATGCGGATAAAGTGAAAACAATAACACCGAGCAACAAAAAAATACCCAGAGCGGAAATTAATCAATCTTTACTAAGTTTGACGCACTAAATTCGAATCCGATAATGATTTTTGTTGATATGCTCTCGTTTATGAGATATTTTTGATTTAAAAAATGTAAAAAATATCCATTTTTTTGGCTTTTGCGGTCTATAACTCAAAATATACTGTAGCGTGAGCAGGATGTGTGATTCCGTAAATGGAGAGAAACGCAGCAGTATGGGTGTAAGTGGTTTATTGGTTGGAGGCGAACGATCCGTTCGTTCCAAGCCGCCGAGTCCGAATGGCCTCTGGGACAAACAGTGCCTACATTTATAGTACGCGATCACAGCGCCATTGGTCCAATTTGGCGGGAAAAATGATATCCCAAACGCCCTGCGGTATCCTAACGCTACAATACTATCGCTGTGCTCAAAGTAAGTATTGAAATCAATAGTCAGATATTTTTCCTATTGATTGTGATTTTTTATTGCTTTGAAATACTTACAATTAATTATCTAGCGAATTTTGTGAAAAAAAAAAATTTTTTGACTTTAAAAAAAAAAAAATAAAGAAGATCGTGGTCTTTTGGTATAAAGGTATAACGTTTTCTTTTCGGCGGAGACAAATTTTGCGGTGAACAAATTGGAATATGAAAATATTTGACCGAATTTTCCGAATGGCCAGAGAAAACGTAAAAAAGTATACGGCAAGCAATTTTTAAATACATACAAACTCGAACAAAACCTGAACTAACATTGTAAAGTATACGATTTGCATCTTTGCTAAAAAGCTTATTATCGAACAAATATAAACATTTTCTTGTTTGTTGTGGCATACATGTATGTACATGTATGTACAGCGCGTCTTTTGCGGGCCACCCTGTAATTAAATGGTCGTCCGTCGGTGGGACACCTTGTACCGTGTAATCTTGATTAATGGGGAAAATTTTCCATAAGCTCTCATTATAATTTCATGGATCGCCGTGAATTATTGGCTTATTTATAACGTTCAAGTAACACGTAGCCCGGCCCAATAGCTTGGCGACACTGTACGTAATGTGCGCGCCTTATCGTTATAATCACCGATGGCTCTCAAACTTTTCCAAATACACTGTATATTAACTTCCTACATGTTACCCGATAATACGCATCGTATTATATAATAAAAAATATGCGCGATAAATAAAATTTTACTTTATTTTATGCGGTGATAGAGCGCGCATTATCCCAATATTGACAACGGCGATTCTCAACATTACACCATCTCGGGTCAACTTCGAATGACCCGAAATGATGGCGCAATCAATGAATGGCTCGAGGAGCGTCGTCATGCGATATCTTCGCACCACAGTTTAGATATAAGTTTTATTGCGGCAATGCAATAAATAGCTCGCAATGTTCACCGCTAAAAAACAATATATACAGAGTGGGCCAAAAACGATACTCATTTTCAAAAATTTACATCATCAAAACTAATGAGACGCTACGACAATAAAAAACGCCATTTAAAAGAACATTCAATCATCTTTCTGATGATATGGTGACTTTTTCCAAAAAAATAACTGTCAATGTCAAAAATAGCGTTCGAAAAAAATTTACAAAAAAAAAACGTATTTTTTAAGGGAATTTCACACAAAAATATGTTATTTTTCTTTCGTTATAAGTTATAACTGTGTTTATAAAAATATTATGGAAAAAATGGCATTTGAGAAACATTGACATTAATAATACACGGGGCCAAGTGAATTCGATTAATATTTCACTTAATTTTGTCGCGCGTGAAGTAATTTGACAAATTTGCAAAGACGACAAGCGAAAATATTTGGAATTCCGATTCGATTGTGACGTATTGCTTTTTTTTTTTTTGGTCGATCGTAATCAGCTTGTAGTATGTATATTATTAATGTGCATCAATTTAACATTATTTTTTGACTATTTCTAGTGTCTACAATAAAAATTGTCACTTAAAAAAAATTGCGGAAAATCACACGTATATAAATTTATAGTATTTTTCACCAGAAACAATACAATATACCATCAAATTGATGAATAAACTTCAGCTTGTTGAATTGTTTTATTGCTGTGCCAAAACTCGTGTCAATAATAAGACTCAATAAACTCTTCAATTATAATTTATATGAGCATAATTTTGTACGAAAGCATGAAATAAATGAACCTTTTAGTAAAATTATCAGTTAAATTGAATTGAAAATTTTGTAGTAGGCTATAGACGTGATCGTAAAGACTATTATTATTCATTTATTTCATCGGAATTCTGCAAACTTGTACCGTAACTATGTATGATATAACCGCTGAAATTCACTTATCCTTTGCGTCGAATGCATGCGAATTGTGTTTTAAAATGCAAAATTTACGATGAGCTTTCCTACAGTGTAACTAAACATACGTTTCGTTCGATTCAAATTAAATACTCAATAAACTGTCTCGAGTTGTATTTTCGTTGTAATTAGATTCGGAAAGTCTCAATGCAGATTTCAGCTGTTGAAATAAAATTTTAAAATGTTAAATAGGTTGGTGTGAGTGTGTGTTAAAAATATACATTTGAACTTTGCCACTGAGATTGGATCGCCTCTGCTTGCGTAGCGCTTAAAGCTCAAACTGCACGACACTTATCGCGCTGAAAATGGACCATTACGAGCATAACCACTCGCAAGAGGCTAAAGTGACCAGTAAGAAGACCATCAATAGCCCAATAATGTACCATTTTTAATTTTCTGTCGACGACGAGAGGTCTTGGAAGCGTCACAACTCAAAGCAAATGCCAGCCACCGTGGCCGCAGAGATAAACAACGGAGAGTTCACCGGTCACCTCGTAAAAAGGCGTAAATCTATAACTTACCGACTTTAAGTGGCACGCATTTAAATTCTAAAAGGTACACACACACATTGCCTAGACACATTCAAAGGTGCGTGTCGAGGAAAACTTTTAAAATATGCCACGAAACTTCGACCCAAAAGCTGTTGCGAATATATGAATTCAGTAAAGATCTGATGAACCGGAAGCTAAGACGCCTTTTAGTTTTGGTATAAAGTTCAATGCAGTAAATTTAAAATATAAGTTTGACGTATAAAAACAGTTACTACATATAACAGCATTAATTATGTCTGTTAGTCTGTTTGTCAAGAACAGAGCTCGGAAACCAGCGGCTCCGGAGCCTCATGCGGCTCTTTGTATGAAAGCCTGCGGCTCTCGCTGTCAACCAACGTTTTGCGCGAAACACAATTTACACAAAATAATACATGGCTAAAAAAAGCTTTAAATCGTTTTTCAATAATACTTTTTAGCAATAAACTGTCGAACATTAAGAAATATCACGAAGATAGCTTATTTCTTACTGCTATCCATTTCATAAATGAGTAAAATTTATTTTAATTTTGAATATACATACATATAATCCGAAGATAATATGTTGCCGATCCCAAACTTACCAGTTTTGCAGGGTTTTCTCTAATTTGGCTCTTAGCTCGAAAAAGGTTCCCGACCACTGGTCAAGAACGTTCGAAACACTTTTTTAGTTTTCATTGAAAATTTGAATTACTATTTCTTATGTTGAATTTTTTGAGTCTGTTTGTCTGTCTGTTTGTCTCTTATAGGCTCCTAAACCACTCAACCGATCACCATGAAACTTTTAGGACTTATTGTGATCATGCCGGGGATGGTTCCTGTGAATTCTGTCTGGAAAAAACGGGAACGGGCCTGCTCACGCGTCAGATAACGTCCTAGGAACGGGAACGGGACCGGGATTGGGAACGGGAACGGGATCTGGAACGGGAACGGGAACGGGATCGAGCATAGCAACGCATGCCGGGTTAGCTAGTCTTATATAAAATAATAAAATTAAATAGTTTTTCCTTGTTGTAGATTTGTATGCTTATCTTTTAGTTTACTTCCGAAATTATTTTAGTTTTTTTAATGTGTTCCCATCTACTTTATTTCAAGCGCAGCTGCTTCACGGTTTGACTACATATAGGTACCGTTTATCAAAGTGAAGTGTCTTAGGAAATATACTCTCCATTGCGTTTCCGTTGCCTTATTAAGGTGAAGGATAGGGCATTGAAGCTTTAGGTAAGCTGACAATTCCCGAAAGGAGAAATGCCAACTTAATAATAATATCCAAAACTAGTGTAAGCCCGTTGAATATCAACGCCCGCTGAATTTTAAATTACGTAAAGCGCTTTTTTAATAGAGATCCCCACTAATTGATCGCACTGTTGTAAGTGACAAAAAAAAAAAAAAAGTTTTTATAGTGCCATCTATGTATTATAGCAATCCCGTAGTATCGATAGTATCGATTATATTTTTTTTACTTTACTTTTTTTATATATATAATAGCCGAAATCCGTTAATATTTTTTCCTCAGTGAGCGTTATCAGCAGACAGACAGACAGACAGACAGACAGACAGACAGACAGACAGACGGATTTCGGCTATTATATGTATATATAATATTGCCAGCGATGATGGCAACGGTCGAAAATTGTTGAGAAAATTCACCTACGAGTCCATTGCTATTGAAATTCCAATGAAAACAATAGGCGGAATGCCCATTGCAGTTCTGGTAAGCGGAATTGTATGCAGGATGCATTTTTGGATCATTAGGCGCATTCTATACGTGTGTAGAAACACGTACATATAAATACGCACAATCGAATCGATTTCACACGGTGTTTGATCCCTCATTATGAAAGCTGGTAAGGTGGTATCGTAGCCCAGCTAGGCGAGGTGGCCCATTGTGCTCACCCGTGAAGACTCTTTGTCAATCAGTGGAGAGCGTGCGTGTCCAACGCCTGGTCTGTCGAAGCCCAAACGTTTGTCCATACTATACAAACCAACGGCGAGACCTTTAAACGGCCACAACACACGAATCTTACTTACCACGCATCGATTATGGGGGTATTACACAGGGATAGTTTACTCGCTACAATCTCGCTGGTAAACTAGCTCGTGCAATAGGCGAAGTTAGTAAACTAGCTTGCTCTTTCGGCCGCGCCGTGTATTTGAACTTTACTCGCATTAGCTGGCTCGTGTGACTTCATTAACAGTTTGAGGTTAAGCGTTTCATTTTCAGAGCTCCCAACACACACACACACAGTACACTTCAATGGACATGATACATTTATGATATTGAAAAATCAGCGGACATTTTGACAGTGGGCGCAAATCATGTGTCAAAAACTTACAAGTGGATGGCAGCGCCTCTAGCGGCAGCGAATGGCAACATTATCAAGTAAACTTAACACGTGTAATAGGTTTACTTGCTACTCGCCGCCAGCTCTACGTGCCGGTCAGTAAACTTGCGAGATCGTAACGAGTAAACTATCTATGTCGAAAATCACTATCCCACAAACACCGTGGCCCAATCGGCGAGATTTTCGACTAGGAGTCCAGAAGTCTATAGGAGCTTTTGCCGTTGAAACAAAATGGCACACACACACACATATGCATGTACCTCCCCCTCTTATGCCGCCTCTTCACTGGTCGCATGAATGTTCGTGGAATATTCGTGGAATGTTCGTGAAATATTGGCCGTAGTGTTTCGAGCAGCAGCCGCTGCTCGTGCGTAGCAAGTGCGCAACGATCGTATCGCTAGTGGAGCCACTCTGGTGTCAAATAGCAAGCGGCAGCGAACGAAGTGTCGAGTCTCTGCCTACAAAAATGCCAAGCTTCCAAGACATTTAGCAAGGTGACGAACCATTGTATATCAATTTACGAACCCTTCCCCCTCCACATTCAGTGTCGTTTATGAGTTTCCCGCGGAAACATGTGGACCAATTCTGCTACTCTAAACTTTGTTGAACTTCTTGAACAAGAACCTGCTATATGGGACCTATTATTGCTGCTATTGATCTATATGGGACCTGCTATTGACATTTTTGTAGGCAGTGATGCGACACTTCTTTCGCTGCCGTTTGCTAGTTGACACCAGAGTGGCGCCACTAGCAACACGATTGTTGCGCTCGCGACGGACGACCACGGCGAATGCTCCATTTTTGCGGATAAGCTCGGAATGTTTACGAGAACGTTGGCCATCGCGCGAATGTTTATAAAAAACGTTGGCCTTCGCGCGAATGTTTACTTACACCTAGGCGCTCGGCACCGCTCGTCAGCGCTCGTACTATATGAAGAGCCGGCATAACGATAGATCCATCAAAATGCGAAAGACTTGTGTCACTTGAATTTTGTCAAATACTAGGAGCGCAGATCTAGCAGAAGAGATTTTGTTACATGTCGGACGCAACCCATATGAGTGAGCGAGACAACAATGGGTTCGTTGGTTTAGACTTTGTTTGTCAGTTTAGAGCAGCAGTACTCAACCCGTGGATATCGTTATTTATCTCCTATACGTTGTTGTGATCCTAGCCGGAAAAAATTAATTTTGGGCGCTGGTATCAGTGGGACAAGTTTTTTTGGGACGCTCCCCGCTAATAATACCCGCTTTAGACAATCTATGCAGTTTCTTAAGTCCAATTTAGTATATCGGTTGAATTTAACGTAAAGCTTGTGAATGTTGAGTGGTTTGCGTTTGAGCAGTGTGGTTTTGTACGAAGTCGGCAATGATTGACCGATCGATTACGCGTCAATCATGAATGAAAGCAGCTACAGGTGGCCGCAGATCGTGAAATATCGTCATGGGATCATCACGCCTTGGGGCCCAGTTTCGGCGATGCTATCGCCTTTGACACATATGGTGTCAAATGGCAAAACAAACACCATATATACACGTACATACATGTGAAATTGTCGCGCGTTGACCAAAAACGGTCAAAACGAGACGGATCAGTCAAAAGCGTACGCAGATGAGACGTGCGATTGTGAAAAGTGTCGTTTGATGTTTGCTACAAGTATGTACATACATACATAGGTCTAATTGCAAGATTAAGAGAGTGAGATTGTACCTAATTAAATATTTTAATATTTAATATTTTTATGAAAATAAGTTTAAAATGGACTATACCAAAATAAAGATTAATTAAAATGTCGCCAAAAACATATCCAATTGTTATATATGTATTGTGTATTTGATTGATTGATAAAATCATACAATACAAAAATGTAATAAATCATTTAGGTATTGAAATCTCCCATATTTCTGCCGCACTGTATACTTTTGCTACCCATTATGGCAAGGATTCCATTTCGCTGCGACAAATTACTACTTTTGTTGTAAATGTTTTAAAATATTTAAAACAGTTATAATTTAATATCATTACTATGTTTATTCTTGTATCATGCGTTATATTGGTATTTAAATTTATGTATGCTTTTCGAATGATGATCAAAGAAGTACTAGGACGCTTGAAAAGTCTTTCGCCATTTTGGGCATTATATATTATTTATTTTAATTTTATTAATTAATCTTTAGCTTATAGCTAATTTAATACATTAATCATACTTAAAACTATATATTTATTCTAGTTGTATAGAGGTGTCGTTTTAAGGCCGCCAGGAACTTTTCCAATGATTTGATGTTAGTCAAATAAATAATCTGGCAGCCTATTGTATTATTGGACACATCTATACAATATTCCTTTCCTTGTCCTACTTTTTGTTGCAGTTTTAACAAACTTGTTTTTAATCCTAGTGCTATAACTATGTACATCAATTCCTCTAATTTTAAAACTATCAAAATATTTAGGTAACAACCTATTGTCTAACTTATAAATAAACGCTAGGATATAAAATTTCGCATTCTCTCTTACACTCAACTAGTGCACCTCATCTAACATACAATGTATGTACATACTTCTAATTCTAGTATACCTATTAACACTTAAAATAGCTCTCATCGCCCTATTCTGTACAATTTGCCTAGGAACTTTATAAAATGCCCAAAATGGCCAAGCAAAGTGCATAACGTTCTACGTTACACAACTTGAAATATAAATAGCACGCATGAAGTACTAAAGTTTGAGAAAGATCGCATGAAAAAAGTTGGTTCAAATTGCCCATCGGCATCAGCTACCAAAATTGGTGAGATTAAAAATATTTGAAACGGCAAAATTCATTCATTTCACACTTTGGCTGTAGAATGTAGTACATACATATATGAATTTATTCAAAATCTCATTTATATTCTGTAGTCAAAGATATTTTTAGCCCTATTCCGTCTGTCTGTCTCTGTGTGTGTGTGTTTGTTTTTTTATTTAATTTCTCAATAGGCTCGCGACTTTGCTAAATTGTTACGTTGTTGTATTATAACGAGCCATCTATGCAACAACTATAAAAACTATTAAATACACATATACTCACCACAAAAAAATCCGTAGATATTCAACGGGCTTACACTAGTATTCTAATATCTATCGAATGAAAATCGGAAAAATTAAATGACGGAATGTTCTAGGTTTGCTTTAGATAATTTTCCTCGATAATAGACGGCAAGAGAGTGTGAGAGAGAGAGAGCACGAAGGGGAAGGGGAGGTTCAGAATCGCCGCCATCATGCGAAACGTATATTTATCATTCAATTTGACATGATCCACGAATGATAAATGAATAACAGAAATGGAGCTGCCAAAGATGATCAGTCGGTGCCCGCCGGGTAGGTACATGAAAAAAAGACCCTGGCTGGGTTTAATGATGGCCTTTGTAATTTGTGGGGTCAGAGGGCACCCGGCTTAGGCATTAGACCCGGACTCCTCCGAAGAAAGTTTGATCGCTCTATTAATGCGGTATTATTACTCTTTTTACCTGCGATTCGTACACTGAGGTGAGCGCAATTACTACTCGCCACTTACGGCCACAATTTGTTCGAGATTTTTTCCCGTACAACAGTATCATTATTACGTCTTTGTTGTTATCTCGAACGTACGTGTAACTGTTCAAGTCTGCCAGTTAACGCTGTAGAATTTGACTTGAAATATTTTCAGACGCGTCTGCCAAGTGATAGATTTTCAATCGTAACTCGTCCGACACTAGAATGCCTGTGAAATGTTGCATCGCTCGATAAGGAAATGCAACTTAAATCATACATACACTTTCTCAAGTATTGAAGGGCTCGCTAAATCATGACTTCATGAGTCACAATTTATTATTTTCGATTCACTACGCGCGTGTGTTTTATTATATTATGTTAATAGGGCTATGCATAAATAAATACATAGGAAAATCGCACGAATGTTGATGATGATGCGCTTTGATTTTCAAACGAAATCGCGACCGAACTTGAAACGCATTCGTTCGCACAGGTCAAAATAATAGTATATTTGTATATACAAATAGATTGGTATAGCCTGACTTCAAATATTCGATCTGTAGCGATTGGTCACACTGGCATTAATATATTTTTAACACTAGTGTATGCAGTGTGATTTGAAGTAGGTATACCTGTTCTTCTTCTAACTGCGTGTATTAAAAATTGTGAAAAACTCGAGTGGCACCTATGTATAAATAAATATTCAAACCCAAACTGCACTCTCTCTTGTTAAATACATAAATACTATAGTCGAAATAAAAATGTTGTATCAAATAAGATGCGCAGGATCATAAGAAGCACATCTGCAAAGTTTGATCCTGATTAGTCAAATCGTGGAAACCGGAAATGTACGAGGAACAATTATTATTGATATTAATAACTATTCCGTGATGAATTTCCACGGATTCCGTGCGAAATTCATCTATGAAAATCGCAAGTCTGTCAATTGTACCGCACACACTGGCACGACTGCAGCGCCATTTCGCACTCTACCGGCCGTATAGCGAATCTGTCACTTCGCTTTCGGAACGTTTGTATTTCACTCACGATTCTGACATGGACTCCTCAAATGAAGACGAAGCTCGAATGTTGGCCGCATATTTATATGAATTTACTTTATTATACATACTATATACTGTGCTTTATTAACTGTGCTTTATTACTTTATTATACATACTATATACTGTGCTTTATTAACTACTATTACTTTACCTTTCTGTTGCTTTATTTTACTTTACTATATTACCATTGTACTTTACTAGCTGTTGTTACTCTATACTATATGCTTTTTTACTATACTATTGTTACTTTACTTTAATTTACTTTTGTACTATATTGGCTGTTGTTTTGTGTTCTTTTACTCTGTCTTTTGATTTTGATTTTTTCTTTCTTACATTGTTACTATTTGTGGAGACCTGTTATTGGCTTTCTGTATTTATATAAGTTTATTTTTTGTAACATAGCTGTTGGTCTTCCTAAAATAAATAAAATGAACGATTAGTTAAATACTTTTATTGTTGAATGTAATGTATAACGGTGTATCATCAAGGATCGGCTGACTGTTGACAAGATCGTCTGGTTTCTGTCACTCTGACATAACCTATCAAGTCAGATCGTACAGGATGTGATACTTTTTTCACCGTCTCCATTGACTTTTCCACAAACGTCATCGAAATTGAGCGAATCGCCGAAAAAATCGTGAACAACAAATTCCGTTGCGATTCCGCGTCGTTTTCCGGTCGGAAATCCGTCGCGGTGTAGGCAGCACCATCTGCGGCTATGCGATACAACTCCCCACCGATTTTTCGTGCGTTTCCTCGCTATGCGAGCGCCTCAATCTTGATTTTAAATGACAAGTTACGCTCAGCGTCGTATTTTTTGATTGACATGATATCATTGTCGATCGGTACATCGGTAGGTATAATATAAAATCGTTAACAATGAGATTGGCCGTTAAGATTTGCACATTATACTTTCATTTGCATATAAAAGAATCCCCCCTAGCACACTTTGAAAATAAAGTTTTATTCGAATGAAATAAATTTGCAATAATAGAGACTCGTAAACTTACACGGACAGAGTATTATTTTACGATTTAATGGTAATTTTGCTTTATTGTGACCTTGAACAGTCAATAAAATCACTGAGATTAGATTTTATAGGTAGGCAGCACGGAAGCGCGTCAAAGCTTTTTGCCAATACATACATACTTACATATGTAATTTTTACTATATAAATTATGGCAGTTTTTAATTTAAAAAAAATGTCAATAATATCATTGATACTGTCTCTTTTTTATTGAGGTATTAATTTATGTGTTGATTAAAAATTTTAGTATGATTTTATTGAAGTTTCGTTAATTGTGTACTTGTACTTATACGTGGCGTCTAAGTTTGGCATTTTTTTTTACGGGACGCCTGTCTACGATTCTGGGACGTTTCGACTTACGGTTGTCAAACTGTGGTCCGGGCCAAAGGCTAGATAAAGACTCGTCAATCAGAACCGTTCAAATCCGGCACTCGACTCATTAATTTAATTAAGAATCTCGCGCGTCCGATACGCCTTGTTCGGCTTTCAGCACCGCTCGTCAAACGCTTCTTGACGGACGCGCGTAAAACTAATTAGATTTCACGTGCAAGATCGACGATCAAACAGCTGAAAAAAATCGGGTAGAATCTACAATCTATGGAGGTTTGAAAAAAAAACACCAAACGTACGCGTTGTGAATGGTTCAGTATCAGATTAAATCATAATGTAATGTACGTAATCGAACGAGCGCGCGCGCGCGTTATCCAGATATAGGCATATTATGGATATGCGATGTAGTTTCGTAACCGTTACTGGCATCTTTGGTTTTAATTTGTCGCGGTAATAAAGCCGGGGTCGTGTTCGGAAAAATTTAATAAAATTAACTTTTCGACCGAAAAAGAAGAAAAAAATTAAAATATCGACTGTCCATTAATAATAACGATTATGAGCCGTAATTATTGCGGCAATACAATATTATAAACTATGGGGCTGCTGCGCAATCGTCATCGGTCGTTTGCATACAATTATAATTCTTAAGTATCGAAATTAGAATAACACTCGTATTAAAAACGGCCAGATACGAAATAGTTCATAGAGAAAAATTCCCCATCGAAAAAATAAAGAAACACAAGAGATTTAATTGCTTCAGCGATGAAATGATGCCGCTCAGTATACAGGTATCACATGCAAATATTAAAATTCACGAACCGTGTCGTGCGACAAATCAAAAGTCACATCGTTCGATTTGTCACTTGAATACAATAATAACCAACCTTGTCATATTTTTCAAATCCTTCAGAAGTGTTCCGTTTTTAATCTCTCCATCTGCACGTTATAGTTTGCAGTTCTAATCATGCGAAAGAATCGACTAAATAATATGAGAGACTTATTATTAATTATCCGCGTTAATTACAGTCGTGTCAATAAACGATCGTTGACATCGGCAGCCTCGATCGTTACGGGGAATTTAAAACGAAAAGTTTCATATTAAAATGAATAAAATTCCGCACGTTATTGGGGATCAGTTATCGTTTTCGCTAATTGGCGCGTTTCGTATGCGCGAAAGCTATTTGTTTGTTTGCCGATACGAGAGATGACAGAACCGGTCATTGATCAATGAAATCTGTACGGAATGTAAAGGTTTTTGCGCCCATAATGACTAATGATAATTTATAGTTAACGATTTTTATGTGAATCTTGAATATTTTTCAAGATCAAAGCTTAATTGCAGTTCAAAATATAATGTTATCGCTTCAATCATATTATTAATTATGAGAATTATTATATAGGCATAGGTATACATATATATATATAAATATGTAATAGATTTTGTTAACTGTTGACATTTGCTAAACGTAAAAAAAATATTATTCACGCATAAGTTGGATTAGCATATAAACTGCATATAATAGAAACAAAAAACTCAATTAATAAGTTTTATATGAAACTGTAAATCTTCTTAAAGTGGCTTACTTCATATAAAGCGCAGTGTTCTTACTATTTGAAATAAATTTTACTATCTGCAATAGTGAAGCAACGAGGCAAAGATACTTAACAAAGGTTTCCCCGTTGCATTATGAATGGAGAATAAAAGAAAATAAGGAAATTATGATGAATTACAAGTAGTACAAATTTTGTATGGAGTCATCTCAAAAACTAAATCAGATAAACGGACAGATTTCAATAGGAGACGGCTATTCCTGATTGAGTATAATATTCAAGATTTGCCAACAGTGATAGTAACAGTCGAAAATCTATCGGTCTTATCGTATTCGCTCGTGATCCTAATGCCTAAACTATTTCTTTTTAATATTTCAACATAGCATATAATAGAAAACAATTAATTTTAAAAGGATTAATAAGTTTAATATAAAACAGTAAATCTTCTTAGTGGCTTACTTCATATAAAGCGCAGCGTTCTTACTATTTGATATAAATTTTACTATCTGCAATAGTGAAGCAACGAGGCAAAGATACTTTACAAAGGTTTCCCGTTGCATTATAAACGGAGAGTGAAAGAAAGTAGTACAAATTTTGTATGGAATCATCTCAAAAATTAAATCAGATAAACGGACAGATTCCAATAGGAGATGGCTGTTCCTGATTTAGTAATATTCAACAGTGATAGTCTTATCGTATTCGCTGGTGATCTCAATGCCTAATCTATTTATTTTTGATATTTCAACATTATCCACTTATCCACTTTGCAGATAATTGAATTTTGCATTGTGTACACTTTTCATGAAGACCATGCTCTGCACCATGATGAATTTTTAACCAACATCACTGAGAAAAACTAAGAGAATAAAAAAATAATAATACTTTAGCCAAATAATAGAACGCTCTCATTCTACAAGATATGAGGTCGTGAAAGGAAAAGCTAATGATTGAAATATTCGGAAAAGGGCTCACAGACAAGGATCTAATCCTTAATTACAGAAGTTGTACCTGTTTACATGAAATATGCAAGCGTTGTAAGACAGGCGTCCAAAGATCGATATCTAAAATCACAGCTATTCAGTGCTCGAATTCAGCGGGAGCGGGCGTTCCCTTTCGTGAGATTTGAAAACGTAGCGTACCCTTTCGTGAAATCTGTAAATTTAGCGAAAGGGAAAATTTTATTTTTTTACATTTATGACTCCTAAGTCACAATCTTTGACTGAAAGTTAAATTCTTTACATTTCAATTCCGACAAAGGCATCTTATCTGTAGCCAAAAATCCATTTAAAATATTATTATGTTTTGAAAAAGCTGGATGCACTTGTGTTACTTGAAGATAACATTTAGAATTCGAGGGTTTTTATGCGCAAACGGTTTTATTGCTTTATGGTCGGCGCTGTCTGTCACACTATGGTTGAACTGCAACGGGTCCCTCTCGGTGCATCGGTCATTTCGATAATTTACGATATCTTTCTTTGAATTGTCGGCTTTCTTATTTTAACAAAATTTCTAAAGTAGCTGTACCGCTACCATTATACTAAAGGAACCAAAATTTCAAAATACTTCAGCCTTGCCTGTCCCTCTGATGAGAGAACTTGAATTTAGCGAACGTATTTGCAATTTCAATCTATCATCGGGAATCGCTTGATTATTTTTTTTATTTATATTTTATTACTGTACTTCATCACTAACAAACACTTTTCTAGCAACATTTTTTAAGTTGTCTGAATTATAATTACTGCACGTGACTTAACTAAATAGTGATATTAGCAATTATTCAAATTTAAAAAAAATTAACCGTGTAAATTGTGCATGTATGTATGTATGTAATACAGTTTCTATAATAATAATACTAATAACCTAATATATACAACCATAAATTCATTTATATTGGTGTACATATGTTACGTAAGTGTTTTGGTGTTATAATATATGTATGTATAGAAATGTACGTACATTTTCTATACATATAGTTAAAAAAAAAGGTCGTTTGATATTTTTTGGAAATTATCGAGCGCTCCCATTCGTGAAAATTTCCATTTCGAGCACTGCAGCTATTGAAACATTTGAACCGAGCAAAGTTTATAGAATGTATTGGTCTCGATGGCACTTGTTACCATGGTTCGATATGTCATCACGTTCCCTGGTTGACCTTCACCCAAAGTGTGCTCACATGCTGGTCCCTGAGAGCCTCCTTTCTCGCGATCGAGCCTCGCCCGTTTGTTGGCCGCGTTTCGCAAGATTGTATGTAGCGGCTCATCTGCCCGCAAGTCATGATGCGCAAGTCGCTGCAAAATCACAATAAAATACATACGTACGTATAGAAGTCGACCTAATGGTCTTCTGTTTGGGTCAAAGCGAGTTACGGCCCGTGCATCAACGGAAATTCTATTTGCGCCGGTTCAAATGTGTGACGAAAGTATGTACGTACATACGTACATATGTATGCTCGAAATGCAACACACAATGCGTAATATTCGCGGACATTGTCATCCGAAACGGTCGTTTCGTGTTTCGGAGAAAACTGCACGTTGAAACTAGCAAGAAGAGAATATTTGCATAAGTTAAGCTAGAACTCAAATAGATTCAAAAAACAATGTAAAACTAGCGGATAGTATCTTTTTCCCTTGCATTTTATTTATTTATTTATTTATTACACGCCTAAAAAGGCTTTTACAAGAAATAATACAAACAGAAAAGATAACAATACAAGAGTAATATACATATGTATAAATAGAAACAAAAATAAAAAAAAATGACAATAAGAACAGTAAAATTTATTAAACTAAAAGAAGAGGAACTTCTTAAAGAAAGCAACAGCTTGAGCTTTACTAAATGAATGCAGAAATAATCCAATAAATTCCCATACTTATTACCAGTCCTAATTAACCTAGGAATAGGAGATGAATTACCTTCATCCACAAACAAAAATTGAGATCGTGTAAAACGTGCAGGAACTTTTAATCGTAAAATCGACTCAACAAGAGTAGAACAATCAATTAAAGAATTTACAATTTTATAAAAAAAGACCAAGTCATTCACAACTCTTCTATCAGATAATGTATGCATTTTTAAACTAAGTAAAAGAGAGTCATAACAGCTACTATCAATAAGATGCATGAATTTATAGATAACTATCTGACCCGGCATGCGTTGCAATGCCCGATACCGTTCCCGTTCCCGATCCCAATCCCGATCCCGTTCCCGTTCCCGTTCCTAGTACGTTATCTGACGCGTGAGCAGGCCCGTTCCCGTTTTTTCCCGATTTTTTTTCACAGGAACCATCCCCGGCATGATCACAATAAGTCCTGAAAGTTTCATCGCGATCGGTTGAGTGGTTTAGGAGCCAATAAGAGACAGACAGACAGACATTGATTTTTATATATATAGATGAATCTTAAAATTTTATTTTGGATCTTTCTAAAGAATATGAATGAATAAAATAAGAAGGAGACCAAACAATAGAGCTATAACTTACTTCTGACAAGTGAACAGAATAATAATTTTATAGTATTAATATTACTAAAACATTTAGTTATTATTAATAGGTAATATTTTAGGTATTGTAAAACGATTGTCAAACAGTGAAGAGACTATGCTTGATATCAAATATGCCACCGAGAAGCTATTTAAAATGTTTGTTTGCTTGTAGAGGAGAAGGTGGTAATGTGGACCTCCCCCACTTTACCTTTTTTACAGTTTTTTTTTACAACCTTTGTTATTGTAAATTTGGTTTACATTGTTTGATTGTGAATCGATCGAAAAGATCCCACCCTTGCGGATTAATAATAATGCGAGCATTGTCTCGATTATTATAATAACAACAATTTTCTATTTGTTCTTGGTAATGAATGAAAAATGGACACGTCATAATGTTATCGAAACGGTTTCACTCGTTCGCCACTAATTAATCGTCGTCTGGGTATAAATTAAGTAACCGATTTCAGTGACATGGTTTCCTTTAGTACAAAACTCATTCTGGATATTGCTAGGATTTTGATCGTTGTCGAGCAGAGCGAAATAAACTACGCACAAAAAGAAATCCATACACACAATGAATCGTAAGATTTGTCTGCTTAACTGCTAGAATCTTAAAATGTACACACCTTAGAGAAAATTAAGTTGCATAATACAACGATAAGATATCTTGGATAAGTTTGGGAATGAATGAAACTATGTATGTATGTACATATGTAGTGGAGAAGGTGGTAATATGGATTTGTTTTTAATTCAGTTTTAAACCGATTTCAATAAAATATCAAACATCAAAAGACTCGTAATTTAATCGGCATTGATATATGTATTCTAACGTTTGTCAGATTGAGATTGTAGTTTTTGCAACAGTCGTATTTATTTGAAACATGGCATAATGGTGTGCTCAACAAAAAGTGTAGTTAATATTGAGCCCTTTAACATGGTCGATTGAACATGCGAGAAATTATTAATATATAAATAAAACAATATTTAGAGTAAAACATTTATTAAAAATAAATGTCAGATGTACATATGTTTGAGTCAGTTTCATCTTGAGTAACTTTGGTTCCACGGCCTCTTTGAAGTTCTAGACTGGTGCCAGAACCACCCAGCTATGGGGGTCCATATTATCAACATCACACTATTTATTGCATATTGTTTAATTTATTATCAAAATAAAATAATCTTAAATTTTTACTTGTTTGTATCGAAGAAAATTACATTTACTACCAGTATGACTATTAAAACTATTTAAAAATGGTCAGAACACACAGGTAAATTGGCGCTAAAAAAGTTTCGATTTTACACACAAAACTTAACTGCAGACAACAGGTAACTAATCTGGCAAAGTCGCGTATGTACTTTTGGGAGCATAGTGAATAATATTAAACAAATATTCCATATATGTATGTCACTGCTAGGTCCGATTTGCAAGCAAGGCTCCATATTACCACCTTCTCATTTACTATTTGTCCCACTTTGCAATCCTCTCATAAGTCATCGCTTACTTCGATTCCTTTAGAATCTTTGCAAGGTTTAGTATCGGCCAGTTTACGATCGCCGTGCACCGTGTGATTGTTGTTAGACATAAATATTGAACAACATTGTTCGCCGAGGACGCTGTTCGGTTCGGTCGTAATATTGCAAAATTGCATAAGGTTATGGGTTCTGAAAATTTCAATGGTTGAATGTTTCAGACCGATTGATATTAACAAATACCGATCGCAGTCGTAAATCATCGATCGAACGTTGAACGTATGCCGAATCTTTGTTGTGGCCCTCTCTCTCACCGAAGGTGAATTATTTATTGCCTTCACACTCTTGGGCATGTGAGAAATTTTCGAATAATAAATAATTAATATTGGGCAGAAGGGCTGCGAGGTGGAAACCCACACGAAGGTGTCCCGCTGGGTCGCCAGGTTCCATCGACACTTTAAAAACATTAGAAAATGATCTGCTTTCTAAAACACAAAAAAAAAAAATTAATTTTACCATGACAATAATTTATGTGCTGCCTTTGTATTAATTTAAATTAAAATGTGGACACGAAGGATGTACGATTTGTTTGTACTATTTTATTATAAAACTAATGCTTTTTATATAAAGAAGAATTCTATGTATTTTTGTAATTAAGCAGATGCTTATTTCAATGTATGTATATATTTAAAATTAATTCACATTAATTTTCAAATGTCTACTTACATATCTCAAAATGTCTAAAACTAAATATCGACCTAAAGATTATTACTTTACAATGTCAACAACTAGTACCTACTATCATTTCTTTAAAACTTTGCACTCCTACTGGATTTACTCATTACTAATTACTACTCTGAGGTTAAAAAAATAATATTATTTTATTTTTTATTGAAATTTCAGCAGTTCAATAAAAAAGTTACATAGAAGATTAATTAATTAGAAGATCAATTTTTTTTGGGTTGTCTTTTTCGAATGAAGTCAGCAAATTCAATTATTTGAAACCAAGATTACCTTAACCGTACCAAAAAAGCTTAAAACTCTTAACATAAATTTTGAATGGTTTGAAGCTCCGAGAGGTATAGGATAGGTTAGGTTAAGTTAAGGTTAAGGCTGGTTAGGCTGCTTAAATTTAGGTCAAGTTAGAAGATATACAAAACATCCTCACATATTTATATAATAAAATTCATAATACCTTTGACGAATTTAATATTGCTTAGTGTGACAAAATATAGCAATAAAATCCGTTTAAAAATTAAAACTTTCAGTTTCTACAAAAGCTTATCAAACTAGAAGTGATCAGTTAGATCAGATAGATCAGTCGCCGAACAATTTCAGAAACACAAGGAAAATTTGATTTTTGATTAACTTTTCGACCTGGTTCAAAGTAAACGAATGTAAAAGCACCAGTGCGAATCTTTTTAGCATCAGTGCGAATGCACACGTGTAAAATTAATAGTGCACATGCTCTGCATGCTGTAAAGCTCTGCGCATTTACCACATGTTAAGACATTAATAAGGGCCGGCTCGAGCAGAGCGCTGGCCCGCCGAGGTGTTTCATTATATTGTTTATTAGGATACCATTAGTGCGGTCATCTTCAACTCTTAACATATTGCCCTGTTACACATACATAAATTAACGACGCCGACTGTACGAGAAAGAACAAAAAAAAAAAAAGGAATAACAACAGTATTAATAACGTGAAAAATAAAATAAAAAAAAAAACGATACATAGAAATACCGCGCGGAGCGTTAAGAGCGAGAAAATGCCCGCGGCGATACGTTTTATTATTTATATGTCGCAGAGTAATAGCGCACGCGCATAATAAAAAAGTGCTATTAAAATGAAAAATATACGATCGTATGTTACGCCGGACGACGTGTGTGGAAACTGTGAATAAAAACATAAATATTATCGCGTCGGCGAAATGTTTTATCAATTGTGAGAGAGAGAGAGACACTTTTCCATCTTACTAGCGCGCGTGTAAAAAATACATTCGGGTATTATTTTTCTCTTTTGAAAATTTGGTCCGCTTATCAATAATTCAAAAGTCGACACTGAAAACGACGCGAACAAGCGCACCTTCATCGTCAATTTGTAATTTCGTTTGATTTATTCAAATGCGCTCGTTCGACAGTCGTTGACAAACGTCGAACGTGTGTTGTTCGCCTTTTTGTGTCAATTTTTACCGTATTTTTCTCTCCTTTAGACATGGAATCGTATTTTTTTTTTTTTTTGTGGAAATCGTTGGTTTTCAACTGTTTAACATTTTATATTGTATACTAAAAATGGTAAATCGATCGAATTTATGCATATTTTTACACATTAAAATCTATAACTTGGTCGTAAAAGAGTTAATGCATTTAGTTCTAAGAAATCAGCGTACCTATTATACTTTTTTTTTTTTGATATTTTAATATGGTCAATCCATTCAATACGTTTATAGACATTACCATGTTAACGCAAGAAATGTACAATTATTTATGTACAAATGTATTTTTGTAGTATTGTATAGTATTGCCCGTTGGCAATCAATGTGTGTTTATTTAAGACATGTGAGTATGTTAACATAACACTAACTATGTATGTATGTAGGTATGTTGATTATGCCGAAAAAATGAATAATATACATATGTACATAAAGTCGTCGATTCATTCATAATGCTCGAACTACATATGTATGTATGTACATACATATTTTGCTCACATTAAAAAATTCAATTGTTAATTTTGTCCCGTAACTTAAAGTTATTGCCCATATTGTTAGCCCACTCATATGTCAATAATAATAAAAGCGTCGATTGTGAAGTATGTCGAGTGATCCTGACATCCGTACAGACAGTGTCTATCCGTAGACGGGCAGACAAAAATACAGACTTGAGCCGATTATAAATCTTTCATGGGTGGTTTTAGAAGTATGTACATATGTACATAGGTACATAGGTACATAGGTACATATGTACATATGTACAAGTCAAATTTTGGTAATCATGAGATTAGTGCATTTTGGGTTTTTTTAAGTTAATGTGCATGTTCACACTAAAGCACACATGTCAATTCCACCAGGAACTTGTCAAAATGAAGAATTCAAAATAAAGGTGGTCATACTATGTGCCTAGTACCTACTAATTTTCTTTAGTTTTTTGAATGTACTGAAAAATTACCTTTTTTGACTTATGTAGGTACATATGTACATACCTATACTCTTTAGGTAGCCCATGGAAGAAATATAGTCTGATAAGCCTTTTTCATACATTCTTCTCGCTACGTGTCCAGCCCATTGCCACTTTGATCATGGTTCTTACCCATGTATTCCTCTTACGATCGCTTCTCATACATTTTTCCATGCTTCCCTGTGCGCATTGGATCTTACCTAACATTCTTGAATTCAACATCTACATTTCAAATCATAAGCGGCAGTACGCATTGGTCGTATGCCTACTTTTTTAAGCATAGCGGAATGTTCATTCTTTCAAAAGCACTCCATCCTATGTAGTTTTATTTCATCTTTTTTACATCCGGTCATATTCACCAATTGTACTAGGTATAAATAACTATCAACTATATCTACAATATGGATTATCTACTGCTACTACGTTTTGCGTGCAAAATTCATTAAACATAATTTTAGTATTATTAAAATTAATTCTTAAACCTATTTTGTAAATCTACTCTTTTAACCGTGACGGATCTTGGATTTTAAAACTATGTTCATTCTTCCAAAAGCGCTCCATACTAGTTTCATTATTCGTTTTATCTCTTCTTCTTCTTTACATCAAGTCATGTTCACCAATTATTGTCCTAGGTATAAATAATTATGAACTATTTATATGTACATATGTACATACGTAAGTAACAACGTAAAGAGTTGAACGCGCGAGCAGAACACAAACCCAAACCCAAAATGACACATTTCGCCATTTTAGTAGGGTAAGGTGCTCTAAGAGTGCGCACTTTGGAGAATAGTGTCTATATCTACTAATAAAACAACATTTTTAATTTTTTTTATTTATTGTTAGGACAGAGTAAATCCTCAGCTATGAAAAGGCGAACAAAAAAAATAATATTACATGAACAATTTAGGAATTAAAAAAAAAATACAAAACGAATAATTTTGCGCACTCTTGCAACACCGTGTTACAAGAGTGCGCACTGTGGGTCACAAGAGTGCGCATACATTTTTCATGCCACCATTCAGAACATGAAATGCATTGGATCCAGTCTTCTGTGGTAGGCTTTTTATAAATTTTATGGCAACTAGGACATTTCAGGATTTTTTTTTTTTTCTTGCGGTATTTTGGTGGTATTTTTGGCAGTTTTTTTCACAATCTTTTTTGTTTTTCGTCCCTCTTACTGTGATTCAAATGGTGAAATTCCACCCTACTTTAAAACCTTCGATGGCATTGGCAATTGTGGCAGTTTTTGAATAAGCTGGTCCAAAAATCCCAGCCATTTGATAAACTGTAATTACTCTGCCTGGGTGGTTCTTCATCCATTTCTCGCATTCCGTGGAATAATATTTTTTCAGAGCGCCAAAAATGGTTTCCATGCTGCAATTTTGTCTATTCGTTATTTTTCGATTGTTGGTCATCTTAAGAATAATATTTTTGAAATAGAAAAGATAAATAACGAATAAAAAAAAATATATCAGTGTGCGCTGTATGCAGTATTTACAAGAGTGCGCGCGCACTCTTGGAAATTCACGCGATGCGCACTCTTGTTCACCACACGCTTGCATCAGAAAACATACAAATAACGCCATCTAGTTCAAGTTACGTAAAAATGCTTCCGAAGGCGGGTGCATGGGTTATTATGAAGTCATCATAACCAAACAAATACAAATTAAAGCAGTATTTACGGACGACACGACGTTTTGAAATTTTAAAAATATTTTAAAAAATATGAAGATCTTACCCCAAAGCCTGATTATTGGCACTATTTCCGGAACGCAATATTTGAAAGACCTGCACACCCACAACTGACAAAGTGATACTAAAAATTGTCGCTAAAGTTGAATTGGTTGAGAAATATGACCGGTGCGCACTCTTCGGGACCGCGCACTCTTAGAGCACCTTACCCTACATGATTTATAATATGATTAAATCATATCAAGTGATTCTCAAGCGTAGGCATTCGAACGATTTTATCGAAAGTTTGGGAAGCTTCGGTGTCCATCTTGGGGTGATGTGTGCGCAGTGAGCTTCGGTGAAATCGCTATGATTCCATGTTATTATCGGCGAGGTGTTAAATCAGACGCGCGCCTCTCTCTCTCTCTCTCTGCCCACCGAATTTTGTATTATAATAAATGGCGACACGCGTGCCACTATTTGTTTCGAATTAAGCGACGTGCCGATGGTGCGGGAATGTTACGCTTCATTACCAATGCAAATCTGCCGTCAAAAGTTTTATGGTGATTGGCAACGCTTGCGACACTTCCGCAGATGATTTGCTGGTTCGACGGATGTGATCTGACGAAAGAAAAGAAAGAAAGAAAGCACCTCTTATACATACATAGATACCATTTGACGGACCAGGATCAAACTTTCGACAGTCACACATTATGATCTCACAGGTTATTTAGATACTTTTGGGATACTGGAGTGCAATCGGACATTTTTCTTTACGTGAGGATAAATTGTCAAAAGAAGGGACAGTTATATTTTCATTTGTTTAATAATAATTGGTTCTCATGTACACTAGCTAATTTGTCAAAAGAAATCAAGAGGACTTCTTGGATCTTTTAACATCTGCTCTATTACAATATCACACACATGATTCAAAATTGCTAATCCAAAACACGTGTTCTTATGAGAGTTAATATTTAAACGACTGCATTCAGCAATGCAGACACGCTTGACTGATGATCACCTGTTTGCGTTATAGTACAATTATAAATCAAATTATTTGAAAATAAGTAGTTTATATTGTCATCGCATATTTTTATCGATAGCTTTGAAAAACTAAAAAAGTTGACAAATTTTTTTGTAAAATTCTTATAAGATTCTTATAAGTATGTATGTATAATATATTCGGACTTTCCCCCAAAATTTTTGCATGGAAGTCGATCGCCATGCAAATTAAAATAAAACGTAGCTCCCAAACTGAAAAAAGTTGAGCATCCCTAGTAGGTATAGATATATCAACTATTTGCAATGTAAAATTTACGGGCAAAATCTAATTGTTACTACCTGTGTATATATGAAAAACTAGACAACTAGAGTATTTCCTATTGTTGATAAATAAAACATCAAATAAACATTCAAATGTTTAACGAAAATAAAAGATGTCAAAGAAAGTCAAAAGACATACACACAGACAGATAGACAGACAGACAGAGAGTCAGAGAGAAACATAACCATACATATACAGATAGACAGACATAAAGCTTTTATATTCAATATTGAAACCCTATCCGACTGTCGTTTGCATATAACATTTGCATGTAATTGGGATCAAACTCTGCAGAGTTGCTTCTTATGATCAAGTGATCAATAGAGCACTTGCGTGTGTGATGCGATATGCCTGAAATATGTACATATATTTAGATAATAATAACATGTATGACGATACACCTTACTATCGTGCGTGCAAAGTAATGTACATAAAAAGCTTAGAACCAAGCTTCAGATTTATTATGACTGAAGCGAATCTCGTTAATTTATACATAGTGTATGTCATAATTTATTTAAAACGCGGAATATTTAATTAGAATTATGGCAAAGTTCAGGTCAAAACCACAACACATTATTTTGACGTCAAGTCAACCAGATCAAACGGCGATTTATTATAAAACGAGGCTCTCGCGCGTAATAGAAAGCGCCGATGATGTCAGTCCCTGTCGTTAAAGAGGTGTTGCCGAAATTTATGTGACCATTTTTTTTTTTCGTTATTTTGTGCGTATCTTTGAGGTACTACATACATAAATACATACATACATACTTCTACGAGACGGTCAGTTTTCTCGAGGCGACGCGCCAGTAAAATAAATAACGGGGCGGCGGGCATTAGGAAACGTAATTATCTAATTTGGTGATTCTTCACTCTCGACTTGTTATGATTTGTATGTTGCGGTTTGCTCTGTGAAGTCAGACCGATCGGATCGTTCCGTGCCATACCTTCATAATAAATATTTATAACTTGGGTAATACGATTATTTATCATTATCAATCCCCATTACATTTTTAGTTAATATTATTCGCTATACAATCACAAATGCACTACCTGTGCTATGAGTCAATTGAAACATTCGAGAATGCTCTAGTGTTTGAAGCCAAGCCAAAAACTTCACGCCAAGTAAAATAGGATTTGGTGAGAGACAAAACCAAACATTGGTGATTTGATTCTAACTGTCTGATTATACATATTATTGTATGTTTATCTTATTGTCAGTCTATATGTAAATTTGTATATAAATATCTTTGTAAATCTCCGTGTACGCTATAATTTTACAATACCAATTACTAGATGATCAAAAAAATATATCATAGAGATGGTGTCTTAGACAAAAAATGAAACAAACAGACAGATAGACAAATATTGCATTGAGACAGACATATATACTGATATATAGACAGACATACAGACGGACGTACAATCATAGAAATAAAACATAAAGTGAAAAATGTACTTATTCCACCCGCTATGCTTAAAAAACAAGGCATACGACCAATGTGTAATGGATGTGAAACGTGGATGATGAATTCAAGAATGTTACGTAAGATCCTGTGCACACATAGTAGCATGGAAAGATGTATGTTTGGTATAACAAGAAGAGATCGTAAGAGGAATACATGGGTGAGAAGCATGACTAAAGTGGCAGATATATCTAGTGGAAAAAGTTGGTGTGAACACATAGCGAAAAGAACGGATGACAGATGGACGCGAGAAATACTGGAATGGTATCCGAGAGGATGTGAAAGAAAGTAAGGTAGACGTGGGGTGGGATGTTGCAAGTATGTATGTATCTACACCAGTGCTTCCCAAACTTTTTAGTACCGCGACCCACGTTTTAGAAGGGAAAAATTTCGCTACCCACCTAGTTTTAATGATGGGGGGTATTTAAATTATTTCTATACTTAAAAATATCCAGAGTATTATTTATTTTTAAATAATTTATAATTAACGAAAACAAGCAGCTGGGATAAACCTTGTACATCCGTGTACTCGTCCAGTTGCAATGAGAAAAATGTTACTAACTCAATAAACTTTTTGGATCAGCTCATTTTCTGCCCACTGGGCCATTTCATCGATTCCGCGTGCAATTGTATTATAAGGGAAATCGTTTTGACTTCTATACTTCTTTCTTGCTCTTATCATCAAACATAATTCCAATCATGTATTTTATTGGTGGTAGCGCTTGCACTTGCATCTTGCCAATTGTGTGCGGCTTACTAGCTTGTGCAATTTGAAAACTAATCAGGTACGAGGCGTGGAGAGATTTTTCATTAATGTTGGTGTAATGCGAAAGCTTCGATTTCGACGACTTAAGCTGTTCCAGTTGTCTTTAAAAAAATTCTAGTGGCTTGTTTTTAAAATCCGGATGCTTCGTCACAAAATGCCAACGCAATTCGCTCGGCCGCATCCTATTTTCTGTTGTGCCGTCTTGTTTTTTTTTAATTTTGTTGCATATTATTTTTATATATTATTTTGAATTTAGAATTTTTTGCGAACCACTAAAAATCGGCTCGCTATCCACAGAAACGCTGGAAAACGCTGATCTACACCATACGAAATCATAGAAATTCATGCGCTTAAAATATCATCAGAAGACGTGTGTGGTAGCCTTTTAGACTACATAGATAGAGCTAAGAGATCGTAAGAGGAATACATGGGTAAGAAGCGTGACCAAAGTGGCAGATATAGCGGAACGTGTGAAAAATTTCAAGTGGCAGTGGGCTGGACACAAAGCGAGAAGAATGGATGGGAGATGGACGTGAGAAATACTGGAATTGGATCTAAAAGGATGGGGATGTGAAAGAAAGCGAGGTAGACTGAGTTAACGATGGGCTGATGGATTGAGAAGAATGTGTGTAGTCAAATGGATGCAGATTGCTCAAGACAGACAGAAATAGAAGAAAATTGTAGAGGCCTTCATCCAGCAGTGGATGGTGAACGGCTGAAAATGATGATGATATACCCTATCGTAGTAAGCACCACTGCAAAGTTTGTCTATAAAAGGAACAACCTGACAAATTAATTAAAAATAAATCAATTGAAATTAAATCGAAAAAAATTCAACTTCACACGATTAATGTGAATCGGGTGGGTAAAGTCGGACTAAAATAAAACTTATGAGATTTTTTTTGCAAAATATTTAAAGGCGATTATTAATGTGTATCGCAGCAACGTGACGCACATACATACTTGCGGGGATGCTGTGATACTAATATCGCCTTTAAAGAGAACTCCGTTTTAAGATGAAATGGACCGCGCGCGTTAACCGGATGATATACGGCGTTCGGAACAACCGCGGCACAGGGTCAAAATTATTCACGCGCAAACTATTTATTTCTTTCGAAGGCAACGCGTCTCGCACATCTACCTGTGCACTGTACATACTCATCTTACAGCTGAAAACAAATGGGGGGTTGCTCGTCGTTTTAAAATAATAATCGAAAAGTTTTCGCCAAAGCGAGAGTCGAACGGAACGGTGCAAAACGATGATAGATTTGCGTAATTACGCTCCGAACGAGTTCGATTCACTTCGGTCGGCGATATTGATGAGCTTTCCGCTCTGGAGATGGTCGTCATTAAGGGTTCTTCTTCGAACGACGCTCTGTGTATTTATAACAAACAGTCTCCGCTGTCGTAATTGATGATATCGAATACCCGAGCTTACCTATGCAAAAAGACCATCTAATAAAGCGGATATTCTACGGTTAGATGTGAGATATTCGTTTTAATACACGTTAGACTGTTCATAGAACTTCTTCAAACGTCACTTTCTAATAACAAATTCAAAACTAAATACGTATTTGTGTACGTAAATTTAAATTTAACTACACTAGGTATGAAAGTCTTATGTGTGACTGTTTGATTGTTCATCATGAACGCTATTTTTTATAATAGTAAGCATAGTTAATTTTCACTGAGAATTACTCTAGTTATTGAATTGATGGTAAGTTTTATTATATACACCAGTGTAAGCGCGTTGAATGTCAACGTATGTTTGTGTGGGTGAGTATATGTGTATTTAATAGTTTTTATAGTTGTTGCATAGATGGCGCGTTATAATACAACAGCGTAACAATTTAGCAAAGTCCTACTAAGGAATTATATGTTCAAATATAGGAGATCTCGCATTGTTGGCGTTGGATCGCGCACGGTGACGGTTTGTGTCTTTTAAATATTTACCTCAACGAGCGTTATCAGTAGACAGACAGACAGACAGACGGAATAGGGCTATTATATACATACATATATATATATGATAATAAATTATTTGTTCTGTCTGTTTGTCCGTCAGAAATGCTTGCCACACTTCTTTTGTTTACATTGAAAATTTATATCACTTTTTTTTATAGTCTATGTTTACCGCTATTATTAACCCAATCACATGTCAAAAAAATAAACAGCCGTTGATCGTCAATAGGCAATACTCTAGCTATGTATGTAGGTATGTATATAAAAAAGCTAAAAGTTCATCTGTCTGTCTGCCTGTCGAAACACTCATTTTTTTTACATAAAAAATTTAAACTATATTTTCCCGTAGCTTATAATTACCGTTATTGTTAACTGTCTTCATCATCATTTTCATCCGTTCACCATCCACTGCTGGATGAAGGCCTCTCCAACCCCCTTACATACATTCCTGTCTGTCTTGAGCAATCTGCATCCACTTGACACCACACATTCTTCTCAATTCATCAGCTCATCGTCCACTCGGTTTATCTTGCGTTCTTTCACATCCTCTCGGATGCCATTCCAGTATTTACCGCGTCCATCTACCATCCATTCCCTCTTAAATGTCAATAATAAACACCCGTTGATTGTCAACGGGCAAAACTATAGTTGGGCAGAAGGGAGATCTAATCATTTCTACTAACCGTCGATTGTTTATATTATTTGTACTGGTTAAAATAAAGAGACACTCAAACTTTGCACCATCCCATTATTATCATATGTATAATAGCCCTATTCCATCAGTCTGTGTGTCTGTCTGCTGACAACGCTCACCTCGGTAAATAATTAAAAAAAACCAGAACGTCGCACGAGTAGGATTTGAACCCGGTATCACTGGTAGGGAACATTGAGTGATGATGCTGCAATTTGACAAAATTAATTATTAATAGGCTCGCGGGAATTTGCTAAATTGTTACGTTGTTGTATTATAACGCGCCATCTATGCAACAACTATAAAAACTATCAAATTTTATATTATTTTACAGTACGGGTGATGAGAAAGCGCTCCGTTTATATTATGTATATTCAAAGGGCATACACTATGTAGTACAACATTTTTCTTATCCGCTTAAGTTCCGTTTTAATAACTCGAGTACCAAAACACATTGAGTAGTATATCCAGTATCCATTAAATACAACCAACAAACAGTTTCACGTTTCAATGGAAACGAAACGTATTTTTCGCCAAAAGGATCGTATGTATTAAACTGCTGAAAGTCGGTGGCAGGGATGCTCGCAACCGCGTCTCTATAATTAAGGGGTCGTTAAAATCGAACTGAAATTAATTTAAGTGCAGTCACACGCAGAGTCCGGCACTGGAGACCACATTATGAAATATACTCGCATATTCCCGCAGTGTTTGACTCCATAAGGGGGTAGGTACCTACGTAGGTACCTAAGAGACCGGTGAGCTATGGCCAGCCTGTTCCCCTCCCGTTGCTTTTCATTTCGTTAATGGCCTCTAATACGGACACACACACACTGGTTGAGCCCTCGGGATAAACTCTGGACCTCTCTATTGAGAGATCAATACCCGCGAATACTCCATTAACGATTCGAGATCTACGCTAATCGAATCGGGCACGATACCCCTTTCGAAATTTATGTATAATATCGAAACGATAGTAGGTGCGGTCGCGATCCCGTGGCGTTTCTGTAATTGCTTCGTGAAACGTTCGAATTATTTCTAGGAGGGTGTCCCTCGGTGAATTTATCATTAGGGAGGTTTTATCAATGCGTGGAATGTTCAAAAGTTACGCCAAGATTCTGTTGGATTATGTATTTGACTGGATACTATGAGAAATTATGCTTCCGTTTGGATAACTAGGCAAAAACTTATAATTAGCATGATTTGTATTACAGTTTGTACGTTCATTTAATTTATTAAAATGCCATATTCTATAGGCCGTTTTGGGAATTATATAAAATGTTCAGGTATTTACAATATTTATTTAAAATATATGGGCAGGCGGCATAGCCGATGGAGTCCAGGGGTCTGTTATAATTTGTACATACAATTTTTAATTATTTATATTTGAAGGATTGCAACAATCCATTTATGTTCAAAAACTTATCGAGATGATTTTTAAACTGATTTATATTGTCAGAAGTTACTAGCTGATTTGGCAGGCGGTTCCAAGCTTCGACCACTCTATTTGAAATGAAAGAGTCTCTGATGATTTTTTTCGATTTGTCTTCTAGTGTATGACCTCTGAGATGTGCATTTTTATTTGAAAGTGAGGAGGTTTTTCAATGGACATTTATATTTATTATTTATTATTTTGTACGCTTCTATTAGATCGCCTCTTAATCATCTCGTCTCCAAAGATGTGAGACTCATTTTCTTCAACCTTTCATTATAGTTCAGATGACATTTTTGTAATTCTTCTTTGGACCTTTTCTAAACATCCAAAGTTAGTATTCCAAACATTTACAAAAAAGTCTAATTTACGATTAATAAATTTTTGACAGTAACTGGATACTAAATTTCTTAAATACACGTTTGATAATAATATACATACATATATAGATGAATAGCACTTATTTACTAAGGAGTTTATATGAGTAGACGAGTTGAGATGCAAATTTTGGGACACTTACATTATCAATTAAATAACGGATTTAGGGGTTAATCATGTTTGGCATCATCTATTTATAGAGTTTAGGTCATCCTGTAAACTGTTTATACCCGGAGAGACAGGGCTAAAAAGTTTAATGTCATCAGCAAATATAGAATTAATGCCTAACAAAATTACAAAACTAGGACACGATTAAAAGGAATTCTTCCTACCTATTCCTTGTCCTGTTCATTTTATTTGATTTCCAGGATGTTTTATACGAATTACGTGATTCACATCGAAACTATTAAAGAAAGCTGAACGCGCGAGTTTGATTCAAACCCAAACGAGCTTTATGCCACTTGATACATTGGTAGACATTTTTCTTCGTATATAATCGAATCCGCTGATTAACAAATACATTAGTTATACAGTTTGAGTGAATTATATTGATTAGTGCCTAAGTCGAGATTAATTTCGTAAATGAAATTAGCGATGGAATACAAAACACGAATATTTCCAGTGACCTGTAATTGGATCAAGCCTCGGGTCGAAACAAATCGATGATACTTTATTACGAACCCGTAGCCTATATAGCACGCGAGATGTAAGTGCCAGCAGTTACGATTACATCCACACCGTTTTGTGTTGTTGTTGTTGTTGTTTTTTTTGTTTTATATCTCTTGAATTATTACCAATATAAATGATGTATTGAAGATAAAACAATATTGCCACGAGCGGTGTCGAGTCGGTTGCTCGCCAGAGTCGATCAATTCAAAGCCGCTCGAGAATAAAAGAAGAAAAATCCTAGCGGTCAGTTACGGCTAATTGCCAACTGACAATTTAATGCTTTTCTAATATATTTATTATTGTTTTTTTTTTTCTGTGTTCACGTACGATAGAATAAAAAATGGTAGATAAATTTAGCGCCTGCCGATGGAGACCGTGGCGAATCGCAACTATTTGTTGTTGCATTTCCAAGACAATAATTTGTTAATGGAACATTCCAACGTACATACTTGAGATATTCGTTTTAATTTATTATATACATATACGGTACTTGCAAAAGGGCGTGCTTTTGACCCAAATTTTGCCGCCCAAGGGTCGAAAATGGCGAAATTCAATCCGATAAAAGCACCGCACAATAAATACAGTGGGAAAAACACTCATCGAGTATTTATTGCTGACCTTTCCTCTCATTACAGGGTCGAGTTTTTAATTTAAAACTTAAAATATTCAATTGGATTTTGTATTTGAAAACAATTGAATGTGTATACTTTGCAAATGTGATCATTTTAATTCAACACATGTAAAAATAGAGCTTGTATCTTGACTCTGAACTTATACTTATGCTATTTTTCACATGAAATGTTAAAGAATTCTTACACTGGAGTGTTCAGTTGATTTTTACCTAAATTATCGTAAAATTGTTAAAACACTTATGAATAAATTTTCACAGCCCTACATAAGTTGGGTTGCGTTGCTTCGTAGCAAGGTAAAGAAATGTAAGTAGTACAAACATCATCACCAAATATTTCGTCTGTGATATAATCAGTGGGGGCGTGTGCGCTTTCAATTATTTATATTTATTGCCTTTGATGATAAAGTAAAACACAATGTTCAATCTGCTCACATTGGTAATTTATCGGTTTGTTGCTCACCGGTTGTAATTTAATCGTTTCGGGTCATTCCGGCACCATCGTCCTCCGTTTATTACACGCTAATAAATTAAAATACACATACATATACCTACGTGTGTAGGGAAAAGAAGATTCAATTTGATCGAGTGTCGAAAATTGAGACTGGATTTTCGTGTGCGTTGATTAATGTATAAACAACGTCGGAAAAGTGTGACGTAATAGACGATTGAATCACTCAACGTGGAAATTATCATACATTCTTACTTACATGAACATTTAAAGCTACAGAGCTTTCACGAAATAGTAGGTATGATATCAGCGGTAATCAATAATGTATGTATGTCTGTCAATTTGTCTTCCAGTCGATCTATCTCAGTGGTTGGGAACCTTTATCAAGCTAAGAGCCAAATTAGGAAAAACCTTGCGAGATTGGTTAGGTTGGGGGCCGCAACATATTATCTTCGGATTATACATGTGTATATTCAAAATTAAATTAAATGTTACTCATATGTGATATTTCTTAATGTTCGACAGTTTATTACAAAACAAGTATTATTGAAAAACGATTGAATGCTTTTTAGTCATGAAGTTATGTAGAAATAGGATTGGTTTTGATTTTGTGTAAATTATGTTTCGCGCAAAACATTGGATGACAGCGAGAGCCGCAGGTTTTCATACAAAGAGCCGCATGAGGCTCCGAAGCCGCCGATTTCCGACCATTGATCTATCTGAATATCTTTCTGTCTGTCACTCTGTTTATTTTTCTGTCTGTATGTCTGTTAAGTTGTCTGTATGTCTGTCTCTTTGTCTCTCTATCTTACTATCAGGTATATTCATCTGTCTGTCTGCCTGTCTCTTGGTCTGTCCGTTTTTCTGCATGTCTGTCCTTCTGTCAATCTGCCAGTCTGTTTTTCTCTGTATTTTGTCTGGCTTTCTTTCAGTCTATTAATAAATCTATATGTCTAGATCTGGATACATCTATATACATATATATAACAATGAATGTCTGTCTGTTTGTCTGTTTGTCTGTCTCTTATAGGCTCCTAAATCACTCAACCGATCGCAATGAAACTTTCAGGACCTTTGGTGATCATGCCGGGGATGGTTCCTGTGAAAAAAAATCGGGATAAAACGGGAACGGGAACAGGAACGGACCTACTCACGCGTCAGATAACGTACTAGGAACGGGAACGGGAACGGGATCAGGATCGGGAACGGGACCGGGATCTGGAATCGGGAAAAAACGGGAACAGGAACGGGCCTGCTCACGCGTCAGATAACGTACTAGTAACGGGAACGGGATCGGGACCGGGATCGGGAACAGGAACGGGATCTGGAACGGAAACGGAATGGGAACGGAAAGGGGAACGGGATCGGAAACGGAAAGGGGAACGGCAACGGGAACGGATCGGCAACGGGATCGGGATCTGGAACGGAACGGTATCGGGCATTGCAACGCATGCCGGGTCAGCCAGTTATTAATAAAATAAATAAATTTGTCTATTTTCTATTTTTCGGTCTGTCAGTCTACCTACATACATATATATGTACATACGTATGTACAGACATATGTAGATATATCTATTTATAAACATATTTATAGTATAGATATTTATTTATTTATTTATTAACAGAAACACCCACCATGACATGACTGGTTAACCAAATCGTCAAGGTGGATAAATTATAAAAATAATATACATATATATATGTATGTATGTACATACAATTACACATGTAATACACATAGTAAAAATATATCTCTGTATGGCTAGCTATATGTCTGTCTGTCTTTCCTCTGTCTGCCTGTCTTTATTTCCTCTGTCTGTCATTAGATATTCTTACATCGTTTGACTGAGAAAAAAAAAGTTAATACATATTATAAACTTATAGTTCAAATTTTCATTTGAAAATCAAAGAATTGCGTCGAGCATTCCTAATGGGCAGACGAATAGAATTAATACTTAACACGCACACTTTTGTGTCGATGATTTTGGCTAATGACAACTAGAGTATTGTCAGTCCAGAAAAATGGTGTATATATTAAATTTAATGGCAGTTTATTAAAAATGTATACCTACTCTAGAAGGAGTGCAACATCTGTATAATATTAGGTATAGATTACAAGTATTAATGAATATTGTATTTGCACTGTTCGTTAGAAGATATATTATAATTAAATCAATTCAACATGTGAACGTTTCGTACGCCTCCGAATCACGAGCATCTCGAAAGATTAATTTCGGGGAAAAATCGATTAACTCAAATGCGACCGCGGAAAAAAATACGTTTAATCAATTCGTCCGATGATGATTTAGTGCTGTGATTAGCGTTCGTGTTTGAAATATGATTATTATGCCATTACGACAAATTAAATAAAGAATAATATGAAAACATGTCGAACACGGATCTACATACACCTAAGTATGTAGGTTTAAGCACAGAGAAAATTTATTATAATATTTTAAAAAAGACGCATTCAATTGAAACATCATCCCGATCATTAAAATAAATTTACCTAATAAGCAT
The DNA here is from genome assembly GCA_022651745.1 of Parapsyche elsis. Lineage (NCBI taxonomy): Eukaryota > Metazoa > Arthropoda > Insecta > Trichoptera > Hydropsychidae > Parapsyche > Parapsyche elsis. The sequence continues at coordinate 805,392 of JAGVSN010000016.1, forward strand.
TATTTGGCATTGTGTTAAAATACATCATTCAAGTTTAAGTTGCAATATAAATTTTTATGACAGTACGTCGAGAATTTGAAAATGCCTATTTTTTTCCCCGAGTCGAGGATAAAAGTGATTAGTGCTGTTGAAAGTTTTATAGCATTTCTAATATATGGCGAAATAAAGCTATAAAACATATTTCTCTAATTTTTTTAAGTAATAAAAAAATGGCCAAATCTTTTACTATTGAACTTTAAAAATACATTCGAGTAAATTTTGAGCATATTTTAAATGTTTTGAATTAATTTCGAATAGCCGTTGATTTTATTAGTTCATTTAATATTAAATGGAGGAAATTGGAATTTTATTAGTGCGTTTGACAATTAAGAACGCGATGTAATTTTAATTTTATGTAAACGTGAACGCATTAAGGTGTTTAAAACGATTTTCATTTTTGGGCGTGAAAGGACGATTGGATTCGGTTTTTTACTATCGAGCAATCGGACTAGTAGTGTTTTTTTTTTTTTTTTTGCTTCTCACATACATTCGACTGTTATGATATTATATTTAAAGCATTGAGAATTATCATACGCGTTCGATTCGTCGTTATAATTAAAGCGCGATATGTAAATAAACTCGTTCCAGGATATCGAGGTCCATATCCAATAAACTTTTCGTCTATGACACCTGCTAGATAAAAGTCAATTTGCCGTGAAAAATGGCTTTTTTATGTAATTGAAATCCGGACCTGTCGATGTCGGCGATATACGACCGAATCAAGGATGACCTGTCGGGTCAAAGAGATTAAAGCCATGTCTGCCCACATACGTCCTAGAAAACGTGCCTCTAAAAAGGTGAACTAAACCCACCCTTTCGACCTAACGATTCGTTAAAAAAATTCTATATAATAATAAAAATGTCCAAACAATTCATTTTTGGCTTTATCCCATCTGAAAAACGACTTTCAATGTATGAAAAACTAAAAAAATAACTCAACTCGAATGAGAGTCGTGTACAAGTGTTACTGAAATCGTTATTACAACAAATTATTTGGATATATTTATTTATTTAAAATACATGGCCGATGGAGCCCAGGAGTCTGTTATAATTTGTACATACAATTTTTAATTATTTATAAATATTGGTCGTACTTGTGGGATCCCCACATTGTATAAAATGCCTAATTGCCTATAAAATGCCACATTCTATAGGCCATTTTGGGAAATATATAAAATGCTGTATGTTATAATTTATACATACAATTTTTAATTATTTATATTTGAAGGATTACAACAATCTATTTATGTTCAAAAACTTATCGAGATGATTTTTAAACTGATTTATATTGTCAGAAGTTACTAGCTGATTTGGCAGGCGGTTCCAAACTTCGACCACTCTATTTGAAAAGAAAGAGTCTCTGACGATTTTGTTCGAATTTGAAAGTGAGGAGGTTTTTCATTGGGCATTTATGTATATTTATTATGTTGTACACTTCTATTAGATTGCCTCTTAATCTTCTCGTCTCCAAAGATGTGAGACTCATTTTCTTCAACCTTTCATCATAGGATAGTGATCGAAGTTCAGATGGCATTTTTGTAATCCTTTTTTGAACCCTTTCTAAAACATACAATGTCTTTTTTGAAGTTAGGGCTCCAAACATTTACAGCAAATTATAATTTAGGTCTAATATACGATTTATAAATTTTTGACAGCAACTGGATACTAAATTCCTTAAATACACGTTTGATAATATATATAAATGAATAACACTTATTTACGAAGGAGTTTATATGAGTAGACAATTTAAGGTATTTTGCATTTGAGATGCAACTTTTGGGACACTTACATTATCAATTAAATAACGGATTTGGGGGTTAGTTCGGCCTAGGCATAAAACAGAGCACTTATGTATTAATATTTAAAGACAATAGCCATGTTTGGCACCAACTATTTATAGAGTTTAGGTCATCCTGTAAACTGTTTATACCCGGAGAGATGGGGCTAAAAAGTTTAATGTCATCAGCAAATGTAGAATTGTTAGATTTAATGTCACTCACAATGTCACACGTATAAATTAAGAACAACAATGGGCCCAATACGAAACCCTGTGGATTTCATGCTGAAGAAATTAAATTTCTGTCAAATTATTGTTTCAAACTAAAACTGATATAATATTGATTTTTATATGTAAAATGGCAAATGGTAAACATTGCATTAGTTTCGTCATTGTTATTGTTATGTTTTAAAATATTTACGTAATTCAAACAAATGATCACACATATATAAAAATAGGATGCTTAGAAAAACTGAAAGGTCACGTACTTACATAAAAAAACAAATTAAACGATGGTGTCGGAAAACTCGCAGTTGTTGTCAAACTGCGTTGCGCAAAACACCGAATACGATAAATCTACAAATTTATACGAAATTCGCACGCGCGCGTGTAACCTGATTATTATTTTTCCGATTGGATAATTTATTTATGTTGATTATTACTCGACGATATAATAATACAATACACACTTACACTATCCAAAATCGGAATAGCTTTTAGCGGCTGAAAAATCCGTTAGTGTAACGATAGAGAGAAAATGTATTCGGCCTGACAGGTGATATAAAATGGTAACGGCATTTTTGTGTATCGAATCCATTGTGAATTATTGAACTTTAATCTCCTTCTAGTGAAATTCGACGATAGTGCATTCACGTCACAAGCGTTCCTTAACCTCTTCGCGACCCTATCACTTAAAATGTTATCCGGTATATTATAACGAAGGACAGTTACTTGTCATACGCGACCTTCGTAATACTTAAGGTCAATCTGCGCGTGTAATATATCACACATTGCACATTCTCACTAAGCATTAATACCAGTTTGTGCATCTTATATATTTTTTTTTTTGGAAAATTATCGTGGGGAAACTAGTTTCAAGTGAATTTGCACATATTTTTTTCCCAATCTATATGTGTAAATATACATATATTATGTAAATAAAGCAAAATTCTTGACCACTTGTCTGTTTGTTAGTCTATTTGTCTATCTTTCTAGCTGTTCATTCGTGTGTCTATCTGTACGTCTCTTTATGTTTGTCTGTACATTTGTATGTATGTATGTTGTTTCTCTTTTTCTGTTTGCCTTTATGTGTCTGTCTTTTTCTGTTTCTCACGATCTGCATGTCTTTCTTTCGCTTTATCTGTCTTTCTATCTATAGGTATTGGTGCTTTTTATCTTTTTGACTGTCTATCTGGCTGTACATGTCTTTATCTGGCTGTCTGTATTTTTTCTGTCTGTTTGTTTTTTATCTATGTCTATCTGTAGATATTTCTATTTTTTCTTTTTACTTCTTATAATAAGTTTGACATACATCATCATCACTCATCATTTTCAGCCGTTCACCATCCACTGCTGGATGAAGGCCTCTTTAATCCACTTCCATTCCTGTATGTCTTGAGCGATCTGCATCCAGTTGACTCCACACATTCTTCCCAATTCATCAGCCCATCGTCCACTCGGTTTTTCTTGCTTTCTTTCACATCCTCTCGGATGGCATTCCAGTATTTCTCGCGTCCATTTGTCATCCATTCTCCTCGCTATGTTCCATGACTATTTGTCTGTATCTCTTTATCTTCTTACCCATGTAGTCCTCTTACGATCTCCTGAGATACTGTCATTTAACTACTACATTTAACTATGACAAAATTTCATATAATCCTGTAGGTCTTATAATATACTGATAGGACATTTTTTTTCAGACAAGTTCTTTACAAAGTTTTGCTTCGATGACTACGACCAATGACTACTTCCAGTCTTAAAGGATTGAGTATTGCCAGTTCAGATAAAAAAAACAATTTTACACTTCGACGCAAATGACATTTGCATACAGCACTACACACACACATACAATTGATGCGTAATAAAGTAGATATTATATCATCATCATCATTTTCAGCTATTCACCATCCACTGCTGGATGAAGGCCTCTCCAATCCTCTTCCATTCCTATCTCTATCTTGAGCAATCTGCATCCAGTTGACTCCACACATTCTTCTCAATTCATCAGCCCATTTTTTTTCTTCCCCATATTAGTTTTTTGTGACAATTATGGGATGGTTGCATTATTCTGGCTCTGTTATTTTATTTTATTATACACACATACTCTATACTGTTATGCTTAATTAGCTACTATTATTTTACTTTTCTGTTACTTTATTTTATTTTACTATACCACCTGTGCATTTTACTAGCTGTTGTTATTCTATTCTATTATTCTATACTATATGCTTTCTTACTATACTATTGTTACCTTTCTTTAATTTACTTTTGTACTATATTGGTTGTTGTTTTGTGTTCTTTAATTCTGTTGTTTTGTGTTCTTTATCTCTGTTGTTTTGTGTTCTTTTACTCTGTTTTTTTTATTATTGATTTTGATTTTTTTTTCTTTCTTACATTGTTACTATTTGTGGAGACCTGTTATTGGCTTTCTGTATTTATAAGTTTCTTACTTTTTTCTGTTGTAACATAGCTGTTGGTCTTCCTAAAATAAAATAAAATAAATAAAAATCTTCCACTCGGTCTACCTTGCTTTCTTTCACATCCTCTCGGATACCATTCCAGTATTTCTCGCGTCCATCTGCCATCCATTATTCTCGCTATGTGTCCCAGCCCATTGCCACTTCAACTTTTTCACCCGTACTGCTATATCTGCCACTTCTTACCCATGTATTTCTTTTGCGATCTCTTCTTGTTATGCCAAGCATACATCTTTCCATGCTTCTCTGTGTGCACTGGATCTTTCGTAGCATTCTTGAATTTAGCGTCCAAGTTTCACATCCATACGTCATAACTGGCAGTACGCATTGGTCGTACGCCTTCTTTTTTAAGCATAGCAGATATTATTTAAAATATTGAAAAGACAACTGTACTCGTCGGTCGACAATAGTTTGTTATCGAGTTGAAAATTCGTATGCATAGTTTTTAATAGATTTTTTTTTTAAAACCAAGATTGATTCGCCTCTTCTGGCCAGCCGGTGTTGTAACGTGTATCGTTGTCAAATAGGCGTTGGCCACTAATTCATTTTTCCTCGTTTTAATTTACTCCAACATATATCACCGAGTGCGTGGCTCACGGGCCACAAAGCTATCGGTTTTATTGACAAAGTTAACGGATCCACCGCGTGGCCTATGACCCGCGCTTGTGTTCAAGTCATCTCATCGCAGATGTAATCTAATAACACTATTCAATCAGACATTCCATTCCAAATAAGCGCTTTTAAGCTCGCTCGAAACACAAATGGACACAGCACTCACACGTATGCATCATAATATATGATACACGCACATTGTGAACGAACATATTAATAGCAGTGTCAATTTGAAAATATAGTGCGGGCGTGCCGTATGCGGAACGAGCGCGGCAGAGAAACGGGTCATTATAAAACATAGCTAACTTAATTCGTATAATTAAATGTAATACAATATAAACATGTTGTCGGTACAAAAAAACATCACCCTTTATATGTTTAGAATAAATTATTTGAAACTATTAATATTTTAGTGTTAAGGCACCCGCACACCGTTGCGGATTTGTATTGCGAAGAAATGCACGGAAAATTGCACGTTTGTTATGGTGGGGAGTTGTATCGCATAGCCGCAGGTGGTGCTGCCTACACCACGACGGATTTCCGACCGAAAAATTGCTCGGAATTGCAACGGAATTTGTTGTACACGATTTTTTCGGCGATTCGCTCGATTTCGATGACGTTTGTGGAACAGTTATTGGAGACGGTGAAAAAAGTATCCCATCCAGTACGATCTGACTTGATAGGTTATGTCAAATCAAAAAAAACATGAGACGATTTTGTCAACAGTCAGCCGATCCTTGACGACACACCGTTATTAATTACATTCAACAATTAAAAGTATTTAACTAATTATTCATATAAATATGCTGCCAACATTACAGCTTCGTCTTCATCTGAGAAGTCCATGTCAGTATCGTGAGTGAAATACAAACGTTCCGAAAGCGAGGTGACAGATGGTAGTTTGCTATTCGACCAGTAGAGTGTGGAATGGCGCTGCAGTCGTGCCAGTGTGTGCGGTACATTATAAATTACACTCAACAATAAAAGTATTTAACTAATTATTCATATAAATATGCGGCCAACATTAGAGCTTCATCTTCATTTGAGGAGTCCATGTCAGAATCGTGAGTGAAATACAAACGTTCCGAAAGCGAGGTGACAGATGGTAGTTCGGTATTCGGCCGGTAGAGTGCGGAATGGCGCTGCAGTCGTGCCAGTGTGTGCGGTACATTCTAAATTACACTCAACAATAAAAGTATTTAACTAATTATTCATATAAAAATGCGGCTGACATTACAGCTTCGTTTTCTTTTGAGGAGTCCATGTCAGAATCGTGAGTGAAATACAAACGTTCCGAAAGCGAGGTGACAGATGGTAGTTCACTATTCGGCCGATAGAGTGCCAGTGTGTGCGGTACAATTGACAGACTTACATGAATTTCGCACGAAATCCGCAGCGGTGTGCGGGTGCCTTTAAAAGTCCTTTAATACTCAACGCACGAAACTTCATTCAAACAAAAATGTAATATATGTATACCACCTCACATATCTAATTTATTCAATAATATGTTATAGAAGCAGTTGTTTAAAGTGTTTTATTTACATTTTCATAGTAAGAATGTACTTTAATTGACACTTTTCGATGTACCTATGTACATATGTATATGAAAATCGTTTTCCTCTGCCTCACACTAACGTTTACCTATACATTCTTCTGTGTTTTATTCACTTGTGTCACTTATCACGAGTTGAAACAACTTAAACTACCTATAAGATCATTAACGACTATTGCCCCGTATAAAGTTGAATGTTTTTTTTCGTGTTTTCTAGAAATGAAATCAGTTCATAAACAATTAGGTTACACCGTGTACATTCCAGTCAAACGCTTCGACCGTCGTAAAATCGTATTTCGACTTGTAAAACACGAACACGTTACGAAAATATACACATAAACATATATGTATGCATATATGTACATACTACAAGTGTGCATTATAAAAAAAAAATACCGAAATAAAACTTTTATATTTTTATTATTGTAATAAGTATTAACCTTATTTGTGGGGGGGCATCGATTACGCAAGTTGTAATTCACATCCATTTAAGTTCCAACTTGGAAAGTTTTCACAGACACACACACGTAGGTATGTATACCGATTTATAGTGGAATTCTTTGTGCTTTTTTTTTTAATTTTAATATTTTATGGTATTGTAATCGTATGACGTACCAAATCAATTGATGACATTTGACCCCGCGGTCTATAAAGCTGTTCGCAAAATTCGGACATTGCCCAACCGAAAATAACAAAAAGCAATACAATTTAGAACGCCTTTCAAAATAATATACATAAACGATTTTGCATAAATTTGTAAGTATTAAATATATCAGATTATGAAATCAAAATGGAAACAGGATTTTATTATCCGCTCACATACTAAACGATACATCATATCTATTATTAAATACACTAGTTTATTATCGCTCACTATGAGTTACGGGACAAAATTACGGGTCAGTTTTGTTATTGACATATTATAGCAGTGTGTATGTATAATAACGGTAAGTTAAGGTTACAAACAATGCGATTTTACGGTTCAACACGCGTCGGTCTAACTAGAAAACAAATTTTAGTTATTTGTATACAGTTTTAGCCAAGCGATAGTTCAGTGGATAGAGCGCTAGTCTTTTGTGCGAACATCTGGAATTCGATCCTCGTACGTGGAAAGGTTTTCTCAACTGCGTTTGACCTTAAATATCGTCATTGGCAAGTTCTGGATATTACTAAATCAAGATTGGCCGTCTTTTGTTAGAATTAGCCAACTTATCTCACTTAGTTGTGAGACGATTTGATAAAAATTTGCAACATCCAAAAAAATTCTTCCTACGTACCAAATTATAGTCCGTTCCTACTCTTCCTTTCAGAAGGCATTTGGAAACCACTGGGGAGTATATTGCCCTTTTTGAGGTTAGGAGTTACTTTTTATCTTAATTTTCATGGCGATCGACTTTTAATAAGAATCTTATAAGAATTTTGATTGTTGCTTTATTTTTTAATTCTTCAAAGTTAAAAATATTCATTTTAAAAGGCAAAATGTCAAAATATCTGCAAAAACAAAATAATTTTAATGTTTTCGTATTTTTTTTATACATACATATGTTGATATGGGGAAGCAAGGGAGAATAAAAAAATCTTCATGCGGTTTTTCATTAACTCAAATATATTTTATTAATATGTATAATTAGTGAGACAGTTGACATTGGCTATCTTCAAAAAATTTGGCTTATAATTACTTGTTGCAAAACGCAAACAGTCATCAAGGTGATCATCCGTCAAACGTGTTCCATATTTCATATGAGAAAAAGAAGATTCTCTCATATGAATCTCATCAATTTTGATGTTAGATCGGTTAAAAATGCTAGTTTTAAAAACCAGTCCTTGTTTTGAAGGTAAGTCGTTAGATATTATCATTTCTCTCAATTAAAAATATTCTTATTTCAGGCAATAACTCTCGAAACCTAACAAGAACATATCCTTTGCTCCACCACCTTACTTCATTGTGAATCAGCAAATCTTTGTGAATTTAAAATTTTCTTCTCTGAAGTTATTATTTTCAAAATTCACAATCGTAATATTGGGATCGACCAAATTTTGCTTCGCGATTGACCGGTTGGGAACCTTTGCCCTATACCCTATCCAATTTAAGAATCACACTAGTCTGGACCGAGCTAGAATGCGCAGATTACCCGGGTCTCAACCAATGAGCTTCCTAACCATCTCGACTTCTTGGAATAATCATTAACGATAACCAACCAAAGTCATAAATCTCGGACAGCCACAGCCCTCTTTTTTTTAGTTGCGCGAAAACAAGATGCTTCTTAAGTTGGATAGAGTTAAGTAGCTTTAGTACGACAGATAGGCACAGTACGAGTATATGTTTGTTCTGAAAAATATTTTACAACTACATACATAAACTAAAGGTACAATATTTAGATCATATTACTTTGTATGACTTTTGTGTCGGCTGTATAATAAAGGGGTCAACTTGCACTCGATCCGAGACCTTAGCCCCGGGCCAACACTAATACACCGGCTAATTGATCAATTTAAAAATAATGCCTGTTTAATTGTTCGCCTTTCAAAATTGAGTCATTACGGCATTGCAGGTGGTTTCCGGCTATCGAGTAATGTTTACCTGTGCCCATTTATCTCACTTTGTCAGGGTTGCATGTGTACTATTTACATACGCTTGTAACAAATGTATCTATGTACATATGACAGTTTATTCAATATTGTTCTAATGATAATACGATTTCGAATTGTGACTCGTTAAATTGCGAGAATTGTTCTGAGCGGTTGTCACGACGATCTCACATTGTCATGTTTATAATATCAATCATATTATTGCTAATAATCATTCGTCATGATTGCTGTTTATGAATTGTAAATTGTTAATGAGATTTCGCTTCGAAATGTCGACTAGTGTTATTGCTCATTGAATGCACGATGCGTTTTATATTTATCTGATGTTAAATATTAATATTCCAAAAATGTGGATTGATTCTTCAAAGTTTTACGTGCAATAATAAAATTTAACGAACGACATCGACCCACAAATATAATTAGCTTCGGTACCCGATGGTGAAACATTCGCATTCAAATTCAAACCCATCGACCGCGGCTACCTTAAAAAGCGACCGAAAAAAAAAAAAAAACGATAATTTTTCCATTTGTGTACAAGTGAACTGTGTTTCGATTCAATATCGCCATTATACGTTTGTCGAACATATTCAAATTTTTAATATTCTTTTGATGTGAAATCGAAACATCATACGCGTCCAATTTATGCGGTCTATAAAAATATTTGAAATGTTCCATCGGACTTTGAATACTATTGATTTTTTCCCGTCGAGGCGATAAAAGCTTAAATTGGCTCTTTGATGGCGCATCGAACGGTGTCGTACCGAATAAATAAATATAGTTGAATGATATTTTAATTGATAGTTATCTGTGCGACGAACATGTTTATTCGCGTCGTAAAAAAATCGACATTTCGATACGAAATCGTCATGCCAAAAATTTCCATAAATTCATTATTACCACACTGTACACGTTTAAGCTAAATTATAATAATAATGACACCGTATGGAGTCCATAGTATGCGTGCGATGAAAAAAACTTAAGATTGTATGCAAAGTGTCGAATTAATTCGAATGCGTTATGAAACGTTTAAATGTGTGATAAAATGTGATAAAACTTAAAGATAGATAACTTCGAGAATCTACATATGTACATAATATGAAAAGCGCGTTACATATTATTTCTACATTAATAGTATTGAAAAATGTTTCAAAGACAGGTATAATTATCGTCATCAATATTTTCGATAAAGTTTAGGAATTATTTTTAATGAAAATTCTGCTTGGAAATTGGATCTTCAACATCATCATTTTCAGCCGTTCACCATCCACTGCATTTTCTTTCATTGCCGTCAGTCTTGAGCAATCTGCATTTACTTGACTCCACAAATTCTTCTCAATTCATCAGCCCATCTTCCACTTGGTCTACCTTGCTTTCTTTCACATCCTCTCAGATGCCATTCAAGTATTCCTCGCGTGCATCTGCCGTCCATTCTTCTCGCTGTGTCCACTCAAGTTTTTCACACGTTCCGCTATATCTGTTACTTTGATCATACTTCTTACCCATGTATTCCTCTTTCGATCTCTTCTTATTATACCAGGCATACATCTTTCCACGCTTCTCTGTGTGCATTGGATCTTACGTAGCATTCTTGAATTTAGCATCCACGTTTCACAACCATACGTCATAACTAGCACTACGCATTGGTCGTATGTCTACTTTTTTAAGCATAGCGGAATGTTCATCCTTTCAAAAGCACTCCATCCTATGTAGTTTCATTCTTCGTTTTATTTTTTCATCTTTACATCCGGTCATATTCACCAATTTTCCTCGGTATACATAAATAACTATCAACTATATCTACAATATGGATTATCTACTGTTACTACGTTTTGGGTGCAAAATTCATTAAACATAATTTAAGTATTATTAAAATTAACTCTAAAACCTATTATATTTATTTTAAGATAGCTTGAAAAGTTAATTACAAAAAAAAAACATTACTTAAAGCTAAAAACTAAAGCTAAACTTCTTATCTACTGGCACTTGTACAGAGGTGCTGTTTTAAGGCGGCCAGGAATCTACTAATTTTATTTATATTTCTGTGATCTTCTGGCAAGCTATTATATTCAACAACACCCCTGTACAAGATAAAATTATTACCAATTAGCACCTGTATAGAGATGTTGTTTTAAGGCTGCCAGGAATCTATCAATTTGGTTTATATTTATATTCCTTCTGGCAGTCCATTGTATTAAACAATACCCCTGTACATACAAGATACTTCTCCTAGATCTATTTAATTTTAACTACTATTAACTTATTCTTACCCTTTGTATTATGACTATGTATATTATACCCACTTATTAAATATTTATGGTAATAAATTCCTATCTGGCTTTTTTAATCTTATCTTAGATGGATCAAGTGTCTTCCGTCAATCTTGACCCCTGTTTTGTGCCATAGATATTATAATTTCATTCGAAAAGTTTGAGAATGTACGGATTGAAAGCGTCGAGGGCGATTTTCATCGAAACTGGTTATATAGTGTGCTTGCGTACGTAAAAAGCGCATTCTGATCGCATCGGCGCTTGACGGTCGTAGGGGCGAGTGCGATTAGAATGCGACCGGTCGTCTCGTACGTTATTTGGAGTACTCATTAGCATGGGCTTTAATATGCGACAGTTTGTTTACAGCGGATCTCCAACTGGGTTTAATACGTGTAAAATATGCTTTTGCTTCGTTTCACGTCGTTCTACGCACAATAATAATAATTTTAGAAGAGCGAGGAGCGTACCTGTGTAGGAAAATGTCACCGTAGCGTGTTTATCTATCCATTTGTGGAGAGGCTGGCCGTTCAGAGTGTGCCGTGGGCAGGTTGGACACACAGTTGTATATCAACTGTAGGTTATGTACAGATATGTATGTACCCATGTGTGTCGGTACATCGTGAGACACTTGACCGAAACCCAGAACACAAATATTGCAATGTTTACCGAGAGCACATAAGAAATGGGATCGTGCGAAGACATACATACATACATACGTACGTACACGCGCGTACATTGTGCAACATTTTCTCCAGGAATTTATTATTATTTTTTAATATAACACTGTGTTATGGTTTCTTGATGTGCACCAGTACCCACCTACCAACTTGGCAGATTTATTCGTCCGTGTAATATAAAGGCAAACTGTTCATAAAGCAAAGCGAACGTTGTCAGAGGTCAAGCAGTGTTGCAGAAGTGTTTATTGTCGCGCACACATACACAAATCCGAGACATATATTATGCATATACTAGATCTGATGATATAAACACTGTACGGCTTAATTGGTAGAATAGTCTTATTTACGATAGAAATGACCTGGACATCCAGTTTGCAGCATGATGTACAATATTGCACGGCGAGATGGTGAAATTGCTCACAAACACACAAGTACATATACTAACTACTCGCCACATTACTATAAGCACAGTTCGTTATTGAATAATTTACGATGCGATTAAATGTAAATCAACGAGAGTGTTTACATTAATTCGAACTGGAATTGAAAATCGATCGAGTGATTTTACAACTACTAAAATGTGTCTTAAGTGGAATTTTGTCACACGATGCTTAAAATCATCTAAATTTATGTACAACTTTACGTAGGAATTGAAGAAATGAATACAATGGTATAAAATCTTTTATAATTATTGTTACTCGAGATGTAATCATACCTTCTAACTACCACCACTAAGTCATCACAGCGTTTTGAAATGTGTCAGTCGACTGTGCGTCATTCTGTACCTACATACATACGTACACACAGTAGGTAACGGTCATTAAAATCGCATCACTTCGTTGCAATTTTCGATTGCTTTAAATTTTTTTGATATTTTTCACAAATACGTACATACATACATTTTTATTACACAACTTATTTATTATCTTTAGCGCGCGAAAAATCGCGCGTTTGACATGGTGGGGAGTTGTATCGCATAGCCGCAGGTGACGCTGCCTACACCACTACTGATTTCCGACCGGAAAAATGGCGCGGAATCGCAATGGAATTTGTTGTACACGATTTTTTCGGCGATTCGCTCAATGACGTTTGTGGAAAAGCGATTGGCGACGGTGAAAAAAGTATCACATCCTGTAAGATCTGACATGATAGAGGTTATGTCAGAGTGACAGAAACCAGACGATTTTGTCAACAGTCATCCGATCCTTGACGACACACCGTTATAAATTACATTCAACAATTAAAAGTATTTAACTAATCATTCATATAAATATGCGGCCAACATTAGAGCTTTGTCTTCATCTGAGGAGTCCATGTCAGAATCGTGAGTATTGAAATACAAACGTTCCGAAAGCGTGGTGACTGATGGTAGTTCGCTATTCGGCCGGTAGAGTGTCGAATGGCGCTGCAGTCGTGCCAAGTATTTCGCTATTCGGCCGTTGTGCGGCTAATCGTGATTGTACAATTGACAGACTTGCGAAATTCGTGCGATTTTCCCACATGAATTTCGTACGAAATCCGCAGCGGTGTGCGGGCGCCTTTAACAACAAGTAAAATTCCAATAGGTAGTTAAAACACCTATACCTATCCACACCGTGTGTCAATAACAGAAGTCTAGCCTTAATAATAGCTCTACAAATATTAGTAGTTACCAACACTAGTACCGGAGCTTTTGACTTTAAACATAACAGTATCGATTTTTATGGACTTGATCTATCAATGCAACAAAACGCACATCATATCAGTCAAACCTCGAGGACGAATTTACGCACGATAACATTACATACATCATCATCATCATCATCATTTTCAGCCGTTCACCATCCACTGCTGGATGAAGGCCTCTCCAATCCTCTTCCATCCTCTTCTGTCTTGAGCAATCTGCATCCACTTGACTCCACACATTCTTCTCAATCCATCAGCCCATCTTCCACTCGGTCTGACATGATGGACAACAGTCTTTGACCCATTGGAGTTTTGCGTCTCCACCTCTTTCTCACCTTCGTATATAGCGACGCCTAAGGGACTACGCTCTGCCGAAGGGACTCATGAGTTTAAAACTGTACTTTAAGCTGCGCCACGCGCGAGCTCTCCTCTAGTTCCACTCGGTCTACCTTGCTTTCTTTCACATCCTCTCGTATACAATTCCAGTATTTCTCGCGTCCATCCATTCTTCGCGCTATGTGTCCACTCCAACTCTTTCACCCGTACTGCTATATCTGCCACTTTGGTCATACTTCTTACCCATGTATTTCTTTTGCGATCTCTTCTTGTTATGCCAAGCACACGCCTTTCCATGCTTCTCTGTGTGCACTGGATCTTTCGTAGCATTCTTGAATTTAGCGTCCAAGTTTCACATCCATACGTCATAACTGGCAGTACGCATTGGTCGTACGCCTTCTTTTTTAAGCAATTAAATACATACATACATACATATATTACGTACACGAATAGAGTAAATGCAGCTTGTACAAATGAATTGATCGAGCGTGCGAGCTTTTCATACCTCTACGAATACCTAAAAGCTTTTCACTAAAATGAGTCTCACGCGTATTCTTGCCGGGGTCCTGAGAAGCCATAGAGACCACCAACTCTTCAGGCACTGTTCGCTCGTGATGTTGAATTAGTATATCATGTTGTAATTATGTCTACATTTGCCGGTGCGCGTCATACATCGACGTCTCGACATGCAAATGATTGATGAAATACCCGTAATCGATTTAGAACAGATGCAGGGCCGCACTCGGACATTACCGAAACCATGATACGTTTAACAAAAAAAATGTATATCACTCGCGGCTAATATTTATTAATAGAGTGTGTGAATTTTTTCGGGCGAATTGTAACTGTTGCGTGTCCGTTTTAGGGTTGAATGATTATTTTAATTATCAATTTATATGTACATATGGCAGTGGTCCAACCCTGCTCGAGTTGATTGCGGACGAAGCTGATGGTCGAGGTCAGACACAGAGTGGCAGCTTGATGTTCGTGAGTTTTGCTCCCACTATGTGGTATGATGACTTCCCAGAATTGAGACTTTTGCTCTCGCATTTGTACGTACAAACAAAACGTCACACGTCACATTAGCGGGTACGCGGTTTGAGAAGCGCCCGCCATGACCCGACCTCGATTTTGTGCATTTTTCCCAAAACGAACGGTGTAATGAATGGTGCTTGTGAGACTTTTTATTGGTGACACATTATACGTAGTGCCTTTTCAGGACATCAGTACCTACTTTGAGTGTTGGAAATTTTTGAAGTAAAACTTCTATTGGCACGGTAGTGAAAATCGTATCGTGTCGTTTCTATACAAACTGACCGAACGTCGCGATGCAACGATATTGCCGTCTCTCTTGCTCTTCCGCGTTGATGCGAGACAGAGATAGCTACCCGCGGCCCGTACCGCCCCTCGCCCTCAAAATTTAATCGCTCCATTGTTAGGACAAAATGTGTTTACAATAACGCGTCACCGGGCTTTTTTATTATTACCATATGCTCGCATAAGTTTTTTTTTGTTTGAAAAAGCTTTTATTTATTTATTTATTTTATAATTTATTATATTTAATAATTTATTTAATTTATAATTTATTTATTTTACAGGTTAAAACCAAATTTTTATCTATGTACATATACATATGTATATATATAAAAATCAATGTATGTCTGTTTGTTTGTTTGTCTGTCTGTCTGTTTGTCTCTTATAGGCTCCTAAACCACTCAACCGATCGGGATGCAACTTTCAGGACTTATTGTGATCATGCCGGGGATGGTTCGTGTGAAAAAAAATCGGGAAAAAACGGGAACGGGCCTGCTCACGCGTCAGATAACGTACTAGGAACGGGAACGGGAACGGGATCGGGAACGGGAACGGGATCTGGAATGGAAACGGGAATGGGATCGGGAATAGGCCTGCTCACGCGTCAGATAACGTACTAGGAACGGGAACGGGAACAGGATCTGGAACGGGAACGGCAACGGAATCGGGCATTGCAACGCATCCCGGGTCAGCTAGTACATAATACAATCTACTATATAATATTCAATGTTTGTTTGTCTGTCGTTCCGCTATGCAAATCTACAGTTTTCAACTTAGAACCGTCAAACTTGGTATACTATCTCATGATACCCTAAGTCACACCGTAGGTGGGTTTTGGAAGGGGTCGGATTAGGGGGTCGACGGGCCCTCTTTTTTAATCAATTTTTTTTTGAACTGGAGATTAAATGTTTTCATTTGTTTCAATTTTTCATTAAATTTTTGTTTGTACTGGAGAATAAATGTCACCCGCCCGAGCAACGCCGGGCAATTCAGCTAGTATGTACCTACATAAATACTGCTACTGCTACTAAAATAAGGTATACGACCAATGCGTAGGCACTGCCAGTTATGGCGTATG
Organism: Parapsyche elsis; assembly: GCA_022651745.1. Taxonomy (NCBI): domain Eukaryota; kingdom Metazoa; phylum Arthropoda; class Insecta; order Trichoptera; family Hydropsychidae; genus Parapsyche; species Parapsyche elsis. The sequence continues at coordinate 821,994 of JAGVSN010000016.1, forward strand.
GATGTGAAACGTGGATGCTAAATTCAAGAATGTTACGCAAGATCCAGTGCACACAGAGAAGCATGGAAAGATGTATGCTTGGTATAACGAGAAGAGATCGTAAGAGAAATACCTGGGTAAGAAGATACATATAGCAGAACGTGCGAAAAAGTTGGAGTGGACACATAGCGCGAAGAATGGATGCGAGAAATACTGGAATGGTATTCGAGAGGATGTGAAAGAAAGCAAGGTAGACCGAGTGGACGATGGGCTTATGAATTGAGAAAAATGTGTGGAATCAACTGGATGCAGATTGCTTAAGACAGACAGGAATGGAAGAGGATTTGAAAGGCCTTCATCCAGCAGTGGATGGTGAACGGTTCAAAATACTGATGATAATACATAAATACATACAAAATAAAAGTAGAGAATGTCCCGCTGACAATCAACTGATGTTTATTATTGACATATGAGTGGAATAACAGTAACCGTGACGGGGAAAAACAACAATTCAAATTTTCAATGAAACAAATGGAATATGTCCAACGTTCCTAACGGAAATACAAACTTAAGCCTTTTATATTAATAGTGTGATACTTTTAAAACTTTAATACATTTAATATTCATCATGAATTAATTAACAATTGGATTATTCATCTTTATACGCTATTGTTTTATTTATTGTATTAAAAAACATTCGTTGCACATTATGTACATAGTAGAAAAAAGTGCGTTGAAATTTTCTCATGAAACCATTGGTATACGTAATCATATGATAAGTGAAACACACGTGAAAACGTTTTACAATAATAGTCATTAGCTATAGTGGTGTGATATCTTCGTACAATATTACACACATTTTCACGAATGCGACAACGCAGTTATTATAAATGCACAATGAAAAAAACTAAATGCTCCGTCTTCACTTTGCATAATAATGTAACGTTTGCTTTGTGACATTCTGGATGGAAAAAAATCTACCTAATATCTAATCAAAGTACTGTTTATTTAACAATATCCGTATAATCCCTCACGTGCGGTGCGAACTCCAAACGTATTGAAAGTCGACATCATAAATATTAATGCACGCGAGTCTTACGAATAAGTACGATCTCTCACCGTATTTGAATGGTTATCGATTTGGGAAAAAAAATCAATCATCGAATATCATCCGAGTGTGGCAATGATGTTTTGCATTGCTAATATATACTTATATGCTTTCAGCTGCGACGCCATTTTACAAAAAAAAATTCGATATTGTGTCATGTGTTTAGTATTTTTTCCATCGATTTCCCGCTCTATGCACTTTGTTCTGAATCTTATGCTTCGGCTCGGATTTAATTCGAATTGGTTTTTTTTTATTCGGCCGAAAGGAATTATTATAATCGAATTAACATACTTATAGACGGTCAGCAATAAACGCGTAATTACGAAAAGTCTACGAACGTGTATTACGACGAATTTTCCACGAACTGTTTGCAATAAAAGCCGATCTAAAAAGTCGAAATGATTGATGAACTATCACCGTGTAAGCCTGTTCGCGTATTGAACGCTCGTAATGAAACTAATTACGTTTTTTGATATAAATTTAGACTAACTACAGATACATTTTTTTTGTATTAATTTCTTTATACACGCACCGACATATCGTGCGAATGTGGAATATCAAAATATTATATTATAAATTTATGATCTAGATATCAACAACGTAACTGGTAACGTATCAAAATCACAATTGAATATTTCGCTGGACGTTTACGACATGTTCGAATTCAATATATTTTTTTGAACATTGTAACGTTCGATCGTTTGCCGAAAAGGTTTATCAATTTTGCGATATCACAATCGACTGTTATAAAATAAGCATTGTGTCACTTTTATGTATGAGAATCGTAAAAATTACAATACATAATCGTGTCGTTATAAAAAGTTTTTATTTTATCGTACGAGTATATCTACTGAAACAGCTTTAAGCTGCCCATCTAATGAAATGTTGTATTAAATGTTTTATAATACAGTTTTTCTGTATCTTAACTGCGGGTCTTGTCAAGTGTACATGAATGTAATAGGACATTTTCTTTTCTGGTATCTATGTATGTACCTACATATGTATACATATGTACATAGTTTTGCTTGGATACCTCCAGATAATTTATTTAATTAAAATAGCTTAAGATGTTAATTACAAACAAAAAGTAACTTAAAAGTAAAATTATAAAATAAACAATTATCTATTAGCACTTTATACAGAGGTGTTATTTTAAAACTGCCAGGAATCTATCAATTTTGTTTATATGTATATCCGAAATCTTCTGGCAGTCCATTGTATTCAACAATACCCCTGTTCAAGATACTTCTTCTAAATCTCCTTAATTTTTAATTCTGAACTATTAACTCATCCATACATCTAATATTTTGACAATGTACATATATTATTTCCTCTTATTAAATAATGGCAGAAGATACATACACTGCTGTCAGTCGAAACCGATTGAGTATTGTCGATTTGACATTTTTACATTTTATGTAGAAAATTATGTGGTGCGAGTTGTGTATGGAATCGTTTATTTATTTTATTTTATTTGAATAGCTTAAAAAGCTAATTACAAACAAAAAATGTAACTTAAAGCTCAAATTAAAAAAAATAATTATCCATTAGCACCTGTACAGAGATGTTGTTTTAAGGCTGCCAGGAATCTATCAATTTGGTTTATATTTATATTCCTTCTGGCAGTCCATTGAATTAAAAACACCCCTGTACAAGATACTTCTCCTAGATCTACTTAATTATTTTAAACCCATAGCTATTAACTTATTCTTACCTCTAGTATTATGACTATGTATATTATACTCCCTTATTAAATACTACATATTCCCAAAGCGTTTGAGCAATCAGGACTAAATTTGGCAGATACGCTTCCTATGATCCTGCTGCTTTTATAGGGAGCTTGAGTGCGATAGGATATTTTTCTGCAATACAATGTTCTGATTATGTAGATGATTTTGGGTAATTTTAATTAATTAATTTATTTAAGATAGCTTAAAAAGCTAATTACAAAAAAAAACATTACTTAAAGCTAAAATTACAATATAAACTTAATATCTACTAGCACTTGTACATAGGTGCTGTTTTAAGGCTGCCAGGAATCTATCAATTTGGTTTATATTTATGTATATTCCTTCTGGCAGTCCACTGTATTAAACAACACCCCTGTACAAGATACTTTTCCTAGATCTACTTAATTTTAATTTGATTCTTACCTCAAGTATTATGACTATGTATATTATACCCCCTTATTAAATACCGGCAGAAGATACAGTGCTGTCAGTTGACACAGATTGAGCATTGTCGGTTTTGCTAGATTGAGTAACGCTAGCCACCTAATAATACATATGTACATAGTTTGTCCAACATATCTCCTCTCTTCTCTCTTGATTTGTTTGTTTATTCTTACGGTTGGATTAGAATTTTTTGTCATGTGCCGTGTGAATTCGGTTAGTTGGTACGAGGGTTGATTTTTTGATTCTTTACATATATATATATATATTTTTATCGTGTGTAAATATTATACGTTGTCGTCAGCAGGGAACGTCTCCTTTTAATACGAAAAAATGCGATCCGCTCTCGGGGCGACGTGTAGATATCAGATTTCTCGCCGTGACGCTAATGACTACATACTTTATCGACATCGTAAACGAGATACTAGATATTTGAAGATCATCTCTCGACAAGAGCCGTGTGGTGTGTCAAACCAGAGATGACAATGCGTTTGTTTCAATAAATGTTGCGCGTGCTGTTATAATAATGTTGGCGCGGTTAACGGCCAACAACAACACACACGATTTTCCATCGAGTTTCCAATCGTCATCATCATCATTGCGTTGGCCTTAGAGTTTAGACTGAAAACAAGCTTATCATTATCGTTATTATGTTTTTGGACTGTTAACGACGATATATTTCACGCTTACACACGTTATAACGAAAGTTTTCCAACGATGGTCGTCTACCGTACCTACTATAAAAAGAACAATTTTAGTATGATTTAATATGTCCATAAGCAATGCCATTTCAATCAACAATACTATTGATAATGAATACTGTGACTGATGCATGTAATAATACAATAATTGATATTAGTCTATCGGACAAATTTTGGATTATTATTAACTAGCTTTATTACCCGGCTTTGCCCGGGGTGTAATTAATATAATGTAATATAGTGTTTGTTTAGTAAATTATTTCGGGAGCCCAAAAAAGCTATGCCGGCCCCTTGTTACCCCCCAAACCATCCTTCTTACCCCAGCGGCCTTTTTTTTGAACTCCAGAAAAGCAATGTCGGCCCCTTACCACCCCACCAGACCACCCTCCTACCCCGGCGGCCCCTTTTTGGACTCCCAAAAAGCAATGCCGGCCCCTTACCAACCCCCAAACCCTCCTTCTTACCCCGGCGGCCTTTTTTTTGAACTCCAGAAAACCAATGTCGGCCCCTTACCACCCCACCAGACCACCCTCCTACCCTGGCGGCCCCTTTTTGGACTCCCAAAAAGCAATGCCGGCCCTTTACCAACCCCCAAACCCTCCTTCTTACCCCGGTGGCCTTTTTTTTGAACTCCAGAAAAGCAATGTCGGCCCCTTACCATCCCACCAGACACCCCTCCTGCCCCGGCGGCCACTTTTTTGGGCTCCCAAAATAATTTACTAAACAAACACTATATTACATTATATTAATTACACCACGGGCAAAGCCGGGTAATAAAGGAGGGATGCGGGGATGTGGAGGGGTGGGGTTAGGGGGGGGGGGGACGTACGTACTTAAATCTGCCGAAAACATCTACTATCGTGTGTACTTCGACGTTTCTATTAATCGTACCCGAGCAACGCCTGGTAATTGACGAATGACCCATACATACGTACATACATACAAACTTAAGTGTTTTATATATTAGATGATGATTAAAGGATGTAAAACGTAAATGTTAAATTCAAGAATGCTACGCAAGATCCAGTACACACAGAAGCATGGAAAGATGTATGCTCGGTACAACACGTAGAGATCGTAAGAGGAATACATGGGTAATAAGTATGACGAAAGTGGCAGATATAGTGGAACGTGTGAAAAAGTTGAAGTGGCAATGGGTTGGATCTATAGCGAGAATAATGGATGGCAGATGGATGCGAGAAATACTGGAATGGTATCCGAGAGGATGTGAAAGAAAGCAAGGTCTACCTTGCTTTCTTTCACATCCTCTATTATTGTACCTCAGCTAACCTAACGTTAAATATTAATTTTGTCAATGTCCTATTTTATCGATTGTGTGCCTTTATGCGATAGAAAAGTATTTCGTCCCAATAAGTAATGATGTTGATGTGATAATCATATTATAGAGATACTTAATAGTTATTTATACCTAGGACAATTGGTAAATATGACTGAATGTAAAGAAGAACAAATGAAACTAGGATGGAATGCTTTTGGAAGAATGAACATGCTATGCTAAAAAAATAAGGTATACGACCAATGCGTACTGCCAATTATGACGTATGGATGTGAAATGTAGATGCTGAATTTAAGAATGTTGCGTACAGAAAAGCATAGAAAAATGTATGTTTGGTATAATCAGAATAAATTGAAAGAGGAATACATAGGTAAGAAGCATGACCAAATTGGCAATGGGCTGGACGCGAGAAATACTGGAATGGTATCCGAGAGGATGTGAAAGACAGCAAGGTGACCGAGTGGACGATGGGCTGATGAATTGAGAAGAATGTGTGGAGTTAACTGGATGCAGATTGCTCAAGACAAACAGGAATGGTAGAGGATTTGAGAGGCCTTCATCCAGCAGTGGATGGTATTGGATTAATGATTGCGTCGTTGAACGTTTGTAGCGAAAGATTACAGCGCTTAAAAAGTGCCTTATTAATAAATTGAATTTAATGTGATAGAGTTATATTGATGCGATGATAATCTTTATAATTTTATAGACTTCATTCAGTATTGTTTATTCCCGCTGAACTATGTACATATTTATGTTGCCAATCTATCCAGGGTGATTCGTAGCGGAATGTCGTCTAATATTGTATTTCAACTTTGTGAAAATGTCTTCAACAGGTGGATATAAGATGAGTTTGTTATTCGAGAGTCTGTTTGACCGGCCTTCACTGTCGGGTTGACACGGTGGCTGCTTATCTCTCATCTTAAACGTACTAACGTAGGGCTGCCTCTCGATTCAAAGCTCTATAAAAAATAATAAAAAAAAACCAAGTAGCTACAGCCTATTCCCAAACAGAAGTAGTCCTTCTATGGTAGTATGTAAGTATCGTTAAGTGATATTCACTATCGGATCATTGTGAACTTTGACCGTAAAGTGTGAAGAATTTCAATATCAGATCCACCGCAGAAACTGTGTCAATGTATCCAAAAGTGATGTCTATTCAATCGCATTTCACTGTATCTACCCATTAGATAATCTTATTTTATTGCAGTGCTGCGTCATTTTATTTCGCAGAGCGTGCAAAAAATGCGAAAATATATTTATACAAAAAGTGGTCTTTTCGTATTTATTTTTTTGCTATCAATAGCATAAAAAAACCTACAGATAAGTCGATTGAGTTTTTTTTTTGCTGTTAGTATCGAAATCAAAGTCTTCCGAAAACGCGTCCAAGTAGTATTATTATCCTGCATAAATATAACACTTTGTACGGGTACATCATACTTATATAATTCAAATAGACAAAATTTTGTAGATATTATAACATGAAATAAGATTGAAATATTAAAATTACACCATTTTATATGAAACTTTCCCATGCATTGTGTGAAAATTGTTATTTTATACACATTTTTGTATACATATTACAAAAAAATAACAGGTACCTACATTTGTAACTTGACGACTAGAACTATATTTATTTGGCGACAAGGACTTTTTTTTTACAGTACATATGCTTAATAATTATGGAAAAACGCATAATGAATAAGAAAACTTGTACTTGCAGTGTATGTACATACAGACATACATATATAAAATTGCTTTATTAACTACCCAGGTTTATGTAGGTACTTCGTATTGACTACAATTGTAGGTATACGCATAAAACTTAAGACTCACATACACTTACCACACCAAAAAGTTAGTGGACACATAGCGAAAGTTAAAGTGGACACATAGCGAAAATAATGGATGACAGATGGACGCGAGCAATACTGGAATGGTATCCGAGAGGATGTGAAAGAAAGCAAGGTAGACCGAGTGGACGATGGGCTGATGAATTGAATGTGTGGAGTCAACTGGATGCAAATTGCTCAAAACAGACAGGAATTACTTTATTTTTCTTTAGTTACTGAAAATAAATGTGATAAAATCGCTAGTCGACAGTTGACAAGAGGCTCCGCTGTCAATTGATTGATGCCAATGTCAAACAATACCACGTTCAATACACGAATGCACAACGTACAATACATACATATCTATAGTATATGTTGAAAGTCTTTTGTCTGTCTGTCTGTCTTGCCGTCGGAAAAGCTGAACGCGCACGCATTTGTTTATTTATGCAATTTTCTGAACGGAATGGGACCAAATAATAAAGATACCTACAATGCCGTCCTAAGCTCACTCAACGTAACTGACAAAACAACAATATCTACATACATAGATAAATGGACTTTTTTATATTTGTGTTTTTCTTCATATATTACTGATTTATTTAAACTATTTTTTAGTGCATGAGGCTATTTTCTATTGTGTTTTGATAATTCTAACGAAAAATTAAATACTTTAATAGTTACGTCACTTCATTATTCATTATCAATGTATACATATGACTATTCCAAACTTCAACCACTCTATTTGAAAAGAATGAATCTCTAACAATCTTATTTGATGTTTCTTTTCGGAGTCTAAGAGTATAACCTCTTATGTTGATGAGTCATTTCACATGAATAATGATTATTTATATTATTTTGAATACTTCAATTAAATCACCTCTCAATCTTCTCGTCTCCAATGTGGAGAGATTCAGTCTTTTCAATCTTTCGTGATAAGGTAGTGACCGAAGTAAATATTGGATACGTTATTTTCACTAAGTATCGGTGATACTATTTCTCTGCGCATGCAGATACGTTAGATTTAATAGCTTAAAAAAGTCACTTTTGAAGATACATTAATTTTGTATCCCATAACCCCTAAAACACATCTAATTCATTTTCGTAATTTTTGTCAGTCACGTTAAGTGGGCTTAGGACGGCAGTACAGCTAACCCAACCGAGCGAATGAGTGACGTCACGTCGCGGTATTGTTTATCCGTCACTATGGTAACGTTGAGCGGGCAGTTAACTTTCGCTCGCGGCGAACGCTGAACCTTTGACTTTGCGCAGTTGAAAGCTTTCGCTGCGGACAATAATTTTCGACGCATTTTGCGGCGACCCTCAAAAGCACATCACGCAGGCGATAAAAAATTCATCGTTTAATTGCATCGTTCTGGCAACCCTGTTTTATATATATATGTTGTAGGTGTGCTTGTCGTGATTGGCTGTTGGTCTGGCGGGCGTCGACCAGCAGCCAATCACAGTCGACAATTAGAGCGTCACCGGTTGCTTTGATTCGCGTAACACCGAGGCGGGACTACCGGCAACATCGCCAGTGGTATTAAAACTGTGGCGCGTGGAGCCCCCTCGTACCTACGTGTCCAAATAAAACTAGTTCAACATGTTATGTATGATCATTTTCAGCCGTTCACCAACCACTGCTGGACGAATGCCTCGCCGTTCCACTTCCATTTCTGTCTGTCTTGAGCAATCTGCATCCACTTGACTCATTCATCGCAATTGATCAGCTCATCGTGCTTTCTTTCACATCCTCTCGGATACCATTTCAGTATTTTTCGCGTGCACTGGATCTTACGTAACATTCTTGAATTCAGCGTTCACGTTTCACATCCATACGTCAGTACGCATTGGTCGTACGCCTTCTTTTTTAAGCATAGCAGGATGTTGGATTTAAAAGCTATGTTCATTCTTCCAAAAGCGCTGCTGGATGAAGGCTTCTCCAATCCTCTTCCATTCCTGTCTGTCTTGAGCAATCTGCATTCCACTTTGACTTTTTCACACGTGCCGATATATCTGCCACTTTGGTCACGCTTCTTATCCATGTATTCCTCTTGCGATCTCTTTTTGTTATACCAAGCATAAATTTCCATGCTTATCTGTGTGTGCACTGGATCTTGCGTAACATTCTTTAATTCAGCATTCACGTTTCACATCCATACGTCATAACTGGCAGTACGCATTGGTCGTATGCCTTCTTTTTTAAGCATAGCGGGATGTTGGATTTAAAAACTATGTTCATTCTTCCAAAAGCGCTCCATCCTCGTTTTATTTCTTCTTCTTTACGTCCAGTCATGTTGACCGATTGTCCTAGATATAAATAATAATCTCTACAGTGCGGTTGTCTACTGTGACTACATACGTTCTGCGTGCAAAATTCATTAAACATAATTTTAATATTAATTCTTAAACCTACTTTCATAATTGTGTTATATTATACATATACATATATGTATAGGTATATATATCCGCCTTGAGGAGAACACCTCCACCTCCTTTCTCCTCAAGACCCTCACATGAGGCCACTCCCCCCCCCCTCCAACGAATGTAGTCTGTTCAAAATATTGTGCAATGCAAGGCATAGCCAAATATGCTATGTGTGAAATCCTTCATTGTATAAAGCGCCTAGGCATTTTAAACGGTGCCTTAAATATCTAGTCAGGCATAGTTATATAACTAATACGCTTCTTAAATAGATATAGGTACATATATAAATAGCACGTACGAAAAACTAGTTAAAAAAGTTTGAGAAAAACATTAGTTATTAGTCAGTTATTTAAACCAAATGGTTAAATGGTCACACTGACGAGTAGGTGCTTAAATGATTATTCAATATATTAAATGGCCGGTAATTAATACTAAACGGTAAGTAAATTTATATAAACGGTCGGTATTTCAAGTTTAGTGACCGGTTCGTTAATTTTCAATGACCGTTTGTGAAAAAGTCCCTCACTGAAAATATATTTTTTTCTGACCATTTTCTTGAAAAGTTACCGACCGTATGTTGACTTAAATACTGACCGATCAATGAGTTGCCAAAAAATAAGAATTGAAATTGCCCAACAAACTAGCAAACGGATTTTAGTTCTTGGGTCAAAGCGTTCAGGATCAGCTTTGGCATTGTATGTATATAATGACTAGATATTTTATACAATGCGGAATTTCACAGTTTGCCTGTAGCATAAGCCAAGTGCTACATGAACTCTGTGACAAATTATTCCATTTTCAAAGCAAATGGCTCATTTATAGTTCTTCTTTAGCATTGAAAGTCATGGGTGGTATCTAATCTGTGGATCATCTGATTATTTTCAATTTAAAATAATGCTGAATGGAAAAAAAACGGTGTATGTAAATTATTCAATTTCGTAAGTAGGTACGACATTGCGGTAAAATTATAATACAATGTATCACGTTTCAATGTCGTGCTGAAATTCAACACAATCCGAAAATTATATTAATATGTATACAGATTTTCCTGTCGACTTTTGATACTGATGATATTTATTTTTATTTTTTATTCGTATTGACAGTTTGAGAACTTTGGCCGTAAGCGATCTGTAACATGGTGGACTTTATTCAAATTGGACCACTTGATACGCGCGCAATAATTATCATTATCGGGTAACACATCTTTACGACGGGACTACGGGATTTTGAACATAAATTTTATGATCGTTTGGTCAACTCGATTACATATATATACATATATGTACATACGTACATGGGTATTATTTACGTATGTTTAAGCATATAATTGAATCCTACTACAAATACTACATACATTGAGAATATAAAGCAGTACACAGATGTTTATAGAGGTAGGTACTTAAATAAATCGATTTTTAATTGAAATTAATTATTTTGTATAGTGTAGGTATTATGTATAGCAGTATGATATTTTAATATTTATATTTGCTTTACAAATGCTTTGTGTTGAAAGTTAATCTTATGTAAAATTCAGTTGGAGTAAGCACTAGGGTTGTCAATTCACTGCTTCATTAGTATTTTACGTTATGCTTAATGTATTGGAATGTAACCTATTATAATAGTACTAGTGTAAGCCCGTTGAATATCAACGGAGCGTTCTCATCACCCGTACTGAAAAATAATATTAAATTTAATAGTTGTTATATGTACATAGTTGTTGCATCCGTCCAACAATGCGCCATCTATGGCGCGTTATAATACAACAACGTAACAATTTAGCAAAGTCGCAAGCCTATTTTTTATTATATAAATAGTCAAGTTGAAGCCTGCCTTTTATCATCTGGTTTGGTTCACCTCGTAAGCGCTCTGCTCCAAATCAGTGATACCGGGTTCAAATCCCACCAGTGCAACGTTCTGGTTTTTTTTTAATTATTTACCGAGGAGAGCGTTTTCAGCAGACAGACAGACACACATATGGAATAGGGCTATTATATGTATATATAATTACCTAGATTACACATTTGACTTTTGATTTAGAATTTAGATTATCTTTTTTGAAAAGGTTATGTTATGTAAAATGAATCTGATGCAAGCGCTATATTTGAAGGGTGTCTATTTACCGCTTGTTTAGAATTTTACCTTATCAGTATGAATTTTTTCTATTTTTTCAACGTATTATAACGTGTTTGATTATAGGTACATTTTTTATTCAAAAATATCTCGTTTCAAAAGATCACTTTCACGTAAAATGTATCTTAAGTATTGCCGCAGCGTTTGAAGAGTGTCCGTAAGCTATTGGCACATTAACGTTTTACTTAATATATTTAATTACATCTGTCCGTCCGTCTTTTGAATTTCACAATTCAAACACAATCTCGCACAGTTTAATCAGCATTTTCAGGCCTGATTACCCATGCGAAACGTCTAATTCTAATATTTGCTCGTGACCGAGTAGATTGCGATCCGCAAGAGCGGACATTGTTCGAATACACTTTGTCCCCGATATAAGTAGGTACAGTACAAGTACAGATAAATAAAATGTGACTTTAGCTGCTCTGTGACGTAATCGTCCGGTACCAATTCCACTTTTGTGTCGCACTGTACATAATTTTTCATTCGGTTCGACAAATTTTCGGCGTCGCTACAAATTGGCGTCATTTGTCTAAGCGCTAAAAAAAAATGTCCAATAAGTTTTTTTTGACATACGCAAACATCTATCGAGTTTCAAGCATTGTAAAATGTTCGTACGTAATTAAATTTTAATTAAAAATTACACCGACAGTTAAAATATCACCGCACGATATCCGAACGCTTAATGAATGGATAAAAAGGATCGTGCGTACTTGTATAAATGTATATTTAATTATTTTATATCAGCTGCCAGAAGTCATAAGAGCTCGTTATTATGCAAATTGTGACAAATGCACACAACGTAGGTATTATTATTTAAACGCTGTAAAGGGGCTCTAAATGTATTTTTTTTCCCCAACATTTAACGAGCAGTTAAATGCGTAAAATGTTAATATGGTCAGATTGTTTGAATCGGACGAAAATAATTGATGATATATGAACTTTGTCGCAGCTGCGATCGGCGCAATTTATTTTATCAATCGCACATTTTGAAATATCATTTTCGTGTACTTTGAATGACGCGTTTGCTCTTTAAGCCAAAAATTATTTTATTTTGAACTTTTAGACACTTTTCGTATAATTTAGAAATGTATGTACCTAAGCCAGATTCGAGCTAAGAGCCAAATTAGGGAAAACCTTGCAAAATTGGTTAAGTTTGGGAGTGGCAACATATTATTTTCAGATTATGAAGAATGAAACTGGGATAGAGTGCTTTTGAAAGAATGAACATTCCTCTATGCTTAAAAAATAAGGCACACGACCAATGCGTACTGCCAGCTATGACGTATGGATGTGAAACGTGGATGCTAAGTTCAAAAATGTCACATAAGATGCAGTGCACACAGAGAAGCATGGAAAGATGTATCCTTGGTATAACAAGAAGATATCGTAAGAGGAACACATGGGTAAAAAGACATAAGGATACAAGGATGGCAGATGGACACGAGAAATACTGGAATGGTATCCGAGAGGATGTGAAAGAAAGCAAGGTAGACCGAGTGGAACACATGGGTAAAAAGACACAAGGATACAAGGATGGCAGATGGACACGAGAAATACTGGAATGGTATCCGAGAGGATGTGAAAGAAAGCAAGGTAGACCGAGTGGAAGATGGGCTGATGAATTGAGAAAAATGTGTGGATGGTCAAGTGGATGCACATTGCTCAAGATAGACAGAAACGGAAGATTGGAGATCATCCAGCAATCTGACAGTTAACTTAATATCTGAAAGCTCTTGTATATTCATGAAGTTATGGAAATAGGATTAATTTTGAATTTGTGTAAATTGTGTGACAACGTTGTGTTTTACGTAAAACTTTGGATGACAGCGAGTGTCGCAGGTTTTCATACAAAGAGCCGCATGCGGCTCCGTAGCCGCCGGTTCCCCACCGCCGATCCAAGCAAAGCATTCATTAATTCATTGTCAATTTTTTGTTCCGACAATAATCAACAACGATTGATTCCGAATGCAACTGAAGAACGTCAACGAAAAGTTCACACGATAGTGGATCCGATTGAAGCTCGGTGTATATTTGAGCTGATCGGTACAAGCGTGTGTCATTTTCGCAATTATTGAATCTGATGCTCTTGAATGTCACCAGATAACGATAAATTGAGGAATTGAAGATCGTGACTGCATATAAATGGTAGAAACACCGCAACGGAACGAGAAGCGTGTCGCCGTTGACCTTTTTTCGTTGTAATTATTTAATTTTAATTTTTTTTTTATTATTATTCGTCGTGGTTACCGAATGTGCGTTTGACGGGAATTAATCAATATGGTCACGTTGACGAGCAAACGGCACAATATAAAATCGGCTATAGATTATAGTGTGTTCGTGAACTGTGGCTCGCGTTCGATGGTGTTGCCAATTAGTCACCAGTCGCCATACTTGACGCCGTATATACATCGTGTGACCCCTGCTTTTAAACTCTCATCTTTCATACAGCCTTGTGCAGTGATGTTATACGGGTGCTAATTGATTGTACGACAAATTCTCCAGTTTCACTTTTATCAAAAAAAAAAAAAAATTGTTTAGTGTAAAAAAATATTTTGTACGTGAGACTTTCCAATCTCAATGTTCGACACTTGTATCTATTATAAATACGTGAAAGTCAATACAACTTTTTTTTACTTTACGCAATACGAATTTATCTAATAGTTGATATTTTGATATCGGTGTTCATTTATTTATTTATTTATTACTAGCTTTATTACCCGGCTTTGCCCGGGGTGTAATTAATATAATGTAATATAGTGTTTGTTTAGTAAATTGTTTAGTAAAAAAATATTGATGTCATAGCGTTACTATACTCCCTAAAAGCAATGCCGGCCCCTTACCACCCCCCAGACCTCCCTCAAGCCCCAGCGGCCCCTTTTTTAGGCTTCTTAAAAGCTATGCCAGCTCCTTACCACCCCCCAGATCCCCCTCCTATCCCGGCGGCCCCTTTTTTGGACTCCCGAAAAGCAATGCCGGCCCCTTACCAACCCCTAAATCCTCCTTCTTACCCCGGCGGTCCCTTTTTTGGACTCCCGAAAAGCAATGCCGGCCCCTTACCACCCCCCAGACCCCCCTCCTGCCCCGGCTAGTAGCTAAAATTATGTTTAATGAATTCTGCACGCAAAATGTATGTAGTCACAGTAGATGATCATATTGTAGAGATAAATAAAACGAAGAATGAAACTAGGGTGGAGTGCTTTTGGAAGAATGAACAAATATTAAATATACACTTGTCTATTGAGGTTTTGATCAATTTGATTCAATTTACCTTATCATATGTAACTATATAATATTCTGCAGTTCTGGTGTAATGAATTATGTTTTATAAAAAAAAAAAGTTAAGATATGCCGTTTAATCTTTAATCCGATGATTTTATCGACGGATTAATTTATTGATGAAATGTTATTACTAATTTTTGAATATTTAATTTTAAGTAGGTACTCTCGGTGATTTTCAGAATTGCATCAATAAAAAAAATTAATAATCTAAATTTAATCTAATGGTATTCCTTATCGCATTAACATATCTTGAGTATGTCATTTCAATATTTCATAAAATTAATAAGTTTTTTTGCATAAATTAGTAATTTATGAATAAGAGTAGTTATACTATGAAGGATATGTATGTATGATAGATCGTGTTAGTTATTTTTGCTTAGAAATATTTTTCACTGATACTTTCGCCTGTTTAAATTAATTAATTTAATATGAAAAGACTGCGATATGTGTATAGGTATATTATTAAATTTATAAAAACATGGCTGTTTTAATTGTACCAAGTTGCAGTTTATGAACTGGAATAAATAAATTTGAGGCCATTTTCATAAGAATTGAAATATGTAGGTAAGCTTTGTGTTTATCGACAAGTAGACCTTCCAAAATATGGTCGTAAATTGATATTTTCATTGTTTAACATAGCGGTTCGCATTGAATAATCGCATTTCATAGTGCAACGTGGTATTTGAGCCGGGTGGCAAAGGTAAAATGGTTTTGATGTCACGCCGCGAGATTGTCAAGAACCATATTAATAAGCCGTTCATTCGCGAAGGCTTGCTCAATAAATTCGCGTCAATAGCGAAAACACCGATTAATATTGTATCCTCGCACATACATACACCGAAAGAGATACGCCACACATTGGTATTGGTAGATTAGAACATCAGCTTCGGGGAAAAAAAAAAAACAACTATATACATATGTAGGTATGACATCAGAGTTCGTTGTGTTTATATTGTTAATGTAATTTTTTCCGACCACTGTCCGAATGTCCGGTTGTAAAGTGAGACGTTTTTAATGGGGAGACTGTATGTATGTGCGAACCTGCGGTTAATAAGTTGAACCTGTCTTGACGTTAGCTGGTCACTGACATCGTTGGTATCAACGCGTGCCATATGTTAAAAGTTGTGCTAAAGAGCTTTCAGCGTGGAGCTTTCGCGGTTAACCCTAACTCGCTGCCGCTTATGCACATTTAATGGTCGACGTGAAATATATGTAATAAGTTGAATAAGTAACCTTTCGATATATTTAGTACGATTTAACAAGAAAATGAGTCGCCTAGTTCCAAATCCCGATAAGTCCACAATATATAAAAAAAAAACGAGGATAAAATATTTTCTGGTTCTAAGAATGTTTTCAAACGATGCCTTATACTTGAATTATTCCAAATACCGCCAAGTGCGCCGTAAAAAAATATTGAAAATCAGCGTTAGTTCCAAAAACTGACAATTGCACTATGATAAAAGCTGATAAAAGCCATATTTAGAAACAAACAACGATAAGTCCACGTTTCTAATCTCAATATTTTGTTTAATATCAACAAAATTAAGTTTAAATGAGCTTAAACGCCATCAAGCAAATAAGTCTGTAGCAGAAAAACCGCGTTTGCGAACAAGTGAGTTTTATGGACTTATCGGGATTTGGAACTAGGCGTCTCAAATGTTGATATGGCGAATCGGCGATGCTAGTCTGTAATTGATTTAAAATGCAGTGTTATTAAAACGTTTCAATAATATTACATTTAATACCTTTGACATCATATCGATGGGTTAGTGCACAGATATTGTATGTTCAGTTTTGTTTTAAAATATTGCAAGTGACACAAAGCACAAAAGATTTTGATTATTTGGCATTTATAAATAAAAATTTGATATATAAATATTTTTAATGAATTGGGCAAAAAAAATCTTTAAAATTAGATTAAATTATATTTACCAGTTTAACAAAAACATGTCTTTTTGAGAGATTATACAAATAAAGTCAGGGAAAGTCCTATAAATGATTTAGTTTTTAGAAGAGTATAGATTTCATTGTTTATGAATTTGTGGATTGTATTGATTAATAGGGCTGAACGGGTTGGGATTAATCAAAAGTTTAAGGGGATAATATGGGACGCAATGGACATGTTATATATTTGAATAAGGCAATATCGTCTCAAATATACTATTTGGACATACAATACTTTTTACATATAAAGGTTTGATGCAGATGAACGTTTTGTGTGTGATAACTCAATTTTGGTAAAAACTGGACAATATCTGTGCACTAACCCTTCGATATATTCAGTATTTCTTAATAATTTTTTTATTTTTATTCAAATATTTTCACCTCACGAAAACCGACTCTCTTCTAAGAGACGCAAAATAGTGTTTTGCATAGTTTTAATGTTAAATAATACTAAGTATTAATTTTGATGCTAGGTGCGCGTTCGGTGAAGTTAAGTTAGGTAGGGTTAGATTGCACTAAATCATTAAAAGGTCTATCTGATTTACATATGTAATTATATAATTTTTATTGAACCTCACCCTACCTAACCTAACCTAACCTAACGTTTGTCAATGTTCTATTTTATCGATTGTGTGCCTATATATGATAGAAAAGTATTTCGCCCCAATAAGTAATGATGATGATGTGATAATCACACTGTAGAGATAGTTGATAGTTATTTATACCTAGGACAAAGAAGAAATAAAACGAAGTTTGAAGTGCTTTTGGGTGAATGAACATTGTTTTTAAATCCAACATTCCGCTATGCTTAAAATATAAGGCATACGACCAATGCGTACTGCCATGAAACGTGGATGCTAAATTCAAGACTGTTACGCAAGATCCAGTGCACACAGAGAAGTATAGAAATATGTACGCTCGGTATAACGAGATGAGATCGTAAGTGGAATACATGGGTAAGATTCATGACCAAAGTGAACGTTTAAAAAAGTTGAATACGCACCGAGCGATATAACAACAGTTGAACTGACGAATCGTTCAAGTGGGCCAAAATAATCACACCGTTGTGAAATATTTAAATTTGTATCATTTATGTACATTTAGGGTATTTTAACTTTTTCATATTAAGTGTACGTAAGATCCAGTGCACACAAAGAAGCATGGAAAGATGTATGCTTGATGTAACAAGAAGAGATCGTAAGAGGAATACATGGGTAAGAAGTATGACCGAAGTGGCAGATACCTATAGCAGAACGTGTGAAAATTTTTGAGTGAATGGATGGCATTCCGCTATGCCTAAAATATAAGGCATACGACCAATGTGTACTGCCATGAAACGTGGATGCTAAATTCAAGAATGTTACGCAAGATCCAGTGCACACAGAGAAGCATAGAAAGATGTATGCTCGGTACAACAAGTAGAGATCGTAAAAGGAATACATGAGTAAGAATCATGACCCACGGGGCAGATATAGCGGAACGTTTAAAAATGTTGAAGATGGCAGATGGACGCGACAAATACTGGAATGGTATCCGAGAGGATGTGAAAGAAAGCAAGGTAGACCGAGTGGACGATGGGCTGATGAATTGAGAAGAATGTGTGAAGACGTCCCCAGTCAAATGTTTTTAAAACCTATGCATATTTTTGTGTTAAAAAGCACATTGCACCACTTTGTGAATATTTTCACAAAGACTTTCACGGAGGTCCTGCAAACGATTTTCAAACCTCCCCAACGAAGATTTTATTTAACCTTAAACACGTCGACTTTACAAGCTATCATATTAACAGTGACATTTACGTCCTTATTGGCGTTCGATTTACGACAATCGATGCTACTCCTTTCGATAATAATTATTGTTTACAGTCGTGTTAAACGGTACACTACCGAAAATCAAAATTCGATCTTCATTCTGTATTGAGGTATGTATAGGTACCTATCTGTCGATGTAATTTTTTATTCCCACATACATACATACATAACGGGGAGCGAGCTGCTATCTGTCTGCGAAGATCCACTTGAAAATTGAACGCTGAACCGGTGGCATTCCTTCATGCACTTCAGACGCAGCGAGCGCACAATGAATTAGATAATGGTGTGCCGCAAACCACTGCACTGCACTGCACAAAAGTGCATATTAAGGTGAACCTGCCCTCTCGACCCGAACGTGCGACACCTGTGGGAACAAATGGATAATCCGAGCTAGAGTTTTCCCCCCTGCTTTTAAAGCCTAACCCATAAATCACGACCCGGCCTTATGCCGTTGGAGGTCCCTGGCTGTTTAACTACCGACTACCACCAGGGATTTGCACCATCACTCGTGATCTATTAGTCACTTAAACTGTGCACAATGTATCACTCGCAAGAAACGGCTCCAAGTGCGGAATGTTTGCAAAGTGACGCAACCCCATTAGACGCTGTGAGGAGGATCAGTCGTGTGGCTGACGGTTAAATAAATAATTAATATTGCGTCGAAAAAATTATAGACTACCGGCTGATTTAAGTGATTTTCTAAACTGCCAACACTCAATCTGCTTTGAATTAATCTGTCATTAGTCAGAGTCATCGAAGCAAGTCAGTCATACGGAAGACACATTCTATCGCAGTCAAGTACCTACCCTAAGAGCGATATTACATTGAGCAACAAAACCAGCACCAGATTTTTTTTGGCGGTGGCGAGCATCTTATTACATTGCACCACTTTTCAAGCTACCAAGCTACCTGCTCATCTCATAATCTTCATACAAAAAAAAAAAAAATACTATACGAAACTAGGTACTCTATGTAGACGTAGAAAATATATAAAATTCAACCTCTCGTATTTATTTCTGAATTTCATTGTTTTCAAAACAATTGCGTTGACGTTGCGTTGTGTTGACAATTGAGTACGACGATGCAAAAAAAAGGTCAGAAAAAGGGTTTTGGTGAAGATTTTTTTCGGCGAACATTGACCAGAATCGCATCGTCTAATACATCGTAATACTTACCATTGGAACCTGTATATCTATCTGGTCGCCGAGGTTCAAAAAAAACCTGGTGTTCCGTTTTGTTGCTGAATGTAATATCAACCTAAGGCTGATATTACATTCTGTCTACGTAGAGTACCTAGTTTCGTATAGTATTTTTTTTTGTATGAAGATTATGAGATGAGCAGGTAGCTTGGTAGCTTGAAAAGTGGTGCAATGTAATAAGATGCTCGCCACCGCCAAAAAAAATCTGGTGCTGGTTTTGTTGCTCAATGTAATATCGCTCTAAATGTATAAGATGTGCAGGATCATAAGGAGGATCAGTACAAAGTTTGGTCGCTGATAGATAATTAATTATAAGTATTTTAAAGTAATAAAAAATCACAATCAATAGAAAAAATATCTGACTATTGATTTCAATACTCAATTTGAGCACAGCGATAGTATATTTTGAGTTATGAACCGCAAAAACCCAAAAAAATGGATATTTTTTACAAATATCTCATAAACAAGAGCATATTAACAAAAATCATTATCGGATTTGAATTCAGTAGGTCAAACCTAGTAAAGATTGACTAATCTCCGCTCTGGGTTTTACAAAACGTGATTTTTTGTTGCTCAGTGTGATTAACGGAAGACATTTGAGCCATTTAAGATTCGCTGACGATATATGTACATAGTAATAGTTGCATGTGACTCAGTAGATTAACAGAATTAAGCAACGAAAGTATGATAGCTTAAAAATTAATTTTAATAAAACAAAAATTTTGTTTAATGAATTTTACACGCAAGCGTAGTCACGGTATATAATAATATTGTAGTGATAGTTGATAGTTATTTGTACCTAGGGCAATTGGTAAATATGACTGGATGTAAATAAGAACAAATGAAACTAGGATGGAATGCTTGGAATGAATAAGGCATACGACCAATGCGTACTGCCAGTTATGACGTATGGATGTGAAACGTGGATGCTTAATTCAATAATGTTACGCAAGATCCAGTGCACACAGTGAAGCATGGAAAGATGTATGCTCGGTATAACGTGGTGAGATCGTAAGCAGTGCTCGAAATGGAATTTTTTTAAGAATGGCAGCGCTCGATAATTTTCAAAAAATATCAAACGACCTTTTTTTTTTAACTATGTATATGTATGTAGATATACATACATATGTATATATTTATCGAAATGCAAAATCTTACCGAGATTAATACCGTTTAATGTCTGTAAGTCAACTTCAACAGGTAGATCTGAAAATGGTCTTTGATTTTTTACTATTCTATACACTGTTCTGAAAACTCTTTCAGTGGTTAAAATATGAGCATTCTGACTGTTTTGTACAAATTTATCGATTTCATTATTATCGGCAATAATTATTGAAAGAGCACGGAAATTTTGTTTTTTACGAAAGGGAGGCTAAATTTACAGATTTCACGAAAGGGTACTCTACGTTTTCAAATTTCACGAAGGGGAACGCCCGCTGAATTCGAGCACCGATCGTAAGAGGAATACATGGGTAAGAAGTATGACCAAAGTGGCAAATATAGCGGAACCTGTGAAAAAGTTGGTGTGGACACATAACGAGAAGAACGGATGACAGATGGACGCGAGAAATACTGGAATGGTATGCGAGAGGATGTGAAAGAAAGCAAGGTAGTAATGGAAGAGGATTGGGAAGGCTTTCATCCAGCAGTGGATGGTGAACGGCTAAAAATGATGATGACTCAAACAATGTGAGACCGTATAAGTAATGAATAATCACGTAGATATAAAATAATTCAAAATAATTTTGGAACGCTATTATGAAAGTGTCATATTTTTTGTAAGGAGATGAATCAAAGTCGCGATATAAATTATATGCCAAATTATTGCAAAAACTATCTCATTTATTATTTAATAATATTGTGGAGGAAGCTTTTGGCACATTTATGCCATTTTGCCTTTTTTCAAACGAGTCTAAATTTTGTACCTACCTACTGTATGTATATGGTTTCGTTTCATACTAAATAAAAGTAAATGCTTAAAATACACAATCTGAGAGTTATATTAAGTAAAAGTATTTTTGTTTTGGAACTTGGGCACTAAAGCTATTTGTACATTACATAATATGTAGCAGCTACACTTGTTTTTATCAGTGTGTTGTTCGAGTGATATTTTGATATGATTGAGCGATTTTTTAACAGTGTGTTGTAAGCGAGGGGTTGTTTGTGTTCGATCGTAAAATTCGATATCGGCCCGTTCGAAATATCAACGTAAAATTCGAAATGAAAGGCCGCCGTTCACAAACTCAATTCATAACGACAATTTATCGACTAATAATATTTAATTTTGGCCGCAATAAAACGAGAATTTACGGCGGTTTTTATTGGTGGCCGAACCCGCCTATATATATGTTAATCAAGCGAAAAACTGCCGGTTGACAGAGCATTGTCGTGTTGGCCAAAGAAAACGACCCATCAAATATCGAAAAGCAAGGGGACTTCTGCTCGTTACGTTAACCAATAAACAAATAAAATTTCACCGATATATGAGCATTTTTTTTTTATTATTTATTTTATACTTTATTCAGGATCGTAGCCGCTTTCAATAAAAATCAGATTACTACTGTTTATAGGCGAGAAGTCTTGTAAGTAAATATTTATCGGCGTCGTCGCTCGGACCAGTTGAAATGCTGTATTAAACGGTCGTAAACAACGTCTTAAAAACTGGAGGCAATCTCAAGTGATCAAGATTAGGTTTTACGATCTCTAAAACGTAATGTCGTAAATAATAAAGTGTCTTGTCGGCATTATGCGAGCGCAATATCCTTACATAATGCTATGCGTACGCTATTTCTACTTGTTGGTACCAACTGGGAGCAATTTGTTTAGTATTGTACATACATATGTATGTAGGTACAATTCAAAGAATCCGCTTTAACGGAACTGAAATTATCTCGTTAGGGATGTTGTTTATACGCCAGTAATGTTTATGTATAATAAAACCAAATGAGGTAAAAAGCTATGATTTATTCGACACTCGAAGAAATTTCCTAATTTTTAAATCTATTGTACATATCTACATATGTATGTACATACTACTGAAGAAAGTATTAGGTACATACTTTATAAATCTGAAAATCCTCTTATTACTGAAAAGTTGTATTTATATGTATTTGGTAAATATGCTAAGAGTTTGATACTTTTTGATTTAGAATTTCAGTATATGTATATGTATACGATTTTCTGGAAAATTTGAGACACAATTAACAGTGAGCACAATATTGCTTATCATTTAATATTTTGATTACAATAAATTACATACAAATCCAGAAAACATGCATTTGATCCATTGCTCCCCCCTAGATCTGTCAGAAATCCTCCATTGTTTCATTTGAATCTGTGTTCTACTAATTGTAACATATTGATCCTTTTCTCTATTCTTTGCCCTCCTTCAGATTGTCTTTAATCAAGCTCCTTTCCAGCCCTATCTCCTTCGTAAGTTCCTCCCATATTATAAATCATGTACTAAATAGCGAAATGTGTCATTTTGGGTTTGGATTTGGGTTTTTGTCCTACTCGCGCGTTCAACTCTTTACGTTGTTACTTAAATACATATGTATTTATATCCTTTTATATGCACATATAAATAGTTCATAATTATTTATACCTAGGACAATCGGCGAATATGACTGGTTGTAAAGAAGAAGAAATAAAACTAGGATGGAGTGCTTTTGAAAGAATGAACATTGTTTTTAAATCCAACATTCGGCTAAGCTTAAAAAAGAAGGCATACGACCAATGCGCACTGCCAGTTATGACGTATGGATGTGAAACGTGGATGCTAAATTCGAGAATGTTACGCAAGATCCAGTTCACACAAATAAGCGTGGAAAGATGTATGTTCGGTGGGTATGACGAGATGAGATCGCAAGAGGAATACATGGGTAAGAAGCATGACCAAAGTGACACAGAGCGAGAAGAATGGATGGCAGATCCAGGCCTTCATCCAGCAGTGGATGGTGAACGGCTGAAAATGATGATGAATTTATAATTAACGAAAACAAGCAGCTGGGATAAACCTTCTTTTAACATTTCAAATTTCGGTGACCTACAGTTCGGGAACCGCTGCACTAGAGTATTGTCACGCGTCCATTTTGATTGAAGATCAAAACCGACACGCAACAATTGCACATATTCGAATCCAACGAACGATTCGTGAAAATAAAACCAATAAGAAGCGGAAGATGAAGAAGAAGAAGCGAAATAACAAAAATAAATAATAAAAAAAAAAAAAGATAAATCATAGTAGGGAAACAGGGTCAACAGTTGTAATGGTGAGGTTGTCATACGGCGGTAAAATATGAGCGGTGGATCGGTCGCTAGCGGTGGGGGCTCTGGTCTCGTGTTACCATGAGATCATCGCAGCCAATCAATGGTAAATAAATTAAGCGACATCGGAACCAGTTAGGCGATCTGATCACTCCGGTCAAGTGTTCATGTTTATGGCCGACAGTGTGGTATCCTAATATCAGACGCGCTCCACGGGTCAGAGTTTATAGACGTCTAGGGGACTGCGGGGCGTCTAACCTGACCCACCTGCCTCCTTCTATCCCAACACTGTGCTCGCCAACTTTGTACCTATTATACTTATAGAATTGTACAAACGTCGCTAGTAGAACTATTTCAAAGATTCCCATCGAAAATTCCCCG
This sequence comes from Parapsyche elsis, assembly GCA_022651745.1. Classification (NCBI taxonomy): domain Eukaryota; kingdom Metazoa; phylum Arthropoda; class Insecta; order Trichoptera; family Hydropsychidae; genus Parapsyche; species Parapsyche elsis. The sequence continues at coordinate 846,516 of JAGVSN010000016.1, forward strand.
CTCGATGATTTGTTTCGTCTTCAAAGTCGAGTTTGGTCGTATTTCAATGGTTTCGAAGATGTCCGATTGGATTAAATGAAATTTCATACTTGATTTTCTGTCTTTTTGCATGTCTCAAGGTTCGATGTACTCTCCCACTAAGTTTCAACTGTGGTAGAAGCATATAACTACTACTACTTGGTACACTCAGAACTCGGTATATCGAGTCGAGTATTAGATTCGTCGATGTCGACTTAAGTTTCTGAATTCAGTAGTCAGACTGGTGAGCTTTGAAGTTGTCCACGTTTGTCCACGAATATAATTTAATTATAAAAAATGTGAGAGTAAATAGAAATAGGAGGAGCATCTTGTACACAGGTGTTTTGGAATATAATAGACTGCCGGATGGAATTAGAAGTTCCAAAACTGTTGATTGCTGGCAGTCTTATAAAAACATCTCTGTATACGTGCTTAGTTAAGGTGATTATGTAATTAGCTTTAGCAATTATATTATGTATATAAATAAAAGCTAATTCAGTCACGTTTTAATATGTTCAAATATTGATTGATTTCTCTGATAAATAGTTCTCACTTTTTAAATTAAATTAGATTCTTTGTATTTTTGTATGAATATTCATATTTCTATTGTCTCAATAATTGAAGTTTGAAATGGTAAATTTATTCCGTCGATAGTTTTCTTGATGTATTCTTTCGGAAGAATCAAATAACGTTGACTTTTTTTATCAATTGTGGACAAACTCAGCAATTGATAGTCAAATAAAAAAAATAGTAAAACTCGAAAATTTTATTTGCTGAAACGTTATACATATCGCACACATATGTACATCAAAACAGTATCAACTCAAAAATTAAGATTTTTTAGTCGATCATTTATTCAGATTATACAAACGAACTGCATGAACGAACAAAACAAAATGAAATGTTTCAATCTGAACTCTCTTTAATATGTTTTTTTTTTTCACAAAAAAAAAAACAAAAAAACAGTATCACTGAAAAGTTTTTCATCATTCCCGAAAAAAGTGTTTTTTTGAGTGGATACTGTTTAGATCTACATAGGTGTGCGATATATGTAATATACCCAAAACGTACTTATAATCAATAGAACTATTCTATATATTTTGAATTGTTTTATGGATATACATACATATAATTGATTGGAACAATAATCATGTCGCCAGAATACTCCGATTAAGGCATGTCTTAAGGTTCCATATAATCTTTCTGAAAGATTCAAGCTTATAAAATCAACCTACATATGTGTGTATGTGCGTAGGTACATAAATTAAGCTACGCAAAAATTTTATTTCAATACGTTAATAATAATTTAATCGCGTACAATTTTATGGTTAGCATTTAAGTAGAATATTATAATTTTTCATACAATTATATATTAAATGAGTTATTTATTGAAGTATTTGAGTGTATGTCGACACTCAATACGCAAATTTTTTTTTTTTTTGCAATTTATGCTGTGAAATTTTAACATTGAACGTTCCTAAAATTATCATTTACGGAATTCTTTCCACAAAATAAATAATTAGCGATAATAGCTGTAAATTCTTTTCGGGAAATTACGGATAGAAAGTGCCGTTAATGCGATTCGGATGACTTACAGTAACTAGTGGTTGTTGCTTATCATAATATTGTAATAAAATCGCAGAGATATTAAAATTCGTTAAAAACATGTTTAGTACTGAATATTGCATTAGAAAATAATACATCTAGGCATTCGATGTTTTTTTTAGCCAGATTGTCCAATTTTATAATACCAATACTATGTACACATATACAAATTTTGTATGTATGTAAGTGATATAATGTGAAAGTGTTGAAACACGGTAAATCTGATATATTTAAAATAAATCTTCACATTTATATAAGAAGCTTCGTTTATTGTATAATACATAGTACAGCGAGTGCGACAATGTCCAATAAATATTTATTTTCACTAGACGCCATTGTTGTTGTGTCGTTTGTATTCCCGAAATTTATATTTATAACGCGTGTATAATAATACCCGAGATAAAATAAAGTAAAAATAGAAAATGGAAATAAAAGGCGTGAGAAAACGGCACGTTATCACTCGTTAAATACGTACCCGTACATAAATAATACTACCGGGGCACACGGAAAGAACCCAGGGTACCGAAAGTCGGCCACATTGAAATTTTTTTGAATACAAATTATGTGACAAGAGGTCCGATGGATATAAAACGCGATAGAAAAAAAAAATAAACGTAGTTGTACGTACCAGTTGTTGTTACGTTGTACGAGACATAAGTCACACGAGTGGTTCTTTGAAATAACACTAGTGAAAGAGACCTCTCGGATAGGGGACTGTGTGTACAAACATTCCACGAATACTCGACATCGAGCACCGGATCGTTTTGACCTCTTATCAAATCGTGGATTATTATGGACAAGTGTAAAGATCCAGAGAGAGCATTCTTTCGGTTTTTTGTTTCTATCGCTCCTCTATGGCGATCGTGGTGTTCCAGTGACATTATTTTGTACACTGAGAAAAAAGTACAACGAATGAGTAGCATTCTTCAAAGAGAATGCAACCGTTAAATATACACATTTATATGTGCTTGTTCGTTCACTGTATATGTTACAGCGATAGTATATTTAAAGTGAAAATATATTTTCACTGGCATTTCGGTGAAATCATATCCAAGCACATTTTCACCAGTAGGTATATTATAACAGATATATATATTTTAGCAGATACTCACTGGTGAAATTATATTCGTTTCCGAACTGTCATTAAAACTAAATTTGACAGTTGTGAAATGACCAATCAAATCATATAATATGCTGAAATATTCAATCCTAGTTATTTTCTCGCTTCTTCTTCTTATCGTGCTGTGCCCATGTTTAGGCGTAGTACTGGTTAGTACTAATCATAGTTTACAATGAGTCTTTTTCGATTTTATAACAATTAACTTATAATGTTCGGTTTAAAAAGAAAAGAGCACGTGTTGCTACCCTTACAAGATAATGCGAGTAAAACTTTACAAAAAAATGGTAGGACATTTCACGCGCTTACAATGAATTAAAGTTTCAATGAGTCTCTGTTGATTATGACTATTTATATATTATTAAATATTTTGGTAAATAATTCTTATCTAGTTTAAAAATACTAACATGCACACTTTTAAGGTTTCATTCACATTCATCCAATTCAATTTACTCATCATCTATCTTATACTAGTTATCTATTGACATTTAAAATACTCCGCATAGCTCTATTTTGTAGTTTTTGCAACCTATCTTTAATTACCCTATTTACTAAATTAAGAAATGAACCACATAATATAAAATGAGGAATTGTCAGTGGTAATCACGTTATTCAATATATACAAATCCACCCAGACAACGCTGGGTAATATAACTTTTAGAAAAAGTATTACCTATAGATATTAGGTATAAAAAAGCGGTTGAAAAAGAGTCAATTTCAGTTTTTGATTGTCACGTGAATAGCATTCGTTAATATCAAAGTTGATCGATCTTTCATGGAGTTATTTATAAATTTTATACTAAGCGTGTGTTGAAGATTATTTATATAAAAAAATATATATACAATATTATATGATTAGTCCAAAACCCATTTTTTCTCTCATTCGAGTGCAAAATACTTCTCATTTTTTTATAATTTACGACCGAGACGTGATGTAAGTTTCTTTCAAAGCCAAAATGTCAATACAATAAATTATTTACAATGCGTTCGAGCGCGCGCGCGCGATATAAAACGATAGATACCAACGTGTATAAAAATTAAGTTTTTATTTAATAAGGCCGAAAGCGAAGAGTATTCACGCGTATATAAAAAAAAAAATATATATATATCATGTTAATTGCTGATTTACGATACGGATAATTTATCGTGTTGGCATTTCGCCATGTAGGAAAAATCGACTGTGACGAATTAAATCGTTAAGCTCTCTCGAGCGATTTTTTAAACAATTTTCCAATCACACCTTTGATTCATATCCGAATATTATTCTCTGCGCTATTTATATGCGCTTTAAAAAGTGGAAGCACCCACTTTGGTACTTCCTAGACGAAAATCGTCCAGGTCGAATTCGATCTAGGTAATAATTCTGTAATCTGATACCCCAAGAAGCGCTCGCGTCGCAAGATTCTTCATAGAAAATTAATATTTCAATAGTGCACCTGTGCTTTAATCGTATGCAAATGTGTGAGATTCTTAAGCGTCTGCTTACATAAAAAAAATATAAAAAAACTGTATAAAAATCTCGTAAAAACCGGAGGTTGAACTAAATTTCGGAAGATAGTCATTTTTATTATTTTCATTTGGTATTCGATATGTTGAGCTTTTGTCAAACAATTAACAGTTGTTATTTTGCGGAAAAAATTCATACATAAAGATGATCTCATTGATCTAAGCAACGATCGAGCCCAATTTATTACCATAAACATACGCAGACTTGTGTTTATTTGGTCAGTAAATATATCTCATTAATGGTCAAAATTTATATTAGATGGTTGACTATTTGAAATGGATTGTCAGTTTCAAATTTTTCAAATTAAAAGTTGCAATAAACACAAAAGAAATGTGTCGAGCGTTCCTGACAGACTGACTTAAGACTTGAATACATAAATATGTAGATCGTTCCAGACAAACAGACTTATGATTTTTATAATACTTAATAGGTAGGTATAGTATAGCACATTGACCTTTTATTATTTTACTAACTGCTTGCTTAAAAAATAAATAGCAAAGACATTGATGGCTATTACATAAATTGAATACAGAAAATCGAGAATTATAGTCTTTGAATGTCTAAAGAAAATAGCTAGAAATCTAATTAGCGTTAAAATTGTAATAAAATATAAAAGCGATGCCTCGAGATTGTGAAATTGTGCACTTTAACTTTTGAATTCCCAAAGAACACAGTGAAAATATTTTACTACGCACATTAAAGCTCGTCATCTTACATAATGAAAGCGATTAATTTGCATATAAAACAATTAAAAAACCCCAAAGAGACACGGCTCGTATCGAAAAGTCGGTGCAGAAATAAAATTTCAATATTAATACGGATAATAAAGATGCCTCTGCGATGGGAATTAATGTCATAATTTTCGCTCACGATAATAAACACTAATTTGAAACGTTCCTACTGTGTTTATTCTAATGTCCGAACGTCCATTTTTACGGTGCGACATTAAAAGTCAAAATTAATCATTACCAACTATGTATGTACACATACACACAACAACGAGAAGATACCATTATCATCAGGAAGATATTATCTTACGCTAATTTTACAACACTATCTTGTGGCGACGCGTCATCTCTAATTTTCAAATCGTACATGGAAAAAAAAGGACGAATTACTAGCATTCCCACACAGATAATATCATACGTGAATTTTACGACACTCTTGGAGTTTTTCCTCGAGTGGATGAAATTCGATCGAGTTATTTGAAGAATTCGAAATTTGGAATTCTCGCGCGCGCATCACCGTTAAATAAATTCTCTGGATTGTCGGGGCACGTTCTCTGAAATGTACACAAGATTGGGGGTGTTAGCCCCATTCGAGCTGAGGTACGATGAACGTCGAATGGGGTCCACATAAAGTGTTGCTGCTGCCCAGTTCGAGGAATCGATCTCGAATGACCAAAAAAAAAAAAAAAAAAGGAATAATAAAAGTAAACGGATCGATATCGATTCCAGTTGTGTGTTTGCGCTTTGAACGTTTCGTCTAATTAAGCGCTTCATATGCAACGCGGTGAGCTTTCTCGTTTGCGTCTAATTTGTGTATCTGTACCTACATACTTACCGAAGTTGGCTCCCACGTGGTGTAAAAGCTCACTTACTTAAATTCGATTACCGCGTTTCAACTTTGACTTTACCACTTTTATTGTACAAAATGATTCGCAGTTTGTCCAACATCATCATGGATTCGATAGCACTCTAGTTAATCCAATTATATTATTATGTAAAAATTGAGGATTTATATTTAAGTTAGATAATAATATGTTACCGTCATATTTTAGTAAATTTTTTGTGAAATGAAATAAGTATAATTTAAGGAATAAAAATAATTTAATTTAAAAAAATGTTAGAGTAAATAGAAATAGTAAGGAGAAGCATCTTGTACAGAGGTGTTTTGGAATATAATAGACTGCCGGATGGAATTAGAAGTTCCAAAACTATTGATGAATTCCTGGCAGTCTTAAAAAAAACATCTCCGTATAGTTGCATAGTTATGGATTATGTAATTAGCTTCAGCTACTATCTATCTATCTATATCTACATATGTATATATAAAAATCAATGTCTGTCTGTTTGTCTGTTTGTCTCTTATAGGCTCCTAAACCACTCAACCGATCGCGATGAAACTTTCAGGATTGTGATCATGAAAAAAAATCTGGAAAAAACGGGAACGGGAACGGGATCGGGAATGGGAACGGGATCTGGAACGGGAACGGGAACGGTAACGGGAACGGGAACGGGATCGGGAACGGCCCTGCCGGGTCAGCTAGTATTATATAAATAAATAAATAAAATATATACCTACATACATACATACATACATATGTAGTGTTGTCTGAATACTTTGATTTAATTGATATTCCTAAGAATCTTTCTCCTTTAGATTCTGAAAAGTTCATGAAATCATTTCACAAGATAAAGGTCGTTTTTTTTAATTGTCTAATCAAAAACTACACTTAAAGTCGTATCATAATTAATGCCTCTTATATGTATATATTTGTCAAACCGCATTTTATATTTTTAATGAAATAGGTTATTGTCGTATTGAGTAGGTATTGTGCGTAATAAAGTAGGTACAATAACTAAGGTTACGATTTTAACTATGCGCTTTGATGTTTCAACAAACGTTGGTCAAACTAGCAAACAGATGTTAGCACTTTATATACATATATGTAGACAAACATATAAATCAGTTTATTTCAGACATACATAGGTTGGTATATATAACATTATATTGTGTTGCTCAAAAATAAAGGGAAAAGTATCAAAAATCAATCATATTAGCGTGGGAAATTCTACTGAAACATTTTCTAATCGATTTTATATTAAATTTTGATGAGAACAGTTTCGATAGGTACCTACGTGTAGAATTTTTGAATATTGGACCAAGTTAACTAAGAGCTTTTCTTTGCAGGATTTTTTTTAAATTAGCGCTGAATGTTAAGCGTTTGGAATTTGAGAGATTCGTAAAGGTACAAGATACAAGATACTCTCGTGTACCTTTTTGGATTTTCGTGTGCCAATTTAGCAAATATCCAATAAAAGCTCGCAGCTTATCGATCCGGCTCAGATTTGGCGACGCGTTCTGAAAAACAAGAGCGTCCGTCGTCGTTCGGAAACGGCTCAAAAACGACAATAAAACGTACGTTTATCGTTGTCGTATTTAAATGAGCTTTTGCCCCGTGGTCTCTGGCGAGCTTCCATAAGCCTTCATAAGTCAGGCGTTTTAATTGTCACAGTATGGGAGAAGCCGCGGGAAGGTCGTACCCGGGGACAGATCTACCCGCCAGATACTGCTACAATTTATAATTACAACGGACACAAGAGTCTCTCGGCCCTCAGCTTTATCTGTTACATATATCTAACTACGAGCTATAATATATTTTACGTCTAAATGTTCCTGTAAATTTGGAAACGGACCTTTTTGACGTTAGGCACGGCCGCGGGGAGCATTCCTGAACGTAGCACGTATTAAAATGCTCAGATGCTAATCGACGATACACGCGAGCTTCACTCGTCGATTCTGTGATTGAAGATCTGGGAGCAGACGCACAAGTTTATAGCGATTCAATTGTGGAAATTCCGTAAGAGTCGTTAAAATTTAAAGCGTCAAAATCAGAACAATCTATGTACTATAAAATGTATTTGTGAGAAGTCACCTGGAATTTGCTAGTACTATATGGAGACCGTTTTACCAAGATTCCATTATTAAATTGGAAACAATTAATAATAAATTTCATACGTACTCCATTTCCAGGTTTCGTCTTTCTTCTTCTTCTGCAAATTTCCGTGATTACGTCTCTCTGCAAACCAGGAGTACGGTCTTGGATCTATGCTTTGTATTTAAGCTTTTAAATAATTAATCAGATAGCCCTTACCTACTAAGTAGGATCCTTCTGCATTGTCCCCCTATATCTGTCAGAATCCTCCATTGTTTCATTTGAATCTTTGTTCCACTAATTATTCGCAAAACTTCTTCATTTATAGATCCTGCTCGTCATTCAATGAAATCCGACACATATCTTTGCCCTCCTTCAAAATATGTTTACTTAAGTTCCTTTCTTGTTATGATCTATTGTTCGTTTGTAACTATTTTGGCTGTAGTGTATTATGTGAAATTAATATTATTTTATATTTTATATTGTACTCTATGTGCTGTTTGTTACGTAATATTAAATAAATAAACATTCTTCACCACAAAGTGACGTTGATATCAAGCGTACTTGTTATCGTTCATTTCTGACACTTTTGATTTCAATGTACCTTAAATTATATTGAAAATCATGATAATCGTTGACGAGTAAAAAGTTAGTTGATATCGTCATTTGAATGAAAATGGAAAAAAAAAACCAGAAAAATCGGTTATAGAAGAGAAATTTAGCATTCATTCAAAAAGGTGTATGTAGATATCTCGCCGGTGCAAAGCGATAAAATTTTTAAATCATAAAATCAAATAAAAGCAAAAACGGTACTGCTAATGTGGCAATAAAAATCAATAAAAAAAAATGTATAGGTACCTACGCGAGGATGTTAAAATAAAATGCAAATTATTCGATTGAAATTTTCTCGCACTCTTTATTGGCGTTTAATCCAAATTTTTTCGCAAAAACTTATTTTAATATATTATATTTTTACGATGATACTTCTATTATTTATCGTACACGTTGGAAAGTTTCATTTACATACTATAGAAAATACATTTATGAAACTGGAATACCTGTAGCTCTAACCGTTTTCGACAGTAAAGTCAAGTTCCATTTTAATATATAATTTTGTTTATATGACAAAAAAATTTGAGGAATGCGTAAAAGTGTGTTTAGAATCCCATTAAAAAAAACTAATACTTTGATGTATTCATGAACAACTAAAGATGGCACGGTTATAATTCAATTAAAATTCATCACATTTTTATTTTCAATATACCTACATACATACATACACAGTTCTAAAACATTTAAATTTTAATATAAACGAAACATTTTTAGATTATTTGCCCTTTTAAGAGTGACAAATCAAATCAAAGTTGACGACAAGTCGATAACTTCGTAATACGGTGGGCGAAACTTGGAACACATTTACACGTGTAGAACAAAACAAAATCCAGTGAGATTGTACCCACATAAATGTCGATTGTTATTCGTGTCGTAAATAAATAATAAACACGAGCTAATTATTAATATAATAAATTGTCAACTTTACGATACCTCTCCGTTATACCAGTACCAATGCAATAGAAACGGTAAAATTTAATATTAATCGCGTTCTCGTTTTATGTGCGTAGAAACGCGAATTCTTTTGAAAAATCAAACGCAATATCGCGGACGCAATTATAATTTGAAAATTATCAACTATCAGTTGATTTTCTGCAGAATCGATTAACCCGTGAAATATTCGAAACGATTAGGTTTTTTTTTTTTATTATTAGTAATATTATGTGAACAAAGTCGTTTCAACGCAAAAATCAATATTGTATCATCGACGAATTTTTGTATATATTTTTATTACGACCGCATTTCGATAAATTAATATTATAATGCACACACATACACAAAGAGACGTATGGGTGTATATAATGTGAATTTTAATATACGTATACTATATATATACATATATATATATACACATATGTATATACATATATATTTTATCGCACGAAAGCCATTAAAGGAAAGTTGAATCGACTAGTGAGATGTCACCGACTCCCGGTTTCACCATAGGCGGCACGTCAAACAAAAAACATAATTTTGATTTACACTTTAACCCCAATTCACTTGAGGATGAGCGACAATTTTAATTTTTAACAATTTTCCAAAATCCCGAGCACAAAAAGTGATTGAAAATTTTCTTCAATTCGAATAAACATACAAGAATTCTATTTTACATATAGTATTCAATATTTTACATGTGTTTGTCTGTCAGGAATGCTTGAAAAAAAAATCAAAAGAAGAGGTCAGTTTGCTGGCAACCGTCTGCCAAAGCGGACGTGTATTAATTACTCCATTATTCATTTTATATCAATATTAAAACACTTATTGAAATTGTAAGGGGGCAATGCACTAGTTATTACATAAATGTTGTAGAGTTTGAAATTTTCGCATTGTTCAATATGTTTCAATTTTAACAGCTGATCCTGAAAAACAACCTGGACCAGTTTTTTTCATCCAGTCTTTGACTTTTCATTCGATTTATGTCGATCTATGAAGCCTTGAACATTTTACACTTTACCTGAAACTTATATAAAGCTTCTATCCTTCAGGAACATTCGACACAATTATATCCTATTGATTGAGTGATTCAATGAACACTCATTGATTGTCAACCGGTAATACCTACTCTAATGTTGGGTACACATTGGCAAACCGAACGGCGAACGACGAAGGAAGGAACGACGACATTATACATATATAAATAATAGCTGAAATCCGTCTGTCTGTCTGTATGTGTGTGTGTGTGTGTGTCTGTCTGCTGATAACGCTCGCCTCGGTAAATAATTAAAAACAAGAACGTCGCGGGAGTGGGATTTGAACCCGGTATCACCCATGTATATACACAGGCATAGTTTACTCGCTACAATCTCGCTGGTTCACTGACCAGCACGCAGAGCTGGTAGCGAGTAGCTAGTAAACCTATTACACGTGTTAAATTTACTCGCTAATGTTGCCACTCGCTGCCGCTAGAGGCGCTGTCATCAACTTGTGACTTGTGAATTTTCAATATCGTAAATGGATGGTATCCATTGAAGTGTACTAGTGCGAGTAAAGTTCAAACATTCGAACTTCACTCGCGCGGCCGAAAAAGTCAGCTAGTTTACTATCTTCGCCTATTACACGCGGCTATTTATTTACCAGCGACCAGCAAACCAGCGAGATCGTAGCTTAACTAACACTATCATCCAACTGAGGCGATGGCGAACTTGCTACGATTTGACAATATAATATTTTGAAAGGCACGCAACTTTGCTAAATTGTTACGTGTTGTATTATAACGCGCCATCTATGCAACAACTATAAAAACTATTAAATACACATACATATATACTCACCACACAAACATTCGTTGATATTCAACGGGCTTACACGAGTAAAGTATTTTATTTTTATTTTATTTGAGAAAGAAACATACAGTTATAATTAAAGAAATATAAAATAGAGATGAACAAAGTTATGACATAAACCAAAGTAGTTTCTATAAATAAATTTGATATGACATAGGTGAAGAAATAGAAAGATAATAGACCTAGTTTATAAATTAGATATAGCATAAATAAAGCAATAGAAATATAATAAATGTAAGAAACATAAAGAAAGTAGTGAGAAGGGAGAGGGAGATTTGGAAGAGTGTGGGTAGGATTAGGGATTGGAAAAGTGTTTATATAGATGAATTTTGAAAGTAAAGAGGTTTTTTGAAGTAAATTTTGAAGTAAAATAAGTTTGAGGATAAGAACTTAAGGTGGAACAAATAAGGATTACGGAACGTTCTGGAAGGACAATTAAGGGAGATTTTAGAAAGGAGATAAGGACTATCAACTAAATTGTTAATGATTTTGTAAAAAAAACAGAGGCCATTTATGATTCTTCTTGTTACGAGTGGGGGGTTTAAATTGGGAATAAACAAAGAATTAGGAATAATTGGGATGTGGAATATATTGGAATATATGTGAAATGTACATATATTGAGATTAATAAATTTCAAATGATTTTTGAGTCGTGTGGAATTGTGCGGGTTGACTAAATCATTAGCAATTCAACTTACAGATAATATAATCGTTTCAAATTTGTAGAATTCGAACAAGTTTGATTTGTGGCGAGGCTGGCTGTTCGCTAACGCGATTTTTCGGCACGTGGCCACCATAATCATCATCATCATCATCATCGCCATCGCGATGCATAAATATAAGAAGAGTAGTCGACATATCGCTACCACTACCGTTGGACGTGTCCTCCTTGGTATTTGTATGCAAATTCCATCGGATTCTTGTCTCTACTATGATTGAAGACTGCGATATAGGCGAGTTAACAATGGCCGCCTAAGACGTTTGATTGACGTTTCGCCGCGTCTGTCACCTTTGGATCCGACGCTACTTTGCTCGGATTGTGTGATGCACAGAGATCTCGAGGACTTTGCTTCGATCGTAGACGCCGATAGTGACTTGTGTGACTTTCGAATCGATTGAAAATCTAATGTGACTGTGTTGCAAAATGAATTCTAAACGAGCGGCGTTTCATTCTCGATACTTTATCGCATATATGTATGTATTCCAGGCTCGAGACTGGATTTTTTATGATTAAAAAAACATTTTATCTGTTTTGTAACGAAACATCAATACTTACATACATAGCTTGATTACATACATACATTGTTTGATTTCTTTATTGGGCAGACGCGAGTATTGAGAGTTAACCTAGGTGACTTATTATATAGTAAATTGTCTTGTAATTCCCACATTGATGCGGCTGTCAATAAGGCTTATAGGAGTTTGGGATTCATAATGAGAGTATCCAGACCCTTTAAGTCCCTTGATACCGTGTCTCTACTATACAATGTATTTGTGAGAAGTCACCTGGAATTTGCTAGTACTATATGGAACCCGTTTTACCAAGGAAAAAAATAATAAGAAGTTCCATACGTAGGTACTCCATTTCCAGGTTTCGTCTTTTTTCTTCTTCTGCAAATTCCCGTGATTACGTCTCTCTGCAAACCAGGAGGACGGTCTCGGAACTCTGCTTTGTATTTAAGCTTTTAAATAATTAATTTATCAGATAGCCCTTACCTACTAAGTAGGATCCTTCTGCAATGTCCCCCTAGATCTGTCAGATATCCTCCATTGTTTCATTTGAATCTTTGTTCCACTAATTATTCGCAAAAATCCTTCATTTATAGATCCTGCTCGTCATTCAATGAAATCCGACACATATTTTTGCCCTCCTTCAAAATATGGTTACTTAAGTTCCTTTCTTGTTATGATCTGTTGTTCGTTTGCAACTATTTTGGCTGTAGTGTGTATTGTGTGAAATTAATATTATTTTATATTTTATATTGTACTCTATGAGCTGTTTGTTACGTAATATTAAATAAATAAACATTCTTCACCACAAAGTGACGTTGATATCAAGCGTACTTGTTATGGTTCATTTCTGTAACAGTTTTGATTTCAAAGTACCTTAAATTATATTGAAAAGTTTTTCGTGATATTCGTTGACGAGTAAAAAGTTATTACGATTCCAGAAAACTTGCATTTGATCCATTGCTCCCCCTTAGATCTGTCAGAAATCCTCCATTGATTCATTTGAATCTTTGTTCCACTAATTATTCACAAAACTCCTTCATTTATACATACATGCTGCTCGACATTCAACGAAATCCCAGCATATATTGGATCCTTTTCATTATTCTTTGCCCTATAATATAACAAAACTTAGCACATTGTAATAAAAACAGTTAATCCACTTGGGATAATTAAAATAGATAAAAGAATATAAATTTTCATTATGATCAAAGTTAATGCGGAATATTTTCGTCAAACATGCAGCTTTCACAAAAATTCACTCAAAAACAACTTTTCATAAAGACTAACAGTACTCTCATTGTTATTAATCGAGAAAAAAATAGTAACCATATAAAAACACTGTAGAAATATTTTGATAAAATATTACTCTATGATATTAAACATTAAAACAGCAGTTTTAATCAAATATAGAAATTTCTATTTTTTGTATTGATATCAATTTGTAAAGTCAAAGGTATGTGTAGGTACGTTGTGTAATGTAACTTTCCAATAAAAAGCTTTTGTCTTAAGAAAATGTTTTCTTTATTATATACTGTATTGTTTCTAGCAGTTACAATTGTATTGTGATAACCTTAAATAGAATTAATTATTGTCATGTATTACATTTGTAAAAAAATAACATTTTCACACATATAAAAAAATATAAAAATTTGTGAATGTTTGTAGTAAATTACTGGCCCTACAAGTCCCATCCATTTTTTTTAATTATCATACAAACTATTACATATATAGAAAAAATCATAAGCATTAGAAAAAAGTCAAATACATATAGGTAGGATATACTTTTGAGATCTAACATGGACCAAAACTGATTATTTTAAAATGTTACAATTTATTTAATTTAATAAATAATCAAACGTCATATCACAAATGTAAACGGACAGATCAATGTTACAAAATTGCATTGAAAACGGAATTAAAATTAAATATAGTATTTTTTCAAGTGTATGAAGAGTTTTATATGCATTATTATTTATTGCTGGAAATTTAAACGATTCGTTGTATAAAACTTCAATACATAAATATTGAAATACGTTTGACGAAAAAGAAGTTGCAATAAAATTATCATTAATAATTAGGTATACACAAAAAAAAAAATCGTATGTACAAATTCAATAATAATAATATCAAATATTTCATATTTTTTTCTTACTTAAAACTACAATAACAATTTTCAGTGATAATGCAAAAAAATATTTACAAAAATGTACAAAATTTACAATATTACATACATAAAAAAATACATACTGGCCTCAAATTCACGTGTATATTATATACCTACTCATAATATGATTATGAAAAATTTTTTTTTTTTTTTTTGAGCAGTCACTTAGGCATACCAGTGATACAGGCGACATTTTGCAGTTTGGTACTTGTTGCGATTTGAGCTTACTCAAACAATGAACGTCCATTGCGAGCTTATCAAACGCGAGTTCCTAAGCTTTTATGGTACCAATTAAGTTGCAACACAATAAGGGAGGGTTCGATACCACCGTGGTTGTACGAGAGGCAAAACGTAATATCGGATTTTTATGAAAGATAATTGAGAGCCATTGTTATTTGCGCACGTCTCGAAGGAAAGACTCGTTCTGCACTTATTCTCATGGGGTCACAAGATGACTTTATTAAATGAGCGTCCATTATTAAAATCGACTATGCTGTTTATGGAAATAATTGAATGTAGACTGTACTTCTATTTGACAAGCATTTTATCGTCTGTTATAGTGATGCAACCAGGGAAAGATACTCTCCAGCGGTGAAACCATTTTCTTCTGCAGAAGAGTCAATGATTTGTTAGGTAGGAAGGAGATTTTTAATGGATTTTTTAATGGAATTCTAACAAGAGACGGTCGATCTGAATTTAGTAACATCCAGATCTTGCTAATGACGATATTTAACCGCCAAGAAAACCTCCCGATTGAATCTCGAACCTAACGCTCTAACCACTAAAAATTTGCTATTGGTGTACCACAATTTTGTACACCAATGTTTCGTGATTTTTAACGATCGTTTTGTTCAGTGAACCGTTGTTTTGTTCAACTGTTAGGTGTCGACGACGATTAAGCAATCAACAACGATTGCCACATCTCATCTACGAGAGGAAGATATCAAGCGATATGATCACGTGAATTTTTTTTAGCAGTAGTAGGTATAAGAAAATTTACGATTCCGACAATTTGATTTATAGCACAAAAAAAAATCCAATATAGTCGACTTTGATTCTCGAGCTTAGAAAGTGTGCGTGTTTTTGTTGCATTATTTTACCTCACTTGCCGTCATTTAAGATTCGCGTGATGCAAACAATATAACGGGTAAATCGACAATGCACGCGTTCTCGATGATGTACAAGAACATCACTAAAGCTTTGCTGGCGCAAAGTTAATATTGCAAGTAAGAGTACGAGTCTTTAGCGACGATTGAGTTAATTTAAATGGTTGAAACTCACTTCCGCAGAGTTCAATGGGTAGGAAATGTGAGGCGCGTGTCACAAAATAGAGGTCAAAATCGTTGAAAAGAGTCGTCTCATTTATTTTCAACACTGTGGAGCGTTGACACTCGAGATTAAGCGTCCATTGCCGCTTCTTAAAATATTCAGCTCGTCAGTTCGGTGATTTTTGAAGCAACAAGAAGTAGAAGTAGAAGAAGAAGAGTGCGGCTTCTAATTAAGAGCACAACAAACACAACCGTACGTTATTCACGTCAAAATCGATGCCCAAAAACTCACTACTGTTCGAGCGATCTCTCTCTCTCTTGTTGCTCGCCTTTCCATTCTATTGAAACGTGACGGCCGCGTATGTGTAAGAATATACAGAAGCTGTCCAAAACTATTGCCGTCAATATTTAATTAAATTTTAATTTTGCAATTACAAAGCAACGATACACTTTAAGTTATCCAAATCAAATTTGTGGAAAATTCTAAATTATATTGAATAAAAGTTTGGCTGTAAAGTATGCAGTTGTTGATTTTTTATATTGCTTGAACGCTTCCAATATGGAAATTAATTGAATTGAACTTTCGCACGTTGCCGTATACGAGTTGCCGAACCTCGTCAATCTTGTCACTCGTTAAAGAGATCACCTGGTCCATCATCGACGGTGACTGAACAAAATTTAACCACCAATTACCGTACCGGCATTCATTCCACATAATAGAGCTTACCGACCACAAATACACAACGCTCTGAAAACCCAATTAGAATAATCGAAATAAAAAAAAAAAATTTAGACGCTCCGCATTCGTTTTTGGCGCTACTGTTAAAATCACAATTTATATGGTACGTAATTGAATAGAAACGATGCGCGGTTAACATTTCACCGAGTATATGTACATATATGCTGAGCTAAGCGATATTAACAAGCAAAAACAAACTGGACGAATTGAATTAATTTTTTACCGTTCTTTTCAATTCAATATATCTACATACATACACAGTATAACCAACACAATTTCTAGTTCACAACACTGAACTAATAGTTGAGCAAGTAAGAGACAACCAGTGTATATGAAGGCAGTAGGTACCCATCGTTGAAATTGCATTCATTAATGTAAAAGTTTATTTATTTAAAGGCGGCATAGCCGATGTAGCCAATTTACAATTTTGACATACAACTTTCAATTGTTTAGTTATTTATATTTGAAGGATTCCAAAAAACTTGTCGATATGATTTTTATTTTACAAAATTACTAGCTGATTTAGGAGGCGGTTTCAAACTTCAACCACTCGAGAACTTCCACTTTAACCACAAAAGAATGAGTCACCGACAATTTTGTTAGATTTGTCGTCTAATGCTGCGTCCACACCGACGAACCGAACAGCGAACGATGAACGGTCGTTATCGTGTGGACGTTCATAAATAAGCAACCCTTCGCTGTTTGGTTCGGTTTGTCGGTGTGTACGCAGCATTAAAACCATGCCCAAAATAACAGATTTAACGCGTGAAAAAGTTGAAGTGGACACATTGCGAGAAGAATGGATGCGAGAAATACTGTAATGGTATCCAAGAGGATCTGAAAGAAAGACGGGCTGATGACACACAATAACAATTCCCCTTCGCACTTTGTCGTTCGCTGTTCGGTGTGGACGCAGCATAAGAGTCTGAGATGAACGTTTATAATTATTACTAGTGTCAGCCCGTTGAATATCAACGAATGTTTGTGCGGGTGAGTATATGTGTAATTAATAGTTTTTATATGCAGTTGTTGCATAGATGGCGCGTTATAATACAACACGTAACAATTTAGCAAAGTCGCGAGCCTATTAAGATATTATAGAGTCAAATTGAAGCAGGCCCGTTATTGTCTAGTTTTGGATCACAGCGTAAGCGCTCACAGCAAGCGACGTTCTGTTTTTTTTTTTTATTATTTACCGAGGTGAGAGTTATCAGCAGACAGACACACATACACACAGATGGAATAAGGTTATTATATATATGATTTATTATTTTATACATTACAAAAGTGTCAGTGAAAATGTAGCTAAATGGCAGTTAGACCGTTTAGAAATGGGAAATTTTAAGTCAGTTGCAAGGGCACTTGTCTTTTTCCAAGTAGTAGTAGTTGGACTGTTTTAATCACAACGGACGAGTCTTCTTTGTAAGAAAGTATGTATTTTTGTAATTGATTGAAATCCCCTGCACAAGTTGACGACTCGCAAACTACACATCTGATCTAGATTTAAAGTGGTAATTCCATACTTTGACGGCAAATGTAACTTTGTATGTCGACAAGTGGATTAGCGTCGAAATGCCAGTTTCGCTGACACGTAACTACATAACAGGAGGAGATTCGAAACGGTCGTAACCAACTGTTACGAAGAAGATGATTATTGATTATCCGGCGAGTGGTCAGCAACAGCATCGAGCGACCTTAGCAAACATGAGAGCTCTCATCTTGACGTCCGCACGATAATCACTCTAGTAATAAATTACCCGAGCGTGGGAAAACACGAAATGATGTAGTATCTACTAAGTACATTCATGTGTGCATGTGTGTGTTTTTAAGTCGGCGTTGAGCCGAATTAAACAGCGAACGCAATTAACGAGACACCAAACAACTACATAGTACACATGTACTACTACGAGGAGACTTCCAACGAAACCCCGATTGAGCCATTTGCGCCGCTCGCTCGGTCCAAAATTGGCTTTCTCAACACACGAGATCAAATTGGCCTTTAGTGAGATGGTGAAAAATGAGCTGCGGATATTGTGGATGTGGAATTGCGAGTGTGCGAGTTAAATCGGTGGAAAAAATTGAAAAGCGACACGTTCAACGTAGCTGATGCGTGGAAAATCAAAGAAAATTCACATCGTATAAAATGTTATTTGTTTTGATAGTTAAAACTGATTTGCGTGTACCTTACAAATATAAAAGGTTCACACACAAGGATCTAATACTTGATTACTATCATTAGCCAGAGCAACTGCGACAAAATTTTGTATGGCAGCTACTATCATATATTACATACATACATAATAGCTGAAATAGTCTGTCTGTCTGCTGATAACGCTCGCTGAGTTAAATAATTAAAAAACCAGAACGTCGCACGAGTGGGATTTGAACCCAGTACCATTGATTCGGAATAGAGCGCTTACGCCAGAACCAAACCAGATGATACAGTGCAGGCTTCAACGTGACTATTTATAGCCGAATATAATATAGCGTGCGACTTTGCTAAATTGTTACGTTGTTATTATAACGCGCCATAGATGGCGTAACTATAAAAACTATTAAATTTAATATTATATTTTAGTACGGGTGATGAGAACGCTCCGTTGATATTCAATGGGCTTACACTATATATATATATATATATATATACATAATAGCCCTAAATAATTAAAAGACACTAACCGTCCGCGCGCGAGTGGGATTTGAACCAGTTCGGGATAGTGAGCGTTTACGCAGTGATCCAAACTAGACAATAACGGGCTTGCTTCAATTTGACAATATAATATCTTAATAGGCTTTGCTAAATTGTTACGTGTTGTTTTATAACGCGCCATCTATGCATCAACTACAAAAAACCTATAAAATACATACATATACTCACCCGCACAAATATCCGTTGATATTCAACGGGGTTACACTAGTTTAACGTATAAAAAAAAACTACACTCAAGTAATTGCCTTATTAGACCCACAAGATGATGATAAGCATATCTGCAAAGTTTTAGCCCCGATTGTACATACAGTTATAGGGTTCAGAAAATCTATAAGGAACTAATAGACACACATTTATTTCTAGACAGACCGAAAAAACATAGACGAATTCTGTTATATGTATGTATGTTTATGTAATATATTGTAATGCAAAAGTTTAAATTATCGTATGTTACAATTTTAATATTGATTTTCTCAGAAGCGTTATTAAAAGCAATCGACGATGGTTACGTGTAGATTTTTTTTTCAATTAAAATTAATTCATATCGTCTTGATTAAAACGGAGTAATTGATACAAATGTGCAATACGTGTTTGTCTGTCAGTCATATTTACCGGTTGTAAATTGAAATATTTTAATGACGTCTAATGAATAATGAATTTGAAATCAACCTCGTCGACTGTGCGATGACTTAATTGATTTTTTCCCAAATAATAATTAAATGGAACCGTGTACATTTATATAAAGCAACTTAAGGTATATTGTGTGTGTGTACGGTGTCATTGTTTTGCGCAATAATTTTCAACTTTTCACCTCGGTATATCAGCTAATAAAATGAATTGTGAATCACACGTATTTTTCAAATCACGAACAGTGAAGTTATTACAGTAATGACATATTAAATTATATACCGAAAACACCGAGTCTAACGCCGAGAGTAGCGGATCCAAATAATAAATACGATCATTGATTAACTTTCCAAATGATGATGGAGCGAATCGTTTATCGCCAATGTGAATAAAAAAAAAAAAAAAAGTGTTATTTTTTTTTGCCTCACTTACCCGTCTCCCGTATGTATCTATTTGGCTGTTATTATTTCAAAGTTAAAGCAAATAAATCATTGGATTTGAGCGTTTTCCACTCGTGGGAATGCATCGGACAAGTGTTGAGTTCTATGAGAATTAAAATTGTTTGAAATATTACGTAAAAATGTTTACTTTTGATGATTAGGTTTTTGAAAATGTTTGGGTATACTTTGGGCTTGCAGTACATAAATATTTCTTCTACACATTACTATCGGTAATTTCTATGTATTGTTCATTAAAATATTAATAATAATGGCCATAGTGAAGAATTGGGGCAACCTGTCACGTCACTCAGGTATAATTTTGAAATAAAATAAATTAAAGATAAACAATTCAATTTCTATTAACAACTTGTAATATTTTGCAAGTTGTCTTTTTAAAGGCAAAATTTTATAGTTAAATTCGTTACGCGCGACGGATGCGGAAATATCACTATGATTGATTGCCGTTCTCACGTTAACATTTTGATATATCATCATTTTGTATCGCGTGATAGAACCAGTTAAATGTGGATTAAAATATTAATTTATCGTTATGCAATTCGAAAGGTTCAGTATTCAAAATAAAATTATTTTCGCATTTGAATCCGCTACTGTTAAAATTGTAATGGCTTTCGCAACGAGCTTTCGAGTGCACTGAATTTGAACAAGATTTATTTGAACTATAAATTATGCAGCGGAAAGCTGTCACTATCCATTTAAGGGCTCAAAATTATACAATAGACTGTTGTTGAATTTGTGGAATGTTTTAAAAGTTTCAATATTTACATACAGAGTGAACATAAATTTACATACAATATTAACGACGTGGCTATTACTTAAATAGTGATAATTTCATCAAAGCGATGCATAAAATTTTAATACTATATTCGACTTTAACGTCTTGTAGAGGTTTGAGTTATTTAAAAAAGAAAAATTCTTGCTAATATCTGCGTAAATTAGTTTGGACAAGTACATACGTAAAATTCTTCAAATGTTTAATTTTATGTCGTGCACGCTCCGTAGCGTATAATTATAAAGCGTTTTGAGTGAGATGTTCCCAAACAAACAGCGATAAATCCAACGAGAGAGAAATATTAACACAAGAGGCAAAGCTTAAATGATTACTAACATTTGTTTGTTCGAACAAAAAGCAAATTCTAGCATAGACAAATCGCTACGCGACTTGCTTGTAAGCGAAAAATATTATATAATGGCACTATTTGAGTCGAATTCACGGACGTTTGATTTATATTAAATATTAATCACACTTGCACATTCCATACGAGTCGTGGAAATTTTCACTAACACTTTTCCGAAATATGTTTAAGCTTTTTCTTTGAGATAAATCTACCGAGGAACAGACATATCATGATTTATTGATTGCACTTTGATAACACTGTTCGACGCGAAAAATGCTTCAGAGACGATATATGACTTTTCTTATAAATCTATGCCCAGTGAACACGAATCTGTTAATAAAAAACTGTTTTTAGCTCGCTATTTTACCGATTTAAAATTCAGCACACTTCCAACTAACCGTTTTAAATGAAAAAAAAAAATAGTGTAGCCAGAACACTATCCCAATAAACATGTTTCAATAGAAAATACTCAATATAAAGTAGTATTAACATTGATAAAAAATCTCAAGTGAAAATACGTCGATACTTTTGACTTTTGATTTTAACTGGACGACTACTTAGAAAGATTTGAATGCTGAAAAGTACTACAAATTAAATATATAATACCCGACTATAGATTCTGATATTTATTTTGAACAGGAAATTGACAAGTTTTGAGACATCGACCGAAGAACACCAAGAAATAGAAAAATCGCGCGATTTAAAAAACACATATGTATCTCCGAATTTCGAGCCAATCAACATTTTTTATTACCAGATTCGTATTCACTGGGTATAAATCTATAAGAAAAGTTATATCTCGTCTCTGAAGCAACAAAAAAAGTCGTCATTTGTCGAACAGTGTAATTGATTGTTAAATTTCCTTCGAAAATTGAATTTTCTTCGAATTTCTATATACATACGAACAATACGACATAAAACCAATCGATACACGTACGATGTTTAATAAACATGGAAATGTTCACACGCGCGATATACATATAATATTCCCGGTCGGTTCTTCCCCTGGGGCGAAATTCGATTCGGCATGTAGTGTTGTATGTACAGGGTGGCACGTAAACGAGATCTCGACTAACTATGAGAAGTTGGCCGTTTAAAACGAATCGTGTTGGTCGCAGCATGTGAGAAGGAAGTCGTCTCGTTTTCCCATGAAACTGGAACCGAAACGCCGAGAGACGAACCTGAGACTCGACAATACGTATGAAATTCCGGGAAACTCATTATCCGACAATTTTCCTAAATTTCCCATCACACTGCGACACTGGAGTCCCTATAGAGGCCTAGGTAATTCAAAAAATCCCCGACATTCCACACAAATCGATCTATCAATGTACACTGTGTTTAAATTCAAAGTAAGTTAGTCAATGAATGATACTTGACAATGAACCAATTCAGTAAGTTGTAGTATTCCGCTTCTTGCTGGACTAATATTTAAATACTCTATAACGGATACTTTTATCACAATCAAGTTCAAAAGTGACATTTTTTTGGAAACAGCTAAGAATTACAACTACAGAAAAATATTTTATCATACTCAATACGTGTCGTATATAAAAATTGTTCCAGTTTGTCTGCACGTCTGTAATGCTGCGTACACACCGACGAACCGAACAGCGAACGAGACGAAGGGCGAAGGCGAATTGTTATTGTGTGGACAGCTCCACACAATAACAACCTTTCGTCGTTCGCTGTTCGGTTCGTCGGTGTGTACGCAGCGTTAAAGACCCTCACTAACCCGAACGAA
This sequence comes from Parapsyche elsis, assembly GCA_022651745.1. Classification (NCBI taxonomy): domain Eukaryota; kingdom Metazoa; phylum Arthropoda; class Insecta; order Trichoptera; family Hydropsychidae; genus Parapsyche; species Parapsyche elsis. Next base: position 869,877 of record JAGVSN010000016.1, read on the forward strand.
TAATTTGACGCTTGGCGTCTACTATTGATATAATTCGCATTGGTGCGAATCGACGACGATAGAGGACGTCAGTCGCACTGTCTCTGTCCGTCTGATTGTCTATCTGTCTATTGTCCGTCTGCTTGTCTATCTGACTATTTGTCTTTTTGACTATACAGTGGAACCCCGTTGCATCGTTCTCGCTTGTATTGTTATTTCGCATATATCGCTATTTTTTCATAGTCCCGGCCAAACACCCATAAGAACAGTGTTAAATAATCTCGTTTGCATCGTTCTCCTATATATCGTTATCCTGTATCAATCGTCTAAATATTACGTACTAAATATACTTTATCGTATAAGTCGTTTTTCTGCATACATCGTTTTTTTTTTTTTTTACGGTCCCATGAAAAACGATGCAACGGGGTTCCACTGTATATCTTTCTGTATGTTTGTCTTTCTTTCAGTGTGTCTCTCTCTCTTAGTCTGTCTTTCTCTCTTTTTGCGCTTCTCACTGTCTATATGTGAGCTTTAAGTCCCTCGCAAGCCTGAGCGGTATCGCTGCGTCAAGTTGACGTCCTCTATCGTCGTTGATTCGCACCAATGCAAATGGGACGGTAGGGGCGTCAGTTTGACGCAGCGATACCGCTCAGGTTTGTGACGGTCTTTACTGTATCTATTTGAATGTTTACCTATTTGATTCACATTAGGCGAGCAATCCCGAGCGTTCATGTGTAGGTGGTCGCTCGCGCTTGTTCGCGTTTAGGTCAACGCACTGAAAGAATGCTAAAATACTAAAATGCGAACAAAACAAGATGGTGAACCTATTCCCTCAACATTCAGTGACACACATTCAGTCAACTCCATGCGAATGCTCGTCAGCTAAGGCCAACGGTTGAAATTGAATAATAATACATTTATAATTTGTACGAATCCATTGTGACAATAAGTTCTGCAGACTGAAAATTATTTCATCATATATCTATTTTGGTATGCTTGCGTCCAGAAGAAAAGCAGAAAGATTTCAGAGAGCCGAGGGGTTCATCTCGTGAACTTCAGCTGTGACGCAACACATTTTGGTTGATTCAACGAACATTACACGAACATTCGCGCGAATGTGAAGTACCGGCATGATAGTCTGTTTGCATTAAAGTCCGTGCGAGCTTTTTGCGATCTGATTTGTCAAACGAAAACATTCAATACGTAAATAATTTCAATAAAATTGGTGTTTGCTCACTGCAGCTAGTTTTTTTTAACATATTTTTTCTACATCCTCGACTACGTCGCTGGGTCTCCGAATGCGTCCCGTCCCCGCAAACGGTTAACGACGCTTTAATCTGCATTCAGTTAGTGTGTATTATATTATCGTGGTCGGGTTCGTTGATAAGCCATCCCATTAACCCCGACCTGGCGAGTCCGCTCTGTTCTCATGACATTTGACCCGGTTGAACGTCGGACAACAAGAGACGTTTTGACAACGATGAGGACAAGCGGGACAAGCGGGACGAGACTCTCATTACCGACTGGGTACTAAGAAACCGGCACAACTGGGACTAATCTCGTTGCAACGAGTACAAAGTGCAACAATGCTTCGTTATGAAAGTGTGCGTGACTATTTATTTAGGTACACCGCGTTTGAGGACTTGGACAACAGGTGTTGAATGTCGATTGGATCACACTTTGAATCTACGGTTTCATTCGCAACTCGTCGTGTTTCGAAATGGTACTACAAATAAGAATTAACTCAAATCGTAACAAATTACCCATCTGCTCTGAAGATCGCCGTTGACCCGTTTGCGTAATAACAATGATACGTACTGGCATTGACGTCGGTTCAAGAATAATAATAAAAAAATATATATTCTTTAACTGACGAGGAGCGAGGTCGTCCAGAGAACGAACAGCCTCTCCTCGTTGACAAGGCGGACGCATTATTTAAAAAAATCCATTGCCAAATACATAGGTCTCGTATGACCCCACCAGTTCAAGGAACAAACTCTAATAACAAAAAAAAAATACATACTAACGCAACAAATGCAGAGTGCATGCAAAAACAACAAACAAATCACTAAATACATACAACGCACCAATTTTGGTCCTATCTAAAACAATATTACAATTTAACTTCTAGGCACATATTTTGAACACACTATTGAATTTTCTTTGTACGCTTTGTATAAAAACCGTTCGATTGACTATGTAATTTTAATTTAATTAAATTAAACTTTCGTCGTTAAGTCTAACGGCGCGGTGCGTTGCAACTTTAACCGCTTGACGTCGTGTCGCGCCGAAAACAATTCCCCGGAAGTTGCATCGTCGTTTACCTCCTCTTCGCCAGCACTTTCACTGTCCATTTCCTGGTCTTCGGTATCGTCGGGGGTGGCTCTCCTCTCGTCGCCGGAAAAACTTCCAGATTTCATCGAAAGATCCATGGGGTTCTCTTGAACCGGCGACGAGGATCCTTTGCGCGACACTGTCAAACCCGCGTTGAAATTTAACGATGTCAACGAGAGGGGAATGGGTCGAGGAATTTCGTCCATGGGACGGGGTGAATCTAATTCAGGTTCTAAACATTCGTCTTCGTGTTCTCCGTGAGCCGATTTAGCACTGCTGCTCGACGGTGAGGATCTTTGTGACTTTAAAACGGCGTCTAGGTAGAATCTCTTCGTGAATGACTCCACGTGGGATTCGTTGTTGTTGTTGTTGGTGTATCGATTGTTGTTGTTTGTGGCCGGTTTTAACATGCCTCTGGGTGGGTAGAGAGCTGGATGAAATCCACCTGGGAATAATAAGTGGGGTGGTGGAAGCATCGGTGGTGCAAAACCAGACATTTGCAAACCGGGGAACGGAAGTGGCATGAAAAGATCGGCCGCTGCTAGTGCTCTTCTTCTGCTGTCGTCCTCACTGTGAGGACTTTCGGGAGATACGCCTTTGTGGTATTCTTCTAAGAGGAGATCTCTAGGTGGACCTCCTGGCATTGAAAGACCCTGACTCGATCTCATCTGTCCGGCAGCTTGCTGCTGCTCTTGCAGGAGACAGTGTATCTTGAACCAGTTGGATCTGCGTCCGTATCTGGAACCGCTTTTGGACATGCCGACGAGCAAGCACTTTCGCAGACGGCATGCTTTGCAAGCAGTGCGATTCTTCTTGTTGATGACGCACTCTCCGTTGTTTTTGCATTCTGATATGGAGCTCAGGTTGTTGTACGACCTCCCGAAGAACGACTGAAACAAAAACGAGAACGGGATTAGTGGTGAAATTCGGCTGCAGTTCGACCGGTTTGGCATCCGAAGACGAATCCGCATGATTGATGATGGGCAAGTGAGTGTGTATTATTATCACACATACACTGGTTGAAAAGTAAATATCATGGCCGACTGAGTATATATACCCCATGCTTATGAAATGATCGAATCATCGTTGTGTGATTTTCACGTAAATGCGACATTGATTAAGAACGCACTCAAAATAACAGTTGGTGTTGTGGTGATTCGTGAATTGAGCTACCTACTGCTGTAGGCACAGCAAAAGCTTTACATATTGCATTACATATAAATAGACTTTCCTTTATTAAAATAAATGCTAAAATTAAGTTAACGTGAAAAATAAATAAAAAAGTGACATTTTACGTAACAGTTGAAAATATTAAATAAATTATAGGTATAAAATTTTAAATTCGAATATTCATTCAATAGTAACCATAAGCTACGTATGTATGTATGGGCGATTGATTTATTGCATTTTGTCCTTTTTCACTTCGAATTTTCCTACCTTTTTACACCCTACTTGTGATTTATATGTATTCTCGAATGATTTATTGGAAAAATATGAAATTGAAGAGTTTAATAATTACACACTCCAGAGCAGTGTTTCTCAACCTTATTTGTGCCATGCCCCACTTCAACACTTCAAAAATCTCCATGCCCCCTATCATAATTTTATAGTTAACCAAATTCGTTAGTAAATATGTATGTATGTTATGTTATGTACATGTACAACTTTTTCCAGAACTTTTTTGAGAAAAATTGATATAGCTGGCTTAATTATGTAAATCTTCCCCAACAGTATGATTTTTTCCAGATTTAGCTATGAGCAGAGAAATTTCGTACCTAGCTTCAATAGTACGACTTTTGTTCAGATGAAGAATTTTTTTTCAAATGTCTCCTTTATATTCTTAAACTGGCTCAAATCATAGTTCACACAAGTGGGATTTTTTTAACAAAAAAATGTAACAAATATTAATGATATGCTCATTGCCCCCCCCCCCCCCCCCAAAACATTAAAATTGCGCTCCACGTTGAGAAATACTGCTCTAGAGTCTAGTGAATCAATGACGAAGATAACAATATTTGTGTAAAATAAAAAAATAATCAAGGGATCATATTTAATTGTTTAAATCATTTTTATATATTGAAATTACTAATTGACAAATTGTCAGAGACTCTTTTTTTTTTTCAAATAGAGTGGTCGAAGTTTGGAACCGTCTGCCAAATCAGCTAGTAACTTCCAAAAATACAAATCTATTTAAAGATCATCTCGATAAGTTTTTGAACACAAATTGATTTTTGTAATCCTTAAAATATAAATAATTAAGAATTGTATGTACAAGTTATGTCAGACCCCTGAGCTCCATCGGCTATGCCGCCTGATAAATAAATAAATAAATAAATATTTAATGTGCACTAGACGTTCATTGAAAGTAAAACCTCCACAACACATTTTGTACGAAGTCGTGGTAATTACACATAATGCAAACTGATAAGTCCATAACGCGGTTTTTCTGCTACACTTATTTGCTTGATGGCGTTTAAAACTCATTTAAACTTAATTTTGTTGATATTAAACAAAATATTGAGATTAGAAACGTGGACTTATCGTTGTTTGTTTCTAAATATGGCTTTTATCATAGTGCAATTGTCAGTTTTTGGAACGAACACCGATTTTCAATATTTTTTTACGGCGCACTTGGCGGTATTTGGAATAATTCAAGTATAAAGGCATCGTTTGAAGACATTCTTAGAACCAGAAAATATTTTATCCTCGTTTTTTATATACATATTGTGGACCTATCGGGATTTGGAACTAGGCGACTCATATGTACATATATTGCGGTTATGCATACATTTTTATTGTAATAAAAATCGTTTAATTTATTCTCGATGGGGAGGGTAATTAAATTTAGCATCATTTCGAAGCACGCATTCCTGAGAATTGTCCAAATCGAAAATCGTTTTAAAAAATCGGGGGGGGGGAAAAACAGTGCGAAAAAGTTGATGTATCGTCAGCCCGGAGGCGCTCGCGCAAACAAAACGCAAAGGTTAACAGTGATGGGCGAAAATTTGTCTACAATCATTGGACATTTAAAAAATAATTTATCATGACGGCTCTCGAACAACGCGTGGAATTTATTAATATATCTTCATTTGGCGTTGACCTATCGCATTTCGCACAATGGCCGAAGCACTTTCTCCCTTGGCGCGTCTTGATTGATGCGGCCGCACTCCTAATTTATGCCACACAACACGTCTAGGTGCGAAAAATAATAGATTTTCAACAGAGGAACGCCGTGTGATGGATCGACACGAGGGACTTTTGTATTTATTTATTTATTTATAAATACGTCTGCTTGTTTGGTGTGTCGTGTCGCTCGCTTTGAACGTATAACGAATTATCGACGATTTTTTTTTTGTTTTTTTATTAAACATTCTCGATTTCGATTCGACGGTACCATTATCTCGTAGCGAGACGATAAGTAGCCACTGCCACATGTATGTATGTACTAGTCTGTTGCACAATGGGTCGTCCTCGATTGCCGACGGTTGCGGCAGGTAGCACATATGTACTCTGTTGGCGAGCCATTAACATGTTATAGTGTAATGTGTCGTATGTATCGTCAACAATGACGAAATTCGAAAGAGCGCGCGTCGTAAAAACGTGATCAAACAGGCGTAACGATGAGCGCTCGAGATGCACTCGAGAAAATCGAACTTTACATTACGTTTGACGTCGTACTGGCCACTGGCATGCTTTTTATAACAAAAAACACCATAGAATTGTGAAGATGTGGTGTTTGGGTGTTTGGGATTTAATGGGTTACCAAATTAATATATTCAATTACAGTAGTTAAGCGTAGTGTTACGTAGTGATTGTGAGAATCCATGGTAGAGGCAAATGCTTAGTTTTTTGCCAACTCACCGCACTGTCAGCACAACTATGTACTAAAAGTTTCCCCATGCTTAGTATGTATAATATTAAATCAATGTTTATATTGTAATTGTATAATTAATTTAAATCGGTCACCAGTACACTAAAACTATAATATCACTAGAGGAAGCTGTCTCCATCAAAATATATAATTTCGAGAAACCTGTGCTACAAAACGTAATGAAAATATGTAAATAATTCAACCCTTTCTCTACATACATATGTAATGTATATAGATGTTGTAATTGTAAAATACATTTTGACGTTGGCCATTTTATATTTTTAGTCAATGCTTGTTTTTAGGTATCTGTGTATTAAAGTTTATAGTAATCATATTTGTTATGACTAATCAAATTCTTTTTAAAATTTAACAAAAAAAAGTATGCCCGCCTACTTAAAAAGATATTAAATATTATCAGAATAAGTTTGTTCATGCATTGAATTTACAAATACGCAAGGGATGTCCATAATCATTTTGAAAGAGAATTAGCTTTCGATTAGATTTTATTGAATAAATTTAGCTAAAATTGCACAATACAGATTATTAGATTCTTTGTATTATTACAACCTAGTCTTGTGAGCGTTAAAAGTTCATATTGATGAAGAATCGATGTTAAACATACTAGATATAAAATATCATAGATATGTCATTCCAAACAAATTTGCCTGGAGAAAGCGTCAAAAGCAACGGGGGTGTGCGGGGGGTCTAAAGTGCGGGGAATTCTCACAAAAAAGAAGTCCCACAAATGTCCTTTTTGTATGTCATTTTTCGGGCGCTAAGGCCAATCTATGTTATTCTACATCTATGATGTTGAAAGAAGGTATTAGAAATTTTGATTTAATACTACATACATATGTACATACATAGGTACATACTTGCATAGTGATCTGAAAAAAATCCAAATTTCATTTCAATGCGTAGTAAAAAATTACGCAAAACGTCCACTTGGTCACATTGCGTAATACGCATTTTTAACGTCATTATCTAATACTACGGGGGTATTATATAGGTTACACACGATGTTCGCTTAACCGTGACACAATTGGAAAATAATTGCGCGTGTGTGACAAAAACGTCCGTTTTGCAACTTTGACCATTGAATGGACGCACAAAAAAATGTATGAAGAAGGAAAAAATAATAATAAACACACACATACGATTCCGTAATGGGACATAAGTGTATCATCAAAGATGAAAAGCGTCCGATTGCGAAATGCGACGCGTCGTTATCTCGTCGCCATTGTAGTGGTGAATTTTTGACGATAATAAAAATGACCCGCATTTTTTCGTACGTACGTATATGTGTGTATGTAGGTATGTATAATAATAATGGAAATACACTACTTAAATCGTCGTGTGAATCTTGTCAAGGTGACTCTCAAGCACGTTAACAATCGAACAAGAAGAAGAAGTCGTGAAGGTAATGTTTTGAGACACTTTGACGACAATTGAAGAGCGTTTTGGAAAAGCGTGCATTGCGGAAAATCTATTGCAGTTATTAAATTTATTATTTTTCCGAGGGTTATTCGGACAATTTCGTACGAATCGTGTGAATTGTGCGTTCTCAATTCGTCATTCTTGAGCGAATGTAAATCGCACATGAATTTACTTTAATTTATTAAGTTCTATGGTGATTATGGGTTGCAGTTTAATTCGATGTTAATATCTTGTACAGATTAATTACATTTTTTTTAAATTGAAATAATTAACATAATTATACAACTGTTATTTTAAATTTTATCATCAGCATTTCTCAAACATTTAAATTAATATATGAAAAATTTCAACGGAATTATTTGACACGTGAGCCGTTACAATGTTCATTACTGTAAGTTCAATTAAATTTTAAAGCTTCAACTTGTAATTTATTATTTAATGGAAAATTAATTAGTGACATCTATCGATAATTTTTAAAACAACAGATAATGCAATTAAAAGTATTATTAATTTTACGATATCTTACAAAAGATTGAAAAATTATCATTAAATATTATATTTAACGGTCAACTTTAGTAACTAGCAGGAGTTATGTGGGTGTAAATTTCTTTCGACTGGAAATCGTCTTCATAATTGTAGTCATCGGAACAAGACTTGGTATGGTGGCTATCCGAAAGGAATAAAATTTTATCGCACTCAATTACACCATTATACCCATAGGATCATAGTTACTACCCCTAGAGAGTTTAATCACAATTAGTTAAAAGGTCCGGATTTAAAGAAGAAGAAATAAAATGAACATTCCGCCATGCTTAAAAAATAAGGTATACGACCAATGCGTACTGCCAGTTATGACGTATGGATGTGATACGTAGACGCTAAATTCAGTGCACACAAAGAAGCATTGAAAGATGTACACATGATCGGTATAACAAGAAGAGAAGATCGGCAAGAGGAATACACGGGTGAGAAATATGACCAAAGTGGCAGATATATGTGTAGCAGAACACACAACGAGAAGAATGGATGGTAGATGGACGCGAGAAATACTGGAATGGTATCCGAGAGGATGTGAAAGAAAGCAAGGTAGACCGAGTGTACGATAGGCTGATGAATTGAGAAGAATTTGTGGAGTCAAGTGGATGCAGATTGCTCAAGACAGACAGGAATGGAAGAGGCCTTCATCCAGTAGTGGTTGGTGAACGGCTGAAAATGATGATGATGATGATGGTGTATGTATGTACATACATACATACATATGTACATTGTATATAAGTTGAAGTAGACACACAGCGAGAAGAACGGATGTCAGATGGACGCGAGAAATACTGGAATGGTATCCGAGAGGATGTGAAAGAAGGCACGATGAGCTGTTGAATTGAGAAGAATGTGCGGAGTCAAGTGGATGCAGATTGCTCACGACAGACAGGAATGGAAGAGGATTAGAGAGGTCTTCATCCAGCAGTGGATTGTGAACGGCTGAAAATGATGATGTACATATATTCATATGTATGTACAATATATAAGTTGAAGTAGACACATAGCGAGAAGAACGGATGACAGATGGACGCGAGAAATACTGGAATGGTATCCGAGCGGATGTGAAAGAAAGCAAGGTAGTAATGGAAGACGATTGGAGAGGCCTTCATCCAGCGGTGGATGGTTAACGTCTGAAAATGATGATGGTGTATGTACACATATATATCTATATAAGTTGAAGTAGACTAGAAGTAGAAATATGGATGGCAGATGGACGCGAGAAATACTGTAATGGTATTGGAGACGATGTGAAAGAAAACACGATGGGCTGATGAATTGAGAAGAATGTGTGGATGGATGGATGGATGCAGATTGCTCACGAGAGGCCTTCATCCAGCAGTGGATGATGAGCGATGGACGATGAGCTTAAAGGTACGCGGAAAATCAATTTCTTGCTCATATACAATCATGTAAAGTTTGGGAACCGTTGGCAATGTTGAGATGTCGAGCCGGGACGTAACGCCATGGTGGTTCCGCGACCTTGAACCAATTCCGCAATGCCGTTCAAGGTTTCCGCATAACCGTACGGAGAATTTTCCGCAACGTAAGCAAGCCCCCGTGAACCGCGTTAAGCATAAAATTTATCCACAATCTTGCGGGATCAGAAGCTCGCGAGGTGTACCGTAACGGAACCGCGAACGAAGGTCACCCCAATTTTAAATAGCTGCCTGAATTCTCGCCATTTCGACCATTGTTGGATACCAGTGGTAATAATACACGTTGCATAAGGCCGGAGCTACTTGTTCCAAGACACTTAATATACATACTATATATATGTATAAAAATAATTTCGTTATGAAACGCATTGTGATAAATGGGATTATGCGGTGTTCATGTTCCCATAAAAGTTGTTTGTTCGACGGTTTCGCTATCGGGCTTATACTAGTATAAAATGGTCTCGCAATGTTCTGAGAATAGGAGGTTTTTGCACTCCCGATTATCCGATTCGTTAGGTGCGACACGTTTTTGCCGGTTCGGTTGTACGGTTCGCCGTTTCCACTTGGGCAATCGTCGCGGATGACGTATTCGGGTCAAATTTTCGCCACACTTTATTATACCACTGACCAAATCTGCCGGTGCATTGCGGACCCCGTTGCCGTGTCGTGTCAGAGTTTAGTGTAAGTCGTCGGGTGTATAATATTCGAAAAGATTTGCGGTGTTCGTAAAGTAGCGCAACCCATGGTAGTTTGCGCACGCGAACACATACAACCCTCTACATTTCAATATTTGTCGACGCAGCCGAGCGGTAAATTTTCAACTGCGTTCACAAGCTATGTACGTACATGTGCCCAATTGAAATAATACGGTCAAATAATTAAATAATCAACGGTGACAACTTGTTTAGTTATATATAAGTCCAAAATATATAAAAAACGAGGATAAAATATTTTCTGGTTCTAAGAATGTTTTCAAACGATGCCTTATACTTGAATTATTCCAAATACCGCCAAGTGCGCCGTAAAAAAATATTGAAAATCAGTGTTAGTTCCAAAGACTGATAATTGCACTATGATAAAAGCTGATAAAAGCCATATTTAGAAACAAACAACGATAAGTCCACGTTTCTAATCTCAATATTTTGTTTAATATCAACAAAATTAAGTTTAAATGAGTTTAAACGCCATCAAGCAAATAAGTCTGTAGCAGAAAAACCGCGTTTGCGAACAAGTGAGTTTTATGGACTTATCGGGATTTGGAACTAGGTGACTCATATATATGTACATACATAGGTTAGCTTAGCAGTTTAGTTTAGTTTAGTAGTATGTAATAGTAGTTCCTAATACAATATACATATGAGCCGTTATTTCTGAATTAATGAAATAGTTTTTTCAGTTGCAAATAGATATGTAAGTGTGACCGAAAAAACCATTAACTAAATTTTTTTTTTAAATTGGACCCACCATTAAAAAAAATAACAGCTCATATGTAGAAATTTTATATAATAATAATATCAATAAATATAAGGTTGTATTATGTATGTATGTATGTATGTACATAGATGTTTATTTCATTTTGAATAGTTTGAATGTACATATGTATAGATACACATAATTGTATAGTGGATTTATAAATTAATTTTGTGGGAAATTGTTAGTTGTACATATGTATTTTTAAGCTCAAAATATGTTTATTTATAGTACTTTGAATGAAGAGAAAATTATATGCACATTCTTACATACATATGTAAAAACATTTGAAGTAAAAGTATTGCGAAAAATTTACACGACAATCTATTGAAATCAAAGCCGCATTTAATTGATTAGAATCGGGACGAGTATATACATACATTTACGGCACAATTAATGGATTAATTTAGGCACGGGGGAAATTAAATATTATAAATACTACGAGGCGGTAAAAAATGAAGACGATCATCGTCGAGAAAAAGAGCCCACTGACGATGATTGTGCAAGCGATGGCCTTGAAACGGCAACAACAACGAACGGCAGCGAGCGAACAATTTGGAGCAGAAAATGAAAACACACGCGCGCGAAAATTGCACCGGAAGTGATTCGCGGTTCGTTGCACAACCGTTCGGTGCATGCTTCACGGAGCTCGAAACCGACGACGGCTTCGGAGAGCGAAGCCGCCTCGCTTTTGTGACTCACGTCCCCGTTATGAGCCCGGCAAGAGTCACTGACACGCACCGATGCACCCGCACTGCTGCACTTCCGATCTGGATTGTGCAATATCGTGCAATTGACGTGACCCACTTCCGGTGGCGTCGTGCTGTCTTTCGTGCCTCTCTATGGTATCAGAGAACTCTATCGAGGAATAGTCTTAATTAAACATTACTTTTGTACTGAATAGGTACATAGCAATTACCTTTAAAATGTATAAATATTCACATTTTAATTGAAATTATGCTTTTCGGAACGGTAGCTTTGATGCCGGCTCTTCATATAGTACGAGCGCTGACGAGCGGTGCCGAGCGCCTAGGTGTAGGTAAACATTCGTGCGAAGGCCAACGTTTTTTATAAACATTCGCGCGATGGCCAACGTTTTCGTAAACATTCCGAGCGTATCCGCAAAAATGGAGCATTCGCCGTGCTCGTCCGTCGCGAGCGCAACGATCGTGTTGCTAGTGGCGCCACTCTGGTGTCAACTAGCAAACGGCAGCGAAAGAAGTGTCGCATCACTGCCTACAAAAATGTCAATAGCAGGTCCCATATAGGTCAATAGCAGCAATAATAGGTCCCATATAGCAGGTTCTTGTTCAAGAAGTTCAACAAAGTTTAGAGTAACAAAATTGGTCCACATATTTCCGCGGGAAACTCATAAACGACACTGAATGTGGAGGGGGAAGGGTTCGTTAATTGATATACAAAGGTTCGTCACATTGATATACAATGGTTCGTCACCTTGCCAAATGTCTTGGAAGTTTAGCATTTTTGTAGGCAGAGACTCGACACTTCGTTCGCTGCCGCTTGCTATTTGACACCAGAGTGGCGCCACTAGCGATACGATCGTTGCGCACTCGCGACGCACGAGCAGCGGCAGCTGCTCGGAAACACTACGGCCAATATTTCACGAACATTCCACGAACATTCGCGCAACCAGTGAAGAGGCGGCATGAGAGTGTTGCAATTTTCATTGACCGTGACTTAATTTATGAAGCCGCGCACTCATTAGCGTGTAATGTAACGCTCGCTAATGTGGACGCCGTGTACACACTCGCCGTGCAACCAACTGCGAGCACGTTTGTGTTCGCGCCAAAAACCGATCGCCACGAACGTTGCAGAGCGCGCTCAAAGTATGCTCGCGAACGCGTACACATTTACAAAATTTATTGCATTATTGACATTGTATCTATTAGGCATACTTTTACGAATAAATTCTCATATATGTACATACATACAGTTGGTATCTACTATCGATATTATGATGATAAAATTAAAATACCCATGTGATTCTTGTGTAGATTGAATTACGCCAAATAAAAAACAACCGAAAACACTAAATCAGTGGTCGGGAACCTTTTTCGAGCTAAGAGCCAAATCAGGGAAAACCCTTCAAAATTTGCAAGTTATGGAGCCGCAACATACTATTTTCTGATTATACATTATATATTCAAAATTAAATTAAACGTTACTCCTTTACGAAATGGATTGCTAGACAGTTTATTACTATAAAGTATTTTATCTGAAAAACAATCTGAAAGCGTTTTATTGCCATGCAGTTGTGGAAATCGGACTTTTTTCGATTTTGTTTAAATCGTGTCAAAGAATTGTGTTTCACGCAAAACGTTGGATGATAGCGAGAGCCGCAGGTTTTCATACAAAGAGCCGCATGCGGCTCCGGAGCCGCCGGTTCCCGACCACTGCACTAAATCATAATAATAATAACAATAAGAATAATGTACCTACATATGTACATACACAGTTGATTTAAAAAAAATTAAATACATATGTATATGTAGGATATACTTTACTCGACCGTTTTGGAGACGTTCTGCGCATCATGTTACGCCCCCTTTCAGACATGACCAATAACGGTCATTTGTCAACACTGAATATAGCCCACCAACAGACGTAACTTATGAATTTATTATGTAATTTTAGCATCAAACTACTTTTTGTTCGTAATTTAGCATTTCAAGTTACTAAATAAATAAATAGACTATATATTTAATTTTAACATTTTCCTTTCGTGAAATTAGTGACATTCATTATTATGTATGTATGTATTTAATAGCATAGCTTAATCAACGAGTGTTGAACCATTACAAATTCTTGTCAGATGATAAAATATGTACATAGGACCTAGTCTAATTTTTGTTCTCGCACACAACTCATTGGTAAATGTATTACAATACAAATCGGCTACCACTGAACTCGTGCGATTAACATTATTCAGCATTACTAAATCGCGCAATGGATTTGATTAAACGACTTCGCTCGCAAGCAGAAGGATATTAATGCATCGTCCTGGCAACTTCATTCTCATGATTAATACCCACCTATCCTCGGCAAGGACTTTATGCAAATTGACAATATGACCCACGAGGTCGGGGGGGTCCCGGTCGTTGCGTAACGAATTTATTTCGATTGCACGATCGTACCGACGCCTTTCCGACGGATATCGACGCTTATTCGTTGACAAATATCTAACGACGGAATTGAAACGCTTCACTGTTGGGGTATTGTTTGAGGGCGTATCTTACGATTGTTCTGCGACGGTCCGGTGGACGATTGCGATTGGCGTAAGTGACCCGTTGCATGTTGTTGCAGACGCAATCGAGCGTAACATTTGCCACGCGCCGTCGATGCTCAAATTGAGGCGAATTCTCCGATCAAAATACAAAAGTGATTTTATGTAATAATAAATTGGGATCCACTGTAACCAACTGCTCGTCGATTCAAGTGAAATGTTGTTTTCCGTAGACACAAAAATTTGAATTGAAAAGTTGGCGTCGTGAAAATTGTCACTGTGTTGCTACATTTTCGTTACATTAAACCTAGCATGACGATAACGGTCACCGAAGACTTTTATATAGAAAATTGTACACAAGAAACATAATACCGAAAAACGCACACTTTCCGCGTTTAAGTGTTTATTTTATAGGATTTGAAAAACAGTTACATACACTGTTTTACGATGCGTTTTGGTCTATATAATACACTCACAAGGTTATATTGTAAGAGTGAACTTAAGGCGCTCGCACACCTTTGCGGATTTTGTACGAAAGTCATGTCGCACACTTGGCACGACTGCAGCGCCATTCGACACTCTACCGACCGAATAGCGAACTACTATGTGTCACCTCGCTTTCGCAACGTTTGTATTTCACTTACGATTTTGACATGGACTCCTCAGATGAAGGCGAAGCTCTAATGTTGGCCGCATATGTATATGAATGATTAGTTAAATACTTTTATTGTTGAGTGTAATTTAAAATGTACCGCACACACTGGCACGACTGCAGCGCCATTCCGCACTCTACCGGCCGAATAGCGAACTACCATCTGTCACCTCGCTTTCGGAACGTTTGTATTTCACACACGATTTTGACATGGACTCCTCATGAATGATTGAATCATTGAATGATTAGTTAAAAACTTTTATTTTTGAGTGTACTTTATAATGTACCGCACACACTGGCACGACTGCAGCGCCATTCCGCACTCTACCGGCCGAATAGCAAACTACTATGTGTCACCTCGCTTTCGGAACGTTTGTATTTCACACACGATTTTGACATGAACTCCTCAGATGAAGGCGAAGCTCTAATGTTGGCCGCATATTTATATGAATGGTTAGTTGAATACTTTTATTGTTGAATGGTGTGTCATCAAGGATCGGCTGACTGTTGACAAAATCGTATGGTTTCTGTCACTCTGACATAACCCATCAAGTCAGATCGTACAGGATGGGATACTTTTTTCACAGTCTCCAATAACTTTTCCACAAACGTCGTTTTTTTTTCATAAACGCCGAAAAAATCGTGTACGACAGATTCCGCGCCGTTTTTCGGTTGGAAATCCGTAGCGGTGTAGGTAACGCCACCTGCGGCTATGCGATACAACTCCCCACCGTAGCAAACGTGCAATTTTTCGTGCGTTTCTTCGCTATGCGAATACGAATGCGCAGAGGTGTGCGAACGCCTTAATACCGAAAAACACAATTGTCGTTGTTTTCGCGCGCACTTACGTTGACAATTGTCAGTCTGATCGGGTCAATTGGTCAAATTCGACAATGGCGCAATCGATTTTGAACGTTTTCGATTCATTCGGGTCAAACGATATGCAAATTGGAAATCGGCGAAGGTTGTCGAGCGCGGAGATCGGCTCGAAAACTGGAAGCGCACGATTCGGTCACAGACTTTTGTCGTTTGCGAAACAAAAGCAAAACCGAACAGCCACTTTTGCGCAACGTCTTCGACTGCTCTAGAAATTTCACTTTTGAACCCGCCACCGGCGAAGTCGAAAAATTGACCGTTGAACCTCTGAAGAGGCCTCGAATGGTTTTTCCTCGTTTTTTTTTTTACAATTTTTTTGTCGTTTTCATACAGTATGCCCTCACGTGCGATACGAGAGTGTGAGACGCGGAGACGTTAATTTACAATTCGCGTGTAAATAATGGCGGCATGCAGAGGAAGATGGACTGTTTACCATTAGGCCGATTAGTGTGGCCATTGTGATCCGACATTACGGGGCAAACGCGATACGAAATGTGATCGTAAATCTAATTCGTACCGAAATTATAGCGACTCGCGTATCATACGTAGAGGTTAATGTGTGTACGAGTTACAGTTACAGCGTGAACCACAAAGCTAACATCCCCAGTTTTAAACTTATTTTAAATGAAATTGCGATAACCGTAAAGCTGCGCACACACCGACGAACCGAACGGCGAACGACGAAGGGTTGCTATCGTGTGGACGTTCATAAATCATCAGACGCTATTGTGTGTGGAGCGGTCCACACAATAGCAACCCTTCGTCGTTCGCTGTACGGTTCGTCGGTGTGTACGCAGCATTAGAACTTAAACGCAAACTTTATTGCGACAATCCCGCTGAATACGCTTACGAGATTTTCAATGAACTTTCATTTACATATGAATTTAGTTACAATTTTTCTTGAACCTAAAACTATTGTGAATATTGTGTAAACTTAGATTGATCGAATTTATTGAAAAAATTATATCAATCAAGAGCAATTATATGAAATACCTACTCATCAGAAAATGATTTTGGAGTACGCAAACCAGTGATCGGTAACCTTTTTCGAGCTAAGAGCCAAATTAAGGAACACCTTGTAAAATTGGTAAATTTGGGAGCTGCAACGTATTATTTTCGAATTGTGTATTCAAAATGAAATTAAATGTTACTCATCAAATGAAACGGATAGCTGTAACAAGTAAGATATCTTCGTGATATTTATTAGCGTTCGACAGCGTGTTACTAAAAAGTATCAATCTGAAAAACGAGCTTTTTATAGCTGTGGAAATAGTATTAATTTTGATTTTGCGTAAACGTTTTGGGTTTCACGCAAAACAAAGAGCCGCATGCGGCTCTGGAGCCACCGGTTCCCGACCACTGAGTTATAAACTGTTGGTATTTATTTCCTTGGTATATTTGCTAGGTTTAATATCACATTTAACATAGAATGACCGTTTCAGTCTTCAGACACATTGGCGATTATCCTATCCAGCACAAGTGATCAGATTTGTTATCTAAATCATCTGTATTAATTTAGTATGCGATTAAGTTTAAATGAACAAAACGAAGTACATATTCCAACAAAAGAAACCCTATACAAAATGTATCGGAAAATTTAATATTTAACATTCATGTTTAACCCCGAAGAATCGTCATACAATCAATCGTTGATTTTTGATGAACGATATATGTATGTATGTATGTTTTCCATGCAAAGATCGACCGCATCAATATTCACATGATTTATAACGGACAGAATACACATTTGTAACATAATAAAAGTGTGTGTGAGTTGTATATAATGTATAATATAAATATCTACCTTGCATCCTTCGCAGGTGAAAGCTCCGAAGTGGAAGCCCGCAGCCGGTTCGCCGCACACTTTGCACTGCTGGTTCATCTGCAACAAGACAAATGCGCGAAAAGTCAGTTTAAATTTATAAATTGCCTGCGCAGCTTGACGAATTTATCATTTGATACTTCGTAAGAATGTGTGTGTGTGTGCGAGTGGGAAAATAATAATAATTTAAAATGGATACGCCACATTACGCCCACACTTGGGGTGAAAAGTGCATCGCTTTAATTGCGACTGAGAAATACATACATACATTCAAGATTAATTACACCTCGTGAAGATTTTATTTGGACCGAAGAGGTTAAATTTCAATGTATAACACAAAAAAAAATGTTAAAAGCCACTGCGGAAAAGGGCTCCAGCGATGCGGCACAGTGTTCGCTTATTGCGCAACTCATTACGATGTTTGTGATAGATGCACGGAGGCTTTCACGGTTTACTCGGGATGAATACATCACAGGTGAGCTCTTTCATTGCGTGACATTGACTAATCTGGTTCACTTGTTGTACATACATGTATGCCTGGGTACGTGGAAACGTTTAGACATAATGGTAGCTCGGCTCATTGTGCATTGCTACCGACCGTATTGTGTCGCAGCTTGCTGCTTTTTACTGTTGTTTTTTTTTTTCGTATAAAGGAAACTGTAATTAGGATGTGTGCAGGATGTCCACGTACACGACGATGTATCATCTCAAAGTTGTATTAAAAATTAATTAAAAATTCCTGCGCGGAAAAGGTTAAGGTTTCGGTTGAAAATGCATAAATCGATCGCTTTCTCAATATTTCGTTCATCGTTATTAAGGAGCGTTTATTGTTAGCTGGTTTCGCGGCCCCGTAAGTCAATTAATTCTTCACCCGAGGCTGGTTTATTTGACGTTTGAGATCACACTGGACTGTTGCGGCTCGAAAACGAGAGCAAAAAAGCACACAAGAGCACAGTCGGGGATACGAATCGCAATCTCCCCCAATTATTTTGACAGTAATCCCACACACGGACGCGGGATCAAAGCGAGAAAAGTTGACTTTTGAATACGCATCGCTTACATTTTTCATCCTTTAATCGATCCAATTGAATCGCACAAGCTTGAATTAAATTATATTTATAATAATTTACGTGAAAAACTTATCAATTGATATGTACGAGTGCGTTACGCAAGCTTAAAACGAAAATTGTACACCAAGTTTAACTGTTTCGATTGTTTTTCACAATACATCGTAAATCTATTTTAATAGCTACTGGTCCAGTGACCATTATCTATTTTACACATTGTTCATTTTGTTAGTATTTATAAGGATTCTTTTATTTTAATGTTAGTGTTTAAAGCATAATAGGAGAAAGAGCTCAAAAACCTATTTACAATTCTTATCAAATGTTTATAATATATTTTACATAATTAAATACTTTTTTAGATTTGGCGATCTAAAGAAAATTATGTTTAGGTAATTTGTGTTTATACCTAATTCTCATGACAACAGGTAAGGAAATTGGCGGAATAAACGGTATTAAAAATAGTAAAATTTCGGACGCAACCAAAGATCTGATTAAGCGTAAAAAGAGCTAGATAGAATTAATGACAAGAAAGATTACGATGCATTAAACAAACAAATAAAAAAAAGCAGGTCTTACGTGACGTCGAAATTTTAATGTCAACATGGTTAAATTAACCATTGAGAAAAACCTTAGTTATAAGAAATGTAAACGTAGCCTAATTCTAGGAAAGAATAAAATGTTAGCTATTAAGGCTGAGGACGGAAGCATAATTAGAAATAAGAAGGAAATATTAGAAACGGTCTACGACTTCTACTCTAAATTAGTCCCTAGTCTTAATTAATTAATTAATTAGTCTCTAAATTAGAAACTAGTCCCCGCAGCATCATTACAATAGCCACTAGCGATAGAAGTTCCTGAAGTATTACCATGTGAAGTGGAAGAGGCGATCAAGTCTTCCAAAATGGTAAAACCCCGGCGACGACAACATCAAATCGACCTACTAAAGTGTGGAGGCCGCCCTCTATACAATATCTTAGCGAAATTATTTACAAAATGTATTCTAGAGCAAAATGTTTCGGATTTATGGAACAACGCGTCCATAATTTTAATTTATAAGAAAGGGGACAAGGAGGATATAAAAAATTACCGCCCCATTAGCTTACTTCCACAGTCTACAAGATCTTCACGAAGGTAATAACGCAGCGGCTCAAGGCAACGCTCGATTCTAATCAATCCATGGAACAAGCAGGGTTCAGGGCCAATTTCAGCACAATGGATCATCTTCAGGTGGTAAGTGAATTGGTTGAGCGCGCGAACGAATATCGCCAACCACTATGTTTAGGTTTCATCGACTACGAGAAGGCGTTTGACTCAGTCAGTCAAACAGCCGTACTGGATGCCCTTAAGAAACAAGGCGTTGCGCAACCGTACGTCAGCCTGCTAGCTGCCATCTACAAAAGGCAACAGCCTCAGTTCGTCTCTTTGAAGACACGGAGCAATTCGGTATTGAGAAAGGTGTTAGGCAAGGAGACACCATTTCTCCTAAATTATTCAATGCGGTGCTCGAGGACATATTTAGGTCGCTGGAATGGCAAAAATCAGGGGCCAAGATTAACGGAAGACATTTGAGCCATCTAAGATTCGCTGACGATATAGTTATAGTTGCATGTAATTCAGTAGATTTACAAAATAGATTAACAGAATTAAGCAACGAAAGTATGAAAGTAGGCTTAAAAATTAATTTTAACAAAACTAAAATTATGTTTAATGAATTCTGCACGCAAAACGTAGTCACAGTAGATAATTATATTGTAGAGATAGTTGATAGTTATTTATACCTAGGACAATTGGTAAATATGACTGGATGTAAAGAAGAAGAAATAAAACGAAGAATGAAACTAGGGTGGAGTGCTTTTGGAAGAATGAACATAGTTTTTTAAATCCAACATTCCGCTATGCTTAAAAAAAAAAGAAGGCGTACGACCAATGCGTACTGCCAGTTATGACGTATGGATGTGAAACTTGGACGCTAAATTCAAGAATGCTACGAAAGATCCAGTGCACACAGAGAAGCATGGAAAGATGTATGCTTTAACAAGAAGAGATCGCAAACGAAATGTTATGACCAAAGTGGCAGATATAGCAGTGCGGGTGAAAAAAAGTTGAAGTGGCAATGGGCTGGACACATAGCGAGAAGAATGGATGGCAGATGGACGCGAGAAGTACTAGAATGGTATCCGAGAGGATGTGAAAGAAAACAAGGTAGACCAAGTGGAAGATGGGCTGACGAATTGAGAAGAATGTGTGGAGTCAAGTGGATGCAGATTGCTCAAGACAGACAAGAATGGAAGAGGATTGAGAGGCCTTCATCCAGCAGTGGATGGTGAACGGCTGAAAATGATGATGACCTAAAGGGTAAAGACATCTTGCTATAATCACCGAGACCTTTCACTAATTTGTTAGTGTGATTATTGGTAATTCTATCATAGAATCTACTAGTTAATCTGTTAGTGACATCTACAACTAATGGGATGTTATACTGGGAATGTAGTCTTTTTAGGTTAGTGTATATGGGCGTGTTATAAATGATTTTTAATGATTTATTTTGGACTACTTGAAGCTTTGATTGGTTAGTATTGGAGGCATTAACTGTTTCGATTGAAATACATTTAATGAATATGTACCTACGTTAAAGACTATGTCTTAAAGTATGCGAGTTTCTTACAGACTATTTTATACATAAACGCATTATATTATCATGGAGTTTTTCACACTGATAAAGAGCGGTGATGTTTAATTTTAAAATAAATAATATTCAATTTAATTTCGCGCGCAATAAGTGCGGTAAATTTGCGTTGATTTTAAAACGCAAGATTTTACAACTATGTACCAGTCAGAAATAATAATTTTTTGCCATTATTATTTCATTTCAGAATAATTTATATCATTCACGAGCTTTCATTCACGTCACATCGCTCGAACTATGCTAGATTGATATGCTAAACAAACCGGTATACGCGATTCACTCACAGTGGAAAACTCATTCTGCATTTATAACTTGTACGTGTATTCTCACACTCACTTTTGATTATATATATATTATTAATTACGATAGCGCTAATTGTACGCGCGATATTACACACACAGACAAAAGCTCAATCAAAAATCGTTGATGGACGTTAATTCGTCGTGTTAATTATACCCATATCAAGACACAACAATTCCAATTTGATTAATTGGATTAAAGCGCGTTCAAAGCTTTACAATATACGAGCGAACGATGTGGGGTTTTTTTTTTTCGCGCGCTCGCGCTTACAAAGTCGTAAAAGAATAATAAAAAGCTCGGCTACAATGCGAGCTTCTGGTAATGAACGGAAAGCTTCTGTTCGGCTGTTATTTGTATCGGCCTTTGTACGAATAATTTCTCAGAAGCTCCCATTATAGTATATTACAAGTATAGAAATCAAATCGGTACGCTCTTTTCACAACGATGTTATTATATTTATATTAGAAATTGTTTAAAATTAAGCACACTGTCTTTTGTTTATGTTAGATCATATGTAAGTTATTGCCAAGTTATTTTAAGAATTATATCATTAGAAATAGTGATATTCATAGTTATTCTACTAGAAATAAGAACCAATTAGTTGTAGGTAGAGTAAGGAAAACAAAGACAGCTGGTGGTGTTTTTCACAGTGTATTAATGTGTAATGCCCTCCCGGAGTGCATCAAGTCTTCTAAGACAATAGATGCATTCTTGAAAAGTGTGAGGAGACACCTCTGTGAGAGATAGTAGTTATGTATAAGTATATAGTGTATAATGTGTATTTGATTTATGTAGTTGGTATAAATATGTAATAGATGTAAGTTAAATTAGCTAATTAGCTATTATTATATAAAATAAATAAATAAATATGTACAATGGAAAAAAGTATACTTTCACTCGCATATTGATGGGTATGTTTAGGTCAGTATCGATCTATAAACATCGATAGTGTTAATTAATGTAAATAATAGTGATTTTAGCGTTGATGATGCGGGTCCAGCGGCTGGTCGATTAACATATGAATTAATCACCGGTTTGTAGCTCTATGTAGAGGCAGGTAGTTGATATGCAACTAGCCGTGTAATTACAAGACATTAGCTCGTGATGGACGTATTGGTCAAACGATGAAGACGTTATTGTTACCAAGTTGACATAACAAAATTATAAAAAGGTATATATCTAGGATGCGAACTAATAATAAAATAAAAAAAAGTATACATAGGTAATAAATTATTAACTGTTGTTCGCGTGGACACGTATTGTCGGTATAACTGTGGGATAAGTCGTAGTATAACAGTGCGGATCAAATCAGTAATGATATGGGCAAGTGCCTGAGGTTGTGCTCTCACCCTCTTAACCAGACCGAACGATCCCTCTCCACTTTTCGGTATGGTCGTTTGTTGGATAGTGATCGAAATTTCTTAATCAGGCGTATAAAAGGCGCAAGCGCCATGCGTGGGTTGATATTTTTGATCGAATTTCGCCAGAGGGTTATCGCAGTCCGCGCTATAGATTCTTATCGGATAAGGCGTATCAATGAGGATTATATGGACATTAAAAAAAAATGTAAAAAATATATAACGGCGGATCAAGCACATGTGACATGTGTGAAATTCAGACTCGAATACTCTCAACTTGATTATATTCACCATTGAATTGAAATGAAGAATATTTTAAGCAAATCGGGTAATCGATACAAATTATGTACTTCAAACGCGCTTCCTACTAATTTAAAATCAAATAAATGTATGTGAAATGTTAACAAACGACAAACATCTAAACCAGTGGTCGGGAAGTTAAGAGCCAAATTAGTAGGAAAACCTTTATCGCCACAACATATTATATGTACCTATATGTGTATTCAAAAATAAATTAAATGTTACCAATTTATGAAATGGATAGCAGTAAGAAATAATCGTGATATTTCTTAATGTTCGATAGTTAATTACTAAAAAGTATTATTGAAAAACGATTTTATGCTTTTTATAGCCACGAAGTTATGCGTAGAAATATGATTCATTTTGATTTTGTGTAAATTGTGTGTTAACGTTTTGTGTTTCGTGCAAATCGCTGGATGATAGCGAGAGCCGCATGAGGCTCCGGAGCCGCCGGTTACCTACCATCGATCTAAACATCGTACAAGTTAATCCAATACACGATAAAATGAAGGATACACAACTGTATCTTTCTATGACGAGTATGAACCCAAGTGCAATAACTATCACCGCCAATGAAAAGCATCATTTTAGTTATTGAATTGATATAAAAACGATTTTATCAAGCTTTAAAACTACAGGCGAACCTTTTTATGGTCTGAAATTGTACAAATTGTGTGCAAATAAGTTTAAATGATCTTGAGCTATAATTTATCAGCGGAACTAACTCCTGATTTGCAGTAGAATAAAGTTTTTTTCAATGACAAGCAAATACGTCTAAACTAGTGGTCGGGAACCTTTTTCGAGCTGAGAGCCATATTAGGGAAAACCTTACAAAATTAGTTAAGTTTGGGAGCGGCAACATATGTTTAATCTTTGGATAATATCGATGGGATAGTGCACAGATATTGTATGTCCAGTTTTTACCAAAATTGAGTTATCATACGCAAAACGTCCATCTGCATTAAACCTTCATGTTCAAAAGTATTGTACATATGTCCAATTGAAGATATTGCTTTATTCAAATATATAATATGTCCATATCGTCCATAATTTTCATGCAAAAGAGATGTACATACATATGTAACTTACAATATTTTAAAACAAAAGTGCACTAACTCATCGATATATTTAAAATTAAACAAAAGTTGCTCATTTATAAAATGGATAGCAGTAAGAAATAAGCTATCTTCGTGATCAACAGTTTATTACTAAAAAAGTATCATTGAACAACGATTTACAACCATGAAGTTGTATGTAGAAATAGGATTAATTTAAATAGTGTTTCGCGCGAAACGTTGGATGACAGCGAGAGCCGCAGGTTTTCATACAAAGAGCCACATGAGGCTCCGGAGCCGTCGGATCCCGGAAAAAGGCATTAAGCAGTAAAAATACTGAACGTAGTGGAATGTTTCAGGTATTATTGCATAACAGAGCTTTCTGTGAACGAACTGAAAAATCATCAACGAAAATTTGCAACCGGTCGGTCGGTCGGTCGGTCGGTCGCACAGAATGAGACAATTCTGCTTCGCGGTATATATTTATGACTGATAATTACACACGCCCGATTATTAATATACGGAACCGAACCGAGTCGAGCCGACTAACGAAAACGTAAAGAGCGCGTAAATTTAATTTACCGCATTACCGAGAAATTCAATATAAGGAGGCGTCACACTGCACGTTCGTTATAAGAAAATCCGAGTGTTGTAACCGATCGATCGGTAACGTACGTACGTACATACATACGCATGCATATAAATAAAGCCTTTTTCGAAAATCGTGGGTGTAAGCGTGCAAATCAATAATGATGCGTCCCGACGAGAGGTGTCTGATAACACTAATAATTTTCACCGCGAGCTCTCGAACATGATCGTTTAATCAATAATATGGATGTTGTTTATTTTTTTTCGTTTCATCTCGTGGGTTCGGGTCCTTCGTTATTGAACGGCGTACGAAACGAGCTCGTTTTGGCGAATTGTGTCCATAAAGACGACGCGTTTTCGATGATGCGTGGGTCTTTTTTATGCGCGGTGCGCGCTCTCGAGAAATCGAAACCATTTAAGGGAGACGTGTTAATGGTTTAGTTACAGTGTTTAAAATTGAAATGTTTATGCAAAAATGGAGGTAAAGTATTCATTATTTATTGCGTGTAAAGATTTATATCTTTTTTGGAATATTTATAAAAAAAAAATCCATTTGTAACGATCAATCTTCGATATCCGTAGATTTTATGAAACATTATGAATAATAAAATAATTTTAGGTGCTGGCGTAATAATTTTCATTATAAGCACTTAAAAGCTAAAATTGATAGAGATATGAAATCAGCGATTTTATTTCGGCTTTAAAAGGACAATTTTATTCATTTTATCAACACGTTGCAAATAAACCAAGAAGAAAGTTCAACTCTACAGTTTGAGTTTGGCGGTCAGTCGCGTGAGATTATTAGTGATATGTTGTTATTACGACACATGTTTATTTTATTTCATGGGTTCATCTGGAGTCCTCACGTGTTGGAGAGGATTGGCTTGTTTGTGCCGAATAATTATATTCGTTCACGAACACATCGCCTACTCAGTGAGACGTTATTTAATGCCTTGGCAACCGATCATGTGGACATTTTTTCCATCACTTATCCTCGCTTTGTATCACATCTTAAACTTAATTTAGCTAGGATACTGAGCGGGGATGGTGATTGTGTTTATTATTTTTTATTGTCAGTGTGTAATATGTACATGTACCTAGGTGTGCATGGGGTGTTTATTTCATGTATTATTTTCAACTGTAATTTTATTATCCTGTAATTGTAATTTGGGCGTTTAGCCTGTAAATAAATAAATATCCGTTTTTTCTAATCACTTGTGTTAAAAACGGATAAAAATTCAAGTTGAACCAAATGAATCAATGGCGTGTAGCATTCGTCTATTTCTTTATGAGAGAGATAGACTTTTGTCCCCTTTTTAACATACGCGGTTAGAAGAAACATACTTCACAAACTCAAACTGCATTCTCTTGTATGAATTCCCAATAACCTGAAGACTTAATTCAGGTGTTTGTTATCTAACTAGTATTGCTTTAGTATACTCGATTTCAAAACTTGTATATCAATCATAGTTACCGTTCTTCGATCGTAGTCAATCATAATGGCCCTTTTCGCGAGCCATATCTATTTATCAGTATTGCAACAATCGCGCCTTTCGCACCCCGATCGATGGCACATTTCGATCACAATAATGACCCGAGTAGGTACGTGTACCGATTGTAATTTACATTGACAGGGATCGGCATGGCATGGGGTATCCCGCGTTACATTTAACTGTAACATTGAGATTTCACGCTCGGATCACTTCCTTCTACGGCGCAAATAGTGTCGAATCATCAAATCAAACAGACGCGTCATGCGCCCGACTCGATCGTTTCCTGTTATGATCGACACACAGTGAAATACAAAAAAAAATCATCATCATCGTCGTCGTAATCATCGTACGTACGTCTTCTTGTCGGATCGATCATCTTTGGTACGCGTGCCGTGTACGTGTACGAGTGTGTGTTGAATTTTCGAACATACTGTCATGCGCGACGTGTCAAAGAAAAGTCAGCGCACAATAAAGCTCCTAATTCGTACAATAAATTGATTGATAGCAATAGAATTAATTAAAAATAAAAACAACAATTGAATTATTACAGTCGTTACAATAAAACGAATTCACAGTAGTTTTAAAGCGTATGAATATTTGATTGTTGATAAAATAAAAGTGATTCCGGATCAAATGAACACTTTACGAGGATTTTTTGCTCGTTCAAAAGTGTTTGTCTGACACAGAATTACAATTATATTAATATGAAACATTATAGAGGAGAACATCAGAGTAACGACAGTATGCCAGTGGTCAGGAATCGGCGGCTCCGCAGCCGAATGCGGGTCTTTGTACGAAAACCCGCGGCTCTCGCTGTCATCCAATGTTTTGCGGGAAACCATTTCCATAGCATGGTGGCTATAAAAAGCTTTAAGATCGCTTTTAGGATTAGACTTTATAATAACTTTTTAGTAATAAACTGTCGAACCGCGGATAACTTCTTTTTACAGCTATCCATTGCATTGATGAGTAACATTTAATATAATTAAATGCAACTGCCAAACTTACCAATTTTACAAGGTTTTCCATAAGACCACTGGTATAAGCAATTGTGAGCCAATTTTAACAATGGAAAATGTGCATGTCTCTTATGTTTCGATAAAAATGTGCATTTACCGTGCAATGTTTCTAGTTTAAATGTATTGGAAAACATTTATTGAAAATTTTTTAGCTTTGATTTAAGTATTCTAGCACAAAAATGGTACACATTTATTATGTGGTTTTAATACTGTCATAAGATGTAAGATGTGACTAAATGGAAAATAAGAAACTGCAACATTTGACAGGTAGGTATTAATTTTGAATTAATTATAATTGGCGAAATTTGGCTAGGTGAGTCTAAATTCATTCAAAATATAGTCTCTTCTGTATAATTTTCAATAGATAGGTTTATTGCAGTCCAAATCCAATGGAGCGAATAATTAAAATTCATCCTTTAATCAATATATCAGTTGTGGCGTGGCCCATAGCACACAACACATCATGTTTTGAATAATTTTTCAAATACAAAACTGCCCATTCTCGTCCGTCGCTAAATTAGCAATCTTAAAATCGCGACTGATTGTTCATTGGAAATGAAACCAGTTCCACACCGATTCGGTAAGTTATGGCAGCGCGCATTAAATTTATGCTTTGAATTTTAGCGCTTTATTAAAATTCGACACACGCCGTTTATTTTATCATATTTGTATTACAGTAAAAATGTGGACGATCTCTTCGTCCGCGTAAAAGGCGTGAATCTCACTATGACAATAAATAAAATACGTCTGATTTGGCGTTTGAAAGAAAAAAGGGGAACAAAAAAAAATAATACAACGCCATGTATATTATATTGATACGCGGTTGAAGTACAGCATCTGCCGGTAGCAAATGCCTATGAAAATCTTTAGGATTGTACTTTTCTATGAACGAAACGAAAATATACCGAATCATTGCCGCACACAAAAAAGCTCTCTTATTTGTAGTTTCGGTAGGATGGCACAGCTTTGACCTTTTTAGTATTATTATTCTTATTTATTCACCGATGAATATTTCTCGCCTCCTTTTGTTGGACGATTTTTACGAGCGATTTTTACGAAAATGATTAATGACATCATCGCGCGTTCTGATAACGGATTAAAATTTGTTACTATTAAAAGTGATGACGTTCACATTTAAAAATGTATATTATTGACGATTGTGATATTTTGACACCCGTTTTTCCCGCTCGAAACGCACTAAAAGGATTTTTTTTCCGCTTATGAATACACATATCCTTAACGTGTGAAAAAATTATACCGTCTAAAACAGAGTTTCTAAATATGTATTTCAAAAGACACCTTTGATTTTACTTTATACTAAATAAAATATTATAAATTAGTTCAAATGGGTTTCATACATATCCGCGCGTTGAACTCTCTTTAATTGTTTCATACATTTTTGTCAAGTTTTTAACATACATATGTACGTACATAATTCTATATATGAGTCGCCTAGTTCCAAATCCCGATAAGTCCACAATATATAAAAAACGAGGATAAAATATTTTCTGGTTCTAAGATTGTTTTGCAAACGATGCCTTACATATACTTGAATTATTCCAAATACCGCCAAGTGCGCCGTAAAAAATATTGAAAATCAGTGCTAGTTCAAAAACTGACAATTGCACTATGATAAAAGCTGATAAAAGCCATATTTAGAAACAAACAACGATAAGTCCACGTTTCTAATCTCAATATTTTGTTTAATATCAACAAAATTAAGTTTAAATGAGTTTAAACGCCATCAAGCAAATAAGTCTGTAGCAGAAAAACCGCGTTTGCGAACAAGCGAGTTTTATGGACTTATCGGGATTTGGAACTAGGCGACTCATATGTACATACAGTCCGAAACCATTTCAACAATCTAGGCTTACTTTTTCAGAGGAAATTTCTATGATTCTACAGTTCTTAGAGTACTTTTTTTCTCGGATAGCTTCCATACAAAGTTTGGTTTGAATTAATGACAAATGAAACTGATCAAGTATTGCCAGTTCATAAAAAAGTTTAAATACTTCATACGATACGTCTGTGAGCGTAATTTTTACACTTGAAATTAATCATAGGCGAAATTGAAACACATTTATAAACACGTAGGTACGACGTACGCTCGATTTTATACATTCACAACGTTCTATGCAAAACATCAAACAAATGTGCATCGTAATAATTGAATAGACCATACGGCAGACGCGTCTCATCGGTGCATAATTATTGTACCACTTCACTTGTGCACAATAATCAATCCA
Source organism: Parapsyche elsis (assembly GCA_022651745.1). Taxonomy (NCBI): domain Eukaryota; kingdom Metazoa; phylum Arthropoda; class Insecta; order Trichoptera; family Hydropsychidae; genus Parapsyche; species Parapsyche elsis. The sequence goes on from JAGVSN010000016.1 coordinate 899,650, forward strand.
TCGTCATTTTTCTCCCAACGGTAAAAAGTGCATCGTCACAAAAATCGTGTTGTGACAAAGCGTGCTCACCTTTCCGTTGACCCGTCAAACAATTCTGAATTCGAAACATTTCGACTAATTAACATCGTGTTATTGTGCGAAAAACTTGACGCCGCGTGAATGTATTGCGTAAGATGGCTCAAATAAAAAAAAATAAAAAAAATGGTGAAAATTTATCGCCGGCTAATATCGACAAAAGATCCGAATAAATAATGCATGAGAATCCATCAAAACGAGTTTTACGGGTTACACGAAATTCGCTAATAGATTATAAAATAATCAAACGGAGGATACCTACTCGTATGCAAAAAGCGCACACGCTCGTTTATTACCATTTTTTCGCTTGTCAGCTAACGATATTGCATTATTTTCATTTAAACGAACGTCTCCGCAGGATGTCTATTTTGAATTTCTTTTGCTATATTTCATCGTATTATTATCAAAAGATCAACATGTGTATAAATTAAAGAAAGCTGTTGAATCTGATTCGCAATGAAATGAATCGAATATGTCATCATTTAGAAGCCACTCTTAGTAGGAGAAAATTGTATCTCAATATTAATCCAAGAGCATTGAGACACAATCTACATTATTTGATTTAAATAATATAATTATACCTATTATTATCTACTATATAAATCAATGACACATTGATTTATATACATAGTAGATAATACTATTAATTTTATAATGGAAACGTTAAATTTTGAATAAGATAATTTAATAAGTTGACTGAATAACAACAAATTAAAATTAAATGTAGAAAAAACCAAAACAATGGTGATTAATAAAACTGATTTTAGGTTAAAAGTTGATGAAAGTACCCAATTTTGAACTAGTTAATAATTTCAAATATTTGGGTATAATACTGGATGATAAGTTAGATTTTTAGTTACACGGTAAATTTTCAATTAAAAAAAGTAGGAATATTATATCGGCTAAGAAGATTATTATCTAAAGAAAATAATAATAATTTATAATATAATTTTCAGACCACATCTTATGCATTGTGGTTCATTATTAAATAAGTTAGATAAGTCAACTAGAGATAGATTACAAATATTAAAAAATAGAGTATAAAAAATGTGATTGAAATATGTACATAGATTGGTTGAATTTGAATAATACTTTGAGGATTTGTATGTTGGTATTTATGTACGTATATTTAAGTCAGATAATAATATTTTACCATAATATTTTAGTAAATTTGGATGGATGTATGTGAATATAATTTAATTATAAAAAATGTTAGAGTAAATAGAAATAGGAGAAGTATTTTGTACAGAGGTGTTTTGGAATATAATAGACTGCCGGATGGAATTAAAAGTTCCAAACTATTGATAAATTCCTGGCAGTCTTAAAAAACATCCCTGTATAAGTGTTTAGTTAAGGTGATTATGTAATTAACTTTAGCTATTACATTATACGTATACCTAAATAAATAAATAAAATATAATGAAAGCTATTTCGCTTTAATCAAATCATTCAAATCAAACCATTTTGTAACCTAGCTTAACCTTTACGTTTAATATAAAGTATTCATTTTAAAACAGGATCTTTCATATAAAATATTGAAAGTTTTAATGATAAGTTTTAGTGAAGTCGACATGAAAATAGGATCCATTCGCGGGCTTCAAACCTTCTTTGATAATAATTATACGACAAAAATCATTCCTTTGTCCCATTTTGTCACGCCGAAGATGCACAACATGCCTAAATACGGAATTGCATCAAAACCGCGACATTCGCCATTGTTAAAATCTTGCAGTCGCGCAAGGACGAGCCTTCATCCGGTTGGCCTTTTTTTTTTTTTCATTGTCTATACAACGGACTTAATACGGACACATTTGGCTCAAACACACAAATATATCTAAAATACACACAATGATAATAGCAAACGCGGCGTCTGCTCACCAGGATAGAGAGTCGTTTTTTTCCCACACAGATCGCATTCAAATGTCTGGTCGATTGTAAAGTAAACGCTCACCACCACTACCAGATCATCGAAGATCACCAGATTCGATTGTGAATTGTCTTATCTGAACGACGATCTGAATTCGTGTCCTCTCAACTTCGATCCAGTATTTATAAATTCGGCACCGTTGTCACTTCCATATTTGTCCAAACGACACGACTTTTCCGTACGCTCAAAACGACAATATATCAAATCGATTCCGTTCAAATACTTACTAAACATCATACGTCGCCATATAAATATCTAGTTTATCGTCAGTTGTTTTTTTTCTTAAGCCAATCCGCCCATCGCCATGACTATATATTTAATTATAGCAAATCGGTTGCTTCACGCGCGTCAATTGCAAAGTTTCGAGTAGCTTTTTTCGGTAAAGCTAACAATTACCGGCTCAAATTGTTTTCGAGCAACTGATTTATAATTCGTCATTGAATTGAAACGTCTCACATTAAAATGCGATTTGAATTAATATTACAATTTTTTCAATGTAGGTAGGTATTGCCACTTTCCATATCGGAATTATTGTATTGTAGTTTTGCCGATGTGATTGCTCAATTTTTTTTTTTCAATTGTACATTCTACGCAGAAATTGAATTGATGTCATCAATGTTAAATAAATATTTTCAATTAGAACATGTTCTATTTATAATAAAAATAAAAACCCGATTGCCGTAGACCAGTGTTCGGGAACCTTTTTCAAGCTGAGAGCCAAATTAGGGAAATCCTCGCAAAATTGGTAAATTTGGGAGCCGCAATATTCTCATTAATGATTAATGAAATGTAAGAAATAAATTATCCTCGTTATATTTCTTAACGTTCGACAGTTTATTACTAAAAAGTATTATAAATTTGAATCTGAAAGCATTTTATAGCCATGACGTTGTGGAAATGAGATTAATTTTGATCTTGTGTAAATTGTGTGTCGACATTTTGTATTTGACGCAAAACGTTGGATGACAGCGAGAGCCGCAGGTTTTCATACAAAGAGCCGCATGCGGCTCCGGAGCCACAGGTTCCCGACCACTGCTGTATACTGTGTAGGAAAATCGTCATAAGAACTATAAGGAAATGCTATTAAAAATTATTATCTTAGAAGATAATTTTTTATTTATTTATCATATTCTTTGTGAGATTTCTATAGATTTCTGGGACACAATAATGGCAAGGATTCTAGCATACATTATTTAAAAATAAATACATATTTCTCTTTAGAATGTACATAATTTTTTGTTTGATGTACCTACTGATTTTGAATTTCTTGAATTTTATAGTCTCTATAAACAAAAAGTATCTATTTTGAAAGCCAAAAATCAAAATCGTACATGAATACCGACCAAAATGTTCATTATTTACATTTATTTTAAATGATCAAGTGCGTTTGATAAGAACAAACAAAATGTGTCCAACCAACCTAACCAAAGTTAAAACGACTCAGTCTAAACGAACTAACTTACACAATAGTCAAAATCGATCCATTCAAGCTTGGCATTAATATCACATAGGTCAGTTTTCGGGAACTGGCGGCACCGGAGCCGCATGCGGCTCTTTGTATGTAAACCTGCGACTCTCGCTCTCATCCAACGTTTTGCGTCAAATACAAAATGTTGACACACAATTTACACAAGATCAAAATGAATCCCATTTTCACAATGTTTGTACATTGTACATCGTTTTCAGCCGTTCACCATCCACTGCTCTTCCATTCCCGTCTGTCTTGGGCAATCTGCATCCACTTGACTCTTCTCAATTCATCAGTTCATCTTCCATTCGGTCTACCATGCACGGCTGGATCTTACGTAGCATTCTTGAATTTAGCATTCACATCCATACGTCATATCTGCGAAAATAATATATTGCTGCTCCCAAACTTACCAATTTTGCAAGGTTTTCCCCAATTTGGCTCTTAGCTCTAAAAAGTCTCCCGACCACTGGCATGGTTAATACTTATGCAATATGGTTTATAGGAAATTTATGTAAATCACATTAATGGCTCCCAGACATACCGACAATACACAGCCATATTCCTGGATACTGCGTGCGAAATTGCAATCGACAACAACACACACACAACCAGGCAATATTTTGAAGTCTTGCGAATTCCCACGGGAGGCCACCGGCATGAGACGATTACAGGGGCGCACGAACCTAGCCTCGGCCATTACTCACGCCCGTATCGAATGTCGCCTCTATTGCCCAGGGAGAGAGACCCAAGAGACCCAAGAGACCAAGACCAAGACCAAGTGGGAAACTGGGCCACAACAGTCTGGGTCTGGTCGTCGAAAGAAAGCAACAGTGTAGTCCGGTGTTGCGCGACCGCTCCTCCGACACGCTCCGTTCGCCATCTCGGATACTACGCACGCCCTTGTTCGCGGATCCTAATCGCAATATTATTGTCGTAACATTACCGATTACACCACTCAAAAACAACCATTTCCCTCGTGGAGAGTTGCCGTTGCGCTATAGTAGCTTTTCCACTGCGTTGAATACGCACCGAGCGATATAACAACAGTTGAACTGACGAATCGTTCAAGTGGGCCAAAATAATCGCACCGTTGTGAAATATTTAAATTTGTATCGTTTACATTTAGGGTATTTTAATTTTTTCATATTAAGTGTACGTTAGATCCAGTGCACACAGAAAGATGTATGCTTGATGTAACAAGAAGATATCGTAAGAGGAATACATAGGTAAGAAGTATGACTAAAGTGGCAGAACGTGTGAAAAAGTTTGAGTGGACACGTAGCGAGAAGAATGAATGGCAGATGGACGCGATAAATACTGGAATGGTATCCGATAGAATGTAAAAGAAAGCAAGGTAGACCGAGTAGAAAATGGGCTGATGAATTGAGAATAATGTGTGGAGTCAAGTGGACAGGACACACGGCCAGGAATGGAATAGGATTGGAGTGGTCTTCATCCAGCAGTGGATGGTGAACGGCTGAAAATGATGTAGGTACTACATACTTAATGTCTCTTTCGTATCTTTAGCTTGATTCTATTAACATTCAAAGGGCACATGTAATTGTACATTATAAGTAATATATAGTATAGTGATGATTTTTAGTTACTTTTAGTCGAGAAGAGATCATTATAGGAATATATGGGTAAGAAGTATGACCAAGGTGGCAGATATAGCGGAACGTGTGAAAAAGTTGAGTGGACACAGCGAGAATAATTGATGGCAGATGGACGCGAGAAATACTGGAATGGTATCCGAGAGGATGTGAAAGAAAGCAAGGTAGACCGAGTGGAAGATGGGCTGATGAATTGAGAAGAATGTATGCGAGTCAAGTGGATGCAGATTGCTCAAGACAGACAGGAATGGAAGAGGATTGGAAAGGTCTTCATCAAGCAGTGGATGGTGAACGGCTGAAAATGATGATGAAGTGATACACTTTTAGAATTCAGAATACTTAATATCAAGCGTTACCTCATCACAATTTGACAAACATTTTACCATATGTCATAGTAAAGTAACTAAAGAAAAATACTCTTCAGTATATATGTTAAATTAAATTAAAAAAAAACTTTTCGTGGATTTTAATTTATACAACGTTTCACAATTAAGTTACCGATGCTCTAATCACTGAGCTACATATCACCTGGCTTTACGCATAATTATATATTTGAAAAGTATGTAAAAATAGTCACGAAATTATTATTTTATTTCGTATAGTTAACCGAAAAAGGGTTTATCATACATTTGAAATAAAATTTATATGCGAAATTTTAACTGCATAAAGAAAAGTAATGGAATACCAAAATTTTTAATGTTTTACGTACATATATATATGTATTTGTCGTTGGAATTTAAACTCACATGCAATTTCAAGTGACGTAACAAATGCACAAACACACACACACATTCGACAGAGTAAATAGTTTGTGTGACTTCTGTTACAGTTGAATTGCAGTATTTGATTGCCGATTGTGCTATGCACGTTCAATTCCGACTTGTAATATTGGCACAATATAATTATTGTACAAAAAAAACTACTACACACAGTCGAGTGTATGTGGTGTATGACATCATGGCTGCAGAGCGAATTGTATGTATGTAAATAAATAATGTTCAAATGCAAAATGTGCTAATGAATCCATTACGATAACAATATGCGATGTTTGATCGAGAACAACGTCGCAGTAGGTATGCCCTTTGCTTCAGCGCAATGAATATCTGATTCTTTTCAACATTGTATTTACTTAACAATCTATATAATTGTAGAGTGCGCCATTGTGGTAATATTTTTCATGCGATATGTGTGTGTGTTTTAGTATAGGATCCAATAAACACGACTGTTTAATGTTAAGGCAAAGTTATTATATTATTATTTTTGTCCAGTTTGCCTCTCGTGTTGAGCGTCGAGTTTTATTTTGACTACGGGGTTCTTCAGATCGGGATTTCCATCAGAACAGCGGGCGTTCTATACACACATGGCAACCTTAATTAAAAGCTCCAAAGCACAGTCCAAAATTGTTTCCGAGCTGGGCATAACTCGAAAGTGCATATTTTTGCGGGCAAAATCTCGATAATGTGTCGCTCGATTTGTGGGTGATTTTTTTGCCGCATAAATTTGCAACTTTATAAGCGAACGCGAGCGTATTTCAATCGCACACATTCGAGATTTTCTGATATGAAAAATGCATACACAACGTACGGGGTACAATATGTATATATCGAAAATATTATGAAATGTTGATGAGTCGTACTACAAAGTGTCGAAAGTGCTTGTTTCACCATTGAAAATAGTCTAAGAATAGCTAATAAAAAAACTAGCCTCTCGTATCGAGTTAATCTCGGTGCATTATTTATTTCTTGTCTGCGCGTTGTCAACGTACAAAATATTGCGTGTCTAGTTGCCGTTTGACAGGACATAAAATTTCAAACTTGCATCAAGTGCGCTTCTTCTGCTGCTCGTCTCGGGATAAGAGTAGCTGTGCAATATTGCACTCAGAGCAGATGTTTTGCCCATCGTCCGGTTCGAAAGCAACTCGTAAAAAGGTAATTGGTTAAGTTTTTAACCGTGCGCGCGGTCAATGATGACTTTTCAGCGCGAGATTAAATCAGACTTGCACAACAAATTTTCCAGAACGGAATCGTATTCTATAATTTCCAATGTATCTTCACTCGTTTCGAGATATAAAAACGTCAAAATCTTCTTCGGACATTGCATTACGATCGGTGTAAAATGTAGCCAATTTCGGCATCAAGATATACCTACGCGAGTTTCATCAGTTCAATTGAATCACTCACTGCGTCAACACTTGTTAATCCTTTTTATTTATTATTTTTGTGTCTATAGGTATAATATAAATCCACACAACTTTGTACCCTACGTTATTATAGCGCCAGTTTAATATCAATTACAAAAACAAAACAATTACATTAAAGAAGACGTACGTTTGAAATCGATCGTTAATTATGCGATGAGATTTTTTTTCCCGCACACAAAACAAATCAGCCTCGGCGCCGACCTGTTCCATGATTCTTTTTTATTTATTTAACCCATCAATATACAAATTGTTCAATGCAACATTGAACCAATTCCTTTATAGATTAATTCTAAAATTCGACGAAGAACTGTGTTGATTTTTCTTGTATGTAGCATTGGTCCGCTTTTGAGCTGGAAAACTGACGATTTGAGCACACAAGTAATAAGCACACGCCCATCAATATCTATTAACATGTAAATCGAATCTTCAAGGATACTCGAGAAAGTCCATAACGGAGTTCAAAAAGCCCACAGCACAGACTCGTTTGAACTTAATCAATTGTGAGAGGCGCACAATGCCACACGTCTCACGACACCTGACATCATACATAGGGAAATCGTGGTCAAGCTCCAAATAATGGTCTAGGCAAATCGAAACAAAAAAATCAAATCTGACTCAAATTTTGCGCGCAATCAATAATATATTGTCCGTGAATGAAGAATGCCGGAAAAGTCTCACCCGTTCTGACTAAGTAAGTGTGCTAGTTCGATAAAAACGTCGGCAAGCAAAAAAAAAAGTGGCGATCTCTATATTGTATGTATATCCTGAACGCGGATTTTGTGCTAATAAATTACACATACACTACAACACGTACAATTTATAAAATATACTGCACAGCGACTACTAATTAGGGATATTCATTTGTTGATTTCAAAATCAGATCAATTAAGAACGTAATTTTGGGAATTCATATGATTTATTCAAAAAAAAAACAAAATTTACACACATATGTACCTACATACATATGTGTGTATATTGAACATTCTACATATCAATTTGACTCACACGATTTCTAAGTAAATATTTATCACGATTTTTAGCAAGTGTATTTATAGATAATATGATTTTATTCCTTCGCAAAAAAAAACACACTGTTTGCCTAAAACGGTGGTCGGGAACCTCTTTCGAGCCAAGAGCCAAATTAGGGAAAACCTTGCAAAATTGGTAACATGTTATCTTCGGATTATATGTACGTAGGTACATATATTCAAAAATAAATTTAATGTTACTAAATTATGAAATGGATCGTGTTATTTCTTAATGTTCGATAGTTTATTACTAAAAAGTATTATTGAAAAACGATTTAATGCTTTATATAGCCATGAAGTTATACGTAGAAATAGGATTCATTTTGATTTTGTGTAAATTGTGTGTTTCGTGCAAAACACTGGATGATAGCGAGAGCCGCATGAGGCTCCCGAGCCGCCGCTTCCCGACCACTGATCTAAACATTGTACAAGATAATCCAATACACAATAAATGTATATGATACACAAATGAACACAATTGTATCTTTCTATAACAAGTATGAACCCAAGTGCAAAAACTATTATTAATATATTTGCAAGTTTGGGAGCCACAACGTATGTATTATCTTCCATGTATGTATATTCAAAATTAAATTAAATTTTACTCATTTGTGAAATGGATAGCAGTTAGAAATAATTGTGATATTTCTTAATGTTCGACAGTTTATTACTAAAAAGTGTTATTGAAAAGCGATTAGGATTCATTTTGATTTTGTGTAAATTGTGTGTTTCACGCAAAACGTTGGATGACAGCGAGAGCCGCCGGTTCCCGACCACTGGCCTAAAATGTAATATAACTATGTATATTTTTCATGATTCATTCAACAATATTTTGCATCATCCTTGAAAAATATCTGAACTGTCTAAACATCGGTTAAATATTTACTTTTGAATTTTTTTTTTTTTTTTGTATAAAATTTAACAGAAACGTTAAATACTGTTAAAGTAGTGAGTATATGAGTCACAATTATCATTTCCGATCAAAAATATAATGGGTGAAAGGTTATGTCAATAACAAAAGATTCTAATGTATCGAGCGGGTTTGAATAATGCTCGCGCGTTGATGTCTTTAAATACATTATCCAATCGTTCATATAATATTAATTACCCATGTAAAAAGTTACAATTAACTTTCGCTTTAGTTTGAAGCAACTGCATTGCCCTCATAAAAATGCAATCAAGTTCACTTTTGATGCAGGTCAACGTCGGACGTGTGCATTCGCGATCGTTTGTGCGAACTTTGCGATGCACTCGCATCTCGACGCGTTATGCAATAATATAATTCGCAGCCAGTGCACGTAATTAATTAGACACAAAAACACAATAACGAAACGTAACCTGGCTATCCAACGGCAGGTACACACATATGTGCATTTTATCATCACTCAACAAACTACATAATATAATTTGGTGTTTGACCTTACACGTTGTCACGTTTCGGCGCCGATTACATGACGGCATCGCGGCCTTGATAGTCCCAATAATTTCGCTAATAAATTGGAGCCTTGTCAATTTTGATTTGGCTTAAGTCGATTCCTCATAAGAGCGGGTTAGTTAACGTCGTCGAATCCGTGTGTGGAAATATTTCGATTCACGCTGTTTTTCAATGGCATAAAAATATATTACAATTCGACATATTGATTTCACACTTTGCAAAGTTTGGTACGGCATTCTTTCGACAATTTAATGCCACTTAACAGAATATTCTATCAATTTATATGATTGAATTATATAATTGGGCAACAGTTTACTTTTTCGCCGTGTGTAAATAATTTTATGTTAGAATTACAGTTTATTTTTAAAGTAAATATTAGTTTTATGTCGAGCTTATACTTGTATTCATTGGATGGAAAATAAAAATTGTATTGAATTGAAGTATTCCGCAATACATAAACGACATTGAGAAATAATAAATTTTGTGTTGATTTAATATATAAAGTGAAAAAAAAATTATAAAATAACATATCGTGTTTGCGTTTGTCATTTGTACTTCGTCACCCACACGACCCAATCGGCGAAAAGTCGTTTTATTTAATATTTAATATTTCTAGTTTAAATTTAAGCTCGTATTCAAAATTTTATTACACGTCTATCCGTCACAGAATCATCACGAACATTTATTAAATTGAAATCGTTAATAGCTTGCGTCTGATTTACATAGATTAGGCACTTTTGATTGAAATTGGAATATTATTGATAAATGCGTTGTCGTGTCAAGTGAATCGCACTGCCGAGGTCTCTAGGAAGAGTTTTGTTTTTTTGTTCCACGTTGGTTAAACTGAATTAAAAATTAGAAGAGTCTCCCGTCATTGAAAATCGACGAGGTCCGCAAAAGCGCCCCGACATTTTGACTTAATTCATATCTCACGACTTTGAAGAGAACCATATTTTTAATTGGCCAATCAGCGGTCTTCACACGTACGACGGACCCGAGCTAACCTTTCGGCCGCGGCCTCTAATGGTTATTTCACTAAATACCAATAAAGCAAATAAGTCGGCCGGTGCGCTCGTAAATCACGCGCGCACGCATTGAACCATTTTTTTCCCATATCTAGATCAATGGACGTTGGAAACACTTTTAATATTTCGTACATTGAAATATGTTGAGGTTCAAGTCTATTATATTCCTCCATTGAATTGAGAGTAACATACAATAGTTGAAATTAAAAAAATATATTCCAGATACACTTCTAAGAAAAGGTTTTTCATACAAACTTTCCTACCAATTTTATCGAAATGACTTCTGAGAATAATAAATAATAAATGTTTACACATTCACTAAAATGGCGACACAAAAAAGTGATGCTTTTAAGATTGATCTATTTCGATTACATTTTTTAAGGGTTTTTGTTTAAATATGAATTGGATGATATTCTTTAGTACACAGGTTCCCAACCTTTTTATAAAAGCCAAGTGACCCACGACCCCGATATATTTGCAAAATGGCAAACAATATTATTCAAACATCAAGACACCGATTAAAAAAGATAATTTCATTCATCATAATTTTCAGCCGTTCACCATCCACTACTGGATGAAGGCCTCTTCAATCCTCGTCCATTCCTGTCTGTCTTGAGCAATTGGATACCATTCCAGTATTTATCACGTCCATCTGCCATCCATTCTTCTCGCTGTGTGTCCACTTCAACTTTTTCACACGTTATGCTATGTATATCTGCCACTTTGGTCATACTTCTTACCCATGTATTCCTTGTTATACCAAGCATACATCTTTTCATGCTTTTCTGTGTGCACTGGATCTTACGTAGCATTCTTGAATTTAGCGTCCACGTTTCACATCCATGCGTTATGACTCTCTTTTACATAGTTTAAATATGCACAAATTGTCTGATAGAAGAGTTATGAATGACTTGGTCTTTTTTTATAGAGTTGTAAATTCTTTTATTGATTGTCCTATTCTTGTTGAGTCGATTTTGCGACTAAAAGTTCCTACACGTTTTACACGATCTCAATTTTTGTTTGTGGATGAAGGTAATTCGTGTACCAATTATTATCGGCAGTCTCCTATTCCTAGGTTGATTGGGACTGGTAATAAGTATGGGAATTTATTGGACTATTTCTGTAATAACCTTAATTTAGTAAAGTATAAACTGTTGCTTTCTTTACGAAGTTCCTCTTCTTAGTTTAATTTAAATTATATGTATGTTTGACTCCTGTATTGATATCTTCTCTATTTGTATAAAAGCCTTTTTTAGGCGTGAAATAAGTAATAAATAAATAAATAAATAACTGTCAGAAAATTGCATTATAGTCAATGTATTTTTTTAGTTTATTGTTTCAGTTGGCGACCCCACAGAAAACCCTTCGCGACCCATAGGTTGGGAACCCGTGCTTTAGTAGACATTCGCGGAACTGTTTATTCTCTGAAATGTGCTTTATTTATTATATCACAACGACTTCGAAGAATAATAATAAATCGTTGTACGTTTCAGTGAGCAAGCGTAAGGTTTTTATTGTCATGCGAATTTTCAAAATAAAAAAAAAACCTAAAACGAAATGAATCATAATATATTTCAAATGTGAATCGACTGTAAATCACGCGAATTATTTTAATGCGGACCGGGATATTTATTGCCGATTTTATATATTATTTTTGCTCGACGCCCATTCGGCGGCCATGACGCCGATTCTCCCATCGGACAATTTGTCAGAAGTTTTTCTGTTTTATTTTTTCGTATATTCCACCATCATCATCATCGTGCAGATCCGATCTTCGATGATGTATGATTTCGCCCGACGCAAACGGATAGATGATGTATCCAACGTACGATCCATAGACAATTGATCTATTGAAAAATGCAATTAGATCACCGCAGTCACCTTGAACATGAAACGTGATACTGTTTGTGGCGTGTAATTGTTTTTTTCATTCCGTCCACAGATCCATTTATCTTTCTAAAATGAACGATTCTTTCGTGCTTTGTAGGGCATGCGTGTTCTTCTGCCCACCGTGTGTATACTTAGCACGGAATGCCAAGTATAGGTAAATATTTTTTTATTAATACGGACCGTGCACTAAGTGGAAACAGAGACAAAACTGCGCGTACATTTTTACTTTTTTTTTTTTTTATCTTTGAAAAGTGCGAACATATCAAAACAAATCGATAGGTGTACGGTGAGTGGCATTGAAAACTGGTAAAGTTCAAATAGAAAGGAAGCCTTAGGCGAGATGAGGAGATGAAGGACGCTCGTCGGTCAACGGTTCAATGGGCAAAACGAGTGCGGAAGCTGTGCTTCAATAAGTCATAATTATCTTTTTTAACACTTGAACTCAAAATCGAAACACTTCAAGTGAACGCTCATCATTGTGAATTTCAATTGAACGAAAAATAAATTGTCAGAACTTGACTTAGATCGGACGGTACGTAAAAGCATCGTTTTAGGTACATGTACCTAGTTGTAACTACTACATGTAATTAGTTGAAACTCTTTTCAAGATTTAAGTGATAACCTTTTAGTACTAAATAAGGAAAAATCGAAAATTCTCTTCTCAGTCAAAAATTTTCTCTACTGAAAAGAAAATTCCTTCATTAAAATTTGCCAAAGATTGCCTAAAGACGCTAGAATATGTTGATGATTATATCGAATTTCAAATGCGCAGAAACTTAAATAGATTAATCTAACGCCATTAGAAAATCGGTATGTAAATTAAACTGTGCAATGCTTTTACATACATATGAGTCGCCTAGTTCCAAATCCCTATAAGTCCACAATATATAAAAAAAAAAACGAGGATAAAATATTTTCTAGTTCTAAGAATGTTTTCAAACGATGCCTTATACTTGAATTATTCCAAATACCGCCAAGTGCGCCGTAAAAAAATATTGAAAATCAGTGTTAGTTCCAAAGACTGACAATTGCACTATGGATAAAAGCTGATGAAAGCCATATTTAGAAACAAACAACGATAAGTCCATGTTTCTAATCTCAATATTTTGTTTAATATCAACAAAATTAAGTTTAAATGAGTTTAAACGCCATCAAGCAAATAAGTCTGTAGCAGAAAAACCGCGTTTGCGAACAAGTGAGTTTTATGGACTTATCGGGATTTGGAACTAGGCGAAACAGTCAAACCTTCATGTTTAAAAAGTACTGTATGTTCAAATAGTATATTGCCTTATTCAAATATATAATATGTCCATTTCGTCCATATTTTTCATGCAATGTACATATGTCACGTACAATATTTTAAAACAAAACTGGACATACTGACACATGTGCACTACTAACCCATCGATATATTTTAAAAATAACCTACACGATTTTATACATACATAGATCAATGGTTTATTTTTTTAACACTTCAACGCGTAGTTATTTGAATACCTCGTGTAAAATAAATAGTATCAAGCGTGCGTTGAAGGTAAAAAGTACTTTTTTTTTTTCCTCGTTTGATGGAATCGGGGTCGAAGGAGAATGCGACAGGTAGAATTAATAAAAAAAAAAAAAAAAAAAAACACAAAAAGAGCACCTCTTAATTTGTTTATGCGTTTGGTCATTTCAATGTCGATCAGATCGCAAGTGACGCAATCGTCAAGCGGAGCAATCATCAAGTTCAACATCGAGAAGGTCAAACGTCACACTGAGAAGATACGAGTGGGTTTAACCACTCAAGAAAAATACGTTAAAATAGAAAATAAATGCATACGTGTACGTGATTTTTATTGATTTTTCATTTGAATCGTGCCGCTATATGCTATACTATTCCACTATACATACATACGTGTATTACGTATATTTTATATATATATTTATGTTTGTTATCGTCGCATATATACAACTTTTGTGTGTGGCGTTGATTGATGGCGTTGTCCACAATGCGCTTTAATGGCGATGCGTAGCGCTATGAATAACGGCGATTCGTTTTTATCGCGTTTTATTCGATTTTATGGCTCGATTCAGTCTGTATTTATATTAGAGATGGAGAAAAAAAAGCCACACACACACACACATCTTCGTATAGGTACATATATATATAATAACAGTATTTAAAATTTAATAGTAGGAATTTATGCCGAATTAAATAATCCAGTCTCGTATCGATATCGAGTTGCGTACACGTGCCTCACAGTGTGCGAAACGTCTACCTCTCTATCTGCAATAAAAATAAACTCAGCGGTTTGCAATTTAAAATATTGAATACGCTTATTTATGTTAATTGACGATGTCAATAAATTTACATTAATTTGCTCGTCGTACGTACAACGAGTGATACTGTACCATTGTGCTTTTGTGGACTTCACTTGCGAGTGTTTCGGAAAATTGTGTATTTTTTTCTAATCGTTGAGAGTTTTACAAAAGAGTCACAGTGAAACAAAAACTAAGCAAATTAATTTCATTTTGATGTTAATAATGATAATTAATGGGATTGTGATGCAAAATTATACCCAATGCAAAAATTTGGACATCTATAGGTGCAATACAAATATATTTTAGATAAATTGACATTTATTTATTTATTTAAAATACAATGGGCAGGCGACATAGTTGATGGAGCCCAGGGGTCTGTTATAATTTGTACTCTATTTATGTGTGTTCAAAAACTTATCGAGATGATTTTTAAAGAGATTTGTTAATAGCTGATTTGGGAGGCGGTTTCAAACTTCAAACACTATTATTTAAGCAATGAATCTTAATATTTATTTGAATGAGCTAATAATATGTCACCATCATATTTTAGTAAATTTATTGTGAGAATAATGGATGTATGTATGTGAATATAATTTAAGGAATAAAAATAATTTAATTGTAGAAGCATCTTGTACAGAGGTGTATTGGAATATAATAGGCTGCCGGATCAAATTAAAAGTTCCAAAACTATTGATAAATTCCTGGCAGTCTTAAAAAAAACATCTCTGTATATGTAGGTGCTTACATAGTTAAGGATTATGTAATTAGCTTTAGCTATTATATTTATTATATAAATAAATACATCATTTTATGTTTGATTTCGATTGAATTCTGGGAAATTCAAACAAAAGAAACCTTGAAAATCCCTGTACCTATTAAGCCATCTTTATGGAGCAAAGTAAATTTAAATTACAATATGACGAATGTGAATGGTTTAAATCTCGGATTAGCATAAGTTTGTAATGCTTGTCTGAATTGTAAAAAAACGTTGTAATATTATAAAATTGCATTACACGTATTTATGCAAATATGTATATGCATACATATATGTACAGCTTGTATGCAATTTAAAATGTTTTTCAACGTAGCCGTGATTCGAAACGTACCAAATGTACATTTTAGTCTATTTATTTATTGACGAGATACAGTGGCGTTGGAAAATTACAAAAATACGGCCACGAACGAAACACACGAATGATGAATGGCAAGATTCGAGCACAAGTGTGTACGAATATAATAATAATGGTAACGTTCACTTTTATCGTAAGCACACGACCTGAAATAGGAATAATACGAATCCTCCGTGTCTTCGAATCGTCAATCCGCTTGATGGATTCACCGGCCACAACATTCACCGGCTACCACCATCATAAACATAATATATCGAAGGCCGAATGTTACCTAGTACTGGTATGTACGTTATTGCGGGCAAAAACGTGAAATGCAATTTGACTTTTGACCGAAGAAGACAGACTCGAGCTTTACGGGTGGTCGGGATTGCTCGGTGTAATTAAATACAATGCGTAATCAGTGGAGGAAATCGGTTAAAGCCGTTTCGGTCGATGCATTTTCAATTTCGATTATTATAATTTAAAACGAATTACATTTAACAAAGTCTATACCCTTGTGATTAAATAGTGTGTAAAAAAATATCAACTATAAGCCGTAAGTTTGTTGGAACATTTGAATCAAAATGACACGTCATTGAGTAAACAAAGCCAAAACAAAATAAATTTATTTTGTATGTAAAAAAAATTATGTTAAATTTTTATTTAAATTACAACCTATTTATATATTTTTTTGATGAAATAAAAAGTTAAATACAAAGTCAGATATTATACACAATGACATACAAATATTATACTTATATATCGATGGGTTAGTGCACAGGTATTGTGTGTCCAGTTTTTACCAAAACAAAACGTCCATCTGCACCAAACCTTCACGTTTAAAAAGTATTGCATGTCCAAATAGTATATTGCCTTATTCAAATATATAATATGTCCATTTCGTCCATGTGTTTCATGCAAAAAAGATGTCACTTATTTATTTATTTATTATTATTACACGCCTAAAAATGGCTTTTATAATAAAAAATACAAATAGAGAAGATAACAATACAGGAGTAAAATACATATAAAATTTAATTAAACTAAGAATCGGAACTTCTTAAAGGAAGCAACAGCTTGAACTTTACTAAATTAATGCTAATACAGAAATAATCTAATAAATTCCCATACTTATAGCCACTTACAATATTTTAACACAAAACTGGACATATATAAAATCAATAAGAATGGGAAAACGACTATTTATTTCCCTATCAAAATTATTTGACTAATTTTATCATAAAATCTGCGAGTATAATTCGAACCGAATTAAACAAAGAAATGCATCCACTCATACTTAATTTACCATGTATGTACGTACACGTTTGAGATAAAATTCACAGCGGTATTCTCAGTGTTTCTCTGGGTATACATATATTGTTTAAAAAATGCGATAAATTCTAACCGCGAGCTTATTAAGTATACAGATACGAAATTTTTCGAGCGTCTTGGGGTCAAATCGGTCGCTCCGAACCGAGCTTTATCAGCTCAATAAATTAATTACTGTGTCAAGAATGGCGTTGAACAAGTTTTTTCGCACCAATTGTTTCATACGCTCGTCATACTGTTATAAATAGTATAATATTATGCAGTATGCACGTCGTCTAACAGTCGCACAGGGCAAAAAGAACTTTTCGAACGTACAATGTGTGTAAGTATGTGTGTCATATTTCACTAGAATTTATAGCCAAGTCGACGATGATGATGATGATGATGATGATACAATTTGACGTTGTATTTTATCGACCTTGGCGATCGTGAGAGATAATCAGGTGAATAGTTCCAACCTTATAAATCGCAACATAAATTGCATACACACACACACAGCGAACGATAAATCTTATTCAAAAGTGTGTTGCCCAGGTTGTGTGTATTGTTTCGACACTGTCTGAATAGGGACTATCGTACTATTGTGTATAGGTTTCATTTTATTTATTTTCATCGACCGTAAAGATTACAAGGCTGTGCTGTAACCAAAGGTCGATTATTGTTAATCAAGTTTTCTGGTCGATTTAATTGTAACGCACCGACAAATTACTTCCTCTATTCAAACAAAACGCATCGGAATCGAGGAAAAATTCATTGTCGATTTTTTTCTACCCGTCAAAGCTTTCGCATTATTATTATTTTATTTTTTCGTTGTTGTAATAATGCTAGAACGAAACGGCCGTATGTGTTTGTGCTCTTTTTCATCATCGTCGTGGGAAAATGTTCATTAGCTGAACTACAGCCTGAGGCGCCGTTACATATTCGAGGAAAGCACGTGTAAGATGATATACGCACACGCTTACGCTTCGTTTGTATAATAAATTTTTATCGGAAACAATAAATGAATAATACAAATAAACTATTGGGAATGTGAGGCAACGTTTTTTATACAATTAATTTCAATTACAATATTGAATATGCAAAAATTTTCAAATCAAAATTTGGTATGGCTCAAAATCATACTACAACATACAAATTTTGTTACACACAATTTAAATTAGTATGTAAAAATAAGATTCAATTAATGAAAAATATTAACTTTAGAGATGCAAATCTAAACAGGTAAACTTGTCGTGTTGAAATTGTTATATAAAAGCAGTTGTGCCGCATTTCAAAGTAAACTTTTGCATCAATCAATTTATGTTACGGAATTTTTTTAGTAATAAAACTGTATGGTTTATAATGGTATGTATTATTCACTCCCTTTTTCGTCGAAATTTATTAGTGTCGCTCGGGTGTTTTATTCTCTTCTCGGAACCGTCCCGGTTACGTTCGCATGGTTTAGTCCAATTTTTAGGCCATCACAGTTCGACTTTGAAAAAAAAAAATGCATCCGTCTTCGTACGTTGCTAATAGACGTCGGTGTGTTTAGTTAGCAATTACCTAATTTTCGTTTTGTGTGTTCTAATATTGGTACAGAACAGATGAGGCTGTCGTCACGCGATGAATTCTCCACCACTCTTGCGCAACGCAACGTCTTTCTTATACACGCATTTCATGCACATTTTATTTTACGACCAAAATAACAACACCGGTATGTACTTGTGTGCATTTAAACGGTGTTGATCAAATTTAAGCGTATGTGTGTGTGGGCTCGATGCATAAAAATGCACTCGAGACACCGAACAAAAAGTGCACAACAATGCAATAATGACGATGATTCGTCGTAAACGGGCAGACGTTCGATGACAGCCAAGGACAAGAGACGATGACGATGGTCGCCTTATAAGTTATAAGTCGATGAGGTCCTCAGGTTATATTGGAGGGGTGGTAATTGGCATCTTTGAAGCACTACTACTACTACCGTTCCGTTTCACAATGACGACAATCGCCGTGCGAAATCCGTCAAGGCGAATCAAATCGATGAAAGGCACTCATTCGACGGCAATCGTCGTCATAATTCATAAAGATGAAGTAAAATAGTAGCACGATTTTGCCATTGCGAAATGCAGCGATGCCTAATCGGCAGCTCGAGGAATTATAAAACACAAAATCTGTACGACATTACAATCATAAATACAAAATAATTACTGCACTCAAAAATAGCTTGCAATCATTATCAAAAAAATATAAAATTTTCATACTATTCCGAAAAAGTTTAGCATCCCCGGTGCAATAAAGTATATTGCACAACGAAACTGTAATATATGCGAAAAAATCATCTAATCCACAGGCTCTCAACCTGTATCGAGTGGTGACCCCTTTTTATAAAAGCCAGGTGACCTGCGACCCCGATATATTTGCAAAATGGTAAAAAATATTATTCAAACATCAAGACACTGCATTCATTATCATTTTCAGCCGTTCACCATCCACTGCTGGATGAAGGCCTCTCTAATCCTCTTCCATTCTTGTCTGTCTTGAGCAATCTGCATCTACTTGACTCCACGCATTCTTCTCAAATGATCAGCTCATCGTCCATTCGGTCTACATACCTCAAAAATGATCTTCAGCCGTTTCCCATGTGTCTTGAGCAATCTGCATCCACTTGACTCCACACATTCCTCTCAATTCATCAGCCCATCGTACACTCGGTCTACCTTGCTTTCTTTCACATCCTCTCGGATACCATTCCAGTATTACACGCGTCCATCTGCCATCCATTCTTCTCACATGTTCTTACCCCATGTATTCCTCTTACTATCTCTTCTTGTTATACCATGCCTCTCTGTGTGCACTGAATCTTACGTAGCATTATCGAATTTAGCATCCGTGATCTTATCCAACGTGCATTTTTTTGCACCAAATTTTAACATTGAAAATGCGTGGTCATTTTGACAGGTTTAGTTGTATTCGCTTAACGCGCACAATTACAAATAATCATTTCCGTATATGTGTACAATGTACATTATATATGTATATAATAGCCGAAAACCGTCTGTCTGTCTGTCTGCTGATAACGCTCGCTGAGGAAAAATAATTAAAAAACCAGAACGAGTGGGGGATCGAACCCAGGACCCCAGGCTCGAGAGGACTCGCACTAATGCTATCCACTGTCGCCCTCGGTCTCTTTGGTCCTTTTTCTGCTTTACCTATAAAAGGAATCGTGACTCTGCTAATAATACATAGATGGCGTTATAAAAACTATTATTTTTTTTTGTTTTTGATTTTTACAAAATTATAATTATTATATCTATGTATATATAATAATTAATAATTATAATATAAATAGAAAAGTAAAAAAAAAAATTGGGATTTGGGATTCGATACCGTGCTCGATATGTCGATAGGTTATCTCTATTAAAAAAGCGCTTTACGATATTTAAAATTCAGCGGGCGTTGATATTCAACGGGCTGACACTAGTATGTACATAAATGTAAGTAGATCTATAATCACCAATGTTTGAATGATTCTAAATGAAATATTAGAATTGTCTATGGCTTAAATCAAATTGAAATAATTCAAAACTGGATTATTCACGAACTTGTAAAGAAAATTGAGGAAAATATTGACTCGTATTGTACGAGCGCATCATCCACAAAAAAAAAAACAATGTTTTTTTTTTTTTCATCAATCGAGCACATTTATTATTTACCGTCAAAACAAAAATGGTAAGAGGCGATCCCACGCTCTTTGACGTCAACTCAAAATTGACGACAAGGCAAATATTGATCGTCTCAAATTTTCCGACGCTTTTCCGCGAGAGTTTTTCCACACGAGAGCAATCGTTGCGTTGCATTGTCGGCGAATGGCCGGTTAACGAAACCATTGTTCGGTGCCTACTAAACAATTTTCACGGCTTGGGAACCGAACAATGGCTCCAATCAGCGATCGCTGACTCTCTCGTGGACTAAATTAAATTGAAATATAAATAATGACCGGTCATTACAGGAAGGTCACCCCAAAAGACCTTCATTACCGAGGAACACTCGAGATGATATCGGCTCGTGGATCGGTCCATAGCTTCATTATTCACCGCGAGAATCTCCACCTCTTATCTCCACAGTCATCCTAATCATTGGAGATGCGAAGCACTTTCTATTGTCGACTTTTCGACAACACCTGCCCGCTTCAAATTCACACATATTTTTTTTTTACACGTTTGCCAGCTCGTACTCGTCCAGTATCACACTTTGATTGATGCAACTTTATAACTTATTCGTGACTTAATGAGAGAACGTTTGATTTTATCGACGAACATCTTATCTGCCGTGGTAGATAAGCAACGTTTGATCAGCTTAGATTAAGACAATTAATAACGTACACTTGCAAAAGTCTTTAAACATCAGATTCTCGGTATCGTTGAATAGATAAAAAAATTTTTAGACAATATCAAATACAACGCTTTCGTCGAATACAATAATTTATTTAGATTACGTAAGGGGTTTCAAATTAGTTAAATTACGTTCAATATCTTCCTCGTTGTGTTATAAGCGCAAAAATATAACTGAAATAATAATTGTACAAACTGTTGTATATATATGTAGGTATAAATCGTTATGTTTTGATGAATTTGAGGAAATACTGGAATGGTATCCGAAAGGATGTGAAAGAAAGCAAGGATGATGATGGGGTGATGAATTGAGAAGAATGTGTGGAGTCAAATGGAATGGAGCTGAAATGAATTGCAGATTGCTAATAGTTTTTAAATCCAACACCCCACTATGCTAAAAAAAGAAGGCATACATGGATGCCGATTTCAAGAATGTTACGCAAGTTCCAGTGCACACAGAGATGTATGCTCGCTATAACATGAAGACATCGTAAGAGGAACACGTGGGATAAGTAGCGTGACCAAAGTGGCAGATATAGCGAAACTGGGTGAAAAGTTCGAGTGGACACATAGCGAGAAGAATGGATGGCAAATGGACGCGAGAAATATTGGTATGGTATCCGAGAGGATGTGAAAGAAAGCAAGGTAGACCGAGTGGACGATGGGCTGAGAACAATGTGTGGAGCCAAGTGGATGCAGATTGCTCAAGCAGACAGGATGGTGAACGGCTGAAAATGACGAAGATGATGATATAGGTACTGCTCAATGTCTCTTTCGTATCTTTAGCTTGATTCTATTAACATTAAAAGGGCACATGCAATTGTATGTGTGTACATTATAAGTAATATGCATAGTAACAATTTTTAGTTGCTTTTAGTCGTTCAATTTCGCTGATGGTATATAATAGCCGAAATTCATCTGTCTGTCTGCTGATAACGCTCGCTGAGGTTAATAATTAAAAAAACCAGTACGTCAAATGAGTGGGATTGGGAGGAATCGTGCTTACACTATTTTCCAACGGAGGCGATGACTGATGTCGTATAATTGGCCAATATTTATTCTTAAAGGGTTCACGACTTTGCTAAATTGGTACATTGTTGTTATTATAACGCGCCATAGATGGCGCACTATTGCATAGATGTGACAAGTATATAAACTATTAAATTGAATATTATTTTTCAGTACGGGTGATCAGAAACCGCTCCGTTGATATACATATATTCAGCGCGCTTACACTAGTTAAAATATGTTGGTATTGTTTGAGGTTTTTCTACGTGGGTATCTTACAATGCTACTAATTGCGTATAAACATGTATTTCCATTCGGAAATACATATGTACATGTTCCAAGAAAGTCTAATCAAATCCATTCATTATTCTTCAAAATTGACAGTTTGACGCATCTGTATCGGTTCACACGCTATACTACATACATAACCACACCGGCGAGAGGAGGCGAAAGTCATGCGAGCTGGAGGCACAACCCAACAGTAGTTTGGTCCTCAATTAACATGCTCTGGGTATTGGGCAAAATGTTATCCGAAACCCCGGGTATCGGGTTCGATATATTTAGGCCGTTTAGGTGCGCCTAATGGTCGAGCGCCTAGTAATTTCGGCGCGATTCTTCAATAAAGCCGCGCTTATCTCGCGCCCACTATCTGCGTGGTGCTGCACATTGTTGTTGATGCTTTTTTATTGTTGTTTTTTTTTTTTCTTTTTTCTTCTTTAGCTTTTTGTGGTGGCCGCCCCTATCTAGGATCGGTGTTGAGAGGTCAGAGGCGATCACGAGGCCACAACCGACACCCGAGAGTATCTTATCTGAGGTGAATCGGAGCGGTAACAAGGGAGGCTCGCTGCTCTCCATCTAGCCTTAATTTCACGCCGATTACATACCCACGCCGATGCTCAAACTGTGCACTGACCAATCATATAGATCGGTGGAAGTGTTGCAAATCAAATTTGCAATGTCTAAGAGACGTGCTAAAAAGTTGGTTAACCCAATACTAAAGTGGGCACGAAAAATACTCAAGAATGATATGTCACCATCGTCATTTTCAGCAGCTCACCATCCACTGCTGAATGAAAGCCTCTCCAATCCTCATCCATTCCTGTCTATCGTGAGCAATCTGCATCCACTTGACTCCACACATTCTTCTCAATTTATCAGCCCATCGTACACTTGCTACTTACTACCTTGCTTTCTTTCACATCCTCTCCGATACCATTCCAGTATTTCTCGCGTACATCTGCCATCCATTCTTCTACTTCTACTTCTAGTCTACTTCAACTCAGTAGTTCAACATCTACTGCTGGATGAAAGACTCTCGAATCCTTTTCTATTCTCGTCTGTCTTGAGCTATCATTCACACATTCTTCTCACTCCAACTTTTTCACCAGTTTCGCTATATCTGCCACTTTGGTCATACTTCTCACCCACGTGTTCCTCTTACGATATCTTCTCGTTATACCGAGCATACATCTTTTCATGCTGCTCTGTGTGCACTGAATCTTGCATAACATTCTTGAAATTGGCATCCACGTTTTAAGCATAGTGGGGTGTTGGATTTATAAACTATGTATGTTCAGCAATCTGCATCCAGTTGATTTCCATACATTCATCTCAATTCATCAGCCCATCGTCCACTCGGTCTACTTTGCTTTCTTTCACATCCTCTCGGATCCAATTCCAGTATTTCTCGCGTCCATCTGCCGTCAATTCTTTTCGCTATGTGTCCACTTCAACTTTTTTACACGTTGCGCTATATCTGCCACTTCGGTCATACTTCTCACCCACGTGTTCCTCTAACGATCTCTTCTCGTTATACTGAGCATACATCTTTCCATGCTTATATGTGTGCACTGGATCTTGAGTAACATTCTTAAAATTGGCATCCACGTTTCATGGCAGTGCGCATTGGTCGTATGCTTTTTTTTTTAATCATAGCGGAATGTTGGATTTAAAAACTATGTTCATTCTTCCAAAAGCGCTCCATCCTCGTTTTATTTCTTCTTATTTACATCTAGTCATATTCGCAAATTGCCCTATGTGTAAATAACTATCAACTATCACTACAATATGATTATCTACTGTGACTACGCTTTGCGTGCAAAATTCATTAAACTTAAGTTGTTCTTCTGTGTGCATTGGATCTTGTGTGACATTCTTGAATTTAGCATCCACAAACGATATGTACATATATTAAAAGATTTTCATAATTGTATGGCATATACGTTCTATTTTTGTTTCAACAAAAAATTTAGTTCAAGTTTAAGCTGTCGTGTAAGTGCTCAATATTTGTATTGCCAATCGGATTGGCGATTCGTCCCACTGTGCGGCGCGTTTGAAAAGCTCCGATTTCCTCGCAACTCGAGTTTCAAACAATAAAAAAAAAACCCGCCGATGTCTATTCGAAAGCGCAATGCGAAAAGATCCATTTAAAATCCGTTGATTTTCATCTATGATAATCTCACATCGGATACTCAATATATAATACTTTCTCTCGTGCACTATTACCGTGCACTCTGAACGGTATAAATACGAACGTTTTATGTCTATAAAACGTTCGTATTTATTGTAAAATCGAACGTTGAAATGTTGAGAAACCTATCGCAAATCGCAAATCAAACGAGCGCGAATCGTACATATTAATATTGAATTATTGGAATTGTAAACGTTCGAAAAATGTAAATGATCAATATTTTTTTTTCAATATGCATACGTATGGCGCGGTAATTAGCATAAAATATGTGAATAATATTAATGAACTTATTTATACGATTAGTTTGAAAGGTCACTGTGGCAATTTCTAAAGATCGAATTCTCGGTAAATTTGACCCGGTGAAATCAGCGCACTTTTAATAAATACAAATCGTGAACGTCTGTCGTGCATTTCCAGGAATACAATGTGTAATATTCACACTATACATGTGTGTACGTGTGTGAAAATTTCTTTGTAAAATGATTAAAAAAAAAACGTTCGAGGAATCTCAATTTGAACAACACCGTTGGTGGTGGCGTTTCTGTACCATAATTTAATTACAAATCTAATCTAACACCAGGGTCCGATTCAATGGCTCCACCGGTTCTTATTATCACCCTTTTTTGCTCTACAAATTGATGAACACTTTGCTGGTGATTCACTCGAAATGAATCACACGTGAGATTATCGTGTGATCCGGTTTAGATATACATAATAGCCTCATTACTGGTCATCAATAAAGCCTTCGAGTTCATGGAAGGCGAAAAAAAAAAAATTCGTTCAATATAAATTACCGGTAATTTTGAACCGCGATATACATAAATACATATATACTGTGGGACATTGCGCGTTATCGTACAGCTCACATTAACGATGATGGATCTTAAATTTAGTAAATTTTATTCGTCCATTGCATTGTAGTGCACTTTTGAATATTATTTTAAGCTAAATTTATACGTGACGAGTCGTTTCAGTGGAATTCGTCGTAGAAAACGAAAGCAAACATACTCGACTATTACAAAATATTGTAAATATAACACTGTAGTAAAAAAAAAAAAAAAAAGTGAAAATGTGCGCTGAATTCACACAGTACGTACACGTAAACGAAGGTTTTATTTTCGTTTGAAATATTCACTTGCGTCACACGAGTTTATGTTGATTTTTTTAATTTAAAATTAAAAAAAATCATCATCGCCATTTTACCACAGAAAATTACATATTATTGACCTTAAATAAAACGCATTGGATTTGAATTTCAAATGAGATAACGCTTTCGATGTTATTTCAAAACTATAAGACACACGAGTTGACAGCGATATCAAGCTAATTTTTACTACCTACTGTGACAAATCGTGGAAAATTTCCTACTCTCAAGCAGAGATTCTCAACATTTCAAAGATCCAATTCACTATACGGAAATGTATGATATTTCAGAGCCCCTATATAAATTCTGACCGCAAGTTTTTATCACTACTAATATTAAGTCATGAGTATTGAACTTCATATTAAAATCGTGACCATTTTTTCATTCGTTAATCTCTAATGTGGCATAGATTTTAACCGGCTGTCAGATCGACAGGTTCTTTCCCCTCGCCCCCACCTTCCCCTACCCTTCTAATATTTACAAAATAGCTTTCGTGTGTGCAATATTATATACTATATTGGAAATATCGCGTGTCAGATGACGAGCGTTTAACTAAAATAAAGCAGACCCTAAGATCAAGTCGTGATTGTTTTTAATTACTGAAGGTCACGTGGAGGGCACGGACATTCAATTTTGACCGAGTGAAAAAAAAAGTGCATGATCGAATAAATCGAAATTGTGCGGCTATTATTATTTGAATTGATGATACAATAAAAATCTATTGGCTCCATCGCCGAATTCGTCACTTTTTTATTATTATTTATTCGTTGATTAATTAACTATGCAAGTTGTGTGCTGGTGATGTTGATTATATTGTAAATACAAGTCTGTGAAAAAATACAAAAAAAACAACAAGGATTTCATCTTTAGATAGGTTCTAAAACAAAATACGGACAGCAAATTAGTATTCTTTTTTGGCTTGAGTTTTATTAAATAAATTTTAGTTACGACCTACTTTGGTATATTTGCTGTTTTAATCATATTTTATTTGATTAATCAATGAACATTTTGTTAATTCGTATATTTATTAAAATTAGCTTACATTTACATAATAGAAAATGTTAATACTTTATCTTACTGGAGGATCAATGCATTTGTTTTTATCGTTCAAAATGTCTAATTAAACGTTTCTCTGAATAGATCTAATTTTTACCGTTGAAAATTACACAAAATACGACACTAAAACTTCAAAAATAAGACTCGAAGAACTCAATTAGTTTTTCATTACAGATAAAATGTTTGACCGAATTTGGTTTTGATAAAATTGTATTTTTTCTGTTATTAATTTTATTGACAAACACTTACTGCTAAAATATTATGAAAGTATTGGTGCTTTATACAAACAACTAATTAAAAATCTGTTCATAAAAATGTAAAACAATGCCCATTACTTAAACTTTACATGTGGCACGTTCTGTATTCAATGTTTTTCTTATAATAATCGTTTCAAAGTTGAAATAATATTGTTGCACAAGTCCAACGGAACATTACGAGCGTCAATTAAAACAAAAAATACATTCCTCTGGCTTTGTTTGCGATGAAAAATCTTTCGTATACAATAACAAATAAACACAATACAGTAGCGGTCCATTACGGAACGGTTTAAAATCGTCGAGACGGTATCAATAAATGCTACACAATTTTATTTTATTACCAAATTGCACCTTGTTAAAGCGTAAAAAGAACACACCACGCCGTGTGCTATATTGTATATTATTTACCATTAAAATAGACGAGAGGAGATCCCACGCTGAAAATATAATAATAATTGGCATTCCTGCCGGTCGAAATAAACCGTCTTAAATATGTAATGATCGAATTGCCGAAACAGTGCTCTCTTCGCACTGAACGAGTGTATGAAAACAGCGATTTTCGAATGACGCGCACTAAAAGTCTAATTTTTTGAGTAATTGACTCGAGACGCCACCATAAATCACGCGTTGAAATTTTTCACGATTTGTGTGTGACTAATAAGCTACCGGATTGTCATTATTTATTTTATTTACAGTAGTTAGTTATACCTTTGCTTTTTATACGAGCGTTCCTCGAACTTAAATGGCAACTGCAGTGTTCGTATTGGAATGAAAAAAGTGGCTATTCTCTGTGTGTAATGTTTGTTCTGTAATGCTCATTACGTCCATTTAACAATTTAGCTATTGCCCCGTTCTGAATGAGGGGGTATAATAGTTGTTGTTCCTTCGACTACTAAGTGGAACATAATTACCGACCATAATGTGATCTATTTGTGGTTTTTCTCAATCAATTATCACGGTCGCTGCTTCCTTATTCTCGACTTGAACGTTCTGATGGGCATTTGATGCCGAACAAAATCGCAGATGCTTCTTTGTATCGAACGTGTGAAATGATTTCGAGATACATAGTACATATTTGCAGATCCACGTTGGAGGTGCGGAATATTTAAAAATGCTAATCAGTAATCTACAGCGTGTTTGGAGAGTAACACTAATTAAAGTTAAAAAAAAGAGAATCATTTTATACCATGTTTAGAATATACACATGTATGTACATATACTTTATAATAAATTAAATCATAGGTGTAAGTC
Source organism: Parapsyche elsis (assembly GCA_022651745.1). Lineage (NCBI taxonomy): Eukaryota > Metazoa > Arthropoda > Insecta > Trichoptera > Hydropsychidae > Parapsyche > Parapsyche elsis. The sequence goes on from JAGVSN010000016.1 coordinate 928,612, forward strand.
AACCTTTAGATTTAGGAAACCCACGGCATGTTTGGAAAGTGTCTATAGTACAAAATTGACAGCGGAATTTAAATAACCATCGATTAATCGAAATCGACATATGTGTTCATACTTCATACTTTGATACCATATTTAGAAAAAAAAATTAAATACAAGAGTATTTTCTATAATCGATTTAATTGTAGGTGTGAATCAGCCGTTAGATTTAAGTGTTAATTTACATTTAAATAATATGTTGCGTGTTTGGAATCCAATACAACCAACGTAGACCGAAATATCGATTCTTTTATACTTTGATACCATATTTGGTGTAAAACTTGATATATAAATGTATTGACATATGAAAGTAGGATTAAAAATTAATTTTAATAAAACTAAAATTATGTTTAATGAATTTTGCACGCAAAACGTAGTCACTAAAAGCACATTGTAGAGATAGTTGATAGTTATTTATACCTAGGACAATTAGTGAATATGACTGGATGTAAAGAAGAAGGAATTAAACTAGGTTGGAGCGCTTTTGGAAGAATGAACATTGTTTTTAAATCCAAAATACCGCTATGGTTAAAAAATAAGGCATACGACCAATGCGTACTGCAAGTATGTATGCTCGGTATAACGAGAAGAGATCGTAAGAGGAATACATGGGTAAGAAGCATGACCAAGGTGGCAGATATAGCGGAACGTGTGAAAAAGTTGTAGTATCCGAGAGGATGTGAAATAAAGCAAGGCAGACCGAGTGGGCGACGGGTTGATGAATTGAGAAGAATGTATGGAGTAAACTGAATGCAGATTGCTCAAGACAGACAGACAAGAGGATTGGAGTATCATATGTGTATAAAATAGCCCTATTCCGTCTGTCTGTCTGCTGGTAACGCTCGCCGATGTAAATAATTAAAAAACCAGAACGTCGCACGAGTGGAATTTGAACCCTGTATCACTGATTCGGAACAGAGCGCTTACGCGGTGAGCCAAACCAGATGATAATAGGCAGGCTACAACTTAACTATTTACATATATAATAAAAAATAGGCTTGCGACTATGCTAAATTGTTACGTTGTTGTATTATGTATAACGCACCATAGATGGGGCAAACTATAAACTCTATTAAATTTAATATTATTTTTCAGTACGGGTGATGAGAAACCGCTACGTTGATATTCAACGGGCTTACACTAGTACATTATTAGGGGATGATAACTTGATAACGTTACAAGTGTCGACCGGAAGCATTGTTTGAAAATCAAAAACAACGAGAATCGTATAGTTTGTTTTGTTAATTTGATTTGCGTAACTGAACAAACATACAAAGTGTACCTACAGCGATACGCACTCGAGTATTCTAACGATCGATCAAACGGCGATTTTCGGCTGATACACGAATTGCGTGTCGTTTAAAATTATTGCATCAACACAAACACTCATGTGGGTTAATAGATTAATAATAAACGGTGGTTGGCGCGAAATACGGAAGATGCGAACTGAAAAAGGAACGCAAAAAAAAAAAAAAGTCAGATAAACGTAATATTACGACGAATCGCACTTGCTGGTACGTCATACTAGTAATAAATAATAAACGAAGGCTGTGCAGGTTTTAATAATAATCTGCATGTGTGCGAAGTGAGGTAGCCTAATGCGGCGGCAGATCAGAATTAACGATGCATCTCGTATGGGGCGGCCGCTAACAGGCGCCTGGGGCGATTGCCTCTTATTACTTTGCAGATCAAAACCCTGATTATATCGGCGCCCGCGTACTGTTTTAATAAAACCGTATGTCGGGTCGCCAAAACCGCCATTATATACGCATTTGAAACGGTACCTAGGTGTACATATGTACATAAGTGTGCGATGCGCCATCAACTACGTATCAACGTTCTATCGACAATTAACTAGACGGTAATTATTTTAATTCAAAATTGAAAATTTTACACTCGATGACCTGCACTGTATTGATATATATTCAACTGTACTGTTCCTAATACATATGTATTATATGAGTCACCTAGTTCCAAATCCACAATATATAAAAAACGAGGATAAAATATTTTCTGGTTCTAAGAATGTTTTCAAACGATGCCTTATACTTGAATTATTCCAAATACCGCCAAGTGCGCCGTAAAAAAATATTGAAAATCAGTGTTAGTTCCAAAAACTGACAATTGCACTATGATAAAAGCTGATAAAAGCCATATTTAGAAACAAACAACGATAAGTCCACGTTTCTAATCTCAATATTTTGTTTAATATCAACAAAATTAAGTTTAAATGAGTTTAAACGCCATCAAGCAAATAAGTCTGTAGCAGAAAAATCGCGTTTGCGAACAAGTGAGTTTTATGGACTTAACTAGGCGACTCATATGTACTGTTCTGTAATTTTGCACTCAAAGACTTGCACTGTATTGATGTACACATATTCAACTGTACTGTTCCTTAAATATGTATATGTATGTACTGTACTGTATTGCTCCTAATGTATAATTTTAATTGATTTTTACGTCGGGTTCTATTGTTGTTTTGCACATAAAATGTATTTCAGTTTATGTGATCTTATAGTATTATATTGTAGTGACAATTGGTGAACATGGCCAAATGTAAAAAAAAATAAATAAAACGAAGAATGGAACGATTTTGGAAGTATGAATATGGTTTTTAAATACAACATTCCGCTATGCTTAAAAAATAAGGCATACGACCAATTCGTACCGCCAATTATGATGTATGGATGTGAAACGTGGATGCTAAATTCAAGAATGTTACGTAAGATCCAGTGTACACAGCATGGAAAGCATGCTTGGTATAACAAGAAGAGATCGTAATAGGAATACATGACCAAAGTGGCAGATATAGTGGACGATTGGCTGTTGAATTGAGAAGAATGTGTATAGTCAAGTTGATGCAGATTGCTCAAGACAGACAGGAATGGAAGAGGATTGGAGAGGCTTTCATCCAGCAGTGGATGGTGAACGGCTGCAAAATGATGATGATTATCGTACATATTATTCGTTGAATACATTTGACCAATTGACATAGTAATTCAAATTTTCAATGAATCGGGTATCGTTCCCGTATCACAATTTTGTGATTTCTTGAAAATGTTTGTGTGTGTGTAAACTCAAAACTGTATAGTAAACCATATTAATAGCAGATTGACTATTACAAGCTTTTTAAAAACAGACAGGAATGGAAGAGGATTGAAAGTCTAATTTTCATCCAGCAGTGGATGGTGCAAAACTATCATATATAATGCAAAATTTTGATGATGATTAAAGACTTACATATAATATATTCGTTGAAACGATCAAGTCTTCATTGAAATTACATATCAATTTTGACATAGTAATTCAAATTTTTCAAAATGCCAACAAGTGGCAGTTTACCCGTTACCCTTTTAGATATTTTGTAACTTCGTAATATTTTTTAAAAAGCAATGGATGTAAGTCGTAAATCTTTGAAAATCTGGTATATTGAAACAAGGACGTGCTATATTAAAATTCGTCTAGACTTGTGGTGAGTCATTCGGAACACTCAAGTGACCCAAAAGGGTCCTTTAAAATGTGGAAATAACAAATCACTGGAATTCAAACTGGTCAAGTGTTAAGTCGAGCGTCGGAGCACGGATTGTTTTTTCGCAGAGTAAATTACCGAACATACCTACAGTATATCTGACGAATGAAAAAAAACAGTCGAAATACATCATTTCGAAGTTTGCACTGTTTATTGTCATTGCTAAACATCACATTTAGAATATACATTATTATACGCACTCGAGTGTCACTAGCATATAAATGTCCGCGAATATCGCAATCGGCAATACGTTTCGCGCCAGTTATTATCGTTCGTCGATCGAGTAACATTATCCTCTTTGTGCCGTTTCAAGGCATCGAAAACGGTTATTTTGACAATGAGAAGTCGACAAGGAAAGTCGAGTAGTTTTGCGGATTGTTTAATATGTGGCCCGAGGACAGTAAAAATCAACCTACCTGAGTTTGACTTAATGCCTTTGTAATTGACAGGTCGTATACCCCGAAAGAGGCCAATAAAATTAAACATTTTGAAACGTATCGGTTTGAGTGACTAAAATAAAAAGTGCATCACACCCACACGTTCGTTTATTTAACTCACACAACTTGCGAGCGATGCCTTTATGTATAAGTGTAATGGAGGTATTACACGGGGATAGTTTACTCGCTACAATCTCGCTGGTTTGCTGGTCGCTGGTAAACTAACTCGTGTAAAAGGCGAAGTTATGTAGTTAACTAGCTTGCTTTTTCGGCCGCGTGAAGTTCGAATGTTTGAACTTTACTCGCACTAGCTTGCTCGTGTGACGTCACTTCATTGACAGTGGCGCAAAACACAAGTTGATGACAGCGCCTCTAGCGGCAGCGAGTGGCGACACTAGCGAGTAAACTCGCAACTACAATCTACGTGTCGGTCAGTAAACCAGCGAGATCGTAGCGAGTTAACTATCCCCGTGTAATACCCGCTTAAGATAACTATTTTTGTACTGTTATCAGTGAACTCGTGATGTAATAAAATTCGGTATAGAATTGCAATTATTACATTTGCATTATAAAGTGACGCATTTTACTAGACAAATAAAAATTATTGTTTACTTTTAAGTTTTTTTTATTTATTGTAGGTATTCTCATCTCTTCGTGCGGATTTGAGTTTAATTAATATATATATTATATACTTGTATGCATAGGTATATGTATTTTGAAGCAACAACAGGTTTGTCGAGCGTGCGCCATTTTTTATTGACGCCAATAAATCAAACGCTATCGTCGATCTTAATTTTTGGTTTTCAACTACTAAAATTATAATTATAATATTAATAAATTATAAACGTGCCCATTATTGCGGTCAGAGCGGCAAGTTATCGTCATCGTGAGTGCTCTTTATTGGATTACCTATGTGAAATTTTCGATTTGATTCGTTTTGGGAAAAATTACAACGGCCAACCGAACAATGGACCGTTTCGTAACCGTACACATTTTTAATGATGAATTTTTATTAAACGAATAAACATCCGCGTAAGATGAATTTTTAATTCGATAGAACGCTCAATTGTACTATGTATTGATTTTGTGTCAACAGTACAGTGGTGTTGGATTGTTGGTAAAACGTTGAATTTGTATTGGAATGTGTTTGCATTTTTCATCAATCATACAATATAAAATGTGTGTGTTTTGTGGTTGTTGTGGAGTGGTTCTGCGATAACGGTGGCAACAAGAGCGGCCTTTTGACAAATTCAAATCGAAATACCTCGCTTGTGTAAATGGACTGAGCAAACGAATCTACTTTCGAAAAAATTCATGCAATCGATTCGTCTGGATGATCAATATTTATTAAACACTTGAATAAGCATATAGTTTGTCAATTTCGAAAGCGTTCTCTCTCACTCTCACAAAGATGTCAAAAAGTAAAATTGATAATAAGAAAAAAAAAAAAACCCGAACGTTCGCTTTTGTTTCTTACGTGACTTTAACGAACGGACGATCGGCAGAACGAAACCCGCGCGCGCGTACAAAATTACGAATAAAAATCTAAATCCGAAGGTTAAATTTTTACATTATTGTCGCCGGCTTACGGTTTTCATCCACACAATGGCCGAGGGCAGTCGGGGCTAATATCGGATGAAAAAAAAGTGAAAAAATAAGCCCCGTAGACAATGAATGAATGATTGCAACGCAATCGACCGAGTGGGAATTGGAACTGTGTCCCACGCGTCTAAATGTGAATTATTGTTTAATTAAATATTATCAATTAAGAATGCACAGTTTGAATATGGCCAAAATGTACATGTACGTGCACAACAATGCGTATTGTCTGTCACACACACATACACACTGTTAAAACGTAATGACACTAATGACACACAATTTTGTAGCGAGCGTGTTTCACCTGTCGGCGACACGAATACCATCTAGCGTAGAGAAAAATGCGATTTTGTACGCTAATCGACAATGGTTTGTCTGTATCAAAATTTTTTGAAAACAAACAAGTATCGCCAGATACATACACAATCGACTCGCCGACTGTCGTATCGCGCCGAACATCTTACGATTATTTATATTTATTTGTTTTCTTCCGAGGTGTTGTTTAGTCGGTGGAAACGCTAAGTGAAATTTGACACGGTCCGGTGGAGAAACATTTGTCAAAGCGGTTTTATTTATAGTTATAATGTTATTTGCCGGTGAATTTTCGCCGACGTAAAAACACTTTCGCTTAGTTAAGAATTTTCGAGCGAAAAAGTGCACTCAATATCAATTACAGCGATTCATAGAAAATAGGCGTAAATGTTTAGATTAAATTGTACATTGATTGCATGCTTAAAAAAATGCACGCTGGTCACTCAAAAGAAAATTCAATATTGGCACATTAAGAGTGGGTTAATTTGTGCAGTCGATTGGTTTAAAAGACAAATAGTACAATAAAAATGTTTAATTTGATTATAAATTTACAAAATAGAGGTATGAGATGTATTTTAAATGTTGATAGGTATGCTAGTATAAAAATATTGAATTAGATTGGTTGAATGTGAATGATACTTTGAGGATATGTATATTTAAGTTAGATAATAATATGTTACCATCATATTTTAGTAAATTAATGGTGAGAGGAATGGATGTATTGTATGTGAATATAATTTAATTATAAAAAATGTTTGAGTAAATAGAGGTGTTTTGGAATATAATAGACAGAAGTTCCAAAACTATTGATAAATTCCTGGCAGTCTTAAAAAAACATCTCTGTATAGGTGCTTAGTTAAGGATTGTGTAATTAGCTTTAGCTACTATGTACGTATATTATATAAATAAATAAAATAAAGAGGTAGAATTATTAAATTTGATAAAGGTAAAGAGTCGTTCGCAATTTAAGGTAGCTATTATATTAGTCAAGTATTTTCAATTGTGATTTTGTTGCTTCATACATAAAAGTGCACATGTGTTATATTTGAAAAATGAGAATTTTCCCATTGACAAATGATAATGTATACAAATTTTTTCAGGTTTATAATCCACGTTTTTTGTTGTAATAAATCAATAAACACAATCATCGAAAAGCTACTGAATTTTTTTGCAAACTCTATTCAAAAGCTACAGGTATATAATAAGTTTATCCAAAGGCTAGTTTTTTTTTTTTTTTTTTTTACTTCTATATGTCAGAGCTTGTTGCTAACTTACTCCCACCAGTATAATTATCTCTATTATTCATCTCATGGGTTTTTTGCGTTAAGGTAGCTGAAGGTATTATTGCAAGATTAGTATAACGGGGATATCCTTCCAGTTAACCGGGCAAAACAGTTTCGAGTGATAAATTAATTAGGCAAGCGAAAAATCTAATACAAAATAACAATGTGGGTCTTCCGTTCAATTGGCCAATTCAAGTGTCCTTAATTGAAAAATTAAGCAATTTTTACGATTGAATTGAATGTCTAATATTTAAATTGAGAAAGTTTTACGCGCGTCAATTAAACGTTGACATTTGTGCGAAACGAAAATGCGTACCGACAATAATTATGCATGTATAATCTTTCACAGAGCGCACTTGTAAGAAGCGATCTAATTGCCTTTCGTCATTGGGCAACAAAACGAGATTTTCAAACCGCCACAATCCACACGAATCGCAAACAAGAACACCACTCGTCATCACTTTTCAAATACCACGTCAATTAAGCGGCAAACGTTTTAGAATGCACTCTCGCTCAATGGTAGTACATAGTACATAGTATGTAGTAGTTACTCGCCATAATTAACGGGGGATTAGCGATCGACTCGGTGTATTTCTATAATACAATTCTCGCGTTATTTTATTTTTTTTTTTTTCAACCAAATTTCGTTCAAAAGATCGTTCAATCAATCAGCGTCGTGGTCGGGGCCACTTCCGAATCGACGATCGAAAGTTCAATAGCGACATTTGAGAACTTGCGAGATGTGTAATTAATTGTCGTGCAAGTTTCGCACAATTGCAACTATGAAATGATAATGATAAGTATGTGGGAATACAAAATGTGAATACACTTTCTCTCGATCAATCAAATTTTCAGTGCATTTCCGACTCGTTTCGCGAACTCTTCATTGATTGATTTGGAATGATTCGCTAATTTTTAAAGTTTAGTTTAAAATAAATTAAATTCAGACGAGTCAAACTATCAACTTTACATGAAAATTGCTTAAATGGCATATTTTACAAATGAGTAAACAGAAATTCTTATAAGAATCTACTTAAAAAACCAATATAAAATACTGTCTTGTGGTTTCAATGAATTTTATCGCTACTGAATATATTTAAAAAAAAAAAAAAACAGAACGTTTGAATTAATCTAAATGAAATTTTTAGAATGTTCCGATTTGAACGTATCTACGTTAATTGTAAATTGGGCATGAATGTGATAAAGCCAAATTTTATACTTTTGATTAGATTAGTTTTTCCAGTTCAATCCACCGTACATATAATTAAATCAATCAAGGAATTAGTTCTCTATTTGAATCATTGATTATAGCATATTTTGAAATATCAATGTGAATAATTTGCACATTCTTAAACCATCACTTTACTTTCCTCGAAGAAATTGCGTAGGTGTTTATTTCAATCGATGAAAATCATAATGGGTCGATTAAATTACACGAAATTAATGTTTTCACTGTGAATAATTTTTGAGTTTGATTTTCTCAGCAATTTCATTCACTTTACCACACGAAGCGCACACGCCTAAGCGCGTTCATTATTATGAGAGTTAAACGGAGTCGTGTATGCGGTCTAATTTGAAACTAATTGAAGTTAATGTGTGTTGAAAACTCTGAGGAAGAGTCGACTTAAAAGCACACACACACATTCAAATAGGTTATTTGCATGAGAAATAATAAAAAAATATTAATAAAAAATACACACAGAGCGAATAAAGTGCATATCAATCAAATCGACGCACACGCTCCGACGAATTGATAATAATAATAAATTGAACCGGTCAAAACATTTACCGAGTGGTTACGTGAACTGGAGTATACATGGGTAATATAAAATTTCAAATATACACCGAGCTAATTAGACGTTTCGGTGTTTAGGCGTGGAATTACCGAGTGCGTATTTAGTATTTAGGTGAGAATCGTGGCCCCTTGAGCCTTTCGGCAACGCTACTCTAATTATTTAATTAAGTTTTCGAGCTTTAATAATAACACACGGCTCCGGTACGATATGGGTTGAATTTAAGACGGTTCATTTAACGTCTGATCGCGGGTGGTATGAGAGGAAGACGTGCCCAAACGCCTCAGCTTAATTATCTTGAGTTTGTATGTAACCCATTCTGCCCACATTGCCGACACTTTGGCTTAGAGCTTTCAACCCATTCGATCCGATACGTGCAAATGGTAATTTTCAGCATCAAAATGCACCTAAAATCATACACTTGTGTTCAATTTCGCTCTCAATGACGATTAAAAACGACCAGTCTCGAGTGTCGACACTTTTTTTTTCGACAACTTCAAAATTGACATTTGTGGTTGAGTGTACATACATAAATTGAAAAACAATTTATTACGTAAGTTGTTTGGACTAATCCCTCATTAGTCCATTGAGTGAGAATGTTCTTTAATTGTTGTGTGTCGGTGATGGAGTTGACGTTGAGTGTGATGCGTCAAATCAGTTCGACGAATAATAATTATTGCAATAGTACATTGTTGTCTAGTTTGTGCGATAAAAATGATAGGTTATTCAATTAAAATTGTGGCGTAGTTAACAAAAATTAGTGACCAGAATTTATGGGTTAAATATTGTACATCAAATTTTAATTTAAAACGTTACAAACGCGTGTCGAGCTTAGAATAGGTATAAAGTTCGCGTTAAATTATTACAATGAATTCATAGCACGAAACAAAAAAAGTAATAAAACACAATCGAAACACTGAATATTGTTCTTTAATTCAATGCTACAACTTAGTCTTACTTAAAAAATAGTCTAATGTGCGATTGAATTGTTCTTTGTCGTACAATATAGATATAATACGATGCGGAAAAAGTGTAAATACAATGTTTTAAGTATTGACAAAAATCAAATTTATTCACTGTGCACGAAGTTTAGTGTATTTTAAGCAATGATTTATCTTGTTGTTAATTTATTACAAATATATTACAGTACTAGGAATAAGAAAAAATGATATAAAAGTTTGAATTTTATTAGAATATGTGTGATGAATTTTTTGATATTGATTTTTAGTCATGATTTATATGCAAATTTTAAATGTTCGTTATACCAAATTAAAGGCGATATCTTTGAGATTTATTGTGTGTGAAAAATTTTATAGATTGTCTCTGTGGAAAAGGTGCAAAGCGTGTGTGAGTCTGAGTGCGCGCACGCGATCCTTGTAGTTTGTTCGCGCACGTGGGCAGAGGAAATAGCCTCACCAATTAAAACCGTATAAATACTCTTTAGCCGTTGGCAAACGGCTCGAAAGAGATGCGCGATCCATCAATATTTTGACGTTTTGACATAATGGATCATTTTTAAAACTTCATTTGACAAAATTAATGTTCGGCCATTTGTTTGCGTTGTTTCAAACTTTACAAAACGTTGCGAAACCGAGAGCCGCCGGAGATGAGAAACAAACACGCATTCATACATGTCTACCATATTCGTTCAAACGCGGTATAAAATTTTCCGTATCCTAACATACATAGGTATCGAATTGATTTTTGAAACATTTGTTATTTTTACGGTTTGCGTCGATGGAAAAAAAACGGTTACAATGGTGCATTATCTGTTTTGGTCGCATTGACCCTTTTCGACTCGCCGGGGATAATCCCCAAGTGATAATAATCAAAGGCGATAATGACAGTGGTTTTAACGCTTCTAACAAATAATGGATGGTTAAATACGTTTCTGCAGAAATAGCAGAACACCCAAAATAGCTCATCATTTGCATTTGCAAGTCTTAACGAGTCTTTAATGCTTTTTTTTTTTTTTTTTTTTTGGTTATTGTGGGTTTCCGGAAAATATAATAATGCGAACATTGACAAGTTACGGATAAATTTGCATTAATGTTTTACTGTTGAGATTTGAATGATTTATGTGACATCTCTTTTCATTCAATTGACATTCAATAAATGTTCAACTGCGATATTCAAAGATTACTTTACTAATAAATTTTAGAGCACTACTTGTGTATACATATACTTGAAATAACGTACTTTTCTACAGAATGGAATGTATATAATTCGGAATATACCTACCCACGTCAACATTGTCAATAATTAAAATCGACAGAATTCTATAGATGAAAAAAAAACCTAATTCGACACAGATAATAAATTGATAAACAATAATAATCATGCGGATCATACCTTGAATGTGTGTGTGTCTAATCGTGCAAAATCTTGGACGAGGGATTTTCATCGACGACGATCGCCCTTTCAGCACACACAGCACTGACTGACACAAAGTCGACGTAGTTCACGTGAACATGTTTGGAACAATTTGTTATCGAAACACTCAAATCACTGAAAAACACACTGGGAGTTTTGAAACACCGGGGGACAAATGTGGGGAAAGCTCGCGCGATCTTCAGTATCGACTTTCAGCAATAGCACAGATTTGTTTTTTGTTTTTGTTTTTTTTTTTTTTTTGTAATCACAACGATACGATGCTGTGTTGTCTCCGGCCTGCGGACCGATATGTTGTTGGTGAGGGGGCCAACAGCTGAATGGGGGGCCGACGGTTGGGGCCCGGAGGTGGCGCCAGTGCCATACCGGCTTTATGGGTGTATCCCAAGGCACGTTCGCCATCAGACGTACTGTTCGTTCGTTGCTGTCCCATTCTAGCCAGTGGTTTGTGTGGTTTGGTACAGTTATTTTCGTCTCTGTCTGTTGTTGTGTTGGAACCGGTATGGCACCGGCTCGTGCTCAAGCAGCACGTGCTGAGGCCAGTTGTGGCGCGAGCGGTCTTTGATTGATTCCCATGCCATCTCCTCTTCGATGGATGGTCTGCTTTGCCATTATGGTTATTTTTTCTGTTTGATGTGCTGTTGAATTTTTGCGTAATCGGATGTTGTGATTCGTATAGCTGACTTTGACAAGGTTTTACAGTAAAAAATCGTCAACTGCATTCATTTGTAGTTGTATGTATGCAGTGTTGTAAAATTGTAGTACATAATGCAATGTACCCCGGGCTCCATCGGCCACCATGTATTTTAAATAAATAAATACTATTACTGTCATCATAATCATCATTTTCAGCCGTTCACCATCCACTGCTGGATGAAGGCCTCTCCAATCCTCTTCCATTACTGTCTGTCTTGAGCAATCTGCATCCACAGCCCATCTTCCACTCGGTCTACCTTGCTTTCTTTCACATCCTCTCGAATACCATTCCAGTATTTCTCGCGTCCATCTGCCATATCCATTCTTCTCGCTATGTTTCCAGCCCATTGCCACTTCAACTTTTTCATACGTACTGCTATATCTGACACTTCGGTCATACTTTTTACCCATGTATTCCACTTGCGATCTCTTATTGTTATATCGAGCATACATCGTTCCATGCTTCTCTCTGTGTGTATTGTATTATATGAAATCGTTTCACCCGTCTCTATACATCAGCCCATCTTGCTTTCTTTCACAAATCTCTCGGATCTAATTCCAGTATTTTTCGCGTCCATCTGTCATTCGTTCTTTTCGATGTGTCCGTTATGTGTTCTGCTATATCTATATATACCACTTTGGTCATACTTATTACCCATGTACGCCTCTTGCAAGCTCTTCTCGTTATACCGAGCATACATCTTTCCATGCTTTACACACATTGCTCTCAATTCATCAGCCCATCGTCCACTCGGTCTACCTTGCTTTCTTTCACATCCTCTTGGATACCATTACAGTATTTCTCGCGTCCATCTGCCATCCATTCTTCTCACTATGTGTCCACTTCAACTTGTTCACACGTTCTGTTATATTTGTACATCTTAGTCATTACGTTAAACTTTTAATGGGATGGATGCATCTGCTTTGCCTGAACCAGTTCTCCTATGTATGTTTAGCTTCGTTTTGGCCAGTGCAACTTTCATGTCATTTGTCTCGTCTAATCTGTTTCGAGATTTTGTATTGAGAGTACAAGTATCGTGGAAAAAGCCATCTCACACTTATACATGGTGGTTTTTCATCTTAGCAACATCGGGATAGGACTGTGCCATTTCAATCCAAAAATCACTACAACACATTTAACGAAAAACATATTTTGCACATGTTTTGCATCAATTATTAAATCAATAAACTGCTCTTGAATTAAATTGTCCTCCGAAGGCAGATCACTAATGGGGTGTACAAACGGGTTATTGATAAATTTATGGTATTTTTCAAATTCTGGTAGGTCAGGAAAATAGTGAGAAATTTCTTCGCTAAGAATTGATACATGCTGTTTCATCACCTCAAGGATATCGTCATCGACGTTAAGCAAATTTTCATCAATATATGTGTCAAGCTGTGGAAATGGGACAAAGTTCTTCTTCTCTAATTTTACATGCCATAGTTCGAGCTTCGTTTTGAAAGCTGTCAATTTTTCGTGACAATGGAGCACTGTGATATATTTTCCTTGCAGCACCAGGTTGATAGAAATATAGAAGGAGAAATGGGCCGCACATAACACACCATATAATACTGTTGGAATAATATATCCCAAGAAATGTTACATGCTATAATTATAAAAATATAAATAGTATAAATATGCGTTCATTTCTCACGGTCCCACTGAAACCACTTTGCGGACCACAGTTTGAGAACCGCTGCTCTAGAAGGCAATGTGAATATACTGGAGGGTATTTTTCTTTGGTAACATTACTATGACGGACGGTAAAATGTTTGTCAAATTGTGAATAGGCAACGCTTGAAATATGACGTATTCTGAATTTTAAAAGTGTATCACTTCATCATCATTTTCAGCCGTTCACCATCCACTGTTGGATGAAGGCCTCTCCAATTCTCTTCCATTCCTGTCATGGTGCAAGACTTGTCCTCCTCCGCAAGATTTCGTCATTTGAAGATCGAATAACATGACGTCTCTAATTAAGTTTTTTTCGTTAAAATAAATAGTCAATCAATTTTTATTCCAATTAGATATATGTACGTGTAAGTTATCATCATAATTTTCAGCCGTTCACCATCCACTGTTGGATGAAGGCCTCTCCAATCAATTCCTGTCTGACACCACACATTCTTCTCAATTCATCAGCCCATCTTTCACCCGGTCTACCTTGTTTTCTTTCACATCCTCTCGGATACCATTCCAGTATTTATCGCGTTCATCTGCTATCCATTCTTCTCGCTGTGTCAAGTGCATTGCCACTCCAACTTTTTCACACGTTCTACTATATCTGCCAATTTGGTCATACTTCGTGCCCATGTAAGTATTCCAGGAATAATGTATGAGTAATGCCAATTTTCGGCGGAACCGTCTCGTAACTGTTAGTTTCATTAGCAAATTCTAATAGGTGACGGCCAATCTGGATTTAAAAATCATCACAAGTTTTTGAATAAAAATGGATTTTTGTAATCCTTCAAATAAAAATTGTGTGTATAAAATGCAATGGCAATTGGCTATGCCGCTTGCCCATGCATTTTAGCAAAATAACATAAATTTTTATTGAATATTGACGTTTTTAATTTATTCCAAACGACACAGTCATAAATGATGAAGTCTTTTTTACCTTTGATCCTAATCTAACTTAAAAATTTTGCTTTTAAACTATCCCCGAAAATCGATTTTGACAAACTTAACATTTGCAGTGAATACTTTCATTTGAATCACTTCGTATATAAAAGATGATTTTAAGGGCTGGTTAATGCGTGATAAGGTTAATTAGAGGAAATCGAGTAATTTACGATTATTATAATGCGTGTTAAAATTGATAACACGATAACGATGCAGGTTGTTTCTAAAATAAAGGATCTGGGTGTAGTGTTTGATGAGTGCCTCACTTTTAATGAGCATATTAATTGTATCTCTGGAGAGGGGAATAGATTATTGGGTTTCATTTTTAGAGTTGCCAAATGTTTTAATAATATTAATACCTTATAGTTATTATTTTGTTCTTTTGTCAGAAGCAAGTTGGAGTATAACTCTGTTGTTTGGTCTCCTTCTTATTCTATTCCTTCTTATTCTTTAGAAAGAATCCAAAATAAATTCTTAAGATTTATTATGTATAAATTTATGTATTTTTTTAATTATAACTGTTATGACTCTATTTTACATAGTTTAAATATGCACAAATTGTCTGATAGAAGAGTTATGAATGACTTGGTCATTTTTTATAGAGTTGTAAATTCTTTTATTGATTGTAGCTTGTTGAGTCGATTTTGCGACTAAAAGTTCCTACACGTTTTACACGATCTCAATTTTTGTTTGTGGATGAAGGTAATTCGTGTACCAATTATTATCGGCAGTCTCCTATTCCTAGGTTGATTGGGACTGGCAATAAGTATGGGAATTTATTGGACTATTTCTGTAATAACCTTAATTTAGTAAACTGTTGCTTTCTTTACGAAGTTCCTCTTCTTAGTTTAATTTAAATTATATGTATGTTTGACTCCTGTATTGATATCTTCTCTATTTGTATAAAAGCCTTTTTTAGGCTTCACGCCTAAGTAATAAATAAATAAATAAATAAACATTCCACGTTCATACTGTTATTCTGAATTGTTTGAAGAAAAAAAAAAAACGAACGTAACCTAACCCAATCCAGCATGGCAAAATTGACCGTTTTTGTTCGACTTTGAATTTGATCAATCCAAACACCAATATCAACACATGAATACTGTAGTATGTAGTTGAAATTTGAATATGCTTTTCGTCGTGAGCCAAAAACGAATCACAAGCGAGTCATCATGCATAGAAGACTGCGTCGTTCGTTTGAAATTCGGCGGATGGTGGCGTTGAAGCCATTGTCAATCTGCATTCACGAGGGCCACTTCTTGGGCGACTGAGTGTGGCCATTGGCCACCGAGACCGCATGCTAATGGCCACAACGACTACGAACAGCCAAAGCAGATTTATAAGCCTGCTGTGGCTGTCGATGCGCAACCCTCCGACCGCAACACAAGATCGTTTATCATTCGACAATAAAATACGTGGCTTCAATGGGCTCTCGCGCGCGCGCGCGCGTCCTTTTCAAATCAGATCCTATTAAAAATCGTAAATCGTGATCTTCCACCGGTGACTTATGCCGCTTAGAGGGGGAAATCGACATCGTGTATGTACGTACGTACGCAGAATTAGCAATGTGGCCAATGGCGATCGTAAAACACCTCGAATGAATTATATTGTAATTTTTTTCCGCCGAGAGATTGATGGAAGGTGGGCCGAAATAACCATCTAGTTTTAAATCAGTTTAGTTTATTTTGCATCCACAATTTTTCAGCAGGTATTTTATTGAATAAAAAGCTTATAGATACATGTTATACTTGTATACGTTTATTATTTTTTACACAAAGATGAGCCCATAAAATGTATTGAGCCAAGGAAAATTTATTTATTTAAAATATGTACATGGGCAGACTGCATAGGCGATGGAGCCCATTTGTTATCTATCTACCTATCTCATATATACATATATAAAAGTGAATGTCTGTTTGTTTGTCTGTCTGTTTGTCTCTTATAGGCTCCTAAACCACTCAACCGATCGCAATGAAACTTTCAAGACTTATTGTGATCATGCCGGGGATGGTTCCTGTGAAAAAAAATCGGGAAAAAACGGTAACGAGAACGGGAACGGGCCTGCTCACGCGTCAGATAACGTACTAGGAACGGGAACGGAAACGGGAACGGGAACGGTATCGGGCATTGCAACGCATGCCGGGTCAGCTAGTATGTACATATATATAAAAATCAATGTCTGTCTGTCTGTCTCTTATAGGCTCCTAAACCACTCAACCGATCGCGATGAAACTTTCAGGACTTATTGTCATCATGCCGGGGATGGTTTCTGTGAAAAAAAATCTGGAAAAAACGGGAACGGGAACGGGAACTGGCCTGCTCACGCGTCAGAAAACGTACTAGGAACGGGAACGGGAACGGGATCGGGCATTGCAACGCATGCCGGGTCAGCTAGTAATTTATAAATTGTTATATTTGAATGATTACAAAAATCCATTTATGTACATATGTAAAAATTTTATTTACATTAACGAACATATGTATGTAGGTACATACATTACATACATTTATGTAAAAATCCATTTTAGCTGTTAAAAATAAGGCTAAACACAGACAAATAACCTTGAATCTAAAATAAAAATAACAATAAGATAAACTTCAGTATATCGATGGGTTAGTGCACAAATATTGTATGTCCAGTTTTTTCCAAAATTTTGGAAAATTTTGCAGATGGACGTTTTGTGTATGATAACTTATCATACACAAAACGTCCATCTGCATCAAACCTTCATGCTTAAAATGTATTGTATATTTGAGAAGATATTGCCTTATTCAAATATATAATATGTTCATTTCGTTCATAGTTTTCATGCAAAAGAGATGTATGTATTTCACTTATAATATTTTAAAACAAAAGTGAACATACAATATCTATGCACTAGCCCATCGATATATTCAAAAACTTGTCGAGATGATTTTCCAGGCGGTTCCAAACTTCAACCACTCTGTTTGAAAAGAATGCGTATCTGACAATTTCGTTAGATTTGTCTTTTAGGAGTCTCAGAGTATGACCTGTGAGATGAGCGTTTTTTTTATTGAACGTGCGCTGGTTTTTTATTGGAAATTTATTATATAATCATTTTATACACATGTATTAGATCGCCTCTCAATCTTCTCACCTCAAAAGAGGTGCGACTCATTTTCTTCAACCTTTCATTATAGGGTGGTGATCGGAAGTTCAGATGTCAAAATGACCAAATTTATTATATAATTTTCTAGGCAGAAGGCTACCGAACTCCACAATGGTTCAGCAAAAGGTACTATTTAATTTGAACAGAGTATGGGTTAGTGCGCAGATATTGTATGTCCAATTTTGTTTTAAAATATTGTAAGTGACATAATATGTACATCTCTTTTGCATGAAAAATAAGGCAATATCTTCTCAAATATACTATTTGGACATGCAATACTTTTCAAACATGAAAGTTTGATGCAGATGGACGTTTTGTGTATGATGACTCAATTTTTTTAAAAAACTGGACATACAATATCTGTGCACTAACCCATCGATATGTAGTTGATTGACATTTTATGCCAGAAATGTGTTTTTATTGAACTATTACAATTTAATAATTTGTGAATGTATTAATTGAGGCAATTGAGGTGATACATTTTTTTAATTAAATTTAATGCTTTGAATTATCATACTGGATTTCAATGTTGTATGTATTTGTATACAACGGTGTAAATTTATAACCATTGAAAATAAGGTGATGCATTTTGGCCCGCTGCGCCAGCACACGTTCGAGTCCCCCATACACTCCATACAATTTTTATCGTCCACGAAGCTTTTGCCGCATAAATCACTCACTTAATAAACGACCGATCGGAAGAAATTATTAATTTAAATGTCGCTTATTGCGCACACGGATCGCGGGTACCCTATTCCGAGAGCCGTGCCCGGGCACAACAATGGATAGTAAAAGAGGATTTGCATCATCTTAACAAGAATATTGCATACGCGAGGAGCGAGCTCGTGCAAACACACAGACTCCCCGCAAATGTGTAGTACTATCTGCATATAAAATTATCACGTCTAAAAGTTCATACACGTTACATAAAAGCTCGCCAGAAATATTGCCACCTTAGCGGAAACGTGCAAAACGTTCGCAAATATTTAATATGTCAACGATGCGCGCTGCGCGGTGGCGAAAACCAGTTTATTGTGTATTATTGCGCTCGAAACTCGGTACAGTTCACCGTGCGCGTTACACTCGCAGACAACAATTATTTAGGGATTACACACGGACAATAATTGCAATACTCTAAATGTCTAAAAAGGTTAGATTTAAGAGCTTAGAGACCACTCACCGCTAAAATCGGTAAGATCAAATTCCTTCTTCTGAAAATTTTGAGACCTTTTCGAATGCCATTGAAAACTAAAAAAGACAATGCTTTATCCGATTAGGATAAAGTAAAAAGCCACAGGGGAAATTTTTATTCAAATAACCATTTTTTTTCATAGAAAAATTGTCAGGGTCTTACATATGTACAAATGTACATACATATCTAATATATAAAACACTTAAGTTTGTATGTACGTATGGGTCATTCGTCAATTACCAGGCGTTGCTCGGGTGCGATTAATAGAAACGACGAAGTACACACGATAGTAGATGTTTTCGGCAGATTTAAGATAGTGTTTCGGGAGCCCAAAAAGGGGCCGCCGGCGCAGGAGGGGGGTCTGGGGGGTGGTAAGGGGCCGGCATTGCTTTTCGGGAGTCCAAAAATGGGGCCGCCGGGGTAAGAAGGAGGGTGGGGGGGGGGTTGGTAAGGGGCCGGCATAGCTTTTAGGGAGCCCATAAAGGGGCCGCCGGGGCTTGAGGGGGTCTGGGGGGTGGTAAGGGGCCGGCATGGCTTGAGGGAGTCCATAAAGGGGGCCGCCGGGACTTGAGGGACGTCTGGGGGGGGGGGTGGTTTGAGGGCCGGAATGGCTTGGGGGGGTATCAAAAGTTGAAAAAATCCAAAAAACCGAAAAGAACTCGAAAAATCCTATAGTGACGTCATAGCGTTACTATACTCCCTAAAACCTATGCCGGCCCCTTACCACCCCCCCCCCCCCCCTCCTGCCCCGGCGGCCCTTTTTTTGGGCTACTGAAATAATTTACTAAACAAACACTATATTACATTATATTAATTACACCCCGGGCAAAGCCGGGTAATAAAGCTAGTGTATGTATAATTATCCACACATTATTCTCAATTCATCAACCCATCGTCCTACTCAGTCAACCTTGCTCTCTTTCACATCCTCTCGGATACTATTCCAGTATTTCTTTTCGCTATGTGTCCACTTCACAACCTTTTCACACGTTCCGCTATATCTGCCACTTGGATCATGCTTCTTACCCACGTGTTCCTCTTACGATCTCTTCTTGATATACCGAGCATACATCTTTCCATGCTTCTCTGTGTGCACTGGATCTTATGTAGCAATCTTGAATTTAGCATCTACGTTTCACATCGATAAGTCATAACTGGCAGTACGCATTGGTCGTATGACTTATTTATTAAGCATAAGCTTAATGTTTGAATGATTTGGGATATACATTGCAGTTAATGAACATATAATGAATTGAGAACCGTTGTAAAGTGTATACATATGTACATATATTCGCACACATACAATGTACATATGAAGCGTTGCGGGTACGAAGGGCTAACTCGACATCGGGTCATTTTTTTTTTTTTTTTACCATTTCGTTTTCGTACCTTTTTATAAAGGTTTTTTTTCTTTTAATTCGTCCATCATAATTGTATAAAACTTGAAACATAGGAAACCATCGCTATCGTACTGGGCAAGAAAACTAAGAACGTATTTTTTTCTAAATCGATGTTTGTCAAGTTCGCCCTTCGTATCCGCAACGTCTCATATGTAGGCACACAGTCGAATCAAAAAATGAAAGTCCTCACACATGAATTACCTTAACATTTTACACAGCAAGTATCAATCTGTTTAGATCAGCGGTCGGGAACCGGCGGCTCCGGAGCCGCATGCGGCTCTTTGTATGAAAACCTGCGGCTCTCGCCGTCACCATCTACTGCTGGATGAAGGCACTCCAATACTTTTCCGTTTCTGTCTGTCTTGACCAATCTGCATCCACTTGACTCCACACATTCTTCTCAATTCGTCAGCCCATCTTCCACTCGGTCTACATTGCTTTTTTTCACATCCTCTCGGATACCATTCCAGTACTTCACGCGTCCATCTGCCAATCATTCTTCTCACTGTGTCCACATCAACTTTTTCACACGTTCCGCTATATCTGCCACCTTGGTCATGCGTCTTACCCATGTATTCCTCTTACGATCTCTTCTCGTTATACCGAGCATACATACTTAACATGCTTCTCTGTGTGCACTGGATCTTGCGTAACATTCTCGAATTTAGCATCCACGTTTCACATCCATACGTCATAACCGGCAGTACGCATGTTGATGACTAAAAGTGACTAGTGGCATGAAAATGACTAAAGCGACAGATTTGCTTTAGTCATTCTTCTTACCTATGTATTCCTCTTACGATACCTTCTTGTTAAACCAACGATACATCTTTCCATGCTTCTCTGTGTGCACTGGATCTTATGTAACATTTTTTTTAAATTTAGCATCCACGTTTCACATCCACACGTCATAACTGGCAGTATGCATTGGTCGTATGTCTTTTTACTTTATCCTAATCGGATAAAGTATTGTGATCGTGCGAAAATTCGACCTCGAGATTTTGACTGATTTGTATCCAGTATCATCCCCTGATCACGTTTTCATGATTTCTAAAAAATGTCTGTATGTCTGTGTGTCTGTATGTCTGTATGTCTGTGTACTTATGCGTGTGTGTGTCTGTATGTGTGTTTTCTCCGAAACTATCAAGGCTATCAAGCTGAAATTTAATATCTATTATTTTCACGTAAGGTGTAAGAGCCATAAGGAATTTGGTCAACATCAGTCAACCGGAAGTAGGGTTTTTTTCTTGTAGAAAATTCTAAAATTCTTTTACCACAGAATATTTCCGAAACGGCTCCGGGAATTTTGTCGAAATTTCAAATATATAGTTTTTACGTTAGCCGTAAGAGATACTGTGATTTTAGTCAACTTCTGACTAGCAAAAATGGCAGTTTACTCTTGAACGATTTTTTGTTTTTTATTTTTTTCGACCTTTTAAATATGTAGTATCGTCACAATATTGTAATGTTGTAATCCTGATAGAAATTCCTACTTAAAAAAAAATAAATCATTAAAATCAGTCAACCGGAAGTAGGTTTTTTTATGTCGAAAAGTTTATCACAGAATATTTCTGAAACTGCTCCGGCGATCTTGTGGAAAATTTATATTTATAATTTTCATATAAAAATTAAGAGTTGACAATGTTTTGATCAAAATCCGCCGAATATATCGTATTTAACATACGCGCGCGCACTCAACATAGTAATTTCATGATATTTATGTATGTATTTTGGTCGGTGTGGTGGTGTGCATGCGTTTTATTTACTTACGTACTTAAAAAATTAATTTCGTTACTCTTTGTATTCCTCAAATATATGGATAAAGTCATGGGTTGGCCACACCCGAATTTTTTTTAAGCATAACCGGATGTTGGATTTAAAAACTATGTTACTTCTTTTAAAAGCGCTCCATCCCAGTTTTGCAAGGTTTTCCTTAATTTGGCTCTTAGCTCGAAAAAGGTTCCCGACCACTGGTAAAGATCAATAGCTCATTTCAGAAATATATTTCGTCTTAATGTTAGCAATTCGTGGTCAACGTTTGAAAATTGTTATTGTACTTTTACACGACTTCGCGTGTGACGCTTTCGTTGCGTAGGTAAACTGCGAAACTTTAAGCGTATGGTTTCGTTGTGCAGAGTCATGGGAATCTTCTGGATTTTTTTTCAGAATTTTATTCATAGTGTGTGTGTGTGTTATCTGCGATCGTTGAGGGTCGAGTGTGTTTAGAAGGCAGAGGCAAGGGCCTGTCGGGGTCGTGGGTCGTCTCGGGGTCTTGGGTCTTGTTTCTCGTTTCCGTAACTGTACATAACGCAGCACGCTACATATTCAGCGGTACAAATTGACCGCTGGACATGTTCCTCCGGGTCTATCAATTCTTGCGACTCGGGCAATATAAGGATGGTGGCCAGGGTATCCGACCACAATTGACGATGTCGATGGATCGCCATAAACGCACACTCAAACAGGACACCGTTCGGGATAAATTGACAACGAAAATAGAAATGGTATGCTAATAATGCCTTTGGCTAAATTGCGTTTTCAATTTCATGTGCGGAATGTAACCGTTGCCGGCGAGGCCGAGTGTGTGTCCTATCGAAAGAAATAAACCTAAGTTACTCCGTTTAAGTAAGTGGGTACAAATGAACGTTTTACTATACTGACAAAACAACAATATCGTGATAAATGGACTTGAAAGTTTTATTCTAAATTTGTGTTTTTCTTCATATAACACTGATTTATTTAAACTTTTTTTTTAGTGTATGAGGTTATTTTCTATTGTGTTTTGATAATTTTAAGGAAAAATTAAAAAAAAAACATGAATACTTCAGTAGTTACGTCAATTTATTATTAATTATTAATGTATACATATGACTATTCCAAACTTCAACCACTCTATTTGACAAGAATGTATCACTAACAATCTTATTTGATTTTTCTTTTCGGAGTCTAAGAGTATGACCTCTTAGATGATCGAACATAATGAGGTTGGTTATTTCACATGAATAATGATTATTAATTAATCTCCTCGTCTCCAATGTGGAGAGATTCAGTCTTTTCAATCTTTCATGATAAGGTAGTGACCGAAGTAAATATTGGATACGTTATTTTCTCTAAGTATTGGTGATATTATTTCTCGGCGCATGCAGATACGTTAGATTTAATAGCTTAAAAAAGTCACATTTGGATGAAGATACATTACTTTTGATATGAAAAATCGCAAGGATATACTCCCATAACCCCTAAAACACATCTAACTCATTTAGAACGGCAGTATACACGTATACCTAAATGATTCTATACAGGCACTTTTCATTGTCTTTATAAACTTCGACAGTTAAAAATAACACAATAAACATGTTTTTTTATTCAAAGTTGTCTATGAAGTGTGATTATATTATATATCAGTGGTCGGGAACCATTTTCGAGCTAACAGCTAAATCCCATGGAGCCGCAACATACTATGTATTTTCGGATTACATATTCAAAATAAGGCAGATGGGCGTGAGAAATACTGGAATGGTATTCGAGAGGATGTGAAGGAAAGCAACATAGATCGAGTGGACGATGTGCTGATGAATTGAGAAGAATGTGTGGAGTCAACTGGATGCAGATTGCCCAAGACAGACAGGAATGGAAGTGGATTAGAGAGGCCTTCATCCAGCAGTGGATGGTGAACGGCTGAAAATGATGATGATTATGATTAAAAAATATAAAAAATAAACGTTACTCTTCTATGAAATGGACTGCTGTGAGAAATAAGTTATCTTCGTGATATTTCTTAATGTTAGACAATTTATTACTAAAAAGTATTTTATCTGAAAAACAATCTCAAAACTTTTTATAACCATTTTGTTTAAATCATGTCAAAGAATTATGTTTCACGCAAAACGTTGGATGACAGCGAGAGCCGCAGGTTTTCATACAAAGAGCCGCATGCGGCTGCGGAGCCGCCGGTTCCCGACCGCTGTTATATACATATGTATCTACATGCTTGTTGTTAATTTATATACAAATTAACTAGATATATTCTTAAAAAACAATAGGTATTTGTAATTCTTTAATAAATGGACCATTATTAATTTTATTTTTGTTTTAATCTTTATTTTATTTTTGTACCAAACCCCATGGGCCTATCTGCTATCCCGCCTCCCATGTAATTATTAAATAAATAAATAAAATACTTTGAGCCGTAGATTGTATGTACATATGAGCTTGGATATTAAACTTAATCAAACCATATTATAGATAATATGTACATACATTGTATATCCACTGCTGTATCTTTGTAAAAGGTAAATTAATTTAGAGTTTAAGGCACTCAAATGTGCTTAAATATATATACCCATACAAGTGTCCTAGAATGTCTATTGAAAATTTCGAACTGCGTATATTATCAAGTCGATGAAAACTTATTAAGACAGTTATTACACAATTGACCATGCGAGCAGGTACGATGGTCGTAAAGTAGAATAAAATTGAGGTACAATTATAAATCTCGTCAGAGTTATACTGCTGGCACAGTTTGCACTTTGCACTTTGTATCATCGGCCATTGTGTGTGATTTATAAATGCAGTAGATAATTGTTGTTCGACTTTCACCAAGCAGGCGCGAGAGAGAGATGCGCATCTGCACTAATATCGTTGCGTCATTCATTTACACAGCGTATCAATAATAATAGAACAATAAACGAAAAATCGTTACAGTTCTACATCGGTAATGTAAAAGCTTCCCACGGTCGAAAATGTACCACCTAATGAAACGTCTATTGTTTAACGACGTAACAGACGAAGAGGTAACCGGAGCACGTGTTCAGTCTGGCGATTATGACACGTCGTTTACTGCTGTAATAAGGCTCACTTTCGCATACACTGGCGCCGGTTAAACGACGTGTTACGCGAAGAGTGGCTTAACACTTGTTCGCCACTAATGAAACAATTAGCCGCCTAAACGTATTTGCTCGTTCAATAACGATACGATTTTTCACGCTTTGCCGAGTGAAACGTTCGTTAGCTTGATGAGTAAAAAGTAATTTTTGGCGGTTTCGGTATATAAATATTATAATAGCCAGGCGATAACTCGATGATTAGAGCACAGCCAACCTTTTTTGAGTGGCGACCCCTTTTTATGAAAGCTAAGTGACCCGCGACCTCAAAATACAGTGGAACCCCGTTGCATCGTTTTTCATGGGACCGTAAAAAAAAACGATGTATGCAGAAAAACGACTTATACGATAAAGTATATTCAGTACGTAATATTTAGACGATTGATACAGGATAACGATGCAAACGAGATTATTTAACACTGTTCTTATGGGTGTTTGGCCGGGACTATGAAAAAATAGCGATATACATATGCGAAAAAACAATACAAGCGAGAACGATGCAACGGGGTTCCACTGTATTTCAAAAAGGCCAAAAATATTGTTCAAACATCAAGTCACTGATTGAAAATTCCATTCATCGTCATTTACAGCCGTTCACTATCCACTGCTGGATGAAGGCTCTTCCATTCCTGTCTGTCTTGAGCAATCTACATCCACTGTGTGCACTGGATCTTACGTAACATTCTTGAAACTGGCAGTACGCATTGGTATGCCTTCATTTTTAAGCATAATGGGGTGTTGGATTTAAAAACTACAATGTACATATGTTCAGCAATCTGCATCCAGTTGACTCCACAGATTCTTCCCAATTCATCAGCCCATCTTATACTTGGTGTACCTTGCTTTCTTTCACATCCTCTCGGATGCCATACATTCTTATCGCTATGTGTCCAGCCCATTGCCACTTCAACTTTTTCACACGTACTGCTATATCTGCCACTTTGGTCATACTTCTTACCCATGTATTCCTCTTACGATCTCTTCTCGTTATACCAAGCAAACATCTTTCCATGCTTCACTGTGTGCACTGGATCCTACGTAGCATTCTTTAATTTAGCATCCAATCGTCATAACTGACAGAAAATTGCATTATAGTCAATATTATTTTTTTTAATTTACTGTTTCAATTTGGCGACCCCACAGAAAAGCTTTCGCGACCCCATTTGGGGTCGCAACTCATTGGTTTGGAACCCGTGGATTAGAGCGTTGGTCTTTTGCTTATTACGTTAAATATCGTCATAAGCAAGATTTGGATATAACTAGCCGTCTCCTGTTAGAATTTGCCAAATTATCTAACTAAGTACCAAAAACTTGGCACCACTAAAAATCCCTTTCTCCTTTTCTCCCCAGAAGCTAATGGGAAATCGCTGGAAAGTATCTTTTTCTAGTAACTACATTATGACACGGTAAATTTTCGTCAAATATTGAAGTGGCAACGCTTTATATCAAGTGGGCCACCTTTAGAAGAATAGATGATAGTCAAATATGTTATGTTATAATCGCTCTGAAAGTACGCATACTGCATAAAGCCTTATGTATGTAGGTATGTATGACAACATAGACAACAACCATTTAAATCATATTTGCCACGATACACATACGTAGGTTTATAATTTGATTTACACAACACGAGGTCATCAAGCGGATGGAAAAAGTGCCAATGCGACGATGATTGATGACCGATTTTGCAAATCTGATTCGTATCGGGCGCAAATCTCCGACGACAATCGACACATCAAACGTTACACTTCTGCCATTAATTGTATATCTGATTGACTGTTGCCGAGGAATAATTGAAGCGATCGATTTTCATCCAACATTGAATTTTAACGACGTCGTAATTAGCGGGTAGGGTACTAGCGACTTTAATTTCGAAACAGTTTTACTTTTTCAATAAACGACGCGAGTGCACACACTCTATGTATGTACACGGGTACCTATTTATTGCATGCAAATTTTGCGCAACGATAATTTGCTATGACATATTGTCGTGTCATTAGAATAATGAAGTATTGTTGAGTTTTTTTTTCTTTGTTTGTTAAGAAAAGGGAAAAATCTTTTAATGTTGTCGTATTGCTTTTCAATTTTGAAGGCAATTATTATGCGTAGGCCGGGGGCAAAACGGCACTTGTTCGATGCAGTTGCAGTTGCAGTTGCACAAGTCAATTGTTGACGCGGTTCATGTCGTCATTTGTATTGTTGTCGAAAACAAATAACAACACAGAACAAACAGCTCGATTTGAGTGTCAGGTGCATTGTACATAGTGCACGCGATGTTTAGTTATAAATTCAGTTAGTTTTAGTTTATTATAAATTTTAAATACGTAAAATTAAAATTGAACATTCAATCAATGCGATTATTAGTTTTAATCGTCAATAGCTTGTGTATTTTAAGGAAATCGATTCACCTATAAAGTCTCGTCTTCGGGCTACAATCAACCTGCGATAACAGTCCAGAAAAATACTATTCTTGAGCCGCGGGCTGCCATTTGGAGTAGACAATAATCTACGGATAATATAACGTTCGGAGTATTGTGCAGGCATATTAAGATGATACAGTAATCTCATAATAATGAGAATTTCATTGTCGATCTGTCGTTTCAATGTGGTATTTATTAAGACGATAAGACAGTTATAACGAACGCATAATCGTTACCTTATCGCAGTGTACCTACCTAAATTTAAAAAGTTAAATGGATGTATCAATTGTTTGTTGTGCTATATTTATACTATAGACATTTCTAGGTGGTGATTAATATATAACTATGACCGTTGTTCTTACAATTAAATTGAAGTGTTGTGGCACATTTGAGGCATGCATATTGCACTTAAACAATAGTCAACAATTTTAATTTACATAAAATTAAGGGTTGAAATCTTTTGGCTCTACATAAGTACCATTTTTTTTTTAGTTAATTATAAATAATGGATCTAAATATATTATAATATACCAAACCCGATACGATTCCATTGGATCCATTACGTTACACTATTAGCTATGTACATATGTACGTACATACGAGTATATACAAACGTATGGGATGAGGTCTAAGTCCTATACTCATTTATAATTGATATTTCAGGTGCATACAGACTCTTTTTAGCATGTATCACCGATGACAGCTCAACTCGCAACACTTTGTTAATTTTGGGTTTGACGTTTGCTCGCGCGTTGAACTTTCCGTAATAGAATTTGAAATTTTTAGTTTCCTATGTAATAAAGATAGAAACACAAAAAATACTATCCTATCATTATATCATTAGAAATAGTGATATCCATAGTTATTGTACTAGAAATAAGAACCAATCAATTGTATGTAGAGTAAGGAAAACAAAGACAGATGGTGGTGTTTTTCACAGGGGTGTATTAATGTATAATGCTCTCCCGGAGTGCGTCAAGTCTTCTAAGACCATAGATGTATTCTTGAAAAGTGTGAAGATACACCTCTATGAGATATAGTAGTTATTTATAAGTATTTTATATAATAATAGCTAATTAGCTAATTTAACTTACATCTAATACATATTTATACATAAATCAAATACACATTATACACTATACTTATACATAACTACTATCTCTCACAGAGGTGTCTCCTCACACTTTTCAAGAATGCATCTATTGTCTTAGAAGACTTGATGCACTCCGGGAGGGCATTATATGTACATTAATACACCCCTGTGAAAAACACCACCAGCTGTCTTTGTTTTTCTTACTCTACCTACAACTAGTTGGTTCTTATTTCTAGTAGAATAACTATGAATATCACTATTTATAATGATATAATTCTTAAAATAACTTGGCAATAACTTATGATATAACTTATAAACAAAAGACAATGTACTTAATTTTAAACAGTTTCTAATACTCACCCATCCCAATTCATCTGACATACTTCTAATACTATTTAGCCTATCAACATTCAAAATACCTCTATATATAGTATAGTATAGTGTATAATGTGTAATAGATTTATGTACTTGTTATAATTATGTAATAGATGTGAGTTAAATTAGCTAATTAGCCAATATTGTATAAAATAAATAAATATATGTATAATTTTTATTACAGTCGCGGTCATGTCAATGTGTTGGACCTCAACTCTAATTATATTACATCCACTGATCGGAATCGTTTGAATCGGAAACGGCAGGTGTTGTACACGTCGACAACTAGGAAAAACGCAAGTGCTGTAAAGTGAGTGAGTAAGTCTTGCAAAAATGAAAACAAAAGTATGGGATCCCGAGCAGTCCCCCGTGGGAAGCGGCGCGCGGCCTTGCCTTGACTCATTGTATGTATGTAGTGCTCGCGATTGACATTACAATTGTGCAGCGTAACATTAGAGCGGTTTGCGTAACACCGACACATGCAACATTGCTCTCGTTGCCGACTGACATGGACTAGTTTTTGCGCTAACCTTTGTGATTTATGATAAAAACGAGTCGAGACAAAATTAATAATGAACTCGTCGAACGATCTACCGAATCGCTCCAAGACTTTGACGGCTCACTTTGGATAATCCCCGATAAAGCCGGGCGATAGCAATTGTTCGTCCTCGTTTTATATAATGTGGTTCATTTTTAAATTTAGTAAATTGGGTAGTTAAAGATACATTGTACATACATAGGTTGCAAAAAATTGCACAATAGAGCTATGCGCAGTATTTTAAATGTAAATAGATTAACTAGTATGAGAAATACGTTGAATGAATTGAATTGGATGAATGTAAAAAAAAAACCCTTAATGCATGTTTATTAATAATTTATGTACATATTACCAAGATATTTCAACAAGTATTTAATAATGTTATATAATATACACAGTCATAATACTCATATTACAAGGGGTAAGAATCAGTTGATAGTTAAGAATTTAAAATTAAATAGATCCTACAAATATCTTTAAATTTTACAAAACTTAGCACTCATTTTATATATTGTTTAGGGTAATTAAAAATAGGAGTATTTTAAATGTAAATAGATTAACTACATAGTATACGAAATATGTTGAATGTATTGAATTGGATGAATGTAAAGAAAACCTTAAAAATGTGCATGTTAAAAGAATTTAAGAATTTATACGAAGAATACTGGGGGTAAGAATAATTTAATAGTAGTAATAATTAAAATTAAGTAGATCTAGGAGAAGTATCTTGTACAGGTGTATTGTTGAATAAAATGGACTGCCAGAAGATCTCAGAAATATAAACAAAATTGATAGATTCCTGGCGGCCTTAAAACAGCACCTCTGTATAAGTTAATTTTGTAATTCTAGCTTTAAGTTACTGTTTTTTTTGTAATTATGTACCTTCTTAAGCTATTTCAATTAAATAAATAAAATTGGTAGAGCGTTTGTCTCTCAAACGATGGGCTGGGACTCGGTTTTTATAAATCGAATGATTTTGTCGACTTAATTATCATCATTGGCAAGATCTGGATATTACTGAATTCAAATCGGTTGTCTCCTGTTAGAATTTGCCGATTAGATAAAGTTGACAGATTAAAAAATTGACAGCGCTTATCCATCATTCCTATGTTAATTAATTTGTGATTTGGACCTGTTTGTAATTTGGACTCTTTTAAATAAAATTAAAAAATCACACCAAATATCAATTTTTTAATTCCAACACCCAACTTACTTTACTTAAAATATCAATCAACTATACATATGCATGTAAGTACCCGGCATTGTCCGTGTTCAAATATCAAAAATATTGAAACGTAAGACTGTATTCATTGTGTTTTTCTTATATTTGCAATGTTCTATCTGTCATTAGTCGAAGTTGCAATTAAGAATCTCCACAGGATTATAAGAGGAACCTCTGTAAAGTTTTGTGCCGGTAAGTCAAACGGTTTTGTGAATGTAGGTATAGGGAAAAACAGACCAACAAATTATAGATTGTATCACTATTACATAGTAATCATATGCGGAGATTTTTCAACGGATTTTCAGCAAGCTATAATTGCAAAAATGCACGCAGATCCGCGTGCGCAAACAATGGTGTGTTAAAATAAGAGAAATCAAGAGCTGGTAAATGGTAATTTATTGTTTGACGATCGCTTTGTATAGTTTTTCGTATTGAATATGACACGGTCGTGAACTACCTCGCCCGTACCTACGGTTCAGTTTCTTTTCAGAACTATTGTTGAACATGCGATTCTTGCAACAAGGAAAATTGTTACGTGCGAAAAAATGTTTTTACATTAAAATACTAACTCAACCGGGTACAAGAAAATTTTCCACATTGCTAGCACTGAATGCGAAAAAAAATGATAATATTTACCGTAATTTTATTTCGCCAATAATGCTTATAAATCGAATCCGTGTACGTTTCCAATAAAACGTTCAATGTTATAACGTCGTCATTTTGAACCGATATGCCTGCTTTACAAGATAGTCATCTGGAATTCTTCGCGATATTATTAAAGCAAAGTCGTAAAATTAAATAGGATTCAATGCCATTCTACATCGTGGTATTAATCGAGGACTTATTTTTAAATTATATTACCCAACATTGTAATATTTACAATTTAATTCTAACACAATGAATAATGTTATTAATAGCTATACATTATTATTGAAGTATCGAAGTATTATAGTTTGTACCTACCTAACAATTATACGTGATACATTAAAAAAAAAAGTACTTTGTACATAATTATGTACATATTAGGTACCTATGTATGTATGTATGTACAATGTACATAACTACATTGTACATTGTAACAATGAAAAGTACACGCTCGTCAAATGTGTCCAAGAATTGAAGACAAACATTAATTAAGTTCATTTTGGAATGAAATGTACATATTTATCAATCATACGATTAAATTAAATATATAAATTTGTTAAGGCTACGAATGAGCACCTGGACATTCAATACTCCCGAAAGAAATTTTTTGTCATTAAAAGGAAAACTTCTGGCAGAAATTCATCAGAGTAAGAACCCAACAACCCAATTAAAGACTAATTTGAATGAAAATTTCGCAATGTAAATGATCATCGAGAACAATATAAAATTCATTAGTAATTTAAAAGTAAAATTGTCACTTTTTGACAACATTGAATTGTCTTTGTTAATAAGTTTACACCCGCCGCTCAATTTACGCGGTAGATACGTTCCGTGTAAATGAAAACCACGTTAAAAACCATGATTTTTAAATACTGTAAATCCTGTTTTTTAATTTCATGTAGGAAAATCATACGAATTTTGCAAGTCTGTCAATTGTACCGCACAAACTGGCACGACTGCAGCGCCATTCCACATTCTACCTGCCGAATAGCAAACTACCACCTGTCACCTCGCTTTCAGAACGTTTGTATTTCACTCACGATTCTGACATGGACTCCTCAGATGAAGACGAAGCTCTAATGTTGGCCGCATATTTATGTGAATGATTAGTTCAAATACTTTTAATTGTTGAATGTAATTTATAACGGTGTGTCATCGAGGATCGGCGGGTTTCTGTCACTCTGACGTAACCTATAAAGTCAGATCGTACCTACTTTTTCACCGTCTGCAATAACTTTTCCACAAACGTCATTGAAATCGAGTGAGTCCCATGTATTCCTCTTGCGAGTTCTTCTTGTTATACAGAGCATACATCTTTCCATGCTTCTCTGTGTGTGTATTGTATTATGTGGAATCGTTTCACCCATCTCAATACATCAGCCCATCTTGCTTTCTTTCACATAGGTATTCCTCTTGCGATCTCTTCTCGTTATACCGAGCATACATCTTTCCATGCTTTCCACACATTCTTCTCAATTCATCAGCCCATTTTCCACTCAGTCTACCTTGCTTTCTTTCACATCCTCTCGAATACCATTCTAGTATTTCTCGCGTCCATCTGCCAACCATTCTTCGGCTATGTGTCTACTTCCACTTTTTCACACGTTCCACTATATCTGCCACTTTGGTCATACTTCTTACCCATGTACTCCTCTTGCGATCTCTTCTCATTATACCGAGCATACATCTTTCCATGCTTCTCTGTGTGTGTATTGTATTATGTGGAATCGTTTCACTCGTCTCTATACATCAGCCCATCTTGCTTTCTTTCACATATCCTCTCGGATCTAATTGCAGTATTTTTCGCGTCCATCTGTCATCCGTTCTTTTTTTTTTTGTTATGTGTTCTGCTATATATGCCACTTTGGTCATACTTCTTACCCATGTATTCCACTTGCGATCTCTTCTCATTATACCGAGCATACATCTTTCCAAACTTTCCACACATTCTTCTCAATTCATCAGCTAATCTTCCACTCGGTCTACCTTGCTTTCTTTCACATCCTCTCGAATACCATTCCAGTATTTCTCGCGTCCATCTGCCATATACATTCTTTTCGCTATGTGTCCAGCCCATTGCCACTTCAACTTTTTCAAACGTACTGCTATATCTGACACTTTGGTCAGACTTTTTACCCATGTATTCCACTTGTTATACCAAGCATACATCTTTCTATGTTTCTCTGTGTGTGTATTGTATCATGTGGAATCGTTTCACTAGTTTCAATACATCAGCCCATCCTGATTTCTTTCACATCCTCTCGGATCTAATTCCAGTATTTATCGCGTCCATCTGTCATCCGTTCTTGTCGTCATGTGTCCAGCCCATTGCCACTTCAACTTTTTCACACGTACTGCTATATCTGCCACTTTGGTCATACTTACCCACGCACTCCTCTTGCGATATCTTCTTGTTATACCGAGCATACATCTTTCCATGCTTCTCTCTGTGAGTATTGTATTATGTGGAATCGTTTCACTCGTCTCTATACATCAGCCCATCTTGCTTTCTTTCACAAATCTCTCGGATCTAATTCCAGTACTTGTCGCGTCCATCTGCCATATCCATTCTTCTCGCTATATGTCCAGCCCATTGCCACTTCAACTTTTTCACACGTACTGCTCTATATCTGCCACTTTGGTCATACTTCTTACCCATGTACTCCTCGTGCGATCTCTTCTTGTTATATCAAGCATCGAAAGGTTATTAGTCGTACTCAATTATTAATTTCAGTATGGAGCACAGGAGACATGTGGGAGAGTTCAACGCGCGAGTCGCGCCAAACCCGCGCTAGCTCTCAAAGGTCCATAACTCCTCCCGGCGAACGGACGTGCAAAATTTCCTCTAGTACGTCCCTCTACTCTCCGAAACGTAAACTTTGACCCCACGGCTCGACTCTCGAGCTTCAGCAGGAGGTGTACTCGCTTTTCATTGCGCACAATATGGAACGAATCTGTAATTAACGGATACCCACGTTGGTGCCCTATACGTGCTGCAAACCACCACACGGCCCTCTCTCTCTCTCTCACTCTCGACAACTATTCAAATTCGACGCTCGTGAGAATGCATTGAAATTTTCAAAATACCAACCATCACCTACCCATCCATAGCGTGCGTTTCCTGTTACATATTATTTTAATGTACGATCATTACGCGGCGGCGGGATCACGATTTTTGCGCGACCCAACCGCTCGACTTTTTTAGCTCAATTTTTGCAATCCGGGATAATCGATTCACGATTGAGGTTTTCGTATCGATTTTTCCCGGTTTGCGAGAAAACGACGAAAACTTTCCGTGTATCGTACCGCACAGGTGTACCCATAGAGGTACGTTAATTTCTTAATAAATAAAATTAAACAAAGCCACGTTGAGGGCGCGGTTGTTAGCGATAATAACAACATTGATTTTGGAGCATCGCTGTCGCTCTTTTTTAATAACAGAATGATGCCGTATTAGTTCAAGAGCAAAGCACACCCATCCCCTTCCATACACTCTGTATCTAAAAATGATAGTAATTAAAGCTTTGTAATTACCGGCCTTCGAAATTATTCCGTGTACGTCGCGTGAATTTCAAACGCGCGCCCGTGTGGTCGGCAAACTCGACCCAATATTGACCGTAAGTCACGTACCGCTTGTTGGGCAACACTATCGCGGATCAGAGCTTCGCAACATATTTAACATCGGTGTTTCCTTTTGTCCTACGAAGTTGGTAAACTTAGGTACAAAACGAAGCTAGTAAACTAGCTTCGAATGTTTGAACGCACTAGCTGGCTCGTGTGACGTCACTTTATTGACAGTTTCAACACACACGGTACACTTCAATAGACATGATACATTTAGGAGAACACGTGACAGCGCCTCTAGCGGCAGCGAGTGGCGACACTAGCGAGTAAACTTAACACGTGTAATAGGTTTACTAGCGACTCGCTACCAATTCTACGTGCCGGTCAGTAAACTATGTACATAGTTGCGAGTAAACTATCCCAGTGTAATACCCGCTTAAAGTTCCTCATTCGAACTTGGATAGATATAGACAATTTATTTCAACAAAAATGGACACGTCACAGGTAAAGAGTAAGATCCCGCATTGAATAAATTGCCTTGACGTTTTATATAATGCCCAAAAAGGACCGGAAAATTTACAGTTTCATAGATTGAAATTGAAGTAAAGTTTGATAAAGACAGCATGAAAGATTCGATTCAAATTGTTCAGATTGGTTCGATAAATGATTCGTAAATCATGGTTTGTTGCTTTACGCTTTGGTATTGTATAAATTGATTAGGATTTTTATACAATTTGGGATGTCACACTTTGCCCGTATTACATATGTACACATTCGGTACATTATCGACAACTTGTACATTAGTAAAAAGCCTATAATAACAATAAATAAGATGTAGCAACTGTTTTATGTACGTAATCGATGAATAAAATTTCATCTTTAGATTACACTGTTCGGCAAATGACGACTTTTTCTTTGTTTCCGAGACGAGATATGACTTTTTTTATAGATCTATGCCCAATGAACACGAATCTGGTAATAAAAAATGTTGATTGGGTCGAGATTTGGAGATATATGTATGTGTTTTTTAAATCACGCGATTTTCTATTTCTTGGTGTTGTTCGTTCGATGTCTCAAAATCTGTCAATTGCTTGTTCAAAATGAATATTGAAATCTTAAGTTGGGTATTTTATCGTTTATTTTTAGTACTTTTCAGCTTTTAGATATTTTAAGTAGTCGTCCAGTTCAAATCAAAAGTCAAAAGTATGTATTTTCACTTGGAATTTTTTCCCACTGTTAATACAATTTTATTTTCAGTATTTTCTATTGAAACATGTTTATTGGGATAGTGTTCTGGCCATACTATTTTTTGTTTTCGTTTAAAAGGGTTAATTGGAAGTGTGCTGAACTTTAAATCGGTAAAATAGCTAGCTTAAATCGCGTACTACTGAGACCAAATTTGTGCTGTATATGGTAGTTCTTAGGTCACAGATGTATGCATGTGTGTATTAGTGCGTCAATACATCGAATAGAGAGCAGTGCAGTGCAGCAGTGCAGTGCAGGTTTTGAATTTAATTATGTATTTATTAAATAAATTAAATATGAAGATTTTTACTTGAGTATTTTGTACCTACATGTCTAATAAACTAATTGTCTCGGAAACATTTTTCGTGTCGAACAGTGTTATTTTAAATGAGTATAAAAAATATGATGATTGAATTAGATTGGTTGAATGTGAATGATACTTTGAGGATTTGTATGTTGGTATTTATATTTAAGTTAGATAATAATAACATCATATTTTAGTAAATTTATTGTGAGAGGAATGGATGTATTGTATGTGAATATAATTTAATTATAAAAAATGTTAGAGAAAATAGAGGTGTTTTGGAATATAATAGACAACAGTTCCAAAACTATTGACAAATTCCTGGCAGTCTTAAAAAACCATCTCTGTTTAGGTGCTCAGTTAAGGATTGTGTAATTAGCTTTAGCTACTATATTATATAAATTAATAAATAAATGTAGTATAATGAATATTGTCAACCTATTAATATCGCACACAATGAAACGTTTCATTCGTATGACACATTGATAAATGACACCAGTGCGGTTCACATTATACATGCATAAATATTCAAAATAGAGTGAGTGCATTTAAAGGTTTTTGCAGTTAGCGCGATTGCTAAAACAATAAAACCCGTTTAACCGAATGATTAATGCGAGTTCGCAGTGCGTGTTTAATGTATGCACTTTGTCGCACGACTTCATAAATATTAATCGACAATGATGAAAACGCTCCTACGTATTTCGAACACTTTGAGAAGCATCGACACGTGTTTTAAAAACGGTATCAGGCGTGTTTCGATATAC
This sequence comes from Parapsyche elsis, assembly GCA_022651745.1. NCBI lineage: Eukaryota > Metazoa > Arthropoda > Insecta > Trichoptera > Hydropsychidae > Parapsyche > Parapsyche elsis. The sequence goes on from JAGVSN010000016.1 coordinate 966,087, forward strand.
ACAAATTAAATTAGTGAAAACGTACTGTTGTTGTTGTTGTTTTTTTTTTTTTTCTTTTTTTTTCCCTTTTTTTTTTATCTCTCATAATGGATAGACTTAAACGCTAATTTTCCCAGTGTGATCGATTAAAAGAGCTCGCTCTAGAAGATGGCTATTACCCGTAGATGGTAATCAAAAGCACGACGTGTGGATATGATGGTGTTTTTACCGCTGTCGGCGGTTTACCAAAACGACTTGGATTAGACCCGTTGTTGTGTCGAGGTTAATTAAGACATTTTTATAGACGTTTACAACGCTCCAGTGCGATATAACGTGCACCGTTTGCTCGAAAAATATCATAAAATGCGGGTCGGGTAGGTATGTATATAAAAAATTAATAAAAATACATTTCCAATAAAAATAAATTCAAAGCGTTAATGGCACCCCGCAATAAGCGAACGTTCGTCGGCGCTGTGGTAAATATTTAAATTTAATCGATGATTCATTCGCCGGGCAAATTAGTATTGCGTAGCCAAAGATTCGTATCGACGCGTTTAAAATCGCCGTATACCACATAACAAATGGGCAATAAATAAACAATAATAATATAATAATTTTCCCACGTAAATCAACAGCACGCGAATGTGTTCGCATTGTATGCAAAGTGTGTGTAGCAAGTTGAGCAATTTACATTATTGAAATTGGAGCAAATTGTGGCTACTTGTATGTAGTATACGTATTGAATTACAATATTTATCAAAACGTATTTGTCTGCAAATTAACTGTATTTTTTTTAAGTTGGTTTAGGTTCATTTTTACGTGAAACTTTTATATGCCTACAAGTATTTGTACTATTTTTATATCAAAAAGTGTAAAATTGACATCTTATCGACATCATACAAGATTGTTAGAGATTCAATCTTTTCAAATAGAGTGGTTGAAGTTTGGAACAGTCTTTCGGATTCAATAGTCACTTAAAAAAATGTTAATTTATATAAAAATCAACTAGATATATTCTTAAAAAACAATGGGTGTAATTATTTAATAAATGGACCATTTTTCATTTTATTTTTATTTTTGTACCAAACCCCATGGGCCTATCGGCTATGCCGCCTCTCCATGTAATTATTAAACAAATAAATAAATATTAATTACTACAAAGTAAGATATAAGACAAGTTTTTGAATTAGAAGGATTTTTAATACAAAATATCGATGAGTTAGTGCACGGATATTGTATGTCCAGTTTTGTGTTAAAATATTGCAAGTGACATACATCTTTTTTGCATGAAAAATATGAACGAAATGGACATAGTATATATATTTGAATAGGGTAATTATCTTCTCATATATACTATTTGGACATACGACACTTTTTAAACATGAAGGTTTGAGGCAGATGCCAACTCAATTTTGGTAAAAACTGGACATACAATATCTGTGCACAAACCCATCGATATAAAGTACATCATACTACAGTTTGTCGGTTTATTAAACTGAATTGGACACTTGCTCACTAAGCATTACACGCATTTTGTTTAAATTACAATTTAAAATGTTATATTCTTTCCGTAATCCATAGTATGACCGTATGAGTTGACATAGTATAACATAACCCACAGTATACCCACCAACAATAAACAACGTTTGATTTTCAACGAGCAAAATACTAGTATTGAATACTGTACGTTTTTATGGTCGTACCGTTTAATGTTGTGTGAGTCGAGTATTTGTAAAATGTTATACTTTATACACGCATTGATCGTCAACGGGCAATATAAAATACAACGTACATATGTATGTACACTTGTGAAAAGTTAAACTGATCACATCACTTCAATGTTATTTGTCTGTGTATAACCTTATTTTTAACAGCTATCTTGTAGCCGTTATCTTATTATATATATAAAATGAATGTCTGTCTGTTTGTCTGTTTGTCTGTCTCTTATAGGCTCCTAAGAGCGATATTACATTGAGCAACAAAACCAACACCATTTTTTTTTTGGCGGTGGCGAGCATCTTATTACATTGCGCCACTTTTCACTCACCAGCTACCTGCTCATCTCATAATCTTCATACAAAAAAAAATAGGTCTAGGAAGACGTCTATAAAAAAGAGGTCTATGTAGACGTAGAAAATATATAAAATTCAACCTCTCGTATTTCTTTCTGAATTTCATTGTTTTCGAAACAATTGCGTTGACGTTGCGTTGCGTTGACAATTGAGTACGACGATGCAAAAAAAAGGTCAGAAAAGGGTTTTTGGTGAAGATTTTTTTCGGCGAACATTGACTTCCAAGAAATTTTCAAGCAACCCAGAATCGCATCGTGTAATACATCGGGATACTTACCATTGGAACCTGTATATCTATCTGGTCGCCGAGGTTCAAAAAAAACCTGGTGTCCCGATTTGTTGCTGAATGTAATATCACGCTAAACCACTCAACCGATCGCGATGAAACTTTCAGGACTTATTGTGATCATGCCGGGGATGGTTCCTGTGAAAAAAAATCGGGATAAAACGGGAACGGGCCTGCTCATGCGTCAGATAACGTACTAGGAACGAGAACGGGATCGGGATCGGGAACAGGATCAGGATAGAGAACGGGACCGGGATCTGGAATCGGAAAAAAACGGGAACGGGAACAGGAACGGGCCTAGTCACGCGTCAGATAACGTACTAGGAACGGGAACGGGATCGGGAACGGGAACGGTATCGGGCATTGCAACGCATGCCGGGTCAGCTAGTTCAGATATAAAAATTTCTTCGCTGTGATTAAAATTTGTACATTTGATCATCGCAAAGGTACACACATGTATATACATACATTTTACCTCGGTTCGAACACATTCGTTTTAAACCATAGATATAAAATAAACCATAGATATGCCATTTCAAACAAATTTACTTGGAGAAAGCGTCAGAAGAAACGGGGGTGTGCGGGGGGTCTAAAGTGCGGGGAATTCTCACCAAAAAGAAGTGCCACAAAAAAGGCGTTAAGGCCAATCTATGTTATTCTACATCTATGTTTTAAACATTTAATTTTTAAACGGCAACTATGTATGTACGCGGATGTGTGTGACCAGTTTTGCCTGCGAGACTCTCCATCGCTCGGCTTGCGTACAAAACAAGTGTGCAGTTTGTTAGAGGCGTTATTGAGTTTTAATGTTGAGCTTTCACGGGCGCGTTCCCGTGGACAAGATGTTGTGCAGGTTCATTACAAGCACTCGTTGGACAGCTTTCGTCTGAAATTCATTGCACGCAATTAATATTATTCATGAGGCTTTGCCGGAGACTACATACATAGAACTCGGACCCTTCCTTTGCCCGTGACGTCTTCATAGCTGACCCTGTCTCAACTCAGTTGCATACACATAAACGTATTGAAATACGAGCTATCACTATATATGTATATGACGTTGGAAAAAAATAGGTATTTGTTTGTTAGTTGCCAACAGTAGCAATATTGAATGAATCGCAACATCTAACTAATAACGGGGTCAACACCTCATTTGCTTATACAGACCTGTGACGCATTATTTATTCGGTCACAGAATTCTCCCTCGGCTGAAGTTAAGGTTAAGGAGTGTATTTAGTCGAAAATCAAAAGTAAATTTGATTCAGTATTAATTTTATGGATCAAGAACTGTTAATATGCATACAAATACGTCAGTAAGGTATAGATAGGTAGATGATATATGAGTTGCCTAGTTCCAAATCCCGATAAGTCCATAAAACTCACTTGTTCGCAAACGCGGTTTTTCTGCTACAGACTTATTTGCTTGATGGCGTTTAAACTCATTTAAACTTAATTTTTTTGATATTAAACAAATATAGACATCGTTGTTTGTTTCTAAATATGGCTTTTATCAGCTTTTATCATAGTGCAATTGTCAGTTTTTGGAACTAACACTGATTTTCAATATTTTTTTACGGCGCACTTGGCGGTATTTGGAATAATTCAAGTATAAGGCATCGTTTGAAAACATTCTTAGAACCAGAAAATATTTTATCCTCGTTTTTTATACATTGTGGACTTATCGGGATTTGGAACTAGGCGACTCATATACATAGTTGGTGTTTTATGTAGGTTAATATTTTAAGTAGGAAAAGTAAGGTTTTAGTCTATAATACAATTGTCTTGCCACACCTGGTTTATTGTGCCACTGTACTTAATATGTTCAATGGCCAAAATTTAGATAAAATGCAAAGGTTACAAAATAGAGCTATGATAGGTATTTTGAATGTTGGTAGGCTAAAAAGTATTAAAAGTATGTTAGATGAATTGGGATGGGTGAGTATTAGAAATTGTTTAAAGTTAAGCACACTGTCTTTTGTTTATAAGTTAGATCATAAGTTATTGCCAAATTATTTTAAGAATTATATCATTAGAAATAGTGATATCCATAGTTATTGTACTAGAAATGAGAACCAATTAGTTGTAGGTAGAGTAAGGAAAACAAAGATAGCTGGTGGTGTTTTTCATCAGGGGTGTATTTATGTATGTATAATGCCCTCCCGGAGTGCGTCAAGTCTTCTAAGACTATAGATGCATTCTTGAAAAGTGTGAGGAGACACCTCTGTGAGAGATAGTAGTTATGTATAAGTATGTGTAATTGATTTATGTAGTTGTTATAAATGTGTAATAGATGTAAGTTAAATTAGCTAATTAGCTATTATTATATAAAATAAATAAATAATAATATGGAGGCCTGCTTGCAAATCGGACCGGACCGCCCTCTTAAAATCGAAACTAGCAGTCACATAAATATATGCAATATTTGTTTAATATTATTCACTATGCTCCCAAAAGTGTATACGCAACTTTGCCAGATTAGTTGCCTGTTGTCTAAAAAAGAAACTTTTTTAGCGCCAATTTACCCGTGTGTTCTGACCATTCTTAAGTTATTTTTCAACATATTCATTATCATACTGGTAGTAAATGTAATTTTCTTCGATACAAACAGGTAAAAATTCAAGATTATTTCATTTTGATACTTAATTAAACAATATGCAATAAATAGTGTGACGTTGGTAATATGGACCCCCATAGCTGGTTGGTTCTGAAACTGACTCGGACATTATTTTTAATAAATGTTTTACTTTAAATATTGTTGTATTTATTTCAATCGACCATGTTAAAGGAGTCCATATTATTCACACTTTTTGTTGAGCACACCATTGTGCCATTTTTCAAATAAATACGACTGTTACGAAAACTATGATCTCAATCTGACATACGTTAGAATATATCAATGCTAATTAAATTACGAGTCTTTTGATTTATATTTGATTGAAATTGGTTTAACCTGAATTAAAAACAAAGTGGGGGTCCATATTACCACCTTCTCTTCTACATACATACATCAGAAATCCTAGGAATATCCAGGATGAGTTTGATACTGAAGAAAACTATGCCACTGAAACTGATTAGGTACTTAGTTTATACCCAGACGACGATTAATTAGTGCCGAAAGAGTGAAACCGTTTCGATAACATTATGACGTGTCCATTTTTCATTCATTATTGTGCAAACGCGAGTGCGCGCGTTTACCTTACCAAGAACAAATGGAAAATTGTTGTTATTATAATAATCGAGACAATGCTCGCATTATTAATCCGTAAGGGTGGGAACTTTGCGATCGATTCACAATCAAACAATGTAAACCAATTTTACAATAACAAAGGTTGTAAAAAACTGTACCAAGGTGACGCGAAAAGATCTAGATAAGTCGACTTATCCGTTCGTATTTTTTCGCAGTTGAGATTTTTACTTTTTTTAATTCGCCACACAAAGCACAAATGCTGTTGCTGCTTTGGCTGCAATTAACGACGCGGCGTCGTTGTGTTTTCATTAGATTTTTCTAACAATAAGTGTTAGATAGACAAATTGCATCGTATTTGCATACAGGAAGGCGCAATCAATGAGTAGGATTTCCTTCGATTGATAAACTTTGAGACTATTGTGCGATTCGCCTCGATCTCGAGCGGTGGTAACCGTAGCGGAAATGTCAGATCGACTCAAGGAGAGCAAACTAATATAAAAACAATTGAATTTTAAACACTTTAAAACTATACAATATGGTCCAAACACGTCCACAACTTTTTAACAACAATATCAAAGTCAAAGATACAAATAATCTGATATAAAACAGTGGTCATGATTACTCAAGGAAAACTGCTACAGTTTTTTCAGAATTCAACACTATCTATGTAATTATGTATATTTAAATAATCTAACAAAATTATACCTATAAATATGTAGAAAATTTTTCATTACCTATTCTCATTGTAAAAGTATTATTGCATCCAATCGAGCATAAATTATAAGAAACGGCAATTTATTCTATCTAAAACTTCTAACTTTTTCTACCAATATGTGTTTCTCTTAAGAGAATTTTGATACAAATTTCGTGATTTTAATGTTATATAAGTTTAAAAATGATTGTAGATGAATGTAGGTGGTAGGTATTTATTTTAAATTTTTTCATATTGAAAAAATCTACCTACGAATAGAAACTTTTTCATTACCTATTCTCATTGTAAAAGTATTATTGCATCCAATCGAGCATAAATTATAAGAAACGGCAATTTATTCTATCTGTTGTAGGCTTTTCGATATCTGAACGAATTTGGAGAAATGGACATGAAAAAGTGTCAAATTTTGAAAAAGCTTCTATTAATGCTACGAATTGCGAAACTTTTATCTGTTTTTACCAATATGTGTTTCTCTTGAGAGAATTTTGATACGAAGTTTGTGATTTTAATGTAATATAAGTTTAAAAATGACTGTAGATGAATGTAGGTGGTAGGTATTTAGTATAATTGTTTCATATTGAAAAAATCTACCTACGAATAGAAACTTTTTCATTACCTATTCTCATTGTAAAAGTATTATTGCATGCAATCGAGCATAAATTATACGAAACGGCAATTTATTTTATCTGTTGTAGGCATAGATGTAGAAGATGTAGAATAACATACATATATTGGCCTTAGCGCCTGAAAAATTACATACAAAAAGGGCATGCAAAAATTCGTTTTGCTTGACTTTTTTTTTTGTGAGAATTCCCCGCACTTTAGACCCCCCGCACCCCCGCGTTGCTTCTGACGCTTTCTCCAAGCAAATTTGTTTGGCATGGCATATCTATGGTATTTTATATCTATGGTTGTAGGCTTTGATATCTGAACGAATTTAGGGAAATGGATATGAAAAAGTGTGAAATTCTGAAAATGCTTCTATTCTACAAATTGCGAAACTTCCAACTGTTTCTACCAATATGTGTTTTCTCTTGAGAGAATTTTGATACAAAGCTCGTGATTTTAATGTAATATAAGTATAAAAATGACTGTAGATGAATGTAGGTGGTAGTTATTCAGTAAAATTGTTTCATATTGAAAAAATCTACCATAAGATTGAACTCCACCTACAATAAAATATAAAAATAAAACGAAACCATGCGATTGTAAACGTCGATTTGGACGATTTGAGCGTTGTCGCGATGGCGGATAAGGCAAGTGTAGCAATTAGCCTTGTGCCCGATATACCGGCACAGGAAAGACAATAATGAAGTAAGCCGTAAACGCAATTTAACGCAGTGTTGGCTTAAATAAAGACACTGTTGCACAACCGACAACACTCGGATGAATATCCGCAAAAATTGAGCCGCAATATCAAACTGGAGCATCTCACCGAAAACACAACCAAACCACACACACACACGCACAACTACTGACTATAATACATCATCATCATCATCATTTTCAGCCGTTCGCCATCCACTGCTGGATGAAGGCCTCTCCAATCCTCTTCCATTCCTGTCTGTCTTGAGCAATCTACATCCACTTGACGCCACCCATTCTTCTCAATTCATCAGCCCATCTTCCACTCGGTCCATCTGCCATCCATTCTTCTCGCTATGTTCATTCCATTGCCACTCCAACGTTCTGCTATATCTACCACTTTGGTCATACTTCTTACCCATGTATTCCTCTTACGATCTCTTCTTGTTATACCAAGCATACGTCTTTCCATGCTTCTCTGTGTGCACTGGATCTTTCGTAGCATTCTTGAATTTAGCGTCCAAGTTTCACATCCATACGTCATAACTGGCTGTACGCATTGGTCGTATGACTTCTTTTTTAAGCATAGTGGAATGTTCATTCTTCCAAAAGCACTCCATCCTAGTTTCATTCTTCTTTATATCCAGTCATATTCACCAACTGCCCTAGGTATAGATAACTATCAACTATCTCTACAATATGATTATCTACTGTGACTAAGCCTATTTTCATACTTTCGTTGCTTAATTCTGTTAACCTATTTTGTAAATTTACTAAATTACATGCAACCATAACTATGTCGTCAGCGAATCTTAGATGGCTCAAATCGTCCGTTAATCTTGGCCCCTGTTTTGTACCATTCCAGCTACCTAAATATGTCCTCGAGCACCGCATTGAATAATGTAGGAGAAATTGTGTCTCCTTGCCTAACACCTTTCTCAATACCGAATTGCTCCGTGTCTTCAAAGAGACGAACTGAGGCTGTTGCCTTTTTGTAGATGGCAGCTAGCAGACGGACGTACGGTTGCGCAACGCCTTGCTTCTGGAGGGCATCCAGTACGGCCGTTTGACTGACTGAGTCAAACACCTTCTCGCAGTCGATGAAACCTAAACATAGTGGTTGGCGATATTCGTTCGCGCGCTCAACCAATTCACTTACCACCCAGAGGTGATCCATTGTGCTGAAATTGGCCCTGAACTCTGCTTGTTCTATGGATTGATTAGAATCGAGCGTTGCCTTCAACCTTCGTGAAGATCTTGTAGACTGTGGAGAGTAAACTAATGGAGCGGTAGTTTGTTATGTCCTCCTTGTCCCCTTTCTTATAAATTAAAATTATGGACGCGTTGTTCCATAAATCCGGAACAGTTTGCCTTAGAATACATTTTGTAAATAATTTCGCTAAATGCTCCAAACTTTAATATGTTTAATATGATTTGGATGTTGTCGTCGCCGGGGGTTTTACCATTGTTGGAAGACTTGATCGCCTCCCCCTCTTTGCATGGCAATACTTCAGGAACTTCTCTATCGTTAGTGGTCATTGTGATGATGCTGCGAGGATTGGTTTCTTTATATAATTTAGAGTAGAAGTCGTAGACCGTTTCTAATATTAAATTTCATTCTTATTTCTAATTATGCTACCCTATAATACATATCATGTACTTAATATACATACACTGAGTTGAAGCCACTATTGGCGATACACAGCACATTATGGTCAGTGTCTATTATTATAGTTTGTATCGATTGACACGCTGAAATTGATCGTCGAGACGATATGCATATAATGATCTCGGGTCTATTCGCCGCGCGGGCGCAACTTCCTATTTCCGGTTTGCCAGTATGAAATATTAAAACAATGCGTCCACTCGTGAGGCATATCTGATGCGTTTCGTCTGTTTTGTCGGGGTGTTCCATTACCAGGTCTTATATGGACATGTGCGAGATTTGATCTCACATTGGTAGGTATGTAGGTACGAGAACAAAAGGTCGAAGATGTGTATTGATCGATTGGCGGTATTAAAGCAGCGGCAAGTCCTTTCTGATGTGTGTGTGTGTATAATATTATGAGTATTAAGGCGTCTTTAGATAGCATCATTCGAGTGTGGTTTAAACTTTTTAAAAATTGCACAATAGTGACTTCACCGTACAAACGGTTCACCATCCACTGCTGGATGAAGGCTTCACCAATCTACTTCCATTCCTGTATGTCTTGATCAATCTGTATCGATTCCAATTCGTCAGCCCATCGTCCGTTTGGTCTACTTTGCTTTCTTTCACATCTTCTTGCATCCATTTGCCATTCATTATTCTCGCTATGTGTCCAGCCCACTGCCATTTCAGTTGCTTTATTCGTTCCTCTTGATAATGCATCTTACCCATGTATTTCTCTTACGATATGTTCTTGTGTGTATTGGATCTTGCGTAGCATACTTGAATTCAACATCCACGTTTCACATCCATACGTCTTAACTGGCAGTACGCATTGGTCGTATGCCTCCTTCTTAAAGCACAGTAGGATGTTGGATATGAAAACTATGTTCATTCTTCCGAAAGCGCTCCATATTAGTTTCATTCATCGTCTTATTTCTTCTTTTTTACTTTTCACTATTTACGAATTGCCCAAGTATAAATAATTATCAATTGTTTCTACAATGTATCTACAGTGATTAATTAAGTGCATATAAAATTATTATTAATAATTAAAATATATATGTATGTACATACATATTTATAGTTTACTGTAGGCGAATTAATAGATGCAATAACACTAAAACTTATACATACATATATACATACATACTAGGTTAGATCCTTCAAATTTTTATACCTCCAAGAATGTGATTCTATAGGTACGAGTGTACATTATTGAAATAATATATACCAGCGGTCGGGAACCGGCGGCTACGGAGCCGCATGTGGCTCTTTGTATGAAAACCTGCGACTCTCGCTGTCATTCAACGTTGACACACAATTTACACAAGATCAAAATGGCTATAAAAAGCTTTAAAACCGTTTTTCAGACTAAACTGTATATAATTTTTAATAATAACTAACTAACAGACATTTAGAAATATCACGAAGATACTTTTTTCTTACAGCTATCCAATTCATAAATGAGCAACATTTAATTTAATTTTGAATATACATATAATCTGAAAATAATATGTTGCGGCTCACAGACTTAACCAATTTTGCAAGGTTTTCCCTAATTTGGCTCATAGCTCGAAAAAGGTACCCGACCACTGATATATACAAAACCTACCTATGTTTATTGCTAATGTTATCTACTATTATTTATATTGTACAAAGACTTGAATTTCTCTTCACGTGTGTATGTACTATGTATACACTTACACCTACATATATTATAAAAATCAATGTCTGTCTGTCTGTCTGTCTGTCTGTCTGTCTGTCTGTCTGTCTGTCTGTCTGTCTGTTTGTCTGTTTGTCTGTTTGTCTGTTTGTCTGTTTGTCTGTTTGTCTATTTGTTTGTCTCTTATAGGCTCTTAAACCACTCAACCGATCGCGATGAAACTTTGAGGACTTATTGTGATCATGCCGGGGATGGTTCCTGTGAAAAAAAATCGGGAAAAAACGGGAACGGGCCTGCTTACGCGTCAGATAACGTACTAGGAACGGGAACGGGAACGGGATCGGGAATAGGCCTGCTCACGCGTCAAATAACGTACTAGGAACGGGAACGGGAACGGGATCGGGACCGGGATCGGGAACGGGAAGGGGATCTGGAACGGGATCAGAAAACGTACTAGGAACGGGAACGGGAACGGGATCGGGCATTGCAACGTATGTCGGGTCAGCCAGTGCTTAATATTTGTCTTCAAACGGTTGATAAAATTTAGTATTGAACACTTTTTAAAAAGGGCCTTATTTTATATTAATCAATCAATTACACGCTGGATAATTGAATTTTACCACCGTATATCTAAATTAACATGAGTAAGCACCTACTCGTGCATACGTCAGTTTTACTTTATTTTTCGTGTGCATTGCGTGACAAAGTGATGAACGGGGCCTACAATTTGATTTATATGCCAGGTGATGAGCCCGCAGTGCGATTTAACAAGCTTTCCTCAACTGTTGAGATTAGTCAATCAATTATGGCCATCGTGGTGAACTAGAAGAGGTCGAAATACCGCGACCCCATACGCACACAACCCGGCTTATTATATTTACACTTGCGAACCGATTCATCATTGGGATATCGGTTGACCCCGAGCTCACTATGCGTAGCGTTCGTTTGCACATGCCCATATATTATTTATACATATTTTTATACAAATAATTGAGACATCTTTATGTATGTGCGAAATTGTGGGAATGGGTGAGTCGTTGCGCGTAACGGTTTTCATTTTGTATAGATTCAGTACGGTTGTACGTGATAATCTAGTTGGACGCGGGGATTACATTTTAGCAGATCTGTAACGATCGTCGGATTGTCGCTTTTATGACGTTCGAAAAAAGCGCGATCAATAGACTTATATCTCGCTGAAAGGTTGCATTGAATTTGTGTGAAAGTATTGAAATTTTTCAATCAATTAGGACGCGTAGCGAATATTTATACATAAAGGCGCTCGCACACCTCTGCAAATTCTGTGAATTCGCGATTCCGCGCTGAAAAAAACAGAATTTGTTGTACACGACTTTTTCAGCGATTCACTCAATTTTGTTGACGTTTGTGGAAAAGCTATTGGGGACGGTGGAAAAGTATCCCATCGTACGATCTGACATGACATTCTGAAACCAGACGATTTTGTCAACAGCCAGCCGATCCTCGATGACACACCGTTATAAATTAAAGTCAACAATAAAAGTAATTTAACTAATCATTCATATAAATATGCGGCCAATATTAGAGCTTCGTCTTCATCTGGGGAGTCCATGTTAGAATTGTGAGTGAAATACAAACGTTCCGAAAGCGAGGTGACACATGGTATTCCACTATTCGACGGTAGAGTTTTGAATGGCGCTGCAGTGCGATTTTCATAAATGAAATTAGCGCGAAATCCGCAGAGGTGTGCGAGCGACTTTAGTTCAAATTTAAACATTAATTTACAATGATACCACGACAATTTTAAATTTTACATAGATTGTACATATGCTTAAAATTATTATTTTTTCTATTTCATTGTGAAATAAATTGTTTTCAGTGTTGTTAACGATATATTTTCAAACGCGCAACTGTGTAAGCGTGCAAACTTTGCGCGCAACGAATCGAATATCTTTTTTTTTTTTCCACTAAAATAGGATTAAATTTGCACGTTTTTAATGCATAGGAGTCGTTTCATTTTAATGAATACAAAATCGGTCGAATACAGTAATACCAGAAGCCGATGTGGTGTCTGAATGGCGGCCAAAGACAATGGGTCGTTTCGAATGCAATAAAATATACGCAATAACCAATCTATAGTTTAATTTGCTCAAAATAGCAATGTTGCAATAAAAGTCACGGATCCGACGGTTGAAAATGAAGAAATTTATTTCTTTAATTTTGCATTGTTTCATATAAATTTTTGTACGTATAATGAATGATATTAAGCATACATTATGATAAATGTTCTAAAATTACTATTGCAATATTTACGCCGCTATAAAATTGAAACTTTTGCGCGTCTAAAGTCTGCAGTTTGACTTTACAGCGTAGCGTTTTAACCCTTTAGTTGTCCCGTTCCATTTGTCATAACCTCCGAGATACGGAGCCGGCAATAAAAGACAATGGTGTAAAAATGCGGCCCGAGATAAGAGCGTCGTTGTCGTAAAAATGCACTTCGATAAATCAAACTGCACCGGATGATGAGAACAACATCCGAATCAAGATGTACCACAAATGGAAGATTTGACTTTGAGCGGTTTTGGTACGCGACTCTGCGCTCAATTTATTGTCGCCGCAACTGTTAAATGTGCAATAATAGAATTTGAAAATAAAAATAAAACTAACTGCGTTCTGTTGTTGCGCAATCGCGTATTGTTTGTTTGTTGTGCGCAACGTACATACCTAACGAGTGCAAAACGTTTGTGTTTAATGGGCGTAATAAGACGCTTAACTCACTTTCCGTGTAATCACCGGAATACGTCCGAGGTAAAACTGGTGCAAGTCTACGGCATTAACATCTCACTGATTTGTTTGATGATTTGCCAAGCACATCGTAAAACTACAGGTTGATCGTTTATTTTTTATTTGAACTTAACACATCACTTTTAATACGAAAAAAAAAAATTCCATACGTACATATGTACGTACTCACTCAACTACGTAGGTACTTGAATGCATGTAAATGACTCATTCATGCTAATAATATTATTCGATACTTTCAATATTGCATTTAAATATATTTAATAATCCCCCAATTCTTCCCTTATTCCTTTTCTGGCTCGTGTAGCTTAAATTCAAAGATAAATAAGAGTACGAAAATTTCAAATAGAGCAATTATACGTGTGTCGATTTTTATTCATTTTAATTTAATCCATGTTCAGAGTGTTCTTCAAGTAATACTATGGCATTATTAAGGAGTGATCATAACAACCTTTGATGTAATTTATTTATTTATTTATTTACAGGCAAAACGCTCTAATTATATACAAACAAAAAACAATTACATGATGATAAAATTACAGTTAAAAATAAACATGATATAAACATCCCATGTACACATACTAACACATATACCCATATTAACACATGTACTATGTGTTAATATGGGTATGATCTATCAGAAATCCTCCATTGTTTCATTTGAACCTTTAATTATTTGCAAAACTCCTTCATTCATAGATCCTGCTCGTCGTTCAATGAAATTCCGGCACATATTGATCCTTTGCACTATTCTTTGCCCTCCTTCAGATTATCTTTACTTAAGTTCCTTTCCAGCCCTAACTCCTAAAATTACTTTCTTGCTATGATTTGTTGTTTGTTTGTATGTAACTATTTTGGTTGTATTGTATTATGTGGAATTAATATTATTTTATCTTTTATATTGTACTCTATGCGCTGTGTGTTACTTGATATTAAATGAATAAAAATATATTAATGTTATGATCGATTAAGTTGTTCTGTTGTTATTGAAAATTGTCTTTTAAGTGGAAGGTTAAGTTAAATTAATTTAAATTGTAATGATCCCTACATTGCTATTTTCTGTTTTATTATAATAATTGAATTTTCCAAGAACAAGTTCAAGTAATTTTGCAACTTATTAGATCAATTAAATTCAAGATTTCAACTAAAAATTGTAATGTTAACAATAATCATCAATCAAAAATGACATATTTGAACCATCGCGATGCTCTCTGTCATTGAATAGATGATTTATGGAGCAGCCTGTATGTGCACGCGTTCGACCTTGCACCAGTTTTCTTTTTTTTTTTTTTTACGCAAAGGAAAAGATTATTCTCGGATGAAAAATCATAATGGCCACATCGCCATTGTGTTACAGTTCTCATTCACAAACGCTTACCACTAGATTTAAACCGCGTCTGTGAATATCTTTACAATTTATCGCAGCTCTTCGACAAGTGTCACCGTGTATTTTAATTTTACGCAACTATGTACAATAATAAAACGACCGATCGTATCGTATAAAGCGAATCATCCGTTGGGATGTGTGCGATTTTTATTATTCGCTTCCATTGACGCTCAAACGTTTCGCAGCATACATACATAAGTGTGTACTCGATGGTTTCTCAACTGTAAAATTGTAGACCCTGCATAATAAATAAATTGTATGTATATGTACGAGAAATTATATGGTGACGCGATATTTCGACATCGAACGTCGACGACAAAATACATTTCCTCAATTCGACGATTGTTTGTTGCGTTCACACGAAAAATTGTGCCGATTCGATGGTGGAATATGAAATTGCAAGGTTTTCTTGACATGTGTACATGCGCAATGAAATCCGTTCAATGACAGATATACCAGAGAAAATCATAGCTAAAAAATGTCATATTTAGCAGCTGTATTAAGATATCACCCTTTTGTATGGGGGCTTTGTGTTGTGCCCATAGTAGAAAGCCATTTGTCAGATTTAGCATTTGTGTGAATTAAATGTGCACACAAAAGGGTAACAGTCAGTCGACAAAGGGCGTTTGATGGTTAACGTATTCCCGGCGAGAGATAATCGCATCATACGTATATAATGCGATTTTGAAATGTCGTCCGTTGCCATTGTAATTTGATCCTTATAAATAATAAAATATGTATGCGCGGTACGAAAGGTAAAAATTAAAAAATTAAACTAGAAGATACGACGACACGTTCGGCCGACTAATATTACCGTGTTCGAATCTGAGAATCGAGATTTTTTGTATTGAAACGAAGGAAAAAAAAAAAAATAAAACCGACTCGTAACATATGCACACCCGATATACAGTGCGGTCGAAAGACTGAGAAACTTTGTCGAATTTAAATTATTATCTCCATCGTTTATTTATATAATATGAATGAAAATTTATTGTAAACGACCGGGCGCACAACGTGTTATACTTAAAGCATGCAATTTACGAAAAGATCAAAATGTTAACATTCATATAAATAGTAGGTAATCGCGCAAACATGGCCGTTGAACCGTATCATTATCACCCTACGTTTAATATCATTTCTCACCATTTCCAATCACATTAAGCTATTTGACCCCTGTACTGCAAATGCGCATCACCTCAAATTGCAGCTTAATAATATACCTTACAAAGAATACTAATGGACTTTGCAACGGTGTAATATTTATTTAATATTAGATAACAGTTCATAGAGTACAATATAAAATACAAAATAATATTAATTTCACATAATACACACTACAGCCAAAATAGTTACAAACAAACAACAGATCATTACAAGAAAGGAACTTGGGAGTTAGGGCTGGAAAGGAACTTAATTAAAAATAATCTGAAGAAGGGCTAAGAATAGTGAAAAGTGAATTTCGTTGAATGACGAGCAGGATCAAACAATTGAGGATTTCTGACAGGTCTCTGGGGACAATGTACATAGAAGGATCCTACTTAGTAGGTAAGGGCTATCTAATAAATTATTTAAAAGCTTAAATACAAAGCAGAGATCCGAGCCCATCCTCCTGGATTGCAGAGTGACGTAATCACGTGAATTTGCAGAAGAAAGACGAAACCTGGAAATGGAGTACGTATGGAACTTCTTATTAATTTTTTCCAATTTATTAATGGAATCTTGGTAAAAAGGGTTCCATATAGTACAAGAAAATTCCAGGTGACTTCTCACAAATACATTATATAGTAGAGACACTGTGTCAATGGACTTAAAGGGTCTGGATACTGTCATTATGACTCAAACTCAAACTCCTATAAGCCCTATTGGCAGCCACATCAATGTGGGAATTAAAAGACAATTTACTATTTAATAAGACACCTGGGTTAACTCTCAATACTCGCGTCTGTCCAATAAAGGAATCAAAAAATACAGGGGAAGCAAGTCTGGAGAAAGTGATATGAAAACATTAATTTATCTATATTAACGAGCAACAATCTTAGTAAACACTACGTAGTATTACGTAAAATGATATAAATTGGAATATGTATATAAGGTGGTGATTGTTTTGGACTACTCTGGACATCGTATGTAGTATAATGAATGCTCGTCCAATTTTCGAAGATAAAGGTGAGCATATCTCATACATACCATATTGTATTCGAAGAGTTTCGGGTTAACCCCGATGACAAATGTCGACCATACCGGCGACATTATTTACCGTGTCGTCGACTCTAAATAACCCGCCGATAAATATCATATGTGTTTTTAAAATAAAAATAAAATACACACGATATTAATTCGTATCATCGGAGTTTTTTATGGCCGTACCTATAGATATGTAGTGTCGGGACAAAAACGAGAACGGAAAAAAAAGAATCCGGGAATTTTTCTGCTCTACATCAACATAATAAATGTTCCTGTCCTGCGAATAATATAGTTGCGTTCCGTAGCCAACATCCATTTACTATCTTTTGACATAATTCGAACTGTTACATTATACACGTGTTTGTTTATTTTTTATTTTTTTTTAAACTCGTTTTTAATCGTTTGAACTTGTTTTGAGATTGAAACTGTGTTAATGGGATTTTTTTGTCGATACTGAGATATACGATAATTAAATTTAAGGCTCGTTGTTAACGGTTACTCTTTAATTCGCATTTATTAATTGAATGGTTAAATCAATTTTAAATAGTCTATAAAGCTTGTGTATAACATTATACCCACTATTAATATTTTTGTAATAACTGACCAACAGATTAAAATAATAAAATTGCAGTATTTTTAACGCTAACAGTATTATTATTCTTATATGTACAACAAAAATCTGATGAGAAATAAATTTTAAATTGAGTTTCAAAGTTTAGGTACACCTTGAAATTTTCCACATCGCTTATACATACATACATATGTATTTAGTTAGCGAAAAACTTTTCACTAAAGACTTTCCTTTAGTTGAACTGAAGCAACCGTTCAACTAAAGAAATTGACAACTCTTCACCAAAAAGGAAAGACCAGTGGTCGGGAACCTTTTTCAAGCTACTAGCCAAATTAGGGAAAATCCTTTAAAATTTGCAAGTTATGGAGCCGCAACATACCTACTATTTTCGGATTACACATTCAAAATTAAATTAAACTTTACTCCTTTATGAAATGGATTGCTGTAAGAAATAAGTGATCTTCGTGATATTTCTTAATGTTAGACAGTTTATTACTAAAAAGTATTTTATCTGAAAAACAATCTGAAAGCTTTTTATAGCCATTTTGTTTAAATCATGTCAAAGAATTGTGTTTCACGCAAAACTTTGGATGACAGCGAGAGCCGCCAGGTTTTCATACAAAGAGCCGCACGCGGCTCCGGAGCCTCCGGTTCCCGACCACTGGTCTAAACCACATCCTTATTTATTTAATTTAATTTTATATAATATTAGCTAATTAGCTAATTTAACTTACATCTATTACATACTTATAACAACATAAATATATTACACATTATACACCAATACATAACTACTATCTCTCACAGAGGTGTCTCCTCACACTTTTCAAGAATGCATCTATGGTCTTAGAAGACTTGACGCACTCCGGGAAGGCATTATACAATAATACACCCCTGTGAAAAACACCACCAGCTGTTTTTGTTTTCCTTACTCTACCTACAACTAATTGGTTCTTATTTCTAGTACAATAACTATGGATATCACTATTTCTAATAATTTGGCAATAACTTATGATCTAACTTATAAACAAAATAAAATGTGCAACAACTCACCCATCTCAATTCATCTAACATACTTCTAATACTTTTTAGCCTACCAACATTCAAAATACCTCTCATAGCTCTATTTTGTAACTTTTGCATTTCATCTAAATCTTGGCCACTGATCATATTAAGTACAGTGGCACAATAAACCAGATGTGGCAAGACAATTGTATTATAGACTAAAACCTTACTTTTCCTTAACCTACATACATACATAAAACACCAACTTTTTGACTTTTTGCAGACTGTTACATTTCAAAGTAATCTCAGTATAACATATGTATATTATGTGATATGAAATCACAACGTTCAATAGCTTATACATACAAAGTTTGACGTAAAATTTTTGATCTAAAATACAAAAGCTTAAGAATGGCCGAGTATAAATTTAAACTATCGAACTTCCATCCTGGTGAATTATAATCCAATGTCTTTATTACATCGATAAGAGTACCACTTCAAACGACACCGAAAGTAACGTTTGTACGTACAAAATGCAACTCGTACCTACATAGTAGGGAGTGCACTATGAAATAGTGCCTCGACGAAAGCTCTGTCGAACAATAACATTATACACTGGGGCGATTTAAATCGACTTTCAGCGGCTCTCGACCGCAACGACATCATAAATCACCCATCCTTCCGTTTTTCCACGGCGACCGAGCGGTGAAAGCTTCGAAAAAGCTCGACTGGCGTCTGTTGTACGTGTGTTGTGGCGCATCAGTATGTGAATTATGCAATAATGGCCGGCCGGCTGGTAAGGTATCGTTTGCCTATATTAGGTCGGACTTTTGAATGCGGCACGTCTATATTTACCCAACATATTGTTGGCGGTCCCTTTGATAACGTTGAATATTTACAAGAGACGACAGGAAACGTTTAGAGCCTACGATTTATAATGGCACTCGTCTGGTGCACCGGCTCTCGCCGTTGCACACTGCACTGCACTGCACACAGACGATGGACACCGAGACGAATGCAAGCGCAAATTCCACATATCGCGTATAGTATTGTCGACGAATAGCACCGCCAATTCACACCATAAAAAGAATATTACATACATCTTTCAGCGGTCCAATTGCACGCGTTCGAAATCCAAAGCAGGATCGATGGTCGACTCGTACAGTTTACCTACTGCATTACGTGTCTAACGACACAAAAATGTACGACAATTTAAGTTATTACACACGTATACTGCCGTCCTAAGCGCACTTAACGCAACTGACAAAACAACAATATCGAGATAAATGAACTTGAAAGTTTTATTATAAATTTGTCTTTTTTATGATTTATTTAAACTTTTTTTTTTTAGTTTTGTTGTGTTTTGATAATTCTAAGGAAAAAAAAAAAAAAAAAAAAAAAAGAATACTTTAGTAGTTACGTCACTTCATTATTCATTATTTACATTATATACATATGACTATTCCAAACTTCAACCATTCTATTTGAAAAGAATGAATCTCCAACAATCTTATTTGATTTGAGTCTAAGAGTATGACCTCTTAGATGAGGGTTCTCATTGAACATAATGAGGTTGGTCATTTCACATGAATAATGATTATTATTTATTATTTTGAATACTTCAATTAAACCACCTCTTAATCTCCTCGTCTCCAATGTGGAGAGATTCAGACGTTTCAATCTTTCATGATAAGTTAGTGACCGAAGTAAATATTGGATACGTTATTTTCGCTAAGTATTGGTGATACTATTTCTCTGCGCATGCAGATACGTTAAATTTAATAGCTAAAAAAAGTCACTTTTGGATGAAGATACATTAATTTTGATGTGAAAAATCGCAAGAATACACTCCCATAACCCCTAAAACACATCTAACTCATTTTCGTAATTTTTGTCAGTTACGTTAAGTGGGCTTAGGACGGCAGTATATTGGAAAGGCATATCAAATACCTCGTATGTATTTGAACGATATTAAAATGTTCAAACTTGGTGACGAAGTCGCAATTAGAAATTCGATTTAATTTACCACGTTGAGCGACATATAAGAATCAATACATCGATGGGTTAGAGCACATATATTGTATGTACAATGTTGGTTGTTGGTTCCTATGTTGTTGTATGTTGGTTCCTGCTTCACAAACTCATCTTTTCTCTCGTTCGCTGATGATATAAAAATGTATAGTAAAATTTCTTCCCTTGAAGACTGCCTTAAGCTTCAAAACGGTCTTGACTCGTTTTCGAGCTACTGTGAAATTAATCAGTTGCTCGTTACGTTTTCATATCACTTTCTCCAGACTTGTTTCCCCTGTATTGTTTGATTTATTTATTGGGCAGACGCGAGTATTGAGAGTTAACCTAGGTGTCTTATTAGATAGTAAATTGTCTTTTAATTCTCACATTGATGCGGCTGTCAATAGGGCTTATAAGAGTTTGGGATTCATAATGACAGTATCCAGACCCTTTAAGCCCTTTGACACAGTGTCTCTACTATACATACATATGTATAATGTATTTGTGAGAAGTCACCTGGAATTTGCTAGTACTATAATTGAACCTGTTTTACCAAGGAAAAAATTAATAAGAAGTTCCATACGTACTTTTTATTTCCAGGTTTCGTATTTCTTCTGCAAATTTCCGTGATTACGTCTCCCTGCAAACCAGGAGGACGTTCTCGGATCTCTGCTTTGTATTTAAACTTTTAAATAATTTATTAGATAGCCCTTACCTACTAAGTAGGATCCTTCTATGTACATTGTCCCCAGAGACCTGTCAGAAATCCTCAATTTTTTCACTAATTATTCACAAAACTCCTTCATTTATAGATCCTGCTCGTCATTCAACGAAATTCACTTTTCACTATTCAGACTAAAGTTCCTTTCTTGTTATGATCTGTTGTTTGTTTGTAACTATTTCGGCTGTAGTGTTTATTATGTGAAATTAATATTATTTTGTATTTTATATTGTACTCTATGAGCTGTTTGTCACCTATGTAATATTAAACAAATACAATACATGCGACCGGTCGCTTTGGTTATTTTACACTTTCATTTTGCGATTTTTAAACTAATACCACGCTTGGTGTTTTACAGCACTGTTGAATGTTGATATTGAAGTGTAGCTTTGAAAAAATTCAGCATTACCACTTTACTGCCTATACGAAGAGAGCGAGCGGCCGGAGCGTGCGAAGCATCGCGATTGCCGTCGCGCGATAGCCAACAGGAATTGAAAGCGTTCAAAATGCACACATATATATATTTCAAAATGGAAGTGCATTCACAGGGACTTCTTCCCTATTGGAGTTGCATCGCGGTTTGCCGCCGCGGATGCTCAATGCGACAAATGTCTCGGCGACAAATAATTCACTGATAAATACGACCGCGAGCTCGTTGTTCGCCGCGCCGAGGTGAGGTAGCCCCGAGGCCTTTATTTATCCCTTCTGGATTAAATTTATTGGACGAGAGGACTAGTCGGCTATCCTCCTCCCTCCACCCAGCTTCGTCCTTCTCTCCTTGACCCGTGTCGGATACCGGATGATTTGTTCCGCGAGTCTCTAACGACTCTATACGCGCTCGTCACGCTTTAATCGCTCAATACCATCGAGAGCAACTGGATCAAATTCGAACAGCACTCGTGTACATACCATACGCCATGCAAATTCAAACCTGTTAAACTCAAAAAGCTTTCAGACAGTATGGTATGCCATAGAATAATAAAAATCACCGTAAATCTAAGCTTGGATTAAAATTTTGGTAAAAAACGCAAAAGTATAAAAAGCAAAACAGCTGATTATTTTACTATGAACAATACATACATATCATATCATATCGCATTAATCTAAAGCTGTGGTCGGGAACCTTTTTCGAACTAAGGGTAAACCTTGCAAAATTGGTAAAATCTGGGAGCCGCAACATATGTATGTATAGCTGTAAAAAAAAAGTTATCTTGTCTGACAGTATATTACTAAAAAAATTTAAAAAAAGTTTAATCTGCAAAACGATTTTAAAGATTTTTACAGTCATGAAGTTATGGGAATAGGATTAATTTTGATTTTGTGTAAATTGTATGTCAACGTTGTGTTTCACGCAAAATGTTTCACGCAGGTTTTCATACAGAGAGCCGCATGCGGCTCCGGAGCCGCCGGTTCCCGACCGCTGATCTACATAAAGCTTTATGCGGCTATTCTATATTTGAAAGTGTCATTGAGTGGTTATCATGTACATATGTACATATTTATTTATTTATTTAATATCAAGTAACACATGTATGTACAGCTCATAAAGTACAATATAAAATAAAATTAATTTCACATAATACAATACAGCCAAAATAGTAACAAACAAATGACAAATCATTGCAAGAAAGGAACTTTAGAAGTTAGAGGGCAAAGAATAGTGAAAAGGATCACAATATGTGCAGGAATTTCGTCGAATGATGAGCAGGATCTACGAATGAAGGAATTTTGCGAATAATTAGTAGAACAAAGATTCAAATGAAACTGTGGAGGATTTCTAACAGATCTAGGGGAACAATGGAGAAGGATCCTATTTAGGAAGTAAGGGCTATCTGATACATTATTTAATAGCTTAAATACAAAGCAGAGATCCGAGACTGTCCTCCTTAGACCGCAGGGGGGACATACTCATGGGAATTTGAAGAAGAAGAGGAAAGACCTGGAAATGGAGTAGGTACACACGGAACTTCTTATTATTTTTTTCCAGTTTAGTAATGGAATCTTGGTAAAATGGGTTCCATATGGGTTATATATGTAAAGTACTAGCATATTCCAGATGACTTCTCACAAATACATTGTATAGCAGAGACACTATCAAAGGACTTAAAGGGTCTGGATACTGGAAACATATATAAATATAGACTATTGCTCATTTTTTTACTATAGAAATCAATTTGATATTCGTGAATTTTACTATTTACTTTCCTTTTCCTTATACTTCATATTTATTCCGTACTTGTTCTTTATATATTATTCTCTCGTTTCTATATTTGTACACCGCTGTTAATTTTCCAATAAACTGTGTATATTTATATGCGCTTCGGGCTACCCGTGCTGTTAGTGTATGCGAGCGTTCCTCGGCTACCCAGGCAGTCGGTCAACCATGCAAACCCTTGCGCTACTATTTATAGTAATAATAGAAGTGAAGTAATTGTGAAGGCATACAATTTTTTATAGTTCGGCCACGGTGAAATGTTAATTTTAAAGTCATGAAAGGTTGCCAGACACATACATATATACAAAACAATATTGCAGTGCCATTTGAAGTGTAAACAATCCATTTAAGTGTAAATGAGTTAGTTAAATTAACTGCATGCTTATTCCATGATTGAAAAGAGATCTTAAGCAAATTCAAGGTTCAATCAATTAGGTCCCTTAAAACTTTATTGCAATTCTGCAAATGCTAACAACAACGGTCAATATGAAACGTAAGAGGCTTTTCTCGATTTTTTATTGAAACTCGACGCGTTCTTATTACTACTTTAAATTTCACATGGTTTCATATGGTGCGCGAAAAAAAAACAGAATAAATAAAAATCCCCGTGAAAGATAAAATCGAACTGTGTGTGTGTGATATAGGGTGCGGTTGGTCAATACAAATTTTCAGTTATCTGATATAAATTTGTCGTGACGTTTATAAGGGCCCATACAGGGGCATTAGGGTATTTAAAGACCCCGAACGGGCTTAACGCGATTCCAGCGCGACCAACGACGCGTATTTTTTGTTTTTATTTTTTATTTTATCTTTTTATGCACTGTTGAGGAGGATCTGCGTTATGGACGGTGGCAAAACATGTCGAAGAATTCGACCACGAATTATGTTAATTCACTCGCAATATTTTATCGACGAAATTTATTTGCTCGCGATGAAAAAAATCAAGCCGTACACAAGCTTGGATATATTATGTATGTGGAGTGGACTCGTTCATTTTTACGTTATTTATAATTCACGCTATAAATAAAGGTTAAAATTGAAATATTCCGTAGGGGTTGCTGCATCACCGCGTGTCGCGCTCGCATACCTAAATAAAACAAAATTTTCAGATGGACCAAAAGCCAAGTATCTGATCTCAACATATCATTTTAAATTAAAAATATCCCAAGCTTTTTTTATGGCTAAAGAAAAAAATCAAATAAAATTCATACGTTATGAATATCAACGTGTATCTAACATGCCGGAAAAGTCAACCTTCACATGAGGCATCGTATAAAATTCAAATTAATATGTATATAGAGGCGTTTATAGTTTTACTGTTGAACGTTTTGAAACTCGAGCAACCCTCGAGGGTTCAAAAATAAAAAAATGATCTACCCTTTAAAAACGGGGACAAACCGAGAGATTCCGATAAGCGAAGACGACTCATAAATAGATCGCTGCGAGGGGTTCGCGGTAGATTCGCTTGTTTTATTTCACTCGCATCCTTTCCCAAAAAAAAAAAAAAAAAAAAAAAAATTAAAAGGAGGAATCCCACGGACTCCCTGCGGCGCGTGTTGTCCCTAGAGTCCTAAGTATCTTGTTAACGATCTGCAGGGACCCCGGCCAGGAGTTGTCAACTGCAAGCTACGAGCGCAAGCTGTGCACATCCTTTCGATTAATGTTCCGGTCGTATTTTTCAACAAACAACTTTGCCGTATTCCTGTTTGTGTGAAACGAGAAAATTGGGTGTGACTTACACGAGATTATCTCCCTCTTTTAATATCTGAAACTATTTACTTCAATATACAATTTCAACATGAGTTCAAAGGGCTAAATAAATTGTCCCCCTAGATCTGTCAGAAATCCTACATTATTTCATTTGAATCTTTGTTCCACTAATTATTCACAAAACTCCTTCATTTATAGATCCTGCTCATCATTCAACGAAATTCCGGCACATATTGATCCATTTCACTATTCTTTGCCCTCCTTCAGATTATCTTTACTTAAGTTCCTCTCTTGTTATGATCTGTTGTTCGTTTGTAACTATTTTGATTGTAGTGTATTATGTGAAATTAATATTATTTTGTACTCTATGAGCTGTTTGTTACGTAATATTAAATAAATTAATTAATTAATCGAAAAGATCAACCACTATATACTTAAAAGTATAAAATAAACTTTGACAATAAAAAAATGAAAGTGTTCCATTATTCATATCAAATAACACATTCATTATTATTTTATGTACGTACTTGGTATAACCCGAGTGCAAATATTAATACTTTTTCCATTTATCTATTGTTTTTGTATATTGTCTTTGTAAGGTTATGTGACAATTAAATAACTTATGAACCCTGCAGAACTATGGAGAGTATTTTTGCAAAGTTTAATCCTGGCTACTCAAACAGTTTCGAAATGTAGGTATAAGAAACAAACAGACACACAGAAAGTCACACACAAGCAAAAAAATATGATCATCATCATCATCATTTTCAGCCGTTCACCATCCACTGCTGAATGAAGGCGTCTCCAATCCTCTTCCATTCCTGTCTGTCTTGAGCAATCTGCATCCACTTGACTCCACACATTCTTATCAATTCATCAGCCTACCAGTCTACCTTGCTTTCTTTCACATCCTCTCGGATACCATTCCAGTATTTCTTGCGTCCATCTGACATCCATTCTTTTCACTATGTGACCACTACAATTTTTTCACACGTTCTGTTATATTTGCCACTTTGGTCATACATACCCATGTACTCCTCTTGCGATCTCTTCTTGCTATACCAAACATACACCTTTCCATGCTTTTCTGTGTGCACTAGACCTACGTAGCATTCTTGAATTTAGCTATGACTTTATATATACATATGTATGTAAATAATTGACTTTCAGAATATAAACTTAAGCGAATATGTAGGTGCTTATAGCTGTCAATGAACTGAAATTATTATTTTAGTACAGAAATAAATATTATCCGAAGGTTTTTGAATTTAAAATGTGAACGAAATCGATCAAACAGTGGTCTATGAGACTTTACGATTTCACCTTTAATCCCAAACTCATACGCACATACATGTATGTAGAAGAAGTAAAAAAAAAAAACACGGATCAGTGACGCAACGGTCCGTCCGTGGTCCAGTAAAAAGCGCCGGTATCGTCTTCGTATTATACACGTGAAAATAAAATAAATTGTGTACACGGTAAATTATTGTCGTTTCGTGTCACATAAAAATCGAATAGATAAAAATTGTGGGCACAAACAAATAGAAAACAATAAACGAAAGGGTTAAAGGTGATGTCGCGTCGTTGAATACGATTTCGGAGCATATCTACGGTTAAATTACGTCGATTTATTTCATTAGAAAAAAATAAGCATACGCGCATACATACATATTTATAATTTAAATTGATTGTATTCGAACGCGAGAAAATGTGTTTACGTTTCGCGTATATGGGTCGATAATTTCTATCGGCGAAAAGTTGTGTGGAATATTTAGTGTATCGTTTTATCGATTGCGTTGCATTGGCGCTTTTCAACAATTTTATTGATAATGGGCATGGAAAAGCACCTAGGTACGTAAAATAAGTTGCATCCTACAATATATTGAATGAGAATGGTTTATGTAAATTTAACAAGAGGTTTCCATGTTCTCGCATGTTCGTAGACAATTTTCTTTACTATTATGTTCACCAAGCACAATTTGTACTTCGCGGCCCGAGCCGTTTCATATACGCTCAATGGTAACAAATTGCCGGTTACACGCCGTATCAATGGTTACTTTTAATCCCACCGAGCCGTTTATTACGCCAATCATTATTCGATCTCGTATCTGTAAATATCGAAATAATATGCATGACTGATATTTTGACGTGTTTTCTACCGTTGATTAACTATCCATTATTTGACAAATCGGCGCGTTTCGTCCGAGTCAATTTTGCTCCTCAACACTCTTTTATTATGTGGCATAAATTGTTTCGGGGCGATAAAAGGAAGAGTTTTGCGGAGAACAAGGCTTGAAACCTTATATCGGTAGTCACTGGCAAACGTGTATGTACATTGTACACAGAAGTGTCATGGTTATGCAGGGCTGTCAATTGTACTTTTTATTTTGAATATTTAAATGTGTGGTTAATTTGTATGGTTAAAATTGTACAATCTACACATATTAAATTAAATTATTTCCCATCTGGTCGTTTGCCTATTTATATGAGTTTCTGTTTTTGTGTACACATGTATGTATGTACATATCGATGGGTTAGTGCACAGATATTGAATGTTCAGTGTTGTGTTAAAATATTGCAAGTGACACACATATGTATGTACATCTTTTTTGCACGAAAACTATGTACGAAATGGACATATTATGTCTAATATATAAAACGCTTAAGTTTGTATGTACGCATGGGTCATTCGTCAATTACCAGGCGTTGCTCGGGCACGATTAATAGAAACGCCGAAGTACACACAATAGTAGATGTTTTCGGCAGATTTAAGTAGATTTAAGCAGATAGTGTTTCGGGAGCCCAAAAAGAGGCCGCCGGGGCAGGAGGGGGGTCTGAGGGGTAGTAAGGGGCCGCCATTGCTTTTCGAGAGTCCAAAAAAGGGGCCGCCGGGGTAAGAAGGTGGGTTTGGGGGTTGGTAAGGGGCCGTTATAAGGGTACATTATATTAATTACACCCCGGGCAAAGCCGGGTAATAAAGCTAGTATTTGAATAAGGCAATACTTTTTAAACATGAAGGTTTGATGCAGATGGACGTTTTGCGTATGACAACACAATTTTTGGTAAAAACTGGACATACAATATCTGTGCACTAACCCATCGATATGTCTCATTGGCTTTCTGTTTGTTTGTCCATCTGGATGTGTGTATGTAATGTAATTTTTCCACACCATTTGACTAATAAATGTCAAAATTTAGACACGTAGAACTACTCTCTATGATCCTGTGGATCTTACAAGGCCTTTATGTGATACATAATTTATAACATTTTCATTTTAGCTAATTGCCATACAAAGTTTTTTTTCGATGATGACAAATAAGAGTTTTGCCAGTCGAAACAAACTGAAAATTGCCAGTTCAAAAAAAATACAATACACCGAAAGCTACAGAGAGACTATTTTATTAATAAAAATGCGCGTTATTCAAATACATACAATGTACTTACATGCATACAAGATTCAGACTGTATACTCGACGCTAACTACACTATGGCACGTCACCGTTTCAAATAGATTTTTTTGGCCTTTACAGTTGTAATTTTGTTGCCAAATTTTCACATCATCTTTCGAGGAATGCGGTGGTGACCCTTGCGACTTATGCGAACCAAGTGTCGTACGGTCGCGAGTAATTACACTAACTCGTGTGTGAATCTCGGTGGGTCGTATAACGCCTACGCTCCTCGTCTTCACCGTTCGGTTCGGTTCGCTCGAACCGAACGTAGCATAAACACATTACTATGGGAAATCGACTCGTAAATCCCACCAGGTGACTCCGATATTACAGATCGGAAACGATTGTCGACAATTAGGGCACCTGTCTCGAAACAAAAAAATATAAAAGTGAAAATTTTGTTACTGGGCGTACCAGTGATAGATAATACGATGTTGGTTTCTGAACTCACAGTGATAGCATCAAAGGCGCTCGCACACCTCTTCGAATTCATATTCGCATAGCAAATACACAAATAATCGCACGTTTGATATGGTGGGGAGTTGTATCGCATAGCCGCAGGTGGTGCTGCCTACACCACTACTGATTTCCGACCGGAAAACAGCAACGAATCGGTTTTACACGATTTTTTCGGTGATTCGCTCAATTTCGATGACGTTTGTTGAAAAGTTATTGGAGACGGTGAAAAAGTATCCCATCCTGTACGATCTGACTTGATAGGTTATGTCAGAGTGACAGAAACCAGACGATTTTGTCAACAGTCAGCCGATCCTTGATGACACACCGTTATAATTTATTTATTTATTTACAGGCAAAACGCCCAAATTAATGTATAAACAAAAAAAAATTTAGGATGTATAAAAATTACAATTTAAAATTAACATAATATAAACATCCCATATAAATGATATAAACATTACATACATATATATAATAGCTGAAATCCGTCTGTCTGTCTGTCTGCTGATAACGTTCGCCTCGGTAAACGATTAAAAGACATGCGCGCGAGTGGGATTTGAACCCGTGATCACCAGGTTGGAATGAATCGTGCTAACACTATCATCCAACGATGACGGACCTGCTGCAATTTGACAATATTAATATCTTAATAGGCTCGTGACTTTGCTAAATTGTTACGTGTTGTATTAAAACGCGCCATCTATGCAACAACTATAAAATCCATTAAATACACATATACGTACATACTCACCACGCAAACATACGTTGATATTCAACGGGCTTACACCAGTATTACATATTGATAATAAAATATATATATATATAAATCAAATACCATCACCATCCCCGCTCAGTATCCTAGCTAAATTAAGCTTAAGATATGATACAAAGCGAGGATAAGTAATGGAAAAAATGTCCACATCATCGTTTGCCAGAGCATTAAATACTTTGAGAGCCTTAGTAACGGGAGAAACTGCCAATACGTTAGACCTAACTAACGGCTCATTAAGTTAGGCGATGTGTTTGTGGACGAATATAATTATTCGGCACAAACAAGCCAATCCTCTCCAACACTTGAGGATTCCAGATGAAACCACGAAATAAAAGAAACATGTGTCGTAATAACAATCTATCTCTTCTAATCTCAAGATCTATCTCTCTAAATATCTGAAATTTTTTTCTGTACCCTTTCAAGCATTTTAATATACAAACGCTCACATGGGGATCAAATAATAGAGCTGAATTACATTACTAAATTACATTCAACAATAAAAGTATTTCACTAATCATTCATATAAATATGCGGCCAACATTAGAGCTTCGTCTTGATCGGAGGAGTCCACGTCAGAATCGTGAGTGAAATACAAACGTTCCGAAAGCGAGGTGACACGTGATATTTCACTATTCGGCCGTTGAGTGTAGAATGGCACTGCAGTTGTGCCAGTGTGTGCGGTACAATTGACAGACTTGCGACATTCATAGATGAATTTCGCACGAAATCCGCAGAGGTGTGCGAGCGCCTTTATTATAAATAATCGATTGCAACGCAATCGCAGATGTATTACTCATACCATTGTAAGCTTTACGTATGTACCTACATATGTAGGTAGTATTTGATATTGAAAATAAGTCGCGAGACGTTGTTGACTTATTTAAGCCGATAGCGATCTCGCTGAAACACTTCGCGCGAGCGCAAAACGGAGGACCTTCTTCGGGGATTTTATTAAGTGTGCAATATAAAATAATAAAAAAAAAAGGTACAGAGGATCTTTTCCGATGTGGCACCTTTCCCCACACTGGATTATTTGCATACAATGGCCCTGGGTGCAATACTTGCAGCGGACAGACAGACGGGAGGAGTCCCGTCGTACGTTACCCCAAGTGCACGCGCATGCTTAATCACCCGACTACTGTTTAAATTTGTTTTGTTGCCATTCATACATGCACTCGACGTGGGGACGTTCAAAATGAAATTAATTCGTGTTGAAAAACCGGTGAAAAAAATTAAAAATATACATTTTCCACTTTCGCATTACTCTGGTGGGTTATGCAGCTCTGCTGATGCATTTTATACGTTACAGTACCTGGACGAATCGTGTATATTTTTTA
Organism: Parapsyche elsis; assembly: GCA_022651745.1. NCBI lineage: Eukaryota > Metazoa > Arthropoda > Insecta > Trichoptera > Hydropsychidae > Parapsyche > Parapsyche elsis. The sequence continues at coordinate 997,541 of JAGVSN010000016.1, forward strand.
AATACTTGATTGCTGATGATGATGATTGAGTGTGAATGATACTTTGAGGATTTGTATGTTAGTATTTATATTTAAGTTAGATAATAATATGTTACCATCATATTTTAGTAAATTTATTGTGAGAGGAATGGATGTATGTATGTACATATGTGAATATAATTTAATTTAAAAAAATGTTAGAGTAAATAGAAATATGTAGGAGAAGAAGGTGTTTTGGAATATAATAGACTGCCGGATGGAATTAGAAGTTCCAAAACTGTTGATAAATTCCCGGCAGACTTAAAAAAAACATCTCTGTATAGGTGCATCGTTAAGGTTATTATGTAATTAGCTTTAGCTACTACATATATTATAGAAATAAATAAAATAAAATAAATTGCTAGAGTCCATTCCATTCGTTGCAATAACAATATATCAAACAAAATACGGATCGATCGTTTAATTTGAACTATTTGGAGTGTTTTGAGAATTTCAACTGTCGTATTAATGTATGATATGATAAAAATAAGTGTATTAATTGTGAAGCTCAAATCTAATAAGTTATTTCTGGTAATCAAACTAACTGTATGTATTAACTGTACCTATGTATGTATGTGTGTGTTCAGACAGAAATTTATATTGTTCACTTCTCTATTACACGAAAAATTAAAATATGTCGTCGACTATTTAAAACTACAAGTATGACGTTAAAAATCAATAGATTTGATGCGTTTTTAGAGAACGATAAAGAAAATAGACACAAAGTGGCGGAACCTTCTTTTGATATGCCTAAATACGTACATACATATACTAATATTACCCTTAAAACGGTCACAATATGAAGACTTTGCTCATAACAAGTATAATAAGATACATTTATGTATTTGATTTTAAACAGCCATAATAGTTTATATTTTCTAACGTTTTCTTTTATTATATTGTCCAATTGCTGTATGAAATTTAATATTTAAATATTTTATCAACTATTTTAATCTACATACATATATACATATGTATGTAGAATCTATGTATGTATGTATGTATGTATGTGAAGTTGAAGTTGAAGAAAAAAATTGAGACAACATTACACTTAAAATGGTCACAATATAAATTTGAAGATATTCTACAATATACGACACAATACAATATGAAAATTCGTTCAATACAAGTATAATAAAATGTATTTCAAAATTGTAGGTATTTAAGTCACAGTTGTAGGACAGTTGAATTTATTTTGTCTAACTGCGGAAATCGAGTACATAGGTACAGTATTTTGATCGAAATATTATGCTACATATATTGCATAGACATGTAATAGACAGTAAAATGCGACATTTAACTGTTCATTTGACACACATTAACCGCGAAACAATCAATTGATTACATGGTAATAAAAAATAGACATACACACACACTCATAAGAGCAAACGTGAACATGAACGTACAACGATTACGACGAGGTAAGAATGAATTTTTCCTTGAAAAGTTTCAATTCGCACCTCTGATTTTACTGGCGAGCTTGCGAGGTGCGAAATCTTTTCCAAAGATCACGTGTTAATATTGACATAGTTATAAAATCGTTGCGCATGCGGCGCATAAAGAGCACCAAAGCCGTTAAAACTTTATTGAAAGTAATTCAAGTGCGCATCTTCATCTCTCAACGAAACAATTCGTGAATTAACGATTTTAAGTTTACGATCGAGCTGCGCACATGTGTGTAATAAGCTCGTTGTAAAGTTTACAATTTGTATATTTATTGGAAATAAGTAATTGGCGGATGAAATTGAACGTCCCTTCTTCCCCCCCCCCCTCTATCCCCCTCCCCCCCCTCGAAGAGAAAGGAGGATGCAAAGAGACAATCGAATGCATCTGCATGTTTTAAAATTAAACAATGCGCTAATTTTATTAACATAAAAAAGCGAGTTCCCGAACGAAACGAAAGTGGATGCGTTGCAAATACTGCAACGCATTGTGCACTTACTTTACTTTAGGTATATGTACGTATATAATACAACTCCTTAATAAAAGAGAGAGTCATTACATTGAGATCACAGGTAAGTGGGTATTTGTTACAAGAGGATACAAATATTTTTGGAATGTAACTAACGCCCCCATATTCAAATAAATATCATAGAAAAACATTCGCTAGATAAAGCTACATTCATACTTGGATGGTTCAATTGTCATATTTATATATATATATATATTATGTGTCTATCTTTAAAAGACAAAACAAATTATATGTATGTTAGTTCATAGATCTATGAAAAATATCCTGCACATTTACATTTGAAAATTTAAAATTAAATGTTTCATTTGAAATACGTAATTTTACAGTGATTCTTTTCAATACAAAATACTTACAATCGATTGATACGGTATAACTTTAACGTAATTATTTTAAAATACAATTTTTTTTCAATTTTACAGTAGGTATAGTATACCTATACATACAAACAATTTATTTACCAATTAAATCTTCAATTTAGACAATAATTTATATTTTTGGATGATTTTTTAAGTTCCAGGTATACTTTTGTATATCAAAAGTGTATCTACATACATAATTATAATCATAAATCAGAATTATAGCTGATTCGAATTACAGTCAAAATTATAGCTTATTCGTATGTTGCAGAGTCGCGTGTTGGTCACGCAAGATTTTATTTTATTTTTTAGAAACTTTACTCAAACACATCTCGTTTTATAGCTCGCCGTAAAAGTAGATAGTGTTTACGCGCTTCGTTAAAATACCTATGCGTATTGCGTGAACATAAACCTCGTTTATATGTGCTGAAATTTTTCACGAAATTTAACATACATACATACATACATATGTACCTACACACTATGCACTATGTTAAAAGTATATATGTATAACGATTTTTTTTTTGTTTCACTCGCTGGTACATACCACATAGGTATTGTCGACAAACACGGCGTTCAACACTTGTCAGCGAAGTGTGTATGATAAACTTGAGACACGAGCTGTTACTCATCGCGTCGGGTCAATGCGAAATCGTGAATATGATTTATATAAAAAATGATAATTAGAAAAATATAAATACCCCTGGTTCGCTCGGTCACGACGTCGACTTCAGATGCTGACGTATCGTGTTCGATTGTGTTCGTTTGAATTAAACAACATTTTTTCGGACTTTTTTTTACGCAAGGATTAAAACTATATATCTCACTTATTACCAGGAACCAAATTCACATTTTTATATAATTTTTTTCCAACGCAAAAAAAAAAAAAAATTAAATCCATCATTAGCGATACGTATAAAGTATCGAACGTATCAACAGCTATGACCGTGTGCAATTAATATTGTATAAATGTTTAAATATAAGCGATGCATTTATGCCTTCTATCGAGAGTGTTGATACATATCCCTATCCAATTTAGACACGTGAGCTGTTTGTGAAGCGCGTGGGCGAGTTAAGTTATTATTTCCATGATATAATGGTGAGGTATTAGTTTTACGTTTGAGGCTCGGTCACGTTTACTTTTACTTACGTCATTAAAAATGATGTTAAATGACTTTCGATATGGGCTCGCTTTACAAATTAGAAAACGGAAATCATCACACCGTCGGATCGAATGAGAAAAACTAAAGTTTTCACGTGACCGTGACAAAAAAAACGCTCAGTGTTTGACATTTTTTTTCGAATGCACGAAAACGTTTCGATAAATATTCAGTATACACATATTATTTAACATGCAATGAAGTTAATAAATATATTTTTTTCAAAGAAATATTTAGATAACGAGACCGGATATGGGTCGCTATACATATGCTCCGTATTACTGGTCGCATTGTGACTCGAGCTTTTCGCATAATTACAAGAGGCTTTCACGGTACGGTAAAGAGGGGATATGGAGACAGAGGAGAGTGCGAGGGGAATGTCCGAGTGTGGGATTTAATTAGCAAGTCGGAGTGGGATATAATATAAGGCTTTAAGAGCTTTTGTTGTTGTGTGCTTTATTTGAGGGTCGCCTCCCACAGTGTCGCGGATCAGCCTGCTACACTTTATATACTTTACAGAGGAAGTTTCAATTTACACGCTTGCTCACCGAAACCGCTGTTCACTTACCACTGTGCTAATTAGCTCACGTATCACAATCTAAGTGTGTGTGTGTGTACTTAATATTCCAAAGATGTGGTTCGAATATGTGAAATGTCAAGTTGGATTAATTAACACTTTTTTTTTGTGTGTGAGAGATGACGTTGTAGATTTGAACTTTTCTTTGGGTCATACGTTCCTTAGGTTTTATAATTATTACAAGCGTTGCACGGCTGAAAATTTATTTTGTATTGTAACATTACACTGTGCTCTTTCTGACCTGGCTGTATTTAATACATTTTGACTGGCAACACTTTATCTATCGTCAGTAGAAAGCATCAAAGCTTTGTATGGCAGCTATCCGAAATATAGCACCTGCAAAATCATAGGAAGTATCTCAGAAAAGTTTGTAACTGATTAGTCAAATGATGCCGAAACGTATAAGCAACAAGCATTCAGACTTCAATAATTATTTTTGATTACATTATATTCTAATTCTAAGCTTACAACTGAAAAGAAAAATAGCATCGAAAATGCAGGAATTACAAAAGCTCTTTATTTAATTTATATAAATTTAGCTAATTAGCAAATTTAACTTACATATTTATAACTAAATAAATCTAGTAGTACCTACACATTATACACTATACTTATACATACATATCTACTATCCCTCACAGAGGTGTCTCCTCACACTTTGCAAGAATACATATATGGTCTTTTTAGATTAAAGTAAGTTAATTTAATCTCACGCATTATAATACGATATCATTTCCGCAACACGTTCGACCTTAGAAACATTTCAATTATAACGACTAAAACTATTTTCGCATAATATCAACTGTGACACAATGAATGATTTGTAATCCTAGACGTATTATTACCATTAAGTATGCTCGTCAATAAAGTGAGCAATTGAAAATTTACGACTTTGCTTAACATTCGCTACATTGTACATAGCATTGAAATATTCTTTGCGAACTGTTGCACTTTAACGGCGTAAATTCGCATTTTGAATTAACGTCTATCGAGAGGCGATCGAAGGTCTCCAACGCTATAAAAGGAACTTAGACTATATGAATAATCGAAGGTATTGAAATTCGCAATGCTTAATTTATTTTAGACGATGATGTTGCAATCAAGCAAAGGTGGAAGAGACCGGCGTCGTAATCTTTTGCAATGAATATATTGCAGTTTCCTTACATGGATACGTCTACGTAGGCATTTCATAAATGGCCGAGCAGATTCTGCACTGTTAAAAGTGTAATAATATACCTGGTTAGATACGTGTGTGTACGCGTTTAATAACAATTAAATCGAACTAATGCACGTATCACGCGTGCATTTTGCGCGATGCACGCGTCGAATCGCACACGGACGATTATGACATAAACTTTACTACTAATGATATGCAAAAAAAAAAGGGAAAGTTATCAAGTGCGAGAGCGCATTAAAATCCCAACTTGACCCCAACATCGCCATGTACGTTAAACTAGAACTAATCATCGGATATAAAGCGGTGCGAACGTTAAATCAAACCATACTATACCCATATAATATATGAACGTACTATAAAATATCATAGACCGCAACGAAACGTAGTCGCATGCACGTCTGGATATATAAAATAATCAAGGTTTGCGTGTGTGGGTAGCTTCGAGGAGATAGTGGGATAAAACCAACATCCAGATGTCATGGGAAATGAATCGATTAAAACGGGAAAAACGACGAACTAATGAACCGAGAAGTGGTGGTAAATCATGTGACCCATCGCTCGCGAGAGTATTGCGGTAGCTTAATGAATAAACCCGACACAATAGTATAATAGAAAGGTTCGCCAATCAACCCGCTTTAATTATCACGTCTTCATCACGAATCGGTTGTAATTACGTACATATAAGGCAGAAAGGCGCGGTCGAACGAGCAATTAAACGGTATTAATGAAAGCTCGCGTTTTATTCTAAAGTGTTCGAAAGTCTGCTTAAAATTATTATTTCAGTCGAATATGATTCGATCGAAAATTTCGAACGCTTTGATCGAATTTAGCATAGAGCAATAAATTTGCTACCGTGTTATGATCTAGGATACGGACAATTCGATTGATTTATATACGCTTCGATTGGATTGGTGGATACGAACGCGTGGACGTGTACTAAATGGGTCAAATTCCGTTTAACCCTTTAAACACTTGTGGGTTTTGATTTTACAAAGTTTGATTAGATTTATGCACTCTTATTGAACTGTTATCAACACTCAAATCTAACTAGAAGCTAGGACACTACATACATATATGTAGTATGTACATCACATCATTTGCTTTGCTTATAACTTGTACAAAAATTAAAGTATAAACCAAATAATTAATTTACAATGACCTGTTAATTAGTGTCATTTTATAATACGTATTCATTGTTTGAGATAGTATCGTGATATAAAAAAAAATCACTGTTAGCTTTCTTGTACACATATTGTACAAAAAACTTCTAATACACATTTTTAATTACATTAACATTACAGAAGTTCTTAGAAATATTAACAAAATTAATATATTAATGGCAGCTTTAAAACATCACCTCTGTGTAAGTGCTTATAGTTTATTTTGTAATTTTAGCTTTAAGTTACTTTTTTGTTTGTACATACATATGTACATAATTAGCTTTTTAAGCTATTTTTATTAAATAAATAAATATATTATAAAAACGTTTAAAAAACAATATTGCACCTTTTTTAAATGAGGGGATTCTTTTTGGCTCAGGTAATTGATATTAAAATAAATTGTATCGGACTTTTTAACTTTTTTTGATTTGTTATATAATACCTAAAATAAGGAATTCAACCAATGCGTGCCAGTTATGACGTATGCTAAATTCAAGAATGTTACGCAAGATCCAGTACACATAGAGAAGCATGGAAAGATATATGTTCTGTATAACGAGACGAGATCATAAGAGGAATACATGGGTAAGAATCATGACCAAGACAGATATAGCAGAACGTGTGAAAAAGTTAAAGTGGACACATAGCGCGAAGAATAGACGACAGATGGACACGAGAAATACTGGAATGGTATCCGAATACTGGAATTGAAAAGAATGTGTTGAGTCAACTGTATGCAGATTGTTCAAGACAGACAATGGATGGTGAACGGCTGAAAGAGATGATATACATATCAGTTTTTTTCTTCTTTCGCCAAATGCTGACACTTCAAAAGTTGCTACCAGTATTAAATTAGATACTAGTGTTACATTGAAAGATTCACGTATTACATCCATTCCCCTTTCAAACAAGTGGACTAAACCTATCCTCCAATTAGAGACCCACACCTGGAGTGTTTATTAGTGGATTATGTGAGTCACAGAGATACTCATTTGCCGTTGTTGGGGACATGTTGCTCAATGTGCAGCGCGCACTGTGTGTACCCACAGCATAAATGTAACGCGAGTGCACTATCTATGTACATACATTTGCATACATACTCTCACACAATTATTATGTATTATGAATATGAATGCAAAGCGGTGGTGTGGTGATTCATTGATCCCACCACACAGCCTCTTATAATGTAAACACGGCTCGTGTGTCGGACACCGGGTGTCAATAAATCTAGCGCTATTAGAGTCGCCTCACACAACGGCCGCTTAATGCGATAATGCGATTTAGCAATAGTAAATTTTAACGGGCGTTCAAAGTGTGAAGTGTTTGTCGAATTGTTTGCAACCAGAATTGGGTAAGGATCAATGGTATTTACGTACAAGGAGCGTTGCCCCATCGCGTCGCAACTAGAGAGATACACTATTACTATTTAGCGTGGTTTATTAAACCGATGAAACTAATTGCGGGGCTTGTGACTCATTCATTCACAGTGTATTCTAAACATCGTTTCCGATACGAATTTCCTGGGAAATTTGTATGCATCGAGTCCTGGGAATGTTTGAAAACAGTTACTAAATTATTGACGAATTGAAACTGCTGGGTTTAAAAATCTTTTTAAGGAGTGCTTCTTAAAATATATGCAAAAAGTTATAATTATTATTGTTTTAGATGAGTGTTTTTTTAATTATTTTCACATAAGAATTCGTTGACGATCAATTCATCAAATCAAATTCTTATTAATTGAAATATATTTGTACATTCGATTATATGTCCAGTTTTGTGTTAAAATATTGTTAGTGACATACGTACATCTTTTTTACATGAAATGTATGGATGAAATGGACATCTATATCTATGTATATCTATATATATATAAAAATGAATGTCTGTTTGTCTGTCTCTTATAGGCTCCTAAACCACTCAACCGATCGCAATGAAACTTTCAGGACTTATTGTGATCATGCCGGGGATGGTTCCTGTGAAAAAAAATCGGGATAAAACGGGAACGGGATCAGGATCGGGAACGGGACCGGGATCTGTAATCGGGAAAAAAACGGGAACGGGAACAGGAACGGGCCTGCTCACGCGTCAGATAACGTACTAGGAACGGGAACGGATCGGGATCTGGAACGGGAACGGTATCGGGCATTGCAACGCATGCCGGGTCAGCTAGTGTATATATGTATAAAAATCAATGTCTGTCTGTCTGTTTGTTTGTTTGTCTCTTATAGGCTCCTAAACCACTCGACCGATCGCGATGAAACTATCAGGACTTATTGTGATCATACCGGGGATAATTCCTGTGAAAAAAAATCGGGAAAAAACGGGAACGGGCCTGCTCACGCGTCAGAAAACGTACTAGGAACGGGAACGGGATCGGGCATTGCAACGCATGTGGGGTCAGCTAGTATTATACATATATTTGAATAAGGCAATACTACATATTTAAACATGAAGGTTTTGATGCAGATGGACGTTTTGTGTATGATAACTCAATTTTGGTAAAAACTGGACATACAATATCTGTGCACTAACCCATCGATATGTACATACATTGTTGAATATCAGCTGAATATGTACATATGTATGTATGTGTTGAAAATTGCACATTCAAATAAAATGTATCTCAATGGTTGAATCAATCACGTTCACTTCCGAACGATTAGATTAAAATACAATAACTCGCGATAACTGTCATTACCCGCCGGTTTAAATATGATGCACAATGTGTCGTTAATTCAACGAATACAAAACGAACGTGCAATAATTTCAAACCGCACCGACATAAATAAATTCAACAATAATTATTATTGGCAAAGCAAGTGGGCTCGTCGCAGAGTAATATCGTTTACTAGAGTATATCCCACATTCGTGGGAAATCCAAAGGGTGTAGCACGTATGTATGTACATTGGATGAATCACCGTTTATACGATATTATTTATCGTTCAAATATTATTATTATTGTGAGAGTGTGCCGTTTTGCAAGCACTTTGTGTCGGAAACTGTTGGGCAAGATCCACTACACACAATGGGCGAACAAAAGGCGACCAAATATAGATGAGCGTTGTTTGTTAACATATCAATATGACGGGCTAGGACGTGTGTTGAGGCTTTTCTTGTACGGCGGGGGTGGATTTAGTCACCTAGCGATCTCGTTCCGCGGTTTTTACCGTGTTATATGTGCCATAATAACCTGGTGGGCGATCCTCAGCCTCTTGGGCAATATAATAATAACAACGCGAGTTGCATTGTTTTCGTCGGCTGTCATTGTTCCAAGGTGAAGCTTTTAGCAGGTCTCGACCCGGCCGAAGATATTGAAAGGGCGAAGCAGCTCGACTCATGCACTTAGGCAATGGCCGTCTCTCGCTCTCTTAAAATAGTCATGGCATTGGCGAACGGGAAGCTGTGATTAATGGTGGAGCTTTAAAGGCTCTCAGTTTGATGGCAAGGATTCGCGGAAGACGTCTCGCCGCATCGCACCAGGGCTGCCACGTTTGAATTTGCTCATAGTATAATCTTATAGATGAAGCCAATACTTTTGGGTGCATCGATAGTGATTTCTTTCTAGTTAAAACATGTCATATTCTACTCGTAACTAAAGTTGCCTCAGGCCCTCCGCACACGGGGCAACTGTTTAGCAACTCGAGTTGCACAACAGTTGAGCATGCAACTGTTTGGTGACCACGCCCATGTAGGGGTCCGCACACGAGTCGACTGAAACCAAACCGATTTCAAATCAGTCAACAACTGGTTGCGTGCGATCGTTTTTCCAAGTCACAAAACAGTTGAGTTATATAGTTGCACGTGTCTTCACAAGTAGCATGTTTTTTTTTTTTTTCGAATTTTTCCAGCAACAGCCAATTTGACAACGTTTGAAAATTGTGCAAATTTATTTTGAAAATTGTGCTTCAGTTCGCAAAACTTACCGTGTGCACGTCCATTACAAGAAATGAGTAACTTAAAAAAATGAACATTATTTTTGTTGGAGAGGTAGAAAAGCACGAATTAATTCGATTGTTTTGCTGCTACAAACAGTATATATGTAGTTATGACACCGATATTCCTTTCTTAGAGCGATATTACACTTAGCCACTCGACCAACACCCGATTTTTTTTGAACCTCGACTACCAGATAGATATACAAGTTTAGATGGTACGTATTAGATTGTGCGATTTTCTGGTTCAATGTTCGACGAAAAAAACCTTCACCAAAAACCCTTTTCTTTTTTTTTGCATCGTCGTACTCAATTGTCAACGCAATTGTTTCGAAAACAATGAAATTCAGAAAGAAATACGAGAGGTTCAATTTTATATATTTTCTACGTCTATATAGAGTACCTAGTTTTCGTATAGCTTCCTAGACCTATTTTTTTTGTATGAAGATTATGAGATGAGCAGGTAGCTTGGTGAGTGAAAAGTGGTGCAATGTAATAAGATGTTCGCCAAAAAAAATCTGGTGCTGGTGTTGTTGCTCAGTGTAATATCGCTCTTAATGCTCTTAGTACTCTGCGTTACTGATAATAATAGGCAATTGTGTCTTCTTGCTCTGAACTAGTACTTGACATTTTGCGAAAAACAGCTTTGTGACTACAAACTTGTAGAGAACTTTGCTCCGAATGATCCAGAGTCAGTCGCGCTCGTGTTTAATTTTGATTGCAAACTGGTTGTGTGTGTGACTAGTATGCAACCAGTTTGAAACTTGAGTTGCAAACCAGTCGCCCCGTGTGCGGAGGGCCTAACGCTAGTTTCATTTTACTCGCACTAAACCAGCGGTCGGGAACCGGCGGCTACGGAGCCGCATGTGGCTCTTTGTGTGAAAACCTGCGGTTCTCGCTGTCATCCAACGTTTTGCGTGAAACACAACGTCGACACACAATTTATACAAAATCAAAATTAATCCTATTTCCGTAACTTCATGGTTATAAAAAGCTTTAAAATCGTTTTTCAGATTAAACTTTATAATACATTTTGGTAATAAACTGTCAGACATTTAATTTAATTTTGAATATGCATACATATAATTTTAAAATAAAATATTGTAAACTTAACCAATCTTGCGACGTTTTTCCTAAAATGGCTCTTAGCTTGAAAAAGGTTCCCGACCACTGCACTAAACTGTCATTATATGGTAAAATATGTGAGCTTGTGTGTTCCTTGAGCCTTCCTATAGTGAAGTTCGTCAACAGGTGCTTGTAATGTGTCCATAAAATTTGTCACGAAAATAATTCAAACCTGAAAAGTAAACCATGTTCAATGTTAAATTGTTGCTTTTAAATGAATATTAATCTAAGTTTGCATAGAGTTATTTATTGTGTCACAAAAAATTATTTATGATGATAGAAGATCTACGTATGCATAACTTACTTCACTTTTATTGTGTAATACCTACCTAGTTGGAGCAGTCATTTTTAAGCATTTTAATCAATTCATTATAACACAACACTGTCTATCTTTATGTAGTCTTTATGCACTGACATTTAAAGTAATAATGAAAGCACAGTGGTTAAGTAAACATACAGTCAAACAATACAAAGTCAAGAAAAATATGCATCGTTGACACACTTTTCAGGTTTTAAGAGTGTGTCAGCCCTAATCGAAGCCTAATAATGAAATGATCTGCCCAAATTATTTTTTTTTAGTTCGTATTAGATAATGAAGTCACCTTCAAATACGAGACGCGAATAAATTATTTTAATATAAAATTAGCATACGTTATGATGCACGGCTTTTTGAAAAAGGCGTCGTAATTTATGTCATATTGTATTATTTTCGATGGCATGTCATTTTTCAGCGATCGTATAAATATTTATACGAGTATGTACTTATGTGCAATAAAAGCTCAATTTAACCGTGAGCAAATCCTGCCGAAATTTAGATACATAATTTGAAGTATATTGATAATTTTAGTTTTATACTAACTAGTAACTGAGTGGTTACCGTGTCATGAGTGTTTGTGTGAATTAGTGAGGTTATGTGGCGTGAGCACTGATATGTATGTAGATATGGATGTAGTGCACAAGATATGTATGTAGCGTGTGATTGAGTGAGCGTATGTGTATGTGCCGTGCCGAGTATGTGAGCGTTCTGGGGCTAAGTTACCCAACCAACTAGGCAGATTCCTGCGCTACTATTATTATATATATAATAGCCGAAATCTGTCTGTCTGTCTGTCTGCTGATAACGCTCGCTGAGGAAGAATAATTTAAAAACCAGAAAGAGTGGGGGATCGAACCCAGGACCGCAAGCTCGAGAGTCATCACGCTAACGCTTACTCTATCACCCTTGGTCGGTTTAGTCCTTTTTTTTTAAAACATTACCTATAATTAAAATAAATAGGAAATGAGGAAAAATAATAAAAAAACCAGAATGAGTGGGGATCGGAACCCCGGACGCCAGGTCGGGAGTGATCGCGCTAACGCATACGCCACGGTCCGTTGTTGATTTGGTCTTTTTTTTTTTTAAACATTACCTATACAAGGGATCGTATAGATGACGCTATAAAAACTATTATTTTTTTTTTTTTTTTTGATTTTTACAAAATCACTTACAAAATTATAATTATTATAAATAAATAAATAATATAAATAGTAAAGTAAAAAAAAAATCGATACTATCGATACTGCGGGATTGCTATAATACATAGATGGCGCTATAAAAACTAATATATTTTTTTGTCACTTACAACCGTGCGATCAATTAGTGGGGATCTCTATTAAAAAAGCGCTTTACGTAATTTAAAATTCAGCGGGCGTTGATATTCAACGGGCTTACAATAGTCATATATATAATAGCCCAAATAATAGTCTGTCTGCTGATAACGCTCACTGAGGTAAATAATTAAAAAACCAGAAGGTCGCGCGAGTGGGATTTGAACCCGAGATTACCAGGTCAAAATAGTGAGCGCTCACGCTGTGATCCAACGCCGATAATGCGGGATCTCCTATAATTAAACATATAAACCTTTAGTAGGTTCGCGACTTTGCTAAATTGTTACGTTGTTGTATTATAAAGCGCCATCTATAAAAAAAATATACTCACCCACAAAAACACTCACAGTACGGGTGATGAGAAACCACTCCATTGATATTCAACGGGCTTACACTAGTACCTACATATATAGTAATACGCTAACTGTATTACAGGATATTTCGGTTTGCAAATAGTCAATCTTTCAACTGTTGGCTTCGTATGGTTATATGCAATCATATATCTAATAAGACCGAAGTATCATAGGGAGCAACTGTGCAAAGTTTGGTCCAGATTAATCAATCGGTTACGTAATATATGTGGCAAATACTGACGGACGAAAAAACTTTAATGATAAACGAGTATTAACGATCATTTAACTGCCCATACAAAAATTTAAATAAAAATCAAATGAAGCTACACTATATCATATGTATGTAGGTATATTATTTATTTAAAATTTTATTATTTTAATTTCATTCTTCAATTTTCTAATGTGTCTTAGATATTATCTCATGCTACAAAACACATATTGTTTATGCGAATTGTGTAGGTTGCATTGTGCACGCATCCGCCACATACAGATTTACGATTTCGATCGAGTTGTTCCGCACACATTGCGGCCAAGATACACATTTTCGCTTTACGAGCACCGACTTGGGCGAAATCTAAAGGCGAACGAACACAAATAAATGAAATAAATCACATTCACGAGTCGGCATATCGAGATCCACCATTAGTCACGAGGAACCCGTAATTAAACCATTTCCATCCGCCGCAAAAACGAGTGGGCACACACTCTATTCACATTTTTATTGTCTTTGAACGTGTTTTTTTTTTTTTTTCGGCGTACGTTATAATTTTTTTTTTTTTTTTTACACACGTAGGTATATTGTCTTTGCGGTGCATAAATGTTTAAATTTTTGGCTCGACAATTCGTTAAATAAACACTGCTTCGGTGCGACAACATCATCATTAAACGGCTAGCGAGTGAGAGATCGACTCGCCGCTGATTTATACCTCATTGTAATAATTACAGGTGTGCTTAACACAATCGTTACGCGTTCTAGAACAGACTGATATGTCATAGATACAAAAAAAAAACACACACAAAACAATCATACATTGAAACAAAACGTAGGGTGGGTTTGTTGACTTTGTATCGAAAGTTTCACCTCGCTGAATGAAAAGCGTGGTATTATTATAATGCGATCTGAGTGATTCATTTGCGTGGAATTCGACATTGTTCTTCGCGGGCCATAATTAAAGAGATACTCGCGGAATATTTATATTTATTTATATGTACGTATGTTGTTTCGAAACGTTTTATTTATATAGCGAGCGCGTATTATAATTGAATAAAGCTCATACCGATTTGCAGATCGTATAATATAATAATAATACGTAAGCAGACGCCTCGAGCGGATCGCTATATAATTTAATTTATATCGTTCATATTGTAAATTTAGTCGAGTGTAATTTGTTTTCCGCAACGAGATTTAGGTACTGCCAGTTTAATTGATAAATTAATTTCATTGGCGTTACATAATTACGATAATTAATTGTTAACGATTATTATTTCGCTATATTTGGTGATCCTCTCTTCATCAGTAGCGTTTCATATACCGTAATATTCTTAAATGCACTATAAATTTAAATGAACCATATATATGTATGTATAATGTTCGTTGTCGATTATTTTTAAATGCAATACAATAGACAGTTTTATGTACTTTGTACAAAATTGGTTTGGCAAGGTTATGTTCAAGCGAAAATTTAAAAGCAATATATTAGTCGACCAAATATTGATTTTTTGTGCATTATTTACAATTAGAGTTCTTCCGCGTCTTAACTATAAATTTGGACATTTCATATTTTATTTTTGCCATGCAATAATTCAATTTATAAAAATAAGCTTATGTTTATTACAATTTCATCTTACTTTTCGTTTCATGAACTATGTATGTACATAGAATACTTAAAAGTAAAAGAATGTGAAGATTTAGATTCATATAAAATTAAAGCAAAAACAAAATTACCAGTAGATATATCTTACATTAAATTAAATCAAAAGTATTTATAAAGTGATTATTTAGCATTTATGATATCTTTAGATTTTACAATGTACACACATATGTACATAGGTATAGATGTATGTAATTAAAAGAATCGAATTAAAAAAATATATATCTGAACCTATGTAAGATAAACTGGATATATAAAATTAGAAAAAGTATAGTATATTCTACATATTGAATTTAATAGTATAAAATAAATAACACTATGATTCATACAGGTAATTTGTATCCATCCAAATAGCTTTAGTGTACTAGCTAAATGGATAAGCATTAAAATTATTGACGTAACCTTCGACACACATTCTAGCATTCACAATGCGTATCAAAAAACACGACGATGAGAACAATGATTGCTACAGTTCTCACAGTAAAAATAGCACTTGCAAAAAATAAAACACAAAACTACACTTACACACAATACCGAGACGATCCTATTAAAATGTTAATATTCAAAAAAATACGGAAGTGTCTGCCGTGTATATCGATCGTTACACATTAAAGCTAAAAGGTCGATCTTTATCGTCGTCGAAGGTGATCCTCGTGTACAATATGTATATTTTTTTTTTGTTTGCACATTAATCATTTTTATACTCAAATCAACGCCGCTAATGGCGTCAAGCATCGCTGTGTACAAAATTCGGCGTTTTAATAAAGAACAGTTTGACATTCAGCGACGTTTTGAAGGCCCAACGAACGCCGACGGCATCTTAACACCTAAACCGTGCAATAGTATATGAAAGATTTGCATATAAACTTGACACCGTGCGCCCTAACCAATTCGAACGAAGATTAAAATTTTGATGTCATTTTGGGATTATCTAATTAAGTAAACAGTTTTCGTGAATTAATGTAATGAATTTACATACGCATGTCTAACCATTAAATTTATTTCGAATGTATGAAATAGACCAAGCGTAACATAATCTAACCATATCGTTTATATGTAAGTAGAATGATTGAGTATAATTTGGCGATAAAAAAAAAATTATACTAAACCAACCTCACTTAACCTCATCATATCTCACGTAACCTAATCTAACCTCACCTAATCTTATTTAAGCTCACAAAGCCTAACTCAACCTAACCGAATCATTTATAAATACATACAAAGATCAACATATATAATTTAGACAAACAAATATTTCAATTCAATTTTCTATATTAATTTATCCAGATATGACATATCGATGGGTTAGTGCACAGATATTGTATGTATGTTCAGTTTTGTGTTAAAATATTGTAAGTGACATATGTACATCTTTTTTGCATGAAAAATATGGACGAAATGGACATATTTTATATTTGAATAAGCAATTTGGACATACAATACTTTTTAAACATGACGGTTTGATGCAGATGAACGTTTTGTGTATGATAACTCAATTTTGGTAAAAACTGAATGCACTAACCCATCGATATACACATTTTTAAAAATATATTCTGATAAAATTTTTATCAACCCACTTCATAAGTGAAGAAAGTATTATAACGGAAACATATTAATTAAAAAGAGATGAACGAACGTTAAATTTCAAACCCGATTGTATATTCAACAAATTTAAATACCTACATAGTCATCTATGTAATTATAAAAAAAAATATGTACATCATTTCAAGTGAATGGTATGCGAGTTGAATTTAATACTCAGTGTGAATTTCAATGTGCCATGAATATTATAGATACATCAAGGAAATTGGTGTGTTATCGCGTGCAATTCTCGCAATGCAAAAATTGTTGCGACACGGTGCAGAATTGGATTAGTCGATGATTAAATACGATAATGATGATTTATCGACATCGATCCGCGTATTATTAATATAATAATATAAATATGAAATAGACGAAAATGCCGTGGGATGGGAATGCACATATTTTCACGTCGCGAGCGAAACAAAACTCCACACTGATTTATTTTCCAACAGTTTGTTCGACATTATTCAAATAGGCTCGTTTTTTTTCTCTCTTCCTCGTCTTTTTGTTTTGTCTCTGCGTTAAATATTTGAATCCGTGTGACGTTTGCGTCTACCTTGCCAGCGTGTTTATTGTCTGATGATGATCGTCAAATATTTGGGCGTGCGTCCTTCTTAGCACGCCGACTTTGGCTATCTCGATATATTTTAATTTGCGACTAATTAAATTGAATACAATGAGTGTGCATGTCAAATTGCAGTTTCGAAGGTCGATGATTCGTATTTTTATTTCATTCCGTTGGCTTCGAACGATATTTTTGGCAAATTTATCAAGTATCGACGACGTGCTAAAGGTGAATATAAATCATACGTACGATTCAGTCACGAACCGTTTGATTGATCGCCTCACTCGTGTATAAAAATATATTTATGTTCGTTACAATTCGTACAAATATCAATTTTTGTGTAGGAAATTATTGATGGTTCCTTCGAGTTTTTGAACGAATCTCGTAAATGGTAAAAAAAAAATGTGTATAATATATATAAATACGAATTATGCAATTGGAAATAATAATTATTAAACTCAACGCTCGTAGTATCCGTAGAAGCGAAAGGGCAATCCTTTTGATTAATCGTATCATTGTGAAATGAATTGAATGTTAAAAAAAAAGTGATGTGATCACAGTTTAACTTTTCACAAGTGTACGTTGTATTGTATATTGCCCGTTGACGATCAACGCGTGTATAAAGTATAACATTTTACAAATACTCGACTCGCACAACATTAAACGTACAGTATACAGAGCAGTATTCAATACTAGTATTTTACTCGTTAACTCATACGGTCATACTATGGATTACGGCAAGAATATAACATTTTAAATTGTCATTTAAACAAAATGCGTGTAAAATGCTTAGTGAGCAAGTGACCAATCCAGTTCAATAAACCAACAAACTGTAGTATGAATGTACTTTATATCGATGGGTTAGCGCACAGATATTGTATGTCCAGTTTTTACTAAAATTGATTTATTATACACAAAATGTCCATCTGCATCAAACCTTCATGTTTAAAAAGTATTGCCTTATTCAAATATATAATATGTCCATTTCGTCCATAGTTTTCGTGCAAAAAAGATGTACACATGTATGTCACTTGCAATATTTTAACACAAAACTGGACATACAATATATGTGCACTAACCCATCGATATATACATAGTATACGTACATATGATCGTTTACTTTATTTATATATGTATGTATGTATGTATGTACGTAGTATATTGGTAGATAGATAAAGTATTGTTTTATCGTGTACCTCGGTACCAATCGCATCAGAAGAAAGTGAAAATTGCTCGTTGAAAATTGTGTATTGCTATAAACATACGTACATACATATACGATGTAGCTTTTTACGTGCGATTTACAATAAAATAACACAATGGGAGCCCCTTTTCGACGATTTCGCTAAAAAATCAACGAAAGCGTTCGTGTGAATATTGTGATTCGTTATTCGTGAATAACGAATTGTGTGTGTGTTGACTCTGCTGAACCCAGTTCGTTGTTAGCAGCCCCCCCGCAGCCTCCACTCAATGGTATTTATAATCCAATTCGTTTTTCAGAGATGACAAATTGTCGAAACACGTTCAGATCGAAGGTGCGTTGATGTATCGAGAGCATCATCCATCATGGGGCTGTCACGAGCTTTGCCCCATGGCTCTTTGGTAGGTAGGTTGTTACGAACGCAACGCACGAAACTGGTGCATTGAAAGCTTATGTATGTATTTTTTTCGCATTACTCTGTTCTGTTTTGTAAATATTTATCAGGAAAAGAATAATACGCCGTGTGTATAAAAAATGTATTTGTGTACTGGTTGGAATGTGTGTGTCATTTTTCAGGAACGAAATATCGTATACAATGTGATTCTATACATTTTTAAGTGACATCTGTTCTGTTTTATATCCTGACAAATTTTAAAACACAATATGATGAATCGTACAAGTTGTGATGAGCTGTACCTCGCTTTTTTGTACTACAAATTAAAACGATATCAAAACCTTCAACAGATAAAGACGATCTTATAATTATAGTAGTGATAATAATTTAAAATAGCTATTTAATTCTGCATTATGTGACGTAACAATCTTATAAAAGGCGTTGATCATTGAAACAATTCTAAAGAATGCAATGTTATTAGTTTTTCTGACATCGAAGTCGTTGTTTCGTATAAAATTCAATTAACGTCAAATTATTTTGATTATTATCTTATATTTATTTATTACTAGTACGTTATCTGACGCGTGAGCAGGCCCGTTCCCGTTCCTGTTCCCGTTTTACCGCGATTTTTTTCACAGGAACCATCCCCGGCATGATCACAATAAGTCCTGAAAGTTTCATCGCGATCGGTTGAGTGGTTTAGGAGCCTATAACAGACAGACAGACAGACAAACAGACAGACAAACAGACAGACAAACAGACAGACAAACAGACAGACAAACAGACAGACAAACAGACAGACAAACAGACAGACAAACAGACAGACAAACAGACAGACAAACAGACAGACAAACAGACAGACAAACAGACAGACATTGATTTTTATATATATATGTAGATGCGCCTGTTAGTCGTTGCCTTGGGGACGACTGATTAATATTGAAAAAATTAATAAAATCGGAGTATTTATTACCACATCTAATCATTCTGGGGATGAGAGAATGAAGATAATAATAATTGTTACGTGAAATAGTTTCATAATGCAATAAAAATCGAGACGGGTAACACGTACCGGTACTTTTAAGCAAACAGTCAAGTGAATGGACTTCTATTACTTATTCTATTGCTTCTATTGCTTATTTTATCATTTTTTTATTTATTTATATAATACAGTAGCTTAAGCTAATTATATAATCCTTAACTAAGCACCTGTACGGAGATGTTTTTTAAGACTGCCAGGAATGTTTCCATCCGGCAGTCTATTATACTCTAAAACACCTCTGTACAAGATGCTTCTCCTATTTCTATTTATTTTAACATTTTTTTATAATTAAATTATATTCACATACATCCATTCCTCTCACAACAAATTTACTAAAATATGATGGTGACATATTATTTTATAAATTTAATATAAATACGAGCATACAAATCCTCAAAGTATCATATGCGATAGTATTTATTTTCTATAGTTATTCTTTTATTAAGGATAAACAGATATTTATAGATATTATTCTGTTTAAGTGTTATCAATGATATCACTCGGCCTGACATCAGGCCTTTTCTATAGGTGTTGATATATGTAATACGTACAATTTTGGAACCTTTTGTACAATCCTATTAAATTGAGCACGGGTGGTCCGACAAACTATAATCATAGCCTTTTAAAGGGTTAAAGCGCAGCTTAGTATCGATAAAGCACGCGTTCAAAGTATGTACATACGACACATCGACATTCATATAATATATATGACCGAATGAAATTTTCATGCGAATCATCAGCTCCAAAGCACAGATAGCATCTCGCTCGTTTTATTATCAAAAAAGGTATCCCGAAAAAAGTAAACGCGTCGATGAAAACAATATGTGTATTGTTCGTTCGCCGGTTGGAAGTGTTCGGTGATGGAATATTATATTAGGTTTTGGCGGTGCGCGTGACACGTCCACGCTTAGAAAAATGTCCCATTGTTTTAATTTCAATATTCGACGAGTTCACTATAACGAGGAGACGCAGACATCCTTTGCCACTACGTGTTGAGGATCTGTTATTCGTGGATCATCTCATTGGTAGTCCGCGGTCCGCGAACGCCGAATCGTGTCCTCTGACTTTTGGCTCTCGCGTCGATACGATCGAACACTGCAATGGCACAACAAGGACACAATCGATGCACTTTTTTTTTGCATACGTGAACATTCGACATTTAACGGAAACGTCCTGCATTAGACAAAACAATCGCCAAAAGTTTCCCCATAATATTTATTACTAGTGTTATAAGTCGAGAATATTCTTCAAAAGATCATTCGCCGAGAATATTCGAGAATTTTCTATATTTTTGGTTATAAAACATCTCTAGATAGTTTAATAGCTTTTTAGAAGATTCTAGGATATTCTGTTCCAACTTATGATTTAATCATTCATTTAAACTTAGCACATGATTTTGTCATATTCACGCACCATAAAATTTAGTTTTTATCATTGATACTAAAAACATGTGTATAAGAGTAAGAGAAAACTTTTACACTTATATACGAAACAAAGCGGGATGAAAATATATCGAAAGATAGTGAGAATACAGCGTTTTCAAATTACATACATATATTGTAGGTACATACATACATAATGAAAGAGAGAAATATTATTTTGAAAGACAATGACAAGGACACGATTGCAGTAAGCAGCTTGAAAAAGTGAAGACTCTCAAACAAAAATTACTACATATTCGTATATTTACTATTTACTATTTGTGCAATTATCATGAAAACTAACATTATTATTTATTTTTTTTATTTATTTTATATAATAATAGCTAATTAGCTAATTTAACTTACATCTATTACATATTTATAGCAACTACATAAATCAAATACACATTATACACTATATTTATAATGTCAAACGTGCGATTTTTCGTGCGTTTCTTCGTAATGCGAATACGAATTTGCAGAGGTGTGCGAGCGCCTTTACCTAGGATAGTCGCCTGTGTGAAATGTTGGTTATTCATGATCCAGTGCTTTGACTGTTATTTTATATAATAATAGCTAATTAGCTAATTTAACTTACATCTTATTTATAACAACTACACAAATCAATTACACATTATACACTATACTTATGCATAACTACTATCTCTGACAGAGGTGTCTCCTCACACTTTTCAAGAATGCATCTATTGTCTTAGAAGACTTGATGCACTCCGGGAGGGCATTATACATTAATACACCCCTGTTAAAAACACCACCAGCTGTCTTTGTTTTTCTTACTCTACCTACAACTAGTAGTAATTCGTGTAATCCGTATCACTTTTTCCAAGTATTAACCCGGATTAGCGAAAGTTTACTGTATATTTGAGCAGGTACAGTAAGAGTTAGTATTTATTTAAAATACGTGGTGGCCGATGGAGCCCAGGTTACATTTCATAATGTACCTATACATACAATTTTTGCCCCTCAGATGCTTTTAAAGAAAAAATTCTCGAGAATATTCCCGAGAATTTTACAACACTACATATGTATTACACGATAAAAGTACAGAGGATTGCACTCGGATCGTCTTCAAACTGAACGTATTGTTAGTGTTATTTAAATTTAACGTTCGAATTCGAGCTCAATATTTGCTCCGCTGTTACAATGTGAACATTAATACATGATTTTCCTCTCGGAAACAATAGTCTTTTCCTGTCCTGCCTACAGACTATAAAACACGTCATAATCCATACATTGACTCTGCGAACAAAGCTTCTCAAATTGCGCTTTATACAGTGCCATAAATCGATTCAATTCACAATAGTTCGTACAATGTAGGTATACCTACGGGGTAGGTACGCGTCGAAGTGAACAATTTTCATGGTATTTTTTTTTTTAACCGATCAGTTTGAGAATCTCTGTACGTATTTTATGATCGAACGTATCCTTATACTCGTATTAGACCGGATGCGTTTTACTCGAACGGAATATTGTTAAGGTTTCGATTGTTTCCGATAAAATATACAATGTTGTATTTATAGACAATGAATATGGTCGTGTGTTCAACGTGTGACTTTTCTTTGTTATTTATTTGATTTAAAATTTCCACTTCCGGTTGAATGATTTAAGCTTGTCGGTAGTGATAGTGAATCTGCAATATATAACGATGAATTTTATCCAAGTTGAAAATGCGTTGTGTCCAATTAAATTCGGATCAATCTAAACGGATGATTTTCGATACCCACGTTGTTCGTCCGATATAACGGATACCCTATTATTATTACGGATATATTTTAGATACATTTATGGGTATATTCACACGTCAAATCCGCGAATGCAAGATGCATTCTATCGCTTTAGAAACACAATTTCCCTTTATCCTCCCATCTAACAATGCGCTATTAGAAACGTTTACACAATAAAAATTAAGCGCGATCGATCCTACTCATCGGCACTTCTACAATACAAGCCGACAAACGGCGAGCAAAATGTAATAACAATTCAATACTTGTATAATAATAATGTGATGCATTGACAATGAGCTTTTTTTTGTATATAGATAAATTTAATGTAATACACACTTGTTGAATCATCATTTGTCCAAATTGGCGTTTTCGACTTTAATACACGGACTTTTTCTATACAACTTTCAGCAAAATGATATATAATATATGTACGTTGGACGGATTGAAATAAGTTATCAATTTGCTTTCATTTGAAACCATTGTTTTCTCGAATCGACGATCGCATCTCTGTTATCTCAACAATGATCGGCCGACATAGCACCGCAATATCGTGTCCACCTGACTTGCAATATTCATTCTCCACGTGTTTTAAACATACGATCGAATTATTGGCTACAAATATATTCACTGGAGTATGCACAGTGTATGGTGAATTAAATTCACAAGTTAAACACTATGAAAATATCACATATGATTGTCGACAAGCTACAACTTTGACTGTGTACGTTTTTATTACATTCGAACGTATCGGAATATTTTATATTTTTTTACCATCGGCGAAATGTTCGAGTTGAATATTGCACGCTCGTAATGTGAATATTGTTTTGTGTAGAGATCGGAATTATTTTCAAAGGTTAGCGCAACGTGCCGCCCAATGTTGTTTTGCATCGTATTATCGCGCAATAAAACGTATCTGAATTATATTTATTCCTCAATTTCGACTCGACGAAATGATATGGGTCGCGCAAAAGGTGTTCTAAAACCGAAAATATTATACACTTTAATTTATAATTAACGACCGATTCAGCCCTGCATTTTCCAAATCAAGGGTTAACAAAAAGAAGAAATCGGGCCATAGGTCGAAAATGTGCCAATTCATTGGAATATTCGGGCCGACGGTACACCTACGTGTGTACCTTTGATATCGGACAGGTAGGAACATCTACAAATGCAGGGGTCTCCAACTTTGATATTTAATAATAATATACATATATGCATACATCAATGTAGTCACTGTAGATAAGCATACTGTGGAGATAGTAGATAGTTATTTATACCTAGGACAATTGGTGAATATGACTGGTTGTAAAGAAGAAGAAATAAAACGAAGAATGAAACTAGGATAGTGTGTTTTTAGAAGAATGAACATTATTTTAAATCCAACATTCCGCTATGCTCAAAAAATAAGGCAAAAGAAGGCCAGTTATGACGTGTGGATGTGAAACGTGGATGGTAAATTCAAGAATGTTACATAAGATCCAGTGCACACAGAGAAACGTGGAAAGATGTATGCTCGGTATAATGAGAGGAGATCGTAAGAGGAATACATGGGTGAGAAGCATGACCAAAGTGGCAATTATATAGCGGAACGTATGAAAAGGTTGAAGTGGACACATAGCGAGAAGAATGGATGGCAGATGGACGCGATAAATACTGGAATGGTATCTGAGAGGATGTGAAAGAAAGCAAGGTAGACCGAGTGGACGATGGGCTGATTTATTTAGAAGAATGTGTGGAGTTAACTGGATGCAGATTGCTCAAGACAGACAGGAATGGAAGAGGATTAGAGAGGCCTACATCCAGCAGTGGATGGTGAACGGCTGAAAATGATGATGATGATGATGATGACATACATCAAGCATTACATATACATAGGTTATACGGGAATGTAAACTTTCGGCACATACCATATACATTGTATATACAAAGAGCTAATTATATATACATACATACATATAATAGCCCTATTCCGTCTGTCTATGTGTCAGTGTATCTGTCTGCTGATAACGCTCGCCTCAGTAAAAACCGTCCGTGCGCGAGTGGGATTTAAACCAGAGATCACCAGTTCGGAAGAGGGTGCGCTTACGCATTCATCCAAACTAGGTAATGACGGGCCTGCTACAATTTGACAATATTAATCCTCAAAAGGTTCGTGACTTTGCTGAATTATTATATATATAATGGCCCAAATCCGTCTGTCTGTCTGCTGATAACGCTCGCTGAGGTAAATAATTAAAAAACCAGAACGTCGCGCTAGTGGAATTTGAACCCGAGATCACCAAGTCGGAATAGTGAGCGCCTACGCTATGATCCTACGCCGACAATAATTAAACATATAAAATAGGTTCGTGACTTTGCTAAATTGTTACGATGTTGTATTATAACGCGCCATCTATGCAAAAACTATACTCACCCACACAAACACTCACAGTACGGGTGATGAGAAACCGCTCCGTTGATATTCAACGGGCTTACACTAGTGTATGTATGTATAATAATATCTGTTCACTAATTTGACCAACGTTTATTGGGCCGTCAAAATTGTCATTGTTGAAATCGGAAACACTTATTTTTTCGTTGAAAATTTGAATTGGACCTACTTTTTTTCCGTAGACATTTTTACTGTATCCTAATCGGATAAAGTATTGTGATTGTGCGAAAATTCGACCTCGAGATTTTGACTGATTTGTATCGAGTATCATCCCCTGATCACGTTTTCATGATTTCTAAAAAATGTCTGTATGGCTGTGTACTTATGCGTGTGTGTGTCTGTATGTGTGTTTTCTCCGAAACTATCAAGTCTATCAAGCTGAAATTTCATATCTATTATTTTTACGTAAGGTGTAAGAGCCATAAGGAATTTGGTCAACATCAGTGAACCGGAAGTAGGGTTTTTTTCTTGTAGAAAATTCTAAAATTCTTTTACCACAGAATATTTCCGAAACGGCTCCGGGAATTTTGTCGAAATTTTTTTCCATAGTAAGCATCAACGGGCACATAGTATCACATACATAGTATACACAGTATCACTGTAAAATATGTTGATTTTGATCACAATTGGACACGATGCGATATATTATGTACATGGACAGTGAATGGGTTAACTAGCGACTTCAGCTGTCATTTTGGATGCGGAAAATTTTCAGTATCTCACGTTAATCAAATGATATGTGCGAAATCGCAATCTTTCGCAAGCCGGGTCAATCCATCGAAATGGTCATCGAGGTGTCAAAGGTTGACAACGACTGACGGTAATGGGTCGGTCTGACAATGTGGTCTATTGATACGCCGAGACAAGACCATTCCCACACACATACCTTTCGGTCGTGTCTCACCTTTGAAATCCAGACCGACGTGTGTGCAATCAAATAAGAGTTGAATAAAAAAGGGGTATCAAAGGAGACTAGTATTAAATTCGCACCCATATAGCACACACACGTTGGAAAAAAATTTAAAAAAATAAAAATTAGATTCACACGAGCAAGCGTTAATTCCTCACAATGAATGCCTTGCAGCGCACTTAAGGCCTTTCATTGACTAGTGCTCGGAATTGTGATTTCTCCGCTGGAGATATTATATACCTTTCAATAAGAGAGCCGATCGAGCATTCTTTCTTTTTTTTTTTTTTGTATGTGTGTGTGTGTGATCGTTGACCGGACGAATCAGTGTTAATTTTGCACTCTCGGCAAAAGTTCAAGTCGTAATCGATATCGCGAATTGCAACGAGAGTTTTCTCTCTTATACGAATACCGTTGATTGGTCGCATTAAAAAATGTAAGATGTTTTTAATTGATTGTATTGTATACGTAACTGACGCTTTTGTTGGTACATTTAGGACGAGTACCTATTACATTGATTTATTTATTTCATCATCATCATCATCATTTTCAGCCGTTCACCATCCACTGCTGGATGAAGGCCTCCCCAATCCTCTTTCCACTCGGTCTACATTGCTTTCTTTCACATCCTCTCGGATACTATTCCAGTATCTCCCGCGTCCATCGATTCTTCTTGCTATGTGTCCACTTCAACTTTTTCACCCTTACTGCTATATCTGCCACTTTGGTCATACTTCTTACCCATGTATTTCCTTTGCGATCTCTTCTTGTTATGCCAAGCATACATCTTTCCATGCTTCACTGTGTGCACTGGATCTTTCGTAGCATTCTTGAATTTAGCGTCCAAGTTTCACATCCATACGTCATAACTGGCAGTACGCATTGGTCGTATGCCTTCTTTTTTAAGCATAGCGGAATGTTGGATTTAAAAACTATGTTCATTCTTCCAAAAGCACTCCATCCTAGTTTTATTTCTTCTTCTTTACATCCAGTCATATTCACCAACTGCCCTAGGTATAAATAACTATCAACTATCTCTACAATATGGTTATCTACTGTGACTACGTTTTGCGTGCAAAATTCATTATACATAATTTTAGTTTTATTAAAATTAATTTTTAGGCCTACTTTCATACTCTCGTTGCTCAATTCGGTTAACGTATTTTGTAAATCTACTGAGTTACATGCAACTATAACTATGTCGTCCGCGACATAGTCTTAGATGGCTCAAATGTCTGATTTATTTATTTATATATAGCTAAAGCTAATTACATAATCCTTACAGGGATGTTTTTTAATCCGGCAGTCTGCTATATTCCAAAACACCTCTGTACAAGATGTTTCTCATATTTCTATTTACTCTAAACTTTTATTATAATTAAATTATATCCATTCCTCTCACAATAAATTTACTAAAATATGATGGTAATATATTATTCATCATTTTCAGTCGTTCACCATCCACTGCTGGATGAAAGCCTCTCTAATCCTCTTCCATTCCTGTCTGTCTTGAGCAATCTGCATCCACTTGACTCCACACATTCTTCTCAATTAATCAGCCCATCTTCCACTCGGTCTACCTTGCTTTCTTTCACATCCTCTCGGATACCATTCCAGTATTTCTCGCGTCCATCTGCCATCCATTCTTCTCGCTATGTGTCCAGCAATATAAATACCAACATACAAATCCTCAAAGTATCATTTACATCCAAACCAATCTAATTCAATCATCATCCTTTTTTTATACTAGCATACCTATCAACATTTAAAATACATCTCATACCTCTATTTTGTAATATTTGTAATCTATCTCTAGTTGACTTATCTAACGTATTTTATAATGAAGTGATTGTGAACATGAGCATTACACTACGAGTTCATAGAATCGATTCGTTTGATTGTCAGCTATTTATCATAGGAAAACTCAGGTAGCATACACTCACCATTTTCCACGACGTACAAAAATCGATTAGGACATTTTTTTAGACCCGCAAATCTTATCTGGGTAAAACTTAAGTGTGGAACGTTTCAGATTGTGAGGAGATTGGCCGTTAGAAAAAAAAGTAGTAGAACGATTGCAAATCTCGATAAAAACGAATTACCCACTCGCTTTTTTTACCGTGTGGCTGAAAGCGTTTTCTAAACCACATTTTACAAAGAATGTAACGACACAGATACGAATCGGAGATGAACCCGGGGAGACTCGGCAGCAGCCGGCTCGTCTCCCGACCCTCACGATTCACCTTTAAAGCCTCCCATTTTATTTTATTTTTTTCAAATTCTCATGCTGCGAAGCAAAACAATGGCTGTTTTCACGCCCACGCAATATCCTCGAACGCCATGTACATCGTTCATCGCCGCAAGTTTCACCGCACAATACGTACGTGGAGTCGTAAGATACGCGCGGGAAACTTGCAGTAGCGACCGTTGTCTAATATCGTTCTACATAGGCTAAATTTCAATTAATTTCGTGTACACATCCTTTTAGTTCCACTCAAAGTGGCCTAATTTGATATCGAGCTTTACCTTTTGAAATTTTGTCACAGTAAAGTAGCAAGGGAAGACCAGTGCTCGAAATGGAAATTTTCACGAATGGGAGCGCTCGATAATTTTCTAAAAATATCAAACGACCTTTTTTTTTAACTATATGTATAGAAAATGTACGTACATTTCTATACATAAATATATATTATAACACCAAAACACTTACGTAACATATGTACACCAATATAAATGAATTTGTGGTTGTATATATTAGGTTATTAGTATTATTATTATTATAGAAACTTTATTACATATGTACATACATGCACAATTTACACGGTTAATTTTTTTTAAATTTGAATAATTGTTAATATCACTATTTAGTTAGTCACGTGCAGTAATTATAATTCAGACAACTTAAAAAAATGTTGCTAGAAAAGTGTTTGTTAGTGATGAAGTGCAGTAATAAAAATAATCAAGCGATTCCCGATGATAGATTGAAATTGCAAATACGTTCGGTAAATTCAAGTTCTCTCATCAGAGGGACAGGCAAGACTGAAGTATTTTGAAATTTTGGTTTCTTTAGTATAATGGTAGCGGTACAGCTGCTTTATAAATTTTGTTAAAATAAGAAAGCCGACAATTCAAAGAAAGATATCGAAATGACCGGTGCCCCGAGAGGGACCCGTTGCAGTTCGACCATAGTGTGACAGACAGTGCCGACCATAAAGCAATAAAACATTTTGCGGATAAAAACCCTCGAATTCTAAATGTTATCTTCCAGTAACACAAGTGCATCCAGCTTTTTCAAAACATAATAATATTTTAAATGGCTTTTGTCTACAGATAAGATGCCTTTGTCGGAATTGAAATGTAAAGAATTTAACTTTCAGTCAAAGATTGTGATTTAGGAGTCATAAATGAAAAAAAAATTAACCTTCTAACATTTTTTTTTCGGCAATAATTATTGAAAGAGCACGGAAATTTTGGTTTTACGAAAGGGAGCGCTAAATTTACAGATTTCACGAAAGGGTACGCTACGTTTTCAAATCTCACGAAAGGGAACGTCCGCTCCCTGCCGCTCCCGCTGAATTCGAGCACTGGGGAAGACTACTCTACAGTGGTTTCCCGCTGCTGTCTGAAGGCAGCGAGAAAAGCCACTTCACCATCCCGCGAATTTTCGTGAAATGTTGGCCTTAGCGCTGTGGTCAGCTGCCGCTTGCTCGCCCGTCCAGAGCGCTGCTATCGTATCGCTAGTGGCGCCACTCTAGTGTCAACTAGCAAGCGGCAGCAAACGAAGCGTCATCGTGGCATCGGTGTTTTGGATCCCATATCGCGGGTTCTTGTTGGTGAATTTCGAGAAAGTTCAGAGTCACTGAATTGGTCCACATGGTTACGCACTAAAGGCACAGACAACACTGGAGGGGTCCACCATCTTGCTTTTTTTCGCGGTTTTCGCCAACTTTTGCGGATGTCGCGCGAAACGTTATGAAGCGGCATGATACGTTAACCAGTTGACTGATGCAAACTTTGTGCGAAAGATAAATAATCGGTGGATGTAGCCTGCATTAAGAGTACGAAACTCGTGTGAAATTCGCAAGTCTGTCAATGTATTGTACCGCACACACTGGCACGACTGCAGTGCCATTCGACACTCTACCGGCCGAATAGCCAACTACCATATGTCACCTCGCTTTCGAAACGTTTGTATTTCACTCACGATTCCGACACGGACTCCTCAGATGAAGACGAAGCTGTAATGTCGGTCGCATATTAATATGAATGATTAATTTAATACTGTTATTGTTGAATGTACATAATTTATAACGGTGTGTCATCGAGGATCGTCTGACTGTTGACAAAATCGTCTGGTTTCTTTCACTCTGACATAACCTATCAAACTCCCATATGTCACCTCGCTTTCGGAACGTTTGTATTTCACTCACGATTCTGATATGGACTCCTCAGATGAAGACGAAGCTCTAATGTTGGACGCATATTTATAAGAATGATTAGTTAAATACTGTCATTGTTTAATGTAATTTATAACGGTGTGTCTGTTGACAAAATCGTCTGGTTTCTGTCACTCTGACATAACCTATCAAGTCAGATCGTACAGGATGGGATACTATTTCACCGTCTCCAATAACTTTTCCACAAACGTCGTCGAAATCGAGCGAATCGCCGAAAAAATCGTATACAACAGATTCCGCGTCGTTTTCCGGTCGGAAATCAGTAGTGGTGTAGGCAGTGCCATCTGCGGCTATGCGATACAACTCCCCACCATGTTAAACGTGTGATCTTTTGTGCGTTTCTTCGGCAGTTTACTCTTGAACGATTTGTTGTTTTTTTTTTTTTTTCGGCCTTTTAAATATGTAGTATCGTCACAATATTCTAATGTTGTAATTTTGAGAAAAAATTGCTATTTAGGAAAAAAAAATAAATTAATAAAATCAGTCAACCGGAAGTAGGTTTTTTTTTTTGTCGAAAAAATTTACCACAGAATATTTCTGAAACTGCTCCGGCGATCTTGTCGAAAATTTATATTTATAATTTTCATATAAAAATTAAGAGTTGATAAGGTTTTGATCAAAATCCGCCGACCGGAAGTGGTAGTTGAATATATGCCGAAGATCGTATTTTACATACGCGCGGCGCACTCAACATTAAAAAATTAATTTCGTGACTCTTTGTATTCCTCAAATATATGGAATATTTCTTTTTCTCGAAGAATTTATATTTATAATTTTCATATAAAATTAAGATAAAGTCATGGGTTGGCCACACCCGAATTTTTTACTTACATATTCAGCATGTACCTTAAAGTTCAGTTTAGAGTCTGTTTGAATTCCCAAATATTTTAAATTATCAACTATTTCACTATTTTACTGCAATACTCTTATTCGCATTAGCCTGATCAATGAGTTGAATATGTACATACGTACCTACGTGTGCTTTTTATTTATTTTTTGCAATGCACGATGACTGGGCTTTGACCGTAGCTGTCAGGGGGTGTGAAACGCGATCCGTTCGAATGGTAAGAGCGGGTCAGGCAGTTTCTTTCAGTCGATTGGTCAAAGGTATCATCGTCGGGTAAAAGCGCGATTGTAAAGGTGGTCCGGCAGATGCTCAGATGAGGACCACTTCACAACACGGCCATTGTGTCCACGGTCTCGAGTCCGCCGTAGGAGGTGTCGTCGCCAATCACAAATAACAAAAGATGTTACAGAACAAAGGTGAATTGTGAACGCCACAAGGAGATGTGAAAAATACGTGTGTGATGTGAAAAAATAAATAAAAAATCCACGGCATTTTCTAACTTCGTGTGCAATGAAACAATTGGTACGATCGAAAGGGGTCGCAACAATCGTGCGATAACAACATCGTCAAGCGAACGAGTTTCATAGGACAATACCCGTAAATCCAAACTTCAGCCATGTTTAAAAAATAAGGCATACGACCCAATGCGCACTGCCAGTTATGACGTATGTATGTGAAACGTGGATGCCGAATTCAAGAATGTTACGTAATATCAAGTGCAAACATGATATTACGATTGATGATGAAAATATTGGTATAATATATTGTATAATATACTAGCTGACCCGGCATGCGTTGCAATGCCCGATACCGTTCCCGTTCCAGATCCCGATCCCGTTCCCGTTCCCGTTCCTAGTACGTTATCTGACGCGTGAGCAGGTCCGTTCCCGTTCCCGTTTTATCCCGATTTTATCACATTATATCACATTAATTTTGTAAATGTGCCTTAAATGTTAACCAAGCTTTGACATATGTACAATGATATCGGTTAGTTATTTGTAATAATATTTCTAGGATGTATTAAAGAAAATATTCTAGAAATTCACCGAATATTTAATTGATTTATTATTTAATTCTCTTTTATTTGTTTACTAGCTGACCCGGCATGCGTTGCAATGCCCGATGCCGTTCCCGTTCCCGTTCCTAGTACGTTTTCTGACGCGTGAGTAGCCCTGTTCCCGATCCCATTCCCGTTCCTGTTCCAGATCCCGTTCCTGTTCCTGCTTCCCGGTCCCGATCCCGTTCCCGTTCCTAGTACGTCATCTGACGCGTGAGCAGGCCCGTTCCCGTTCCCGTTTTATCGCGATTTTATTTCACAGGAACCATCCCCGGCATGATCACAATAAGTTCTGAAAGTTTCATCGCGATCGGTTGAGTGGTTTAGGAGCCTATAAGAGACAAACAGACAGACAAACAAACAAACAGACAGACATTGATTTTTTATATATATATAGATTGGTATAATATACATATGTATAGTATAAATATTGGTATTTTCACAAGGGTGTATTAATGTATAATGCCCTCCCGGAGTGCGTCAAGTCTTCTAAGACAATAGATGCATTCTTGAAAAGTGTGAGAAGACACCTCTGTGAGAGATAGTAGTTATGTATAAGTATAATGTGTATAATGTGCAATAGATTTATGTAGTTGTTATACATATGTAATAGATGTAAGTTAAATTAGCAAATTAGCTAATATTATATAAAATAAGAGAAATACATGGGTAAAGCTGCGTACACACCGACGAACCGAACACAAACGACAAACGACTGTTCGGTTCATCGGTGTGTACGCAGCTTTAGAACTATGACCGAGTTGGTAGATATAGTGGAACTTGTGAAAAAGTTGAAGTGGACACAGCGAGAAATACTGGAATGGTATTCGAGAGGATGTGAAAGAAAGCAAGGTAGACCGAGTGGACGATGGGCTGATGAATTGAGAAGAATGTGTCCGAGTAAAGTGGATTCAAAGTGGCAAAGTGTGAAATTTACATATTATTCTTGTGTCATTAAGGATTATATCATTGTCTGTGAGCCATTTTATAACTATTTCAGTTTATTTTTTTGACATAACCTCAGATTGTAGAATCAAAACATTTGATTATTTGACCCGTGTATTCATTTCTTGATGTTCCATCTCTTACTTTCTACCTTTTCTAAATTCATCATGACACTAAATGCATCGAATTATTTTCCTTTTCTCGTTTCTTGAATTACACCTTCGTTCCTTTTCAACATTCTGGGTCAGCACTGCGTATCAAAAGCTGTTTATCTTCCGTTATTAGCAATTATCCGTCACATCGATTTGTACTACATAGATAGACTTATGAAAAACTAAAGTTTTAAAAGAGATTGTTTTTTCGGGATTAGCTGGTTAGGTTGGTGAGATACAACTACTTTTGATGTATTTCATACAATGGCTAATACGCTTAAGCATCACTAGGGGTATTATACATACAATAATGAGGAGATTTCACACTTTGCCCGTAGCATAATATACACAGGTACATATAATAGAACCGCTAATGGACCGACCCGAACCGGTACGTTCCAACACCCATAATGGATGATTTTCCAGTGCGAATCATTTATTTGTGTTTTGTCTTAGCACCCATCGAACCAACCTGGCCACGAACAAAACACACACGAGTTCCTAATGCCATCGTTGAAATAGTGGAAGCACGTGTCAGCACGCGTCGACGCTAATTACCCTGTTAAAAGTGTGTAATTTTACCGAAATCGTGGTAATTCTCACTGTATACAAGCCGTCGAGTCATTTACCAGTTGGTTTGTGTTTAAAAAAGTCCGTATTCACTTGTAAAATTTTGCTTTTACGTACATATACATACATATATATGACTTTGTGGGTATATTTCATGATGGTTTGTTTCTAACGATTCATCTGAGAGATAAGTACACACGTGTACCCACTATAGTATAGTCGATGGTCGACCAGTTTATGTTTATTTAAACCACCGGTTGTAAATTAAGATCGGAAGGATAATGAAAGAGCGTCATCGGAACGAAAGTCGCATAGAGATCGCAAGCACGCACTAAAATTCCATATTTTATGTTTCTATGTACGATATCTCTCCGCGGAAAAACTTTATTCGCATACACAGGCGATTCACTTTACACGATTAATGATTGTTTTATGGATTGATTAATGATTCAATGATTTCTAATTCTGTAGATCGAAAGCAATTGAACCGTTGGGAAATTCATTTATGTATTTTGTCAACATTCAATAAATTCACATTAAATTTAAAACAAATTGTGTAATATTGTATGTATTTAGCATTTTAATTGAATAATAATGGTGATTAATAAAACTGATTTTAGGTTAAAAGTTGGTGAAAGTAATATTGAACTAGTTAATAATTTCAAATGTTTGGGTATAATATTGGATGACGGTCAATTTTTAAAAAAAAAAAAGTAGGAATATTATGTCGGCTAAGAAGATTATTATCTAAAGAAACTAAAATAATAATTTATAATGTAATTGTCAGACCACATCTTATGTATTGTGATTCATTATTAAATATGTTAAATAAGTCAACTAGTGATAGATTACACATATTACAAAATAGAGGTATGAGATGTACATATTTTAAATGTTGATAGGTATGCTTAGTATAAAAAAAGATGATGATTGAATTAGATTGGTTGAATGTGAATGATACTTTGAGGATTTGTATGTTACCATCATATTTTAGAAAATTTATTGTGAGAGGAATGGATGTACGTGAATATAATTTAAGGAATAAAAATAATTTAATTATAAATAATGTTAGAGTAAATATACATAAATAGGGGAAGTGTCTTGTACAGAGGTTTTTTGGAATATGTATAATAGACTGCCTATTGATAAACCACTGGCAGTCTTAAAAAAAACATCTCTGTATAAGTGCTTAGTTAAGGTGATTATTATTTAGCTATTTAGCTTTATTTGGCTATTATATTTTAGCTTTATTTAGCTATTATATTATATAAATAAATAAATAATATTTCATTAATATAGCACTTGTAGGTAAACAGTCAGCTGTAATTTTATACTTTTTTTTTTTTTTTGTAATTAAGGACTAGATCCTTCTTGCCTTTATTTCAATGACCTTATAGTTGGTATAATCAAAGCATTTACATATATTATCTGACTCATATATTCTTCTCTTCCTGGTTAAAAGATTCACCATGTCACAGAGCGTAGCCAATGCAGATTCTTCTTCTTCCTATGTAGGTACATAGTATCTACAGCTATGTACATTATGTATAATGAGTTCCTTTTTCAAAATATAAGCCATTGATTTTGAAAGCGATATCACTTACCTTTTTATCATTTCAAGTTGTGTTTCAACCTATTCAACACCATCGTAGCATTGTG
Organism: Parapsyche elsis; assembly: GCA_022651745.1. Classification (NCBI taxonomy): domain Eukaryota; kingdom Metazoa; phylum Arthropoda; class Insecta; order Trichoptera; family Hydropsychidae; genus Parapsyche; species Parapsyche elsis. Next base: position 1,033,867 of record JAGVSN010000016.1, read on the forward strand.
TCAATTTTAGTACCACTTTCAATATACCATAGCTCATATACTACAAGCATATTGGTTTTGACACTGTAGGTATATAGTTTGATCCATCCATCCTCAACCATTATTCGTACAATACAATCGTTAAGATCCATTTTAGCTTTTAGCACGTGTACTGTTGAAGTGCGGGGGCGCTAGTGACGCCGCTTCACGTCACGACCACTTATACAGATTGCGGATAAAATGTGCAGAATACGTGTCAATTGCAGTCTCCCAGAGTACTCACTGTTTGCATACCTGCATCACGATGGTCACGGTTGCTCACCCTTATTATATGCACTTCAACTATTTCGTGAGCGGCTCGCCATTGAGGTCGCTACATTATCGAAATATGAAATTGTCGTATTGCGAAATCGGCGAGGATGTCAGCGATTCGAGGTGCAGCAGGAAGTCCTCTTTTACGGTCAATTCACTCCATTAGACGTGCATGCATGATGCATCGTGTGTGTGCATCTTCAAATTGCCACCTGTGCTTGGTGCAGAGGCAGTTTCCTGCCGTACAATGCACAGTGTTATTATTTATTGTCGAGCTGTTGGTTGTTGCTGTTGGGAAACCTACATATGTACAACGTTTTCAAGTACGCCTTTGTTGCGCGAGATTAAACATCAATCACGCGTTGAAAAACTATAAAACATGTCGAAAATTATGCACTTTTGCCATAGGCGTTGTTGTTGCACTGTAAAACGCCCGATGCACTTCATTGTTGAGCTTGAGCGCGAAGCGCGCGCATAAATTTTCAAATCCTGGAAAATTTTCCATTGTTTGGAATTTAAACGGCCCCAATTCAAACGTGGAACTATTTAGCCGCGTCTAAATACCGCATTTAACAAATGTAAAAAGTCTACACGTTTGATTTGTGAATGTTGGTAGTTTTACGCATCCTATGAGCAACATATGTATAAGTTTTTTGGAATGTTTGAAATGCATTACGTTTTTCAACAACAGCAATTCAATGTCATTTAAAACACAGATAAGTGTGAAATAATCCCACCGTGCCAAAAACGACAATATCAATTTGGATTCTGAAAATATTTGCAATTTCTTAAATCAATGTGTCAAATAGTTCTCGGAATTCAAACAACAATGAATTCACAATTTGACGAGACTCTTTTCTTGGAAACTACTTGAAAATGTATGCAGTTTTCAAGGTCATCAAAATGCAGCATTTGAAGCTTACCACTACGCACAAGTGTACTTGTAACGATTATGTTAAATTTATTATTTTTACACTTCTGTATACTTATACATATGTTAATTTTTAGCTACTTTGGCATATTAAGGGAACCTGTTAGGTCTCAGCGGCATATATTTTTTAATCTATCTATATCTATATATATATAAAAATCAATGTCTGTCTGTCTGTTTGTCTGTCTGTCTCTTATAGGCTCCTAAACCACTCGACCGATCGCGATGAAACTTTCAGGACTTATTGTGATCATGCCGGGAATGGTTCCTGTGAAAAAAAATCGGGAAAAAACGGGAACGGGAACGGGCCTGCTCACGCGTCAGATAACGTACTAGGAACGGGAACGGGAACGGGATCAGGAACGGATCAGGATCGGGAACGGGACCGGATCTGGAATCGGAAAAAAACGGGAACGGGAACAGGAACGGGCCTGCTCACGCGTCAGATAACGTACTAGGAACGGGAAAGGGATTGGGACCGGGATCGGGATCGGGAACGGGAACGGGATCTGGAACAGGAACAGGAACGGATCGGGAACGGGCCTGCTCACGCGTCAGATAACGTACTAGGAACGGAACGGGATCGGGATCTGGAACGGGAACGGTATCGGGCATTGCAACGCATGCCGGGTCAGCTAGTGTATATATATAAAAGAATGTCTGTCTGTCTGTTTGTTTGTTTGTCTCTTATAGGCTCCTAAACCACTCGACCGATCGCGATGAAACTATCAGGACTTATTGTGATCATACCGGGGATAATTCCTGTGAAAAAAAATTGGGATAAAACGGGAACGGGTCTGCTCACGCGTCAGATAACGTACTAGGAACGGGAACGGGATAGGGAACAGGACCGGGAACGGGAACGGGATCGGGAACGAGCCTGCTCACACGTCAGAAAACGTACTAAGAACGGGAACGGAATCGGGAACGGGAACGGGATCGGGCATTGCAACGCATGCCGGGTCAGCTAGTATATATACATATAAAAATCAATGTCTGTCTGTTTGTTTGTCTGTTTGTCTCTTATAGGCTCCTAAACCACTCGACCGATCGCGATGAAACTTTCACGACTTATTGTGATCATGCCGGGGATGGTTCCAAAAAAAAAAAATCGGGAAAAAACGGGAACGGGAACGGGCCTGCTCACGTGTCAGATAACGTACTAGGAACGGGAACGGGATCGGGCATTACAACGCATGCCGGGTCAGCTAGTAAATAAATAAAAGAGAATTAAATAATGAGTGAATTTCTAGAATATTTTCATTAATACATCCTAGAAATATTATTACAAATTTCTAGCCTGTATCATTGTATTACAAAATTACACATTTACAAAATTAATGTGATATTTTATATACATAAACCTTCTGCACTATTATACTTATAGACGCGTATGCAAATTTCAGGAATTCGAAGATCGAAAATAAGGTCAAGCTAGATCGTTTTTCATGTCAAATTTTTTTACCGATTTGACCACGCTGGATCATTGTGTATAGGCGGCAAGGGCGATACGATATATCAATAGCCGTCAGATGTACGAATAGTACCAGATATCTGCTTTCCCGTCCTACAAATTGTACACAACAACAATCTGGAGTAATTTCATTTTGTGTATCGCTAACGAGCCGTATGATAAATCGTCCGACAAATCGAATTATTACATATTTGGTGTACCGAACGGACGAAAATAAACGACTTTGGATAACAATATCGTGCTTCTCTTTGCGCTTGTCGTAATTTCACAATGTCGTATATATATTGTAAATAGTAAGTAGGTGTAGGTGTGGTCGAATTTTATCCGTTGCGTTATGATAAAACGTTCACACGGGTGGCTGCGTGATACAAATGTATCAATCAATGCATTTTTTTCCGATTTATAATGTTTTGGGTGTGATTGTGTGTGGGATCACAGCTTTGAAAGCTTACTGTGATACTCAAATTTGTAATAGGATTTTATTACTGAATCGATCACACTAATTCCTGTTAAATCCAAGAATAATATAATAACACGCTTGGACAAATTACGACATTTTGTCTTTAACCCCAGTGACAAGATATAACTTTTCCTATCGATTTATGTCCACTTAGTACGAATATGTATATTTTTTGGCAATGTGCAGTCAATTTCATTTCAATTGCAGTACTTTGACTCATTTAAATCTTTCCAACTAATTTCATTTGGGATTTTTACTAGTTTTACTAATCATTTAAGTATATCCCTATAGTGTATTGAGATAAATTTTAGTACATACATATGTACATATTATGTGCCGTGAGTGTATGCGAGCGTTCCACGGCTAGCCAGCCAGACATAACCATGTGCTACTATTTATAATACTAATAGGGCGCGTTTCTTATTAATACATGATTATTGAGATTATTCCATACATTTTATCGATCGGGGTGAACGTATGTATATCATCATTTTCAGCCGTTCAACATCCAATGCTGGATGAAGGCCACTCCTGTTTGTCTTGAGCGGTCTGCATCCACTTGATTCTACACGTTTTTCTCAATTCATCAGCCCATTGTTCACTCGGTCTACCTTGCTTTCTTTCACAGCCTCTCGAATACCATTTCAGTATTTCTCGCTGTGTCCACTTCAACTTTTTCACACGTTCCGCTATATCTGCCACTTTTGTTATACTTTTTACCCATGTATTCCTCTTACGATAAATGATGAAGAACTTTTAGCAAACAAACATCAGGGAGCCGCAACATTATTTTCGAATTATATATTCAAAATTAAATTAAATGTTACTCATTAATCATCAATGAAATGTAATAATTAAGAAATAAGTTATCCTCGTGATATTTCTTAACGTTCGACGGTTTATTACTAAAAAAGTATTATAAAGTTTAATCTGAAAAACGATCTTAAAATATTTTATAGCCGTGACGTTGTGTAAACTGTGTGTCAACATTTTGTATTTCACGCAAAACGTTGGATGACAGTGAGAGCAGCAGATTGCCATACAAAGAGCCGCATGCGGGTCCAGAGCCGCCGGTTCCCGACCACTGTCATAGAGGGAAGAGGAAGACTGAGCAAAATAATCCATGAGCCAAATAATGGAACGCTCTGATTCTTCAAACTATGATGTCATGAAAAGAGAGGTCACTGATTTAAATACTTATATGTAAAAAGGATCACAGACAAAGATTTAATCCTTGATTGGAAAAGAAGAAGAAAAAGTCTTTTAGATATGTGCTGGTGAAAAATGATACAATTTTCTTCCCGTGTTTGACCATATATAATTAGTATGTACTTGTAGATTTTTGAAAAATTGATTTTTGAATCGTTCGAATTTCTCGATTATTATTTTTAAATTAGACAAGTAATAAAGTCCTAGGCGCTGCACTGTGGTGGTATACCTGGTGTGATGAATGTTGCCGCAGTGACCTCATGGACAGTTTCGATGGGCCTCAAGATAAATGGATCCAAGGCAAGGTGTACAAATGATTCACGCTCGGCTCCAGCCTCGGAGGAGCGCTCCGTTGCAGGGCAACACTCTGATTATAATTTATGGACCAGATTTCGTTCTATCGGACGCAAATCGATTCAAAAGCGGAGCAATCAATCAGACCGGGTGGATCCGATCTTAAAAACGTGTAAAATAACAATGAGCCACGAAATGGATCGGCCACGACCGCCGAAGATAAATGCACCGATACAATTAGATGAATAATGATCAATAATACAATAACCACTACGTATGTATGTATGATGTTTTTGATCCATTTCCAAGTCAAAAGTCGGTTACAAAAGATGTTCTCGCACGATAACAAAAGGCAGTCGGGTTAAAATATGCATTATGACTTCTGACTTAATCCCCGCAGTCATTGTGTTGACTGGTTTTGCGGTTGACAAACCCTTCTACTGTTCTGGTGAAAAGAAAAAAAAAGCTTACGGTACTTAGTACCTTCTTAGAAGCACAATAATACTCTAGTTATGTTTGTGTCCGTCATAAATTACTGTCTCCGCAGTGCAATGACGTCTTAATCCCCGAATGAAAGTATTAAAATAAATGGACGTTTGTTGGGAAATATTATTTGCATGCGAAATACTTTCGCAAGTGTCACACTCGAAAAGGATACCCTTGTGACAAATTTCAAACTTTTTTTAAGCAGTCCCTTGTTGCTGGGAAATATTTTTTTGTTTAAAAGCTATAAGCGGAACTAAAGGGTGGGCCAACATATGAGTCGCCTAGTTCCAAATCCCGATAAGTCCATAAAACTCACTTGTTCGCAAACGCGGTTTTTCTGTTACATACTTATTTGCTTGATGGCGTTTAAACTCATTTAAACTTAATTTTGTTGATATTAAACAAAATATTGAGATTAGAAACATTGACTTATCGTTGTTTGTTTCTAAATATGGCTTTTATCAGCTTTTATCATGGTGCAATTGTCAGTTTTTGGAACTAACACTGCTTTTCAATATTTTTTTACGGCGCACTTGGCGGTATTTGGAATAATTCAAGTATAAGGCATCGTTTGAAAACATTCTTAGAACCAGAAAATATTTTATCCTCGTTTTTTATATATTGTGGACTTATCGGGATTTGGAACTAGGCGACTCATACATATGTACATAAACCGTAATATTTTGTTTGCTTATAATTATTTTAAAACACTCGGTCGATCGTTGAAATTTAAATTGCATACAAACCTTAACCTACTATGTTTGATACAAAATGCTAAAAAATTACACGCATTTACACCAACTGTACCTTTTAACGCGTTCTAAGCGATTCAAATCATTCATAATGCACTCATTGAAGCATAATTTTGATTAAAAAGAAAATATTGACGGGATTTTCCATTAAAAAAAATTAGAATAAATATGAGCATGTATATCGTCAATGATCACCCGTTGATTGTCTTCAATAATTTCATAGTAAAAATATGAAACACGCGATATGACATACATAGTTTTTGCGACCACCCGCGCAGCTTAACTTTAAACTGGATAACGCCGCTTTAACGGTAATTTATGGTCGTAATAACAATCTTTCCCCGTTCGAAGAAAACTACTTTTAGCCACAGTTAATTCTTCCCCTATATATGTAGGTATATAATAACAATGTTGTAAACGTGAAAAATGTCATTATAATAGCACGATCTTAGACGGGCAATTTTTTCGATTGATTTTTTTGTCGGTTAGAGACTACGGTAGCGCGCTCAAATTATACCTGCCTAACGTACGAAAGGAAAATTATACTAATTTGGTACGGAACAAAATTGGCGTAAGGTCCAAATTGATTTGGCTGGTCCTTAAACACAACGGAAGTAATTTATTCCGATCAGAACCTAATACATATCCACAGGAAGCTTTGCAGTATGAAAAGTTGATGTTTTAATCGGTTATATTTGATGTATCATTGTTGTGGATTGATAATATACTTTAGAATGGTACTTAAGCCAATGGTGACGACCCCTGTCGACCGGGGTGGCTAAGCAGCATGTCTGCGGTAGGGCTCCATAGAGACCACTACACATTAAATTGAGTTCTTCAGCAGTAGCGCAGTTATTGTGGTACCCATTAAGTTCGTGACTGCAATAATACGATTCCTGATTGGTCGCTTATTACACATTTATTGTTTGTTTGTTTGCCCCATTCGGTTTTTTGTACGAACCGTCACAGGTATACCTATGTGTATGAGAGAGGATCCATTTTAGGCGACCTTGATCGACATGACGGGTCAAAATTTTGTTTTTTGCGCATTAGTTGTCAACGTCATCACAGGATAAAAAAAAAACAAACGTAAATGTAGTGAGTGTTATGCTATTTAATAATAATCGGAATTGGCTCGATTTCACGAACTCGCCTAAATCACGTAGAAGTCGTCACGATTTCATAAAGTGAACTCGCAGTCAACACCTGCAAACACTCGACGCCTAACAAAGACATGATCAATTTTATAAATAGCATGTTGGAAATCTTGTACGGCCAATGTTCAATTTTAATTGTTCATTCAAATCAAATGTGATCCTCATTTGAAAATATTGAGGCAATGTTAAATTCTGATTGGGGACACTTTTCGTTTCTCGGAACATTGAACAAACCAATTGGAAATTTTCCAGATTTTCCACAACTTTTTCGATTATAAAAAGCATTCATCAGAGCTATAAAATAAAGTAATCCAATATATAAAACGCTTAAGTTTGTATGTATGTACGTATGGGTCATTCGTCAATTACCAGGCGTTGCTCGGGCGCGATTAATAGAAACGACGAAGTACACACGATAGTAGATGTTTTCGGCAGATTTAAGTAGATTTAAGCAGATAGCTTTTAGGGAGCCCATAAAAGGGGCCGCCGGGGCTTGAGGGGGGCCTGGGGGGGGGGTGGTGGGGGGCCGGAATGGCTTGAGGGAGTCCAAAAAGGGGGCCGCCGGGGCAGGGGGGTCTGGGGGTGGTAAGGGGCCTTTATTGCTTTTCGGGAGTCCAAAAAAGGGGCCGCCGGGGTAGGAGGGTGGTCTGGTGGGGTGGTAAGGGGCCGACATTGCTTTTCGGGAGTCCATAAAAGGGGCCGCCGGGGCTTGAGGGGGATCTGGGGGGTGATAGGGGGCCGACATGGCTTGAGGGAGTCCAAAAAGGGGGCCGCCAGGGCTTGAGGGACGTCTGGTGGGTGATTTGAGGGCCGGAATGGCTTTAGGGGGTAGGTATCAAACGTTGAAAAAAAAAAAAAAACCGAAAAAAACTCGAAAAATCCTATAGTGACGTCATAGCGTTACTATACTCCCTAAAATCTATGCCGGCCCCTTACCACCTCTGCCCCTCTGCCCCGGCGGCCCCTTTTTTAGGCTCCCGAAATAATTTACTAAACAAACCCTATATTACATTATATTAATTACACCTGGGCAAAGCCGGGTAATAAAGCTAGTATTTTTATAAGGATTGTTTCGTGTCGTTCGTATATTCTTTTGTGAGTGAGTTTCGGTGATACATTTTGACAAATTTCAACATCATGATGATCCACTTATTAAAATTATACTTATGTTTATGAAAGGACGGCCTTCGTGCGGTCGGGTTTGTTTGTTTTAAAAAGTGCATCTAACGATGCACTTGATACAACCTTCAGCGAAATAAATAAATGCCGAGTTCATCGTTCTCGGCGCCCAGGCGCGTTATTATAATGCAATGTTTGGACTAGTAAATGGATGCACCTATCGGTAGAAAGGAATCGTGCAAAGAATGTTATTTGTTTGCGAAGCCAAGGTAATCACAATCATGCCTCCGATAGGAGATTTATACGTATACATTCGCCTGTATTGTGCATGTATATAAATATAAACTCGAGAAAGGTGTCTTCTGTGTGTTTGAGGCATTTATTCAATTGCGTGACGGTTACGACGAGATGAAATCAAATTGGCCTAAGTAGACGGGGGGGGGGGGATAACTTTCTCGGGCAAGTATTGCACTGAAGATGAGCTACTGTGGTTTTGAGCTAGGCAAATTGCATCTCAAACTGATTTATCTGTGAAGAGCGTCGATGCGACTTCCTCATTGTCATTGTTGTTGTGTCGTTTTTGCACCGTGTCTCGAAGACCGACTCACTTTACCGCTGGAAAACTTAATGACGCCACAATCATTAGGTATGACTCGTGATTTCGTTTTGATAAGCGGAATGGCATGATTTGAACGTTTTATGTTTTTAGTTTAATTTTTTAGCGGTTGATTAAGAAATTTACTTGAACAAGATATTAAGATTAAGATTGAGACACATAAAGATTCTGAAAGTAACCAATTATACATATGTAGATACATCGTTATATATTTAGAAATTAATAAAGGCAAGCATGGTAAGACTGTGCTATAATTTATACATCATAAAATTGCGACAACCGAGTTGTAATTGAGGAAAAGTTTCGAACGAAAACATTGAGAATCACTCAAGGAAACAAACACACATTTTCAAGTGTTTTCATTCTGATGTTGCGTCATTTATATACATATGTATGTACAACCATTTTAAAGGCGCTCGCACACCTCTGCGAATTCGTATTAGCATAGCGAAGAAACGCACGAAAAATCGTGCGTTTGATATGATGGGGAGTTGTATCGCATAGTCGCAGATGGCGATGCCTACACTGCCGTCCTAAGCCCACTTAACGTAACTGACAAAAATTACGAAAATGAGTTAGATGTGTTTTAGGGGTTACGGGAGTGTATTCTTACGATTTTTCAATTAATCAAAATTAATGTATCTTCAACCAAAAGTGACTTTTTTAAGCTATTAAAGCTAACGTATCTGCATGCGCTGAGAAATAGTATCACCAATATTTACTTCGGTCACTACCTTATCATAAAATATTGAAATGGCTGAATCTCTCCACATTGGAGACGAGGAGATTAAGAGGTGATTTAATTGAAGTATTCAAAATAATAAATAATCATTATTCATGTGATATGACCAACCTCATTATGTTCAATGAGAACCCTCATCTAAGAGGTCATACTCTTAGACTCTGAAAAGAAACATCAAATAAGATTGTCAGAGATTCATTCTTTTCAAATGTGGTTGAAGTTTGGAATAGTCATATGTATACATTAATAATGAATAATGAAGTGACGTAACTACTAAATTATTCTTTTTTTTTTTTTAATTTTTCCTTAGAATTATCAAAACACAATAGAAAATAACCTCATGCACTAAAAAAAAAGTTTAAATAAATCACTAATATATGAAGAAAAACACAAATTTAGAATAAAACTATCTAGGTTATGTCAGAGTGACAGAAACCAGACGATTTTGTCAAAAGTCAGCCGATCCTTGATGACACAACGGTTATAAATTACATTCAACAATTAAAAGTATTTAACTAATCATTCATATACATAAATATGCGGCCAACATTAGAGCTTCGTCTTCATCTGAGGAGTTAATGTCACAATTGTGAGTGAAATACAAACGTTTCGAAAGCGAGGTGACAGATGATATTTCGCTATTCGGCCGGTAGAGTGTCGAATGGTGCTGCAGTCGTGCCAGTGTGTGCGGTACAATTGACTACAATGACAATTTTCCTACATGGATTTCGCGCGAAATCCGCAGAGGTGTGCGAGCGCCTTGGCTCAATTTAATTTTATCGATTATTCTGCAGTGAGACACGCCCATGCAAAATCTGTCCGATACATTATCGGATGTTTTCGTTCTGAACATTAACATTCTTTCGATGATTTGACAAAGCGTCAACGTCCACGCGCACACTGGTCGAGGCTCATCGTCGATTCCTCGTGTGCCTTTTCGAACGTTAGCTATAAGGTTAATACGATCGTATGGCTATATTCGGCGAATGGTATCGGCTCTGCGTTTGAAATGATGATTTTATAGCGATGATTGCGGCCCACATACGGATGCGGCCTCGCCGTGGCTCATATCACATGCTTTATGGTGCAAATGTAACAATGTCGATACGATATTACGATTCCGGCGAGTTCGGCCAGCAAACGTACCACATATTAAGTGGCCGAGTCATTGAAACCGAAAGGAGCGAGTCGACCGTTCGTTCGATCGCGGAATATTTAATCGACGACGACAGTAAAATTGTTTACAGCCGTGTGTGTTAATAAATATTTGTATAGGTATTTCCATTCGTCAACGGTCTCGATCGCCGCATGTGGAATCGTTTTGGACGTCTAGGAAGTGCGATTTGATCAAATAGGTGTATTGTAATGTACCTATATACTATTCTATCTGTTGATGCTTCGGAATGCCAAAAACGATACGCGAACCTATGATGAGGTTGTTTTAAATTCGTGCACATTGGATGGTACGTATGTATGTACGTTGTATAATATTGCAGTCGGGTAATTGAACCTTAAATTGTACGGATTCAATTCAATATTGTGAAAAAATAATTTGCTATAATAATACATATGTACATAGTACATAGATTAAAATTAAATGTAGAAAAAACCACAGCAATGGTGATTAAATTATAATAAGATTAATTTTTAATATAAATAATAAGATTTTAGATTAAAAGTTGGTGAAAATAATATTAAACTAGTTAATAATTTCAAATATTCAAATATATAATTTATATTTTAAGTTACACGGTCAATTTTTAATAAAAAAAAACAGTAGGAATGTAATTGTCAGACCACATCTTATGTATGTATTGCGGTTCATTATTAAATATGTTATACAAGTCAACTAGAGATAGATAACAAATATTACAAAATGGAGGTATGAGATGTATTTTAAATGTCGATAGGTATGCTAGTATGTACATATAAAAAGATGATGATTGAATGTGAATGATACTTTGAGGATTTGTACGTTGGTGTTTATATTTAAGTTAGATAATAATATGTTACCATCATATTTTAGTATTTGGAATTAACTGTTCCAAAACTATTGATAAATATCTGGCAGTCTTAAAAAAACATCTCTGTATAGGTGCTTAGTAATTATGTAATTAGCTTTACTACTATATTATATAAATAAATAAATAAATAGAGACTCTTTACATTCGCAATCTATTTTAAGGCTAATAGAACATTGCGGTGTCGAATATTGCCCTAGCCTTATACAGAACAAGGCTGATTAGTCAAGCGCTTAATGTTCAGTATCTATTAATAGACTGTTAGTTAAATGATATAATATTATAATACGGCATAGCCTTGCATTAAAATTGACTAGCTCACCAATTTAAAATTAATACATCAACCTACTCAACTGCTTCTTAACATAACCTACACAGGTATGATAAGATGTAAATATTAAATGAAAGCAACGATTGCAAGTGAAATTACAATTTATATTCTATTGCGCAATATGGCAAGTCTTGTGTCTTTATGACTAAAAAAAAAAAAAATTATAAATTATAACAGCGCACGCAGCGCTTTGAATGAATTATAATGCAAACGATGAATATTCATTGTGCGCGAAGAGACATTTTTCTCGTGAAGTGACACCTTCTCAACACGGATTCGTATCATACGCTTAATGAATACGTGTCAACACCGTTTAAAGGTAACAAAAGCGACTCTCGACAACCGCACCCCGCATTATTCAAATTCGGCCGATTGTACCGAAGTGTGATTCAAACAATGATAAAGTCGGAAACAATTGTGAAAATAATTGTACGTTCGCCAAGAGCTTTGTGTACACACATTATTGTTCTCGATTTTCATTTTAGAAGACCGACGAAAGTGCATTCGTGGCACCGTTTAACGTCGTAACCCAATTCGACTGCTGTGTTTTTAAATCATCTGTCGTCGAGTCGATATCAACCGATCGGCTTGCGGGTGAAGATAATTTAAATAAATATATAAATGCTTTGAGCGTCTTTATCGTCGTCTATAAATACGGGAGCAGGAAGTCGTAATGTATACGAACTCTGTACATACAGATATTTTGACACGGAGCATTTGTCGTCTGAACTGTTTAGTATTCGATCGCTGCACTCGAAATGCAGTCGAGTGGTTCGGTCGAAAGATATTGTACGTGATCGTGTTCAGATATACTACAAACGCATGCGTGAAGGCTTCATATCTTCAGCGGCTTCCGGTCAGGTTCGAATCTTCGTGCTTTTGTTCTTAAATGGTCACGGGTGAGTGCACGAGCGACATTTAACGAGTCGTGACCGACGGACGCTTCAATCGAAATAAAATCGTATTCAAATGATTTCCTAATCGGAAAATATTGAACATATTAAATAAAACGTATACTAAAATATTGAACGGATTCAAAAGCTTAATTTCAGCGTATGACATAATGCATGTCAACTGTAACATAACGATCTGTCGTAAAGGTACCTGCATCCACTTACGTTATTACGTTTTACTTACGTTGTCGGTAACCCCTGAACTTCTTTACATATGTACATCACACATAGATTCATAACTCTTTCACGCGTTTATTTCAGGTCGCTATCAATATTATGAAAGACAAAACTGTGTCAGAATAACCTGATCACGAGAAAATTCAACCATTTTTCCCAAATCTGAATAATATATTGTTATTTATGTTGGCTAAAGAAATTAAATAATAAGATCAGCATAATATATGAGGCACTACAACAATAATACAATGTTTGACGATGTCATATATGTATACTTGTGTGATACTTATCGCTCTCAAAGCTCTCGAGCTTATAAAAATCAGCCCCTAATTTCAGCAATTTCAACTACCCTTGCTGTACATATTCACAAGTGCATATGTACAAGATGTATTTTGAAATTTTTCATTTTGATTTTCCAATTTATTGCATTATCGGCTCTATAAGAAGAATCAACCAACTCTATCTTCGTAATTTTATAACTTTCTTTTCATTAATAATATATTGTTAATAAGATTTTAAATTGCAAGTTTAAAGAAATATTGTTTAATGGAATAAAAATATTAAAACTTAATGAATTTGGATTTTGAAGATTACTAGTTTAGTTTAACTTAAAGGTTGTACAATGTGCAAAGGTTGTGATTTGTATCACGACGTTGTGACCATCATCATTATTTTTAGCCGTCCACTCGGTCTACCTTACTTTCTTTCACATCCTCTCGGATACCATTCCAGAATTTCTTGCGCCCATCTGCCATTCATTATTCTAGCTATGTGTCCACTCCAACTTTTTTACACATTCCGCTATATCCGCCACTTTGGTCATGCTTCTTACCCATGTATTCCTCTTACGATATCTTCTCGTTATACCAAGCATACATATTTCCATGCTTTTATGTGTGCACTGGATCTTGTGGGTAACATTCTTGAATTCAGCATCCACGTTTTACATTCATACGTCATAACTGACAGTACGCATTGCTCGTATGCCTTATTTTTTAAACATGGCGGAATGTTAGATTTTATAACAATGATCATTCTTCCTATTAAATTCCATAAAAGATATGCATTGAGATTGGATGTTCACTCTTCGAAAACTACTATTTAAGTGTTTTTCGGATCGTCAAATAAAATCAGGCTTTTGCATGAAAACTATGGACGAAATGGACATATTACATATTTGAATAAGGCAATATACTATTTGGACACACAATACTTTTTAAACATGAAGGTTTGATGCAGATGGACGTTTTGTGTATGATAACTAAATTTTGGTAAATACTGGACATACAATATCTGTGCACTAACCCATCGATATATGGCTCATACAATTTTCTCAACATGTAATTAAAAGAGTTAAATTTTACAACACACACAATTCGTTATTCACGAATAACGAATCACAATATTCACACGAACGCTTTCATTGATTTTTTAGCGAAATCGTCGAAAAAGGGCTTCCATTGTGTTCTTTTATTGTAAATCGCACGTAAAAAGCTACATCGTATATGTATGTATGTTTATAGCAATACACAATGTTCAACGAGCAATTTTCACTTTCTTCTGATGCGATTGATACCGAGGTACACGATAAAACAATACTTTATCTATCTACCAATATACTACGTACATACATACATCCATACATAAATGGATAAAGTAAACGTTCTTATGTACGTATACTATATATCGATGGGTTAGTGCACAGATATTGTATGTCCAGTTTTGTTTTAAAATATTGTAAGTGACATACATCTCATTTGCATGAAAAATATGGAATGAAATGGACATATTATATATTTGAATAAGGCAATATACTATTTGGACACACGATACTTTTTAAACATGAAGGTTTGATGCAGATGGACGTTTTGTGTATGATAACTAAATTTTGGTAAAAACTGGACATACAATATCTGTGCACTAACCCATCGATATGTGGCCCATACAATTTTCTCAACATGTAATTAAAAGAGTTAAATTTTATTCAAGTTGGAATATATATGTATTTTTAAATTGTCGAATAAACTTCCAAATTTTCGTGCAAAACAATTGAAAATATCTTGTATTTTGAGTGTTAATCACAGTGTGGGGGGGAAAAAAAGCTCGTTCAGTGAGATGAACGCGCGGGCAAGAGCGAAACCCGCGAGCTTCGATTGAGGATTCTGAGTCCGCGCGCAGGAAGTGGCACGTCGCACTTGCGCAGGAAGCGACCACGACGGGCACAGTTTCGAATCCAAATGTTTGGGCGGGAGCGATCAATCTTCCCGGCTTCCTGGCCAGCCATCATCAACCAGTTCGACCACGTCGTCGACGACGACCACCACCATCATCATCATCATCATCATCGAACGGCGAAAGCTCGAGCCGGCGCTCTCGGGGCCGGACCACATCGTCGACACGTGTCCCGATTACAAACGCGAGACCATCGCAAACGGTTTGAAGTCATCATCGAAATTAACTCTATCCTATTAGGCAGTCATCGACACGTGAAATATTAAGCGTGCAATTACATTCCTAGCTGCTAGTATATTCAACGCAGACTGACCACGCTACGCCATAGACCACGAGCTTCCAACCTATGGGTCGCGACCCCAAATAGGGTCGCGAAGGACTTTCTGCGGGGTCGCCAACTGAAACAGTAAACTTAAAAAATATTGACTACTAGCTGACCCGGCATGCGTTGCAATGCCCGATCCCGTTGCCGTTCCCGTTTCCGTTTTTCCCCAATTTTTTTTCACAGGAACCATCCCCGGCACGATCACAAAAATTCCTGAAAGTTTCATTGTGATCGGTTGAGTGGTTTAGGAGCCTTTAAGAGACAAACAAACAGACAGTCATTGATTTTTATATATGTATGTATATATAGATAATTCAATTAAGTCAGTTATGACGTATGGATGTGAAACGTGGATGTTACGTAAGATCCAGTGCACACAGAGAAGCATGGAAAAATGTATGCTCGGTATAACAAAAAGAGATCGTAAGAGGAAAACATACATGGGTAAGAAGTATGACCAGAGTGGCAGATATAGCGTAACGTGTGAAAAAGTTGGATTGGACACATAACGAGAAGAGTGGATGGCAGATGGACGCGAGAAATACTGGAATGGTATCCGAGAGGATGTGAAAGACCGAGTGGGAGATGGGCTGATGAATTGAAAAGAATGTGTGCGAGTCAAGTGGATGGAGGTTGCTCAAGACAGACAGGAATGAAAGAGGATTGGAGACGCCTTCATCCAGTAATGGATGGTGAACGGCTGAAAATGATGATGATGAAGTCATATTTTTCTGCTTGTGTGTGACTTTCTGTGTGTCTGTTTATTTCTTATACCTACATTTTCAAACTGTTTGAGTAGCCAGGACCAAACTTTGCAGAAATACTCTCTATAGTTCTGCAGGGTTCATAAGCTATTTAATCGTCACATAAATGATGAATGCAATTTTTATTTTTAATCGGTGTCTTGATTTTTGAATAATATTTTTTGCCTTTTTCAAATACATCGGGGTCACGGGTCACTTCACTTTTATAAAAAAAGGGTCGCCACTCGAAAAAGGTTGGGAGCCTGTGCAATAGACACTAATACTATCCACACTAAAATTTGGCTACATACTACCGCACCCCCCCCCCCCCAAAATATACCCTCTTATTCTATTAAATATAAGCCACCAAGAGGATCATTAAATTAATAGACTAGGGAGGGTGGATAAGGAAACCAGGGGCGTGGTGTGAAATATAACCACATAACGAGAATTGGACACACAACGAGAAGAATGGATGGCAGATGGACGTGAGAAATACTGGAATGGTATCCGAGAGGATGTGAAAGAAAGCCAGGTAGACCGAGTGGGAGATGGGTTGATGAATTGAAAAGAATGTGTGCGAGTCAAGTGGATGCAGATTGCTCAAGACAGTCAGGAATGTAAGAGGATTGGAGAGGCTTTCATCCAGCAGTGGATGGTGAACGACTGAAAATGATGATAAAATGAAGTGTGGCATATAATACATTGGTCAGACTTGCCACGCGACAGGGCCACACTAGGGCAATATTATTCACACATAAATATCAAAATTTAAATCCAACATTCTGCTATGGTTAAAAAATATGGCATACAACCAATGCGAACGGCCAGTTATGACGTATGAATGTGAAACGTGGATGCTAAATTTAAGAATGTTACGCAGGATCCAGAAACACGTAGGTATGCTTGGTATAACAAGAAGAGATCGCAAGAGGAATACATGGGTAAGAAGCATAACCGAGACATATACATACAAGTGAATACGTAGCGAAAATAATGGATGGCAGATGTACCCGAGAAATACTGGAATGGTATCCTGGAGTGGACGATGTGCTGATGAATTGAGATGAATATGTGCGAGTCAACTGGATGCGGATTGCTCAAGACAGACATGAATGGAAGAGGATTGGAGAGGCCTTCATCCAGCAGTGGATGGTGAACGTCTGAAAATGATGATAATGATACCGCTTCATCAATTAAATAGGCATTTTATACAATATATATGTATGTATCACGACTTTATAAAATTTGTTGCAATTGCAATACTATTGGCACTTATTGCATTCGTAAACAATGCAGTAACTAAACATATATTCATTTTCAATATTTTCAAACAAAATCATAGAAGGAAGTAATAAGGTAATGGGGGAAGAGTCAGACCAATAAAAGAATACTCGGACAAGATAATAGTACGCTCTGATTCTGCAAACTATGAGGTCATGTAAATAAAGGTTACTGACTGAAATATTTGGAAAAATATTTACAGACCTATGTAGATCTAATTCTTAATTAGAGTAGAAAACGAATAAGAATGCTTCTGAGAATTGTCCTCACTTGCAAATGTAACATTTAAGTTCACACAATCTCCGATAGGACTATACTTCAAGTAAATATTGATGAAACGTTGTATTTTTTACACTTTTTCTGCATTTCATACATTGTCAGTAACATAGTCATTTTTGATTCAAAGTTAAATTTCCATTCCCAAATTCTTAATGTAGTTAAATTAACATTAAATCTTCTAGCCTTTTTAATAAGGAACTCTGGGTTATTACGCAATGTTGACGTAATTAAGATTCTTTATTATTCCATAGTTTTATCTAAACTTCAATATAATTCGTTAATTTGGTTTCCTCATGAACAGTCGTACATTGATATGTTGGAAAGGGTAGATAAAAAATTTGCCCGTTACATATATGTATAAAAGGATGTACGGCTACTACCCTTTTCTCTTCCCAACAAAATTCGTTAGGGGTATGACTGGCATGAGGTCTTTGGAGTGGAGGAGGAAAGTATCCCTGTTGAAACATATGTTCATGATTATAAATGGACATATGTTCAATGGGGAAATACTAGAGCGTCTCCAACTTTACACTCCGGATTTTTATTGTCGTGCACGGGGTCACGAGCTATTTGTGGTGCCGGGGTACAGAACAATGCTTATGGGGTCCAGCCCGGTGATTACTGCTCTTAAATTATTTAATTCATTGTCGACTGATGTTGACATTTTAAACATCAGCCTGGCGCAGTTTGTAATCAAACTAAAAATTTGTAAATTCTAGTATTATTTTGTTATTATTTCTTTTTTTTTTTTTTGTTTTCTTTGTTTTTTTATTATATTATATTATAACTTCTATGTATCTTTTGATGTTCTTATTCTTTTTTTGTTTTTATATATGTACATATGTAGGTATATTATTAGGTTTTGTTCTCAGAGTGAGCAAACCTTTCCAATCTGCCATGGTACTTAAAATTCTGTATGAAACACTAGTACGGACTGTTTTAGAGTTTTCTTCAATTATATGGAGTCCTTGTGATAAAGCCCATATATCTAAACTAAAGGTTCCTTAGGTATCTCTATATGACAACATATGGACGGTATCCTTGGATGTACCCGAGTGGCTTCCTTCTGGGTGCCCTGGGATTTTACTCTTTGGAATCAAGAAGAAAGGTCTACCTGGGTAAACACTTCTACAAGCTGATAGTTGGTTTGATACATAATCCTCAGGTTCTTATGGAGCTTGAATTGTGGGTACCGAGTCAGCTTAGATGTTCCAGGCAACATCTTCTGCTTTATCCATCGGCGGCACGTACCAATATAATGCTAAATTCTCCGGTTGCTAAAGCTATTGCTTTACTCAACTTGGTGGCTGACTCTATCGGTATATTTTCTTGCTGGTAGAGACTTTGCTTAGATTATAAGATTTTAACATAGATACACGTTATGCATAACATGTTATGTTTTTTCTTTATAATTTTTATTTTTATTTTTTCACAAATTTTATCAAACTTTTTTTTTATTATTATTATTTTTTTTTTTTTTATATATTTTTTGTATAATTATATTATGTGCTATGTTTATATTATATGCACATACATCTATCTAATATTTATAAGTTTTTATTGTGGTTTTATGATACTATATATGTACATATATGTATGTATTGTTTTCCCTGCATGGCGATCTGGATTTATATCTGTAATGTCTTGCAGGACGTTTTTGTAAATAAATAAATATAAATCAATCAACATCGTATTAGTGCGATATATAGAGCTTCAGAGCTTCCAGGAAACGATTTCTCACTACACAGTTGTTTTATTTAGCACCATTTTTAGTGGCAAATTTACTTGTAGTTGCAGGACGAGCGGTACGGTACTCCTTACGGGCGTCGCCGCCAGTCAAAAGGTCAACCGGGGGAAATCGGAAGTAAAAGTTAAAGCATGGTGGATGGACGTCGGTCGTTGCGGTCAATTATTCCAATGAGGTAGAGACTATGGATGAGGTAAGAAGAAGAAGTAGAAGGTATCGAGGATGGTACCAGGCCCGTCCGCGCGCAAACCACCAATTATCCGCCCACACGGGGCGCACTCACTTAGCGCGCCCAGTGATAAAACCACGGGCTACGATTTACACGCTCATAATTTTAATCTACTACGAGCGTGGGAATAGTCAACTTTTTTTTTCATGAAAACCACAGACAGACACACGCCCGACGTTCGTATCGACAATTAAACGCGACCCCGTCATCGAATCGGAATTTATATGCGGTGCGGTTTGGGTGTTACGTTTTCACTATGCATCATATAGTACGACCGAACGCACGCCGTTGGTTATCTACGTATTTTTAGCTACGGTGATATGGCTCAACGGTGAACCACGTGAACGAAAGCTCCAAGTTGGAGTCCACGTACGGTCGCAATATTTTGTCGCTGTCGGTTTTATCTGGCAGTGGTCGGGAGCCTTTTTCGAGCTAAGAGGCAAATTAGGGGATTATAGGTACACATATTCAAAATGAAATTAAATGTTACTCATGTATGTATAATACAATTGTCTTGCCACACCTGGTTTATTGCGCCACTGTACTTAATATGTTCAATGGCCAAGATTTAGATAAAATGCAAAGGTTACAAAATAGAGCTATGAGAGGTATTTTGAATGTTGGTAGGCTAAAAAGTATTAGAAGTATGTTAGATGAATTGGGATGGGTGAGTGTTAGAAATTGTTTAAAGTTAAGCACATTGTCTTTTGTTTATAAGTTATTGCCAAATTATTTTAAGAATTATATCATTAGAAATAGTTATTCTACTAGAAATAAAAACCAATTAGTTGTAGGTAGAGTAAGGTAAACAAAGACAGCTGGTGGTGTTTTTCACAGGGGTGTATTAATGTACCCATAATGCCCTCCCGGAGTGCGTCAAGTCTTCTAAGACAATAGATCCATTCTTGAAAAGTGTGAGGAGACATCTCCGTGAGAGATAGTAGTTATGTAGTAAGTGTAGTGTATAATGTGTAATTGATTTATGTAGTTGTTATAAATATGTAATAGATGTAAGTTAAATTAGCTAATAAGCTATTATTATATAAAATAAATAAATAAAATGGATAGCAGTAGGAAATAAGCTATATTCGTGATTTAATGTTCGACAGTTTATCACTAAAAAGTATTATTAAAAAAGAAATAATCATTCTAAATGGGTGATTTATTTTGGCCCACCTTCAATCGCACGTATGCACGTTTGAACGAATCTATAATGATAAAACGTTAATATGGTATAAAATTCACAATTAAGCATTTGAGAAGCTATGTACATATATTGATTAACTAACTACCATACAAAACCAGTGTAAGACAATTTAAAACAGTGGTCGGGAACCTTTTTCGAGCTAAGAGGCAAATTAGGGAAAACCTTGCAAAAATGTTAAGTTTGTGAGCCGCAACATACATATGATCTTCAGATTATATATTCAAAATGAAATTAAATGTTACTTATTTATGAAATGGATAGCAGTAAGAAATAAGCTGTATTCGTGATATGTTCTTAATGTTCGACAGTTTATTACTAAAAATTATTGTTGAAAAACGATTTAATGCTCTTTATAGCCACGAAGTTATGTATGCAGATGTATATGTATATACATATGTAGAAAACAGATTCATTTATGATTTTGTGTAAATTGCGTGTCAACGTTTTGTGCGAAAACGGTCCTGCAGAGAATTTGCATCATATTCAACCTACATATAGTCTGATTTATTTTTAAGAAAATAATACTTATGCAGTTTGAGTTTGATTATTCGTTTCTTATAACCGTGTATGTATGTCAAAAAGGGACATTCAAGTGGCATCGTCGAGCAATTTGTTCCTTTATTCGTGGTTAGAAGAAACAAGTACTCAAACTCAAACTGCATACTTTATTGTTAAAATAAAAACCGACTATAAATTAACGTTACTTATCACTCTTCCTCCCAATGAATTAATTGTGCACTCCTTTACTTTGACTTTAGAAAACAAAAGGAAATCATTCGAAAGTACATTTTATATGACACTTCACTGTGATAAATCGTGCAATGATGGTATCGACCACATCACCAATTTCATTAGGTACATAGGTATCTTGTAGTATGCCAAATCTTTCTTCATTCATTTATTCAAATTGTTTTGCCTCATAAAACTGTCATACACTCGTCTGTTTTCTAATTAATCTGAGCAGGTGTAACATTTATCGTTCAAATTTCAATTAATCAAACTCGCAACGACCGTTGCTGCGTCTTACGACGCATTCTACACAAATTCAACGCGAAAGAATACACGCATCCGCCACGTTGTTTTGTTGCCAGTTGAATTTCACGACCACCGTGTGTAAAATTCGGCAGACATTATTTAACAATCAATTATAAGGCAGGCGAGATATATGACATCGCTCAATTAGCAGCCAGATTGATGCCGAATATCTCCCGCTTGGTCAAGCACGGCTGCCATCAATCACCGACTCGGATGGGTAACAATCGGCCAATACTTTAACGTTATTTATGATCGAGCCGAGTGAGGGCAGCTTGATCTTTGACTATCTGAACTTGTTTTGTAAGTCTTATTACGACGATGATTATTTTACTTTTGATTCCGATGTTACAGTTTATCACGATCGTACATACATACGTCGTGATAATTTAGCATTTCAAGATCGCAGTTGCCCGTTCGAGACGATGATGCTTGCGCGCGTGTGTTTTATTATCGATTTGCGTTATTAATTACGCCATTATTTTTTGGCTAATGCTCACGAGCTGGTGTGTATGCGTTGCCTCATGACTATCGCGTCTGTGGATGATCCGATATTTGGCTTTCGATTTGACCTTTTATTTGAGCAAACACATTCCCATAGTGGTAATTTATATATAGTGTAAGACTAAGGGAACATCCTCCGTGCCGTAGGCTCCTATGATGAATGATCTTCGGTTAATACGTTTTTTATTCAATTTTTTTTTTGTTGTGTACGTACCTATGTATGTTGGTCTTAAGCGGATGCAATTGGTAATTGCAATGCGCCGTTTATAGTATATAAAACGAATTAGAAATGTGATCGTATTGAGTTGAACGTAAATTAGACAGGAAAAATGTAACATTTGCGTGTGGGTATAGATTATATTCTATTTTAATGTACGTGAGAAGTTTTTTTTATTTATTAATTTTAACGATGTGTGGTTTTGCAGGCCATAAAATCGACCGCCTTCCTGAAAAAAAAAATACATAAAAAATAACAAGATGTAGAACAATAGTTATGCGATATGATCGTCGATGATCCGGAGCCAAATATCGTATTTGTATAACACTTAGGGTGACTAACTGTTGCAGTTTTTTTTTTTTGTGAATTAAGAATGTGAATACATAGAATATCGAAATGCTGATAATCGATATTTGAGTCGCCTAGTTCCAAATCCCGATAAGTCCATAAAACTCACTTGTTCGCAAACGCGGTTTTTCTGCCACAGACTTATTTGCTTGATGGCGTTTAAACTCATTTAAACTTAATTTTGTTGATATTAAACAAAATATTGAGATCAGAAACATGGACTTATCGTTGTTTATTTCTAAATATGGCTTTTATCAGCTTTTATCATAGTGCAATTGTCGGTTTTTGGAACTAACACTGATTTTCAATATTTTTTTACGGCGCACTTGGCGGTATTTGGAATAATTCAAGTATAAGGCATCGTTTGAAAACATTCTTAGAAACAGAAAATATTTTATCCTCGTTTTTTATATATTGTGGACTTATCGGGATTTGGAACTAGGCGACTCATTTCACCTTTGTGTTTTATAATGAATCTAGAAATAGTACCTACTGTATTTGTTTTAGATTAGTTGAACTTATGATATTTTCAAATGGAAATAAACAGGACAATTTATTTCGAAACACACATAATTTCAAATCTGTGTTTGTTTGTCTGTGACACTTTTTCAAACTATTTAAGTCTCTTCCTGGTTAAAAGATTTACCATGTCACAGAGTGTGGCCAATGCAGATTCCCTTTCTTGCTTCTTCCACAAATCTTATTATAAAATAGAAATATGTAGTACCTACAGCAACCTTATGTAAGATGATTTTCTTTTTCACATTACGAGCTATTGCTTTTGAAAGCGATATCTTCATTTTCAACCATTCTGAAATGAAAGCCTCTCCAATCCTCTTCCATTCCCGTCTGTCTTGAGCAATGTGAATCCACTTGACCTGCACACATTCTCCTCAATTCATCAGCCCATCGTCCACTCGGTCTACCTTACTTTCTTTCAAATTCTCTCCATCTACCATCCATTCTTCTCGCTATGTGTCCAACCCATCGCCACTTCAACTTTTTCACACGTTACGCAAAATCTGCCACTTTGGTACCCATGTATTCTTCTTACGATCTCTTCTTGTTATACCAAGCATATGTACATCTTTTCATGCTTCTCTGTATGCACTGGATTCAAATGCGTAACATCCATGTTTCACATCCATACGTCATAACTGGCAGTACGCCTTGGTCATATGCATTCATGGATTTTAAAATTATGTTCATTCTTCGCATTAAATTCCATAAAAGATATGCATTGAAATTGGAGTGTTTAAATATGTACATTAATTTTTACAATAATTTTTTTACCAAAGCTGATATGAATTTTTTTTAAATAAAAACAGTTTATTTTGTAAATGAATACAAATCATTATTGGTATATATAAAAATCTAAATTTTCATCCTGAACGTAAGGTGTCAGCACTGTGCGGAGTCAGTCCAGCCACCAGTGTGGCGCTGCGTCCCTATCAGCGTCGATCTGCTAAGGTTTATTGAATTAAACACGAGTTCTCATAGCGAGCACTAAAAAAAAAATATGTTCAAATATAATAAATTAATTCTGGGGTTATCCGCGGATCTGGGGCCGCCTAAGTATGACTCGCTACATACGTTGGGAAGGGCTGGTCAGATCTGCCCCGTGACAGGGCCGCACTAGGGCAATACTATTCACACATAAATATCAAAATTTAAATCCAACATTCCGCTATGGTTAAAAAATATGGCATACCACCAATGCGTACTGCCAGTTATGACGTATGGATGTGAAACTTAGATGCTAAATTCAAGAATGCCACGTAAGATCCAATGCACACAGAGACGCATGGAAAGATACATATATGCTCGGTGTAACAAGAAGAGACTGTAACAGGAATACATGGGGTAAGAAGTATGACCAAAGTGACGGATATAGCGGAACGTGTGAAAAACGTGGCTGGGACACATAACAAAAAGAATGGATAGCAGATGGACGCGTGAAATACTGGAATGGTATCCGAGAGGATGTGAAAGAAAGCATGGTATACCGAGTGAACGATGGGCTGATGAATTGAGAAGAATGTGTGGAGTCAAGTGAATGCAGATTGCTCAAGACAGACAGGAATGGAAGAGGATTGGAGAGGCCCTCATCCAGCAGTGGATGGTAAACGACTAAAAGTGATGATGATGATGAATAAATAATTTCATTATGAAATGAAACTTTAGATGCTTATTGGGCAAAGTTCTAAGTTAACGAAATTTTAATTACATACATACATACATGTAATTTGTGTCAGCCTTAATATCATAATGAAACTTCTTGAACATTTCAGTATAATGATAATTTACAATTCTAATTCGAGAAATACTGGAATGGTAAACAAGAGGATGTGAAAGAAAGCATGGTAGACCGAGTGGACGATGGGCTGATGAATTGAGAAGAATGTGTGGAGTTGAATGGATGCTCAAAATCAAGAATGGACTATTGTAAGATCCAATCATCCAGAGTGGATTGAAAGACTAAATGTAATGATGATGATGAATAAAGAATTTCATTATGAAATGAAAATAGATGCTTATTGGGCAAAGTTCTAATGACCAAATGGCGGATACATACGTACATGTAATTTGTGTCAGCCTTAAAATAATGGAAACTTGGGAACATTTCAAAAATGATAATTTACAATTCTAATGGACGCGTGAAATACTGGAATGGTATCCAAGAGGATGTGAAAGAAAGCAAGGTATACCGAGTGAACGATGGGCTGATGAATTGAGAAGAATGTGTGGAGTCAAGTGAATGCAGATTGCTCAAGACAGACAGGAATGGAAGAGGATTGGAGAGGCCCTCATCCAGCAGTGGATGGTAAACGACTAAAAGTGATGATGATGATGAATAAATAATTTCATTATGAAATGAAACTTCAGATGCTTATTGGGCAAACTTCCAAGTTAACGAAATTTTAATTACATACATACATACATGTAATTTGTGTCAGCCTTAATATCATAATGAAACTTCTTGAACATTTCAGTATAATGATAATTTACAATTCTAATTCGAGAAATACTGGTATGGTAACCGAGAGGATGTGAAAGAAAGCAAGGTAGACCGAGTGGACGATGGGCTGATGCATTGAGAAGAATGTGTGGAGTCAAGTGGATGCTAAAATCAAGAATACTACGTAAGATCCAATGCACACAGAGACGCATGGAAAGATGTATGCTTGGTGTAACAAGAAGAGATCGTAAGAGGAATACATGGGTAAGAAGTATGACCAAAGTGGCGGATATAGCGGAACGTGTGAAAAAGTTTAAGTGGCAATGGGTTGGACACATAGAGAAAATAATGGATGGCATCTGAGAGGATGTGAAAGAAAGCAAAGTAGACCGATTTAAGTGAATGCAGATTGCTCAAGACAGACTGGAATGGAAAACGATTGGAGAGACCTTCATACAGCAGTGGATGGTGAACGGCTGAAAATGATGATGATGATGATGAAATATATATAAAAAAAAAAAAAACCCTGTACATTCTTACACCTGTAAACATTTTTCGATTTGATTTACGACGTTGGCTACCGTTTTTGCGTTGCGTTCGAATCGTTCAAACATTGAAATCACGTAATCGACATGCAAATTCGTCCGCTGCCGATCTTGTTATTCCCCGTTCATTATTTATTTGTTTTTTTTTTTTGCTTTCGGCGGTTTTCTTCTATGAATTTAAATCAAAGTTTTTAAATTCACAACGTTTGACGACATTCTTTGCGCATGTGCCACACTATTCAACGTCGAATCGCACCTAATGGACACTTCAATTATGTCTCTTTGTTTTTTTTTTTTCCGCGTCTATGTAGATTTTATGACGTATTAATTTGATTTGCATCGATTTGATTGCGTTCAATTGTACACAGTTTTTTTCCTATCTAAGCTCAAACGCCAAGGTTGGATTAAAGTAAATGATAAAAAAAAATTTCACAGGGACGCACGAATTTTTAAATACAATATTCAAAATTATTTTCAAACGAAACCGATTTTCATATGCGTCGAGATTATTAATTGCATACATTACGTGTACTTTCAAATGGTATTTTTGTATAGTTACACGTAGAGGCTTAATTATCAATAATGACACACACAGTAGGTATACATATGTACATATGTACCTACATACATACATACATAAGTACATTCTACAAACAAGCTCGATTGTTACAATAAAAATACACTTAGTTGTACATATAGGATTTTTACTTTATCCAATCGTATCAGGTGTCATCCCCTGATAACGTTTTCATGATTTTTGGAAAATATCATATATGTCTGTGTGTCTGTGCGTTAGGCGGATGTGTGAAAAATTGCCATATCAAAAAAATTGTTTATCTATTTTAATATTAATCAATACTGTCGCTAAGAAACATATGTAATAAGTGATGCTAAAGCCACTTCATATAATAAATATGTAAGTTTATGTAATTATTACTCCAAATATTTTTTATGGGGAGACTTCAACGAAAGGTGAAACACGCAACCCAAATTTACACGCTTGCGCCTACCGTGTCAACATAACCGGTGACACTGTCAACGGGTACTCGCTAGTATTGATGTAATGTTACAGGCAAAGTGTAAAATTCCACATTGTGCATATGTATGTACAATGCCCAAAAATGGCGACGCAAACTGAAAAATATACTACGCTTCATAAATTGAATTAAATTTTGCTCGTGTGAAAACAAAAGTTTGAGAGAGACTGCACTAAAAGAACTGGCTCAATTGTTCTGCAAAATAATCTGATCATTTACTACATATATACTTTGCCTGTAGCATATACATACATACATACATATAAGACAAATCGCGTCCTCGGAGCACAAAGCGACATGTCTATGATTTTGCGAAAATGAGTTATGTATGAATGCAACGTTGTTCCATTTTAATTATTCTATCAGAGCGGTAAAGTGGCACATCCGAATGACGTCACAATTTTTTTTGGCATCATAAAGTACTAAAGTACTAATAAGTCTTGACTTTTGTTTACAATTTGAAAAATTGGTGTAAATTAAACAACAATAAAGTAGCATCCAAAAATCTAGAGTAAAAATTTGTACAAATATCAGTTATTTTTCATATAAAGTTTCCCTGATTTACGATGACCAGTTTAAACTTTACTATTATGGAAATTTCACCTTTGTGCTCTTGGGACGCGATATATTCTCTCACATCACGTCAAACTGCCTAGTGTCTGTGTGTACGCGGCGGCGTCTTCTCGCTGCGCTCGAATATAACCGTGGTATGCTTGTGTATAAAGGTATGCAAAGAATTTCGGCCAACGTTTTCAAAGCTGTTTATCGGTAGTCATGTTGTTCATTTCAATTCGCTTTTGTGTTATACCGAAATTATAATTATAACAGATACTGCGCGTTTTGCACGTTAACCAAGTCCGTCTCTGACACACAGTGTATCGGTGTTATGTAAATCCAATTACAGTTTATCAGATGCACAACATTTAGTCATGTGTAAACACTGAACTAACGATATTGGGGTCGTGTCCGTCTTATTTACAGCGGCACACACAATATTCACTAATAACGACGCTTCGCACCTTTCATACAGCGAATTGAATATAAAAAAAAATTTGATAATAATTAGAGAACGGGCACGTACGTACAAATAAATATGTGTACATATGTGTAATGCAAAACGAATAAATGTCTCGCTGTCAAAGCAGCACCTCGATATCGACGCGACCTCTTCGGGTGCTAATTTTTTACACTTGCGAATAAAAATTCGAATTGATTTTTTTGCACAACGATTGCCCAACGTGTGCGCATTAATTACGTGCGATCGATAAAATGTTTACATTCGTAGGCTGTAACGAAACGTCGAGTTTTCCAAATACGTACGTACAGTACACGGTCGCGGGGCGTTGCTCGGAGCAAGAGATAACTGTAACATATAATTAGGTTGTGTTTATTTAGTGGGGCCTAATGCAGGCGGACAAATACCAAATAAACGACTCTGTTATAAATGCATTTAGTCCGAGGGCAGGTCCGTTCCGACCCATATTAATTAGATACCGATGACCCACAATGCCCACGGACGGTATCGGCCAATATAATTAATGCGTTGCGATAAATCCGGAAACTTTATGAGCGCACCGCAATAACGCACCACGGTATAGGTATCGTATCTCATTGCATATGTACTCTTATACAATATTTTGTATTGAAAGTTTGTGATAATAATCCATAGAAACGTTTCGATAAAGTGTCTCGACGTATGCAGAGTGGCACTGATTGCATTCGAATTTAAACTGATAGCTTTTGAAATGCTAAATAAAACGAAAAAAAAACAGTGCAATTTGTTATTTAAGCTGAATAATAATGCTAATTTAAATATAAATATACATGATAGAAGATTCGAAATATTTAGGAGTAATACTTGTTATAAGTTAAATTTAAATCGAACAAAATTGTCAGAGACTCATATTTTTTTCAAATAGAATGGTCGAAGTTTGGAACCGTCTACCAAATCATCTATGTAGTTACTTCCGAAAATACAAATCTATTTAAAAATCATCTCGATAAGTGTTTGAACACAAATGGATTTTTGTAATCCTTCAAATATTGAAATAATTAAGAATTGTATAAATGTATAAATTGTGTCAGACCCCTGGGCTCCATTTTTATATATTTTAAATAAATAAATAAAAGTTAGATTTTGAATTACATACATACTGAGATGATTATTAAAAAAAGTAGCGAAGAAAGTTGGATTATTGTGTAGATTAAGAAATATACTATCTAGAAATACCAAAGTATTCATTTATAATGCAATTGTTCATCCTCATTTTATATATTGTGGTTCATTTTTAAATTTTGTAAATAGGGTAATTAAAGATAGGTTGCAAAAACAACAAAATAGAGCTATGCGGAGTGTTTTAAATGTCAATATATTAACTAGCATAAGATACATGTTGAATGAATGTAAATTATACCTTAAAAGTGTGCATGTTTGTATGTATTTTTTTAAAATAAGATAAGAATTTATTACCAAAATATTTAATAAGAGGGTATAATATTGTACATAATCATAATACTAGGGGTAATAATTTATTTAAAATTAAGTAGATCCAGAAGAAGTATCTTGTACAGGGGTGTAGTTGAATATAATGGCCTGCCAGAAGTTCTCAGAAATATAAATAAAATTGATAGATTCCTGGCAGCTTTAAAACAACACTCCTGTACAAGTGCTAGTAGATAATAAGTTTATTTTGTAATTTTAGCTTCATGTTTGTTTGTAATTAGTTTTTTAAGCTGTCTTAAATAAATAAATAAATGAACATTTTTAAATTCTGTAGTACATATGTACATACATACATACATATGTACGTAGTTATATAAAATTATGCTAAAGAGTTGATTTTTTAAGCTCATTTTATTATTTAGAGTCCTAGTGTGTAGTTCATAGTTTGTTTATGAATTATACACATTTTATTAAATTATTAAACAATTGATCAATGATTAGGTCGTGCCATAGTTTTTAAGCAATATTAACGATGCAATTTATTATTATGAGTATTTTGATAACTTGAATGATGCGTTTAAATCTTCAAGTATCGTGTGATGTTTCAAAGAATATTTCCCAAAGTTAAGAATGTCTAAAAAAGTCTCACAATTTCTCGTCTCGACTGTAGAGTGTGACCGTTAAGCTCGATAGTTCCCAATCATTAATTTCGAAAACTAATAAGCGGATTTGTTTGTTCGAGTGTTATTATAGATATATGTATGTGATATACGACACGAGTAAATATGTCGATTTGTCGATATTAATCACGTGTAATTGTTGGTTCTTTTGTTGGCGACTCGAGCTACGCCGTACGATATCTCAATAATATTATAATACAAATAAAGCAAACGAAGGGGGAACAAAAAAATATAAAAAATCAACAAATATTTTTCAAATTTTATTAGTGGATAACCTTTAAACTCCGGCGCGGAGACCTCCGGTGCGCTTTTGCATTTCACAATAAATTAGCTCATACATCACCGCGGCGATACTAATCAACTAACCCACCTGTTGGGTTTATAACAGTTCTCTTTTGAGACGCGAGGATTATTATTAATGAAATATTTGCTCGAGAGCGATATGGTTAAAAATCTGTAGGCATCTGTCGTGAAAATAATTGACGTAGTGAACACGGTTGATTTAATTTCGCAGTGGTAATATTTAATAGCGCTTAAAATAATTAATAATTCATACGATAGCTTTGCGTCAATAGTAACACTCGGGTTTAATATGAAGAATATTTAAATGTGACATTTTATTAAAATTAAACGAATGCTTGGAATACAAAATTTTTATTACCCTAGTCATTGCTTGCAAAATTGTTTTTAGATATTTTTATGTACATTTTGAAGCCGTTTAATTTCGAAATACGACAAATTTACTACTTCATTTAATATTAAAGGTATTTTCATTGAGAGTTGCAGAATTAAAAAAAAAATACGTAGTTTAAAATAGCATAAATTATATTATAACATTTCATCTTAATGAAAACTGTTTTCGTATAAAAAATTATTCTATTATTTTTAACTAATTTTTGTCAGAATATTGAAACTTGTATAAAACTCAAGGATTCGATGGAATTTTAGAGAAATCCTAAAAAAGTGTCCCATATTGTCAGACCACATCTTATGTTTTGTGGTTCATTATTAAATATGTTAGATAAGTCAACTAGAGATAGATTACAAATATTACAAGTATGAGATGTATTTTAAATGTTGATAGGTCAATGCTAGTATAAAAAAGATGATGATTGAATTAGATTGGTTGAATGTGAATGATACTTTGAGGATTTGTATGTTGGTATTTATATTTAAGTTAGATAGTAATATGTTACCATCATATTATAGTAAATTTATTGTGAGAGGAATGGATGTATGTGAATATAATTTAATTAAAAAAAATGTTAGAGTAAATAGAAATAGGAGAAGCATCTTGTACAGAGGTGTTTTGCAATATAATAGACTGCCGGATGGAATTAGAAGTTCCAAAACTATTGATAAATTCCTGGCAGTCTTAAAAAACATCTCTGTATAGGTGCTTAGTTAAGCATTATGTAATTAGCTTTAGCTACATATCTATTTATAGGTATATATAAAAATCAATGTCTGTCTATTTGTTTGTTTGTTTGTTTGTCTGTCTCTTATAGGCTCCTAAACCACTCAACCGATCGCGACGAAACTTTCAGGACTTATTGTGATCATGCCGGGAATGGTTCCTGTGAAAAAAAATCGGGAAAAACAGGAACGGGAACGGGATCGGGATCGGGAACGGGATCTGGAACAGGAACGGGAACGGGAACGCACGGGATGAGTGGCATTGCAAAGCATGCCGGGTCAACTAGCATATAAATAAATAATTCAGTGTAATAGGTACTTGTCCTAAATGTACTAACAAAAGCGTCAGTATGTATACAATACAATCAATTAACATCTCTGCATAGGTGCTTAGTTAAAGATTATGTTATTAAATTTTAGCTACTATATTATATACATACATAAATGAAATAAAAATATTTAAGGAAAATCAATAAATGTTGGAAAATGTAACGAAAACGTCACTCACATGATAGGTAATAAAATTTAATTTTTTTTTTGTAATATTCCATATATGTAGCTATGTATGTATCAGAGAATTTTAGAATGCAAGCTATCGGGCGTAAAATATGCAAATAAAATGAATCCTTTGAGATTTTCGACGAAGATGATCGGCCAACGTGAGTAAACGTCAAGCAGCAAATCATCCGACAATGGCGAAGGCTCCGGCAAGCGCGTAATTTTCTAACGCGAATTTTACGGCCCACCGTTTGGCAACAATAGGAAACAATTCGAAATAAATTATCATCGTCGGCGTTCGGAGGTGGGTTTTAGTGCGTTTCGCATGCTCGCACTTTACTGCAAAGTCGAAGAAGCAAAAGCACAATTACGAAGAGGCCCACAATAACGCAACGGAAGATAACGCGAATAAAAAACGGCTGCGTTTGAGTCCTAATGCGGAAACCGAGTGGATAGATACACTTAAATATGCAAAAGCTTTCAATGGCCAGCCTCTATAATAAGGCATTCTTCGGTAACTGATGTTCCCACCTGACCAGCTCTCAGTTACCGAGGTCCAAATGTGCAAGCTCAACGGAAAGCTCCCATCTGCAAACTGATACGTGCTATCGTGTAATTTGTACACGATAAATACATACGTACGAGAATTGCGGCCTCGATTGGCGACATTTTAAAGTATCACAAGACAATTATTTATGGTTATACCACTTGAAATGTGTGAGATAAAGATACAAGCGACATATTATGTTGGAAGTGTGAGATTTTCCGCATTGGAATTGAGCGTGAAAAATTATTTTCGAGCGCTTTCAGCGCGATCGACACGTTCCGTTGCAGTTTTTCCACACTCGGCAGTTGCACGCCCGGGTTGCATCTCCTCTATTCGCTCTATCGTTAGAATATGCAATTAAATTATCACAGTATTTATATCTGAGAATGCCTTGTACCGTATTGTGGCCGATGGATGCTCGCAACGGCCCTCCACTAACCATTCAAGTTGATTGTTGCAACCGCTGCGGCGACTATACTTACTAAATACCTATATATTATAACATAAGACTGTCCAGTCAATTTTTTCACTGGTCAATTCCAATTTTTTAATATCACTGTCCAGTGGACAGTGGACGGTGATATTAATTTTTTTGATATCACTGTCCAGTGAACCACTATTAAAAAATTCTATAAGGACGTATTTTTAATACTCGTGTGCTAACTAGTCGCACTGTTGCATTTAAGCTCGCATAAAACGGTGCGAACTTTTAATTGAACGTATCTGCGGCGTTCGGTGAAATTGTTACTTTTTTTATAGACTGTTTATTGCATCGAGAATGCACTAATTGCAACGGAGCTAAATTGTGTAGCACTTTTTTTCGGAGCATTCGCGCTTACGGCTTCTTCGAAGTTAACGAGAAATTGTTAGTGGTGAATTGGGCCAAAAGTAGTCATCCTATTTTAAAAATTCACAATTATTTTTTAAATACACATTTTATGAAATATTAATTGAAAAATAATTCATTTAACGTTGACTAAGTTGATAAAAGTCTATTTTGGTACTTTTGGTTGTTTTTTTTTCATTCGAAGGTATTTGATATTGAGTTTCTTCTACATTTTTTTAGTGTCTGTCCTAGTAATGTAATTGGGGAAAGATACTCTCCAGTAGTTTCCTCATTACCCTCCATAGTCCAGTGGTCGGGAACGGGCGGCTCCGGAGCCGCATGCGGCTCTTTGTATGAAAACCTGCGGCCCCCGCTGTCATCCAACGTTTTGCGTCAAATACAAAATGTTGACACACAATTTACACAAGATCAAAATTAATCTCATTTCCACAACGTCATGCCTATAAAGTGCATTAAGATCGTTTTTAAATTAAAATTTATAATACTTTTTAGTAATAAACTGTCGAACACTACGAAATATCACGAGGATAACTTGCATTTCATTAATGATTAATGAGTAACATTTAATTTCATTTCATTTTAACTTTGCAAGGTTTTCCCTAATTTGGCTCTTAGCAAAAAAAAGGTTCCCGACCACTGCTCTAGAATTCTAGAGGAAGGAAAGGTAGAGGGAGAACGGAAGGAATTTTCGGGTGCTGCCAATTTTTGTGGTAGGTATCTACCAAGTACTAAGTAAGATAATTTGACAAATTCGAACAAGGGACAGCCGATTTGGATTTAGTTACTTTCAGATCTTGCCAATGACGATATTCACGATCGAAAGCCAAGTTATGGAGACGCAACATACATATGTAGGTACTATGTATTTTCGGATTACATATATAAAAATCAATGTCTGTCTGTTTGTTTGTTTGTCTCTTATAGGCTCCTAAACCACTCAAGCGATCGCGATGAAACTTTCAGGACTTATTGTTATCATGCCGGGGATGGTGCCTGTGAAAAAAAATGGGAACAGGAACGGGAACGGGCCTGCTCACGTGTCAGATAACGTACAAAGAACGGGAACGGGATCGGAAACGGGAACAGGAACGGGATGGGGTATTGCAACGCATGCCGGGTCAGCTAGTTAAAAATAAAATTAAACGTTACTCCTTTATGAAATGTATTGCTGTAAGAAATAAGTAATATTCGTGATATGTTGGACAGTTTATTACTAAAAAGTATTTTATCTGAAAAACAATCTGAAAGTTTTTTATAGCCACGAAGTTATGGAAACCGAATTAATTTTGATTTTGTTTAAATCGTGTCAAAGAATTGTGTTTCACGCAAAACGTTGGTTTTATACAAAGAGCTGCATGCGGCTCCGGAGTCGCCGGTTCCCGACCGCTGCTCTAACCACTGAGCTATCGCTTGCCTTTGACCTTTGTTTAAATAGCTTTTTCTATTCAATTGACCTTCTCTATCACCATTTTTAATACATAGCATGTGCTATGAACCTTATTGTGTATTTATGTAGATATCAAATCTTTCAAAGATTCAAATATATAGATACCCGCCTCAAATTAGCTGTAGACTCTTAGCATCGACTGTTAGTTGTTACATAGTGTTGTTGCGAAATGTCGTAACGTCTTCAACCCGAGGCTGAGACACCTGCAAGCAGTGCTAATTCATTAAGGGCCTTCAGATCAACACGTCGGGTCATTTGTGTCTAGCTGCCAAGCAAGATAGTGCAGATAGGAGCTTAAAGCATGCGTGTGCGCAACTAGCCTCAGGTCACATACCCGTGTGCACGCCATTGGAAAATCCATACGATATCGCGACGCATCTCTAAATATTTATAATGATCCGTTTATCACGCGAGTTGAATAGAATTTTTGCGAGATTATAGTTTTTTGCAAACATTGTTGTGCGTTGGAATTTTTTCGCAGGTACAAAAGTGCCGACACCGAACCCAATCAACAGTTGCAAATTTTCGCACCTCCACTGTGCCTATACAAGGTGCGATTTTATTTTATGTCTTTCGCAATCTTTCGTACCAGAACCAGTTTAATTCGTCTTCCGCATATTATACCGATTTATTAACCCCGCCGGTCGCTTATTAAACAGAACTTCAAATGTCGAATGCGAACGCCGAGTGAGGAAAAATTAAAAAAAAATTATACTAATAAATTCAAGGAAATCAATTCGAAAATTTTCATTACACACAAAACACGGTCGTTCAGTGTTCTCGTTCGCCATGTTGAGTTAAAAAAAAAAAAACGGTCAATGTTAATTTCGTACAAAAGTCAATTGTTGTACAAACATCGCTCGCTCGTTCGTTCGTTGGGTCAAATGTGTTTTGCTTAAAATTTTAGATTTCAAGTATGCGGAAAGCAAACATGAAAATGTTGCTCGTAATAATTTTCGAAATATAGATTTTCGTCGTAAGAGGTGTTTGAACATATTACCACTGTTTGCTTAGCCAAAGCTCGTTACGATTCGTCTCTCTTCTTTTTTTTTTATTATTTTTTACCTTATACAAGTGTATTTGTATATACGAAGTCATAGTTTAAAAGGTTGAACAGAACGTGTCAAGGGTAAATGTAATATTTATTAAATGATCTTGAAATTTTGAAAAAACAACAAGGTCAATTGATTAGTAGTTACCGATGGCTTTCTAGGATTAGTGACATTATATTTTGCATATGAAATAAATTAATTTTACCGTCTGTATCAATTTTTATCTCAACAATGTGACCATGTAAATAAAAATTGGAACCAGTGTCTTTCATGTGATCCTTTTTATAATTTTTAGTTATTTATATTAAAATGACGTAGTCACAGTAGATAATCATATTATAGAGTATATAGAGTATATAACTGGATGTAAAGAAGAAGAAATAAAACGAAGAATGACACTAGGATGGAGTGCTTTTGGAAGAATGAACATAGTTTTTCAATCCAACATCCAACATAAGATCCAGTGCACACAGAGAAGCATGGAAAGATCGGTATAACCAGAAGAGATCGCAAGAGGAATACATGGGTAAGAAGTATGGCCAAAGTGGTAGATATAGCAGAACACATGGATGGCAGATGGACGTGAGAAATACTGGAATGGTATCCGAGAGGATGTGAAAGACAGCAAAGTAGACCGAGTGGAAGATGGGTTGATGAATTTAGAAGAATATGTTGAGTCAACTGGATGCAGATTGCTCAAGACAGACAGGAATGGAAGTGGATTAGAGAGGTTTTCATTCTGCAGTGGATGGTGAACGGCTGAAAATGATGATGATATTAAAATGCATGAAAAATTTTGCTTATGCATGATATGCCCATGCATTACATATATAAAAATATAATGCTAGATTTTACAATTTCCCTGTAATATATGTAGGTATAATAAATGAACGCAACGTACTAAATAAAGCAACGTTTACTGTACTTGATTGAAGTTATAAAATTAAATAATTTGAATGAGATTGCTAAGATCTATTCTTAATTGGCCATGTTGATATTTTTCAATTCTCCTCAATTTGCTGTATATTAAAATAAAATTATATAGGAATTTTAGGATTGAAAAAATAAATGTTAGAAAACATGTAGTGAGAGCTCTCAGTTTGCGGATATATATATATACCAGTTATAAAAAAGCATGAATTCCAATCGTTTCACGTACGTACGTAAATAGTCCAAGAACGGTTCCATTCTTGCTGGCAGCAACGACCAATAAACCACGCGCATCTTCAAAGCAAACTGACCTTAAAAGCTTTTGACGCGTTCGTGTTTGCGCTGGCGAACTATTAAACACTTAAAATTAAGAAATCGCCTCCGAAGAAAATTGAAATTATATTTACAGGCTGGCCGTGCGCCATTATTCCATTTTGTGCCGTTTGTTTCTAAAGTAAATAGCGAGCGAGCGCGTATGGAAGTCGTCCGGGGAGCGGTCGAGTATAGTGCAAACAACACTCGTTGTGCCATCTGCGAGATGGTCTCTCTCTCACATCGTCTTGTCTTCGAACACAATCAGGACCTGTGCTGGATGCTGTTGCCATCTAATGGCTTCGAATCTTTTATGTCGTTCGACTGTTAAAAGGTTTTGTCCCCGTGCGTGCGTGCCGCGGCGAATTGCGCGCAAATTACTATTGACTTTGAACGTAACCGATATGTAGTACTCAAACAATACTAATGCCACTTAACATATCCAATTTCTCTAACTCCACACTGTTAATCTGTTGGAAAATTCCATTTGAAGCATTTAAAACGCTGTTTGCCTATAAAAGTTACATTTTCCTGTACAAATGTACCTATATTGCATTTCAACCAAACGGATTGCTTGCAGAATTAATTAATGGGTATTGTATTGTGAGCTGTTGATTTTTAGCCTCTACAATGTACATATTATTTATCAATAAGTACAACACCTGTTTTAAAGTGGACGATTGATTATTGTCAATACTATGTATGTATATCGATGGGTTAGTGCACAGATATTGTATGTCCAGTTTTGTGTTAAAATATTGTAAGTGACATTTTGCATGAAAAATATGGACGAAATGGACATACATATCCTATATATGTATTCGAATAAGGCAATATTTTCTTAAATATACTATTTTGGACATACAATACTTTTTAAATATGAAGGTTTGATGCAGATGGACATTTTGTGTATGATTATTCAATTTTGGTAAAAACTGGACATACAATATCTGTGCACTAACCCATCAATATGTATGTAGGTTAAGTTAGGTTTTGTCAAAGAAAACCACATATTTAATTTAGCAACATATTCATTATCAAAATTAGTGCAACAAAAGTTATAACCTAAATTGTAGGAAAGTTTGAGATTTACTTGTCGGGGCAAAATCTCTTCTTAGATAAATATAACAGTTCAAGAAAGTTCTGAGTGCAAATTATATGATTGATTACCTTTTCAAATGCTTAACTTTTCTGTTTTAATTGGAAAATCTAAGCTCAGTAAAAGTAAACTAAGCCTCTCATGTTAATTCCATGAATTATTTTCTTTGATTGGCGGCTTTAAGAGTAGGCACACGTTCAAAAAGCTAACTTTTCAGGAAAGTCAAAAGAGTAAAGTAAATTAGTATTACATACATAGTATGATTACCTTTCTTTTGAACTTCAGATATAATTGACTTGTGTGCGTTGGTGTTAACATAGACATCAACTTCAAACATGCACTCATCCTGTTTTGACCAAACTTTGACTTGTACCTACTCTTAAGGCCACTGATCAAAGATATTATACCTACATATGTATAAGTGAAATAATTGACTTGTATGCTTTGGTGTGAACATCAACTTAAGACCTACAAATATGCATTTATACTTTTTTGACCAAAATTTGTCGTGTGGGTACTCTTACGGCCATCTATCAAAGATTTAGCCAACACTCGCTAGTTCGATTCGCATCGTTCAGTAATAAAAACAAAATCAATCACGTGTGCAATAATACATATAATAAGAATAATAACAACAACGAATCACACCACGAAACGCAAAGTGGTCATTTACCAATTCGGCGAAGGCGAAATGAGGTTTTACCGTTTGTTGTCCATTATTTTGTCATTACCCTATTGCACATTATTATTGTAACGACATCACAAGAGCCGAAATTTTTACGGCTCTCAAATAGCCGTCACGGCCAAATGTTGACGATGTCGTCTTCGTTGGCGGAAATTTCACCAATTGAAATAATAACCGTCACGTGTGGTGTGTGTGTCAGTTCAAAACTGACACGTCTCATCCCACAATCCCATCGTGACCGTCGCCATTGACTCGTAGTGCCTCTCAATCTTGGGGAAAACACTACTAAAATGCTCCATATCATGTGGCATGATATGGAGGTTTTTAAGGTTTATATGCCACACTTTATTTCATCATTTTCAGCCGTTCACCATCCACTGCTGGGTGAAAACCTCTCTAATCCACTTCCATTCCTGTCTGTCTTGAGCAATCTGCATCCAGTTGACTCGACACATTCTTCTAAATTAATCAGTCCATCTTCCACTCGGTCTACCTTGCTTTCTTTCACATCCTCTCGGATACCATTCCAGTATTTCTCACGTACATCTGCCATCCATTCTTCTCGTTATGTGTTCTGCTATATCTGCCACTTTGGTCATACTTCTAACCCATGTATTCCTCTTGCAATCTCTTCTCGTTATACAGTGCATACATCTTTCCATGCTTCATTGTGTGCACTGGATCTTGCGTAACATTTTTGAATTTAGCATCCTTACGTCATAACTGGCAGTACGAATTGGTCGTATGCTTTATTTTTTAAGCATAGCGGAATGTTGAATTTAAAAACAATCTTCATTCTTCGTTTTATTTATTCTTCTTTACAACCAGTCAAGTTCACCAATTGTCCTAGGTATAAATAACTATCCACTATCTCTACAACTAGTGTAAGCCCGTTGAATATCAACGGAGCGTTCTATAAAAATAATTTAATAGTTGTTGTATAGATGGCACTTTATAATACGACAACGTAACAATTTAGCAAAGTCGCAAACTTTAAAACGATTTACATATATGTTCAAAATATAATTCGCATTATCGGCGTTGGATCATAGCGTAAGCTTTCAATGTTCCGAACCAGTGATACCGGGTTAAAATCCCACTCGCGCGACGTTTTGGTTTTTTATTTTTTTGCCGAGGCGTGCGTTATCTACAGACAGACACACAGACACACAGACAGACGGACGGAATAGGGCTATTATATATATGACTAGCTGACCCGGCATGCGTTGCAATGCCCGATCCCGTTCCGGTTCCCGTTCCTAGTACATTTTCTGACGCGTGAGCAGGTTCCCATTCCCGTTCCAGATCCCGTTCCCGTTCCCACTTCCCGGTCCCGATCCCGTTCCCGTTTCTAGTACGTTTCTGACGCGTGAGCATGCCCGTTCCCGATCTCGGTCCCGATCTCATTCCCGATCCCGTTCCCGTTCCCGTTTCTAGTACGTTATCTGACGCGTGAGCCGGCCCGTTCCCGTTCCCGTTCCCGTTTTTTCCCGATTTTATTTCACAGGAACCATCCCCGGCATGATCACAATAAGTCCTGAAAGTTTCATCGCTATCGGTTGAGTGGTTTAGGAGCCTATAAGAGACAAACAAACAGACAAAATAACAGACAGACATTGGTTTTTTATATACATAGATATGTTTATCTTCAGTGACGACGTTTTGTGTGCAAAATTCATTATACATAATTTTAGTTTTATTAAAATTAATTTTGAAGCCCCACTTACTTACTTTCTAATCTATTTTGTAAATCTACCGAGTCGCATGCAACTATGACTATGTCGTCAGCTATGAATCTTAGATGGCTCAAGTGCTTTCCGTAGAATCTTGACCCCCCACATTTCATTTAAAATTCTATATTACATTAATGTATTTTGGTAATAAAAACGATACTGATTGTATCGTGTGTTTTCCTTTGAAAAGTTTGAGTATCGCTGTCTAAGACGTTCGCAGACTATCACACAAGTGCGCGGTCATTTTTTCACATACCGGAACTGAGCGCGCGCACACTTGATTACCCCATAATTCTATTATATCCCAACGGTCGTTACAGATTGTACCAAAAACTAACCCCAGGTCGGGTCAAACAACGAAACGAAAACGTTAAAACAAAAAAAAGTGGACGCATAGAGCAAAATCACACACATTACACAATCAATATTGTGTTACGTGCCTATAGGGTGTTTAGAATGCGCCACACTGTCCATATACCCGCATATTGCAAATTTAATGACTTAATTTTGCAATTCAAATCTGCAGTAGAGTATACATATGAAACGTGTTTGTTAATATTTTAATTTTTTTCAATTAAATAATTCATTCTTTCAAAAGCACTCCTTCCTAGTTTCTAGTTTTTAAATATAACATTCCGCTATGCTTAAAAAATAAGGCATACGACCAATGCGTACTGCCGGTTATGACGTCAAACGTGGATCCAGTGCACACAGATGTATGCTTGGTATAACAAAAAAGACATCGTAAGAGGAATACA
Organism: Parapsyche elsis; assembly: GCA_022651745.1. NCBI lineage: Eukaryota > Metazoa > Arthropoda > Insecta > Trichoptera > Hydropsychidae > Parapsyche > Parapsyche elsis. The sequence continues at coordinate 1,076,015 of JAGVSN010000016.1, forward strand.
TGGCTAAGAAGTATGATCAAAGTGGCAAATAGCAAGAAGAATCGATGGACGCGAGAAATACTGAAATGGAAGATGGGCTGATGAATTGAGACGAATATGTGGAGTCAAGTGGAATGCAAATTGCTCAAGTCAGACAGGAATGAACGAGGATTGGAGAGGCCTTCATCCAACATTGGACGGCGAACGGCTTAAAATGATGATTAGAAAGATACCTAATACTTTTAAGTATTTGCCATTCTGCCATTTTATTAATATTTCAGTTTATTATTATTTTTTAATTAAACACAACCTCAGATTGTAGAATCAAAACATTTGATCATTTGACCGACGTATTATTTTCATGATCTTCCTCCCTACCATTTCTAAATTCATCATGACACTGTATGCATCAAATTACATATTTTCCTTTCTTTGTTTCTTGAAATAATTCATACATTTAAATTGATTCAAAAAATGCACAAAAATTGTTCGTAGCGTCAGGTTGAAGAATTTGGCCGTTTTTTTTTTTTAATTTCATTTTGAACCATTGCTATGTATGTTTAAATATTAATTTATTTATTTAAAATACATGGGCAGGCGGCATAGCCGATGGAGCCCAAGGGTCTGACATAACTTGTACATACAATTCTTAATTATTTATATTTGAAGGATTACAAAAACCCATTTGTGTTCAAAAACTTATCGAGATGATTTTTAAAGAGATTTGTATTTTTGGAAGTGACTAGTTGATTTGGCAGACGGTTCCAAACTTCGACCACTCTATTTGAAAAAAAAAAAGAGTCTCCGACAGTATTTTGTTCGATTTGTCTTTTAGTAATTTCAGTGTATGCCCTATGAGATGTGCGTTTTTATTGAAAGTAAGGAGGTTTTTATTATATTGTAGACTTTTATTAGATCGCCTCTTAATCTTCTCGTCTTCAAAGATGTGAGACTCACTTTCTTCAACCTTTCATTATAGGATAGTGATCGAAGTTCAGGTGGCATTTTTGTTATCCTTCTTTCTAAACATACAATGTCTTTTTTGAAGTTAGGGCTCCAAACATTTACAGCAAATTCTAGTTTAGGTCTAATATACGATTTATAAATTAATTAATAAGGAGGGTTTTTGGGTAAACGTTTGGTTTCAGTAAAAGTTTCATGTATTGTGTACTGTGTGTACCGTAAAAAGCCGATCGAACTTATTGTGAACACCGTATGGCGGCGTTCGGTGCCCTCGCCGGCACCATTGACTCTGATAACCCATAATTCCACAAAATGATATGATACTTAAATGTGAAATGAATATTACGTGTTCCACGGCGATCCGGTGTCATTTCCCATGACCGTTTCCCATAGAACACGAAGTGCGACACTGAAGGCTTTCGGCTGGTCCTGCGAGAGGCTGACGCGCTCCCACGCACAAACACCAGTAGCTGCACTACACAACTCGACTTAACGGTGCATCGCATCGGTTGCACTTTGCACTGCACATGTCATCCGACAAATAAATATTGATTGCAAACAGGTGGACACGCGTACACGACGCACCACGTGTCGAAAGTTTCCAGGAATTCAAAGCGTAATGCCGACAAATACTAAACTAGGGTTCAGCGTGTGAAAAGTTGCACTGTTGCATTACGGCGTATACTACCTATATTTAGCGGTAAGTGACTTTGTGTGAAATATTTCACGTGCAATTTATTCGTTAATATTTTTCAATAGGTGTCGCTGAATTTCAGCATTTACTATCGCGTCAATGTTAAATTCAATGGTTTAAAACTGTAAGCTGCGAGGTCAAAACGATCGCTCGCACTGAGCTTTTTGTTTGTCGGTCATAAAATGGGTCTAAAAGTATCTAACGTTTTGCGTTACACAAAATAACTTAACGGCTATAAACAGCTTTAAGTTCGTTTTTCAGATTAAACTTTATAATACTTTGTGATGATAAAATGTCGGACATTGAGAAATATCATAACGATAACATTTCTTACAGCTATCGATTTTGTAAATGAGCAACATTTAATTTCATTTTGAATATAGTATCTGAAAATAATATGTTGCTGTTGCCAAACTTAACCAATTTTGCAAGGTTTTCCTTAATTTGGCACATAGCGCGAAAGAGGTTATGCGATTGTAGAAAATATTGAATAATTCAATGCGAGGTATAAAACGACATACAAGTTTGTGCTTACATTTTAATGAATTTTACATGAAATTATGTACATACATTTAATGTGATCATCAAATTGAAACTTTTATTATCTCTACCTATGTACGTATGTATGTATCTCACAATAAAAAACTTTTCCACTCTTCTTAATCTAATCGAGTTGTGTATTCGACATTATTTCTTTTATTTACATTACATTACATTACGACATTTAATTTAATTTTGAATATATTATCTGAAAATAATATTTCCCAAACTAAACCAATTTTTTGGCAAAGTTTTTCCCTAATTTGGCTCTTAACTCGAAAGGGGTTCCCAACCAATGGTCTGAGTTATGCGGTTGTAAAAAATATTGAATAATTTAATGCGAGTTATAAAACTACATACAAGTGTGTGCTTACATTTTAAAAGAGAAATCTTCAATTTAACTGAATTTTACATGAAATTATGTATATTTAATTTAGGACATTTAATCATCTCACAATAAAAGACTTTTCTACTCTTCTTAATCTAATCAAGTTGTGCATCCGACATTATTTCTTTTATTATTTATGAAAAATTCAGCATTACCCTACAGAAAATCGTGCAAACTTTTCTTTGTTTGGGTTTCAGCATGCACCGCGCGTTGAAGTCTCTAAGCTTACAATGATTCAAATTCAATATATTTCGTTGACATACATACATACATATGTATGTACATACATAATATGTATACAGTGATATACCACTTAAACCTGACTGCGTATACGCTCAAGGCTTAGTACCATCTCTTCTTTAAACGTTTATGACCCTAGAGCACAGGTTCCCAACCTTTATCGAGTGGCGACCCCTTTTTATAAAATCTAAGTGACCCCGATATATTTGAAAAAGGCTCTCGGATACCATTCCAGTATTTCTTGCGTCCATCTGCCATTCATTCTTCTCGCTATGTGTCCAGTCCAACTTTTTCACACGTTCCGCTATATCTGCCACTTTGGTCACACTTCTTACCCATGTATTCCTTATACGATCTCCTCTTGTTATACCAAGCATATGTACATACATCATTCTATGCTTCTCTGTGTCCACTGGATCTTACGTAGCATTCTTGAATATTCACGTTTCACATCCATACGTCATAACTGACAGAAAATTGCATTATAGTCAATATGTAGCATTGGAGAGGGTAATGGAAATTGTTGACCTTGGAGTCATTTTTGATTCAAAGTTAAATTTCCATTCCCAAATTCTTAATGTAGTTAAATTAACATTAAATCTTCTAGCCTTTTTAATAAGGAACTCTGGGTTATTACGCAATGTTGACGTAATTAAGATTCTTTATTATTCCATAGTTTTATCTAAACTTCAATATAATTCGTTAATTTGGTTTCCTCATGAACAGTCGTACATTGATATGTTGGAAAGGGTAGATAAAAAATTTGCCCGTTACATATATGTATAAAAGGATGTACGGCTACTACCCTTTTCTCTTCCCAACAAAATTCGTTAGGGGTATGACTGGCATGAGGTCTTTGGAGTGGAGGAGGAAAGTATCCCTGTTGAAACATATGTTCATGATTATAAATGGACATATGTTCAATGGGGAAATACTAGAGCGTCTCCAACTTTACACTCCGGATTTTTATTGTCGTGCACGGGGTCACGAGCTATTTGTGGTGCCGGGGTACAGAACAATGCTTATGGGGTCCAGCCCGGTGATTACTGCTCTTAAATTATTTAATTCATTGTCGACTGATGTTGACATTTAAACATCAGCCTGGCGCAGTTTGTAATCAAACTAAAAATTTGTAAATTCTAGTATTATTTTGTTATTATTTCTTTTTTTTTTGTTTGATTTTCTTATGTTTTTTATTATATTATATTATATTCTAACTTCTATCTATCTTTTTGATTTTCTTATTCTTTTTGTTTTTATATATGTATGTACATATGTATATGTAATCTATATTTTGGGCTAAAAACCTGTTAATAAATAAATAAAATATTTTTTTTAGTTTACTGTTTCAGTTGGCGACCCCACAGAAATCATTTGCAACCCCATTTGGGGTCGCGACCCATAGGTTCGGAGCCAGTGTCATAGAGGTTATCTTTTTGCTGTTTATAAAGATTGGACCACACCTACACTAAAAATGAGACTATAATGTCATCGAAGCTTACTTATATGTACGTACACAAACAACGATGTTATTTTACCAAAGCGAACCACAAGTTTACTTTAGTGTTGTGTTTGCAAGTGTGTACATGAACGAGCGTGCGTGTCCGATGCGACGATCCGTTCTCACGGAGGCCTCACATCACCATCACATCATCACCATCAGTGTAAGGTAGTGATGTCTTCTCGAGACAACCCCAGGCTTATAATACCACCAATCAGTTTACCTAGTGGCTCGTGCGTGCGCGCGCGCGTGACCACTATGTCGCATGCGCAATAAATACATTCATCCGCGTCAACGGAAGCAATAATTCTCACCAATCGGACAGAATTTTCTTTTCATCGATGATATAAATGACGTACAGGTATCGGTGTGTCTCTTGTAAACACTACCTTTCACAATTAATCTGTGCACGGAGGTCACAGTGACAGGTGGGGTCGTCTTCGTGCACAATTATTCGTGTGTATTAACAATTGAACCAAGTGCGATGGAAGAGATGTGAATTGTGATTTTTTTTTTTTGTTATTTTGTTTTTTGTAAACAAGAAAATCAGCTGATTTTTTAGAAAAAGATGTAGCAATGTTTCGTGGTGTGGATGTGAATAGGATGAGTTGTGGACACGCCCACACAATCCACAGTATCGCACGGCAGGTGAGGTATCGCGTCATCTCGCTCTCGCCAGGTGTCGCCAACGATCGATTATATCAGTAGAAAAATAATTCCAATTGATTGATTTCAGTGAAAATATCATAACTAGGTATAGGTAGCTTGTGGTAGTGCTTTAAGTTCATATACAATTGATTGTCATACAAAAATCAATCTGTTTGAAAAAGAGAACATTTTTATATACAAAATACAAAACATAATATGAAAAATCGATATATGTATGAGCCCGTTATGAATGAAAGTGGTAAGTCTAATTAAAAAAAAAATGAGTTAATGGCAGTTTCTATTACAAACAGATATGTTATATTTATTTATATAGAATTCACAGTCAAGATAAAAAATTGACTTACCACTATCATATAATACAATATAAAATTGCACAATTTTTTCATTCAATTTGATATTGAATGTATATTGATGGGTTAGTGCACAGATTGTATGTCCAGTTTTGTGTTAAAATATTGCAAGCGACATATGAGTCGCCTAGTTCCAAATCCCGATAAGTCCACAATATATAAAAAAAAACGAGGATGAAATATTTTCTAGTTCTAAGAATGTTTTCAAACGATGCCTTATACTTGAATTATTCCAAATACCGCCAAGTGCGCCGTAAAAAAATATTGAAAATCAGTGTTAGTTCCAAAAACTGACAATTGCACCATGATAAAAGCTGATAAAAGCCATATTTAGAAACAATAAACGATAATTCCATGTTTCTAATCTCAATATTTTGTTTAAGTATCAACAAAATTAAGTTTAAATGAGTTTAAACGCCATCAAGCAAATAAGTGAGTTTTATGGACTTATCGGGATTTGGAACTAGGCGACTTATATGTACATCATTTTTGCATGAAAAATATGAACGAAATGGATATTCATATGTATGTACATATTTGAATAAATTCTCAAATATAGTATTTGGACACACAATACTTTTTAAACGTGAAGGTTTGATGCAGATGGTCGGTTTTGTGTATGATAACTCAATTTTGTTAAAAACTGAACATACAATATCTGTGCACTAACCCATCGACATATGAATATGATATTTTTCGCCTAAAATTGAACAATCAAGTAAACAAGTCTATTGACAAATTGAAAAGCTTTGGAAGTCAGTCTCTCAGTAGTGAAAAGTCTAACAACCTATTAATAAATACCCTTTTAAGTGGATAGTAACATTTTTTCAGTGATTTCATCACACGAATGTGAATCCTACCTTTTCCCTGCTCAAATTTTATATGCGTCAGTGACGAATTAGTTAAAGTTTTAGTTACTGCGCATCTCGAGTCGAGCATTGGGGATTCACACTGGTGAGATGAAAATATTAATTTTGTATGTTTCAGCGAAAATATCATTCGATTCGCAAACGGTTTGCGACACCTGCCTTATTGTAGATGTGGAAGATGACGCAAATTAATAGCTGAAGATGTTCGCCTGATCTTCTGTCTCGCCTGCACCTGTTTGATGCGAGCTTTTCGTATCGAACTTTTCACTTTATCGGATAGATGGTGTATGTACGTAGGTAGATACGCCATACATCAAACACGTCAAAACCATATTACAAATGACCAGCGTCGGTACGATTTATGTATGTATGTATGTATATACCAACGATTCGCTGATAATTTTCAACTACAATTACTTTCACACCATTTCACTTTCACCGACCCCCGGTCGACTTTGATACAATTCGAAAAATACACAATCGAAACATTCCGTGTGATAAAATAATGATTTTTTTTTGTGTGGTTCACTGGAAATGATCGATGATGACTTCCTTCCCGCGCTCGCGTTTGATGCGACTGTCAGCCGGTCATTACCGTCGTGATTTATATATTAGATTAGATTGGGGTTGATGATGAGCTCTGAGACCACACCTGCAGACTCCTGTGCATCATCGGCGGCTGCAGTAGCCGGCGCCAAACTCAATTTGAATGCATTTCTGCAATAGGCGGCCAATCATACCCCGCCCTTTTCGTAAATTGGAACTCGCCGACGTCATTATACTTATTACCAGTAGTGTTCCAATCTCTCGTGTATGCGAGTTATATCGCGTGAATCATCATCATCATCATCATCGTAAAGCTATTACAAATATTGCAAATTTACTTTGGACTCGATCTATGCATATTGTTTATTAATATTACTAGTAGGTATAATGTGTCAAAAGTTTATAAATCGTACATTTGCTGTAAATGTTTCGAGCCCTAACTTCAAAAGAGACATTGTATGCTTAGAAAGGGTTCAAAGATGGATTACAATAATGCCACGTGAACTTCGGTCACTATCCTATAATGAAAGGTTGAAGAAAATGAGTCGAACATCTTCGGAGACGAGAAGATTAAAAGGCGATCTAATAGATGTGTACAAAATAATAAATCTATATCTATCTATATATGTATGTATATAAAAAATGAATGTCTGTCTGTTTGTTTGTTTGTTTGTCTGTCTGTCTGTCTGTTTGTCTCTTATAGGCTCCTAAACCACTCAACAGATCGCGATCAAACTTTCAGGACTTATTGTGATCATGCCGGGGGTGGTTTCTGTGAAAAAAAATCGGGATAAAACGGGAACGAGAATGGGAACGGGCCTGCTCACGCCTGAACGGGAACGGGATCGGAAACAGGATCAGGATCGGGAACGGGACCGGGATCTGGAATCGGGAAAAAACGGGAACGGCAACAGGAACGGGCCTGCTCACGCGTCAGATAACGTACTAGGAACGGGAACGGGATCGGGAACGGGAACGGGAACGAGAACGGGAACAGGAACGGGATCGGGATCTGGAACGGGAACGGTATCGGGCATTCCAACCCATGCCGGGTCAGCTTGTATGTATATAAAAATCAATGTCTGTCTGTATGTCTCTTATAGGCTCCTAAACCACTCAACCGATCGCGATGAAACTTTCAGGACTTATTGTGATCATGCCGGGAATGGTTTCTGTGAAAAAAAATCTGGGAAAAACGGGAATGGGAACGGGAACTGGCCTGCTCACGCGTCAGATAACGTACTAGGAACGGGAACAGGAACGGGATTGGGATCGGGAACGGAAACGGGAATGGGAACGGGATCGGGCATTGCAACGCATTCCGGGTCAGCTAGTAATAAATATAAATGCCCAATGAAAAACCTCCTTACTACTAAAAGACAAGTCGAACAAAATTGTCAGAGATTCTTTCTTTTCAAATAGAGTGGTCCTTGTTTGGAACCGTCTGCCAATTCAGCTAGTAACTTCTGAAAATACAAATCTCTTTAAAAATCATCTTGATAAGTTTTTGAACATACATAAATGGATTTTTGTAATCCTTCAAAAATAAATAATATGTACAAATTATGACAGACCCCTGGGCTCTATCGGCTATGCCGCCTGCCCGCGTATTTTTAAATAAATAAATAATTTTTTACTTGAATATTGAGTTAAATGCATTCTTAAGACGGATACGGACGGTTGATAGTATAACAAACTGAACTATTAATCGATCTTTGATGAGAGCATACTTTGACGTTAGACCTTTTTGAACCGAGGCGCAAACTTTGATGGGAAAGTCGTAGATTTTTATTGTAACGGTTCGGGCGTTGGAAAATTGAAACGGTTTCGCAATGTTGCCGTTGAGAGGTCTCCGCGTACGATTTAATCAAAAGATTTTTAATAGTTAAGGTCACACGATTGACGGACCGACAGCTGGATAAGCATTCAGACATGATCTCCCTATTAAAATGTAATTTTTTTTATTTACATTTTCACATCTAAGACAAGCGTCGTGATATTGCCAATGTGCGCGCACTGATGAATAGACTCAATGGACAAGCAATCACTGAAATTCGACGCCTTTTATTGTCTGAACAAATTTTTGACGCCGAGCTTCAATCGCCTTGGCGCAAGATAGCCGTCGAATCATAACACGCTGGAATGACTTAAACGTTTAACATCATTGCCTAACATACATAAAATTGAATTCTTGTCTGTCCATCTGTTTGTTTTTTTTTTACTTTTTTTTTTATATAAAGATGTTGTTCTATACCGTTTGATTAATCGAAACCAAACTTTGCATAAGCGATTCTCGTAATCTAGCAGATCTCATACGTTGCTTAGATGTGATATTGTGTAGGTATTGCTACACTACATACATATCGATTTGTTAAGGTGCCTGTAAACAATCAACATATTAACGGCAAGCATTACCGGTACTGCAATATAGTGATGTGGGCCAGAAATATAGTCGTGTTTCCCAACACTATTGTTGCACTATTGCTGGTATGGCAGTGTGTTGGCGAGTATTGCCGATTATATCGCTCGATATACGAAAATACGCGGCAATATATGTTTCTTTCCTGCTCTCTCACCAAAGGTCACACGACACGAGTGTTGACCTTTGGCCAATCTGGGCAATAATAAAACAGCAACTACTTTGAGCCACATATTGCGCATATGATGCCGAAAATGTTGCTGGATGGTTGACGAGCAATAATGTTGATCGTTTACAGCAGTGGTCGGGAACCTTTTTCGAGCTAAGAGCAAAATTAGGAAAAACCTTGCAAAATTGGTAAGTTTGGGAGCCGCAACATATTATCTTCGGATTATATAATCAAAATTAAATTGAATTTGACTCATTTATGAAATGGATAGCAGTAAGAAATGTGCTTTTTTCGTCATATTTCATAATGCTCGACAGTTTATTACTAAAAAGTATTATTGAAAAACGATTTAATGTTTTTTATAGCCATGAAGTTATATGTATGTACATATGTAGAAATAGGATTCTTTTTGGTTTTGTGTAAATTGTGTCTCAACGTTTACATAAACACATTTTGTGTTTCACGCAAAATGTTGGATGACAGCGAGAGCCGCAGGGTTTCATACAAAGAGCCGCATGCGGCTCCTGGTTTACAGGCACCTTTAGTGCACAGATATTGTATGTTACGAAAATTGAGTTATCATACAGAAAACGTCCATCTGCATCAAACCTTCACGTTTAAAAAGTATTGTATGTATATCCAAATAGTATATTTGAGAAGATATTGCCTTATTCAAATATATAATATGTCCATTTCGTCCATAGTTTTCATGCAAAAGAGATGTATGTATGTCACTTATAATATTTTAACACAAAACTGGACATACAATATCTGTGCACTAACCCATCGATATATAAACAATTTTACATTTGAATGCACGTGAGAAAGGATTTGATTATTTTGTTTGAAAGGCACAGCGATTTGCCTATCAAATTAAATCCTTTGCACACGGCATGATTTTTGAACAAGAAAATTTAACAACCACAACACTAACGGTATTAATATTCTAAACGATCTAAAATTTTATTATACGACACTTTCAGTATATTAGTGATCCCTTATCGACTTTTGAAAGGGCCGAGATGACTCGTAAAGATATCGGGATACTGTTCGGGGTCTCGGCGGTAGCTGTGGTGATTATTTTTAAAATTTGACCCCCTCCGAGGCGCCCCTGGAATATATACAACAAGCTTATATAAATCACGTGGCTTTATAGTTGAGAGGCTGCCGCAGCGCTACCGGACTGCGCACCAACACCTATTATTTGCAGACCTCACCTGGAATTTATTGTGGTGTGCGATTACAAGCGGTGTCTTGAAGATGTGCACAATCACGACCGAGACGCCGGAATGTCCTGTTTTTCCAGGCTCGTCGACAATCGACGCTCGAAAGTTTAAATAATGAAAATTTTACGATGACGGATCGATCGAAAGCGAATGTCATCGTTTTTGTTGTTGAAATGAGCTTTGATTGGCTGTCGTGTAGCTTGTTCGACGCGTCAAATGTTTGTATGCATATTTCGATAATGCACATTCAATCATTTTTGTATTGAAAAAATCGATAAATTGTGTTGAAATTGAACGAAACGCTCAATAAGACCTTTGATGTTACTCACTTGTAATAAACAGGAAAATGATTTACTTATCAAACTTTTGAGAATATTTTCATCGAATAATTTAGTAGCATGTATGTACATACATATGAGTCGCCTAGTTCCAAATCCCGATAAGTCCATAAAACTCACTTGTTCGTAAACGCGGTTTTTCCGCTACATACTTATTTGCTTGATGGCGTTTAAAACTCATTTAAACTTAATTTTGTTGATATTAAACAAAATATTGAGATTAGAAACATGGACTTATCGTTGTTTGTTTCTAAATATGGCTTTTATCATAGTGCAATTGTCAGTTTTTGGAACTAGCACTGATTTTCAATTTTTTTTAACGGCGCACTTGGCGGTATTTGGAATAATTCAAGTATAAGGCATCGTTTGAAAACATTCTTAGAACCAGAAAATATTTTATCCTCGTTTTTTATATATTGTGGACTTATCGGGATTTGGAACTAGGCGACTCATATGTATAGTGACAACGCTTACAACTTCACGTTGCATCGATTGCAAATTTGTTGTTTCTAATAAGTACTAGGTAGTACATAGGTAGGTACATTATTAAATGTATGAAGAGACAATGAAAACTGTTTATTAGTAACTTAAATATGTAAAAGTTTTAATTCTACATATTGCATGTATAAGCTTTTTTGTATTTGTGCACGGACATGTTATGATCTGATTTAATTGCAAATAGTTTCATATTTTGTATGCAATGTCAATTTTAGCACCATTTGACACAATGTAAGCGTCACACTATTATTACATCCATAGTTTATAGCTAAGATTAAGTAATTAGGGAAAACATTACAAAATTGGTAAGTTTGGGAGCCACAACATATTATTTTCGGATAATACATATATTCAAAATTAAATTAAATGCTACTCATTTATGAAATGGATATCTATGTACATGTAAGAAATAAGTTATCACCATGATATTTTTTAATGTTTGACAGTTTATTATTGTGCAAATTGTGTGTCGACATTTTGCATTTTGGGCCAAGCGTTTGATGACAGTGAGAGCCGCCGGTTCCCGACTACTGGTTGATAAAGAATCGACACGGGAAATAACAAAACACTGTGATTAAATAAGCGGCAAACCATACAATGTGATTATAAAAAAATACAAAAAAATAACCAACCGTCACATTTTAAAATCGATAACAACCTACTCTAACTTCTAACATTTGCGCGTGCAATTAAATCACTATGCGCGGATCGTAAAAGTGAATTATGATTTACTGATCAGAGTCGATTAAAAAATTGATCTGAGGTCTGACAGGATGGAAACGTACACACAGTGGAATTTTTGTAATAACAAGAGCGCATCGAATTCGATAATTTGAGATGCGAAGCGTGCCAAATAATATAATGTATAATACACTATGTAACAAATGCGGTGCGTGCCTTTGGGCCCTTTGTTGGGCCGCCGTACTCGAGTTCGTCTCACCTGCCGCTGTTATTATATCGGCTGGTAAAGTAACTCGGGAGCCGTTCCTCTCTCACGTTCCTTGGCAGCATCTAAAGTAGATTAATATCAATTTACCGGGGGCTTCTTTTATTGCTTGCGCTGGCCGAGCAGGCGTCGTACAACCGCTGCAGGCAACGTCTAAACACAAAAGAAGTGACCGTAAAAAAATCGAAAATAAAATACATTTATCTAGAAACGTTACGTATAACGTATTCAATCGCGCGTGATTTATAATCAAATGCGTTTTAGTGAAATGTTCGTTATTGAAGAAGAACAAAAAATAAAAATTTATCATACAAGGCCGACGCACACGTACCTATGTACCAATCAATTAGTCGTTACGGACTATTGAATATAGTATTGTATTGTCGATTTTGTATCGGTGAAAATAAACACGTGTAATGTAATTGGGAGCGATGGTTGTATTTTTCTGACTTCTCGCGGTTGCTCATTTCGACCGAATTTGCGGTTTGCCGATCTCCTTTGTTTCTATACCGCAATCTTTCAGATCTCACCGCTCCATTATTTTACGTGTGTATGTATGTATGTATGTATGTATACGCATCGGTGTATCGGTTCGTACGATTATAGACGTTCTACGTGGTTACATATGGTTTTATTTGTGTAATGCTATTAAAAAATATGTTTAATAATATTACAATGAGATGTATTTTAAATGAATTAGATTGGTTGAATGTGAATGATACTTTTTGAGATGGCATATTTATGTTGGATAATAATATATTACCATCATATTTAAGTAAATTTATTGTGAGAGGAATGGATGCATGTATGTGAATACTATTTAATTGTAATGTTAGAGTAAATAGAAATAGGAGAAGCATTTTGTACATAGGTGTTTTGGAATATAATAATATAATAGTTCCAAAACTGTTGATAAATTCCTGACAGTCTTAAAAAAACATCTTTGTATAGGTGCTTAGTTAAGGACTATGTAATTAGCTTTAGCTATTATACTATATAAATAAATAAGTATGTAGTTATCAGCTTAAAATGTGTAAACAGTACTTCCTTGACAGTAAACAGTAAACAGGCTTGATAAATCGAAACTAAACAGTAATTGATTTAATTTATTTTGTAGTCAATGTTCCTAACAATAGAGTAGGCAGTTTGAGCACAGTTTGAGCGTGTGGTAAAAAACGACAAAAGTTCGAGTGGTTTCTTATTCAAACTCCTCTTAACAGATACAGACAATACGAAAATGAATCAAACTATTCGTTGGGTTTCAAAATTACGCGCGCGTTGAAGTCACTTTCAGTATTGTTTTTATGCCTTAATATTATTAGAATCAATTTAATTTATATGAAATTTTAGAATGCTGACGATGCGTGCAACATTTTGCTATCGACGAAAACTTTCTAGAATAAAAAGTGACATGATTATGATTTTTTTTTTCAATTATTTTGCACGTACACAGAATGCATTCGGGAAAACGATTAAAATAATTAGTAAAATCGTAAAAAAGTGTTTCTCGTTTATATGGAGCAGTTCATATACAGATTGATCGATCATTCGCCGATCGGACAAGCGCTTATTAACGATCGGACAGCTTCCGTCTGCCGCCTTTGTCGACGGCACAATTAAAATTTTAAGCAGCACGCCGAGGCTATTGTGAGACGAGACGGGTTTTCATTAATTCAATAAGCTGATTTACGAGCAGCCTGTAGAACAACAATCCAATAATCCTCAGGTCTGCCTTGGAAGACGTTTCCTGAATAAATCTCGCGGTGCTCTCGACGACACAATGAAATTACAAACGATCGATCGTCAGCGCAAAGTGCATCACTCTATTAACGATCGCAATTATTATCTACGTACGTATGTACATATGTATGTATGTCTCGTTCGAGCTTTTTGTTTGGCGTACGTTGTAATTAATTGTTTAACATCACTTCGACCGAAAAGATGGATGATCGTATCGCTTATATGGTTGGTACGTATCACGAAATGATTGCAGTCTGACATGCGGCATATGTTACGGTACTGTGCTAAGTACTGTCGATTAAAGGCGTAATAAACGAGACTTTTGCACGAATGTTAGAGATTTATGGGCGTGCGAGGGTTAGAGATGGCAAATGAGCGACGTGCGTAACGTTAAATTTAACTATATTAAACTCGCATGGTGTAAAGACAATGAAAATTAACGCGGTTGTCTCAACACCATTGATTCCGTTAGCAACAACAGGATATACAAGTTTAGATTGTAGTTAAATACTTGTTTTTAAAATTTGTACATGGGGAGGTTTGTATGAACGCTCATAATTCAACATTGTAAAAGTTATGAGGTTAAAAAATGTTATTTAATTAAAATATTCATATTATTTGTGAAACAATGAACCCGGATTCAATTCAAATTTAAAGTATAAATTTATTTTTAGGCATTTAATAAACGGATGCATGTATTTTTTTATGGTTAACTTGAAATTTTTTATATCATACTCGGTTTCTGCATAGAAATGTGTAGGTATGTATATAAACGAAAAACAAGCTTTGAATTGTAAAATTTGATCTTACATATTTAAAATGGATGATTGTACAGATGCTCAATAAAAGTTAGTTTGAAACAAGTCCACATTTATGTTATAACTAGCTTTATTACCCGGCTTTGCCCGGGGTGTAATTAATATAATTTAATATAGTGTTTGTTTAGTAAATTATTTCTGGAGCCCAAAAAAGGGGCCGCCGGGGCAGGAGGGGGGTCTGGGGGGTGGTAAGGGCCCGGCATAGATTTTAGGGAGTATAGTAACGCTATGACGTCACTATAGAATTTTTCGAGTTTTTTTTGATTTTTTCAATTTTTTTTGGAACTTTTTTTGAACTTTTTTTTGATTTTTTCAACTTTTGATACCCCCTAAAGCCATTCCGGCCCTCAAACCACCCCCCAGACGTCCCTGAAGCCCCGGCGGCCCCCTTTTTTGACTCTCTCAAGCCATGCCGGCCACTACCACCCCCCAGATCCCCCTCAAGCCCCGGCGGCCCCTTTAATGGGCTCCCTAAAAGCTATGCCGGCCCCTTACCACCCCCAAATCCTCCTTCTTACCCCGGCGGCCTTTTTTACTTCGTCGTTTCTTTTAATCGCGCCTGAGCAACGCCTGGTAATTGACGAATGACCCAAACGTACATACATACATACATACAAACTTAAGCGTTTTATACATTAGATTTAACGAACGTTTTAATGAATCGCTCGATAAATTATAAAATATCAATCAAAAAATCCAAATGAAAAAAAACTAGTATGCTCGCATTGCGCTGCCATTGAATTAAAATAAGAGTAATCTTTACCGTTTAAAACGACGTAATTGATATGTTATAGTTGCTTAGTGACATTGTTTGTGTTTTTGTCGCCAGCCCATTAAGAGTAGCTCAATTAGTAATTATAAACACGTAAGTGTCGCGTTCGTGATTTATTAAACGTTTTAATTTATTAAAAAGGTAAATTTCTTGCAATTGAGTTATATGGTCGTGTTGATGACGAGTTTTTCGCGCGACTATGCGGGCTTTTCGCGCGCCAACTAGTTTTTCCGCGCGCTCCTACTCTTATATAGAAAAGTGCGCCAGTTTTGCAGTTACACCGATTTAAATAGGCGGTGACCAGCTGTAAATCATCTCGTTTCCAATTCGAACTATTGAAATTGAAAATTAATTATTTTTCATGGAGGTTGTCGGTAGCCGTGCGAAGCGTCACCATAAATTCGAGTGATTTATCATTTATCCTTATGAAAATGTTCGCTCGTAGTTGCACGAAAGTCATAACCCGTCCTCGTCGTCGTCCTCGGTGGTAAAAAACAGGATCACAGTAATAAATCAGGGCATTAAACGGACACTCGGTTGCCGCGGCTGTCATTATCGTCATCAGCGGCCAAAGTCGCCTCTTGATCTGCATCTTTAATTGCTCTTCAATGAGTTGAGATGTTGCCGCGAAGTAAATAAATAAAGTAAAAAAAAAGAGGATTGATTTACACGTCTTTAGCTGATTCGACGGGGTACAGGATGTAACAAATACTATAGAGAAGTTTCAAGCACATGTCGAGGACATCGCTTTTATTTATTTAGAAGGAGCAAATATAATACAAAAGTAAAATTGTGTCTTACAACAAAAAAGTTTTTGTAGACCAGTAGTAAAATAGAAAAATGATATAAGAGGGGGGGGAATTTTATTTATTTATTTATATAATATAGTAGCTAAAGCTAATTACATAATCCTTAACTATGTAAGCACCTATACAGAGATGTTTTTTTAAGACTGCCAGGAATTTATCAATAGTTTTGGAACTTTTAATTCCATCCGGCAGTCTATTATATTCCAAAACACCTCTGTACAAGATGTTTCTCTTATTTATATTTACTCTAACATTTTTTATAATTAAATTACATATATTCGCATACATCCTTTCCTCTCACAATAAATGTACCTACATATTATTATCTAACTTAAATATAAATACCAACATACAAATTATATGTAAGAGGAATTAGGGATTGGAAAGATGTATCGATGCGGCTTGAAATTTTGTCATAAAAATTACACGTTATATAAATAAAGAAATAACTTTGAAAGGTTTGACGAAAGAGCGACACAATTACAATCATTTTGATACATTTTTCTTTAATATCTACACAGAAAAAAATGTGCACAACAATATCTACATTGATTTTGCTTATAAAAACTTTACAATACAAAGCGAATATCCAAAACTTTTTATTTAAAAAAATCTTTTTATTGACATATTTACTATGTGAATACATCTTAAACATATTTTTCAGATTATCAGTCTACACATTGTTCATTTTGTTAGTATTTTTCCTGTAAAAACACGCAATAGGAGAAAGAGCTCAAAAACCTATTTACAATTCTTATCAAATGTTTATAATATATTTTACATAATTAAATACTTTTTAGAGTCGGCGATCTAAAGAAAATTATGTTTAGGTTATTTGTGTTTATACCTAAAGGGTAAAGACATCTTGCTATAATCACCGAGACCTTTCACTAATTTGTTAGGGTGGTTATTGTTAATTCTATCATAGAATCTACTGGTTAATCTGTTAGTGACATCTACGACTAATGGGATGTTATACTGGGAATGTTGTTTTTTTAGGTTAGTATATATGGGCGTGTTATAAATGATTTATTTTTGACTACTTGAAGCTTTGATTGGTTAGTATTGGAGGCAATATCCAAAAATGAGAACTGACACAACTAAGGCAAGTTTGCTTTACATGCAATTTAAAATTGCAAACAAGTCAAGGTAGGTGGATATGTACATATGTATCTATTATCAGGAAATCATAATGTAATTGGCGAAATTTCACAGCAATTCAAACTAGTACAATACATACAGCATTAATGTCCTTAAAATTTTAGGTAGCCTTAAAGCTTCTCATACATTGTACCTTATATGTACAACATGAAATTTAAAGCTAGTTATATTTCAACAGTCAAGTTTAAGGGGTAGGGGTATCTTTCTTCGGCTAATCTAATATATAAAACACTTAAGTTTGTATGTATGTATGTACGTATGGGTCATTCGTCAATTACCAGGCGTTGCTCTGGTGCGATTAATAGAAACGTCGAAGTACACACGATAGTACATAGATGTTTTCGGCAGATTTACGTACGTACGTCCCGTCCCCCCCCCCCTAACCCCACATCCCCGCATCCCTCCTTTATTACCCGGCTTTGCCCGGGGTGTAATTAATATAATGTAATATAGTGTTTGTTTAGTAAATTATTTCGGGAGCCCAAAAAAGTGGCCGCCGGGGTAGGAGGGGGGTCTGAGGGGTGGTAAGGGGCCCCCTCTTGCCCCGGCGGCCCCTTTTTTGGGCTCCCGAAATAATTTACTAAACAAACACTATATTACATAATATTAATTACACCCCGGGTAATAAAGCTAGTATCTAGGTAAAATTTCACACCAATTCAAACCATTATAAATGGAGCACTCGAGCCGA
The DNA here is from genome assembly GCA_022651745.1 of Parapsyche elsis. Lineage (NCBI taxonomy): Eukaryota > Metazoa > Arthropoda > Insecta > Trichoptera > Hydropsychidae > Parapsyche > Parapsyche elsis. Next base: position 1,094,341 of record JAGVSN010000016.1, read on the forward strand.
ACAATGAATATTGTTCGCACAACACGCATTGCACTCAAATCGATAAGTCAGAGCGTTAAGTAACAAACGTTCGCAGAGCACAACTTTGCAATGCAGATTTTATTGGAGGTCGTCGTGTACACACACCACCACTACGACAATCGGTTGACTAATTGCGATCGTATCGCATTGTCGTTATTGTAAGCATACAGTGTATAATATATCGACACGACTAATGAATCGGCGACGAGCCAACCCCTTCCCAACCCCCTCTGCTTCATATATACGTAGGTATCAAATACGTATTTATAATACGAACTGGATGAAAACGTTAACCTCGGAGGCCCCGACTTGCAGAGTTCGCTGGCAGCCGCAAACCAATTTCCATACAATGGATATTATGAATCGTATATCACTTAGGAGTGACTTCATACTTTTTTGCCTACCGGTCGCTTGCTCTGCCGCCGCCACTGCTTCTGCGTGAGCTTTTTACTGAGAAGGCAAGTACCAATTGTGTGTGTGTGGTATGTACATACATATGCTCGTGGTACGCGTAGGCCTCCTCCGATCGATCAATATATCAAAACTCGGTAATCCGTTTAAGTATCGGTTGGCCTACGCGACTTGTCACGCCTTATCGACGATGTAATGCGGAATTCGACGGATCGCACTTCGACAGCTCGTATGAACGGGTTAGATTCGACATATATTCACGTGGGACTTGCGCTGATGTTTGACGTGTGTTTAATTTTTAAAATCAACAAAAAAAGTTGCAAAAATGTTGCAACGCGCTGAAAAATGAATCAATCAATTCGTAACATATTATGGTAAATTACAAAATGGATTAACACAATTAAGCGACGAAAGTATGAAAGAAAATTGGTGAATATGAATTTATTTATTTATTTATCTATTACTTATTTCACGCCTAAAAAAGGCTTTTATACAAATAGAGAAGATATCAATACAGGAGTAAAACTTACATATAATTTAAATTAAACTAAAAAGAGGAACTTCGTAAAGAAAGCAACAGTTTATACTTTACTAAATTGAATCTAAATTAAGTTTATACTTTAAAAAATGAATTGATGAATATGACAAAATTTAAATCCAACATTCCGCTATGCTTAAAAAAGAAGGCATACGATCAATGCGTACTGCCAGTTATGACGTATGGATGTGAAACGTGGATGCTAAATTCAAGAATGCTGCGTAAGATCCAATGCACACGTCCAAGAGATCTTAAGAGGAATACATGGGTAAGAAGTATGACCAAAGTGGTAAATATAGCAGAACGTGTGAAAAAGTTGGAGTGGACACATAGCGAGAAAAATGGATGGCATATGGACGCGAGAACGATTGGAATGATATTCGAGAGGATGTGAGAGAAAGCAAGGTTAATTGTGTGGATGATGGGCTGATGAATTGAGAAGAATGTATGGAGTGGATGCCGATTGCTCAAGACAGACAGGAATGGAAGAGGATTGGAGAACTCTTTAGTTTTTAAATCCAACATTTCGCTATGCTTAAAAAATTAGGTTTGTTATGAAACGTAGATGCTAAATTCAAGAATGCTACGTAAGATCCAATGCACATTGATAAGCATGGAAAGATGTATAAAAAGAAGAGATCGTAAGTGGAATACATGGGTAAGAAGTATGACCAAAGTGGCAATTATATGTAGCAGAACGTGTGAAAAAGTTGGAATGGACACATAGCGAGAAGAATGGATGGCAGATGGACGTGAGAAATACTGGAATGGTATCCAAGAGGATGTGAAAGAAAGCAAGGTAGACTGAGTTGAAGATGGGCTGATGAATTGAGAAGAATTTGCACTAGTCAAGTGGATGCAGATTGCTCAAGACAGACCGGAATGAAAGAGAATTGGAGAGGCCTTCATCCGGTAGTGGATGGTGAACGGCTGAAATTGATGTTGATGGTAAATTATTAAAGGTTAAAATATTATTTGATTTGTTGAAGTGTTTTTTTTTAACCACGTATGTACATACATATGTTAAAAATGGAATCAATAGTGTATTCCATTAGTCTCTCTCACTCTCTCTTTATGAGATGAACTTTTGTCCATTTTAACATACGCCGTAAGAAGAAAGAGATATTCGAACTCAAAATATACACTCGATATTCAGACTTTGGTCCTTTTTGAACGAAGCCAAATAATTCCTTTGAAGAAAATAAAAATAAATAATTCTATGAGTGGGTTGAGTTTAAGAACATAATCGATTTGTAAGTCTCTAATTAGTGCGTACGAAAACGATATTTATCACATGTAGACTTTTCTGGTAAGTAGGTACCTACATAGTATTGATTATGTGAAATATTCACAAGTGAAAACGTGTCAGTTTAAAGCTTTCGAAATTGCCAAATAAACGCAATCAATAACGATGGGTTACAGTGTGTTGTGAAATTAGGCAAGTTAATAGTTCACACGTCTATAAAAACAAAAAAAAAATTGTAATCATTTCAAATTAAATTTGATTTATTAGACGATAATAGTTTGAGTTTGTGGTGGCGGACGCGTTAGATAATTATTATTAAAATTTGTCCAATATAAATGCGAAATAAATTTACATCGTTAGTGTTTGATTCTTAAACGAGTCCTCGAGATGCATAAATTATAATATTAATAAATATGCCACCGATTAAATGTGTATCGAATGTGAGAAGATTCGAAAATATCAAATTGTAAAATACGACGTGTCGAATTTATCACATTTATATGTGATTAAATCCACCGACGAAAATGCCGATGTATTAAACCTCATTTTCCACCACTCAAAAATAAAATGAAACTAGAGGAAATCTTCTGTTGATTTAACATACATATGTACATATATGTAGCCAAATCCGTAAATCATCATTATTAGGATGCGAGTGATTTTTAAAACGTGTCAGCTGACTATGCCTCACATCCACGTACATATGTACATACATATAAACATATAGGTACATATGTAGGTATAAGGGCTCACACACACTTCACATGCCACATGCATGTCACGATCACATGCCATGCCACACACGTCTTCTGAAGAAATCCTAAACGCACGAATTTCTATGGTTATGTATGGCGTAGATACACACTTACCCCACGCCACACCACACACACGTCTTCTGACGATATCCTAACAAGCATGATTTTCTATGGTTTTGTATGGCGTAGATCAGTGGTCGGGAACTGGCGGCTCCGAAGCCTCATGCGGCTCTTTGTATGAAAACCTGCGGCTCTCGCTATACTCCAACGTTTTGTGCGAAACACAAAACGTCAACACACAATTGACACAAAATCAAAATGAATCCTATTTCAACATATGATCCGTTATAAATGAGAGTGGTTTAAGTCCATTTTTATGTTTTGTAATGTTGATAGCAATATTGATCACATATGTTTGTAGCCAAAACTATCGTTAACTCGAAACTTTTTCAAAATTGGACTTCCAACCACTTTCATATATAACGGCTCATACATTGTAACTGCATGCCTATAAAAAGCATTAAATCGTTTTTCAATAATACTTTTTAATAATAAACTGTCGAACATTAACAAATATCACGAAGATAGCTTATTTCTTACATTTCATTAATGACTAGCTGACTCGGCATGCTTTGCAATGCCAAACATCCCGTGTGTTCCCGTTCCCGTTCCTAGTACGTTATCTGACGCGTGAGCAGGCCCGTTCCCCTTCCCGTTTTTTCTCGATTTTTTTTCACAGGAATCATCCCCGGCATGATCACAATAAGTCCTGAAAGTTTCATCGCGATCGTTCGGGTGGTTTAGGAGCCTATAAGAGACAGACATTGATTTATATATATACTAGCTGACCCGGCATGCGTTGCAATGCCCGATTCCGTTCCGGTTCTCGTTCCTAGTACGTTTTCTGACGCGTGAGCAGGCTCGTTCCCGTTCCCGTTCCCGTTCCAGATCCCGTTCTTAGTACGTTATCTGACGCGTGAGCAGACCCGTTCCCGTTTTATCCCGATTTTATTTCACAGGAACCATCCCCGGCATGATCACAATAAGTCCTGAAAGTTTCATCGCGATCGGTTCAGTGGTTTAGGAGCCTATAAGAGACAAACAGACAGACAGACAAACAAACAGACAATCATTTATATGTACTAGCTGACCCGGCATGCTTTGCAATGCCACTCATCTCGTGTTCCCAATCCGTTCCGTTTCCGTTCCAGATCCCGTTTCCGGTCCCGATCCGTTCCCGTTCCTAGTTCGTTATCTGACGCGTGACCAGGCCCGTTCCAGGTTTTTTCCCGATTTTTTTTCACAGGAACCATCCCCGGCATGATCACAATAAGTCCTGAAAGTTTCATCGCGATCGGTTGAGTGGTGTAGGTGCCTATAAGAGACAAACAGACAGACAGACAAACAAACAGACAATCATTTATATGTACTAGCTGACCCGGCATGCTTTGCAATGCCACTCATCTCGTGTTCCCAATCCCGTTCCCGTTTCCGTTCCAGATCCCGTTTCCGGTCCCGATCCCGTTCCCGTTCCTAGTTCGTTATCTGACGCGTGACCAGGCCCGTTCCCGTTTTTTCCCGATTTTTTTTCACAGGAACCATCCCCGGCATGATCACAATAAGTCCTGAAAGTTTCATCGCGATCGGTTCAGTGGTTTAGGAGCCTATAAGAGACAAACAGACAGACAGACAAACAAACAGACATTCATTTTTATATATATAGATATAGATAAATTACTATCTATTTCATAAATGAGTAACATTTAATTTAATTTTGAATATATGTACATACATACATACATATACCTAATAATTAGCCGCAACATATTAATGTCGCGGTTTTCACTAATTTGGCTTTTAGCTCGAAAAAATGTTCCCGTAGATACACACTTGCACTTGCACGCAATGACATCACGTGGCGTGTGCTAGGTGTGTGTGTAAACCCTTATACCTACCATGACAGTATTGCATGCAGGCATATAAATTAAATTTATGTACATATGTCTATCTGTTATGACCGCGACTGATGAATGTTGACACAAAAACTAAGAAAAAAAATTCCACACGGGAAAAATGTATAACCGTTACAATTATCCACTGTGATTAATAACAGTTTGAGAAACCGTGTCGCCACTCTATCTTCGTACATACATACATACATACATACATACATAAATACACCGTTGCATCAATTCGTCTGATGCAAATTAATGTCCAGTGTGTGTGTGTCTGAGAGTGCGCGTGCTTTCAATTGACGCGCGCTCGAGTGCATAATCGGTGCATTTGTCACCGGTGCACTTTTCCGGCAAATTGCATTGCGAATGCACACCGACGTTCGCCCTTATTGTGCAACCTAACCGCATTAAAATAATAATGGGTTTCGCGTTCGCGGCTCTTTGTTTTTGCTCTCATTACCGTCGTCGGTCTCGATGCCTTCGCTGAAGGCTTAATGAGCGGGTTCGTACTTTGCGCCCACACTAATGCGCACACAGTTGCACAAATGCACACACTCGGATTATAATGACGATCGTCTGAAAACTAGCAGGACTATCCTCGCGGTAGCATACCCTCCGACGTGCGATCCGACGACGAATCCGCTGCAAAATCATCGTGTTTGTGTGTGTCAGGCGCAGCCACGTGGGCAGATCAAATATGAATTGCAGAGCTGGTTTTGGTGTCAGTAGCGCCATTGTTGACGACAATGTCGCTCATGAGGACTGATCCGAACCGTTGTTGTTCTTGACGTTTGGTACTCGATTGTCTTCGTTTCGACGCCGATGATTGACTCAAATGGGCGTTGGCGCATTCCGTGCGGTATTACACACTGAATACGGTGCAGTGGCGTCGAAATTTCGCTAATATAATAATACTTGGTCGAAGATTTTGGCAGGTGTATGGCGATGTGACACAATGGTTATAAAATATAATTGATAGGTTGTTGTTAATCGTTTCATCTGCACTCCAGCTGTCTAAGTTCGAAAGGTTATTTATTTACAGATGCAGCTTAGTACCTACTATTCAGCTGTCTAAAGTTTTCCGTATTTGGACACTGTGACTAGAGGTTGTGATTTCTCGACTTTTTTTGATTCTCGAGACTCGAGAATCTCATTTTATCAGAAAATTTGAATCTCGAGAATGCGAGATTTTCTTTTTGGTTTCTCGAGTATAAAAAGTTACTTAAAATATAGTAAATCGATTTTTTATTGTAATAGTAGGTGACTGACTAAAAATCAAAAGGACATAAAAACTATAATATATTATATTAGAGGTTGACAACTTTATTTTTTTTTTAGATTATTATTTATTTATTAAATTTTAGATTCACAAATATTTAGATTTTAAAAAAATATTTTTAAAAAACAAAGCAATCTATGGACTTGTCAGATAAGGATGTTCTTCTTTTGGATACAAAATTACCGGATACCGAAAAATTTCGTTCATTTTGTGTGGAAGTCGGTCTTATAATTTCTGCTTCCATGCAGAAATCATGCATACATACATACATACATACATACTCATACTAAACATTTCGGACAATGGTTTACAAGTAAACAAGTAAAGCAATCAGTATATTGAACGTACAAATGTATGTAGTTATAAATTTAAAATATTCTCGATACTCTCAAGATTCTCATAAATGATTTCTCGAAAAACGAGAATCACGATATTTCACAATAAAATATTCTTGAGAAATGAGAATCTCTAAATTTCACAATAATATATTCTCGAGAAACGAGAATCAAAATTATTCAAGATTTCTCGAGAGTTCTCGAGACGAGATATCTCGATCACAACCTGTAACTGTGACAGTTTTAAGCGAGTATTACACAGGGGTAGCCTGAGAGCGATATTACACTTAGCCACTCCACCAACACACGATTTTTTTTGAACCTCGACTACCAGATTGATATACAGGTTTAGATGGTACGTATTAGATTGTGCGATTTTCTGGTGTCTAAAAATTTCTTGGAAGTCAATGTTCGACGAAAAAAACCTTCACCAAAAACCCTTTTCTGACCTTTTTTTTTGCATCGTCGTACTCAATTGTCAACGCAACGCAACGTCAACGCAATTGTTTCGAAAATAACGAAATTCAGAAAGAAATACGAGAGGTTGAATTTTATATATTTTCTACGTCTACATAGAGTACCTAGTTTTCGTATAGCTTCCTAGACCTATTTTTTTTATATGAAGATTATGAGATGAGCAGGTAGCTTGGTGAGTGAAAAGTGGTGCAATGTAATACGATGCTCGCCACCGCCAAAAAAAATCTGGTGCTGGTGTTGTTGCTCAGTGTAATATCGCTCTTAGGCCCGTAACGCACTTGGCAGCCTGGCTGCGCCACCATGGCCGCGGCAGCCAGAAATACGTGCTCCCCCAGTTCAAGCAGCCAGAACGATGAGAACACACTCACAAATGATCAGCGATAACATTGTAGATACAATATATTTTCAATGCAATATTTGGTTCGTAATCTCGAATCTCGGATCCTTGTGTACCTACTGTGTGTATGTAGATGCAAATAATTTGTTGAAAATAGTTTCATATAAATTGTTTCCAGCGCGCAACATTGGTGAGATTTTTTTTTAAATATTTTATCCGTTGAATTTAGCTGAAAATCTGAAATGGCTAACGTGAATCGACTGGCTGCCAGTGCGTGCATCACACAGGCAGCCACATACATTTGCTTTGCCAAATACATCTCGTGTTGGCCGCGGAAGCCAGTGGCTGCCTGTCTGGCTGCTGCGTATCGGAGCCCGTACCTGTGGCTGACATGACGGACAACAGTCTTTGACCCATTGGAGTTTTGCGTCTCCACCTCTTTCCCACCTTCATATATAGCGACGCCTAAGGGACTACGCTCTGCCGAAGGGACTCATGAGTTTAAAACTGTACTTTAAGCTGCGCCACGCGCGAGCTCTCCTCTATGCGGAGGGGTGCTCGCTCGTCACGGTATTTAATATGTAGAGGGGGGGGGGCTTTGCAAATACTTCCCCAGCCTCATTGCAAAGAGTGATTTTAATAGACTGCCCGGGAGGATTCCATCCTCGGAGAACGAGCGGGCCGATCTGCGAGGACGGAAGCCTGCCGGTCGCGGGTGTTTAGTGAACTATATTTACGGTTATAGCTAGGTTAGTTTAGTCTAACTACTTATTGCTAGGTTAAGATTTATTGTTAAATTAGTCTTAAGCTAGCGTACAGTGGTGTTAGTAGTCCTGACGTCGACCGCTATAGCCGACGACCTACTCTTATTGTTTATGTTATTGTTGTGCACTTACAACACCACGCTTAAAGCTAGAATTATGGAAGAGGCGGGACGGGGGAATCCTCGCCTCGCTACGTAATGGGCTGAGCCCGGAGCGGGCGGTTTTCGGCGGAGTTCGGCGCCGGGAGGTTGGAGACTAAGTCTCCGAAGGAAGTCGCGAAGCGACGGAAGGCCCTGAAGCCCGCGGGGAGGACACGAGGTCCTCGTGGTTGAGCGACCTCGCGCCCGCTTCAAGCTTCTCGTGCAAGACCCTCCTAGGCTCGCTCAGGAGCGGGCACACCCACAGCATGTGGTCTGCACTTTGCAGGGGGTGCCCGCACTGACAGGCTTCGGAAGGCTGCAATTTGAGACTGAAAAGCTTCGCATTGAATGCCCCGTGCCCGGTCACTAGTTGAGATACCCAGTGATCGGGCTCAAACCAGCTGGCCGACAATCGCTTCTCGACTGTCGGGAAAAAGAGGCGGGTGTGGTGACCCGTCTCAGAGGCCAGCCACCTCGCCCCCCAGGCGGCGATGGCGGCCCCGTTGACTGCAGTCTTGAATTTTGCCAACGTGTATCCCGTGGGATTGCACGTGACGTCGAGGAATTGTAGCGGGCAAGAGTTCTTATGATAGAATCTCGCCGCGACAACGGGAATTTTTAGGTCTAGTGGGAGGGTACCGGCGATTATTTGAAGCGCGTTTGTAGACACACTTCTGTATGCCTTGGTCAGGTTGATTAGAGCTCTCCTCTGACCGGTGGTCAGTGGGGATCTCAACCTGAAGAGGTGACAGCGGTGAGCCCAGCAGCCTGCTGTGTAGGCCACCTTGCTGCTGAATATCGCCTCGTAGGCGAGTTTACGGGCTCGCCATCCGAGGCCCCAGTCAGAACCCGCCAGACGAGAGATGAAGCCAAAGCCGCGGGTCGCCGCGTCGGCCGCAATCCTCGCGTGGCGGGCAAAGCTGCCCTGTCCGTCGAGGTGGAGGCCGAGGAGTCGAACCGGGTCTTTTAATTCGACACGCAGTTTGACTCCGTCGAAAAGGATAGAGGGTTTCCGCATGGTAGCGTTGCCCCCTTTGAGGTAGGTAACGAAGGTTTTGTTGGCGGCGAACTTCAGTCTCTTCCGCTCGCTCCAGTTTAGTAACGAGATTGGGGATTGGGAGGCCTTCTGCTCGAGGGCCTTCCTGGTGTTGGCCTGAACGACCAGTGTCGCGTCATCGGCGTATGCATAAAGTTGGCACCCCTCCGGGACGTCGATTGTGAAAATATCATCGAACAAGACGTTCCACAGGAGGGGCCAAGAATCGAGCCTTGCGGGCAACCCATCGTCATCGGGCGTGTTATCACCCGCTGACCGATGTCCACGCTAATCGTTCGGTCGGAAAAGTAACTCTGAAAGAGCTGATAGAGATTGTCGGGTATCCCTCGGAGCTTCAGCTCGTTCAGGACACCCGGCCACCAGGCGCTGTCAAAGGCGCCTGATATATCTAGCATAATGGCTGCTACGTATTTATATTTGCTATCCTCGACTTTGGTGAGGATAGCGGACAGAAGGTCCTCCGTGGACTTACCTGCTGTAAAACCGAATTGATTCGGGTGCAGAGGGCGGTTGTTTTTGAGGTGTAGTAGCAGCCTATTTGCCATCAGCCTCTCCAACACCTTGCCGAGGCCGGGGAGGAGGGTGATGGGTCTATAAGCCTTCGGGTCGTCCGGGGTTTATCGGAGCCCTGCTTTGGAATGACGGTCAGGAGACCGTTCTTCCAGCAGGTGGGAAAGATGCCTCTTTCGACGCATCTTTGGAAAAGAGTGAGGAGTTCCGGTCCGGCCGCCGACCACGACCGCCTCAACGTTTCATTGTCGAGGCGGTCGGGACCAGGGGCCTTACCGAATTTTAGTCTGCCGAAGGTGGCCTCCACCTCTCTCCTCTCTGGAAGAGAGCAGCGGACGCCAGTCCGCGGGCCGGTGAGACCTGATTTGCCTGTGCTCGATAGTGTCCGTGGACGTATCGTCACTCATCGTGAGGGCGTCCACGTACGTTTCCGCTATCTGTGATGCGGAGACGGGCGCGGGGCTCCCGGCTGGGGTTCTCAGCGTTGAGAGGACCCGACAGCCCGTCCTGTTCCTGCGCACCATGTAGTACGCAGGTACCCACATTCCTCCGTCCGCCTGTAGCGAGACGAAGGAACGCCAACTCTGTGTTTTTGCGGTTTTTATACCGTTGAGGTAGGCTTTACGCTTCCCTCGGAGCTCCGCAGTACGGACGGCAATCAGATCGTCATCCGGCTTGCGAGTGCGCCGCGCTTTTTGGAGGGCGTGACGCGCCCTCCTGAAATCTCTCTGCAGCTCGGTGAGAGCGGGAGACCACCATGGCGATGGGGAATCTTGGGGGCGACGGGGACGCCGATGGCCCAGGCAGCTTTCAGCGGTATCTGTCAGGTATTCCTGAACAGTCGCCGCTTCGGCGTGTGGGTCGTCGGTTTGGGAGTTTAGAGGCGCATGTTCCAGGAGCGCTCCGAGTCTACGACTGAAGCTCTCCCAGTCAGCGCCCCTGGTGTTAAAGAGCGGAGGAAGGACGCTGGACGCCGTCGGGGGGGGTTCGGCCTTGCCGATTGCGTCGTAAGGTAATGAGACGATGGTCGGAAGTCGACGCATCAGCGTGCACCTCCCACTCGCTCGTCGAAAAGAGTAGGTTGCGAGAGGTGAGGCTCAGATCTATATGTGACGTGAAGCCCGCGTGCCCGCTGAAAGTCGGCGGGCCGTAGGGGTCGTTCAATATGTTTAGATCAAAGGATGCGATGAATTCCTCCATCGTTCTCCCTTTAAGGTCTGTGGGGCCGGGGCCCCAAAGTCAGAGTGAGCGTTGGAGTCGCAGCCAATCACCAAGTGGCGTCCGGCTAAGCGGTCCAACGCAAAAAGCTAATTGCCCAGTATGCACAGTGAGGTCGTCCTCGTACTGGCAGTACTGGGAGATAAGGCATATCGAGCCGCTCCCCCAGGATACGTCCGCGCACACGAGATGGTCCGTTGAGATTTCTCGCAGAACCACCACGCGCGCGCCGGGCACCGCAGAAACGACCGCCGCCGTACCTGTGGCTGTGCAGCCAGAGTTTCCTGGCTGCCTTAGTGCGTCATCAAACAGGCAGCCACATACATTTTCTAACATTGTTGTGGCTGCCGCGGCCATGGCTGCGCAGCCAAGTGCGTTACGGGCCTTAATCCCAGAAGATTCGCCTCCACCACACACCGCTTCTCCTCTGTAATGTCCAAAAAAGGTCACTCTAGCGGAGAAGGCTTGTAATGTGCGAGTAATGCACGAGGATCATGGGTCTCAATCAATTGTGATGGCTGAACGGCAACAAAAAAAAAAGTTAATGAGGCTACCCGAAGGGAGTCCAGTCTGAAGGGGTGACATTCAGAGTGGAGGCCCTCCAATCACGGGTTATTAGTAAGGACATTGGTGCAAAGTTATTATATAAATTGATAATAGGGAACAATAAGTAAATAAAAATTAACGACAGCAAATATTGTACACAGGGATAGTTTACGATCTCGCTAGTTAACTGACCGGCACGTAGAATTGGTAGAGTCGCTAGTAAACCTATTACACGTGTTAAGTTTACTCACTAGTGTCGCCACTCGCTGCCGCTAGAGGCGCTGTCATTAACTTGTGACTTGTCAACGTGACGACACGTGTTTTGCGCCCACCGTCAAAATACCCGCTGAATTTTAAATATATCATATCCATTGAAGTGTACTGTGTGTTGGGAGCTAAAAATAAAACGCTTAACCTCAAACTGTCAAAATAAAGCGACGTCACACCAGCCAGATAGTGGCGAACTTCACTCGCTCGGCCTAAAAATCCCGAGCGGCTAGCAAACTAGTGAGATAGTAGCGAGTAAACCATCCCTGTGTAATACCCGCTTCACGAGTGATTCAATAAAAAGCTAAAACTTTTTTATTAATAATAGTTACCTATGTATAAGCGGCAATCCCAAATAAGTGATAATTTGGTGGCAGCGGAAATAAATAATAAAAAATCAATACATTTAATTCGTAAAGGTTTATTCGAATTTTTCTACATAATTTTATAATATGAACAACTACATATTCATTGCGCAACTACATACATCTCCGCGCATTGAAGTATTTTTGTGTGTTTAAAATTATTGTAATGTGATGTCAAATAAATCACTTGAAACATTTTAATTACTCACGGTATGATGGAATGAGTTAAGTTTATTTATTATCGAATGCGAATACGACATGTTTAAGATTGTACAAATAACGCGCCGTCACTGTACTGTAATGTTATGCGTGTAACAAATCAATACGTACTAACATTTGTCATTGTGTTTAATATTGTTTTCATTAAACCATTTTTTTTTGTTGTTGCAGAGCAAATTCAATACCGATCCGATTAGTCACGTCTGATACAATGGATTGTCTAGTGATCTACATACAATAATTATTATACGAAACAAAAGAAAGTAATTATGGCGAAAAAAATTCATACATGCTACATAATGTGACACTGGAGGGACTGTCGTATGGAATATTATTCATTCTGCATAAATTGACATTCAAAATGTTTCATTTTTTTTCGATCTTAAACGAAACTCACATACATACATATACGTACATATGTACATACATATATGTATGTTTGCAATCAAGAAACATAAACTCATAAGTAGAGCAAGCTATGACGTAGGTAAGTACCTACATATGACTTGAGTAGATAAAAATGCGTAGGTACTTGATTTCAAGCGTTACTGTTTCACTTTTTGACTAACACTTTAAACACTTTGGTAAAATAAAGGGAAAATACCTTGGTTTCTCGTTGGATTCTAAAATGGATCGAAATAAAGGTGGGAGAAATGTTAAGTGTAATTTGTACGGAACCATCTCTACAACTAAGTAGTCCGTTTTTGTAATAAGAGAGTATGCAGTATGAATTTCTTCGCGTGTGGTAAATAAGGACAAAAATTTGAGGGACACCAAATGTACATTTCTTTTTAACACACGCGCTTAGAAGAAACAGATACTCAAACTCAAACTTTGAGCTCTTTCTCCTATTATGCTTTAAACACTAACATTAAAATAAAAGAATCTTTATAAATACTAAAAAATAATGAACAATGTGTAAAATAGATAATGGTCACTGGACCAGTAGCTATTAAAATAGATTTAAGATACATTGTGAACATACATACATAGTATATGAATAAATAAACTCAAACTGCATAATCTTTCATAATCAAATCTGCATAATCAATAAAAGCGAATTTAATAAATTAGTCCGAAGCATCTTAGAATCTGGTTCTATATTTTGAAGTCCCAGTTCCATCACATACTCAGTACAGATTGAAAGGATCCGAAGAAAATTCTTGAGATATTTGTACTTGAGAGAGTTTGGCTATTATCCCTTTCTGTTTCCCAGCGCTTTTGTTCTGGGAGCAGTGGGGTGTAAAACTTTATCGTCTCGGAGAGATGCTCACCTCGTTTGTCATTTTTACAAACTTAGTTAAAAGTTAAAGTTAAAGCTTTTGGCGCCTGAACATCCTCATGGATCTCGATCACAGCTATTGTTTTCACCAATCTGGGCCAGATCCTGTATCCTCCGTGACTCACCCGTTGCTAGAGCTATTGGTAGGCTGAATACTGTTGCAAAGAATATTGATTTGTTTAATATTAGTCTTCAACAGCTTTCCAGTTTCCTTTATTTTTTACGTTATTTTTATGATTTTCTGTTATTAGTTTTTTTACTTTATCCTAATCGGATAAAGTATTGTGATCGTGCGAAAATTCGACCTCGAGATTTTGACTGATTTGTATCGAGTATCATCCCCTGATCACGTTTTCATGATTTCTAAAAAATGTCTGTATGTCTGTATGTCTGTGTGTCTGTATGTCTGTATGTCTGTGTACTTATGCGTGTGTGTGTCTGTATGTGTGTTTTCGCCAAAACTATCAAGGCTATCAAGCTGAAATTTCATATCTATTATTTTCACGTAAGGTGTAAGAGCCATAAGGAATTTGGTCAACATCAGTCAACCGAAAGTAGGGTTTTTTTCTTGTAGAAAATTCTAAAATTCTTTTACCACAGAATATTTCCGAAACGGCTCCGGGAATTTTGTCGAAATTTCATATCTATAGTTTTCACGTTAGTCGTAAGAGATACTGTGATTTTAGTCAACTTCTGACGAGCGAAAGTGGCAGCTTACTCTTGAAAGATTTTTTTGTTTTATATTGTTATTTTGTAATTCTGAGAGAAATTGCTATTTAAAAAAAAATAAATCATTAAAATCAGTCAACCGGAAGTAGGTTTTTTTTTGTCGAAAAGTTTACCACAGAATATTTCTGAAACTGCTCCGGCGATCTTGTCGAAAATTTATATTTATAATTTTCATATAAAAATAAGAGTTGATAAGGTGTTGATCAAAATCCGCCGACCGGAAGTGATAGTTGAATATATGCCGAAGATCGTATTTTACATACGGGCGCGCACTCAACATTGTAATTTCATTTATTGTATTGTATTTTGGTCGGTGTGGTGGTGTGCATGCGTTTTATTTACTTACGTACTTAAAAAAATAATTTCGTTACTCTTTGGATTCCTCAAATATATGGATAAAGTCATGGGTTGGCCACACCCGAATTTTTTTTATTGTATCTGGAATTTAATTGCATTTAATTGTATCTGGCCTGTTAGGTCATCACGGTATATTGTGAAAAAATAAAATTTGTATGGAAAAAATCATGGTAGTGGTCCGCGGTATTCGACATTTTGAGTTTAGTGGTCCGTGAGGTGTCCGAAAGGTTGGCGACCGCTGTCCTAGAGCCAATTATTCACATATACGTATTCACATAAACCTACAACTTGCGATGATCTCTCGACGCTGCCATTTTGCCCGCATGGAGCTTTCGAACGATTTCGTCGATGGTTCGAAATGAGCTCATTGTTTGCTTTAATTGCCGAGGTCGTACTGGCCATACGGCTCTCGGTCATATCTCACACGGATCGCGGAAAAAGTCGCGGATTGAGAAAACAATGGCGGATCGGTTAGCGAATTGTTCGCGCACTTGGCCTCCGCAACGCGTAGGTACGTGTAATTGTCTCAAACAATGGGGGATGCGCTGTTAAAATAAGACCCAGAACCGCCTATCTTCAACCTCAGGCACTTCGAGTGGTCGTCGATACCACGCTCCCAGCTAATATTAATCTAGCAATCGACGTTGCACACGTTGCAGTTAGTTAGGTAGGGTTTAGCCACAGTGCATTCAGCTCTTGAAGGCGTTTTCGCGCGTTCGAGCTCAACGTATGGCCGTTATGGCTTTGGCTGTTTGGCCGAACAACGCCAAATGGAATTATCGCCTAGCTATAAAGCGATTGTGCAGTGCTTTACAATGGTGATTCAAATAGTCATCGGTGAGGCGAAACGGCCGGCTCGAAATGGTGGATTTGTATCGACGATCACCACTCTTTAAAATGTCATACTCAATTTCAATATATATGTAGATACTTGGCAATGGGACCAAACGAAATGAATGGGGGCGAGAAATACTGGAATGGTATACGAGAGGATGTGAAAGAAAGCAAGGTAGACCGAGTGGACGACGGGTTGATGAATTGAGAAGAATATGTGCGAGTCAACTGGATGCAGATTGCTCAAGACAGACGGGAATGGAATACAGCAGTGGATGGTGAACGGATGAAAATGATGATGAATGCAATATAGCGAGAATAATGGATTGCAAATGGACGCAATATATACTGGAATGGTATTTGAGATGATGTGAAAGAAAGCAAGGTAGGTCGAGTGGACGATGGGCTGATTAATTGAGAAGAATGTGTGGAGTCGAGTGGATGCAGATCGCTCAAGACAGACGGGAATGGAAGAGGATTGGAGAGGCTTTCATCGAGCAGTGGATGATGGTTATTGATTTCGAAAACTACTGCATACTCTGATGTATAAACTATGTACATAAACTGTAACGTGTGAAATTAACAGATATGTACTTGAATCTATTGTATAATTTTTCATTAGACGATGAAACATTTTTTCGTTTAAAATGGTTAGAATGGATGACGGCAGATCTGCATATGCATAATGAGTCATTTTGGTCGCTAAAAGTTCAATAAAATTGACAAGCATTATATCCATGATTTATATCAGTGGTCGGGAACCTTTTTTGAGCTAAAAAGTCAAATTAGGGAAAACCTTGCAAAATTGGTAAGTTTGGGAGCAGCAACATATTATATATTCAACAGTAAAATGTTACTCATTAATCATTAATGAAATATGTTAGAAATAAGTTATTCTCGTGTTTATTATTTTATTAATAAAAAAATACAGTTTATTATGTAATAAACATAGTATTATAAAGTTTAATCTGAAAAACGATCTTAAAGCCACGACGTTGTGGAATAGGATTTATTTTGATCTTGTGTAAAATGGCGTGTCAACATTTTGTTTCACGCAAACGTTGCAAAACGTTGGTTTTCATATAAAGAGCCGCATGCGGCTCCGGAGCCGCCAGTTCCCGACCACTGATTTAAATCAACGTAGATGATACATTTCTGATGAATTTACCAATACCACTAAAGTTAATTTGATTTGAAATACTATGCACATAAAATGGATTAAAATCAAATATTGAATACATTATATCTCGAAAATTAGTATCTACGTACATATGTATATAATTATTAATTAATATTCAAATGTATGTAAATTTTTGTTTACAATAAATCGTACAATACCCAAACGCTTAAGAGAACATATTATATAGCATTATCACAACAATTAAACAATAAACGTGTCGAATTTAAATGATCGATCGAAGGCTATCGAGTAGAGCAGCACCAACAACCTGTCGCAGCCAGCGAAACAAATTTAAATTTATATTTAAATCGAATCTTGATAGCAATTTGTACACACATGTATGTATAGGTACGATTGAAAAAAAAAAAAAAAATCAAAACACAACAGCGAAGCGTAATGTCGAATGTGCACAGAAGCAATAATACGTCCGAACAATAAATGTTAACCTTGTGTAGTCACGGCAGTATTATTTAACAGTGACTAGGTACTAGTTGCGCTACGGCTACCGTGCTTTACGTTCAGTGTTTATTCGATACAAGATACAGCCTTAATGAATGAGGACATTGTCCGCTCGAAGACGACGTTCACCATAAAATTTTCACGGTGAAAAATAACACTGTCTGTATTCACAAGGAAAATTTTATCATCCCGACGATACACCTCAACGTTTATATGGGTATTTTTTTTCACTCGCACCTCACACTGACGACGATTTGAATTAACAACGCGGTACAATTGTGTTGAAATAGATTGACATTTCAATATTGTATTAATTACGAGATATATCGAGGGATGTTCGTTTGGATGTTGGCTCTCTGTGGCAGATGGGCGCGCGCATGTTAGCGTGCCTCACTGATTTTAGTCTTGAGCGTGACTCTCAAATTTGTTTTATGTAAATCAGCGATTTGTAGTTTGTAAATAAAACGGTAGGCTACCGTGCTACACACACACATACATATAAACTTATACATGCAGAGAGCTTTCCTCGAAGCTCTTCCGAGTGAGCTTCGGCGGCTGTGGGAAAGTCTCAATATGGTAACTCTCTATGTACATTGCAGCGCAACGTGTCGTTATTATAATATTTAAATACCGCTCTTCAATTAATAAATACAAAAACGTGTCATCTTTTATGGAAAATATTCAATTTATAAGTACATTTCTTCTACGGACTTTGAGGATGTTATGTGTGAGGATGAGTATTTGACATTACAAAAATATCACTGATATTGTGTGCAATTATGTTGATGTTACAATAAAGTAAAATTTAGGCACAAGTATGTCTTTGCGATTATAATTGTAGACATTGTGAACGAGTGCAGTTTTATACAATATTTTTTTTCAGTTTAAGTGTGAATATATAACAATTATAGCTGACAGTAAAGCTGTCAATCAAAGAATCAACTATTTTACAATATATTTAGTGTTAGAATAATGTATTTTTGGCTTTGCTACCAATAGTTTTTTAGTGCAATTTATAATTTAGCGTATTGTTTAATACATGGATAGGAAAATTAATTATATCACATGAGAGTTCATCATCATCATTTTCAGCCATTCACCATCCACTGCTAGATGAAGGCCTCTCCAATCCTCTTCCATTCCTGTCTGTCTTAAGCAATCTGCATCCAATTGACCTCACAGATTCTTCTCAATTCATCAGCCCATCGTGCACTCGGTCTACCTTGCTTTCTTTCACTATCACGTCCATCTGCCATCCATTCTTCTCGTTATGTGTTCTGCTATATCTGCCACTTTAGTCATACTTCTTACCCATGTATTCCTCTTGCGATCTCGTTATACCGTGCATACATCTTTCCATACTTCATTGTTTGCACTGGATTTTGCGTAACATTCTTGAATTTAGCATCCAGATTCTTCTCAATTCATCAGCCCATCGTCCACTCAGTCTACCTTACTTTCTTTTACATCTTCTGGGATACTATTCCAGTATTTCTCGCGTATGGCAGATGGATGCCATTTATTCTTTTCGCTATGTATACACTTCAACTTTTTCACACGTTCCGCTATATCTGCCACTTGGGTCATTCTTCTTACCCATGTATTCCTCTTACGATCTCTTCTTGTTACACCAAGCATACATCTTTCCATGCCTCTCCGATCCTCTTCCATTCCTGTCTGTCTTGAGCAATCTGCATTCAATTGATTCATCTCTCGTATACCATTCCAGTATTTCTCAATTTACTATCCATTTGCTATTAGCTTATTCACACGTTCCGTGTTCCTTTTACGATCTTGTTATACCAAGCATATATCTTTACATGCGTCTCTGCGCATATGAGAGTTAATCAAATTAATTTCGATACATAACAATAGCAACTCGCGTCGATGTTATTAATTTGAAAACGTGATCTGAGTGAACTTTAAAATAACAACAATAATAATAAAAAAAACACTAACCTTTCACTCTACTTTTGTACGTGAAAATTTTTCGATTTCTTTCCTAGACACGGCTATGTATGTATGTACCTACTATGTAGAAGGCATATGCATGCACTGTGAAAACGGCTATGTGCGCCTGCCTTATAATTTATTTTTATTATCAATAAACCAATATTATTGATAATGGTATGGTATTACGTATATCCGACGCGGCTATCTGGTGTACTTAAGCCCCTTAATGCCCCGGCCCTGCCTTGTTATTACTATCACGTTTTTAACTGATTCTTATAATATTTTAGCGAAGCGGTTAACTAAGAATGGGTACGCAACGGAGCACAATGGATCTGGGGCGGTTAATACGGATAATAACCGGTTAGATGCGCTAACACCGTAGTATTCCGCGTTCGAAATAATGTCGGGGATCTTATTTTTTGTATTTTTGTTTTTATTTAACCCCTTCTCTGCCCCCCCTCATATACGAATCGATGACCCCGATTATTGCACGCTTTTAATTCGCGTTTTCACTTTCTGAATGTGTTGCGCGCGTCATATGGCGCCACTTCAAATGCACTTTTTTTTAACTGACGGAAATATTTATGATTGAATTATGTTGAAATCGCATAGTTTGATATCTGTATAATCATATTATAGGTTGATCTTTGGAAAATTTGGCTGAATTGTATCAGCAAATTGTTCCATCCAATGCAAACATAAACATTTTGGAACGACGTTTTTGTACGCACATATCTATATGATTAATTTTTATTGAATTTAGAAACTATTGAACTTTTTGTATCAACACTTATATCATCATCTTCATTTTCAGCCGTTCACCATCCACTGCTGGATGAATGCCTTTCAAATCCTCATCCATTCCTGTCTGTTTTGAGCAATCTGCATTCAGTTGACTCCACACATTCTTCTCAATTCATCAGTCAATCGTCCACGCGGTCTACATTGCTTTCTTTCACACCATCTCGGATAACATTCCAGTATTTTTCGCTACATCTGCCACCCTGGTCATGCTGCTTACCCATGTATTCCTCTTACGATCTCTTCTCGTTATACCGAGCATACCTTTTTTCCATGTGATCTTGAATTTAGCATCCACGTTTCACATCAATACGTCATAACTGGCAGTACGCATTAGTCGTATGCTTTATTTTATTTTATATATGTATAGTAAGTAATACAATAGAAAATTTAATAAAAACCGCAAAAATAAATTTAATATTTACATCTGTGTGTTTGCGACCATTTTTCTGACACTAATAAAGTTGAAATTTTTTTATTAAACTCATTAAGTTTGCATATTATAAGTTATTGATAATGTTTAAGTAGGTATTTAAAATTTAAATCGATATTTTTTTTTTTTATAAAAAAAAATCAATCGATGACGAATGAATCAAATTAACGTGCAAATCATATAACGGCATATTTTACAACAAAAGTCGTGTATCTTGCATTAAAATAATATATTCAAATTTGGACGTTTCAAAAATATATACATATAGATATAGTTCGCATTTAAAAATATTAATTTATTCAAATATATTCGTCGAATACAAAGCTTGCGTTGGTGCAAATAAACACGTCGCCAAAAATGCCGCGAGTCTTCCACAATGTTATTACGGGAGTGGGTACATATTGCACGCTAATTAAACGGCGATGAGAACTTTATAAAGGTGAATATTATATTATACGTACGTGTGTGATTTCGCAAGTGGTATTTTCGCGATATAAACAAGCCTAATCATGCCGCTTGTCACGCGGCTTACAATTAAGTGTAAATTGCGAGCGACGCGGGATTCGAACCTCGACACCACCCGCTGGGTGCATAATTTGAAAGCTTTGTGCTTTAATTACCGTCGCGAGCTTTTAACAGGTATTAAGCGGTGAGCTTCGCGGTTTAACTTAGATTAAATATGCGAGAGTCACTATCGTATTAACTCGTTTGCCGCGGATTTGCGTCGCAACACTCTTTAAAAGCATCGCAAGACAATGCACTTTCGATCGGCTGTCAATTTGGTCGACAACGTCCTTGAATTTAAAATGCATCTGTGATTTTGCATTTGTAATTTTATTTTCTACAGTATCAATAGTTTTAAATGTTAAATTAGTTTTTGGCCGGTATTTTTATTAAATGATTACCGTTTATCGTAATGGGTCCGTATTACAGCAATACACTGTTACTTTCGGTCAAAAAATACTGACTATTTATTATTTCTTCTTACTGTATACCAGTGGTCGGGAATCGGCGGCTCCGGAGCCGCATGCGGCTCTTTGTATGAAAACCTGCGGCTCTCGCTGTCATCCAACGTTTTGCGTGAAATACAAAATGTTGACACACAGTTTACACAAGAACAAAATGAATTCCATTTCCAAAACGTCGTGGCTATAAAATGTCTTAAGATCGTTTTTCAGATTAAACTTTATAATAAATTTTAGTAATTAACTGTCGAACGTTAAGAAATATCACGAGGACAACTTATTTCTCACTATTATTAATGATTAATGAGTAACATTTAATTTAATTTTGAATATATAATTAGAAAATAATATGTTGCGGCTCCCAAACCTACCAATTATGCAAGGTTTTCCCTAATTTGGCTCTTAGCATGAAAAAGGTTCCCGACAACTGCTATATACATACATACATATGTAGACTTTTTTTTAATTATTAAATATATCAGTATTTGTATGCATTATATATGTAAAATTGGAAGTATTTGAGGTACCCTTCTTTCTACTCATCCTGTACTCAGTGTACTCAAATTACAATTCAGTGATTTTTAAATAGGCAACTATTTAATTGGTCAGTAATTTTTCAAGTGAATCATCAATAATGTGAAAACTGACTGTGAATTTAATTTTTTTAAATTTTAGTTTATTGGAAAATTTACAGCGGTGTACAAAGGTAGAAAAATAACAATAGAAATGACAGCGCCCATTGAAAATTTTCACAAATGAAAACAAAGATATGCAGAACAAGCATGGAAGTAATATGAAGTATAAGGAAATAGTAAAATTCACGAGCATCAAATTGATATCTTTAGTAAAAAATGAGCAATAGTTGTAAAATTATATATATTACTTAGGTATGAGTGAAGAATTAGGGATTGGAAAAATGTTTGAGTGTAGAAATTTTAAATATTGGGAGGCTGGAAGATCGTATCATCCCCTGATCACGTTATCATGTTTTATGGAAAATGTCTGTGTGTCTGTAAGTAAAATCGCCAATAACTCAAAAAACCGTTTATCCTATGTATTAAACTAAAACTTCATATTTTTTTAACATTGGTGAGTAACATCAAATTTAATTTTGAATGTGTGTATAATTCGCAAATAATATATTGCTGCTCTCATATTTTTTTTTACAATTTTACAAGGTCTTCCCTAGTTTAGCGTTTAGCTCGAAAAAGATTCCCGACCACTGCTCTACACTCTACCGGTAAATGAATTATGGGAGAAGTTTAAAGTAGAGGGCATCAGGTGGTACAGGTTAGGATTACGAAGCATTCTGGGGGGATAATAGAAGAAACTATTAACGGGAAGATAGGGGCTATCGACTATACATAGTCATACATATTTAAAAAGGCTCGTATTTATTTTGTTGGCATCCTTAGATATCTGGTCAACATGTGTCAAAAAATTCCGACCGTTTATTAAGCGCCTACGTGTGTACTTATGTAAATACCAAATGAACGATTTTTTTTTAGACTTTTCACCTTTTCTATTGTTTTGAGAGATACGAGAGATCACATCGAAGACAAAGGCGTGCGTTTTTAATTATTTGTGAATTATTTATTCTCGCATGACGCGAACACACTATAATTAAGGGCCGCGGTCGAAGCGAGGGTCGCGCCCCGGCACGTCTCGACCGCGACTCGTACTAGTTACCCCTGCCATTTATCTGTTTTATTGTCTCTCAACAAATACACATATACACACACACAATAAAAGAGCATAAGTTTTCAAATGTTCCGGTGATTTATGGCGAAGGCGACACGAGCGTTATAAATCAGCGAAATTGTTCCGATACAAAAGTATATAGTATACGGTGATGATATATGACGATTTGTACCGAGCTCTCTAGCACATGATGCGGGGACTTTCTCCGCGGATTAGTTTCGTAAAAAGTCGAGCGAACTCTGCGCGGTGGGTTCACCGTCATAATGAAAGATTGAAATATCAAATGTATTAATTATACGGTTGTGGTATCGTTGCATGCGAACGAGTTATAAATATTATCCGGTGGAGATGCGTTAGGCCGTGCGATAACGTGTGCGAGTAATTACTATGCTCACGTGAAATATTATTATAAAAACATTGGGTCAACATTAGTTGCGGACGATCGCACTCGCGAGGGTCGTCTCAATAGTGTGCAATAGAAAATTATTTGAAATTTAGTCGATTTGATGACTATTTTCCGGAATCTTTTCATCGAGAATGCCTTGCAAAACTTTTATAAAATTTAGTTTGTCATTTGGCTTTTTGGTTAGAGGAAATTTCGCTAAAACTAACTTAAGACTGTAAATTTTGAATTATCATCATTGTGAAAATCTTGATAAGTCCACAATATATAAAAAACGAGGATAAAATATTTTCTGGTTCTAAAAATGTTTTCAAACGATACCTTATACTTGAATTATCCCAAATACCGCCAAGTGCGCCGTAAAAAAATATTGAAAATCAGTGTTAGTTCCAAAAACCGACAATTGCACTATGATAAAAGCTGATAAAAGCCATATTTAGAAACAAACAACGATAAGTCCATGTTTCTAATCTCAATATTTTGTTTAATATCAACAAAATTAAGTTTAAATGAGTTTAAACGCCATCAAGCAAATAAGTCTGTAGCAGAAAAACCGCGTTTGTGAACAAGTGAGTTTTATGGACTTATCGGGATTTGGAACTAGGCGACTCATATGTATGTATATAAAGGAGAAGGTGGTAATTTGGACCCCCAAATATACATGAAAAGACTTGTAATTTAAATGGCATTGCTGTACTCTAACGTTTGTTAGATTGAGATCATAGTTTTTGTAACAGTCGTATTTATTTGAAAAATGGCATAATGGTGTGCTCAACAAAAAGTGTGAGTAATATGGACCCTTTTAACATGGTCGCTTTAACGTGCGAGAAATTATTAATATATATGTAAATAAAACAATATTTAGAGTGAAACATTTATTAAAAATAATGTCTGAGTCAGTTTCATCTCGAGTAACTTTTGGTTCCACGGCTTTTTTGAAGTTTGCGACTGGTGCCAGAACCATCCAGTAATGGGGGTCCATATTACACACACTATTTATTGCATATAAGTATCAAAATAGAATAATCTTGAATTTTTACCTGTTTGTATTGAAGAAAATTACATTTACTACCAGTATGATAATGAATATGTTGAAAAACCACTTATGAATGGTCAGAACACACAGGTAAATTGGTGCTAAAAAATGGTACAGGCAACTAATCTGGCAAAGTCGCGTATGCACTTTTGGGAGCATAGTGAAGAATATTAAATAAATATTGCATATACATATGTCACTATTAGTTTCGACTTTAAGAGGGGGGGTGCTGTTTGCAAGCAGGGCTCCATATAACCAACTTGTCATCTAATAATTGTAAGTAAGGGAAAATTCATTTAAAATACATGGTTGTATTAAAATATATTAGCTATCACCTGTCAAGTTAAATGTGTGTAACATAATTCGGAACAGGAAATTTTCTTATTATCTTATTATAAAAAGTATTGAATTAGTATGAGTATTGTCGAAGCTTACATACATACATACATATCTATACAATAGCCAATATAAACTATTGAAAAACTCCTCGCGCGTAAATGTGTTTCAACTGCATCGTCACGAATCATTATTTCAAGATTTGTAATGTCATTAATGTTGGATTAAAATTCTCTACAATATGCAAATCTTCCGCGTTTAGAAACGGCAACGTTCGGCTAGGTAACGATGGAGATGAGCGCAAAAAAAAAACACGTCGTTATAAAGCGACCCATATTAATTACGGTATTAGAGTTTCAAATTAACAAATTTCGACACGTGCGTCGTCATTGAATCCGGGAAAAGAAATTAGTCGCCACGATTATAATTTGCGAAACACTCGTAAATAGATACGTACGTTATAATTCGGCTCGAGCGGCTTTTTATCCCACGCTTCCAGCGGAATTAAAAAAAAAAAAACGACTTGGAAGTGAAATAATTAATTCACATCACACTTCTTCGATAAATATGGATGATTCTGTAACAATGGTGTCTGTTGAGTCACCAAAGGCTACGCTGCTAAATATAATATTATTATTCAACGGTAACAATTTAATTTTAGTTTTGAGCTTTCGAGGCGTTCTCTAAGAAACCAATCGAATGCGTGGCAGGATCATCTTTCACACTATGGAATGCAGAATGCAAAATGCACCGGTTGAAAACGATTCGCATAATGAACTGTGATATGTATGTATGTAGAAGCTATCTGAATTATTAACGTGCGTACAATGTATCACATTTCTTTAAATAATATTCATAGATCGATTGATTCAACGATTAGAACTAATATTACTAGATATATAGGAATTTTGCTACATCAGAAATTTTACTATAATAAATCAAAAAATAAGTAAATAAAAACAAAATTTGAATCTAAAATGAATGTGTCTACATAAATTATCCTTGGAGTATGCAGTATAAAAAAGCGACTGAAAATGCATCGAAATAGCATGAGTTTGTGAAGGCAGCCGTCAAGGTTATCCAAACGATAAAATTCTTTAATATATAGATATTGTATAAAATATATTACATGATATATTTAAAAGATTTAATTATTTTTTTAACTTTAATATTGAAAACGCAATAATCATTCTAAATGAGGTGATGTATTTTGGCCCACCTTTAATTGCACGTATGTTTGAACGAATCGACATATGTATAATGATAAAACGTTAATATGGTATAAAATTCCCAATTAAGCATCTGAGAAGCTATATTGATTAACTAACTAACATACAGAACCACTATAAGACTATTTAGAACAGTGGTCGGGGATCTTTTTTGAGCTGAGGTAAATTAGGGAAAACATTGCAAAATTGGTAAGTTTGCAAGCCGTAACATACTCGTATTATATGTACAAAATTCAAAATTAAATTAAATTTTATTCATTTATGAAATGGATAGCAGTAAGAAATACGCTGTAGATATTCGTCGTATTTCTTAATGTTTGAGAGCTTATGTATTACTAAAAAGTGTTATACAGTGAAAAACGATTTAAAGCTTTTTATAGCAATGAAGTTATAGATACATATGTACATATGTAGGAATAGGATTAATTTTCATTTTGTGTAAATTATACATCAACGTTTTGGGTTTCACGCAAATTCTAAAAAGGGGCGACCAATATCACTGAGCAACAAAAAAAATAACCAGAGCGCAGATTAGTCAATCTTTACTAAATTTAACCCAATAAATTCGAACCCGATAATGATTTTTGTTGAAATGCTCTCGTTTATGAGATATTTGCGATTTAAAAAATGTAAAAAATATCCATTTTTTTGGCTTTTGCGGCCTATAACTCAAAATATAGTATTGTTGTGCTCAAAGTGAGTATTGAAATCAATAGTCAGACATTTTTCCTATTGATTTTGATTTTCTATTGCTTTGAAATACTAATAATTAATTATCTAACGAATTTTTAAAGTCAAAAACATATATATTTTTTACACATTTTTTTCCCGTGTTATTTGGCGTTTGTTTAGAAAATGTTTTATTTTATCACGTTTATTAGGATTGTTTTTCTATCCCAATATTTTTTTATTTTATCTAAACGTTTATCTAAATTTTTTTTATTTTATCTTGTTGCTCAGTGTATTCAGATCTTGCCAATGACGATATTTAAGGTCAAAAATTTTTCGACTTACGGGGACCCCAGACCTTCATTCAATTTGTAAATAGGTTTTTAGCTTAAATTTTCCTACTGTAAAAACAAACACTAACGATAAAGTAAGATTATTTTCCTATTACTACTAACACACATTTATTGTAAAATGGATAATGGCCACTTGACCAGGAACCATTAGGATACGTTTTTTTAGTAAATAAGAAGTATTATGAACATTATATGGATAAATAAAAGTTTAATAAAAAAAAAAAAAAAAAGAGAACAACGCTCTTACCTCTGAGCTACCACCTAGTTTTTCATCTCTAAAATTTCAAAAGGATTTAGTACCTACAGTATTCGGGAACCTTTTTCGAGCTAAGAGCCAAATTAGGGAAAACCTTGCAAAATTGGTAGGTTTGGGAGCCGCAACATATTATTTTCTAATTATAAATTCAAAATTAAATTAAATGTTACTCATTAATCATTAATAATAGTAACAAATAAGTTACTAAAAATTACTGTAAAGTTTAATCTGAAAATCGATCTTAAAACATCTTGTAACATTTTGATTTTGTGTAAACTGTGTGTCGACATTTTGTAGTTTCACGCATTTTGGTTATCGTACAGAGCCGCATGCGGCTCCGGAGCCGCCGGTTACCGAACACTAATTTAGTATATTGAATAATTTTATCCGATGGGTTTCAGCGCGCACCGCTCATTCAAGTCTCTCGAGTTAGACACATTCGCACGCACACACGTTAAATACATTCAATCGAAATTTACAGTGTGATTGTAAAGAAAATAAAACGCATGCACAGCACCACACCAACCAACATACATACACACATACATATCATGAAATCACTGTGTTGAGTGCGCGCGCGTATGTAAAATACGATCTTCGGCATATATTCAAATTCGAAAAACTGCCACTTCCGGTCGTCAGATGTTGACCAAAATCACACTATCTCTTACAGCTAACGTAAAAACTATAGATATGAAATTTCGACTTGATCGCCACGGCAGTTTCGGAAATATTCTGTGGTAAACTTTTCGACAAAAAAAAAACTCTACTTCCGGTTGACTGATTTTAATGATTTATTTTTTCGTAACTAGCAATTTCTCTCAGAAGTACAACATTACAATATTGTGACGATACTATATATTTAAAAGGAAAAAAAAAAAAAAAAAAAAATCTTTCAAGAGTAAGCTGCCACTTTCGCTCGTCAGAAGTTGACTAAAATCACAGTATCTCTTACGGCTAACGTAAAAACTATAGATATGAAATTTCGACAAAATTCCCGGAGCCGTTTCAGAAATATTCTGTGGTAAAAGAATTTTAGAATTTTCTACAAGAAAAAAACCCTCTTTCCGGTTGACTGATGTTAACCAAATTCCTTATGGCTCTTACACCTTACGTGAAAATAATAGATTTGAAATTTCAGCTTGATAGCCTTGATAGTTTCGGAGAAAACACACATACAGACACACACACGCATAAGTACACAGCCATACAGACATTTTTTAGAAATCATGAAAACGTGATCAGGGGATGATACTCGATACAAATCAGTCAAAATCTCGAGGTCGAATTTTCGCACGATCACAATACTTTATCCGATTAGGATAAAGTAACAATAATTTATCCACTTGTAGCAGTTGATAAGTACATAGTTGGTCCGTTTTGCTTCTGTAATACTCAACTTTTCTAGATTGCTTTACTCTTTTTGAATCAGATAGTGCTCGAATCTGATGCTACACGAATGCCCATACCTATACGAGGTACTGTAACGCTATTTTGCCCTCGTCGAGACGAAGGGTCAGAGTGAAGCGAGGGGATAGCGACATTTCGCTCACCGCCAACGTCCGCCCCCGTCGATTTTTACCAGTTAAATATCAATGCACCGCCGGCAAAGAAGATACCTACCCGACCGACACAAAGGTCAGCCGGAATGCTATGAATTACTTGCGATGCTCCGGTTGCAGCAGATATAAAATGGGTGTGTTTGGCCGGGCGGCAAGCCTCACGAATCCTAGAGAGACGCTACGCTATAGTGAGAACACCGACAAAGACACGGCCTTGCGACCGCGATGATGAGCAACTAACGCCCCCTGTGCGGTGCCCCATTGTGCTCGAGAGGGCACCTCGTGATCGATACAGTTCACTTGGACCCTTTCTTTTACACGCCCTTAAATTAGCGCGAGACGAGAGACCGAACCAGCGTCTGTATAATACACCCGAAATGATACCCAGATCTACTAATTTGACACGCTCGTGACCTTAGTATTAGTTCATTCTTGCAAAAAAAAAAAAATTATATAAACCATTCCGAAAAAATACTTTGATTCATATATTTGACTTGTAGGTAGGTACATATATACTGCCGTCCTAAGCCCACTTAACGTAACTGACAAAAATTACGAAAATGAGTTAGACGTGTTTTAGGGGTTATTTTATTTTATTTTTTTTTTTCGTTTTAAAATATACCGATGTAACTTCACAGGAATCCCTAAAACGTCACATCGGCCAGATACATAATATAAATATAGAATTAAAAATGAGAATTATAATAAAAATGATAATAATAATAATAATAATAATATTAATAACAATAATAATAACAGTATTAATAATAATAACAAAATAATTGCATAAGAAAATAAAAAATTATATATCAAAAAAATCCAAAAATACTGACAAGTTGCTGTCAGAGATCATGAACAAGTCAACACTCCTAGCAATCCGATTTAAAAGTGTTATCGCACTCGATACCGGCGAGTTGACGAGCATACAGGTTCGTGCGTGCACAGGCGAGAAAAGAGACCGCGCTCGAGACTCATGGGAATGCTTTGGAACCCATAAACGAAGCTCCTTAAGAATCTCCGGATTATCTACCCGACCCTTTAATAATCCAGAAAAATGTTTGATCAAGCAAACTTTTCTCCGAGTTTCCAATGATCTGTATCCCAACATTTCTAATAAAAATGCACTGGGATACAGAAACGGGTAAAAACCATACTCCTTCATATACAGGTGCCGAAGAAATTTCCTCTGCACTCTCTCGATAAGTAAACAGTACTTCGCCTCAGAGGGGCACCAAATCTCGGAACCAGACTCCAATATACTACGGACTAAAGCGCCATACAGAACACGCAGCACAAACAGGTTGTTAAAATGACGCGCATTCCGCATGACAAATCCAAGCATCCTAGAATACCTGTTACAAATGTCTGCGATGTGTCTGTCAAATCTCCATCCAGCCTCGAATGTAACTCCCAAATCCTTGGTGTGTGACACTCTCATTAGATCACTTTCACCGATATTGTAAGAGTGAAGTAATGGAGTGTAGGATCTGGAATAGGAGACCACTTGACACTTACCGATGCTAAGTGGAAGACGATTTACAGTTGCCCATTTCACAAGAGAATCCAGATCCTCCTGAAGAAAATGACAATCTGAACTCGTCTTAATAGCTCTGAAGAGCTTTAGATCATCGGCATACATCAAAAATTTAGAATGACTGCACGCAGAGATAACATCATTGATGAAAAGGTTGAATAATAAAGGCCCAAGATTAGAACCCTGTGGAACTCCAGAATTAGTCAAATGGGAGTGTATTCTTGCGATTTTTCATATCAAAATTAATGTAGCTTCATCCAAAAGTGACTTTTTTAAGCTATTAAATCTAACGTATCTGCATGCGCAGAGAAATAGTATCACCAATACTTAGCGAAAATAACGTATCCAATATTTACTTCGGTCACTACTTTATTATGAAAGATTGAAAAGACTGAATCTCTCCACATTGGAGACGAGGAGATTAAGAGGTGATTTAATTGAAGTATTCAAAATAATAAATAATCATTATTTATGTGAAATGAACAACCTCAGTATGTTCAATGAGAACCCTCATCTAAGAGGACATACTCTTAGACTCCGAAAAGAAAAATCAAATAAGATTGTTAGAGATTCATTCTTTACAAATAGAGTGGTTGAAGTTTGGAATAGTCATATGTATACATTAATAATGAATAATGAAGTGACATAACTACTAAAGTATTCTTACTACAGTATTTATCAAAACACAATAGAAAATAACCTCATGCAAAAAAAAAAAGTTTAAATAAATCAGTAATACATATGTATATGAAGAAAAACACAAATTTAGAATAAAACTTTCAAGTCCATTTATCTCGATATTGTTGTTTTGTCAGTTACGTTAAGTGGGCTTAGGACGGCAGTATAGAAATGTTAACTCTCTAAAAGATAGTTTGCATTCGGAAAGAGATTATTTTAACTGCCTTTGAAGGCCTTCAACCATCCACTGCTGGATGATTGGCCTCTCCACTTGATTCATCAGCCCGTCGTCCATTCGATCTGCCTTGCTTTCTTTCACATCCTCTCGGATACCATTCCAGTATTTCTCGCATCCAACTGTACAAATTCTAAAACAAACATATCATCATCATCATCATCTTCAGACGTTCACCATCTACTGCTCGATGAAGGCCTCTTCAATCCTCTTCCATTCCTATGTATGTATGTCTTGAGCAATCTGCATCCACTTAACTCGCACACATTCTTCTCATTTGATCAGCCCATCGTCCACTCGGTCTGCCTTGCTTTCTTTCACATCCTCTCGGATACCATTCCAGTATTTCTCGCATCCATCCACTCTTATCACGATGTGTCCACTCCAACTTTTTCACACGTTCCGCTATATCTGTCACACTTCTTACCCATGTATTCCTCTTACGATATCTTCTCGTTATACCAAACGTACATCTTTCTATGCAACACTGTGTGCACTGGATCTTACGTAACATTATTTAATTCAGCATCCACGTTTTACATACATACGTCATAACTGACAGTACGCATTGGTCGTATGTCTACTTTTTTAAGCCGACGAATAGATGATAGTAAAAATGTTTATTGACTCATTTTGGCTCAGGTTATAAATTGTGATTTTTTTCTATTACTGGATTTGTGCGGGCAATTCTTCAAAATATGGTAATTCTATGTTCAAAATAAATCTTGGAAAGCATAGTCAGGTATTTTATCTTTCATTGTAGTATTTTACGGTTAATTATGATGTCACGAAGAGAAAAGGCACCGAGTGGAACGGTTAATCTAATCCTTAATTTTAGAAATGGTAGAAGTGATATTTAGCAAATTCAAGGTGCATCTAGTTGGAGATCCGCTAATTTTGTGCAAAATTGAGAAGCACTGCGCATTGTCGTTGATGAATGAACGCAGCGCTTCCTGCTTCGAAGCACTTGATGGTGCAGACGAGTTGGTGTAGGAAGCGAACACAAAGACCCTGGAGTCAGAGAGATGAGAGAAAATCAAGATTTCGACATTCTGGCCTTGCCTCCTAAGCGACCCAATTTAAATAAAAACGAACACAATGAACCGTAGCCAATGATTAATAGTCGACCGAATTAATATTTCATAAGTAGGTACCTACTGCTCGGTTCGCGGTTCTTTGATTTTTTTGCGTGAATCACGAAATAAAAATAAGTACGCCGGGCTGCATTTATTATGCATTTGTTTTTTGCGATAAAATTTAATTATGGATGTGCACTTTTTTGCGAAGGAAAATTCTAGTGTGTGCAAGGACGCCGTGTAGGTACTTAATTGCAGAATATTCCGCAATCTAATTCGCCCGTTATTATTATAATATCTTAATTTTTCAATACATCAAAGCTTTTTTTTTTTTTTAACTGATGATATTTCAGAGTTTTATTATTGAGGAAGTGGGTACAACAAAGAATTGTCCAATTATTATCGAATTTTGCGGTGAACATTTATCATAAATCTCAACCACTTGTTATATTATTGTATTCAATTCGTTGCAAATTGTTTTGATTGACTTCAAATAAAAAAAAATACAAATTTATAAAGCTTTCAATCAACAATGTAAATGGCAATTTTCCGCTTCGTATGATTAGGTAGGTACCATTTGTCGAATGACACTCGAATAAAATATGTAGATACATATATTGCAGATATTTATAGTTTCAATGAACGAATTGAATTTTATTACACTTGCAATACTTTGAATATATTTATATCTCTATTAATTAATATATGTATAAATCATAAAGAAAAGTATCTTAACAAGTTTCCTTGTAAATTTCACTATATAAATCAACTGGCGCGTATGGGTGTATTTTTTTTATTATTATTCCATCTTTGACTCCTTTCGAGAATATATTTCATCCAGTTTAACTGTCAAAATAATTGCAAAATTGATGTGAATATAATTCTTCACGCCTCTTTTGAAACGATTTGTCTGAATTGCATCTTTTCGGGCGTGGGTTGACAAGTAAACTTATTCTTCCAATTTATACACTGACAAAGAGGGCGTGATGATTTTCTTCCGTTATTTTTTTGAACAGAAAAAAAAACAATGGATTTCTTAACGCTCGCAATAACAATTTCGACATTTTATGTAGGTACGATTTTTCGTTACAATAAAAATCCAAAAACGAAATTAAGTTTCCGTGTCACAATATTTCAAAGACGATCTGATTGACTTCTCGCTCGCCCCCACACCGACGAAAAACAGTTTCGATCGCACATAAATTCATTTAATTAACTGTACGTATGTTTGCTGTGCGAAATATCGATTTGCTCGGTTTTATTGCGTACAACTTTTTCCCGTAATCAGAAGTAATTGCATGTTAAAAGCTTCGAAACGTTTCGTCGAGCTTTTGAAGTCGGGTCATTAAAACGGCTTTAACGCGTATTAAATTATCTAATATGTCTAGAGTCGATTTAATTTCAAAATATATACAAACATGCATAACTTGAGTAACCCTCTAGAATCCAATACCCATAAAAATATTATAACTTAAGTAAATATACCGAATATTACACCGACTAGGTATACATTGAAGTTTTAACAATAGCAATCCGTTTAACGGGGTTCTTATTTATAATGTAAAATCAAAATATAGCATGAATTTGCTCGAACGTATATAATTTTTTATATGGTTCATTTGTGAGCGCGTTAGGGTTAAGTTGCGTGCTCGTTCAGTATTCACCGCAATAAGAATACTTATCAATATTCATAGCTACTAACTGTTGTGATCCCCGGTAATAGTGTTGAACTTTGATCTCTGGGTGCATAAGACACATCATCATCAGGGATGATGAGCAAGATGAGGTAATGGCAATTGACCTCACTTGCCACATTCTACACATGCACGCACGTAACGGCCATCTTTTGAACGTTGAAATTAATGACGATTCCGATTCCGCAACGTCAATATTAGCCATCGATAATAATCCGAGATGGTTTCCTATTGAATTTTTTCCACCGGTCACACGTGGTAAATTGCCCGTAATTGCGGTCTTGTTATATTTATAATGCTACTGCATGTCGTATTCGCGGTCGGAATCGTTTTGTTTTTTTGTGTCGGTCATTGTTGGTCAGAAGCGATATTCGACGAATTAAAATTGTATTAGGCCACTACTTGGGAACGGAAATGTTTATCCGTGTGTATGTTGGCGTTGACAACAATCATCTTGGTGTAATTTCGGACGAAACGATAATTTGGTATTTGCCGCATTTCACATGATTCGTTAACTTTTTGTGCCATCAACCGTTTCTTTTGGCCGAAAGCCTGAGAAAGTTGATCGCTTTCCACTTTTTTTCATTTTATTTTTTGGAATACGTATCAAGCTAAAAATAAGTCCATCTTCAATTTTAAGCTAACGTTCACTTTAACCTACAAAAAGAGCATTTCCTTCTATTGATAAGTATGAACATGAATGAAATTATCAAATTTTAACGAAACTCATTTACATACGTTTTAACATGTCAAAAACATGTAAAACATGGGTATAAACACAATTTAAATTCATTAATAATAATAAGTAGAATCTATGTCCATTCTTTTGGGTAGTTTTAATTTGTTTTAAATGAAAAATTGACCCCATATGAATAAAACTTATTATTACTTATCATTATTAGTTGAATTAGATTAGTTGAATGTGAATGATACTTGTATTTACTTGATACTTGATACTTACTTATTTTTACTTGATACTTGTGCTTATTGATTTTTATTTGTACTTATACTTATTTATACTTATTTGTACTTATTTACTTGTACTTATTGGTATTTACTTGATACTTGTACTTACTTGATACTTGAGGATTTGTATGTTGGTATTTATATTGAAGTTAGATAATAATAATAATTGATGTATGTGAATATAATTTAAGGAATATGCATAATTTAATTATAAAAAATGTTAGACTTAATAGAAATAGGAGAAGCATCTTGTACAGAGGTGTTTTGGAATATAATAGACAGAAGTTCCAAAACTATTGATAAATTCTTGGCAGTCTTAAAAAAACATCTCTGTATAGGTGCTTGGTTAAGGATTATGTAATTAGCTTTAGCTACTATATTATATAAATAAATAAAATTATAAATTTTAGGCGATTATATGAAAAAGAAGCTATATGTATGTACATATGTATAGTATTGATGATTGAATAAAACTCGATCCAATGACTGATTTGGTTTATTTATTACAATTGAATGGTGTATTATTTCGCAATTGTATTAGTTTTATTATTTTACATTAACTTTGATGCACGCATATAAATTTTTACAGTACGAACCTTTTTAGTATTCGATAATGTAAGCTTAAGTTCTATGTATATATTACAAGGAAGCTTCACGTTCACTTTTTTCCACAATCACTTACGGGAATAAATTAGCTCATATAATTATATATTGCTGATTGGCTAAGATTAACTTACATCAATCAAACTACCTAGTACCATTTTCTTTTATTGTCCAGTATTTATTACGCGGATATGCAAAACTTTTCAACTAAGAGGGTCGAGAATTAGCTCTCAAATTAGCGATTAACCTTTACGACGCGGGTATCCGTTTTTGCGAAGACGTCCGTCACGGCCGTGTCGATTAAATTTATCGATCGCGCAAAAAGTGTTACGGACCGAAACCGATGGAAAAAAAAACAACAACAACAAAACAAAACATGCAGACACACACTCCTTTGTCGACGAAGTTAAAATAATAAAAAAAAAAAATAATAAGGAGAAGGTGCGGCTTCAAAATCGTGTTCGGGAGCAATTAGATGGCATCGCACAGTCGCATCTTGTACTTTGAACCACTTCGACGAACACTGATCTCAGATTGAAAGTGTCTTGAATGGGGCAGGGGCTATTTCGGTGTGGGATTTCGACGGCTGTTGAGACCTTGTTGCCTTTGAAGGTGGTTTAATAAATTCAAAGTAGGTAAGTCGGGAGACGCGGTTTTGTCGCGATAGGGATTTTGAACCTCCCACGGCCGACTGCTATCTCTGTGTGCTTTACTGATGCTCCTCTGTGTGCTGGTTGTTGGTTCGTTTTGTTCTTACACTTATCGCTCTTCTTCGAACTGGACATACTCTGCTTGCTGGCGAGTACATACTCGTTCGCAGCGAATGCTATACGTTTGTGTGAAACTTGCAGTGTATGATTGTATACGAAGCGAAAAAGCTCTCACACTGATCGTTTTGAAGTTGCAGCTTCCACGTTTGAGCATACCTGCTGCTATGTATGCTGTCGTATACACTAAACAGATAAATTAGTTTTAGAAACACTCAAATGCAAAATTAAATTTTTAATGTTTTAACGTTATAGTGCTTATGAACCTCCGATGTACGTATGGATGGAGATATCTTTGTTAAGCTGATAATTATATACTGTTACGTCTCCACGATCTATTGCATCAGATTCGATAAGTATGGCGCAATGGTTATTTTCTGCACATTTAGCCAAGATTCGGTGCAGCCCGGATATGAGTCAGAGGTCGCGACACATAACCCCCTGCCTCTCTTCCCCTCAGTCTAAGTTGACGCTGACCAATCAGATTCGACAGTGCATCGAACGACGACATATTAACCAATTATTACGCAAATATCCGAATCGCACTAACACACAAATCTATATATTTTACTGTAATTGTGCCACCAAATGAACCATTGTGAAATCAATCAATAAACAAACGATCATCATACCATCAAGTGTTGTTTTCTCATTTTTCTCTGTTCCTCAACCTCCAATACATAACAATACTTCCGGCAATTGGTGAATGTGACTGGATGTAAAGAAGAAGAAATAAGACAAATAATGAATGAACAAGAATATTATAGGTTACGACCAATGGATGTTATGACGTATGGATGTGAAGCAATGCGATCCAGTGCACACGGAGATGTAAGTATGCTCGCTATAACAAGAAGATATCGAAAGAGGAATACATGGGTAAGAAGCATGACCAAAGTGGCAAATATAGCAAAACGTATGAAAAAGTTGGAGTTGGCAGATGGACGCGAGAAATACTGGAGGATGTGAAAGAAAGCAAAGTAAACCGTAGTAGAGTAAATAAGTGCTTTTGAAAGAATAAACATTATTTTTAAATCCAACACTCCGCTATGCTTAAAAAAGAAGGCATACGACCAATGCGTACTGCCTGTTATGACGTATGAATGTGAAACGTGGATGCTAAATTCAAGAATGTTACGCAAGATCCAGTGCATGCATGGAAGCATGGTATGCTCGGTATAATGAGAAGAGATCGTAAGAGGAATACGTGGGTAAGAATTATGACCAAAGTGGCAGATATAGCAGAACGTCAACAGTCAACTGGATGCAGATTCCTCATGAATGGAAGAGGATTGGAGAGGCCTTCATCCAGCAGCTGATGGTGAATGGCTGAAAATGATGATGATGATACACACCAACTAAAATTTATATTTAAAAAAAAAAAAAACGATACACACATACGTATACAAAATTAATGTCATTTTCCCATAGATTTTCTTCGGAATTTTCCGTATATCATTGTATCACAAGATGAAGCGAACATTTAAGCGAGACTTTGCTTCACTTCAGAAAACGAATTACGGCGTCGTATAAAATTTACCTAGTAGTCAAAGTGCTAACGATGCAATGAATAACAAGCGTTTCCAGGGGTTGTCAACGTGGCGTTCGCGTGAAATATGCTTTGAATTTGCCGGCACATCTCTCCGCTGGTTTCCCGTTGCGCAGGCGGGGTCCACACACCACTCATTCGTGTGTGGGTAAATCTCGCCTAGGTGAGGCAATAATTCACGCCATATTTCAACCTTTGGCCCAGCACAGACGTGACCTTGCTCTCTCGCCGATATTGAGTTTATAAGCCGCTCTCGGTGGGGTATAAACTCAATATAGCGAGTATAGCTCTATCCGCGTCCGACTGCATTATAATTACTTACCGCGATGTTGTGTTGCCGTTGTTGTTGTTGTTGTCGGTTGATGTTGTGCGTGTGTATATATGCTCGTTCGTAACTAATAAGGAAACCATCATATTGCACCTAATAGGACCGTGGTAAAATATTTATGAACCAGTAAAGTGGGCTCGGCCCACAGAGACGCAATAATTCTGCGACGCGCACCTTTGACGCGATTCGTAATTGAAATTATTCCAATGGATATTATGTATGTATACCTTGGTCTTGTCTTCATTTCGTGTGAGTTTAATCTGAGAAATGTGCGCTTGCTCGGTCGTAGGAAAGTGGTGAGTAAAGTTGAGCTTTCCGGTAGCAATCGTTGTGATTTGTAGTTAAATTTTATTACTGCTAATACAGTTGTGGAAAGCCTTTTTCTAGCTAAGAGCAAAATCAACAAAAAAATGTTGCAAAATTGGCAAGCCGCAACATATTATTTTCGGATTATATATTTGAAATAAATGTAAATACTACTCATTTGTGGACTGGAAAGTTGTATTAAAATAGTTATTTTTGTGTTATGTAATAATATACAGTTTAGTTCAGAAAACGACTTTAAAGCTTTTTAAGACCGCTGTGGTTATACATACATATGAAAAATTAGTTTAGATTTTGTGAAATTTGTGTTTCAAACAGCTTTTTCGGAATATTTATTACATTTCACGTAAAACTTTTTATTTTAATTTATATGATATCCTTTACAATACAATCCTTGTTTTGGTCAGCGCTAAAAAATTCATATTTACTTTATGGCAAAGGGTGTATAGAAACTTTTTTGTATTAGGTATATTATTTTACAATTATGATGTAATCATTTTGTCGTTTTTTCTGTGAGATAAATGTATTTCAGACAAACATTTCGCTAAATATTACACACTTAATTTTTATTATTTTATTTATTTTAGGAAGACCAACAGCTATGTTACAACAGAAAAAAGTAAGAAACTTATAAATACAGAAAGCCAATAACAGGTCCCCACAAATAGTCACAATGTAAGAAAGAAAAAAAATCAAAATCAATAATAAAAAAAACAGAGTAAAATAACACAAAACAACAACCAATATAGTACAATAGTAAATTAAAGTAAGGTAACAATAGTATAGTAAGAAAGCATATAGTATAGAATAATAGAATAGAATAATAACAGCTAGTAAAATGCACAGGTGGTATAGTAAAATAAAATAAAGTAAAATAACAGTAGCTAATTAAGAATAACAGTATAGAGTATGTATGTATAAAAAAAATTTTTTTCCGAGCTTATTGGCATAAAATAATCAAATAAATCTTTGAGTATTTACATGAGCGATATTTACATGTATTAAGTAAGCGATTGCTTAAAACGAACGTATGTACGTCCTATGTGTATTTATGTACTTAAATATTAGAACAATTTCAATTAATGATACCGATAACAATACCGAGACTTTTAACAAAAACCAGTAAATCAACCGACCGTCAGATTTACAACGGCGTCAATTCATCGCTGACAAATTTATCAACATCAATATTGCAAACGATGAAAATTCTTCCTGCACTCAACACACCGTAACGAAACGTAACATTTACGTGAATACGACTAATTAATCGAAAGTCGTTATCGCAAAGCGAGCATTTTTAACGAGCGATTAGCCACGACAAATCTCCATTCGTACACCTCTACCTGCGCTAATTAAACTAGTTTCACGCGTTTAAATTAACACACATACACACTGCAAACAGAACGGAACACCTGTCCGAATTGACACTATCTATACAACGGGGTCCAAATTAATTGTTGCGCGTCAGAATTAAATTATCAACAGCAAACGACATGTCGACGGGGCCGATATTGATCGATCTCGTCTCGTCGCCGACGGGATGTGTGTTTGAACGGAGAATGATTAACGGCGTTCGTCGATAGAGGCGAGATTCCCGTGAAAGCTTCGCGTGTCAACTCATTTGTCTAGGACCGGTCGACGAGATAGCGCGCAAGCCATATTAATGGCCGCGCGCTCGAACTACGAGCTTTTGTTCTTTGGACTCGAAAGTGTCAGAAAAAGCTCTCTCGGATGCGTGTGGTCGCAAATCTACGTAATTAACCCTTTTCGTGCGAGTGTTCTTTTTTGTTTGTCGTGTCTTTACGAGCATGGATTTTTTTTGCAGATGACACTTTAATATATGTGATAGGTAGTGATGTTGATGAGATGGCTAATATTTTAAATATAGAATTAAATTATATAAATGATTGGTTGTGTGAAAATAAATTAAAACTAAATGTGAATAAAACAAAAATGATGTGGTTGAATAGTAAAAATGTGTTGAATGAAGTTCGGATTAATGATACAATTATTGAAATAGTTGATAATTTAAAATATTTGGGAATTCATATAGACTCTAAACTGAACTTTAAGGTACATGCTGAATATATAATTAAAAAAATGGCTAGAAAAGTTGGTGTTTTATGTACATAGGTTAAGAAATATTTTAAGTAGGAAAAATAAGGTTTTAGTCTATAATACAATTGTCTTGCCACACCTTGTTTATTGTGCCACTGTACTTAATATGCTCAATGACCAAGATTTGGATAAAATGCAAAGGTTACAAAATAGAGCTATGAGAGGTATTTTGAATGTTGGTAGGCTAAAAAGTATTAGAAGTATGTTAGATGAATTGGGATGGGTGAGTATTAGAAATTGTTTAAAGTTAAGCACATTGCCACATTAAGCACATTGTAGAGTAAGGAAAACAATGACAGCTGGTGGTGTTTTTCACAGGGGTGTATTAATGTATAATGCCCTCCCGGAGTGCGTCAAGTCTTCTAAGACAATAGATGCATTCTTGAAAAGTGTGAGGAGACACCTCTGTGAGAGATAGTAGTTATGTATAAGTATAGTGTATAATGTGTAATTGATTTATGTAGTTGTTATAAATATGTAATAGATGTAAGTTAAATTAGCTAATTAGCTATTATTATATAAAATAAATAAAATGGAAAGCTGTGAACTATGTCGAATAAAAATGTTTGATTTTCATTTTTGAAAACACTACATACATCATCACCATCATCATCATTTTCAGCCGTTCACCATCCACTGCTAGAAGATTCCTGTCTGTCTTGAGCAATCTGCATCCACTTAACTCAACACATTCTTCTCAATTCATCAGCCCATCTTCCGCTCGGTCTACCTTGCTTTCTTTCAAATCCTCTCGGATACCATTCCAGTATTTCTCGCGTCCATCTGCCATCCATTCTTCTCGCTGTGTCCAACCCATTGCCACTTCAACTTTTTCACGCGTACTGCTATATCTACCACTTTGGTCATACTTCTTACCCATGTATTTATTTTGCGATCTCTTCTTGTTATACCAAGCATACATATTTCCATGCTTCTCTGTGTGCACTGGATCTTTCGTATAATTCTTGAATTTAGCGTCCAAGTTTCACATCCATACGTCATAACTGGCAGTACGCATTGGTCGTATGCCTTATTTTTTAAGCGTAGCGGAATGTTGGATTTAAAAACTATGTTCATTCTTCCAAAAGCACTCCATCCTAGTTTCATTCTTCGTTTACTACAAACATAATGTGTCGAAATTATCGTACAATAATTTTAAATATGTATTGTATATTAATTTCATAATCAATTTTTAAATTGATTTTGTATTGTTTTATGGATAGGTATAAAAGTACTCTAGATACTAGAGCAACTGTAGGTAATGTACTAGATACATATGTACCTTTGTATATATAGAAAATGGACATTTTTTCTTTTATTAAAAACTTGTACATATATTTGATGTACAATACTAAAAAAGTAAGAGTTTCATCAAGATGCTAATTATTATATTTATGGTAATATACATACATACATATGTACCTGCATAGATACAACATACATACAGAATTTAACTCAAAATTTTATATATTATATCTTCTGAAATAAGATCTATTACACTATAAACCAGTGGTCGGGAACCTTTTTCGAGCTAAGAGCCAAATTAGCCATGAAAAATTGGTAAGTTTGGGAGCCGCAATATATTATTTTCAAATTATATATTCAAAATTAAATTAAATGTTGCTCATTTATGAAATGGATACATAGCTGTAAGAAACACGTTATCTTCGTGATATTTCTTAATGTCTGACAGTTTATTACTTAAATGTATTATAAAGTTTAATCTGAAAAACGATTTTAAAGCTTTTTATAGCCATGAAGGATTGGAAATAGGATTAATTTTGATTTTGTGTAAATTATGTGTCAACGTTTTGTGTTACACGCAAAACGTTGGATGACACAAAGAGCCGCATGCGGCTCCGTAGCCGCCGGTTCCCGACCAATGCCGTATAAACTATCATGAAATGATAAAAATAGCAATGTCGTATAATAAAATTGCCATTAAAATTAGCTCTGACTAATGTGTTGCAAAAAATAGGTCATTTCAATGACGGTTTCGCTGTGTTGAATGTTTATTAAGTATTTAAAAAAAAAAAAAAAACGAAATAGACTAAATAGGATATATTCAATGTGTGTCTGAGCTATGATTTAATAATGTGTTTATTTATAAATTATGGTTGATTTTCATTGGAAATATACCTACAATAGCTAGGCAAGTGTATGTACGTGTGAAAAATGTTGTTGCTTTATATTCGTACGTGGTATTCTTCTTTGACAAGTTTGTTGCTAGATTTCGGTGTTGCGTATCGCTTACACGAATTCCTCCGGATGTCGTCTGAGGTCTCCGATTTTCGTCTGTCCGAAAAAAAATAATATACAAATAAAAATCACCTGCCCGAAGAAGGCTATCGAGATTACGGACGAGCGCCAACGGAGTAAGATCACATACTGTTCGGGGATCCGTTAAAAAAATAGATCTGTCATTTGTCGAGATAGATGCTATCAAACTAACGCCTTTCGTTTGTCGTATCTATTGTTGGCCACATAGACGACACACGATATCGCACCGGCTAATCTATTACACTGAAATTTTGTTTACGTGCACAAGCCGTTCGTGTTAATAAATTATTCGGTTTTTTGATGAAAAATCGCGCCGTTAAGTAGGCGGACAAATAAAAAGAGGATCCGAACGAGAGTCACTTTATTGTTGCTGGTACGCATTGTCTAATAATCAAAAAAAAAAAAAAAAAAAAGAAATACATGTATAACGTAAGAAGAGACTCGACTATGTATTATTTGCACTGGGCGCAGCATTATACGATGATGTCATACTATAATGCAGTGTATTTTACATATCGAGTTAAACTGATCCATTACGTTCACGAAAATGTCTCATATTGTAAAGTATATGTAATTTGAAATTGAATAGTCGTAAAATGACGCTCATAGTATAATATATAACAGATTGAAATCAAATTAGTCATAGGTACCTAATACGGATCAATCAAAATTTCATTGTATTCCTGGTTTATCTTTATTTCACACGTTGTTCGATAAAAATATTAAATAAGCATATTTATGTGTTCCTATAGGTATAATACACGGGTTCTCAACCTATGGGCCGCGACCCCAAATGGGGCCGCAAACTGAAACAGTAAATTAAAAAAATATATTGACTATAATGCAATTTTCTGTTAGTTATGACGTATGGATGTGAAACGTGGATGCTAAATTCAAGAATGCTACGTAAGATTCAGTACTCACAGGGAAGCATGGAAAGATGTATGTATGCTTGGTACAACAAGAAGAGATCGTAAGAGGAGTACATGGGTAAGAAGTTTAGTATGATCAAAGTAGCAGATATAGCGTGAATAAGTTGGATTGGACACATAGCGAGAAGAATGGATGGCAAAATGGACGCGAAAAGTATTGGAATGGTATCCGAGAGGATGTTAAAAAAGCAAAGCAGACCGAGTGAACGATGGGCTGATGAATTGAGAAGAATGTGTGGAGTCAACTGGATGTAGATTACTCAAGACAGACAGGAATGCGTACTGCCAGTTTTGACGTATGGATGTATAAAACGTGGATGCTGAATTCAAGAATATTACGCAAGATCCAGTGCACACAGAGAAGCATTGAAAGACGTACGTTTGGTATAACAAGAAGAGATCGTAAGAGGAACACGTGGGTAAGAAGCATGATCAAAGTGGCAGATATAGCGTAAGTGTGAAAAAGTTGGATTGGACACATAGCGACAA
The DNA here is from genome assembly GCA_022651745.1 of Parapsyche elsis. Lineage (NCBI taxonomy): Eukaryota > Metazoa > Arthropoda > Insecta > Trichoptera > Hydropsychidae > Parapsyche > Parapsyche elsis. Next base: position 1,138,892 of record JAGVSN010000016.1, read on the forward strand.
GTATGGATGGCAGATGGAAGCAAAAAGTATCGAAATGGTATCCGAGAGGATGTGAAAGGAAGCAAGGTAGACCGACTGGACGATGGGTTGATGAATTGAGAATGTGTGGAGTCAACTGGAATTTGTGGATATATGTAGATATAGAGAAGTGGCAGATGTAGCGAAACGTGTGACAAAACTGAGGTGGCAGTGAGCTGTACACGATGCAGATTCCTCAAGACAGACAGGAATGGAAGAGGATTGGAGAGGCCTTCATTCAGCAGTGGATGGTGAACGGCTGAAAATGATGAATGCAATTTTCATTTCTAATCGATGTCTTGATGTTTGAATAGTATTTTTTGCCTTTTTCAAATATATCGAGGTCCCCACTCGATAAAGGTTAGGAACCTGTGATATAATATAAGTTTTAGTATACATATTTTTCATGATTTGTTTGGCGTACATCGAAACGTGTAGCTATTGATTAGTTTGACGTGCAAAGGAACTATTTATACCTTTGGAGTGTGACACGTTTTGAATACACTGTTGAACTGCGAACGATAGATATTATACCACACCGGTTCACATTTAGAGTGGATCGTTTCATAAAATATCTCACGTTCGCTCCTCTCAAATCGTGACAAGTGATAAATTTCCGTACCGAAATGTTTGAATCTGAACGGTGTGTTCTCTCACCCACTACGTCCGCAGTCATCTTGAATGGAGAGCACTTCTGCTATGAATGAAAATCCTCGGACAGATAACAAATCTAATGCCACCCATAAATTATTCGCCATAAGTACTAGCTGTATTTGCCCACAGTGACATCACCTTGTCATTTCGTTTTGTTTTTTATTCCATTTTTTTTTTTAAATATTATTATTTAAAACATTCTACACGGTCTCCTCATCATCGAAAACTATTTGTCCGGTCGAAGAAGTGGTGAACTGTTTGCGTCCCGCAAAGAGGTTGTTGCGTTGATTCATGCGTATTTTTAGACGAAACCTTCGAACGTACGGAATATCCACTTGACCTTTCGGGTTCGAGATGCGCTCTGATTCATACGACACGTCAAACGTTGTGGCAGACCTTATTCTCCCTCGGCGCTCTCCGAACGGCCAAATGGGTGGTCCGTGTACTTTTTATCTATATCGATTCTTAAATGACCTCTTATGATAAGAGCGGGCTCGCGGAGAGGTGGAGAAGTGCTCCATTATTTTTAGGAGGCATCGTTACGAAGGCTCCGTACTCCAGCCGCCGAACGGACGTGAGAGCTTTTTTGGGAAACCTCTTCGATTGTTCCTTTTTTTTTTTTTCACGGTTGTTCGGTTAAAATGACCCTTTATATTCCGTGTACGACCAGGTCGAAGAATGCGCCAAAGATTGCAAAGTGTCGCTTCGCGAAATTCAGAGCTTTAAGCTCTGAGTAAATTACGAGTACATACATATAATTTAAGGCAATTTTTTCCACGTGGAATATATAAAGTGGCTACAAGTACAATTTATAATATAGTTTTACGATGAAAAGTCGATGCAACAGTCTTTCTTCAATTAATATCATCATTTTCAGCCATTCACCATCCACTGCTGGATGAAAACCTCTGCAATCCACTTCCATTCAAGTCTGTCTGGAGCAATCTGCATCTACTTGACGCTACACATTCTTCTCAATTCATCAGCCCATCGTCCACTCGATCAACCTTGCTTTCTTTCACATCCTCTCGGATACCATTCCAGTATTTCTCGCGTCCATCTGCCATCGATTATTCTCGTTATGTGTCCACTTCAACCTTTTCACATGTTCCGCTATATCTGTCACTTTGTCATACTTCTGACTGATGTATTCCTCTTACGATATTTTCTTGTTACACCAAGCATACATCTTGTGCACTGGTTCTTAGGTAACATTCAGCATCCACGTTTCACATTCATACGTCATAACTGGCAGTACGTATTGGTCGTATGCCTTCTTTTTTAAGCATAGCGGAAATTTTGGATTTGAAAACTATGTTCATTCTTCCAAAAGCACTCCATCCTAGTTAATTTCTTCATCTTTACATCCAGTCATATTCACCAATTGTTCTACATATGTACATAGGTATAAATATCACTTATCTCTACAATATTATGATAGGTTGTATTCTCTAGAAAAGTTCTAGAGATTTTCGTACCTCAGTGCAGCGGTCGCCAACCAGTGGTCCGCGAGAGAATTTTGCTGGAGAAAACTGCTGGATAAAGGCCTCTTCAATCCTCTTCCATTCCTGCCTGTCTTGAGCAATCTGCATCCACTTGATTCATCGGCCCATTGTCCACTTGGTCTACCCAGCTTTCTTTCACATCCTCTCGGATACCATTCCAGTATTTTTCGCGTCCATCTGCCATCCATTCTTCTCACTGTGTGTCTTTTATATTTGTCACTTTAGTCATCCTTCTTACCCATGTATTCCTCTTGTTAAACCAAGGATACATCTTTCAATGCTTCTCTGTGTGCACTGGATCTTATGTAACATTTTTGAATTTAGCGTCCACGTTTCACATCCATACGTCATAACTGGCAGTACGCATTGGTCGTATGCCTTCTTTTTTAATCCGGATGTTGGATTTAAAAACTACGTTGATTCTTTCAAAAGCGCTCCATCCCAGTTTAATCCTTCACAATCTGATAGTAATATGTTGCGGCTCCCAAACTTAATCAATTTTGCAAGGTTTTCCCTAATTTGGCTCTCAGTTTGAAAAAGGTTCCCGACCACTGATCTATGACATAAATGAATTTTGCCGTACGCATCATATTTTATTTCACCAAACTGACCGGCCGATCCCGAACAACAAACAATTTTAACCAATATTTTTCATGCAGTCTTTCACAAACTGTTGTTTTTCAATATTTATTTATCATTTTTTACACTTTGCACTTTGTCTGACCATTTTGGTCATTGCTACAAATTCATAGACACTGCTTGCGTATTTTAGACTCGAGGAAAACAATGAATCGTAAAATTCATACGTCAGAATTGACATTCACGTAAAGTGGGTAGCGTTGTCCATCACGACCGACGATGGCCAATTTTAATAATTTGAAAGCGATCTTCGAGACAGTCCACCACAAGTCCTCTCACTCATGAGGAGGGGGAGGGGGCGTGAGAGGGGGCGGAGGGCCACCAAATAAACCAAACAAATGCCCGGTCGTAAATCCCGAGCGCGTGACTCTCCCATGTCGAGGCCCCGCCGGAACAATGTCCGAGATTATAATTAATATCGGACCGCGGACACGCCCTAGGTACACCTTATCAAAGTGGACGAGTGCCCCGTCATGTGTATTAGACATTCGCCAATGTTTCATATTTAAAAATGTGAAATTTACACGTAAGGCGCTCGCACACCTCTGCGGATTTCGCGCGAAATTCGCAAGTCTGAGAATTGTATCGCGCACACTAGCACAACTGCAGCGCCATTCGACGTAGAAACTTCAGTCAACACTCAACGGCAGAATAGTGAAATACTGTAGTGCGCACACTCGGCACGACTGCAGCGCCATTCGACACACAACCGGCGAATAGCCGAATACCATCTGTCACCTCGCTTTCGGAACGATTGTATTTCACTCACATGTATAAGACATTTGCAAATGTGAAATTTATCCGATCAGACGTTTCGCGTGTTTCGAGTTAAGGCGCTCGCACACCTCTGTGGTTTTCGCGTGAAATTCGCAAGTTTGAGAACCGCGCACACTGGCACGACTGCAGCGCCATTCGACGCGGAAACTTTACTCAAAACTCAACGGCCGGATAGCGAATTACTGTGGTGCGCGTGCTTTTGTATTTCACTCACGATTCTGACACGGACTTCTCAGATGAAGACGAAGCTCTAATGTTGGCCGCATATTTATATGAATTATTAGTTACTTACTTTATTATTAGATACTTGGATAATTTTATTGATTAGATACATTTAGCTATACTATATGTACATAGATAGCAAATTGTGTACGAAAAATAATCGGTGGATGTAACCTGCATTAAGGCGCCCGCACACTGCTGCGGATTTCGTACGAAATTCATGTAGGAAAATCGCATGAATTTCGCAAGTCTGTCAATTGTACCGCACACACTGGCACGACTGCAGTGCCATTCGACACACTACCGGTCGAATAGAAAAATACCATATGTCACCTCGCTTTCGGAACGTTTGTATTTCACTCACGATTTTGACATGGTCTCCTCAGATTAAGGCGAAGCTCTAATGTTGGCCGCATATTTATATTTATTTATTTATTTATTTATTTAATAATTACATGGAGAGGCGGCATAGCCGATAGGCCCATGGGGTTTGGTTTTAGTTAAAAATCAAAAAAAAAACAGTATTATAAATGAAAAAGAAAGAATGACAGGACAGTATTGCCAAATTTGAACAAAAAAAAAAAATAAAAATTAAATAAAAAAAATAGTAACAAAAATAAAAATAGAGATAAAAATAAAAATAGAGATAAAAAAATAAAATAATAATAAAAAACAAACAAAAATAAAAAAAAAAAAAAAATAAAAATAAAGATAAAAACAAAAAATAAAATGAATAATGGTCCATTTATTAAAGAATTACAAATATCCATTGTTTTTTAAGAATAAATCTAGCTGATTTTTATATAAATTAACATTTTTTTGAAGTGACTATTGAATCTGGAAGACTATTCCAAACTTGAACCACTCTATTTGAAAAGAATGAATCTCTAACAATCTTATTTGATTTTTTTCTTTTTTGGAGTCTAAGAGTATGACCTCTTAGATGAGGGTTCTCATTGAACATAATGAGGTTGGTCATATCACATGAATAATGATTATTTATTATTTTGAATACTTCAATTAAATCACCTCTTAATCTCCTCGTCTCCAATGTGGAGAGATTCAGTCTTTTCAATCTTTCATGATAAGGTAGTGATCGAAGTTCGGATGGCATTTTTGTAATTCTTCTTTGGACCCTCTCGAGACATAGAATATCTTTTTTAAAATGGGAAAAATACCGACCGAATAGCAAACTACTATGTGTCACCTCGCTTTCGGAACGTTTGTATTTCACACACGATTTTGACATGGACTCCTCAAATGAAGGCGAAGCTCTAATGTTGGCTGCATATTTACATGGATGATTAGTTAAATACCTACATTTAATTGGAATTAATTTATAACGGTGTTTCATCAAGGATCGGCTGACTGTTGACAAAATCGTCCGGTTTCTGTCACTCTGACATAACCTATCAAGTCAGATCGTACAGGATGGGATACTTTTCCACCGTCTCTAATAACTTTTCCACAAACGTCATCGAAATCGATTGAATGGCAGAAAAAATCGTGAACGACAGATTCCGCGCGGTTTTCCGGTCAGCACCACTTGCGGGTATGCGATACAACTCCCCACTATATCAAACGCGCGATATTCACGCGTTTTCTTCGCTAAGCGATTACGAATTCGCAGATTTGTGCTAGCGCTTTTATACAGCGCGATTCAGCAGACGATAAAAAATAATTCCAATACTATATTTGTACAATACCAAAATGGGCAATTGTTTACCAATAGTTTGATAATAATTTATCGAGTTTTGATTTAAATTTCATTGATATTTCGTTTGCTAATTTTTCATATTAAAAATGATATACGACGCTCTTCGTTGTTTACGCTCGCTAATAATACCAATGTCGTTTATATTATCCGGTGATATATTTAATTTGTTGATATTTCAAACGCGGCAATCGATCATGCGATGCTTAAAAAAAACAGTGTAATCGATGCTCCGACATCGTGTTTTCAATGTCATTACAATTTTAACAGCATTCGAATTGTTGCATCTAAGTTTTATACGAATATATTTATATATATGTGCGGGTTGTGCGCCGTGTGTTTCTCTTCTCGTGTGTCGATTCAATCTCACCTACATTAGTACACAAAAATCAACATTGGCTAACCCCGTAATTATACGTTACACTGCTCTGCGAATAATTCTTTAATTTTTTTTCACGATCTTCATTCATTTCTCGAGAATCACCTTTGCTCCTACACACGAATCGATTTCCCAGTATTTCCAAACGCGCACACGCATCCATACCTCAACATTTCTCCTTCGCTTTAACGACTCATCGTTCGACACAACATATTAATTTATTAATTGACTTTGTACGGTACACGACATTCCCACAAAAGTATGTTTCACGGGATGTTTTTTCCTATAAACGAACTCGATAAGGCATGACGTGTACCTAAGGTACGCATGTGCGGCCACACACGTGGATAATGGATATGAAATAAAGCACCAGCATAATAAAAGATAGAACATTGACAGGTATAACGAGTATAAATTAAATTGAATATTTTACTCTCGGGCAATGGGAATAGATAGGCGTGTTCGTTCCAATTAAAAAAACATAAGGAAAGTTCATCTCTCGTAGGTACGAACGGGATCGTTTCTGTACATGTATAATTCGTATTCGTTGGCTTTGTGTGCGATTAAAATTAACATTATACAACGTATAAATTATTCGGATTCAAATCTGATACGATTCGTATAAATTCGGCATTAAAATTAAATCGTAAGGTCACTCCGCGTGCGTTTTGACTCATCGATCTGCTTTTTATTTAAGCCGAGATCCTGCAACACATCCAAAGAGAACGGCTTATGATTTATGTGATTTATTTATTAATATATATATACATACATATATAATATAATATTTACTTGTTTATATCGTGTCGTTACATCTTATTACGGTGTGTTCACATCCGGATACGAAATTGAAACGAATTAATCACAGCTATCGTGTAGGTACCAACATGGCTCAATTTAAATCGATATCGAAACGCCTTACAAGTTTTTATTCATTTTTAATTAATTATATGGGTATCGATGAAATAATTTCAGGGTTGTGTTGTGTTGAAAAGTTAACGTTAAATTGAAAACGAAACGAGTATGGTTTTTAATCGAATTTTTCCCATTTGAATGTTGAGAAATAGTTTCGTATTGAGTGGTTTCTATTGTTCTGTATGCAAATAAATTGCATAATAAATCAAGAATATGTTTTTTTTTTTTTTGTATTTTGATGCACCTAAATCGATTTTGATTGTGTTTTATATGATTGATTGATTGCTCTCTGTCTTTGATATTAGAACAAAAATAAATAATAGATGAGATTGGGTTCTTAATTAAATTAATATTCTTCGTAGCGACGGGTTTGAAAAGATGCGCGCGTTGAAGTCTTCAACGTTTATTTCCTATAATGTTGTTATGAATTGAATTTTTTACACTTACATAGGTACTATCCATTTTAATTTTTCTTTGAATTATTATTATAATATATTACTTTTTACTCAAATTAGCTGAAGCGGGTATGAAATCTTCCTTCTGTTTGATTGAATCGAACTTTATACGTCTTTGAAATTGAATTTTATCTGATTTTCGTCCCAATCATCATCCAATCGATCCATCGGGCTACCGAAATCGGAAAAGTCATCACGATGACGTCATCGCTGTCAATTATGTTAGGCGTTGCTTTAATTGAGAGCGTCCGACGCTTCTGCGCTTTTCGGTCGACTCGTCAATCATTCGCTCGGAAGAAAGATCGACGCGAATCAATCACAATCAAATGGCCAACGAACGCGATCAATCAACGCTATAATTAGACTGGCGGCGTCGTAAATTATCGATCGATTTGTACCCGAAGATTGATATTGTTTTCAAACCGTTACGAATGTTAAAGCGCCAAAATTTAACACGTGCTTATCTTCCGCGGAACAACTGGTTGGGTTCGTATACCCGTGCTAGAAATAAAATGGCGATTTTCAAATCTAAACTATGTATATGATCTTGTTATCGCGAGACTTCCTTGCGGGCAGGTAAAACACGCAAGTCGGCAACACGCTAGGAAAACTCGATTTTATACTGTTAAATTGACATAAATCCACCTTTCAGTCGTGTAATAAAATAGTGCAACTAAGTAAAATTACATTTGAATGTAAATTGTTGACAAATAACACTATTCTAACCCAAAAATAAAATAAAAACAACACATTTTATAGATACTATATACATAGATACGCTAAAGATAATAGACCACATAAAGACAACGGGAAAACACGTATTTTTTTAAATTTAATTACATATAAACAATTCAAGAAGCACGGAAAGATGTATGCTCGGTATAACAAGAAGAGATCGTAAGAGGAATACATGGGTAAAAAGTATGACCACAGTGGCAGAGAAATACTTGAATGGTATCCGTGAGGATGTGAAAGAAAGCAAGGTAGACCGAGTTGAAGATGTCAAGTGGATGCAGATTGTTCAAAACAGATAGGAATGGAAGAGGAATGGAGAGGCCTTCATTCAGCAGTGAATGTTTCATGTCTGAAAATGATCATAATGATGATTATGACTAGGTATGGCTTCTGCACTCGTCACATAATGTGATCTGATCAAAACTGTTTGAATACTGTTGCATCCACTTTTCATCGTAAAACTACATGATAAATTGTGAACGGCTGAAAATTAAAATTGTGATGAAACATTTCAAAGCCTTAAAAGCAAACAATTGAAACGAAATATACCTGACTTGATTTGAATATACTGAATTTGTATAAAAATCAACCGTAAATGTAATATTTATTACATCAAAAAAACTAAATAAAAGTTGTAATCTTCAGAGTGCATGCTGGTAATGCATCTTGAAAATCGAGTTCAGTTCGAGTGAACCTTGCACTTCAGTGCACTTTTTTTTTATCATCATTATTATTATTATTATTATTATTAAGTATTAACACTGATAGATATTGTACGCGCAGTTTAATCAGTGGAAGTGTCAGACGATATCGCGCAATAGTGTATAAATAATCCGTAATTCATTAAGATTCTCGCGTTTATTTACTATTACGACTCGTGTGCAGCACATACATACACACATATGTGCACCACTCCTCTGCTAGAATATCTATCGGTATATGCATTTATTAATTATCGTTAATAACGTCGGAGAGATACCGGGATGGTGGAATATGGTAGAAATATATGTTGGGTCCGTGTCGAATGCGACTGTCTCTATAGTCGTTTATTATTAAAAGCTCGTGTGGATTTTCGGGCCCTAGAGGAATATTGCCGTTCATTAGTCGACGTGTCATTGTAAATTTTGTCGGGTTTGAAACTTGTAGATTTGCACCTTTGACCCCGACACTTCGAATAGTGAAACACACGGTCGTCTTTAATGAACTTTCACGCGGTCACAGGTGTGTAGGGGCCGATGGAGAGGGACACAGGTACATATATTATGTGCTCGTTTCAATCTTGCTTGAATGAGACGATCGTATCCATACACTGCCTACTCATATTTAGTTACAATTTTGTATCAGTGTGTTTTAAATCGAGACAGTGTTACTAAAAAAAAAAAAAAAAAACAATAGATTTAGTAAAAATCATTTATAACACACCCATATATATGTACTAACCTAAAAAGACTACATTCTCAGTATAACATCCCATTAGTCGTAGATGTCACTAACAGATTAACCAGTAGATTCTATGATAGAATTACCAATAACCACACTAACAAATTAGTGAAAGGTCTCGGTGATTATAGCAAGATGTCTTTACCCTTTAGGTATAAACACAAATTACCTAAACATAATTTTCTTTAGATCGCCGACTCTAAAAAGTATTTAATTATGTAAAATATATTATAAAAATTTGATAAGAATTGTAAATAGGTTTTTGAGCTCTATCTCCTATTATGCTTTAAACACTAACATTAAAATAAAAGAATCCTTATAAATACTAACAAAATGAACAATGTGTAAAATAGATAATGGTCACTGGACCAGTAGCTATTAAAATAGATTTAAGATGTATTGTGAACATAGTATAAGAAGAATAAAAAGCTTTTTTAAAAAAAAAATAAATATATACTCGTACGCTGCAGGCAAAGTGTGAAATCCGCATTATATTAATACCATCATCATTTTCAGCCGTTCACCATCCACTGCTGGATGAAGGCCCTCCGATCATCACCATTTCTGTCTGTCTTGAGCAATCTGTATCGACTTGACTCTAATTTGTTAAACTATCGGATACTATTCAACTATTTGACATTCGAAGCGTTGCGGATACGAAAGGCGAACTCGACGACATTGGGTCATTATTTTTCACCATTTCGTTCTCCTATTTTCTTAGAATATACTGGTAGGTTTTTTTTTTAGTTCGTCCATCATAACTGTATAAAAATAAAGCTTGAAACATAGGAAACCATTGCCATTGTATTGGGCGATAGAACTTAAAACATGTTTTTCTCGAAATCAAGTTCGCCCTTCGTATCCGCAACGCTTCGTTTATTCTACTCGCTCCGTCTTCAGCCCACTGCCAGTTCAGTTTTAATATTCTGTCATTTTAGTTATGCTTCTTACCCATGTATTCCTCTTTTGAACTCTTCTCATTATACCAAGCATACATCTTTCTATGATTCTTGAAATGTTTTAAAAATACGTGTTTTCATTCAGAATTTTTTCCTTTGTCTTTATGTGGTCTATTATCTCAAAGCATATCTATAATACATAGTATCTATATAATGTTGTTTTTATTATATTTTTGGGTTAGAACACTGTTATTTGTCAACAATTTATATTCAAATGTGATCTTGCACTAGATCTTGCACGTGTGCACTGGATCTTGCGTAGCATTCTTGAATTCAGCATCCACGTTTCACATCCATACGTCGTAACTGGTAGTACGCATCTGTCGTATGCCTTATTTTTTAAGCATAACGGGAAGTTGGATTTAAAATTCGTTCATTCATCTAAAAGCGCTCCATCTAGTTTCATTCTCGTTCTTATGTACATATTTTTCTTATGTATGTATGTATATTTATGTTTTTTTACAACCTTACGATTGGTAGATTATTCTTGATTTCATACGCATTGGTCGTAAGCCGTATTATTTATTCAAGCATAGCGGGATGTTCATTCTTTAAAAAGCGCTCAAATTGTTTTCAAAGATCAGCTGGTCAGATTGGTAAGATAAAAATGTTTTGGAATGCAAAATTTATAAATTCATTAAGTGTACTAAGCGAATATGTATTTTATACAATGTGGGGATTCCACATTGTATAAAACATATACCGTATACTGTAACATATACCTACATACATTGATGATACAATACTTATACCATGATACAATAATCTGAATTAAATTTCAGTTGATAGTAAATGACACTGGCTAAGTTTTATTTCTACGTCAAAAAATGTATCGGAATCGTATGAGGAAAAGTTTCGAACGAGATAAAACTTATAAATAAATTGAATGATAATGAAGGTATGCATCCATCGATTATATTACACAGTGCAATATGCAACTGTGGACATTCGAAACACCCTGTTGAAAGAGACAAGACGCTCGCGGTGGTGTATTGATAAGCGAGACAAGAATAAAATGGCCGCAGCTGGTATGTGAACTGTGACCCGAGACCCACGACTATCAGAAGGACTTTCCGTTTACCACCTCGATCGTAAAAAGCCTTGAACGAAATTTTGTGATAATTAATATTTTAGCGATCAGGTTTTTTTTTTACCGATATTCTAGAGACAGATTGTATTTCTTTTATAACTGTAAAAAAAAAATGAAAATAAATAACAAAAAAAAAAACCGACAGGCTTTACGACACATTTGAAAAAGAAGAAGAAAAAGTTTTGTATCATTTTAATTTTCGATTAAAATAATATGTGTACGTATTAAAATAATATGTAATGCTCGATAGAAAAAAAAAAAAAGTCGAATCATTATTGCGCACTTGTTTTGCGCAATTTTTAGACGATTTCGCATATTAAACATTGCGTCATATTGTTTTCAATATAATGCTAATTTTCGTGTCAATATGCTTTTACCTTTCAGTGTATTAGGACTATAATTAAAAATACCTTCAAAATTATAAGCAAAATAACAATCTACGTATGTATGTACTACTATGTAAACATCTATGTACATATGTACGACTGAAAATTTATTCAAATTGACATTTAAAAAGTAATAATGTTATGATTAGAATAAATAAAACGAACATTCCGCTATGCTTAAAAAATAAGGCATACGACCAATGCGTACTGATGTGAAACGTGGATGGTTGAATGTTACGCAAGATCCAATGCACACACAGAAGCATGGAAAGATGTATGCACGGTATAACGAGAAGAGATCATAAGAGGAATACATGGGTACGAAGTATGACCAAAGTAGCAGATATAGCGGAGGATGTGAAAGAAAGACAGGTAGACCAAGTGGACAATGGGCCGATGAATCAAGTGGATGCAGAGGATTGGAAAGGCCATCATCCAGCAGTGGATGGTGAACGGCTGAAAATTTTTTAACGTAATTAAACATTGTACTTATATCACGTAACAACTGGAATATTTATATATTTTCATGTCTTAAAGTGCTTTTTTTTATGAAACGGAACTATTTGGTTTTATTTTTAAAGAAAAAAACACCAACGTGCCCTCTATTTTAACAGTCATTTATGGAGAATTTATTATTTACAATTTTATATTTTACACTAAAAGCTTCCGTTCAATAAAACCAAAGAATAATCAAATCAAAACATCAAATCGAATGGGAAGACTCGATCGATCGATTTAATTTCTTTCGGATTTTCTATCGGTGACGCTATCGCCTCGGTTGCCATTAACGTCATTATATATCTAACAAAGTAGCAAAAAAAAAAAAAAAAAAAACCGGAAAAATCGGAAACGTGCGCGCGTTATTTGAATATGAAATTAGCATAAAGAGCGTTCTTCCAATATGCAAATCGGGTTATGCTCGTGTTTCGTCGTCGTCGGTGATGAGCTGACACAGGTGCCGATTTCTAGCTCGTGTGTATGTAAACAGAGCCGTTCGAATGCCAATAAAAAAAAAAAAAAGCTTTTAAGCCTTATATCGCACGTCTATATTCGGCCTCGCTAATGAAGGCTGTTAATTTTGTTTCAGTGTGTGTATTTTTTTATATACATATATGTACATATGTGTGTCCGGACTCAGGTGGCAAACGTAAGTGGCACATGTGATTGGCGAGATATATGGTCTCTAGCGCATCTTCCACAATAAAATTATATATATGTAAGAAGTTTTGCCCACGCGAAACGCACGGACTCTCATTTGCATAATCTACTTCGATACTATTCCGTTTTTGTGAGCGAACAAACGTACGATAGGAACTTGCTGTAGGTACATACGTGCTCGGGCTAAAATGCCTACATTTTCTTAATCAAAGTACAACGTTGAATGGCTGCTTCTCAAAATAAAAATATCCCATTGCGTTCAAGTGCTCTATAACAGCGGTCGCCAACCTTTCGCACCTCGCGGATCGCTAAACTCAAAATCTCGTATCCCGCCGACCACTACCATGATTTTTTCCATAAAAATAACATTCTAAATATCAAATGTATTTGCGCTGCAAGTTATTTTCAAAAAGTTGGATATCACCGTATACATATTTTAGTAAATTTATTGTGAGAGGAATAGATGTGTATGTGAATATAATTTAAGGAATAAAAATAATTTAATTATAAAAAATGTTAGAATAAATAGAAATAGGAGAAGAATTTTGTACAAAGGTGTTTTGGAATATAATAGACTGCCGGATGGAATTAGAAGTTCCAAAACTATTGATAAATTCCTGGCAGTCTTAAAATAACATCTCTGTATAGGTGCTTACATAGTTAAGGATTATGTAATTAGCTTTAGCTAATATCTATATATATATAAAAAAAATCAATGTCTGTCTGTCTGTCTGTCTGTTTGTTTGTCTGTCTGTCTGTCTGTTTGTCTCTTATAGGCTCCTAAACCACTTAACCGATCGCGATGAAACTTTCAGTACTTATTGTGATCATGCCGGGGATGGTTCCTGTGAAAAAAAATCGGGAAAAAACGGAAACGGGATCGGCTACGGGATCGGGATCTGGAACGGGAACGGTATCGGGCATTGCAACGCATGCCGGGTCAGCTAGTATTATATAAATAAATGATGTAATTATAATAAATAAACGATATATTCATTATTCATTATAAAAACTGCCAGTTGTAAGACTTGGATGCTAAATTTAAGAATGCTACATTAGATCTAGTGCACACAGAGAAGTATGGAAAGATGTATGCTCGGTATAACCAGAAGAGATCGCAAGAGGAATACGTGGGAAAGAAGTATGACCAAAGTGGTAGATATAGCGGAACGTGTGAAAAAATTGAAGAGAGAAATACTGGAATGGTATCCGAGAGGATGTGAAAGAAAGTAAGGTAGAAGATGAGCTGAAGATGAGGTGATGAATTTAGAAGAATGGGTGGCGTCAAGTGGATGCAGATTGCTCAAGACAGGCAGGAATGGAAGAGGATTGGACAGGCCTTTATCCAGCAGTGGATGGTGAACAGTTGAATATGATGAAGATTATGAAAAATGCGAACCACCAAAATTGTTGGTGATTCGCCGGTTGGCGACCGCTGCTCTATAAGATCCGCAGGATCGTAAAAAGTACCGCTACAAAGTTTTATCTGGATCGGTCAAACGGTTCGGGAATGAATAAGGAACGAACACTCAGCTAGACAATGGTTCAATTTTGTATGTGGGTATCGTATATTAGATTTGTATCGTTGTTTGTATTCAAGGTTGCGAGTTCAAATCTCGATTATGAATTTTTTTTTGGTCAAAATTTTGAACAGTGGTGGGTGACTAATAACTAAATTTAAATTATAATTCATCGCGTGTTAATGATACGTTGTGCATAATAAATCTAGATATAAAATTTCATGCATGTAATTATAATTATTCGATAATATATGCGATCCAATTATATTGCAACCGCGTGCAAGTAATTTAAAATTGTGTATTCGTATACAAAAAACCTTTTACGTTTGATATTTTTAATTCATTTAAAATAAGTTTTAATGAGGTGAATATTTTTTTTGTAAGTTGATTGACATCTATTGAAATTAATCTTCAGTTTTTAAATGAAGGAAAATCGTTTAAAATTTCATTAAAATCATACAGTTTTGCAGTGATGTTTACAAAAAAAGTTACACAACAAACTAGCCAAGTAAAAACTTGTTATTTTTTGAATAAAAAAAGATTATATTATAATTTATTATAAAGTATTGATGAATTTGAATCCTTATAATATCAACGAGAAAAAAAATTGAAATTGATTCGTACGAATTAACTTCTTGTTGAACCAAACAAAAAAAAAAACTACGAATTCTCAAAGGTCATTAATAAATCGAGCGGATCCGGTAAATTATGTATGGATGTGTCATTTTTAATATATGAAAGTGATCGGTAAGTATCTCGGGAATTTTTCATCCGAACTAAGCTCGAATTCCTTTTCTTGTATTCTATTTTAGAATGGGACCTGTCCCGAGAAATTTATTTTATTGGTTACCCCGACGTTTGCCCCTATAGATTATAGTCGATTTTTTTCTTTGTGCTATATTTTTCAAAACACACACACACACACACACACACACGAACCAACAAAAGGATGTTATAAAATATATATCTGGACCAAACGAATGCTCGACATAAAAATTTATACGTGTGTGTGTGTGCGTGCATTTTTTATGTCACTTGTGTTCTGTTCGTATGCTGAAAGGTTGGGTCGGTTGTAAATTTGCAGAGTTGTAACGTTTTTGTGTATACTGTTTTGCGAATATTGAAATGAGGTCACGATTTTTCGAAATGGTGTTCTCCGTGTGCGGTTTGCGCTTTTGGGCGAACATACCATGTACGAAAGCTGTACGAAAGCTCTGTATTTGATTTTCGAATCGCTGACTGATTACTCGAAAGAACAGTGCAAAATTTTCCCCGTCGAACTTTCAACATGTCTGAAAATTTAAAACACTTTCTACGCATCGTCGATCTGTACCAACCACCGAGTATCATATTCTTGAAAACTTTCTAAGTAACGATGCATACGATTGCACGTTATTGTTGTCGAATATTTATATGATCGTAAAGTACACGAAAGTTGATATTAAATTGTAGTAACGATTAAGTCATTTTTCACTCTCTCGCACAGTCGAATCGTTTATACTCTAACAACGAAACCGAGTGGTCAGCGTTATTGCACGTAATAAAGATTTCATTGTGAGCTCTATAAAAGGACACTTATCTCGCCGGCATACAAATCTTCCTCAAATAAAGGTGTACCAAAGCCAATAGACAAGCCATTGTATTTGTCTATTGTGGCGCGTTCGTGTCTAAATTTCACACGTGGTATCCCAACAACTCATCCGGATATCCAACCACCGAGCGAGATCGGGACCGATATTTCGATATTTATTGCCGGACGATTGTCGAGAGATTATCGTCGGATATTTCACTATTTATTACGGGAGCAATTGTTAAGAGAGGTATAGAGATATGAAAGAGAGATAGCGACTGATGCTGGGCGTACGGTAGCACCTTGGAAATCAACAAACGGAACACACACGAAATAGGCAGTTAATAAATGTAAGTAATTTCAATTTCAAGAAACTAAAGACTAGCCTATGAAAATAACTGATTACAAAATTATAAAAAGTTATACTTTTGTAGAAAAGTGTATTAAGTATGCATGTATATATCGATGGGTTATTGCACAGATATTGTATGTCCAGTTTTGTTTTAAAATATTGTAAGTGACATACATCTTTTTTGCATGAACACTATGAATGAAATGGACATATGAGTCGCCTAGTTCCAAATCCCGATAAGTCCACAATATATAAAAAACGAGGATAAAATATTTTCTGGTTCTAAGAATGTTTTCAACGATGCCTTATACTTGAATTATTCCAAATACCGCCAAGTGCGCCGTAAAAAAATATTGAAAATCAGTGTTAGTTCCAAAAACTGACAATTGCACTATAATAAAAGCTGATAAAAGCCATATTTAGAAAAAAAACAACGATAAGTCCATGTTTCTAATCTCAATATTTTGTTTAATATCAACAAAATTAAGTTTAAATCGAGTTTAAACGCCATCAAGCAAATAAGTCTGTAGCAGAAAAACCGCGTTTGCGAACAAGTGAGTTTTATGGACTTATCGGGATTTGGAACTAGGCGACTCATATGTATTATTGTATATTTGAATAAGGCAATATCTTCTCAAATATACTATTTTAAACATGAAGATTTGATGCAGATGGACGTTTTGTGTATGAAAACTCAATTTTGGTAAAAAACTTGACATACAATATCTGTGCACACTAATCCATCGATATGTAGATCAGTGGTCGGGAAACTTTTTCGAGCTAGAGCCAAATTAGGGAAAATATTACAAAATTGGTATGTTTGTAAGCCGCGACATATATGTACATACATAGGTATTATCTTCAGATTATACAATATTCAAAATGAAATTAAATGTTACTCATTTATGAAATGGATAGCAGCGTGAAATAAGCTACATTCGTGATATTTCTTAATGTTCGACGGATTATTACTAAAAAGTATTTAATGCTTTTTAAAGCCTTGAAGTTACGTGTAGAAATAGGATTCATTTTAATTTGTTAATCTATTGTACAGAATTACACATTACGTACAGGGTTTCAAAATACAGATGAAATTCTTTTACCAAACCTTAGTTTGTTGTAAATAACCGAATAAGGTCACTTATAATACATTTTTTGTTATACCGAGTATTGTCTTTTAACTTGCTTAACGCTGCCATACAACATCAAAACTTCTCTTCGTACCATTATGGACTTATTCCACTAGAAAAACAAAATTGGCAATCCTTCTAGCTATATAAGGTACTTGAGTGTAATAGAAAACTTTTAATTTGAATATCTGCCAGTTTAGAAAAACACAATATACCTATATGTACTCACTCGTAGGTACATATATTTATTAACAGTTTTGTGTTTCAATACAAAAGTAATTCTGACAGGATATTCAAATTCATCCCATAGTGCGATGATATCAATATTTAACTACGCCCATAGATCACATCAATTATCAAATGAAAAGCGTTCACTTTGCGCTCGAAAGACCACCAAAGATCATTCGCGTCATTCATTCGTAGAGTTATCCGATTACAATATCCAACCCGATTACTTTATAAATGATCAGCGTTAATGCTGTGCATTTGTCACAACGTTGTTTTTCGATACACGTCTAGTAAAAAAAATAGTCACAGTATAATCGACCGCAGCACAAAAATCCCGAGGAAATTTATCACCGGCAACAATGAATCAGTGTTGTAGTGTAACGTTTCTCCCGACACCACCTTTTCACGAGGGGTCGCCGCAGTGAAAAGGTTTTTGATTGCGCTCAATAATAAAGGGCATTATAGGGAAGCTCTAGGGCGCAACAAAGCGTATGTTACGCCGCGTTGCGAATCGACGCCTAGCCCACCAAATATTTTGGCATGTGACTCTCGAAGCGGAGCCGATTGTGTGTTTCGAATAAACGCACTCGAATGGAGTGCATCTAAATCATCCAGATATAGGATCTACATGGTATATGAAAAATCGTTATTCGTTCCGGGAATCTGAAGTACCTACCTACCTAATATATACATAATATCTATGTACATTCAAATTAAAACTACAACTAATTTTTATATAAATGATTCGCTTGATTTTCAATAGTTTAAAAATGGTCAAAATGTTATTTATTACACCAATAAAATTGGATTACGATCATATTAGTAATACATGAGATTAGAGTCCAGCGGTCGCCAACCATTCTAACGGACAACTAAACTCAAAATCTCGAATCCCGCGGACCACTACCATGATTTTTTTTCCATAAAAGTAACATTCCAAATATGAAATGGTAATTACGCTTGTATTTTGCAAAAAATTGAATATCATCTTATTATAATAGACTGCCGGATGGAATTAGAAGTTCCAAAATTATTGTTAAATTCCCGGCAGTCTTAAAAAAACATCTCTGTATAGGTGCTTAGTTAAGGATTATGTAATTAGCTTTAGCTATTATCTATATCTATCTATATATATAAAAATCAATGTCTGTCTGTTTGTCTGCCTGTCTGTCTCTTATAGGCTCCTAAACCACTCAACCGATCGCGATGAAACTTTCAAGACTTATTGTGATCATGCCGGGGATGGTTTCTGTGAAAAAAAATCGGGTTAAAACGGGAACGGGCCCGCTCACGCGTCAGATAACGTACTAGGAACGGGAACGGGAACGGGATCAGAAACGGGATCAGGATCGGGAACGGGACCGGGATCTGGAATCGGGAAAAAACGGGAACGGGAACAGGAACGGGCCTGCTCACGCGTCAGATAACGTACTAGGAACGGGAACGGGAACGGGAACGGAATCGGGCATTGCAACGCATGCCGGGTCAGCTAGTATTATATAAATAAATAAATAGTCCTCCAAGTCTCCCTTTTAAAATTTCCTTCAATTGTCTTTCAAGAACGTTCCGCAATCGTAACTTGTTCCACCTTCCAAATTTCTCTCACAATTTATTTTGTAGTACTTTTAATAATAAAATTCCAAGCTCCATCGATACATTATCTTCCAATCATTTAACATTAAAAATCTCCTTATACGTACAAACACCTTTTCAATTCCTTATTCCACTCACACATGCAATTTCCCCCCAAACTTTCCTTAAAAAAAAAAGATTTAGTCATTATTCATTGTGAAAAATGCGGACCGCTGGATTAGACTATTAATTTATCATACGAAATATTACAGAAACTTCTACTGCCAATTGAGAGAAATGCGTTTTTGATTCAATTTAACATTTACCTAACCTTTTTTGCTTTTTTACATTATAATAAACATACATATGAAATTCCCAGATTGTTTACGTAATTGAGAAAGTCAACTCAAAGCAATTTTATAACATTATGTAAGTGTATTGTTTTATTTTCTTTAACGCAACTATAGAATGTTGACACTTCATACCCTCTTGTTAGAGTCAGTAAGCTCACGCTTGACTGACTGAGACCTTCCATTACCTATATAATCAACTGAAGAAAAAAAAAATAGACACACATCGCAGTTACCCCCATTTCGTCGCCATACATCGTGTAAATAAATTTTCAATAATATCCGAATCGGTGTTGCGTGAAGACAGATAGCCGGGCCGTAAATCTGCCAAATTTCATTATGGCCTCCGAGGCGAGCATCGTATTTGCTGTGACTAAATATTATACATCGCAGTGTGTGTGTATGATATTCTTTCGCTTCTTTCGATCGGGCAAACCCCATAACAATGGCTCTCGAAGCTCTCGATGGTGATATATTGTGGAGCGGTTGGTTGGTCGGTTTCCCCCTCGAGGTGGTGTGCTTCGGGCCACCTTTCACAACACGCGATAATAATGCCTGCAGCCTGCCTGCTATATATACCTCAGTTATTTATCGGTCTCGACTTGTGAACTTTGTTATATTTCAAAGGTTATTCTGTACACACAATCGTCTATTGCCGTTTTTTCCGCTTTAATTAAAAATTATTTACTCCCCTCCATGTGTAAGCTAGGCGTTTAAAGGTACGGGGTAGTTAGCCGTTAACTGCGTGCTAACATTGATTGTGTGATACTTGTCAATTAATTTCTATATTCTGTCTCAATAAACTGGCGGTCCACTTTGATATTTTTTCATCGTCACCAGATCGCCCGTCATCATCTACCAAGGATTATAAATTTATTTGAGAATTGATCAATTAAATAATTGCATTAGCATTAGCATGCAAGTTTTTACTATGTTTTATTATGTTTTTGTTAGGTTTTGTTGTGTTATAATTTAATGTATAATTTACCCACCATGGCGATTTGGTTAATGTGTTATGTCTTGGTGGGTGCTTTTGTAATTGAAAATAAATATGAGTCGCCTAGTTCCAAATCCCGATAAGTCCATAACACTCACTTATTTGCTTGATGGCGTTTAAACTCATTTAAACTTAATTTTGTTGATATTAAACAAAATATTGAGATTAGAAACATGGACTTGTCGTTGTTTGTTTCTAAATATGGCTTTTATCAGCTTTTATCATAGTGCAATTGTCGGTTTTTGGAACTAACACTGATTTTCAATATTTTTTTACGGCGCACTTGGCGGTATTTGGAATAATTCAAGTATAAGGCATCGTTTGAAAACATTCTTAGAACCAGAAAATATTTTATCCTCGTTTTTTATATATTGTTTGAGAAGTATAAACTGCCACTTGTTATTAACAAAAGTTGAGTAAAATACTTCTAATCTTTCAATGATTTTATGATGCTTCTGATTTTATGTATGAAGCTCAATTTAAATTTTGGCTATTCTTAGGATTTTGATATTAAGTTTGAGAGCCGCGACATATTATTTTAGAATTATGTGTATATTCAAAATTAAATTAAATTAATCATTAATGAAACGTATGAAATAAGTTATCCTCGTGATATTTCGTTCGACAGTTTATTACTAAAAAGTATTATAAAGTTTAAGCTGAAAAACGATCTTAAAGCTTTTTATAGCCAGCGAGAGTCGCGGGTTTTCATACAAAGAGCCGCATGCGGCTCTGGAGCCGCCGGTTCCCCACCACTGATTTAGACTGTGAAAAATAAAATGACACTTTCGCTTTTATAATGATCAATATTTTGCCAGTACTGACTGCTTTAAGGCTAGATGATTTTTTTTTCAGTTTTAGATAGAGGGTAGGTATAATATAAAATGAGCATAATATGCTGTTGGAAAATCCTGAAAATTATAATGATCATTAAAATAACTGTAATTAACAGTACGTTTTAGCTTCATAAATGTGTTGGTTTATGAAGATATTATGATGTTTCTAATGTCCTTAAGATTTAGATATTATTTTAGATTATAAATAATAAAGTAACACTTAAAGTTTAAAAAAATCAATATTTTGCCAGTATTGTCTATTTAAGCTGTTAGCTGAATTAAGATGATTTTTATATCGGTTGAGATATAAATATATAAAGAAAATGTTTCAATTGTGAAATAACACATTTTGCTGTTGGAAAATTTAAGAAATTCTGCAAATTATAAAGATCCTTACAATAACTGTAATAAACGATAATTGTTGGCTTCATAAACGTGTCGGTTTATAATATAGTTTTTTAAGATTGAACTTTTAGACAGTTAGATTATTCTACAAGTCAATTATTTTTACTATAAAATGTCGATAACATCAACAATGTTGTTGTTGAAAATGTGTTTCGATTATCTTAAACGCATTAATCTGACCGTCAATATGACTATTCAGTCTCAAGCATCCCGGAAAAACTATTCAAATGTGATTCTATGCAGCGAACGAGTATTCTTAACGACATGTAAACATTTAGATGACCCTAACTAACGCAAACGAAAGGACACGGTGCGATGTTTTGGGTCGTTTTTACGAGATAAAAGTCATTTTTATCGTTTCGCATAATCGTATTCAACGAACACTGAGCTACTCAATGGTGCGAAGTCTATTATAGCGATAGTTTTTGTGTTTGCAAACATTTCGAAGGGCTGTAAACTCACAAAAGGGTATTGTGCGCGAAGATGACGGCACAAAGAGTCGGCGGTGTGTCATTTTTTTTTTCCGTGTGTGTCATCTGTGACAGTTGTGGTATTTCTGAAGCTGCGAAAAAAAAAATACACGTATGCATACGTTGTATAATATAATACGAGACGTGCAGACTTATTGATCTAATCTTGCATCTGTGCATTTCACACAATGCAATATTCCCGTATCGTGTTGATACATATAATTTCGCTCCTCTTAACCTCGCCTATATATTTTATCGAAATGTATGATGAGCTTTGTGCAATATTTTGGTTGTTTAATTTGGTCAAAGTTTTGTCGAATACAATGGAACGCTAACTCATCGCAAGTGAATTCATGGAAAACCAATTAATCAAACGAACATTCATCGAAAATGTCAAGGTCATTAAAAATCGCTAAAATATGTTAAAATTAGCGAACAACTACGACTGTCTGTTCCTCACAATAAAATAGTATCATTTATACATTTTCACTTGTTATTATTGTACCTCTAATTAATTAATGTGTGTAGGTATGTACCTACATATGTCTTGCCTTTATGAATAATTTTCTATTTTTATTATTTATGAATTCATTTTATGTTTTTGTAACATTGTTTTTAAATCCAACATTCCAGTCATGACGTATGGATATGAAATGTGAATACTAAATTCAAGAATGTCACGCAAGATTCAGTGCACACAGAGAATCAAGGAAAGATGTATGCCCGGTATAACGAGAAGAGATCGCAAGAGGAATACATGGGTAAGAAGTATGACCAAAGTGGCAGATAGCAAGAAGAATCGATGGACGCGAGAAATACTGGAACGGTATCCAAGAGGATGTGAAAGAAAGCAAGGTAAACCGAGTGGAAGATGGGCTGATGAATTGAGACGAATGTGTGGAGTCAAGTGGATGCAAATTGCTCAAGACAGACAGGAATGAACGAGGATTGGAGAGGCCTTCATCCATCCGGTTTAAAATGATGATTAGAAAGATACCTAATACTTTTAATGTGAAATTTACATATTCTTCTTGTATCATTGAGGATTAGATCATTGTCTATTTTATTATATTTCTTTACACTTCAGTTTATTGGCAGATATAGCAGAACGTGTGAAAAAGTTGAAGTGGACACATCGAGAAAAATGGATGCAGATGGACGCGAAAAATACTAGAATTGTATCCGAGAGGATGTGAAAGAAAGCAAGGCAGACCGAGTGGACGATGGGCTGATGAATTAAATGTGTGGAGTCAACTGGATGCATATTGCTCAAGACAGACAGGAATGGCAGTGGATGGTGAACGGCTGAAAATGATGATGAATTAATATCAACTGAAACAAACTAAGCTATTGTTTAGTATTATATAAATTCCAACAAATTTATCGAATGTACATATTTGATAGTGAATTTTCACTCGACTCACTTCAGTTTTACTAAAACAATAGTATTAGTTTTTTTAATGAAAGAATATTGGGTTTATGTTACGTCTTATCTCGTTTGTTAAAATTTGACTTGAGGCATCATATGCTCAAATTAAAATTGCATACCTATTGCATAAAATTGTAAAAAAAAGCAGACTATTGGCAGAATGATTATAAATTCATTCCATCAATTTGCATTAAATGAATGTCTTTTCAATGGAATCTTTTTGCAATCGTAATCGTCGACTGTCGGCGATCGATCGTTTTTATTTGAGAATCGAACGAAATCTGATTTATTTAAGATAATTTAGATCGGATGCATCGTTTTGCACGTTGACTCGGAGGTCGAGTCCCCAAAAAAAAAAAGGAATAACACATACATACATACAACCGTGCAAAAAGAGGTCTCGCGTTGCGAACGGAGTGATTTATACATTGAGGGCCTAGAGTGCCATCTCTGATTTTGTTTATGCCTTAACGAAATCTGATCTGGTTCTTAATTTATTTACGAGTCGCGCACTGGGAACCTTACAAGACTCGCGGTATACTTAATGAACGATCTAATAAATCTCGCGTGCTTATGTTTATAAATCACAGAAAATTTCCCACTCGTACGTATGTATGGTACATACGCGCGCATATGATCTGGTCAACTTTACTCGCGGTGAAAGAGCGACAAAAAAATATATGATATTATAGGCAGAGTTATAAACATAATAAAACGGTGATATTGCGAGAAAATATTGCGCGAAGAAGCGTAATTAATTGGACGATGTTGCCGCAACCCATTATATAGTCATACGAGAGCGAAATATCAACGGTGAAAAATGAGCCACTAAATTGATTACACAATTGACTTTTTAGTATTTTTATTAATTGTAAATTCAAACCGTTCACTGTGATGTAAAACACGTATGAAATATCGTCACTCGAGTCGTGTAACATTTAACATGTTCATCTACATATGATGTTCGAGATGTTGTTATAAATTCAAATGTTTAGTATATAGATAATCAGTAATTTCGACACTTTTGTTTGACGATAAAATTATGTAGATTTTATAATAAATTTTGCACGCAATACGTAGTCACAGCAGATGATCGTATTATGTATACCTAGGACAATTGGTGAATATGACTGGATGTAAAGAAGAATAAAAATAAAGAATGTAACTAAGATGGAGTGCTTTTTTAAATACAACATTCCACTATGCTTAAAAAAGAAGGCATACGATCAATGCGTACTGCCAGTTATGACGTGGATGCCAAATTCAATAATGTTACATAAGATCTAGTGCACACAGAGAAGCATAAAAATATGTATGCTTGCTATAACAAGAAGAGATCGTAAGAGGAATACATTGGTACGAAGTATGACCAAAGTGGCGGATATAGCGGAACGTGTGAAAAAGTTGAAGTGGACACATAGCGAAAAGAATGGAATGTAGATGGACATGGAATTGTGAAGAATATGATGAGTCAACTGGATGCAAATTGCTCAAGACAGACAGGAATGGAATAGCATTGGAGAGGACTTCATCCATCAGTGGGTGGTGAACGGCTGAAAATGATGAATAATTAATTTATTATGAAATGAAATTTCAGATGCTTATTTGGCGAAATTCTAATTTAATTACATGTAATTTGTGTAAGCCTTAATATCACGATGAAGCTTCTTCAACATTTCGGCAAAATTATTATTTACGATTTTGAGCTTAAATATGTTCAAAATGAATAAAGCTTAACGTGATATTAATTGTAGTTTAAATGCTTATGAACAATATATACCTACCTAATTATAATCGATAGATAGGATGTGAAAAAAATATTAATAAGAATCCAATACAGAGTTCTATCATTATGATTTAACGAATTGTGAAAAAGTTATAAATTTAATTTATTTTTGCTAATTAGGCGTCAATTCAAATACAATTCACAATAAAGTATCTACCCATCTAATTTATACCGAATTACATTATTGCATAATGTCTACATATGTACAATCACGATGATAAAATATGTGCATAATATTTTTTTTCCTTCGATATAAATCGCTTCATTGCATGTTTGGATACATAATTAATCGTTAAAAAATTAGTGAACAATTTCCGCGAGAAAATTGCATAACATCAGCGCGAATGCAAACGCTTGAGAAATTATGCAGAAAAGCGCATTGCCCGCCATCTGCTCGCTCGATGTGCAAACTTGTTTTCAGTTTTGCTTTTTTAAAACGTTTCGCGCGCGTTCGCTAAAGAGCCCTTCGCACGTTTATATATTAACGATATTTTAATACACACACACACACATGAAACGTTCGTTTAGGGACGCGCATAATATGACTTATCTAATGCGATAAATTAACCGCTGGGTAGGAGAAGCGGTTTTATCATTTCGCACCGTGTGGCGATTTTATCGGCAAGCAGTCGTCCCCAGAGTATTTTACAGTTACAGTCGTAAATTATAATAGTGTAACGAGACGCGATAGGGTTTTCAATTAATCGATCGCAATGCTTGAAATAAATCATCGCTATTAGGTAGGTATATGACATTTTTGATTTTGTCACATACATACATACATACGTACATACATAGGTGCATATTTGTACATACAACAGGTGGGTACTTATTGTATTGGGAAGATTCTATCGAGTGGCGCAACGGTCACTGAACCTTTCGCTTTCATTATAACTGTTTTATTATTAAAAATACTCATCAAATTTATAATAAAAACTATAAAAGTTAACAAAATACAAATCAATAGTACCTACACATTGTATTATTTCGAACAGTGTAGTTAAATACTCCAGAAATGAAGTGTTGCCAAAATTAAGCTATGTATGTACAAATTGTTCACACTATGAAAACATCATTGACTTTGTTGTAGCCAACATTAAAAAAATTTTAAGTATATTAAATTATAATAGCTTGAAAGTTAAATAAAAAAAAAAAAAATGTAGCTTAAAGTCAAAATGACATAACAAACTAATCTACCTATTAGCACTTGTATAGAGGTGTTGTTTTAAGGCTACCGGGAATCGGTCGACTTGGTTAATTTGTCCTAAACTGTCTGACAGTTCATTGCAATCAAAACAAAACCCCTGTACTTTTTCTAGATCAGCGGTCGGGAACCTTTTTCGAGGTAAAAGCAAAGCAAAAAGCTTGGGAGCCGCAACATACTATTTTCAGATTTTATTTTTTGAATATATGTACATATGTGTATATTCAAAATTAAATTAAATGTTACTCGTTTGCGAAATGGATAGCTGCAAGAAATTAGCCATCTTTATGATATTGCTTAATGTTCGACAGTTTAGTACTAAAAAGTATTATAAAGTTGAAAAACGATCTTCAAGCTTTTTATTGCCATGGATTATGTAGAGCCATACAACGAGCCGCATGCTCCCGACCGCTCTTCTAGATTAACTTAATTTACAATTCTTAACTATTAACTCATCTGTTAGTTTGTATGGGTTAAAATTAAATTTCAAATGTGTATATTGAATAGTATACAAGGAACGATAGCAAACTTTATATAGCAAAACTTGTCGTCAATTGATATTTAAAAATTGTTTATTTACTCTTCGCACCAGTGTACATAGGTAGATGTATGTAGATAACACGTACCTCTCAGCAGCTTGTTTAATCTCGTGTGTAACGTGTAATCTAGTTCACACGGAGGCAGACTCGCTCCTGCGGGCGACTCTATTAGTCTCGTTGAAGTGCCATGCCATGCACTAAATTACCACGTACTAAAACCACCGTGTACAACAATTTAACTTGCCATTCGAAAACGGACAAACGAGCCGTGCATAAATAATTACATAAAATCGACAAAATCGCAGTGTCGATTCTGATACGATTCGAACCAGAATTGGCAAATTGGTCATAGTGTGGTATTCGGATGTGTGTTGTGGGTATGTCGTTTCGGCTGCCCCACTTTACGACGCGTCTAGGCGGAGCTTGAAGCACCTCTCTTGGCACGCAGCACGCTGGGTTACCACCTCTTTTACCACTCTCATCTAAATCATCTAACACCGTGATCGAGTGCGTAGTTGAGGCTGTCTCTTTCTGCACAATTTTCGTACGGCGTCGCTCTTTGCAACGTATTTTTCCGATAAGAATGTGTGTTGATTTTTAAACACGTGCGATGATTTTTCATTGTTTCAGTGTAATTAATTCAGTGTAATCGATTCGGAGAGATCGACTAGCGGGCGTGCGCGAAACCCACGCATATTATGTATATTTGCGTTGCACTTTAAAGTGTACGATATTCTTATTGGATTTTATCTATAAACCAATTGTGATGCACTGATTGGCATTTGTATTATTGTAAATATTTATGATTGTAAAGCGTGTCGTTTGCACGCTGTGCAATTAAGATCTCACATAAACGTTAGGTATTTGAGCTATGTTTCTAAGAATACAACAAATTATTATATGTACATATATGTACACACACATTTGTAGATGTTGTCTGGATTGAAAATTCTCAAAGTAAAAGTACCTACTATGTACATATAGGTATAGTACTTAGTATTTAGGTATTATATTTTATAGTAGGTAGTATAACTTACTACGAATTTTCAGTCTTTAGACATTCAAACAATCAAAGTAGGAATAAGTCATTACTCTATCTAAGTCATACTAACATCAAGTATTTTATTGTATTTATAATTTTATAATAGTCTTACCTTACAATGAATATTTTTTAATTATAAAGTGTGATAAAGTTACAAAGTTATTTTATTTATTAGATACGAAATTGAGAAGAGTGTGTGGAGTCTAATGGATGCAGATTGCTCAAGACATTGTATAAGCCGCTTTGAGGAGAAACACCCCCACATGCTTTCAGCTAAAGACCCTCACATGAGGCCCCCTCCCCCCCCACGAATATAATATGTTGACTTTTCGGTTGGGGACAGACGGTTGTCCGGCAAGGCCGAAACAATCACGCATCACTGCAGTAAAATAAATAGAAAGAAGACACAAAAATATATCGCTGGGCTTGTAAAGCTAGGAGAGTTAGTTGTATTTATTTATTTATTTATAGATATATATATGTTTTTTTAAGACTGCCAGGAATTTATCAATAGTTTTGGAACTTTTAATTCCATTCGGCAGTCTATTGTGTACGTACATACATATGTACATATGTAGTTGTATGAAAATTTCGATATTTTATACATTTCTCTAAACGTACAAATTGCTCAAGACAGGCCTATGTACATCAAGCACTGAACCTGAAAATGACGACGAATAAAAAGATAAAATGTACGCGTGAAATGCTATTGAAATTGTTATTTTTTAATATTTAATAAATAAAAGTTTCCGTAACCCATAGTTACCACTTTTGCTAGAATACTCACACACGCCAACAATAAACATATTAAACGGGCAACATACGAATTGATTGCAGTTGATTGTTTACACCTCGTTAAATTTAATTTATCATCAGTACAAATCGCAAAACTTTTCCGCGTTCTCATTAATTTTATTACCTACTAAGTAGGATCCTTCTACATTGTCCCCCTAGACCAGTCAGAAATCCTCCATTGTTTCATTTGAATCTTTGTTCCACAAAACTTCTTCATTTATAGATCCTGCTCGTCATTTAACGAAATCCCGGCAAGTATTGATTATCTTTATTTAAGTTCCTTTCCAGCCCTAACTCCTAAGTTCCTTTCTTGTTTTGATTTGTTGTTCATTTGTAACTATTTTGGCTGTATTGTGTGATATTAATATTATTTTACATTGTATACTATAGACATGGTTATAGTTGCATGTAACTCAGTAGATTTACAAAATAGGTTAACAGAATTAAGTAACGAAAGTAGGAAAGTAGGGTTTAAAATTAATTTTAATAAAACTAAAATTATGTATAATGAATTTTGCACGCAAAACGTAGTCACAGTAGATAACCATATTGTAGAGATAGTTGATAGTTATTTATACCTAGGGCAGTTGGTGAATATGACTGGATGTAAAGAAGAAGGAATAAAACTAGGGTGGAGCGCTTTTGGAAGAATGAACGTAGTTTTTAAATCCAACATTTCGCTATGCTTAAAAAAGAAGGCATACGACCAATGCGTACTGCCAGTTATGACGTATGGATGTTAAACTTGGACGATACATTCAAGAATGCTACGAAAGATCCAGCGCACACAGAGAAGCATGGAAAGATGTATGCTTGGCATAACAAGGTGAGATCGCAAAAGAAATACATGGGTAAGAAGTATGACCAAAGTGGCAGATATAGCAGTAAGGGTGAAAAAGTTGAAGTGGCAATGGACTGGACACATAGCAAGAAGAATGGATGGCAGATGGACGCGAGAAGTACTGGAATGGTATCCGAGAGGATGTGAATGAAAGCAAGGTAGACCGAGTGGAAGATGAATTGAGAAGAATGTGTGGAGTCGAGTGGATGCAGATTGCTCAAGACTGACAATAATGGAAGAGGATTGGAGAGGCCTTCATCCAGCAGTGGATGGTGAACGGCTGAAAATGATGATGATGATTGGATAAATTCACTAAACTCCTTCATTTATAGATCCTGCTCGTCATTATAGATCCTTTTCTCTATTCTTTGCCCTCCTTTAAATTATCTTTGCTTAAGTTCCTTTCCAGTCCTAACTCCTAAGTTCTTTTCTTATTTTGATCTGTTGTTCGTTTGCAACTATTTTGGCTGTAGTGTATTGTGTGATATTAATATTATTTTGTATTTATATTTTATTGTACATATACTATAAGCTGTTTGTTGCATGATTAAATAAATAAATACTATAAGCTGTTTGTTACATAAATAAATAAATAAAGTTAACTCATGCGTACTTAATTGTGCACAGTGGGACGTAGTCTTTTACTTGCATTAATGTACATTACATACGTAGGTTTAAATTTTACCAACGAACGCGACGTAGCGTCCGCGCGCGCGCGGAATCTCACCAATACGGTGAAATTCTCACTTGCATTTTTCACATTTCGATCATCCATCCACCCAGCATCATCATGGGTATCATGATCGACTTCCGTGTACCTAAACCAGCAACCTACCGACCAACCAGAGACAGTAAATCCACGGAACCGGAGAGGAGTGCGAGCCTGAGGGCGGTCTCGGCTCGACTGTCTGCGAGGGCACCTGCTAAGACCATAGCGCAGTCGCGCTTCGGCCGCACGACAACGAACATCCGCGCAACATCTCCTCAAAAAATCATCATCATCATCATCATAGTCGTCGACAATCATCCGATACGTCGGCGAATGGAATCACCGAACACGCCCGCCACCTGAAAACTTCGTCGAAAAATTCGAATCAACCCCCCCGGAATCATCATCATGACATGCAATCATCACCGTTTCGATAGCAGTGCTCGTTCGAAGCATTCGAATCATCGAAGACAGTCATCATCGCGCGGTGATATACGCGTCGGTGAAGATTCATCAGCGCGCGCGTGCCGCGATTGAATTTTTTTCCCTCTACATACATATGTACTGTACTGTACTGAAAAGTGTTGCCGTTTAATAATCATATGACGTACGCTCTAGTCAATTGACAGTATCTGGTTGTACGTGCCATTTTTTTGTTGTTGTTTGTTTTTCATTCGATGAACTCTACTGTGCCGTTTTATAATAATAATAACAATGCTGAAAGACTATCGCGTGAATATGATCGATTCGCTGTAATTTTTAATTATTATTAAAACTTTTTCAAGACTTTTATATTATATGTTTGTGGAACGTCAACGTCAGTATTCTACCATCTTTCCTGTTGAATTCAAGGTGAGTGTTGCTTTATATTTGTGTGCATTAATAATATTTCATATTAAAAATTACAACGTTTTAAATATTGACTTTATTTATTAGCAAATGTGTGAATCGTTGCTTATTGACATTGCATTTTTAGATCGTTTACAAGCTTGAAAGTATGCAGTGCATATGCTAAATATAATATAATTAGTGGTCGGAAGCCATTTTTGAGCTGAGCTATGTTCTGAATGATATTAAATGTTACTGATTTGTGAAATGGATAGGTGTAAGAAATCAGCTATCTACATATATGATATTTTTTAATGTTCGACAGTTTATAGCCATGAAGTTGTGAAAATAGGATTCATTTTGATTTTGTGTAAATTGTGTTTCGTGTAAAACGTTGGATGACATCGACAGCCGCAGGTTGTCATACAAAGAGCCGCATGCGGCTCTTTGCAGCCGCCGGTTACCGACCGCTGTTTTAAATATATTAATCATTAGGTACATACAACTAAATTAAAATCGTACAATGGTTTATTTTTGACATTGTTTTAAATTAACTAGTGAGGAAAATAAAAATAAAACGAAAAAGTTGTTGATTCTATTAAACTTGTGTATACATACAGTTGTTTTTTTTTTTTTTAATTTTCTCGCTACAAAGTCAGTTACCCCGGGGTAACTCTGTTAAAATAATTAACATAAACGTTTCATAAATCAT
The DNA here is from genome assembly GCA_022651745.1 of Parapsyche elsis. Classification (NCBI taxonomy): domain Eukaryota; kingdom Metazoa; phylum Arthropoda; class Insecta; order Trichoptera; family Hydropsychidae; genus Parapsyche; species Parapsyche elsis. The sequence goes on from JAGVSN010000016.1 coordinate 1,171,253, forward strand.
AAAACGGTCGTAAAACGCTCGAGTCGAACGCGTCAATTCTGAGGCCACTAAAATACAAAAGTGAAACCACGCTCTAGCACGAAAATAATTGGATGCCAATGCGTGTGAAATACTTTTCCTCGTCGCACAAATATTATTCGATTATATAAATTCTATTTAATCGTTTTAAATCGACCGTTTTGGTTTTTTTTTTACACATTTATAATGCACGTATGAAGTTCAATGTAGTATATTTTGATTTGCACGCATTTTGTATTTAAATTTCATTTTTTAAATAAAATGAACCGTCATCAAAAAAGAAAGAGGTTGTATTACAGTCCAAGTGTTTGAAATTTATTCATAAATCTTGATAGAGTTATAACAGAGGAACTCTGCCCTCTCACCGCACGTACTCATGAATAATATAATAGTTGTTTCTGTAAAGCGATGGTCAAATTGACTCCAGAAAAGAAATATAATAATATACGTATATATTGAGATTTGTGTTGTGAGGCCGTATCGTAAAGATTTTGTTAAAACTTTTGACAGGTACTTGGGTTATGAATGATGAACGCGCAATCCTTTTTGATTGACAGAACATGTTCCTTGGTCCGAGCCCTCGTTGAAATGTTAAATGCAACCAGTCGTGAAAAAAAATAACATTTAAACTGTCTTCATTGAAAAATTAAACGCGTGACACATTCGAAATGCCAACAAAGCTACCGAGCGAATGTGTATGCAAATTTAATTGAATAAATAATAACGCACACACGCGAAAATATCGGACGATAATTGATTCGTCACTTTGTTAATCGCGTTCCGTTATTAATTTGATCCAAATACGATCGGCACGGCTTTTATTTTCGACAGTGAACGCAATTAAAATTCTCACTTTTTCAATGACGTGGGAATGTATCAATGGTAAATCCGTATATGAAGGTCGTTACATAGCCATCTTTCAAGTAATGGTGAATGAAACAGTTTTGCAAAAGGTTAGTCCACCAGTATCGATTCACTCGAGTTGTAAAAGTTTGTTTATTTTGCACCGCAACGAACGTAACGATACAACAAAACCATAGGCATCTATCATTTATACACAAATGTATTCAATTTGAATATTATATTACGTAGACTTCAGCAAATACCAATGTATGATACATTTGATTTTTCACTAATATTTAATGATATTTTGAATGTTTAAATACGAATAAAATTTCTAATTTTAACTCATTAGTTAAAAGAGACTTCAACGCGCAGTGCGACAGAAAACCCAAAATGTTTGATTACATAAATGTTACACAAATCTAATTGGGAACGACCGTCACTTGTAATCAACTAGACCAGTGGTCGGGAACCGGCGGCTCCGGAGCCTCATGTGGCTCTTTGTATGAAAACCTCCGGCTCTCGGTGTCATCCAATGTTTTGCGCCAAACTCAAAACGTTGACATATAATTTACACAAAATAAAAATAAATCTTATTTCTACATATGTAACTATGGTTTTTTTATAATAGTTTTTAGTAATAAACTGTAGAATATTAAGAAATATCACAAAGATAGCTTATTTCTTACTGCTATCCATTTCATAAATGAGTGACATTTAATTTAATTTTGAATATGTATATGTATAATCCGAAGATAATATGTTGCGGCTCCCAAGTTTTTCCCTAATTTGGCTCTCAGTTCAAAAAAGGTTCCCGATCACTGAACTACATAGACATTGTACGACATATGTGAATTTGCTGTTCAGATCCTTTTTTATCTCATCAATCTGACCAGCTGATTTGAATCAAACTTTAATTTTTCATACGATCTACATATTTATACAGGAAGCGTAGTAAATTTCACACTTGCCTACCAGTTTTGAACATTGTGTATAAAATTCCTGAACATTTTACATAATGCGAAATTTTCAAACTTTGCCCTGTAACATGCATTCAATTTTATTATTTTCACCGCATCGAACAGCGCTCGGCCACTAATAATAAATAATAAACACACCACACCGAGTGGGTACATTTATTTATACATGTTAATTACACGGATTGATTCGCACGTAGCCGCTTCTTGGATTATTATACACAGAACCAGAAGTGCTTACGGCACACTTGTCCATTTTAATAAGTCGACTGTGATTAAAAAATATATATATAGAAATAATAAATAGACAGAAAAAAAAAAAAAAAGCGCCCGAGCGGAGAACTGGTACACGACGTGTATCTATATTATCCGTTCCATGATTCGCCCGATTTCATCTGATGTACAACGGAGGGGGGAAGTGAGGGAGGGAGGGGGAGGGAGGGCGGAACCTCTTACGATGGAGCTGCCCTCTCCATGGGGCACTCACTGTCACCAGTTTATATTGCCGTTTTGAACTGCGGAGGCGCGCCTATCGAGTATTGCCATACTAAACGCCATATTAATATTATACCAACAAGCAGCGGCTCGCAAACTTTTCATCAAACGTATCTTACAGCCAATCAAGTATCCACAGCCCTGCGAACTGTATAGATACCGAAAAAGCCTTTCGTGATCTATGTACATAAATACCACTGAATCTACTCAACCACCTCTTCATTGTCTTCGTCTGAAGGTAGCGTACTTGATATCGAACGTTGCCTGTTCACTATTTGACAAACATTGTGTGTCATAGTAAAGCTACTAGGGAAAGATACTATCCAGTGGTGAAACCATTGACTGTTAACCGGGACAAAGGGAGCAAAGGAACGGACTTTGATTTGGTAAGTGGATGGAATGTTTTAGGGGTGCCAATTTTGTATGTAGATCCGTCTTACAATTAGGTACATAAGATAAATTGATAAATTCCAATAGCAGTATGTATAATCCAAATTTTGCCAATGACGGTATTTAATTTAAACAGGGATCAAATCAAGAGACTACGTTAGACTGATCAACTTATGGATTGATACATCAAACGTGTCTTCTAAGATGGTGGCTGAAAGAAACGGTCATACTTGTAGGTATAATGTCGTTTACAAATCCCTCAAGATCAGTGGTCGGCAACCGGCGGCTCTTTGTATGAAAACTAACGTCCAATATTAAGAAATATCACGAAGATAGCTTATTTCTTACTGCTATACATTTCACAAATGTGTAATATTTAATTTCATTTTGAATATATAATCCGAAGATAATATGTTGCGGCTCCAAGCTTACCAATTTTGCAAGGTTTTCCTTTATTTGGCTCTTAGCTCGATAAAATAAACAAAACAATAATTCTCACCTACTAAATATTTTTCCGTTTATTTTATCTCTTCCTCCCACCCCCAGAACCCAATGGCAAGTCACTGGAAAGTTTCTTTCCCAATTAACTTCGCTATGATAGATGATAAAATGCTTGTTAATTAGTGACACAACGCTTGATATCATTCAGAAGACGACATTAGAACCTTGATGATTCTTCTGATTAAGCAATACATACATACATACATAGAATGACAGTTCATTTAGCGATAACTCTAGATAGACTCGAAGTGAGTTTGAACGTAACACAAAGTTATCCTGTCTAACTAAGTCAATGAGGCTAACGCTTTAACAACTATCGCCTGACTATTGCAACTGTTAAAAACGCAACTGTTCGAAAATGCATCACATCTTCACTTACTTGACATGTCACTTTTCGGACAGCAGAGCGTTGTATAATGTATCAGTAGGCTCGGCGCCACCCCATACCTACATATGTACATATGTACATACAAAATACTGATTATAATCGTTACGCATCGTGCCAGGTCCGTGTGTGCAATTCTGAGTGCACCCTTTGCACCGTTGGTTTGCATCAACTGTAATCAGATAAAACGACAATTGCGTATACCCCAACAACGACGACATTCAATTATGCCCTACCGCAACCCCACACACACCGTAAAAACATAATGCAATCAAAATCGTTTATTCTCTCGCGATATCTTAGTATTACATCTCGTGTGTGGCAAATCGGTCACAGCTGTTGTATGTAGCCGTGTGCTCAACTTCATTTTTGGCCACCCATATGCAACTTTTAAGACCGTGACAAATACTCGTCAATCGACGTGCTGATTGCTGAAATAAAATTTTAAAGTCTATAATCAAGTATAGCAATGGAAATAGTCGACTTTGCACGAACTGCGTTGGTTCTAAAACCCTAAGTATCCAGACAGTAAAATGTTTGTCTAAAAGTAAAAGTTCTGTGTAATCAATTACGAGTAGGTATGTATGTATTTCTATGAAGAGAGTTATAGCAACTTTAAAGTCACTTTCACTTCAAGGTTTTCGGAATTCGATTTCGTCTTTCATATTATTATACGATATGCGATATCTTTATTCTATCGCATCCAATGATTCATCCGTCCCGATTGTCTGCCCACACAATTCCCTCTAATTGCCGCAAAAAGCATAGCAACATAAATTATGTTTGTCGTACATTTATGTTCAACACTGCAAGCTGTGCAACGAGCGATCATAATTGTTTAACGTTTCGTCCGTTCGATTTAACACCGCGTATTGTATTACTAATCATTGCATTCAATATTGTAATGCGGCGTGCGAATAACATAACGATATGTATTATTTTTATTTTAAAATAATAATAATAATAGAACAACGGTTAATCGGCGATCGTCTTCGTTAACATTTCGAAATTTGACCTCGAATCGTAAATCGAAAACAATAAAACCCCGAAAAAAGCCACGCAGTCGTCTAATCTTTTTTATACTGTTCATTTGAAACTATACTCATTTGAATAAGTAATGATAATGCCTGTTGAGGACCGGTGAACGAAATTGTCGTTCACTATAACGGCGAGCTGAATGTATACAATTTTTTTTTTTTGTTTATGTTTTGGGACATCTTTAATGTTCACCCATTATGACCTATTCCTTTTTTGAACCGAGCCAGATATTTAACAGAATTCATAAAAATATAAAAAAAAATTATGTAAATAAATTGACGTTTCAATATTATAATATTGAAACATCGATTGCAATAAACAGTATAAACATTTTATGCATAATAGAGGAACGATTTTAATTACATAACTGCAACATTTTAATAATGTTTTTATATACATATTATATAGGTAGAATCACATTCAATATATTGCATTTAAATTCTTATGAAAAATATAAAGTATTTTAATAAAAAAAATCGATTTGAATATACAAGTGTGTGAAAATGTTTGAAATCATTCGAAAAAAAAAAATGTATCTTTGACTCACAATTTGATTTGAATAATGCAAGATGGTTCGATTGTTCTGCGACTGAGTAAATAATGTGTTTCGTTTCTATGTGTTTTGTTGATTACAGTAATTCAAACGATAATTCATTGTTGGAATTAAATCAAAATCATACGTACATAATAGGTACGATGCGTTTTTATGCGACCGGTATGTTTTTCGACGAATTACACTTTATTTATTTGAGTCGGCAGATGAGCTTTTCAGGTCACAGAGATCGGGTTTTGGCCGGCGTCCTTCTATGGGGTTCATTATGGGGACTTGGGAAAGTGAGTGGACAACTTAGAAATTAAGCGACGTTTTCATATAAAGGTACATAACCGTCTACTCGAGTCTAGGAAAATTTTAATTGAACAAAGGCACCGACCGAACGTCGCACGGCGAGTTTTTCATCGGCTTTATGAACTTGAGAAAGGTTTCTGTGCAACTGTTCAAACTAGAAATCGGCAATGAAAGTTGACCCATCTGCCTTCTGCAGTCGTTCTGCAACACAACACAATGCATAGAAAACTCAGACAGCAAGTGAACGTCTACACTACAAGTTTTCGGTATATAAACGCCGATCATTCCGATATGCAAAAAATTAAATAAAAAAAAAAAAAAAAAAAGAAGCACCAACGAGGAAGCTATTATGAGCTCACGTTTATTATTGTTGTTTGAAAAGTGCATCGTTAAACAGGTGCTTATATTTATCGTGTTAAAATAAAACGACACGTATTATACACTCGCCGCACCTTATGTACATAATCCAACGTAAGGTTAACTTTAAACCCATTCTCAATATAACGTTACAAAAATAATAATAATAATAATAGATCAATTACGATTATCGATATGTAAATTGATCGACCTAGATTTAAAATTATTTTCGTCAAAGAAATTCAATGTATGGTTATTTAAATTTTGTCATCTTTGAACTGTGACAAATTGTCAAAGTAAAAAAAAAAAAATGCGGAATACATTAGCAAGGAATGCGCACACTTAAAGACACGATAATTTCATATCAACGTAATGTTTCTTGGAAATTTACAATTGATTTGTTGACATGGATCTCGTGTCATTTACTCATATTATACAAGAAAATCTTCTTATACAATTTATAACGCCATAGTAACTTATTCCAAAGACAAAATCGAGTGATAGCATAACGACGCCGATTAATTATTTGTTATTTTATAAACATATTTGAATTTTTGAGACTTTTCAAGGTCAATAAAAATGAGACTGTTTTAATCAACAATTTCATTGGGTAGGTATATAGGATTTTGCAGATCGATGACATTTTTTCTGCCGTGTTGAATCAATGTTTCCTTACGTTTTCATTTACATACATACATAGGTCATCATCGTCATTTTCAGCCGTTCACCATCCACTGCTGGATGAAGGCCTTTCCAATCCTCTACCATTCCTGTCTGTCTTGAGTCTACCTTGCTCTCTTTCACATCCTATCGGATACCATTTCAGTATTTCTCGCGTCCATTTACCATGATATTCTTCTCACTATGTATCCAGCCTATTGCCACTTCAACTTTTTCAATAATTCTGCAATGTACCTACATATATCTGCCACTTTGGTCATACTTCTTACCCATGTATTCCTCTTACGATTTCTTCTTATTATACCAAGCATACATCTTTCCATGCGTGTCAGTGCACATAAAGAATCTTATGTATATCTATACGTTTCACATCCAAACGTCATAACTGGCAGTACGCATTGGTCGTATGCCTACTTTATTAAGCATAGCGGAATGTTGGATTTAAAAAAACAATGTTCATTCTTCGAAAAGCACTCCATCATAGTTTCATTCTTCGATCACTTCTCGATCAACGTGTGCACTGGATCTTGCGTTACATTCTTGAATTTGGCTTCACTTAGGTAAGTATCCAAATTACAATACCAAAACAGTGGTCTTTTTAATTTTACACCTGTTAAGCTAAAGAGCGGTCATACTCATAATACATATCGGGTTTCAATGCCAACATACATACATATGTAGGTACAATTTGTACGCTTCGCACAATGTCCCGAATCACTTTTGCGCCGTTCGTCTCCATTCAAGCGGCCGTTTCCTATGAAATATGATCGACAGAGCCTTAAACTTTGATCGGCTCTTAACCACGTGTGTTGTTGTTACCTCGAGATTGCCGCTTAAGTGAATTAAAGCGCACATAATGGGCGTGTTTCCGCCGTAGATCAGCGGATCGTGGCCGGACGTTCGTGTTGATGTGACAGTGATTGCGGTACCGGGATAGCGGCAACTGAATCAACTTTATTTATATACGATCTCGATAACGAGCGAATTATTATGACAAAACACACTTGTCTGCTATAGAACGAGATCACCAATCCGCGGAGGATTCTCTCGCGTCGCTTGGAGACACGGTTCCGGGTGACCCACCGTTGAATTTATGGTGAGAACCGAATCGAGCCGTTTCACAGATGCATATCTAACATCTCCGCAAACGCGGTACAGGCAAAAATTGTTATTTTGTCAAAATACATTGATGATTTATAACTTTATATGCGCGTCGTATCCTTGTTTCGTATATAGATACGTTCTGCTCTAGGCGTACCCAGTATAATAATGACAAATTCGATCGTTTGTCATGCGCGACTTTGGCGTGTCCTTTTTGTCCGATGCGATGTACACATAAATTCGTCAGATTGTATGATCTCATTTTAAATGCTTTTTCTATTTTTCGCATACGCTTTATTGCTTTTGTGTGTATTTAATTTATTGCAAATTTTATCTGCAAATTCGTATCTTTATGATGCTAATATTTGACTCAAATATGACAATATTTCGTGTAATATATTACACGGTACGAGAAACTATTCGATAGATTAGTGTGTTTCAATTTAAATGTATCGATGACGTGTGCATAATATAGCATAGTATCACAGAAATAAATGAGTTTTTAAGCATACATATATTTACATTGAATTTAATGTGTTATTTTAAAACAAAATGGAATTTTTAAGTCACAACTAGTTAATGCTAGTAATCTAATTAGTTAACCAATGATATATAAATGTATGCTATGAAAAAAAAATAAGGCATACGACCAATGCGTACTGCCAGTTATGACGTTATGGATGTGAAACGTGGATGCTAAATTCAAGAATGTTACGCAAGATCCAGTGCACACAGATAAGCATGGAAAGATGTATAACGAGAATAAATCGTAAGAGGAATACATGGGTAAGAAGCGTGATCAAGGTGGCAGATATATAGCGTAACGTGTGAAAAAGTTGAAGTGGCAATGGTATCCGAGAGGATGTGAAAGAAAGCAAGGTAGACCGAGTGGACGATGGACTGATGAATTGAGATGAATGTGTAGCGTCAAGTGAATGCAGATTGCTCAAGACAGATAGAAATAAAAGTTGATTGGCGAGGCCTTCATCCAGCAGTGGACGGTGAATGGCTGAAAATGATGATATTAATTGTGGAAAACTAGGATGGAGCGCTTTTGAAAGAATGAACATTGTTTTTAAATCCAACATTCCGCTATGACGTATGGATGTGAAACGTGGATGCTAAATTCAAGAATGTTACGCAAGATCCAGTGCACATAGAGAAGCATGGAAAGATGTATGCTCGGTGTAACGAGAAGATATTGGAAGAGAAACACATGGGTAAGAAGTATGACTAAAGTGGCAGATATAGCAGAACACATAGCGAGAAGAATGGACGGCAGATGGACGCGAGAAATACTGGTATCCGATAAGAAGTGAAAGAAAGCAAGGTAGACCGAATGGACGATGGGCTGATGAATTGAGAAGAATGTGTCGAGTAAACTGAATGTAGATGCAGAAAATGATGATATAAATATATATGTAAATTCATATATCAAGGATTCATTTGGTTTTCGTTATAATTCCTAAATTTTTACCACACTTATATAAGTGAATCGTATATTTTTCGTTGTAAATCCACCCCTGCGTATGCAAATTTGATATAGGTAACCTCTTTCATATATAAATCATTTCAATGTGTATTATTTTATTTAGCGGTATGTTCAACACGGATAGATAGAGTCTTGCGTCGCGCGCACTAAATCACAACCGCGAAGGTTTTCTCGTCGCGACAAAGGTTGCGAACCTTTTAATTGTGTTATTGTGATCGCAATAAATATATTATACACTGTGTATTATTATGCGAAGTCCCCCGGGTTTGGTTCTCTCTCTCGTCTGCCACACTTTGTTATTATATTATCGCAAATAACTCTGTGCGGGCACACACATTGTGCATTCTGCGAGCCCGGAGTGTGCGCTATATATCAAAACATTCTCATTATGATGTCACGATTGTAAAGGTTGCCCTGCTACGTTTACCGCCGGGTTAAAGAGGTTAACCCATTTTAACCGTTTGACCCCTTCTCGGCGCTGCAGCGCTCGAAAATCGACACCCATCTGAAACAAAAAGGGCAAAAAATAAAAATAAAAATTAAAGTTCATACAATTACGTATGTTCGAAATGAAACGCAACTCTTACACGTCTCTTTTTTCTAAGAAATTAAACTTTTATGATACAGTTTTTAAATGTGAAATTACTGCTATTAGTATGAAGTTTTAAAATCAATAAAAAACCATTAAGGTTTTGTATACATTCAAATTTTTTATGACAGATAAACAAACGAAATATATTTTGCATATTACACTTTTAAATGGTACGAATTTGGAATAAATTATTGATAATTTTTATTTAATTATATTTTCGGCATACATATCGATGGGTTAGTGCACAGATAGTGTATGTCCAGTTTTGATTTAAAATATTGTAAGTGACATACATCTCTTTTGCATGAAAAATATGGACGAAATGGACATATGAGTCGCCTAGTTCCAAATCCCGATAAGTCCACATATAAAAAAACGAGGATAAAATATTTTCTGGTTCTAAGAATGTTTTCAAACGATACCTTATACTTGAATTATTCCAAATACCGCCAAGTGCGCCGTAAAAAAATATTGAAAATCAGTGTTAGTTCCAAAACTGACAGTTGCACTATGATAAAAGCTGATAAAGCCATATTTAGAAACAAGCAACAATAAATCCATGTTTCTAATCTCAATATTTTGTTTAATATCAACAAAATTAAGTTTAAATGAGTTTAAACACCATCAAGCAAATAAGTCTGCAGCAGAAAAACCGCGTTTGCGAACAAGTGAGTTTTATGGACTTATCGGGATTTGGAACTAGGCGACTCATATTATATATTTGAATAAGACAACATCTTCTCAAATATACTATTCGGACATACAATACTTTTTAAACATGAAGGTTTGATGCAGTTGGATGTTTTGTGTATGATAACTCAATTTTGGTAAAATCTGGACATCTTAGCTTAAATAAAATTGATTATAATTCTGTAATTTTATACACGGTGCTTTGTATTGATTTTAATATGAACTTCTATACGCGTTAATGCTTTAAAATCAGCAATTGATAAAAAGTATTATAATTTCATTGTAAGCAGACTAGCGAAACGCTCAACTCTCACAAAATTTCTATTGGCGTGGGTTGCGTTATTCAAAGAACACTCAATATGTAAATATAATACACGCTTCAGCGCACTAATCTACGGCTAAAAAATTCTCATAATTAATGATTGAACATAAAAAAAAATCGGCAAGGTTTCCGTGACTAATATTAAAAACGTCCATAGGTATACCCTCGAAAGTTGTTAACCATTTTGAAATATTCTCAAGATGAACCCTCTTGAAAAATTCGTCACATGAGGTCATAAATTTAACGGAGCGGTTCGCTTTTACCTGCTCTTCAGGTGTGCCGTGTGCGTTAACTTGTGTGTATGTATATTCCACATGTGATTTTTCAATGTTTTGAAAATGTTAGATTTATCTATCGGAGTCTATCGGCGATGTATCTGAGATTTTGAACTTTCGATCGGTATCGTTGTAATTAGAAGTGAGCTTTTTTTTTACTATTATACTTTTGGGATCAGATAGCGCACGTTTTAGCCTGTTGCTTTGCCAATTAGGCAATATGTTGAAAGGAAGTTGTCGGCTGAATTTCCATCTTTCATGTGTCACATCACCATTCTCGGCGGACATTCGTCTCGATGATGAATGGAGGGCCCTGTGTGTTGCACGCGATGAACTGTTAATCTTTTATGTCTTCAAAATAAGACAAATTATTACCATTAGCGAAATGACTAGCATTAAAGGATTGTAAAACACAACTGACCAATTCAATTATTCATTCGACCTACGCAAAAGCTCTCACCTCAAACGGGGACACGACACACGCACGTACAAATTCAAACCGAAAAAATACTGTTAATCTTCCCCAGACTCTGTACGACTAAAACGATTCAAGTTTCCAATTCGAAATGTGAACGTTACCCTTTTGGTTTTCAAAGTCAAAGCGAGTGCAAGGGTGAAAATTCGCGCTCGCCGTACTCGTTCAAAGTCAATATTTGCCGTACATGACAAATTGCCACCGATCCGATAACAATGGTCGATGTTCCCATTCATTGCGCGATTTTGAATAGGTCGACTATGCGATAATAATAGATAAATAATTGTTTAAAAAATGGCGTACACTCAATAAAGTCGCGCACATCGGCGCAGCTAGTCTTTGTGGAGCGAATGTGCACAAAGCCGTGGGGTTATAAAAAAAAATTCCGACACAATCGAAAGTGAAAAGACATTAAGAAGGAGATAAATTGAACCTATGTATGTGTACCGTTTGAGAATAAATTCAGTGTTTGGGTGTTTGCGCGCGGTTGACAGAAATAAATCGGTTCAGTAGACATACATATGTGTACGTACGATTGTGAAAGAAGTTCGTGGCACATTGGAGTGTCTCGCTAATGGACTGTAAGCTTGATTCAAAGCAGTGCTTTTCAACTATTTTGCTTAAAATTGATTGCATTTCTCGATTATGAGCCTAATTTATACACGAGACAATATTAACTATTCATATGAAGAAACATCGTTTTCAAATATATAACACATATGTATGTAGATACACTTATACAAGCGTGGACGAAAAATAAAATTCTTTAGATTGTATCTTCAGTATTGATGTACATACATAAAATATTCAACTGCCAGAAAACAGCAAAATTTACAGCAAAAAAATGAATTATTTTTAATCTTCAAGAACAACATAATCGACTCGTATAAACGACTCTTCAGTGCATTTGCATTTATTATTTATAATAGTATGTAGGTATGCTAAAACCTCATTTATATACAATTTCATATAAATATATTGTGTATTACGTATTTTATTTATTTATTTATATAATATAGTAGCTAAAGCTAATTACATGATCCTTAACCAAGCACATATACAGAGATGTTTTTTTTTAAGACTGCCAGGAATTTATCAATAGTTTTGGAACTTCTAATTCCATCCGGCAGTCTATTATATTCCAAAACACCTTTGTACAAGATGCTTCTTCTATTTCTATTTATTCTAACATTTTTTTATAATTAAATTAGTTTTATTCCTTAAATTATATTCACAACACATCCATTTCAATTCAATCATCATCTTTTTATACTAGCATACCTATCAACATTTAAAATACATCTCATACCTCTATTTTGTAATAAACGTATGCATAGGGAAAAATTCAGTAGGTATTCATTGCAATGTGAAGATTTTTTACGCATCATTAACGAACCATATAAAATTTTCCTTTAAGGGATTCCGTTGCATTTGTGCCAGTCATTGTGTGTGTTTTACTAACTGCCTGGCCAGACATAACTAATGATCTTGCGGCGAACGATGTCTGTTGAATTCGTTAAAATATACAAATAGGGGTTAGCGAGATGTATACCTATGTATATGCGTGAATGCAATTTCAGAGCATTGCACAATGCAATTCGATACTATTGATCGGGAAAAAAAAAATTACGAATAATTTCGACGAGGCTAAAAGTGACGGAATTTCGTCGGGCAAACTTGCCTATTTTTTTTTTATTATTTATTATTATTTCAGTCGACGTTAAATGGTTTGCCCGTATTTGGGTGCCCGCAGAGTCGGATCTCATACCTCGACTCGGCCCTTTTTCTAAGATTAATGATATAATTTTTCCTTATTATCACAACAACGGTTGAAGGAGAGCATTGTGCCAGCAACAAAGAACAAGTGACCCGTATAAAAGCTGCAACGGCCCAAAGAACTACTGTGACAGATGTCGCCAACTTTCGGTCCACAGAATCCGGATTGTTGCACGTAAATGGGCGATGACTCGTATAAATGCAATTGAACTTTGATTCGCACACATTTCAAAACTTTGAAGAAATGCGATAGTTTCCGAAGACTTTAGTAACATTTAGTATGATCAGATTAACGATTGACTGCTCGGTGTTTATCACTTTAAAAAATGAATAAAATATCATCGGGAGCGGTTCTAGCACCGGCGTTTAACAAACAATGTAATTCTCGTACGTGTTCTCATTCAGGGTAGGATGAGTGATGACACCGGTTTTTTTTTTAGACGAAAACTGGGGTAGAACAGAAACCATCCAGTTCTAATGCGCGTTTTGTGCTTCCGCGTTCATCTGTAAAAAACGATTGAGTCCAGACTGCTTCGGTGGGGTGAAAACCACCCCACCGGTAATAATATTTGTAAATGTTTGCCCCAAATATGTATGTTGCGTGCGTTCCGGTTTTGTGTACTCGATGTGCACTTTTGCGATGACTTGCTCATTGTCTGTTTTGAACGACGCATTCAAAGACAAACGAGGGTAGTTGAAGTGCTCGATGGTTTATTTTTTTTTTATGATTTTATGTACATATTATGTATAACCGACCGCTAGTTCATAATTTAGTCATATTTTATTCAAAGGATAAGTGTATTATGTCGCGTCGTTTGTGTGAACTTTTTTTTGTTTGAAGTGCATTCAATTTTATAGACGTTTAAATATGCTAAAACTTTTTTATATGTTTATTTAATACTGTACACGTTTAACTTATCGTGCTAATACAAAAGCTTTGCACAATTTACAATAAAAAGTAATAGTTTCAAAGAGAACTTTTACACAAGTACATCTAAAAGATTCATACAGTGAATCTTTCCAAAAATTTAGTAATATTATGAGAGTAATTTTATGTAATGACCACTATTGTAATGTGTAAACTTTGATGGTAATACCAAAGTTTATTAAAAAGTATGAAAATTGGATTTTTCATCAACAAATGTCTTAATGTATTATTACGCGTCGTTTGTGTGAACTTTTTTACTTTATTTTGTTTGAAGTGCATTCAATTTTATAGACGTTTAAATATGCTAAAAACTTTTTATATGTTTATTTAATACCGTACACTTATCGTGTTAATACAAAAGTTTTGCACAATTTATAATAAAAAGTAATAGTTTCAAAGAGAACTTTTACACAAGTACATCTAACAGATTCATACAGTGAATCTTTCCAAAAATTTAATTTTTATGTAATGAGTAATGAGCAATATTGTAATGTGTAAACTTTGATGGTAGTACCAAAATTTATGAAAATTGGATTTTTGATCAATAAATGTCCGAGTTAAACTAGTAGGTTAAACTTAATAGTAAATTTTCATCTACGTGTGTATAAATGACTAATATTAAAATCAAGGGTTTACATTGTGTTTTCGTTCATACATACCCATACGGAAATGTTTATTTAAACTTTCAATAAATTATTATTTAAATTATCGCTATATTTATTTTTAGTCATTATGCACAAAATTAAAGTAGATGTATATTTAATGAAATTAACCTTGATTTTTTTCAAATATCGCATTAGTACATCGTCGATAAAAACTGTCAGGACTTTAGACCTCATTAAAAAACGTCAATTAGATTAAATGCGCAATAGGTGAATTGCGATAAAACGTAGATACACAACGTTGCGCATCGTTCGAGGAAACTTTGGCATTTCTCTCGCGGCATAAATTGTACACAAACGTACTCACAATACATAATAATTATGCCATATTTGTTTCGCATAATACATTCTTTGTATTGTGAATATTCTCTTAGCGATTTTCACCTGGACAGTAAGTAAGTGAACGAGCACGTTCAAAAAATATGATTTATAGTTCGTGTGTGGCGCATATAATAAAACACACACACACACACACGCGCGAAATACGGACAATCTCGGTTGCAAATATTTATTCTTTTTTTTTTTTTTTTTTTTTTTTTACAAAAAGATGACACTGATCCGATCTTTTTAACGGCTCGACGTGTATTAATGATCGTCGGCGAGACCGGAGTCTGTCCGCTGAATCCGTGAATAATGGACCCGCAAAGTCTTCGGCAGCCGAACGTTTAAGTTTTTAATAACGCATGTACCATTATTGGGAGTGCACCTACATACCTACCATCATCATAATATATTATTGCTATATTCAAAAATCAACTAATTCACGTCGTAGGTTCTTTTGAAAAATTGTACTCGGTTGTATTAGTCGCTTTAATGAGCCACCATTCATTGAATACAATTACTATAATTCTGACATAATTGTCAAATTTACAAGCATTACAAATTACACTATACGTATGTACTTCATAATGAAATAAATTTTAGTCAAATTGTTTTATATTTAAATTTTCGGCAATACGTTGTTCGATTTCACTATTGCACTGATGAGTTTTAATACTCTAATGAATTTCCATATAAAATATTTTAACTTAAATTGCTTGTTGTATGAATATTATTATAAATAATCTATTTATGTATGTACATTATAAATCATTTCTTTAAATACCTTTAAAATTAATCTTAGAAGTGCATACGTAATGGGTTTGAATTAAATTATCTGAAAATTAATATGATATAATTAGTTTACGCATATAAGTCATATAATATAGATAATTTTCTGTCCATTAAAAATGTGTCCTTTAGTTTTCATTGAAAGTTTTAATTAAACTGAGCAACAAAAATCAAGTTTTTGAGTTACCGGGAGCGGAGACCCAAAAATTATTACTAATTATGACCCACTAAATCCGAATATGATAATGAAATTTGTTGGTTAGCTCTCGTTTATGAGATATGAGCGTTTAAAACAATGGACAATTTTTACATTTTTTTTGACCTTTGCGGTTTGCAACTCAAAATTCAGTAAATTTGTGTCCATTTTTTTAAACGCTCATATGTCATAAACGAGAGCTAACCAACAAATTACATTATCATATTCAGATTCAGCGGGCCAAATTTAGTAAAGATTGATTAGTCTCCGCTTCGGTAGTTTCTTTTGTTGCACAGCGTTGAAAAATATTTTACATTTTATCGTTTTTCCGCTAACCCATAGTTACCGCTAATGTTAGCTCATTCACATTTCAATAACAAAACACTGGTCAATTGACAGGCAATACTCTAGTTTCCTGTGGGTATACAAATATGAAAGTAGGCAGTTGGTAAAGTTTTATTTGCTTAATTTAAAAGCAGTAATTTGTATATCAACCAAATTAGTGTTATGGCTTTGTCTGCAACTTTCATACTGACATTACATTTAATAAATGTACCTCACCTATGTAAATAATAATAAAATGAAATTGAACGTCTTCAGTATACGTTGTGCAGAAATTAATGTAGTTATTATATTAAAATCTGATTCAACATTGCAAAAGTATGCAACAGTAACGAACGCCGAGAAGACCTCAGGTGAAATTATCGAGCAAAGTCACGTGCACTTTTATGGGTCAATAAAGCAACACACACACACACACACACACGGAGAGATGTACACTTGTACTCATATGTACTTGTATAATATAATATTTCACCTCACCCTCGAGGCCGATCCGCCGAAATTATTATTACGGGGCTATTCGCTTCTTAGATTCTATCGGGTCGTTCGTCGCAGTCGAACAACAATAAAGTACCGAGACCAATTATTTGGTAACGAAACGTATAAATCAAGATATGAAATGAGGCTCGTTTATATTTTATATGCGGAACGAAAATCGCGAGACATATGACCGGGTGAAAGCTTATTTACGAGCTTGGCGCATCGCGATCGCGCGATTTTCGCATTTCGCATTGTGGTTCTTTGGGCTTTGACGATGATGTAGCCACGGAAAAAATGAATGCACTGACCCTAGGATCGTGTGGGAAGTTTGTCGCGGTGTTGACGTCGAAATTAAACGAAACGGAAGTGATGTGTGTAATAATAAATAATAACAAAAAAAGCGCCGAACACTATTGAAATGGCCGCAAAAAATGTATCGGATTGATCGCACTCGCGTTCTTCTTCTTCCCAGGGCGTTGATTAATGATCATTGGTTCGTCGGGGGGAAAAAAAAAAAAAAAAAAAAGTGCCGCAAGCTTTCGAAATGTTTGCCCTTTCCTTTTTGTTTCGTAAATAGGTGCGCTTTTTCATATTTTATCAGATTAACTGGTGGCGGACAGTTGAACTTATTATTATTTTTTTTTTTTGAAGCCGCGCGTTGAAAAATTGGCCCCCCTTTGCCCATTATTATTTTATTTTTAATCCAATCGTCAGACCGTTGAAAGTTTTCTTTCCCTTTTAGGCGAGACGTGGTAATCAATAATGTGAGATCGTCGAAATTTAACGTTCAACTTTTTATATCACCACAATAATTACCGTTAAAACATAAATCACAAATATAAAAGGTGGGCCAATAAGCGTCACCGTACTTGAAATAATCATAATTAATTTTTAAAACAATATTTTTCATTTAATTTCCATTAAAGTTAAACGAATAACTTATACAAATTGTATCGAGCAATAAAAATACTTTAAATAATATGCTGTTCATATTGCACAATAAGACAAATAATTATCTAACAATGAAAGTGATCAAATTAGTGCCGTCACTATATTATTTTTTTTACTTTATCCTAATCGGATAAAGTATTGTGATCGTGCGAAAATTCGACCTTGAGATTTTGACTGATTTGTATCAGGTATCATCCCCTGATCACGTTTTCATGATTTCTGTAAAATGTCTGTATGTCTGTGTGTAGAATGTATCCTAATAGAATGTATGTATGTATCCTAATCGGATAAAGTATTGTGATCGTGCGATCTCATACATTTTAAATTATAAGCAAGACAATTAGTATTATTTATGTTGGTCCATCAGTGGAGCGGCGACATACCGAGAATCTAACGTGCAAATAAATAAATATGTGAAGATAATAAACTCATCATTTTCGATGGCCTTATATATGTACATGGCAGTAGAAGCAGCACTACTGTTATAAAATAGTGTGATCTTAGTTCAGTAAGCCAAGGTTGTCGACTTTGAATCAATGACAGTAAAGTGTCGTCTACGTTATGCGGACCCACATTTACGTATTTATTTATTTACAAGCGCCTCATCAACATCAACCGCGATAATATGGCACGTATAAAATTTAAACCTCATACCTACGTATACATATAAGCAGAGTCAACTCTGAACAAATAATAAACGGCAGTAGTAGGCGTCGAACGGTTGCAAAGAGCCGGCTTACTGGTTTTCGTACAGGCGCCTGAATTGGCGGTTTTGAGTCTGTAATTAATTTCAGTATTGTGTGGCCGCGAGTTAATTCGAAAAGGCCGCGTTTCGCAGAATCGAGTGATGATGCGTGCCAATATAAACAGATCGTAATTAATACTCGGTATATTTACTGAACACCCGAAAGCAATCTGCGCGAAACTGGCCTCTCTCTCGCCTTAATTGATTTCCGATCGCACGCTCGAAGGGATGGTATACTGGAAATTTATGCCCTTTTCCTTCGTTGACCCATTTCGCTGATTTTAAATCGATCATATCATTCAATGAAGCATAAAGAGCTTAAAGTAAAATTTTCAGACAAAGAAAAGTTATATCGATGGGTTAGTGCACAGATATTGTATGTCCAGTTTTGTTTTAAAATATTGTAAGTGACATGTGTACATCTGTTTTGCATGAAAAATCTAGGACGAAATGGACATATTATATATTTAAATAAGGCAATATTTTCTAAAATATACTATTTGGACATATAATACTTTATAAACATGAAGGTTTGATGCAGATGGACGTTTTGTGTATTATAACTCAATTTTGGTAAAAACTGGACATACAATATCTGTGCACTAACCCATCGAATTATAGTCAACATTTGGATTAAAAACGAAAAGATATTCAAGTGAATACAAATTCATTCAATATAGCAACTCAAATCATAATGAATTTAAAGCTTCATCGAATTTTGCGAACACTAACAACCATAAAAGCTAATGCATTCACTCATATGTGTGTTGAAAAAAATTGGATTTTCATTTATGCAATGGAAGAAGTCATAGAAAAATTAGACACCAAAGGAGTTTTTGATTGAAATAGGCGAATGTGTAATATTTATAAGTCTTGTGTAACATTTCTATATTATACTATATCTACTACCTATACGTGTAAAAGTCATTAAAATTATGTTAAGTTCAATAAAATCTGTCGCGAAATAAATCTTCATCCGCAACTGTTAAAACTACGCTAAGTACTGTTAGCGTACAAACTATAAACAAGAATTTCCATACGTTAAACGTTGCACATGCACGGTTTATATCAGCGGTCGGAAACCGGTGGCTGTGGAGCCTCAAGCGGCTCTCGCTATCATCCAGCGTTTTGCACGAAACACAATATTTACACAAAATCAAAATGAATGTAAAAACATGGCTGTAAAAAGCATTAAATCATTTTTCAATAATACTTTTTAGTAGTAAACTGTCAAACGTTAAGAAATACGACGAATTCTTACTGCTATCCATTTCATACATTAGTAACATTTAATTTTGAATATACATACAATCCGAAGATAATATGTTGCGGCTCCTAAACTTACCAATTTTTCAAGGTTTTCCCTAATTTGACTCTTAGCCGAGGTTCCCGACCACTGCTTTATATAAATAAATAACTAGACGTGTGCACATTGGAAAGCACAAATTTGAACGCACTTTTAATCCGATTGCACTAAGAAGATTCGACGTTATTTATGAGACATTGCGATTAAGCTTTTTGACTCTTGACTCTACTGGCTAGCTATGTATATTATAGCATTATATTTACCGGTCGTTGTTTGAAACACGGTCCTGGATTAAACATTAAACAAGCATCGTCACCGAGAGAGTGTCGTCTCGTGTTTCTTAGTAAGTGCTTTATGTGTGTATATTTAAAAGCGGCAAACTCAACATAAAGTGCGTTTAATTGTTGGGTGACCCGCTACCGAACACGCGCGGAACCTTTTAATTACGACCGCCTTAATTGTTGGCCGTTGTTTATCGTCGCACTGTTAAAACAGAACGCTCTTGTTGTCCGCATTTCGTTCTTTTTGCAATTTATTTTAATTTAAAAAAATCAATTAATACGCGGCGTAAACGTAGCGTTATTTATACGTAATGTATAATAACTCGTACAAATGTTATCGTCGTTTTTTTTTTTTTTTTTTTTTTGAGTACGCCCGCGCCGTTTTATACCATTGAACCAGTCTGACAATTTATAGAGATCAAGAGTTCAAGAAGACGATAAACACGACAACGCCATTATCTCTCTCGAATTCCGAAACGAACGTTTGCTTCTTCTTCTCTTTAGCTCTTTTCGCCCTCAAAATTTAATTGTGTGTGTGTGTGCGGGTAATCTTATGCTTTGTTGCGGATCGCCGTTGTGACACAATCGAACATCATTTGCGCTTTTTATTACGGCTTATTCACAGTCTATTATCTTAAGCTCGCATTACACGCTCACGTTTGAATCCGATTTAACGCGTTAATAAAAGGAATGCGTGGAGTGAAATCGGCGGATTCAATTCCGAGCGTTTCTTTTTTCTTCGATCGATTGATTAATATTCAAATTACATTCCGAATTTACAAACGAATCCGTTATTCGATTAACCTCAACTTGCGCTTTTAATTAAAAAAAAATAATGTTTGCTTAAATTTATGCGTATCGTGTTTGAGCAATTGGGTCGATTTGATTCATTAGCAATTTGCTAATCAAAGTTTAATTTTTGAACACATCTTTTTTAGTAATTTTCAGGTCAAGGGTTATAACTTATAACTTATTAATAGTAGATTTTCGATCGAATGCGAAATTTTATAGTGAGGAAACATCAACGCGCGGGTAAGATCGCAACCCGAAAGCATTATTTCATATTATTTTTGTAGATTTTCGATTAAATACGAAATTTTGTAGTGAGGAGATATCAACGCGCGGGTAAGATCGCAACCTGAAAGCATTATTTCATATTATTTTTATTACAGATGACTTTATCTTTGATTCCATTAAGCGGCAGTTTAATATAACCGCATGCGATTCGAGATTATTATATAGTTTATATCATCGTATATTGGAATAGTGCACGGCACGCTATTAACTATAATATTTATCCGTTAAAAGAACTGTATCACATCGAGTGTGCACTACATACTATTACACACCTGTAATAGAATGGCAGAACTGGCTTTTAATCGGAAGTACACGGTTTTACACTCAACCAGAATCTAATCGGATTCGTTTGTTTTTACATTTGCGAACTTACGAACCAGAGGAGAGCGTGTACTTCTTAACCCATATAGAATACTTGCCGCTCGCTTGTCGGGGCTCACTTCTAGCAGCACCGAGAGCACTGGTATTAAGTACCCAAGTACTTGCAACGATCGCTTACAGTTTCCTCCTCTGCGGTAACTTGTCGTTTCGGTGTCTCGGCACAAGGTGAATCTTGTGCACTGTCTTGACATTTATTGAACACGCGCCGCCCCGGTGCAATTTTCCCATGGGGCCACTCGGAGATTACTCGGCCATCGTTAGACATTTGCAACTTTCGCGCGAGAATATACCTACATATATACACCGATGCACTATTGAATCTATTTAAAAAAAAAAAAATCATTTAGAATCATCACCCACAGTGCGGCGCAATTATTTTAAAACGTAAATTGCAAAATCGAGCATCAAATCTGTGTATGTATTATGAATCGGTGATGTAAACTATCGTGACCGGTTAATGTTATTGTGCTATCTCATTACTCGAATGCGTTACCTATGTGTGAAATTGTTTTTGTATACATATATGCAATTATACACAGTTTATTTAATATAAACCGTTGGCAATCGTTCAATGTTTGTATTTCGTACAATGCATAAGCGTTAGGTGTAATTAAATGAACGTTGCTGTCGGAATATTTTTTTTATAGTTTTTTTCTTGTAGGCTTTCTCAAACTGAATGAAGCGTAGTACATTTTGCACATTACCTAGCCATATTGAGAATTATATAAAATGACTACGAATTTTATTCAACTTTTCATAAACCGTTTCACTGATGAACTTTTGGCACTGAAAAAATACATAAAAAAAATTATTATGTATTTTTTTTTAATAAATTGAATACTTACATGCTTTTTGTACGAATAAATCAATTCAACATGTGAGATATCAAAATGAAATTCTGAAACGGCCTCACGGATGCGACTTTCCTCTTATTTAACCTCATAGTCGTGACAGTGTGCAAGGTTTATTGTCATATTATTCGTGGCAGATTACAGTTTCCACCTGCAACCTGTTCTCAAGCTTGCGCACAATCCATAATCTATAAACCCACAAATGTAAATTTTCGAGAATACAATAAAACAAAAATAAAAAATAAAACATAAAATGGTAGATACACTTGAATCGGATCGGGTTCGAACCGATTATTATTCAGTTGTTACTCAAAAACAATAACGTCTGTCTTATACAGTGTGCGCTGCGGGGTTTTACATCACCGACCCATCCAAATGTCATGAATTATTCAAATTCAAAGGTTACGCCGATTACATTATTACACCGATTGAATTATAATCTAGTTCAAGCATGGCCTACACATTAAATCGGCGATATGACTTCTTGAGAAACGGCCATAAAACAATATTTCTGTTTTCATTGTCATTACTCGCACTATAAAGGTTGCGACGCTCGCATTCTATTATTCCACAGTGCTCTTCAAATTGCGTTCCGCGGAATTTTCGAATACCGAAGCGCGTTTTCAACAGCTTGCCACAATGCTCAAGATGATCATAGGGCTCTCGTGGTCATTTACTTTAATTCAATTTTGTCGCTGCATCAAAATTTGATACTTTTACTTACAAATGTCACTAAGCCTCTGGAGTACAAACTTTTATGAATTTAAAATAACGTGATACAGATCGATAGTTTAAACTCAAACTTTCCAAGTAAACAAAATAACTAAAATAAAATTTATGATGTACTTCAATGTTATTCTGAATCTACCATATGCATATTTTGTATGAACGTCCAAATAAATTTTCTATAAGATAGAGAACAATACTTAAATGTTATATACCTAGTAGTTTGAAACTAAGCAAATTAATTTATACATATCGAATGAGTTCTTAAATTTATGGCACATTTTATCATAAATATTCGAAATGAATTGATTAAGCATAAAAATACTATTTCTATGATTTCTAGGACGTATAAAATCAATTTTAATATCTTAAATATCTTGATGATATAAATTTAAATGTAGTTTGGTTGATATATACATGACTAATTAATATTTCTTTACAAATCGTGCTCATACATATAAGTCAAAAAGTTTAAAGACCTCTGTTTCATTATAATCCACGCTAAATACAGAAAAATCTGAACAAAGAGTAATAAATATATATAATATCGAGCCGCATATACATAAATCGTAACTAATTGAGTCAGAGATGACATATCAGATAGAACCACTAAATTATGCATACAATCAAAATGTCACATATTGAGTTGTAAAGCTGCGACGAGTTTCTGAAAAAAATTGATATTTCTATTAAAAATATTTAAATGTAAAAAAGACGACGTAAGTTATTGTCCGTTGTTTTTTTTTTTGTTTCTTTTACATTTCCACCGATCGATAATTCATGTGGGGGACTCTTAGTCGAGCGTTTGGTTTTAATTTGTCGAAAATGTTACACGGAGATAGTGTCTAGGTCTAGGCGTGTACAATAGTATTAGGCAGTCCCACGCTTTGCGAAATTTATATCGGATTATAATCGGGTTAATCTGGTGGATGGAAGCGAGAGGATCACGATTTAATTCGTCGTTAAAATGGCTGCTACAAGTGTTGTTCACCCAGTGACACCTTGTGACCGGATCGGTGGTACACTGTTCACTCCACTTCTCGCCGGCACGACCCAAAGTCACGATTCCCCAGCCAGAGGATGAGGCTACTGCCATATCATCATCATAAGAACGGCAAATGAATTCTGTGTGTATAAACCTACCATCCGCAAGATCGACGGTTGCACTGTTAGAAAGTCGACGGAACATTCGTATGGGCGCGAGCACCGGCTACCGATTATACAACGATTATAACCGGTACAATGTGCAAATGTGCTCTTTATATTTGTGCGAATAATAAATTTAAACTATCAAGCGAGAGGTTTTGAAGGAATTGTGTGTAAAATTATTGATACAATTCGGCACTGTTTGTACACACATATGCGATAAATAATTCTAACACGTCAATTTGTTTTCCTTTGCTTTATTTTCTTTCTTTCCATTAATGGAAAATCATTTGAAATTATTTTAATGTCGAAGAGGGTGAAACTTAGTTAATAAAGACAGGTATCCTTTACGACAGCGGTCACCAACCGGTGGTCCGCGAGAGAACGCAGAGTAATTTGAATATATTTGCAATTTTCGTGTTTATTAAAATGTTTCAGTATATTCTGATTATACTGTTTTTTTTTTGCAATTTTTGCCTTATTACGTTTGTAGGAACCCCCGCCTATAAACTATTTCACAACACGAACTGTAGACGATTTAACATTAATGATGTCCATTTTTTCCAAATAACTTGGAGTGCCGAAACAAGTGTAATTATCATTTTATATTTAGAATGTTACTTTTTTGAAAAGAAATCATGGTAGTGGTCCGCAGGATTTAAGATTTTGAGTTTAGCGGTCCGTGAGGTCCAAACGGTTGGCGACCGCTGCTTTACGAAGCACAATCGTCAAGTCGATGCTTCGTGTGTCATTAAAATTCGCGTACAGTTAAAAATACTAATCTTTCATTAAACCAACAGTTATATGTAGTGTCAATTCAATCGCCTTTCTATAAATTGGAGTTTTTTTTTTACTTACATAAAACCTATTAATATTTTAAGGTCGTGTTTAGTACTTTAAACTAGGTAGGTATACATATTTGAAAAATTTGCATCATTTTTGCTTAAGCGCATAAATTTTAATAGTGAATTTAATCCGATACTGTTTTTAGACACCGCAAACAATTTTGATGATTATAGTGAAGTACATATGTACAGTTTTACTATATATATTATTTAATATATCTATCTAATGATTTTATGGTATCGTGCTATGAATAAATAGCTTGTATGGTGTTTTTATAATGTGAAATTTATTTTCTCATGAATGAATTCTCGAACTGGTGATCCACAGTTCACGGGGTCAGACCTCATACACTCAACTATAATATATTCGCGAGAGCGTGATTCACTTTTTCCTAGCGCAACAAAACTATTTGAGATTCGTTTGCGATGAATTTATTATACGCGTCACTATATACCGTTTTATATGCATCCATACACACACATAAATAAATGCATTAACGATAAAATCTAATCTTCAATTTCTCAATAATGGTTTTTACGCTCGCTCGCACGGCTCGAAACGTATAATTATGACGCCTTTTGTGCCAAACACAATTCGCCATAATGGCCGCATTGAGCGTCGTGTTTTATTGATATTCCGCAAATCTCACACACGACCGTTTAATTAATGGTTTAAATCGATCACGGGAAATCGATTCAATGGGTCTTAATAAGACTGTTTATTGTCGTTTCATTTATCATTAAAGATACGTACTACTGTGAGTCTCGAACGCGTGGGTTTCGATTTAATTAAAATCCTTTCAATTGAGTGACGCTTTGATTGGCTCATTGTGCAGGATGAGATCCTGAATGTACATATGCATTCGCGTTTAATGAATTTACACTGTAATTTAGGTCACGGTGAGATTCAATGGGACACTTCTTATAAAGAATGCTCCAAAAGTCACCGCCTAATTTATTTAACTGATAATTTATTTTTAAACCGACGACATTAAATTTAAACTTGTACATTGAAAAATATAGCCTTCATCCTTATATTTTTAACACATTAAATCCAACAAATGATGTATCTTACTACATATATTAAAACATTGTGACTCTTATCATGTCATTTTCGGCATTTGTTATGGTTATAATCAAACAAATGCTCAATCTCCTGAACTGTTAGTGTTTTTCGAGTCACATTTTCTTTTGCATGGCAACAATAGAATAGTGGCTTTTCTTCTTATGACCTCACAGATATTTATTCATATAATATAATAGCTTAACTAAGCACCTATACAGAGATGTTTTTTTAAGACTGCCTATTTCTATTTACTCTAACATTTTTTATAATTAAACTATTTTTATTCCTTAAATTATATTAAAAAGGCTTAACAGTATTAGAAGTATGTTAGATGAATTGGGATGGGTGAGTATTAGAAATTGTTTAAAATTAAGTACATTGTCTTTTTTTTATAAGTTAGATCATAAGTTATTGCCAAGTAATTTTAAGAATTATATCATTAGAAATAGTGATATTCATAGTTATTCTACTAGAAATAAAAACCAACTAGTTGTAGGTAGAGTAAGGAAATCAAAGACAACTGGTGGTGTTTTTCACAGGGGTGTATTAATATATAATAAGTCTTCTAAGACAATAGATGCATTCTTGAAAAGTGTGAGGAGACACCTCTGTGAGAGATAGTAGTTATGTATAAGTATAGTGTATAATGTGTATTTGATTTATGTACATAGTTGTTATAAATATGTAATAATTAAATTAGCTAATTAGCTATTATTATATAAATTAAAAAATAAAATATTCATACAACCATTCCTCTCACTATAAATTTACTAAAATATTATGGTAACATATTATTAGTTGGCAGAATAATAAATACCTGTTCCTGTATGACGTCGGTTAAAAGTTCATAAAATTTAAGCAAAACCATATGGCTTTTTCATTATATTTCACATGGATTTATTTGGATGCTGAAAAATTTAAATCGAACGGTATTAAATTCGCACACGTTCATTTAGTGTCTCTCATGGTATATTGAACGCGTTTCAGTTTAATTTAACACGATTGTGTCGGATAAAAAGTCGAAGAGAGCGCGAGCGCGCGCGTATACTTTCATCAGAGTCGGAATGATAACGAACCACTCCAAATTGTCCCCTGTCCAGGGGTATAAATAATAAAGGGGAGCATTGATTGATTTGCTATACGGGCTTTTGCAAGATTGGGCCGACTCACCGGTGGTAAGTGTCGTTCGCTGATTGCACGATAAATCTTACACACCAAACATTTTACGATGAGGACTCGTCGTCGCTCGTACCTACCACCGAAATTTGAACGGTTCGATGATGAAAAATTAATGTCATCGGATCTAAGCGGAGTTCGATCGGCTTCGTACCGAAGCATCAGATTGATGCGTTTACGTTGACGTTTTAATTTTAAATCAATTTTTTGTTCGTGTAACGATTATGTCAGTACACATCGTCGACGATCGGTGCGTGCGTACGCTCGAAAGGTCTTGTAATTACAATCGTCGTATCGATCGCAACAATAAATCAGGTGTGTTCAAACACACGCAAGGAGTAGGTATGTGTATATAAATTTCGTGTAAAACGATCTGGTAATTAATGTACGCGAACGGCTACCGAAACTTATTCGACAGATTCGCGGCCGAGATCGACCGCAAACGAGCGAACGAAACAATGTCCCTTTTACATTGATTTACATTGTTCACCCGCAAAGCTCGTCTTGCCGAATAAGCATTTTAATACGTACAAGCCAAGAGTGGAACAAAAGCGATCGTAAACCATTGGAGTGTGCGTTGGTTTAATTAAAAAAAAAATGGCAAAAATTCTACTGCGCGTGTATGTGGGTATACTTCTATACCAATAAATACGTCTGTCCAGAACGACTGCATCAAAACCATAACACACAACAGAATGAAACTTTTTTAAATGTAATATTATTTTTATAATAACACTGTTCGACACGAAAAATGCATCAGAGACGAGAGATGACTTTTATTATAGATCTATGCCCAGTGAACACGAATCTGGTAATAAAAAATGTTGATTGGCTCGAGGTTCGTATTCGATATTAACGATATATCGATCGATATATCGAGTATTAACTGTGGGAAAAAATCCTAAGTGAAAATACATATTTTTGACTTTGGATTTGAACTGGACGACTACTTAGAAATATCTGAAAACTGAAAAGTACTACAAATGAAAGATGAAATACCTGAATATAGATTCCAATATTCATTTTGAACAAGCAATTGACAGATTTTGAGACATCGAACGAACAACACCAAGAAATAGAAAAATCGCGTGATTTAAAAAACACATATCTCCGAACCTCGAACCAATCAACAGTTTGTATTACCAGATTCGTGTTCACTGGGCATAGATCTATAAGAAAAGTCATATCTCGTCTCTGAATCAAAAAAAAGTCGTCATTTGTCGAACAGCGTAATTAGGCCTTTATAACAATTTGGCATAATAATATAATGAATTATCTAATTATCTAAGAAAAAATTGTTTTGACTATTGATTGAAAATTTGTTTGTTTTTTGCTTAAAAAAGAAGGCATACGACCAATGCGTACCGCCAGTTATGACGTATGGTTGTGAAACGTGGATGCTAAATTCAAGAATGTTACATAAGATTCTCTGTGAGCACGTGGAAGCATGGAAAGATGTATGCTTATTATAATAAGAAGATATCTTAAGAGGAATACATGAGTAAGAAGTATGACCAAAATGGCAGATATAGCAGAACACATAACGGACACATACATAACAAGAAGAATGGATGGCAGATGGACGCGAGAAATACTGGAATTGGATCCGAGAGGATGTGAAATAAAGCAAGATAGATCGAGTGGACGGTGGGCTGATGTATTGAGAAGAATCTGTGGAGTCGAGTGGGTGCAGATTGCTCGAGACAGACAGGAATGGAAGAGGATTGGAGAATCTTCCATCCAGCAGTGGATGTTGATGTTTTTAGTTGAATTATGAAATGACTATAATACCATTTAAAAGTCAAAGCATGCTCATTATCGGCATATGAATAATCTAACAATAACAACTCATATTATAAATATTGTTCCTATTTTACTTAATTTACATACATTCAGCCACTGACTTATGATAAGCTATGCTTTATAACTTGCAATTTGCAGATGTTGTCATACAAATCAATTTGATTCAATACATACATAGTTTTTCAGTGTAATTTTAGCTCATTTATTGCCGATCGGTTAATCAATCCGCTATTGAATATTTTCCAATTACAAAATCCAATTTTTCGAACGATCGTGCGCGCTGCATCGAAACCGTTACGTCAATGCGATTCCATTACATTATACGAGCATATGTTAAATTGAAAAATTCCCCCACAGTTTTTTCGGACAAATCCTCACAGGTCCGAAATTCAAAATATGCGGAACTACTGCGGGACCGGGTTGATTTTATTGTCCAGTTGAAAATTATTCGACAGTGTCGCGCACGCATGCAAATGAGAACATACGCTGAGGCGGTGTCCCTTGTTTTCGTCGACAATGAATAAAATACGTCTCACTCTGCGGCCGCTGAATTAATTTAAATCTACCGAATAAAAGTGGAAAAGCCATAAATCTTACAGGCGAAATTGCGCAAAGACAAGTAACAATGCTATAATTTTCCCCCGGAGAACGACAAAACATTCCGCACGTAGGTAGATAACCAGATTTAAGTTGGTAGATATGACACTTCCGAACTGTAATTATTTTCGATAGGGTCGTCCGCAATTTAAAATGGCGTCAGCTGTGATTTATGGACACGACGAAAGGTCATTTTTATGCGTGTCAAAGAAGTCATGAGCTTTTGGCCGTTGAAAAAAGTGAATGGATCGACTGTGTGTATACCGATGGATGGGTCCGGGTCACAGGCCAAAAAAGCTAAGTGAATATGTAAGACTATATTGCTGATTAATCCCCCGCTTTTTGCCGTGTTATGAATTGAATTTTTAATTTATTTGCGTAAAAAAAAAACGTAAACAAAAAAAAAACAGTGACCCACAACGCGAAAGATTGAAAATATCCCCGACAGTACGTCATCGTTGGCGTAATTTACGCCCCAAAAGTTAATAAAGTGAAAAGAAACCGTTTTGATAGAACATTAAGGAACCTGAAACGTTAATATAAACTTTTTGATTCATTTCAATATACTTTTTTGTAGAGTTTGTAATCTATTTCCGTGGAAAAGTAATTGATCAAAGCAAAAGTTGAAACCTGTTTATGTTTAATTATCATTTTTTTTTTGTCAAAGTCTAATACTTTTAATTTGATTTTTCAAGGTCATATGAACGAAATATAAAACTGATAATACGAGTGTGATGATAGCAACTTACATATGTGCTAATATAATTTTGACAGATAAGTTAATTAAAAAAGAGAACTTTTATAAAAAAAATCCCCACACAGGTCTAGTTTATTGTATGATGATCTATAACAGCGGTCGGAAACCGGCGGCTCCGGAGCCGCATGCGGCTCTTTGTCTGAAAATCTGCGGCTCTCGCTGTCACCCGACGTTTTGCGTGAAACGCAAAACGTTGACACAATTTACACAAAATCAAAATGAATCCTATTTCTATAAATTCAAGGCTATAAAAAGCTTTTAAATCGTTTTTCAGATTAAACTTTTTAATACTTTTTAGTAATAAGCTGCCAGACATAAAAAAAATATCACGAAGATAACTTATTTCTTTCAGCTATCCATTACATAAAAGAGTAACGTGTAATTTCATTTAGAATGTATAATCCGAAAATAATATGTTGCAGCTTCCAAACATACCAATGGTGCAAGGTTTTCTTTAATTTGGCTCTTAGCTCAAAAAAGGTTACCGACCACTGATCTATAATAATTACATATGTTCAAAATAATAATCTGCAAACATTCCGACATATTTATCATCATATCGTCTGCTTAAGTTTATCAGAACTATCTTTTATTTACATATTATTAAGTAATTTTAGCCGTGAGACTTTTTAGATACTATAGAATTATACACTAATTTATAACGTCTCATAAAACAACTAATTGATAATACATACCTATACAAACTCAACCTTGAAAATTAATTTGATATATTCTAATGCTTTTATATAATTCGATCCATTCACAGTCAATTGACGATGGATAAAATTCGAACTCGCCTATTTTCTGTTCAGTTCAATTTTTTTTAGCTCTCAACTATCTACCCATAAGAGAGTACCCACGAAATTAAAATACTTATTTTAATTTCAATATTAATGAACTGTTGAAACCGTACTGCTGTCACTCTTAATTAACGAACGCATTTTAATTGACTCGAGAAATTGAAAAATCGCTCCGGACACCGCACGTTTCGAACGTTGTAGCGGGTGGCCCGAAATAATAAACAAAAAAAAAAAACCAAACTTAATTTTTACGACACGATTTCCGCACAGTGAATGCACCTAACCGACTATAAGTCCTAATTGAAAATAAGCTCGATGGAAAATATCGACATTGCCGCATTTACACCCCATTAAAATAATCAAACCAGCGCCATGATGTATCGCATAACAAATTACATTCTCGAGTGGTTAACAAAAAAACATACGCGATCTTAACATTGTATGTGAGTACAAATCAGTAATAGCACACGATCGGCTCTAATTGAAAGTTAACGCCAAAGTATTAAGTTTCA
This sequence comes from Parapsyche elsis, assembly GCA_022651745.1. NCBI lineage: Eukaryota > Metazoa > Arthropoda > Insecta > Trichoptera > Hydropsychidae > Parapsyche > Parapsyche elsis. Next base: position 1,203,246 of record JAGVSN010000016.1, read on the forward strand.
GTGGCGAAAATGTCCGATTGAAAAATTCAACTTCGTGATCTCGCACTTAAAAGTGCGTTTGACCAGCGTACAAATCAATTTCCACCGATTCCGTTTAAATTTTCCATTCGAAAGTGTTATTCGAGCGTTTGGTAAAATCACTGTTCTTCCATGGGTGGTCGTTTTGAAGCGCAAATTCTCAACAGTCGTTACCGTACCACAGAATGTGTAAAACTTTGCGACTTTACGACCCGTTTATGTCGGTATTAAAACGCCCGCAAAAAAAAAAAAAAACAGAATTCGATCGATTTATTGGATTTATATATCGAGAGTGAGATTTATAGACAGTAAATTGACAATTAAAAATTAATAATATAAAAAAAAAAACTCGGCTTAGAATGTGCCACGCTTTGAAATCGCCGTAGGTACGTTCGGTCAATTAGCGAATAAAAGCTCTCCGTTACAACGTACAGTTTGGGGAATTTCTCCATTTATGTAAATATCGATCTGGTGCATAAAAAATGTATAATGCAGCCAACAAACGACTTTTAAACATTTTAGGAATAAAAGTTTTACTGCACATTTTAAACATTAATAAAATCAATGCTTTGAAAATCTATGACTGACTACTATGTACATATGTAGGTAATTCTAGTTGAGATTTTTATATATTTATTTAATATTGATTATAAAGAGAAATGTGCGTTTAAAATATCGTAATTATAAATTTTCAACCAATATATAACATATTAGAAGAAATAAAACGAAAAATGAAACTAGGATGGAGTGCTTACGGAAGAATGAACATTGTTTTTAAATCCAACATTCCGCTATGCTTAATGAAGAAGGTATACGACTAATGCGTACTGCCAGTTATGACGTATGGATGTGAAACGTGGATGCAAAATTCATGAATGTATGCTCGGTATAACGAGAAGAGATCGTTAGTGGAATACATGGGTAAGAAGCATGACCAAGGTGGCAGATATAGCGGAACGTGTGAAAAAGTTGAAGTGGTCACACAGCGAGAAGAATGGGTGGCAGATGGACGCGAGAAACACTGGAATGGTATCCAAGAGGATGTGAAAGAAAGCGAGGTAGACCAAGTGGACGATGGGCTGATGAATTAAGATGAATGTGTGGAGTCAAGTGGATGCAGATTGCTCAAGACAGACAGGAATAAAAGAGGAACGGCTGAAAATGATGATGATGATATATGTAACATATTCTATAAATAAAAAGTATGTATATTCGTTGGTACCAAAAGTACTCATTACGTTTCGAGTAAATCTACCGGGTAGTTGTAAAAATGTGTGATAGAATAGTTAAAAATCACTTTCTGTTGACAAAACACGATTAAGATCTTATCACACATATGTATGTACATACATAGTTGATAGAATAAATTTATAAATACAAATTTTTAGTTAATTAATATTAAAAATAGGCATAAAAGTGATCAAAACCGTTTTATAGTACGATTTTTACTATATATCGATGGGTTAGTGCACAGATATTGTATGTCCAGTTTTGTGTTGAAATATTGTACCTATGTAAGTGACATATGTATGTATGTACATCTGTTTTGCATGAAAAATATGGACGAAATGGACATATTATATATTTAAATAAGGCAATATCTTCTCAAATATATGTACTATTTGGACATATAATACTTTTTAAACATAAAGACGTTTTGTGTATGTATGATAACTCAATTTTGGTAAAAACTGGACATAAAGTATAAAGATTGTTTAAAACTACATTATTATTTGTATGAAAATTATGCTTTTGGATAAATTCAAGCCACTACAGAAAATATTCACTCTCTATTACAAATCATTGATGAGTCACATTCGTATAAAACTCCTCGACAACTAATCGCCGTTTATATTTACTTTACACCGACTTTGGCGAAGTCTACTTGCGTACTCTTAACAGTGTATGTTTTATCCAATCGAGAATCACCGCTCCTCTTAGGCCGCGTCTGCGTTCTTAATTTGGTGTTGGGTCTATCATTCAACCGGGATGGTTTTATTTCGAGATCTCCTATTCTGGGCTGAAAAGTGGCACTCGCCGGTGCAGATTTATTCGGCCTGCGAGAGCCGTATCCCGGTTTTAAATCAGGCTTATCGCTGTCGAAGATCACATATAAAGTCCGATTTAACTGCTACACTTCTTATCTTAGCGCGAGCGGCTCACAGCTTTGCCGCGGAATTAAACGTACACATAAACCAAACGATCGGGATCGTTTCTCTTCCGAAACGGGGCTTATTCTATCCTACTATTATTGATACCTAGGAGGCTGTTGTGTGATAAGCGGTGGCAATTAAAAAGGACGTTCCACTGACTATCGGAAGACAAGGACTTAATAAGACTTTTCCCCCTGTGCTTTTATTTATTTATCTGTGCTTATCGACAGTGTACGGCCGTATGCGTTGCATAAATTCGAGCTTTTCGTTTTATTTACAATTAATAGCTACATATTAAATACTCTCAACGAAATTAATTCAAAGTTAAAAAATAAAAAATAAACTACGGCAAAGTTTTAAAATTGTACGTTATATTTATTTAAAAAGCTAATTATTTATGTTTTTTTTCCTTATAACATAACTATGTATAAGTAAGTGAAACCTAATTTTGCAGAGATACTTCATACGATCTTGTAGGTCTTATACGGTACTTGAATGCGATAGGATACATTTTTCTATTGAGTAACTATCCTGTTAAGTTTTCTGACAACATATAGAAATATTGTAACCGAGGAAATATTTGATACTTGCAGCTAATTAAAATAACACAATTCTTAAATGTTATATGGAAAGTTCGAATATATCATTTTATAATACATGCGCCGTTTAATGCGAATAATAACCAATTGACATCGATAAATAATATTATATACTACATTTATGTATTTAAGATAGCTTAAAAAGCTAATTACAAACAAACATTACTTAAAGCTAAAATTACAAAATAAACTTATTATCTACTATCACTTGTACAGAGGTACTGTTTTAATGCAGCCAGGAATCTATCAATTTTATTTATGTATTTTATTTTATTAATTAATCTTTATCTTATAGCCAATTTAATACATTAATCATACTTAAAACTATACATTTAATCTAGTTGTATAGAGGTGTCGTTTTAATAACAAAAATCGTCGTATAGTTCATTTATTTATTTATTTAATTTTTAATGTTCATAATACTTCTTATTTACTAAAAGACGTATCCTAATGGTTCCTGGTCAAGTGGCCATTATCCATTTTACAATAAATGTGTGTTAGTAATAATAGGAAAATAATCTTACTTTATCGTTAGTGTTTGATTTTACAGTAGGAAAGTTTAAGCTAAAAAACCTATTTACAAATTATTATTTTTTTTTTTAATACAATACATAATAAACAGGGTATGCATGCAGATACATTAAATTCTTATTTCTAGTGACTTACTGTAATCGGAGGTTTAAAACAGATTATGTTTCGGGAGCCTATGTTTATACCTGAAAGGTAATGACACACTATCGTAATCACCGAGACTTTTTACTAATTTGTTAGCGTGGTTATTGGTAGTTTTTTGGTAAAACTTCGTGGTTAATTTGTTAGTAATATCAGTTACAAATGGGATGTTGTTTCGCGAGTGAAGCGTTTTTTAAATAATATAGTAGCTAAAGCTAATTACATAATCCTTACTAAGCACCTATACAGAGATGTTTTTTTAAGACTGCCAGGAATTTATCAATAGTTTTGGAACAATAGTCTATTATATTCCAAAACACACAAAACACAGTCTTAATTTGGAATATATCTTTGCAGTCATTGTGTAAAAAAAAAGTGTTTAAAGTTCCAATAAGAATTCAATTGGAATATGTCAAAATGTTGGACCAATTGGAATGAGAATTTTGTATGGGTATTTTTCACGTTGTCGATTTGAATTCAATATGAAAGTATGCCGTCGATACGAATCCGACGACGGTGCGAAATCGTTAAATGCGATAAATGAAACATCACACCCGCCTCTATCCATCGGCGATCGAAAATTTTAGTGCAAAAATTTCGCTACTATCGAAAAACGTGTCTGTTTATTACGCAACGCAACCGTTCGAGAATTCGATCGGTATCTCGGCGATCTATGTGAGTTATTGAGAGCGCGCCGCGAGCCAGAAGGAGACGTCTCCGTCAAAAGCGGCTTTTGCTGAGTATGTACACGTATAAAGTGTATATGGCGAGCTTTTATAAGGTTTTCGATGTGAATTGTGGCGAAGCTCGTTCACGAATACAATAAATCGCGCGCCCAAATTAGGCGATGGCCGACGTCCGTCAAACGACGGCCAGATATGGCCGCGCCGAAGCAATCGCGGCGCATCTATCTGGCTGGGATCTGCGGTCATCCATCTTGTCACACCGGGGACGTTGCATCCCAGTGCAAAGAATGACAATCGCCTATTCAACCACGGATGCGCCTGTAGAGCCGGGAAACGCCTGCCACGATGCGAGCTTTGACGCTGTGACGTGACAATGCGTTGTTTTGCACCTTTGAACAATTTTCTATAGGCGATTCGTTGAACTAAAAACACCCTCATATAATTATTTTATATAATAATAGCTAATTAGCTAATTTAACTTACATCTATTACATATTTATAACAACTACATAAATCAAATACACATTATACACTATGCTTATACATAACTACTATCTCTCACAGAGGTGTCTCCTCACACTTTTCAAGAATGCATCTATTGTCTTAGAAGACTTATTATACATTAATACACCCCTGTGAAAAACACCACCAGCTGTCTTTAATTTCCTTACTCTACCTACAACTAGTTAGTTTTTATTTCTAGTAGAATAACTATGAATATCACTATTTCTAATGATATAATTCTTAAAATAACTTGGCAATAACTTATGATCTAACTTATAAACAAAAGACAATGTACTTAATTTTAAACAATTTCTAATACTCACCCATCCCAATTCATCTAACATACTTCTAATACTGTTAAGCCTTTTTAATATAATTTAAAGAATAAAAATAATTTTATTATAAAAAATGTTAGAGTAAATAGAAATAGGAGAAGCATCTTGTAAAGAGGTGTTTTGGAATATAATAGACTGCCGGATGGAATTAGAAGTTCCAAAACTATTGATAAGTTCCTGGCAGTCTTAAAAAAAAACATCTCTGTATAGGTGCTTAGTTATGGTATTATATTATATAAATAAATATCTGTGTCTCCTCACACTTTTCAAGAATGCATCTATTGTCTTAGAAGACGTGACGCACTCCGGTAGGGCATTATACATTAATACACCCCTGTGAAAAACACCACCTTCTTTGTTTTCCTTACTCTACCTATAACTAATTGGTTCTTATTTCTAGTAGAATAACTATGGATATCACTATTTCTATGGTGAAGCCATTTCACTACGGTGCTAACGATATGATACAGTTTATCATTTGCTAAAAATGTTAACGAGAAGTTCACAAAATACTCACTGACCCAAATTCCAGTTGTACCTACATACATATGTACATACAGGTGACTGAATGCTTCTAAAGCTAAAAATTTACTATAATTTAGTCTTATATTAGTATTTTTAAAACGATTGTACGTTTTACTTGCATACGACTCGCACACACGAAAACGCACGAATAATCGCGCGTTTGATATGGCGGGGAGTTGTATCGCATAGCCGCAGAATATAGCGCGTATCCCATCCTGTACGATCTGACACGACAGTGTTATGTCACAGTGACAGAAATCAGACGATTTTGTCAACAGTCAGCCGATCCTTGATGACACACCGTTATAAATTACATTCAACAATTAAAAGTATTTAACTAATCATTTATATAAATGTGCGGCCAACATTAGAGCTTCGTCTTTATCGGAGGTGTCCGTGTCATAATCGTGAGTGAAATACAAACGTTCCGAAAGCGTGGTGACAGATGGTATTTCGCTATTCGCCGGTTGAGTGTCGAATGGCGCTGCAGTCGTGCCAGTGCGAGTGCCTTTAAAAGCGTTATTGAAAACCCTCAAACGAGGCTGCCATCCCCCTGATTTTAGACAAATCCAACTATGCGTATTTTGGATTTAAAATATGTAGTAAAAATTAATATTTTTAATGGTGAAGAATTGCTCAAAAAAAAAAAAAGAACAATTGTTCGACATTTGATTAATATATATATTTTTTGTTATCAATAATAATAATAATGTTTATATCATTTATATGGTATGTTTATATTATGTTTTTATAATTGTTCTTTTAATGTTTTGTTAATATGTATGTACACGTACCCAGATATACATACATAAATGTGTGCATGGGATGTTTATATCATGTATTATTTTCAAATGTAATTTTATTATCCTGTAATTGATTTTTGTTTGTAAATAATTTGGGCGTTTAGCCTGTAAATAAATAAATAAATAAATAAATTGCACATACATACATACATGTATGTATGTTAAAAATTCGAAAAAAAAATTTGCGGAAAAATTTTGCACACTTACTCTTTGTGACCATCGAATGAGGCCACCACCCCACTTATCAAAGGTATAGTCAATTAAAGCTTTTTAAACAGTATTTTCTAGCAATAAATTTATACTGAAACTGTAATATATTGTGTTTATTATCGCCTTTTCATTACTTATACTAAGTACTAGAAGATTTCTAAAGGAATCAATCACCGGTTCAAATGCGGCGTACTTTGTTAGCGGCAAGGTTTGAATTGCTTGCGAATAATCTAATAATTACCGTGGAATCGTAACGACCTCCAATGCCAATATTTACCACGACAGCTCCAATTACTGCCGAGTGCCGCTCTTTTCGCGACCAATTTGCGACGCGCGAATTTCTGTTTATTTTACCGAGCGTGTTGCGAAATAAAATAAATATGTCCCGAGTGGTTTTGAGAGGCTTTTAATTTACGTGCACTTTACTGCTCGTTCGACTTATTATTAATTTTATTTGCGGTTCGATTTATTGTTTGCATTATTAATACGGCTTCCTGGAATGCGCGACGCGTCGCTCGCTCTTTGCATACGACTTGAGTTATTCGCCGATTTAATGTATTTAAACGACGTGCGAGGATCTCAATATTGTGTACGAAATAATGAGACGTGTTTGTATAACACTTGCATCATCGTGTACGACAAGAAAATTCATCCATTTACACTCGACGTAGAAAAATCTGTGTCAAGTCCAAGTAAAATCATAGTAAATGTCAAACATTCGGTTGCCAGGCGCCACTCCACAGCAAACATATAGACTAGACACGCGTATTTGCTACATTTGCTTTTGATCAATGACTGAGTGTGACCGGCGAGTTGTTTATCAGTCGTCATAGTAGCATTCTGCAGGCAGACTTTTCCCTTTTATATATTTCTTATGTATGTAGTTGAATCATAATATCGACGGGTAAGTGCACAGATATTGTATGTCCAGTTTTGTGTTAAAATATTGTGTGACATACATATTATATATTTGAATAAGGCAATATCTTCTCTTGGACATACAATACTTTTTAAACATGAACGTTTTGTGTATGATAACTCAATTTTGATAAAAACTGGACAGACAATATCTGTGCATTAACCCATCGATATACACTCTTTTCAACATATATTTAAGCTTAAATATGTACACTCTCAAAGCACTTCTTAATTCGCGTATTAAATAAGTCAAAATATGTATACTTTTACACGACTTACGGTACAATGAAGTGCACTGAAATTATTTTCCGTTTAACGCAACAGTCACGATAAGCGAAAAATAATACATTTAACAATCTTGTTCGCTTAAATGAATTTTGATTGAGTTGTATATTTTGGCGGACAGATTGCAGCGTGTGTAATGTTACCTACCCGAGAGCATAATCGCCGTAAGATACCCATGTATGAGTGTAATTTATATACAGCAAGTCCCGACTTCAATTAGCAAATGTTTATTATGGCTTGTACGTGTACAATGGATGACTTTATTTGAATAGGGCTTTAAATAGAGGCAATTTTCCTCGAAGGAAAAATCATATTTACCTCAATGATGCATTGTCGGTTTGAATGTACATAAAATATTGGCCTATATTTTTGTATTATTATTAAAAGCTCGGGGCGATGATTAAAACGAATGCTCGTCGGTGATATTTATGAACGTTAATTATTTATCGATGTGATATTAAAAATAAAAAAAGTGCGGGTAAACATTATTTAAAAGGTTTCACAGCACGCGACGTTGCTACATCGATTTTCGCACACACTCCATTTTCTCCCCGTGCGTTTAAACATTTAGTGCGAAATGTTTAATTTTTATTTTTGTAAACTGTTAAACTCTTCGGCCGTTCAATAAAATACTATTTTTACGTCCTCCGGTCATGCTATCCTATGGAGTTTTAATGATTAAGTTCGAAATTTATTTTACGCGATGCTTTATTGTTGTTGCGCGAGCGGAGCGAGAGAGAGAGAATGCAGAATGTATTTTTGCGAAATCGTCATAAATCGATTTTCGAACAAATAAAACGCACTCGTAAACATACCTTTTAATACAATGTTTTATTTTATTTAACATTCTTTCTTTTTTTTTTTTCAGATGAACCAACAGTGCAAAGTTTGCGGCGAGCCGGCCGCAGGCTTTCACTTCGGAGCATTCACTTGCGAAGGATGCAAGGTAAATAAATGCACTTTTATTTAAAGAAAACACAATAAGATCACACCGTTAATTCATTATTAAGCCTTCAAATGCATGTTAAATTTATGAATACACATACATAGTTAATTATTTAATCGTTCAATAAAAATAATTGAGGTTGTGTTCAACGATATCGATACAGTTTACGTGCGATAACTTCGTCTTGCAGAAAGGAAGCGAAAAAAATTATAAATAAATAAAAATTTAACTAAACGACACTGATTTAATGGAAACGGAAATAGTCTCATTTATAAAAAAAGGTTTAAATTAATTGAATTGTAGCATTAAAAGAACTCGGATAATGAAGACGAATGTTGAACGGAAAGCGTCCATTGCAACGGTTGACATTTGTGTCGCACATTTAGCTTACTTTATTGCAGGATATAAATATAATATATTGATTCGGTGAATAAATTCAGCTTTGCTGAACGTTTCACGTGAAAATTTAATAAAATTTGTCATCAAAAAGCAATAATGTCGGCCTGAAAAACGGAACATGTTGACACGTACACGGAGAGCTTTCGGCAATCATTTAACCCGAGTCGAATTCATAAAGGCTACTACCCCAGGCGACAGAATAACTCCTGTGAGACATTTGTAATAGCTTAATTTTACAGCTGAAATGCTAATGAGGAAATTATCGAAAAAAATTTGCGAACGTTGTGCGTAACGCAGAAAACGCCCACCGATTGACTTTCGTTTCGTTCAATTCGTCAATCAAGTACAATTTTCCGGTTTTATTGTATCGCAAATTATCTTGAAATTATATACCAAATACATCATACAACCTTGTAAATTTTATGTCCTTTTAGAACGTCATCAAAATAAGATTCAATATGATACATATATACGCATATGCAATAACTGAAAATTTTCTGTCGAAATTGTAAAATTTTGACTAACTTACTTGTAGTTGTAGAAATAGGAGAAGTATCTTTTACAAAGGTGTTTTGGAATATACTAAACATTATAATAATAGAAAAGAATATAAATTCCTGGCAGTGTTAAAAAAACATCTGTATATGTAGGTGCTTAGTTAAGGATTATGTAATTAGCTTTAGCTACTATATTATATAAATAAATAAATAAAATAAGTTGTTGGGATGATTCCATACAAACTGGACCCACGTTTCATTATGTAAACTTCCACATCATTTTACTTGACTTAATACCTTTCAGAAGGTAACGGGAAACATCTGTAGAGTATCTTTCATTTGTTACCGTGATACGGTGAATATCATTGTAAAAAATAGAATAGTTTAAATTATGTTATGCAAATGCAATAATTTACGAAAAACAACTTAATCCACTGTTATAATATTTCTATGCCGTATCCAAAATGGGAATTATTTATCTGAGACACAAAGACACGTGTATAAAATGAAATGCATGTATTCTATCGATCGAATCGTGCGCTATATAAATAAAGACACGACCACGCATCGTTTCGATTGACAATTGTATAAATTTTTTATACCATTTGACAAAAAGGAACGGTAAAAAACCTGAACCGAGTTGATTTCCAGTATCTAAAATGTCCTCATTTTAATAAAGATGTCTTGTCAACGTCGTATTTCTAGCGTTTCAACGCTAAATGATTGCACGAAATTACTATGTACATGCTTACATGCTTAGTTTATTTGTATCACAGATAGGTAAAAACGCCTACGATTTTTATTCCGTTGATCGAATTTATGTTACGAATTCGAACGGCAATTAATCGCATTTACTTTTACGACGGTTGTGCTTGATTTTCGTTAAGAATTCGATCTTAATTTTTTATTGGGGGTCCAACAAAGACGGACTATTCCGATTTTATGGATTTATTGCACTAGTTCTAGTGCGCGCTACTGTTCTATGAGAATGAATCTAATCTCGCAAGCGTATTAGGTAGGCTGGCTACCTTTTACTATCTGAGTTTTTGACCCCCAATAAAAAATAAAATATATAATTATAACGCGCATAGGCTTTAGAATAGTATACTCGCTTACAAGAACATTGCATTAGCACCTACATATATAGGTTTTTTTTTGTGCTACCAATATCAATTTCATAACACGTAGCAAATGCGAGCGGAATAAATTTATACAACTCGTCTACTGTTCTATAACACTCGTAAATGTTACAAAAACGTGTGATACTTGAGCCAATTTGACTAACAAAATAATTAACCTTTAAAGACGCGCCAGTATTCTACATTTGCACAATTTAAATATACATAATATATTAATACAGACCGGTGTATTATAAATTTTAATGAAAACCTAATCGAAATTGGTTTTAAGCAATTTTTTTGACCTTAAAGTCGTCTCTTTCACCGCATCTGCCACACGTAATAACGTCATGCTTCATTCGTCGATTTGACGTATCTGAAATTGAAAATTTCTCCCAAAGGTCAACTGTGGCGATGTTGCCCCGAACTTTACGTACGATTGGATATGCAAATTACAATTTTGATTCATTATATTATCTACTGTATAAAATGTTGCCATTTCCCACGAATTTCTCTGTATTATACGTACTACACACATACCTACATACTGATATGATTATAGTAAAACAAAAAAAATAAAGTAAAAAACAGTTCCAGTTTTATTACGAGCTATTAATGATGCTTAGCGTCATTATCTTAAAGTTGATTTTATATGCGTATAAATCTTACAGGATGGTTGATTTAAAGGAAATGACAGCTCGGGAAATTTATGAACGTGAAGCTCATATAATGGGGATAAAAAAGCAAAAACGGATGTGTGTATAAATTTACAATGGACAAACCTTAAAACAATGTCTACAAGAAAAACACTATGTTTAATTACTCACATATGCAGGTAGGTACTATAAATTTTGGTTTACCAATAAAATCACGTGATTAATTTTGACTTCTGTTATTTTAGTCACTTTTAATATTACGTAACAAACAGCTCATGGAGTACAATATAAAATACAAAATAATATTAATTTCACATAATACATACACTACAGCCAAAATAGTTACAAACGAACAACAGATCGTAACAAGAAAGGAACTTAGGAGTTAGGGCTGGAAAGGAGCTAAACTTAAGTAAAGATAAACTGAAGGAGGGCAAATAATAGTGAAAGGGATCAATATGTGCCTGGATTTTGTTGAATGACGAGCTAAATCTATAAATGAAAGAGCTTTGCGAATAATTAGTGGAACAAAGATTCAAATGAAACAATAGATCTAGGGCAGTGGGCGGGAACCGGCGGCTCCGGAGCCGCATGCGGCTCTTTGTATGACAATCTGCTGCTCTCACTGTCATCCAACGTTTTGCGTGAAATACAAAATGTTGACACAGAGTTTACACAAGATCAATATGAATCACATTTCCACAACTTCATGGCTATAAAATGCTTTAAGATCGTTTTTCAGATTAAAATTTATAACACTTTTTAGTAATAAACTGTCGAACGTTAAGAAACATCACGAGGATTAAATTAAATGAGTAACATTTTTTCCCTAATTTGGCTCTTAGCTTGAAAAAGGTTCCCGACCACTGATCTAGGGGGGACAATGTAGAAGGATCCTGTTTAACTAAATTATTTAAAAGCTTAAATACAAATCAGAGATCCGAGACCGTCCTCCTGGATTGCAATTAAAGCATTTTTCAGAACTCTGTAATTTTAATATAATGTAATAAGAACAGTGTAATTTTTTTTCATTAATTATTAGTTCTTGACAGATCTTGTGACAGATCTTGTGACTTATTTTGTACCAACAAATATTCAATCAAAAATAATTTTTTTCTTCACTAGATATATTTTCAAACACGTGTACTACTGCGTCGTTCAAAGTGAAAAATTGGATCGAATTAAATTGTTTGATAATGTGTCGGCATTCGAGTGTATACAATTAGTCTAAAGGACTTTGACTCCAATAAAATTTAATTGGTCCAAAGCCCACGTGTATGCGCTCCACATACACATACATACATACATATATGGGGCAATTAGAAAACGGTAGCATAAAACACGAAACATGAAACTCGCATATGTTTTATAGTGGGAATTGAATCGTTTATCTTGTTTTTCGTTTCGTCGTCGGTTTTTTTTTTTTTTTACGTTAAACTTTTCAACATTGATAACGGATTTATTAACACTTGTTCGCTCGGCTCGCTCGCTCGTTTAGCGTTCGTTCGTTAATTTGGAAAGTTTTATATCACGAACAGTCTCTAGCTTCCGTTCGGTGCATGCAGAGCGTGAGAGCCTGAAACAGAACGATTGCACACATATACATATGTACATAAACGGGGCACTAAACGATATTTTTCCGATACCGTTTTATTGGTTCTGCATATATGTATGTATGTATGTATACCCACCTAGAAGCGATTCGCATTCGATTGCGCAATCGTAATTTAAACGTACACTCTTCAAGAGAGTGAAATTCGACCAATTGATATTGCGGTTGCGATTTCGGGTACCTTTTTATACACTCAAGGTTAAGATCGAATCGAAGTTTGATGGCATTGTTAACCAAGTCATCGTCAACACATCGATCAAGGCTGCGGTTCGTGATACATCATTAGCAGGATTCGTTCGGCTGTTGAACCAGCGTTGTCGCAAAATCCGCGGAAAAACCCTATAGCCATAGCGTTCGCTATTTACTATTTATGTAGATCGGTGATGGAACCCTTTGGGAAGCTCTATCGTGGGTGCAGTGATGCATTCTTGCACGTGTCGGCATCTCAGGAAGCACCAGTGCCAAAGTGAATCGAATCATTTAAGCTCGGAGACACGTACGAGCCGGTGAGTATTGATTTAGAACACGCGCGAGCCACAGATTGCGAAACGCTGACGTGTGTAGGTATGGGTCGTTCTGGTGCGAGAGCTTTCAGAGAAGTCAATCGACACCTCTTCACCGACTCACCTTGATACAGAAATTATGTCCGATTTTTTTTCTTGTTCGGTTGCGAAACGATCGTATAAGACGGCACTGAATAACAAATTTAAATGTCGTTCAGGTTTTTGACGGGTAATTTAATTCGTTATGCAACGGACGAAGCGTATCGTACACTGTCAACAGTCAGATAGTGCCTGCATATAAGATAATATAAATTGACTTACTGTATCGAGCAAACGCACAGTACTGGGAAATTGTACACTTTTAACAGTTTTGAGAATAGAATTTAATCAAGAAGTTCACGTATCTGTCAATCTGACTTATTATTTGACGACTCAAACCTTTGTTGATAAAATATTGACTATAATGCAATTTTCTAAAAGTTATGACGTATGGATGTGGAACGTGCTATGTGCTACGTAAGATCCAGTGCATGGAAAGATGTATGCTTGGTATAACAAGAAAAGATCGTAAGAGGAATAATTTATTTATTTATTTATTATTTATTAGACGCCTAAAAAGGCTTTTACAAGAAATAATATAAACATAAAAGATAAAAATACAAAAGTAAAAAAAAAAATAAAAAAAAATTCGGGTGTAGCCAACCCATGACTTTATCCATATATTTGAGGAATACAAAGAGTAACGAAATTAATTTACTGTGTTGAGTGCGCGCGCGTATATAAAATACGATCTTCGGCATATATTCAAATAAGAAAAACTACCACTTCCGGTCGGCGGAATTTAATCAAAACCTTATCAACTCTTAAATTTTATATGATAATTATAAATATAAATTTTTGACTTGATCAATAGGGCAGTTTCTGAAATATTTTGTGGTAAACTTTTCGACAAAAAAAAAACCCTACTTCCGGTTGACTGATTTTAATGATTTATTTTTTCGTAACTAGAAATTTTACTCAGAAGTACAACATTATAATATTGTGACGATAGTACATATTTAAAAGGCCGAAAAATATAAAAAAAAAAAAATCGTTCAAGAGTAAACTGCCATTTCCGGTAGTCAGATGTTGACCAAAATCACAGTATCTCTTAAGGCTAACGTGAAAACTATAGATATGAAATTTCGACGAAATCGCCGGTGCAGTTTCGGAAATATTCTGCGGTAAACTTTTCGACAAAAAAAAAAAACCTACTTCCGGTTGACTAATTTTAATAATTTTTTTTTTTAAATAGCAATTTCTATGCGAATTACAATATTACAATATGGTGACGATACTACATATTTAAAAGGCCGAAAAAAAAATAAAAAAAAAAAATCGTTCAAGAGTAAACTGCCACTTCTGTCAGACGGATTTTGACCAAAATCACAGTATCTCTTAAGGCTAACGTGAAAACTATAGATATGAAATTTCAACTTGATCGATGGGGCAGTTTCGGAAATATTCTGTGGTAAAAGAATTTTAGAATTTTATACAAGAAAAAAACCCTACTTCCGGTTCATTGATGTTGACCAAATTCGTTAGGGCTCTTACACCTTACGTGAGAATAATAGATATGAAATTTCAGCTTGATAGACTTGACAGTTTTGGAGAAAACACGCATACAGCCACACACACACATAAGTACACAGACATACAGACATTTTTTAGAAATCATGAAAACGTGATCAGGGGATGATACCTGATACAAATCAGTCAAAATCTCGAGGTCGAATTTTCGCACGATCACAATACTTTATCCGATTAGGATAAAGTAAAAAATGACTATAAGAACAGTAAAATTTAAATGAAATGAGAAGAGAAACTTCTTAAAGAAAGCAGCTTTACCAATTGAATGCTCATGCAGAAATAATCCAAAAGATTCCCATACTCATTGCCAGTCAACCTAGGAATAGGAGATTGTCCATAATAGTTGGTGCATGAATTACCTTCATCAACAAACAAAAATTGAGATCGTGTAAAATGTGCAGGAACCCTTAAACGTAAAATCGACTCAACAAGAGCAGGACAATCAATTAGAGAATTTATAATTTTATAAAAGAACACCAAGTCATTCACAACTCTCCTATCAGATAATTTATGCATTTTCAAACTAAGTAAGAATAATGCACCTCGATTTAGGCGGTTTTTACAAAATGGACAGTTTCTTTCAATTCGCTTTGTTTCGCGGTTTGTGTGACGAAAAGAGGTCAGCTGGGGATACTATTTCGATAATCCAATCAATAGATCAAGGTATCATCTCAGAATATTATATCAAACATAAATCCGTATGACGTATGACGTATGGATGTGAAACGTGGATGCTGAATTCATTCATGTTTGGTATATATGGGTAAGAAGCATGAGCAAAGTGGCAGATATAGCGGAACGTGTGAAAAAGTTGGATTGGACACATAGGGAGAATAATACATGGCAGATGGACGCGTGAAATACTGGAATGGTATCCGAGAGGATGTGAAAGAAAGCAATGTACACCGAGTTGAAGATGTGCTGATGAATTGGTGGAATGGAAGAGGATCGGAGCGGCCTTCATTCAGCAGTGGATGGTGAACGTCTGTATGCAATTTTCATTTGCAAACAATGTTTTGATGTTTGAATAACATGTTTTGCCTTTTTCGAATATATCGGGGTTGCGGATTACACTTAGCTTTTATAAAAAGGTTGGGAGCCTGTGCCTTAAAGTATAGTGGTAAAGTTTTAAATTTTATTCCATTACGTAGCTACTGTTTAATAAGCATACCAAATTGTCGTCTAGGCTTATTTTATGCCTAAAGATATATATCAGATTAGATCAGTGAAATTTTCACATAAACTAACGTTTTTTTTGTGTACGAGCCTTTCAAAAAGTTAACCAAATGAAACGCTGATTTTCTATACAGACTTTTGTTTAAAATATAGGTAGTAATTATAAATGTATTTATGCCGTTATCATTATTTGGATTCTGAAAGACTCCCATATACGGTAACCATGCACTCAAAACGGATAATAATAAAATTTTATTTGTTATACATACATACATATATAAAAATTTACGATGCTCGTTTGAATCGAATACATGCTGAATAAATTCTATAAAACGTACAAAATAAATAATCGATGCTATTCTATGTAGGTAGGTATGTAGTTGAACCTGCTTCGCTTGTAACAGATACAAATACGCGACGATGTGCTCTGCTTCAACAATGCACTGTCGATATAAAACGGCCATAGAATGGTTACCGGATCGATATTCTGGACCTCCTCCATACGTTTGACGATTAATTTGTAGAAAATGTTGAAAAATTAAAACAGATAATAACAAAAAAAAAAAAAAAGTTGAAACTGTAAGAAGAAGGGTTCGACGCAAATGGCGGCAGAACTCTCACCTGCTGTGCGGCCATCATAAATTCAAGCGAGCAAAACGTAAAAGTGATTTTTTTTTACGCCGTTTCCACATAACTCACAGACCACCTTACGAGCTCGCTATATCTGGGCTTATAAGAGCTGGTCGCACCAACAATAACAGGTAGTGGTCACAACTCACCTCTTCCTGTAATAATGCGACTTGAACTTAAATGGTAACAAATCAATTTTAACACACACACACACACACACGCCTGCCTGCGAACCGAACTTATCACATAAATTTTAATTTTTAATTTAAAGCAATGAAAAAACGTGCAGAGGTTACATTTTAAATTTGCCCGATATACCTACCTACAGTAAAAGTATCACACTGAATCGAACAACAAATTTTGATAATTTTATATGGCTGTTAATGTGTAGGTGCGGGTTTTCATTCAAGAATTAAAATTGAAACGTACGTAAAGACATAATCTTTTTGACATCGATGGCACTGATAGGCGGTAATTATTGACGCAAGCGTGTTGATCGATTGTCGCTTTTGCTGATAATTATCAGAGCTTGTCATCGTGCTGCCTTTTAATACAATACTTTCGTAACCTGTTATTTCACGCGGTGCAAATTTTAAGACGCGTTTTGCTTTTGAATTATTATTTTTTTAATTAAAAAAAAAAAACAAAACAAATTTAAGCCACCGATGAAATTCTTCAGATGCCTGTGTGCACGTTGAAGTTTGGCGCGTGCTGTGAAACTTTGACCGCGCTTTTGTTCCGAATTATGCATTGTATGCTAATGTGCGTTCGTTGTTAAAAACGCTAGGCCATCGGACAGGTTAGTGGCATGTCGAATGACGTCATAAAAGCGAGCCGATGATTCGAATGTAAAATCGATGGGTTTCCGCGTGCGAGCGTTTAATGCGTGGGCACGCGCTCGCCCGATGCACTATCGTTGCATAACGAATGCACGTACGTGGTTCGGACAAATGTTGGACAATCGATCCGTGTCGAAGAGGACTTGCAATTTCACAATTATTCACCGACGACAGCTCAATTCGCACACTTTGTCAATTTTGGGTTTGACGCTTGATCGCGCGTTGAACTCTGCATAATTAAATTTAAAAATTTTTAGTTTCCTTTGTATCATAGAAACGCAAGAAAAACTATGTGACAACTTTCCAAATGAAGAATATCCTATCGCAATCGAGTAGATACTCTGTAATATCTGCAGGATCACAGGAAGAAGTTTGGCCTCTTATTTTAAGTATACGGAAGGCACTTGAGACATATAAGATTCGCTAACGACATAGTCATAGTTGCATGCGATTAAGTACATAGAATGCGTACTGCCAGTTATGACGTATGGATGTGAAACTTGGACGCTAAATTCAAGAATGCTACGAAAGATCCAGTGCACACAGAGAAGCGTGGAAAGATGTTCGCTTGGCATAACAAGAAGAGATCGCAAAAGAAATACATGGGTAAGAAGTATGATTAAAATGGCAGATATAGCAGTGCGGGTGAAAAAGTTTGAGTGGACACAAAGCAAGAAGATTGGATGGCAGATGGACGCGAGAAGTACTGGAATGGTATCCGAGAGGATGTGAAAGAAAGCAAGGTAGACCGAGTGGAAGATGGGCTGATGAATTGAGAAGAATGTGTGGAGTCAAGTGGATGCAGATTGTGTTCAAGACAGACAAGAATGGAAGAGGATTGGAGAGGCCTTCATCCAGCAGTGGATTGTGAACGGCTGAAAATGATGAAGTACATAGAATACAACTAAGTATGAAAGTAGGTTTAAAAATTATGCTTAGTAAATTTCACACGCATACGCAGTAGATAATCTTATTGTAGTAATGGTTGATAGTTATTTATACCTAGGACAATTGATGAATATGACTGGATGTAAAGAATGGAGGATAGAGCGCTTTCGGAAGAATGAACGTTGTTTTTAAAAACAACATTCGGCTTTAAAATAAGGCATACGTCCAATGCGTACTGCCAGTTATGATGTGAAAAGTGGATGCCGAATTCAAAAATGTTACGTAAAATTCAGTGCACACAAAGTAGCATGGAAAGATGTATGTTTGGTATAACAAGGAGAGATCGTAAGAGGAATATGTACATGGTTATGAAGCATGGTTATAGCGGAACGTGTGAACAATTTGAAGTTGACACATAGCCAGAATAATGGATGACAGATGGACGCGAGAAATACTGGAATGGTATGCGAGAGGATTTGAAAGAAAGCAAGGTAGACTGAGTGGACGATGAGCTGATGAATTGAGAAGAGTGTGTGGAGTCAAGTCGATACAGATTGTTCAAGACAGACAGTAATGGAAGAGGATTGGAGAAGCCTTTCTCCAGCAGTGGATGGTGAACCGCTGAAATTGATGATGGCGATTAATAGGTTGAAGTCATTGAAATAAAACTTTGCATGGCAGCTATACACAATTTGGTGCCAATTAGTCAAAGGGCGTTGGTTCGGCTTGGGTATTTGAAAGTACCAAATTGACAGACAGACAACCATACATACATACAGTGAAAAAGTCAAAAGAATGTATTATTTGTAATAATATTAGTTAGAAGGCAACGAACAAGTGGTCAGCACAAATTGTCACATATATGTAAAGTCCACGGCGTTAAACGTATTGTACATATTATCAGTGCTCACATATGTGTACATATGTAAAATTTTAACGAGGAAAAGTCGAATGAATCTCATTTAAAAATGTATAAAATACCAACACACACCGGCGGAATACCAACGAGACGCATATTAAGCTTTATCATCACAATTCGATCGCATTGGGGAATTTCACAATACCTAATTCAAGGGCGAAAAAAAAAAAAAATGTTTCAGCGCGTCCAATACGTATTCGCGGCGTGTCGTCGCTCGGTTGAAATGGAGTCTAACGCCGCAAATTTATTTGCAATAAAGTGTTGAGACGTCGAGGACACTGACATTTGTATGCAAATGCCGTCGTCGAATCGGTATTGGACGAACGTCTTCCATTGTTATATTGAACCAGATCTTCGGCCGGGCGAATAAGTGATGCAACGACAAAACCAACGAACACTGCAAAGAGGAGCGATGACAACAAACTAGATAATGTAAACTCGCACGCATTTCAACTCGATACCTACGTATGTACATACATACATAGGTACATACATACGTGCGAATTTACATACATACATTCGCTAGTATTATTCACCCGATCGGCCGAATAGCGAGCTTATCGACAAACACTTAACAAACCGTTTCGATACGTAAGCGATGTTCGACGTGTGGGGTCCGAGTCGTTTCCCGATTAAATTGTCCACCGTTAACGCCCACACTCTCCTCTCCAGGTAGATATATAGATCGTGGCATAATTTGATCCCTCGTAGATGTACACTGTGAGCAAATTAGATTAGGTTCTTGTAAAGCAGCAGTCGGTAACCGGCGGCTGCGAAGCCGCACGCGGCTCTTTGCATGAAAGCCAGCGGCTCTCGCTGTCATCCGACGCTTTGCGTGAAACGCAAAACGTTCACACGTAATTTACACAAAATCAAAATGAATCCCATTTCCGTAACTTCATGTCTATAAAAAAGCTTAAAGATCGTTTTTCAGATTAAACTTTGTAATACTTTTTAGTAATAAACTGTTTAACATTGAGAAATATCATATTTCTTAAGCGGGTATTACACAGGGATAGCTTACTCGCTACGATCTCGCTAGTTTACTGAGCGGCACGTAGAGCTTGGTAGAGAGTAGCTAGTAAACCTATTAAGGGCGAGTTTACTCACTACGACCTAGCTGGTTTGATGGTTTGCGAGTAAAAAGCAACGTGTAATATGTAGGTGAAGTCAGTAAACTCGCAGGCTTTTTCCGCCGGGCGAGTGAAGTTCTTAGCTTTATTAAATTAGCTAATTAGCTAATTTAGCTTACATATAATTGCACTTTGGATTAGATAGTATTAACTTTGTATACCAAACTTTGAGAAAGATTATTTGAACTTTTGTTGAAGATTGTTTTAAAATAGTACCACCAACTTTAATTTGGATAGATTGCACTTTTAAAGGGATTATTTTAACGCATGACAACATTAAAACATAATGTAAGATTACATTTGCTTCATCGTAATCACATTCAGAATTGTTTTTATCAATAATTTCAGTTAGATTGCACATTGTATATAATAAACTCGCAAGTTGATGACAGCGCCTTTAGCGGCAGTGAGTGGCAACATTAGCGAGTAAACTCGACACGTGTAATAGCTTTTACTAGCTACTCGCTACTAGCACTATGTGCGGGTCTGTAAACCAGCTAGGTCGTGGCGAGTAAACTATCCCTGTGTAATACCCCCATTACAGCTGTCAATTTCACAAATGAGTAACATTTAATTTTATATTAAAAAAATAAAATCCGAAAATAATATAATGCGGCTTCCAAGCCTATCAATTTTAGCTGGTTTTCCCTAGTTTGGCTCTTCGTTCGAAAAAGGTTCCCGACCACTGTTGTAAAGACGTGTCAGCGAGGAATTCGCAACGGGGGTGTATCCACTTATCGGTTTAATTGTTTGTATCAACGTGCAAAACTA
The DNA here is from genome assembly GCA_022651745.1 of Parapsyche elsis. Taxonomy (NCBI): domain Eukaryota; kingdom Metazoa; phylum Arthropoda; class Insecta; order Trichoptera; family Hydropsychidae; genus Parapsyche; species Parapsyche elsis. The sequence goes on from JAGVSN010000016.1 coordinate 1,224,670, forward strand.
CCGATGTTTCCGTTCAAGATTCATAAATTAGGCATTTAAAATCTCTTGAATCCTTGCGAAATATCGTACACTCAGTTGGTATACTAATTTATTGTGCAATAGTCGTTCCACGTGAAGTTTTGTTTTTCAATAAAATTGATGTTTTAATGTGCATATTATCGCAGAGTATTATTTTATTATAATATAACCACTGTTTTATTTCTGTATGGTGACTAATTTATTTTATAGATTAGTAATACTGATAGAATTGTCATTGAAACGTTGTACCTACATACATAAATATTTGATATTCTGCATTTTAAACATAAGGAAGTTTTTATCTTTAAAATTAAATCATTTCAAGATAATTCTGTATTTAACTGTTTTCATTATAATATATTTATTTATTTAATTAAAATAGCTTAAAGAGATAATTACAAACAAAAAATAACTTAAAGCTAAATTACAAAATAAACCTAATTATCTACTATTAGCACTTATACAGTGGTGCTGTTTTAAGGCTGCTAGGAATCTATCAATTTTGTTTATATTATGAGAATATAAGATACTTCTCCTATATCTACTTAATTTTAATTATTACAACTTTTAAATTATTCTTATTATAATTTCTTATCTAACTTAAAAATATATTCCAACATCTAACATTTTTTAAGGTTTTCTTTACATTCATCCAATTCAATACATGCAACATATTTCTTATATTAGTTAATTAGTTAATCGATTTACATTTAAAATACTCCGTATAGCTCTATTTTACAATTTAATCTTTAATTACCCTCTTTACTTAATTTACAAATGAAACACAATATATAAAACGCGGACAAACAATTGAAAGATATTTGTAGGTAATTGAAATTGGTACGTCAATGAGTTTCGTTATCTTAAAATAAATTGTCTTCAAAACAATCTTTCATAACATTCTTTCTACAATTATAAGTAGTTATTAGAAGTATGATGAGTATGATTATGATTAAAGTTATCCACTATGCTCAGTATGTAGTAAAAATTTTCACTACAAAACTGTCAAAATTTTCATCAAATGTTAGGTTTACTTATTAACAAATGACTCTCCTTGAAAATTACCTACCGAAAGTGTGTTACAAATCCACTATGGGGATACGTTATACCTAAAACGTCCAAAGGTATAAATCGAAATCGATAAATTCTTCCTTACACCGCACAATGTTGTTGCATTCTACATACATACATATGTATGCGCGTGTGCGTCTGTATGTTGATGTTGTGCTCGTCAAATCAACCGCAAAACCCATCTCGGTTGTTTTGCGCGAAATAGGGCGAAGGCCGCGAAATATATATCAACGTCAAAAACGAGAACAATGGACACGTCGATAACCATAAATATCGCTCGAGTGCATTCGTAAATTAACACTGAAGATTGCCGTTAATGCGACCGTAAACTCTGTGAAATATGTATGTACATACATATGTATGTACGAGCCGACGCATTTATGTATGTTTATTGTTTATACGCGTCAGCGATCTGACCTAACATTCTAAATTAGCACAGTACAAATTGACACAACGTCCTCGAACAACTTTGATGTCTAAAGAATTTCGCACATGGAAATTTTCGATCCATTTACATACATTGTACACTTAGTTTAGTTGCAAAAATACAAAAAAAATAGCATAAATCTAGCGATTTTTTATTATAAAATAAACCTAAAACATAACAAACACATATGTATGTATGTACATAGAATCATTTAGCTATAGATTTCCTTTTCACTATAACTACAACGTCTAAAACAAACATATCATAATTTTTACCCGTTCACCATCCACTGCTGGATGAAGGCCTATTTAATCCTCTTTATCCAGCCCATTGCCACTTCAACTTTTTCTCTGCCACTTTGGTTACACTTCTTACCCATGTATTCCTCTTACGATCTCTTCTTGTTATACCAAGCATACATCTGTGTGCACTGGATCTCGAATTCAGCATCCACGTTTCACAACCATACATCATAACTGGCAGTACGCATTGGTCGTATACCTTATTTTTTTAGCATAGTGGAATGTTGGATTTAAAAACTACGTTCATTCTTCCAAAAGCGCTCCACCCTAGTTTTATTCCTTCTTCTTTACATCCAGTCATATTCACCAACTGTCCTAGGTATAAATAACTATCAGCTATCTCTACAATATGGTCAGTTACTGTGACTACGTTTTGCGTGCAAAATTCATTAAACACAATTTCAGTTATATTCAAATTATTTCTTAAACCTACTTTCATACTTGCGTTGCTTAATTGTGTTAATCTATCGAGTCGCATGCAACTATAATTAAACATATACAATAGTATAAATATTTATCAAAAAGCTTAAATTTACATACCTATACATAAAATAGCTTTCGAATGTGTTTGAATTAATCGAGATGAACATTGAAACGGAATCCGACGTAAAATACATTTGTTTAAACGTATCTACAATTATTTATACAGTACCTACACTGAAATCGATTCTATCCTCCTACACTTTTAAACGTCACTAACTGCGGCCACTCTTAAATACCCGTGCTTTGAATGGAATCGCAATTTTATTACACACATTAAATAAATTTCCTAAAACGTATCAAACGACACTGCTCATAAAAAAAGACACACAATCGATTTGGCAATACATACAATACAAGTTGGGTTTCATACGAGCTTTAATCGCATACGCACACCTTAAATACAAATCACTCGTCGTATTAATTTGTCGGTGCGTTTTAAACAGTGCCACGGTTTTTCCTAGACCAATGTCTAGGAAAGCCAATGCTTTGCACAACTTCCATCCATTATTGTCGTATATGGCTCAGAGTCGGCTCCAATACGCCACGGCGACAGTCGTTTGACAAATTTATTGATTTATCATTTGTTGGCGGTGGAAGCAGAGCAACCGGGTTGCCGACTTTACGTAACTCCACAGGTCCACGCAGCAGCAGGTTGTTTATGCGTTTGTCTGTCACGAGACGACGACGACTCTGCCGAGACAGCCGCAGTAAAACTGTAACGCAACAATTGCACAAAATAAACTAATCGTTTTATTTCGCTGCTAAAACGACCGGCTCGTTCGACTACTGGTTTTTTCGCCGTCAATTTTAATGTTGACGATGTAAATTAGAACGAAACGACCGTGTCTACATACATACATACATATTATGTCCAACAGACGCTGTGCATGTGATTGTGTGTTTACACGACGCAAATAATACGATCGTATCAAAATATTTTCGACCCGGATACCCATCGACTTTTTGCACACTTGTAAATAGTTTTAAATCGACAAAAGTATTATATTTTTCCACCCGCCGATATTCAAGCTACACATTGTCTTGTTAACTTGAAGATTTAGGATATTTCTACGGGATACTCTTATTAGGACTTTGATATTGGTGAATGTATCCGTCAATGGTGCTCTTTTAAAGGTCCACATCTCGAACGTTTCAATTTAATTTGTCATTGCGTTTTTTAATGTCCAGTTTTTCACATCGAATAAAAGGACTGAACATACATACACTTTCGCTAATTTTACTCATACATGTACATACATATGTATGTATAATATATTTGATCGGTGGCCTTGAGAGTAGGTCAAAACAGGATGAGTGCATATTTGAAGTTTTTAAGTTGCTATGTTCACACCAAAGTACACGAGTCAATTCCGTCTGGAACTTGTCGAAACGAAGAGTTAAAAATAAAGGTAATCATACTACATATGTTATACTGATTTTCTTTGGTTTTTTGACTTAAGTTTTACTCTTAAGGCCTCCCATCAAAGCAATAAGAATTCATGGAATTAACGTGAGAGTTTAAGTTTCCCAATTAAAACAGCAAAGTTAAGCGTTTGAAAAGATAATCAATCATACAATTTGCGCTCAGACTTTTCCTCAACTGTTATATTTATCTAAGAAGAGATTTCGCTTCGAAAATTTTGACAAGTAAATCTCAAACTTTCCTGCAATACAAATTGTAACTTTCTTAGTGGAATATGTTGCACTAATTTTGAGTAACTTTGATAATTTATTTATTTTTATTATATAATGAATATATTATTATAATGAATATATTATTATAATGAATATATCGCTAATGTTCTGATACTTGTCGAAATCAAGTTTTCAAAAAAAAGGTGATCATTACTTACTATGTACATAGGTACTACTAATTCTCTTTGGTTTTTTATCTCTCCTGAAAAGTTACCCTTTTTCACTTGTACATACATACTCATAGAGCGATATTACATTGAGCAACAAAACCAACACCAGATTTTTTTTGGCGGTGGCGAGCATCTTATTACATTGCGCCACTTTTCACTCACCAGATACCTGCTCATCTCATAATCTTCATACAAAAAAAAATAGGTCTAGGAAGACGTCAATAAAAAAGAGGTCTATGTAGACGTAGAAAATTAAATATTATTAGCTTAAATATTAGCTTAAAAAGCTAATTAGAATATAAACTTAATTATCTACTAGCACTTTTACAGAGGTGCTGTTTTAAGGCTGCCAGGAATCTATCATTTTTATTTATATTTCTGAGAACTTCTGGCAGGCCATTACATATATTTGACAACACCCCATGTACAAGATATGTACTTCTCCTGGATCTACTTAATTTTAAATTCTTAACTATTAACTTATTCCCACCCCTTGTATTATGACTATGTATATTATACCCTCTTATTAAATATTTTTGTAATAAATTTTTATATATACTAACTAGTTTTATTACCCGGCTTTGCCCGGGGTGTAATTAATATAATGTAATATAGTTTGTTTAGTAAATTATTTCGGGAGCCCAAAAAAGGGGCCGCCGGGGCAGGAGGGGGGTCTGGGGGGTGGCAAGGGGCCGGCATAGATTTTAGGGAGTATAGTAACGCTATGACGTCACTATAGGATTTTTCGATTTTTTGGATTTTTTCAACTTTTTTTTTGAACTGTTTTTGGAACTTTTTTTTTTTTTTTTTTTCAACTTTTGATACCCCCCTAAAGCCATTCCGGCCCTCAAACCACCCCCCCCCCAGACGTCCCTCAAGCCCCGGCGGCCCTCTTTTTTGGACTCCCTCAAGCCATGCCGGCCCCCTACCACCCCCCCCCCCAGACCCCCCTCAAGCCCCGGCGGCCCCTTTAATGGGCTCCTAAAAGCTATGCCGGCCCCTTACCCCCCCCCAAACCCTCCTTCTTACCCCGGCGGCCTTTTTTTGGACTCCCGAAAAGCAATGTCGGCCCCTTACCCCCCCCCCCCCCCCATCCTATCCCGGCGGCCCCTTTTGGACTCCTGAAAACTATGACGGCCCTTACTTTACCAACCCCCCCCCAAACCCTCCTTCTTACCCCGGCGGTCTCTTTTTTTGGACTCCCGAAAAGCAATGCCGGCCCCTTACCACCACCCCCCCCCCAGACCCCCCATCCTATCCCGGCGACCTTTTTTTTTGGACTCCCGAAAAGCAATGCCGGCCCCTTACCACCCCCCAGACCCCATCCTATCCCGGCGACCCTTTTTTTGGACTCCCGAAAGCAATGCCGGCCCCTTACCACCCCCCCCCCCAGACCCCATCCTATCCCGGCGACCCTTTTTTGGACTCCCGAAAAGCAATGCCGGCCCCTTACCACCCCCCCAGACCCCCATCCTATCCCGGCGACCCTTTTTTGGACTCCCGAAAAGCAATGCCGGCCCCTTACCACCCCCCCAGACCCCCCTCCTGTCCCGGGGGCCCTTTTTTGGGCTCCCGAAACACTATCTGCTTAAATCTACTTAAATCTGCCGAAAAGATCTACTATCGTGTGTACTTCGTCGTTTCTATTAATCGCGCCCGAGCAACGCCTGGTAATTTACGAATGACCCATACGTACATACATACATACAAACTTAAGCGTTTTATATATTAGATAAAATATTGGATTTGCTATTGAGTTCTGCAATATCTACCGGAAAGCTTTCTAATACGATCCAACGGCAAAAAGTTCATATTTTTTTTTATGTGCGTGTGTGGCGAAGAGTTACGACGTTTAATTTATTCGCTATTTACATTGTCACGACGCACAGCTCGTCTGCCCCGATGACTGTTAAATAATAACGAAGCATGTGATGATGGGCTGTCGTGCCGGCGGCAGACGCCATCACCACCATTAACCACTCCCATTGCACAAGAGCATTAGGGTAATTAATGCGAACTATTAAGACTAGCACGAGACGCCCCCCGTGGCTAGAGGAGCCTTTCACGACCGCCACTACAAGCTGATCGCCAATAAAATTAAGACAATCTTAATTAAAACAAAGTCACGAACATGCGTTCCGGTGAATAAAACACATTAGGGAACCACTGTGCGGAGAAACAGTGCCATACTGCACTCAAAAGTTCAACAAACAACTCCCCGACGTGACTAATTCGCAAAATTCTGACCCAAATTACCCAGTGCAGATTTGTGTGCCTAGTCTTGTTGTGGCTAGATTTTTGGTGGGTCGTGATAAATTCATAGTTCAAAATTCACATTTCAAAGAATGTGATTTTTTTTTAAATTATTTCATCATCATTTTCAGCCGTTCACCATCCACTGCTGGATGAAGGCCTCTTCGATCCTCTTCCATTCCTGTCTGTCTTGAGCAATCTGCATCCACTTGACTCCACACATTCTTCTCAATTCATCAGCTCATCGTCCACTCGGTCTACCTTACTTTCTTTCACATCCTCCCGGATACCATTCCAGTATTTCTCGCGTCCACTTCAACTTTTTCACCCGTACTGCTATATCTGCCACTTTGGTCATACTTCTTACCCATGTATGTCTTTTGCGATCTGTTCTTGTTATGCCAAGCATACATCTTTCCATGCTTCTCTGTGTGCACTGGATCTTTCGTAGCATTCTTGAATTTAGCGTCCAAGTTTCACATCCATACGTCATAACTGGCAGTACGCATTGGTCACTAGAATTTTTTGAAAGACAACTTTCGCATTACACCAACATTAATGAAATATCTCTCCACGTCTCGTACCTGATTAGTTTGCAAATTGCGCATGCTAGTAAGCCGCACACAATTGGCAAGACTTTAGTGCTACCACCAATAAAAGACACGGTTAGAATTATGTTTGATGATTTCGCTTATAATACGATTGCACGCAGAATCGATGAAATGACCCAGTGGGCAGAAGATGAGCTGATCCAAAGAGTTAGTGAGACATTTTTAGAGTTAGTGAGCTAGTAACATTTTTCTCATTGCAATTGGACGAGTCCACGGATGCACCTACAAGGTTTATCTTAGTTGATTTTTTTTCGTTAATTATAATTTATTTAAAAATAGTCTATATTAAACCTAGTCTATTATAGTGATTGTTAAATTTGAATTCTCGTAATCATGGTAACCGACAATAAACACGCATTGATCATCATCGACAATACTAGTATTACAATAAAATCTGTGTACCGTTCCGAATCATCAGTTGACTAAACCAGTGGTCGGAGCCTCATGCGGCTCTTTGTATGAAAATTTTGTATGCGAAATGTGAATCTGACCTTAAGTATCGAGAGTGGCATTCGGTAAGATTTTCCATATTTCACTTATTCAGTTTTAAAATATGAAGGTACATTCTTTTCGTCTTAATCTTAATTGAATAATTTTTAAGACAATACAAGGTATAACTTCTAAAATTGCAATGCAATTATGTAGTAAACGAGCTATTTTTCTGTTTATTGTGTAGTTTATATTTTTTAAGACGTGACAATCAAAACTTTCTCTATGAAAATAAAATGAAAAGACATCTTTTAAATTAATCTGATTTAATTCAATTCCCAAGAACTTTCAGTTGCATTCCATTTATTGCGTATTTTTACTTTATATATCATATTGGTCAGCGGTCGGAAACCGGCGGCTCCGGAGCCTTATGCGGCTCTTTGTATGAAAACCTGCGACACTCACTGTCATCCAACGTTTTGCGCGAAACACAACGTTTTAATAATTTTGTAGATGTATGTATTTCCTATGATGGTGTGGTTTCAGTTGAATAGTTGAGTGCACTATAACATTGTGTAGCTTAGCAGCATTATTTTAATGATGTATATAGTATTACCAGTCAAGGCACATTGAGTATTGCCTGTTCGGAAAAAGCTACATATATACAGTAAAATTGTAAGAAATACTTCAACTTGTATATCGAGATGATTGGACCAAAAAAAAAAAAACAACACGTTTTTATAATCAGTACGGTACGTCCTAGTTCGTAATTTATTACGCACGCGAATAATTACGAAGCAATCAATTTTCATTCGTGACCTCAATTAAAAAAAAAAAAAATTTCAACTATAATTACACTTTTTTTCATATTATTATTATTAATTTCTCAATTATCATTATTGCTTTGTTAATATTTGTTTTCCCCCGAAGAATGTAAATCGTGAAAGAACATGCCTATACAATAATTATTTTATATATTGCATTTTTTCACCGTCGTAATAAATAATTATAATCAAACTATTCCCCGTCGACGCACACACGCGCGTGCGCGCGAACGGGTTATTTATTTATTTTATATAATATTAGCTAATTTAGCTTACATCTATTACATATTTACAACAACTACATAAATCTATTACACATTATACACCCCTGTGAAAAACACCACCAGCTGTCTTTGTTTTCCTTACTCTACCTACAACTAATTGGTTCTTATTTCTAGTACAATAACTATGGATATAATTCTTAAAATAATTTGGCAATAACTTATGATCTAACTTGTTAACAAAAGACAATGTGCTTAACTTTAAACAATTTCCAATACTCACCCATCCCAATTCATCTAACATACTTCTTAGATGAATTGGGATGAATTTATAGCAGAATCTATTGAAAAAATGCGTGCTTTTTGTGATAAAAACATCATTAAACCACACTGTTCGAATAACTTGTACATTTTCATATTGACAATACAATTTTCTCATACAACACTAATGTACTGTCCAAATTAACTAATTTATACATTAAAGATGAGAAAAACCACAAAAATAAAGTAAAAACACGCGTAAGTGTATTGTAAGAGTCAAAAGTTTAACTCGAGCAAAGTGAATCAATTTTTTCGTTCATACCTTTCATTACCAAATTGTGCAACTACCGTTTCTCATTCAAATTAAATATAAACAAATTTCTTTTAACAACAACCTGATTGGTTATCTGCATCGCCCATTCTGTATAATACACACACACACACTCGTGATCTATCGTACGTATGTACGTACGTACGTCTTTATTATTGAATTACACACTCATGCTCGTTGTGTCGGCACAAAATAAAGTTATCAAAAAGCTAATGAATAATTTGATAGCGGCATGCTCGCCTCTATTCAGCGGCATTGTGTAACTTAACCGACAACGTACGTAATTCAAGTCGATCCGGTTACGTGGGTGTACCGCTAAGGTACGAAACTAACCCGAAAGCTCCGACGAGTGGGACGAAAGCTCTCCGCGGAGCTTTTCGTTTCAATGGAGGTGATTTATTTTTATTCGATCGAAAGCGCCTATCATAATTCGATATGTTCGTACGCTTAATTGTGACTATTATGCTCGAGATGTGTAGACTATCAATCATACACGTACATACATATTTGTGTGTCTGTGTTTGCTTTTTTCACGCCTCTTGAACTTATTCACGTATACGTGGTACGGTGTGTGTACGTGCGAGAGAAATTGCTTCTTTTATCGATGGTTTGGTAATAAAACTCTAATTGGCGGTGATGCAAAAAGTGAATGCGCTATACAAACATTGAACAGTTGAATAAACGCACGGAATACCTATCAATCTGTTGCATTATTGCATTAACGTTAATTATTAGGGAGTGAAATTATTTTTTTTTAAAACGACTTCCATTGCATAATTTTTTCATTATCTTGAAGATGATTTATATATTTTTCAATATATTTAAAACAGGCTATATTATGACCCAACTACGTATGTACATACATACCACTATACAGATAACAAATAAACATAAGCACATGGACAAAAAAAATAGATTTAATAATTTTATACCGATAAATATCTGCTAACAAAAAATCTGTTTCTATAAAATTCATAAGAAGAATTTTTTCATTTTCCTCAATCAATATTATTTGTAAAACGTCATGGTACTTTCATGCTCTGTAAAAACTTCATGTTAAAAAATATTCTTAGATTTTTCACCATTTTGCCAATAAATCTATATAATTGAGACAAAATATTCAAACACATATGTATGAAGGTACTTAACAGACTTCAGTTAACAATTGAGCTAAAATTTCATTGCATGTTAATTATTAAATTGAATAACTTAACTGATATTGTAATGAATGCTAAATTTTCATTAAAATTTCGGAACCAATGTCTTCAAATCAAGTTGAGTCTAATGATTACTCATCACCATTTTCAGCCGTTCACCATCCACTGCTGGATGAAGGCCTCTCCAATCCTCTTCCATTCCTGTCTGTCTTGAGCAATCTGCATCCACAATCTGACTCCACACATTCTTCTCAATTCATCAGCCCATCTTCCACTTGGTCTACCTTGCTTTCTTTCACATCCTCTCTCGGATACCATTCCAGTACTTCTCGCGTCCATCTGCCATCCATTCTTCTCGCTATGTGTCCAGCCCATTGCCACTTCAACTTTTTCACCCGCACTACTATATCTGCCACTTTGGTCATACTTCTTACCCATGTATTTCTTTTGCGATCTCTTCTTGTTATACCAAGCATAAATCTTTCCATGCTTCTCTGTGTGCACTGGATCTTTCGTAGCATTCTCGAATTTAGCGTCCAAGTTTCACATCCATACGTCATAACTGGCAGTACGCATTGGTCGTACGCCTTCTTTTTTAAGCATAGCGGAATGTTGGATTTAAAAACTATGTTCATTCTCCCAAAAGCACTCCACCCTAGTTTCATTCTTCGTTTTATTTCTTCTTCTAATGATTACTATTGGTCTTAAAAGCAATTGATTGTAGTAACTTGACAATGACTATTTATTTTATTTAAAAGAAACTTACGGTGTATAATAAGAATACGAAATATGATTGAAGTTTACACGAATATAGTATCCATAGATTAAATGTAACATATCAGTAATAGAAAAAAATAAAAATATTAAATTGGAAAACTGTTTTAAGGAAAGTTTGAAAGTTTAAAGGAATTAGGGATTCTAAAGGTGTTTTGTATAAATAGATTTTTAATATTAAATGCTTGGAAGATAATGTATCGATGGAGCTTGGAATTTTATTATTAAGAGCATTACAAAATGAATTGTGAGATAAATTTGACGATTGGGACTTTAGGTGGAACAAGTTACGATTGCGGAACGTTCTTGGAGGACAATTGAAGAAAATTTTAAATAGGAGACATGGAGGACTATGGTCAAACAAAAAAAGTCATCCATTTCAAAACTCCCTGTATTAATGTTCGACTATCAAAATCGGCAGGTCACACTCATAAGTCTGGTTATACATACAATCGGCTATGAGAAAATTTATCGAACGGCTAACACTGGGGAGCTTTCGATGCGAACGATGGCAGTTTCTAAAACACATGTTTCGCGTTAGCGAGCGAAACCAGTTATCCCAGCGATCGAGTCACCGAGCGAGCAAGGTGTCCATCACCGGGGCAATCAATCAGTCACCGGGGGTAATTGATATATTAAATTTGTCGTAGAGCAGACGTTCCAATTAATTTGGAATAGCTTTCCATGTCGGTGGTTGGTTTATTCGCGAAGCGGCTCGGGCGCCGCCAATTCACATATAAATTATCGAATGCCGGCATGTCCGCAACGAGCGCATCGCATCGGCTGCTGCATACGCTATGCATTTTATCAAACCGCGTCTCATCGCCAGACGTTTCGAATCGATTGCTTTTTAATTAATATTAATTGAAAGGTGCATACTTGCACCGACCGATCGCCAAATGGTAACGATCGTATCCCCATACCGCTCGGTTCAATTAATATTCGAACACATAGCGGATACGAAGGGCGAACTCGACATCGGATCATTTTATTTTTTTTTTACCATTTACTCCTGCTTTCTTAAAATACACTAGTAGATTTTTTTTTCATTTGATCATTATAACTGCAGAAAAGCAAAGTTTAAAACCATTGCATCATACCGGCCAAAAAAACTTAAAACGTATTTTTCTCTAAATCAATGTTTGTCGAGTTCGCCTTTCGTATCCGCAACGCCTCATATGTACCTTTTCAAATTTTTGGTTTGGTATCTGGTTTTCGAACAGGACAATTTCATAATCCCAAAAAAGCGTTGTGTGGTTGGGTTTTTTTTTTAATTTTATTCATGTAGTAATTATTTTCTTAAGATTGCAATAAACTATTTTCGTCGGGGGTGGCCTCATATGAGGGTCTTAGCCAGAAATAAATTGAAGGTGTTTGCCTCAAGGCAACATACATACATATACATGTACCTACCTATTAATAATAATTAATCAGTCTGTACTAATTGGTCGGGAACTTCTTTTGAGTTAAGAGCCAACAGGGAAAACCTTGACAAAAATCTATATCATTATATCTTCATGATATTTCTATTAAGGAACAGTTTATTACTACAAAGTATTATAAAGTTTAATCTGAAAAATGATCTTGAAGCTTTTAATAGCCATGAAATTGTGTTTCACGCAAAACGTTGAACGACAGCGAGAGCCGCAGGTTTTCATACAAAGAGCCGCATGCGGCTCCGAAGCCGCCGGTACTATCAATTTAAAAATTATGTTGCATGATTTTTATTGTATTTTGACGAAAATGTCAAAAATTCAGATTACCTACATACATACTTGAAAATGTTTAAGATTTTTCATTCGAATGTCTTTTTTTATTCGATAGAAAATCGAGATTTGAGCTTTTGAGCATTTGAGTATTGATGTATTAATTATGATTAAACTTTTCGCTTTGATTGGTTTAAATTAATTTACATAATTCTTGTGCAGATCTTATGAATACATTAAAATGCACACCTTAATATTACAATCAAGTGTAATAATAATTTAAAAGTACGCAGATTGTATAGATTGAACTTTGATTTTCTGTACATACAGAGACAATTTATATATAGAAATAGACGGAATGAGGAGCCCTGCCCTAGACGAAGCTATTAATCCGAAACCATTGACTGCCGACATGCTACTATTTGAGGCCGAAGAAGTGCCTGTTATACGTGTGTGTGTCGGTGTATGTATGCTTTTCAGTTCGCCGTGAATACTCAGAGGTCGGGTTTTACCTCTCGAGCTGCCCCATTATCATATCAACGATTCGCTCTCACCGCACTTACCCGAGCACTTGCTCACTGTTGACGTAAACGATCAACTTTCATGCGGTACCCAGCGACCGCAGATTCAATCGAATTTTTCAACACAAATCCTCGACTTGATGGCTCAATAATTTCCCCCGCGGTAATTATCGCCAATTAATCTTTAAACGGCAAACGATCGCAATCACGAGTCGCAGTCGGTTTCCCCGCACTGCTGTGCAGCAATTTCACATCAAATCATCTGCATAACTCTTCCGTGATTTATTTGACGGTTTGTTGTCTCACGGTGCTCCCATTAACCTCTTTGATTGTTTCGATCAATTGATTCGATCATTATTATTCCCCCCATAGGTCGCGAATAAAATCACTCGCATATATGTACGTACGTATTTGGACGCGAGCTTCATTTCCCTATAAGATTATATGTGTTTCTCGACTGCGATCAACTTGACAGATGGCAAAATTATTGCTCGTATCAAAATGCGCTTGTAAACTTTATAATGTGCAATGCGAACCTTCCGTAGACTAGGACTGACGATAAAATTCAACGTACACACTCGTCGGATTAATCAGTCAATTTTTGAACGCGACGAGTTGATTTCTATTGAATATTATTATTTCGAGATCTGTCAAAGACACAAAACCATCGTCAATACGACGATGACTTGCACCGTATGAAAACGGCAATCTAACGCGTATTAATTAAACGTTAAGCAGCGTAGAAAGTATAGGATGTACGTACATACGTACGTATGCAAGTACGAGTGTTTGTATGACCTATGAAAAATGGCTTTAACGACACGTTGCGGCTTTTGTGTGTGTAGTTTTACTGCGGCTGGCTGTTTATAACAATGAAGATGATGCGTTTTCGAGAAAACAGTATTTAACGCTTAACTCTATCGGTTCACCTCTATCCGGAACACAATGAGTGACTGTGAAATTGCTCAAAGTGTCCTAACGGATTTCACCGGAAACGGTTGACCCTACTGCTCGGAAAACGATAAAAGTCACTTTACGTTTAGAAAATTCATTGCCTCTCTTGTGCGTGTGTCAAAGCGGCGTTTCTAGGAATGTTTCAACAGTCGAGTTTGAATCTTTGAGTGGGTATTGTTCGACTCGTTGAAATATTGTTTATTTGGCGCGAAGAATTTTTCGTACCCCGACTCTTGAACGTTTTCCTCGCACTGGGAATATTAAAACAATGAAATTTCTACAAAGGAAAATCAAGCTCACATACAGAATACTATACTATATCTAATTTGGAACCATTGTTACTTAATCAATCTACCTATGTATGTACATATATGTTACAGCGAAAGCATACACATTTCAAGTGAAAATGTATCAAACAATGAATATACAGTTTCACTGCTCAGTATCGGATGAAACTATGTATATTGAAGTAAGCGTATGTATTTGTGACTTGTTGATGTTGAATTTTTACTCCCATTATCTTGTAAGGGTAGCAACATGTGCTCTTTTCTCCTTTACCGCCGACCATTATAAGTCAATTGTTATAAAATCGAAAAAGAGTCATTCTAAACTATAATTGGTACTAACCAGTGAAAGCCTACACCTGAACACGGGCACAGCACGATAAGAAAAAGAAGCGACAAAATAACTAGCATTGAATATTTCAGTAGATTATATGATTCGATTGATCATTTCACAGCTGTCAAATTATGTTTCAATGACAGTTTGGAAACGAATATAATTTCACCAGTGAGTATATGTTAAAATATATTTTCAGTAGTAGAAATATATATCTACTGGTGACAATGTGCATGGATATGATTTCACCAAAACGCCAGTAACATAAACTGTAACATAAACAATATAGTTTATAGTGAAATTGCTCATTGAGTTTTAAGTTAAAATTCCAATAAGGAATCCATAAAACTCGATCGTTAATTTTATACACATTTACTTTAAAATCATGTTAGTACACACATCAACATATTATGTATATGTAGAGAAGGTTTTCCTCATTAATTTATAGCCAATAAATTTGCTTTAATTTACGATAGAAAATATTGGAAATCATTACCTTTAATATATGTTTTTAAACATAAGAAAGTTATTCAAATTAATATCTCATCGCGATAAAAATGAGTCCAAGAAAATTGAGTGTTCTAAAGTAATCATTTAACGTAACATTTAAGCAAAAACATAAATAAAATTTTATTGATTGATAATTGTAGGAAAGGAAAAAGCGATAAAATTTCGCAGAGCTTGCGTTATTATTAAAAAAACGTTAAACGCTCATATTACACCAAAGTAACATAACAATAATTTCACGTGGTATTCTTTCCACCTCAAAGGATCGCACATATTTCCACGCGTATGAATTGCGATTATTGATACGATTTGAATGGAATACAACGTGAATAACATCCGAACAATTCCGTATGAAATTCTACACACCATAAAGTATGCTATTATAACGAGAGAACAGTTATGGTTCGCCCACGTTGACGCACCGAGTGGTAATATTAGTACACGATATCGAATCGGGCACTTGCACTCCACTTGAACGATGCACCGGTTCCCACGACCTCAAACTTGCACACTATATCGCCAGATAAAGTGCATAAACATTGCAAAATAGATCGGGATTAACGTGCGATGTGCAATTTTTTTTTTGCCCGGCTCGTCATCGTCATACCATAAGTCATACGTTTACGTATTGATCTCGCGGCGTACATAACTAACTGTGTTCCATTTTTTACTTTTATTTTTCATAACTCAAACTTGGCCATTATACTCGCCGATAATTATACGATGGGGCAAAAAAATATTCAATTTGGACTGTCATATAGTACGCGAGCGTCCGACAAGACGTGTGATCTCTTTAGTGAATTCTTATTCGGTATTAACTTAATGATAGTGCAATTAAAGACAACCGATCGGCTTTCCAAAACATAATCACAGGAAAGCACACGGCTATCGTACGAAATGAGGAGTTGTCCAAATTGATTGATGCCTGATGCTTCTGTGAAAACCTCTTAACACTCCATAACAAAATATACAACTACTGGATGGTGCAAAGGTAATCACCGCATTTCCATTGCCCGTAACTTTTGAATCATACCGTTAAATAATTTTTTTTTCATCCAAGCTTTTATTTTGTTTAAATTGCACTATGAAGATAATTTTACATTTTAAAACACCCTTTCACTAATATAATATAATTTTATACTTTGATTTAAATGTACATTTATCCATGTGATAGTTTTAACAGTCAAGTTATAGTGTGTTAAAATGAGGTGGTTACTTTTGGCCCACCTTATACTGGGCGTTCTCGCCGCGTTTAAAATATCATCTTAACAAGCGCTTCACTCCAATCGAACAATTAATATCTTACGCGTGCAATATTTGTGAAGCGGATAAACCTCGTGTCGAAGCAACGGTTCAGTTGTTCTATTTTTGAAACAAACAACAAAAAAAAAATATATATATATAATAATAATGATCGCATTTTAACGCAATAAAAGAAACGTGCTTTAGTTTTAATTTATGGCTGGAACACGGCGAGCGAGCGAGAAAGATAACTTGTAAATCGATCACTTTGCCAGGTGGAGAGCAGAGCGTTTATCGATTCTAAAATTGAATATGCAAATTAATAGGTCTTTAGTGTAAAGATTTGTTTTCACGTCGTGGAGTAAAAAAAAAGTGCAATGTTTATTTATCGCGTGTGCGCTGACAGCCGTTAATTACGCGCGTTGGATAATATGCTTTCTCACGTTAACGTTTGAATTAAATGTTTAACGGTTCTACGTTTATTTGATGGGATACTGATAGGTGCGTTTGCTTTTAGTAATCCATACTATTTCGATTGTAGAAAATATATACATATATATAATATATGTGGAGAATCTGTACGGTAGTGTTTGCTTACAGAATGCTTTGAAACGTTGGTGTATTTTCAATCACATATTTCACTGCAACCTTTGAACTTTACTCGACACCGAACAAACTAACTTTTCCGTGAAAATTTTCATTATTATTGCCCCGTCATTAGGTGGTGTCTAGAATCATTTCTCACACGTGTGAAAACCCGACTGTTCTCAGAAACGAATCGTTTTATTCCATCGAACAGTCCCGAGCGATGGAAAAGTGTACTACGGCTTTATAATTTGTTTACGACTTGATGAATTCCCCTCGCGGACGTGCAGAAAGGCAACTAACGAGCCAGTAGTTTCTTGTAAATGTGAGCCGTAACAAAATTCGAGTTGTGTCGTAAAGCGATTACAGTTTGATTGATCCATAAAGGTGTTTGTTACCCGGGGCCAGAGCGCGCTCAGCACGAGTCTGGGAAAGAATCTTAACTAATTTTTTTCCAAAGCCACGGTGAAAGAAGCCACTGTCCAAATAGTGAATATGAGAAACAAACGCGAGATGCGAACGCTTGAAGGCGTAAAAGTTAGCCGATGTCAGTCAGAATGATATGAATTAAGTAAATGCAAATGGACTTTGCATAGATAGGAGGGATGATTTGACTATCGAAAGGTAATTGAATCCAGCTTTTGTGACAATTTCTTTCACGTAAAAGCTTTTGTTTGTAAAAAATGGACTTAAATAATATTTTATGGTGATTGGACTCTTAGCGAATGAAAATAAGTACATATGTATATATATAGTTTATATAGGGCAGTGGTCGGGAACCTTTCGCTGTCATCCAACGTTTTGCGTGAAACACAACATGTTGTGTCCATGACGTTGCAACTAAAAAGCTTTAAGATCGTTTTTCAGATTAAACTTTATTATACTTTTTAGTAATAAACCTTCGAACGTTAAGAAATATCACGAGGATAACATATTTCTTACGGCTATCCAATTTCATTGATGATTAATGAGTAAAATTGAACTTAATTTTGAATATATAATTCAAAAATAGTATGTTGCGGCTCCCTAACTTATCAATTTTGTAAGGTTTTCCCTAATGTTGACACACAGTTCACACAAAATCAAAATGAATCCCATTTCCACAACGTCGTGGCTATAAAATGCTTTAAGATCGTTTTTCAGATTAAACTTTATAATAAACTGTCAAAAGTTAAGAAATATCACGAGGACAACTTATTACTTACCATTAATGATGATAAATGAGTGACATTTAATCTAATTTTGAATATATAATTAGAAAATAATATGTTGCGGCTCCCAAGCCAACCAATTTTGCAAGATTTCCATAATTTGGCTCTTAGCACGAAAAAGGTTCCCGACCACTGATATAGGGCGTATTTGACTCACTAAAGCTAACAAAAGAAACATTGAGGGGTTATTAGGTTAGGTAAAAGTGTAATTTAACTTAAAACATATAATTGGAGGCAATGAAGATTTATTTAATTTAGAAAACCCATATAATATATTGAAACAAAACATGTTATCAAAGTAAGCTAAGAGAGTGGTTCGACTTTCAGGAAATGATTTTGGTTAGTTTTGTCGATCGATTTAATTTGTAGCACATCTTATTAAATGCTCATTAGGTGCATATTCATCACACGTGTATCTTATGTAAATAATTACATTTGTGAATTTTAAAGGTTAATTTATGTATGTATGTACTGGATATATGAAAATTAAATACTATGCAATTAGAACCTTTAACATAGACACCAATTGTGTAAGTGGGTATTATTTCAAAATGTTTTATTTAAATGAAAAGGTATTTCATGGTAATTGAACGTTTTTTGCGGCAACAATTAAAGCCATCTTAAACGTTCGAAGGACTCGGATTTTTTTTTTTATTTTCAGTCAGAGAGCGCAGCTCAACTGTTAATCTGGTCTTAGCATCTCCAAGTTACAATCGCTATCGCCTAATGATACGATTGCTGTTAGATAAGAAGCGCCGGTGAGGCACAGAGATGGCCCAAGATAACCTTTTATCGTCCTCTTGCCCTTTCCACTACAAATCCTCGTAAGGAGTTTCGATATCTTTAAAATGCAATGTCACTTCACAACTCTCGCTGACCCCTTTACACACAGCTCTCGCATTATTATTATTATCATCGCGATTATTAAATATACATATAAACGGGTACATTATTAACATTATCTCGTGTTGGAATAAAACAAAAAAAAAAAATTGAATATCAAGTGCTATTACGATTGTGTACTGCGCGGCGCGTTTCAAAATGACCAATTTCGATCAAATTTACAAATTGATCGAGTTCGAAAGCGACGATCTTTACTCTCACCGAATTTCGATTCGGCGAGTGTTGCCGTCTTCGTCTTTTGTACGGTTGTATCTCACTTTATGCGAAGGCTGTATGCTAAGTGGCGATGCGAGATGGCCCAGTTGATGACGACGACGATGATGATGATGATGGTTGAGAGAAGAAGCGCGGTATAAGTGTTGCGTAAACTTGCTCCATATAAAAATAAATGATTCGAAAGTGAATGGGTGTCGAAGTTATTGCGATTATGTTTGAAATTCTCGTGATACCGTTTTACGTAAGTGCTAAAACACTGTTCGTAAATTATTAAAAGTGTGTTCGATGCTTTTTTTTTTTTTTTTGAGTTTTTGCGCGCCCATAAACTATAAATCGACGCTTCTTTGACACGTCTTTCTATATTTATTTAGAATGTGCTTTAGTGGTGAAGATTATACGTGCACTGGTATTTTTTAATGCTTTAGCTTCAGTGGAATCAATTTTATTACTAAGCTGTTTGAAAAGAAGCACAACCAAAATTTGACTTATTTATATACAACTATGAGAGGAAATATCAATTGAATAATTGTCTATATCCATTGCCTTGCTGAAAATATATTTTTTATATAAAATGGAATTGAATTTACTTACAAATAAATACTAGTTGCGAACTTTTAGAAGACCACTACATATATTAGCATAAACTTCATATGTTTATAGAATTATTTAAAACAGAAAACATTATTTAATTAACGAGAGACCTTTGAGAGTGGATTGCGTCACTTTGCGAACAATATTGGATCTTTGGGAAATTCTTTGACTCGCTAACAATAAGTGCAATTAAACTGAACGTGTTTGCTTAACTGTGCCGCACTCGAAACGAACGCTTCGGAAAATGTGCGTTTTTCCTTTTGTCGCCTAATTAACGCATAGCTTCGAAGCGAAATAATTGAGATACGATCTGGCAAAGGTGTGACGCTACCGCCGCGGCGCCATTTTGCTCTCAATAGTACCTACAATAGGTACCTAATGGTTGGAATAAAAAAAATTACACATTAGTTTATTGCAGGCAAACGATAAAACGTGTTTTCCTTTGCGATTCAAAGGGAGCGAGCGATAATTAACGCCAGCGCGCGCAACCTTAATTAGTGTACACAGTTTCTAGGTACCTATCGATGGACCTATCGAAGCTTCTAAAAGGCTATCGCCATGACCAGAAGACTCGCTTTCGAATTACATATTCACAAACTAATTGGACACGTTATATTCGGACGTATAAATTAGTAGCTGGGGGGGAGGAAAACTCCACGAGTGAGCCGTCAACACTCCTGGGGAGAAATTCAATACAATCTCTAACAAAATGGGTATATTATAATAACAAAAACAAAAAATAAAATATTAGATGCTCATTATATTCACATAGTAAATGGGGTTTTTAAAGACAGTTTGCAAAAACTGCAAAATAGAGGTATGCGGAGTATTTTAAATGTCAATAGATTAACTAGTATAAGATATACATATATTGAATGAATTGAATTGGATGAATGTAAATGAAACTTTAACAGTGTGCATGTTGGTACATATTTTTTAATAAGATAAGAATTTATTACCAAAATATTTCGATAAATATTTAAAAGAGTAATCATAATACTAGGGGTAAAAATTTAAAATTAAGTAGATCCAGGAGAAGTATCTTGTGCAGTGGTTTTGTTGAATATAATGGCCTGCCAGAAGTTCTCAGAAATATAAATTAAATTGATAGATTCCTGGCAGCCTTAAAACAACACCTCTGTACTAATAGATAATAAGTTTATTTTGTAATTTTAGCTTTAAGTAATGTTTGTTTGCAATTAGCTTTTTAAGCCATCTTAAATAAATAAATGTATTCTATAATATTATTTGTCGATGTCGATTGGTATAATCGCATTAAATGGCGCATGTGTGTATTATAAAATTATATATTTGAACTTTCTATATAATATTTAAAGTGTGTATATAAGCATAATATTGTGTTGTTTTAATAGTTGCAAGTATCAAATATTTCCTGGGTTACAATATTTATATATGTTGTCAGTCTTTTACACGATAGTTACTCAAAGGAAAAATGTATCATATCGCATTTAAGTACCGTATAAAATCCATAAGATCGTTATTATTTTTAAATTAAATCAAGTTTCGCTTACTAATAGTTAACTATAAGGAACAAAAACTGAAATATGTGCAGTTGTAATGTTATCGATGAAATCAAGCAATTTCTGCAAAAAAATTCCCACTTTCACGCTAATGCGTGAGCAAGTCGGTACAAATTAATACATTTTCCGTATACTAAATATGACAAAACGTTTCTATAGCTTTGCCGAGAACACAAATTACGATTGTTATCGCAAGATCCAAACGAGCTTATCTCGGATCTCGTCCCAATGAGTGTTAGCAGCTACGAGAAAACAGTCGTGCAACACATTACACACTTGCGTATTTATTATTATCTCGATAGGCGTTAAATTTACAACAAAACAAAAAAACTAACTAATTTCAATTCCAAATTAGAGCATCGTCTCTTTATTTGTTCGGTATATCAAAAATTGTTTCAAATCATCCAATCTGTCGATAATTTGTCATAATTTCAAAGATGCGCCCTGGTACGTGCACTTAAAGTCATAAATCTTAGATGCAAATAGTTTACTTTGAATTATGGGAACGCGGTGCGGGAATTGTGCTTTCGTGACGACTTTATAAAGTTATATTTTTAGTGCCATCATCAAGCAAACGACGTTATTTACGATACAGATTAAATATAATGAATATAAAGGGTATCTCTCTCTATACTACGAGATGAATAATTTACGATGGCAGCGACTCGAAAAACTTCACTTTCTGATCACTCATCAATCTTGATCGATGTTTGATATACGATTAATTTGATTACACGCTAGTATTGCTGAGAATCTACATATACATATATCTATCTACATATCTCTCTGTATACAAATATAAATTTGAATTCCTGTCTATATGTATATCTGTTTGTTCCTTATACAGTCCCAAACTAACTTAACGAGACCAAACTTTTCAGACAAAGTTTCTATGATCCTACGGATCTAATATACCAGCGAAAGAAAAGTATTCAAAAATCTTTATAGATTATTTTATTTTATTTATTTTTATAATATAATAGCTAAAGCTAATTACATAATCGTTAACTAAGCACCTATACAGAGATTTTTTTTTAAGACTACCAGGAATTCATCGATAGTTTTGGAACTTCTACATAATTCCATCCGGCAGTCTACATATTATATTCCAAAACACTGTATGTACAAGATGCTTCTCCTATTTCTATTTACTCTAACATTTTTAATAATGAAATTATTTTTATTCCTTAAATTATATTCACATACATCCATTCCTCTCACAATAAATTTACTAAAATATGATGGTAACATATTATTATCTAACTTAAATATAAATATCAACATACAAATCCTCACATTCAACCAATCAAATTCAATCATCATCTTTTAATTTAAATAATATTAAATTTGTAACCTACATATGTATCTCTAGTTGACTTATCTAACATATTTAATAATGAACCACAATCCAAAAGATGTGGTCTGACAATTACATTATAAATTATTATTTTAGTTTCTTTAGATAATAATCTTCTTAGCCGAAATAATATTCCTACTTTTTTTTATTAAAAATTGACCGTGTAACTGAAAATTTTAAAATTTGGCAAATGTGGTTCTGATAACAAAGCACTGTGGTTGTGGCTGTGTAGTTTCTAGATACTAGAAGTGTTATTAAAATGTTTCTAGAATTGTTAGGAGGGGAAAAGTGTCATTTATGTATATGTATGAGGCTCTAGTTATATGTACTAGATATTCTTGATAGTGTTTTGAATCGCTAGTGCGCATTTGAGACACGTGTCCCGTAACTTTAATTTATGCGAGCTTTCGGAGGATTTATTGCCCCATCTCGTTGGCTGAGGCTTTTGTTTGAAAAGTGCGCGACTCTTTTATGGTTTACGAGTTTCAGACTAGGCGTGTGAACCAGATCGAGCTAGACCAACTCAAAAGAGACCGACAGCCTCTTCTTCTCGGTCCGATCGGATCCATAGATGGGCCGATAGTGAAAAAAAAAAAAAACGCCCAGCACATTCGAAACAATTAATCTTTCCGTACTTTACGACTGTGTGTATCGCGACCGATAATCTCCGATACGTATTAGGCGTCTAATTGAATTTTAAAGACCCGTTAAAAAACCGCGTAATTAATTGATAATGGTCGGAACTATCTGATAAGAGCGCGTTGGGTAATTTTTTTTCGCAACGGTTTTTTGATCGATACGTATCTCGCGCCGTGGAGCGATCGAATTTTCGCAAGAAAATTGATGGGTTTTGGTGTTTAATTTGAATAGAATATTGCTGGTGTGATTCGATGTGGAATTTTACATTATCATTCGTATGATTTGACATTGTCGTAAAGTGTAAATGTTGTTCAAATTCCGGCTTGAACAAATCGATATTATAAAATCGTACTGTCAATGGTGTGTTTCACTACTTAAACGTATCATTTGTTCTTATGTTGAAACTTCAAATTAAAATTAAATGAAACATCAATTTTGTGTCACATTCTTAAGGAAGAGTAAAAATACCTTCAATGTAATACATATATGTATGTATGTACATATAACTTGTATACAATGTAATGTTTAATGAATTCTGCACGCAAAGCGTAGTCACAGTAGATAATCATATTGTAGAGATACATAGTTGATAGTTATTTATACCTAGGACAATTGGTGAATATGACTGGATGTAAAGAAGAAGAAATAAAACGAAGAATGAAACTAGGGTGGAGTGCTTTTGGAAGAATGAACATAGTTTTTAAATCCAACATTCCGCTATGCTTAAAAAAGAAGGCGTACGACCAATGCGTACTGCCAGTTATGACGTATGGATGTGAAACTTGAACGCTAAATTCAAGAATGCTACGAAAGATCCAGTGCACACAGAGAAGCATGGAAAGATGTATGTTTGGCATAACAAGAAGAGATCGCAAAATAAATACATGGGTAAGAAGTATGACCAAAGTGGCAGATATAGCAGTGCGGGTGAAAAAGTTGAAGTGGCAATGGGCTGGACACATAGCGAGAAGAATGGATGGCAGATGGACGCGAGAAGTACTGGAATGGTATCCGAGAGGATGTGAAAGAAAGCAAGGTAGACCGAGTGGAAGATGGGCTGATGAATTGAGAAGAATGTGTGGAATCAAGTGGATGCAGATTGCTCAAGACAGACAGGAATGGAAGAGGATTGGAGAGGCCTTCATCCAGCAGTGGATGGTGAACGACTGAAAATGATGATGATGACAATGTAATACAAACTTGTATCTACATACATATAAGGAAATCCCGGCACATATTGATCCTTTTCACTATTCTTTGCCCTCCTTCAGATTATCTTTACTTAAGTTCCCTTCCAGCCCTAACTTCCTAAGTTCCTTTCTTGTTATGATCTTGTTGTTTGTTTGTAACTATTTTGGCTGTAGTGTATTCATCATCATCATCATTTTCAGCCGTTCACCATCCACTGCTGGATGAAGGCCTCTCCAATCCTCTTCCATTCCTGTCTGTCCTGAGCAATCTGCATCCACTTGACTCCACACATTCTTCTCAATTCATCTTCCAATCGGTCTACCTTGCTTTCTTTCACATCATCTCGGATACCATTCTAGTACATACTTCTCGCGTCCATCTGCCATCCATTATTCTCGCTTGTAGTGTATTATGTGAAATTAATATTATTTTGTATTTTATATTGTACTCTATGAGCTATTTTTTACCTAATATTAAATAAATAAATATTCATTTACACTCCTTTTTGGACTATCTCGATATTTGGTTCCGTTTTCCAATAAATCGACCAAATAATCGCAATTGATATAAAGTCTTACATAAGTAAAATGATGAAGATGCTCAGATGTATTTCCATCTGTTACGCTGAACCATCTGCGAGATAATTTTTCCCATGTACTTTACTTTCTTAAGAGCTCTTTTACATCATTGTGTGTCGCAACGAGCGCACGCGTGCGTTCACTTATCGCGTAAATCATTCGCGTATTTATTCAATTACAAAACGCACTGTATTAATATATCAATGCGATGCGACGACCGATGTCGAAATTGAAATTTCAACAATAAAAATAAAAAAAAGAACGGGGACCAAAGGTCACAGAGAGGCTTAACCGGTGGGTGGGTGGGTGAAAGGTGCAGATTAATTTTTCGTTCTCGCGAAGGGCGCATTTTGGCGCACTTTTCGATCAGATATCCCAGCCTCAATTTAGCCTGAATAAATAAAGAAGCGGCTTATCGACCCACGCGCCTGCATAAAGCCATCAATATTATAATGAAATAAAAAGAAAAGAGAAGCTCGATTTTCCTTTTAGCCGCGAAAGCAATTTCGCGGAACGCGTCGCCCGTAAACAATGCGTTGTGCAAAATGTTCAAGATGAGTCTCGGCCGGAAGCTCGAAAGTTTCGCAACTTTTTTCGTAAGTAGGTAACCCATACAAAGCATAAGTGAAGGTCTCCATTTTTAAGCCTCTACAAATTTATTAATTCGTCTTAAATATACTTTAAAATATTTATTTAATCCTTATCTACATCCCAAATGTATGTACATATGTACATATGTATGTAGATAAGATGCTTTTCCCTATACTGTCAGTTCCTTCAATTCAAATGTGTCTTCAACAACAATGCAATTAGTAAATGAGCGATTTTTTTGTTAATTGTGTAGTTTATACTTATTAAGACTTTCTACATATATGAAAATAAAGCGAAGATTCATATGAGTCGCCTAGTTCCAAATCCCGATAAGTCCACAATATATAAAAAAACGAGGATAAAATATTTTCTGGTTCTAAGAATGTTTTCAAACGATGCCTTATACTTGAATTATTCCAAATACCGCCAAGTGCGCCGTAAAAAAATATTGAAAATCAGTGTTAGTTCCAAAAACTGACAATTGCACTATGATAAAAGCTGATAAAACTCATATTTAGAAATAAACAACGATAAGTCCATGTTTCTAATCTCAATATTTTGTTTAATATCAACAAAATTAAGTTTAAATGAGTTTAAACGCCATCAAGCAAATAAGTCTGTAGCAGAAAAACCAAATTAATTCAATTTCCTAATAATTTTCAGTTGCATTTCATTTACTGCATTTGTTTTACTTTATACGTATATCTTATAGGTCAGCGGTCGGGAACCACATGCGGTTCTTTGTATGAAAGCCTGTGGCTTTCGCTATCATCCAACGTTATGCGTGAAACACAAAATTTGACACATAATTTACACAAAATTAAAATGAATCCATCTCCACAACAACAGATTAAACTTTATAATACTTATTAGTAATAAACTGTCGAACATTAAAAAATATCATGAAGATAAATAGCTAATTTATTACAGATATCCATTTCGCAAATGAGTAACATTTAATTTCATTTTGAATATACAAATAAAATCCAATCCAAGGTTACCAATTTCGTAAGATTTTCCCTAATTTGGGTCTAAGCTCGAAAAAGTTTCCCGATCACTGATATACTTAGGTAGATAGAGTAGTGTGATCATATGAAAACTCAACCTCGAAATTTTGACTGATTTTTTTTCCATATTTACAATAATGACGATCTTTATATTGTCATATTCATTCATATAAAAATTATATATTATACTACTCGGTAGTAAGATACATTTTTCATTCTTTTCCGGTGTAATAAATACATACATAGTTTCAAAGCTCGTTCTAACTATTCAGCGCAACTTTTTACCACGCAACGTTTTCATTTACAGCCGCAATCATTCATACAATTTCAAAACAATATATTCTTTATATACCTACCTGCATATGTACTGATCTCTTTCGTAGTTTAATTGAGCAATAGACTAACATTTATAAAATGAGAAAAGCTTTCTCAATATTAACTCTTTTACTGCTCACATTGAGTATATCAGCTCACTTTCCATTTATGCATACATACATACATATATAGCCGGTTTCAATTAATTTACACGGAACATTAATCAAGTACTCGCATCACATCAGACAATAACCCACAAGACACCGAACATGTAAATTATCTCTTTATGACGGGACAAATCAGACACCACCGGTGTCAAGTAAAGCCTGCGCCAAACCCGAATATATATATATATAATAATACAATAAAAGCGAAAACGAAACGCGCTGGGGGCGGCAAACGGGTATTGAATTTTAAAGAAGGACACGTCGAGCTTTTTTCGCGATTTTTTTCATACTTTTTTGACAGCGGCGGAAGCTTTACGGTGCCTTCGAAGCTCGCAAAAATTACCGGCAAGGTCGTAATGTATGAATGAATGAAATCGGACACCGCAAAGTTGGCGAATTTTGATTGTAATCAAATCTTACACTATACGCGCGACACTCGAAACGAATTCGTTACGATCGAATTATACACGGAAGACTCGAGTGGTGATTTTAAGCGTTGTGCGGGCTATGAGGTTCACTTTTATCGACTCGTGATATTCTCATGGTTGGCTTGGTGAACTTTGGTTGACTTTTTGACACGTCGGCCATATTTCGAGCTCGTTGTTCCCACACTTAAGTGTAATTCCGGCCATTTTGTACCCGAAGAGGGGCCCTTGATAGCCGGTGGTGTCCTATACGCGAACGTTTGCGAAAATGTAATAACGATTGTGCCAATTACCCTCGATCGAGTGAAACGTTGTGCCGTATTAAAAAAAAAAAAAATCGCCGAAAGAAAAAAAGCGCACCGAAATCCGCTTAGTGACTTTTCAAAATTAAATTACACCGTCGAGTGCACGATATCTGCATTTTATGAGCGAATGTGCATACTTTTCGATGTTTTCTCATCCCATCGCATTTATATTAAATCATACGTATGAAGAAATGCATCGTACAATCTCGGTGTATTTAATTAGGACAACGCAACGTAATGGAATTATAATAATACATATAAGAGAGATAAAAATTATCGTTATTGTATTATTTGCGATAGCGTGCGTATTTACTTATTAGTGCGGTCGCTTGAAATACATTTTTAAAGTGTGAACTCCGTTGAAGTGTCTCTGGGAACGTTTTGCGGTTTCAATTTAATATGTAAATTGTATTTTCGCATTAACCTTCGCGGGCAATTTCGTAATAATAATATAATGTAGTAAAATGCGGAATAGTTTTAAACATCGTATACCAGTGTATCAATATGTTATTCGCGGTCTTACTATGTATTTAAATTAAACGTATTTAATACAAGCTTTAAATCGATTGATTTTCATTTGTCACTTTGATTATTTCACAATTATTTAATGGAAAGTTAAACTGGGTAAAGTAATTATTAAAATGGCTCATAAATGTCAAACATTGAACAATATTTAATAAATTAATTTTTAGAAGAAATAATTTATAATAATAAAACTTAACTTAGAAATTAGTACCCCTATTACTATCCTTCTAAAAATCAATAGCTTTTTCAATCCAAACAAATCAACTCAAAAAGGAAAAGGAAATGTGATCCAAACCAACCCTAACAAAAAGACGATAGATATTTTTATATTATTTTCAAAATACTCAAACTATATCTGTTATACATACACAGTATTTATGATCGAAGTTTAAGCAACATATTGCCAGCTATGACGTATGGATGTGAAACTTGGATGCTAAATTCAAGAATGTTACGCAAGATCCAGTGCACACAGAGAAGCATGGAAAGGTGTATGTTCGGTATAACGAGAAGAGATTGCAAGAGGAATACATGGTTGAGAAGGTGGCAGACATCACGGAACGTGTAAAAAAGTTGAAGTGGACACATAGTTAAAAGAAACGATGGACGCGAGAGATATTTGGAATGGTATCCGAGAGGATGTGAAAGAAAGCAAGGTAGACCGAGCGGACTATCGGCTGATGAATTGAGAAGAATGTGTGGAGACAACTTATTTATTTATTTATATAATATAGTATTATATAGTATTATATAATATAATATTTTTAAGACTGCCAAGAATTTTTCAATAGTTTTGGAACTTCTAATTCCATCCGGCAGTCTATTATACTCCAAAACACCTCTGTACAAGATGCTTCTCCCATTTCTATTTATTTTAAGTGGAAGGAGGAGAGGCCTTCATCCAGCAGTGGATGGTGAACGGTTGAAAATGATGATGAATATAAAAGCACAATACACTTATTACATATGTATGTACATATGAGTCGCCTAGTTCCAAATCCCGACAAGTCCATAAAACTCACTTGTTCGCAAACGCGTTTTTTCTGCTACAGACTTATTTGCTTGATGGCGTTTAAACTCATTTAAACTTAATTTTGTTGATATTAAACCAAATATTGAGATTAGAAACATGGACTTATCGTTGTTTGTTTCTAAATATGAGTTTTATCAGCTTTTATCATAGTGCAATTGTCAGTTTTTGGAACTAACACTGATTTTCAATATTTTTTTACGGCGCACTTGGCGGTATTTTGAATAATTCAAGTATAAGGCATCGTTTGAAAACATTCTTAGAACCAGAAAATATTTTATCCTCGTTTTATATATGAATCTTTCATATAATGAAAGATTTTTTCATGCAAGTGTTTTTAGCACTGGGAAAAGATTTATGTATGTAGGTACATTAAAAATTCATCGGAGATTCTACCGGATATTTAATTTACGAATCATATCGCTCTTCGACTCTTTAACGCCCAACGTAAATTTCTCGCACGGAAACCGAAAAATTTAAACACAAACAAACCCAATTCGAAATTAATCAATTGACATTAGAGTCACATCTAGCGTGCGAACACGACTAGAGTAGTGTTGTTTTGGCGCGCAAAAGAGCGCACACCCTGTCATGTAAAACTGCAACGGCTACAAGATTTATATACGGCTCTCGACTCTCGTGGGGATATATATATGTACATACGTAGGTCCACGTTTCGAAACGACCATCTTCTACGGTGACATAACGCGACGCCATTGCAAAAAAGGACAGATTTATATGCCGGCGAGACGACCGGCTTATTGACCTCACCCGTAGAGTTCTTTCTGCGGTTTTAATTGCCGCCTCCTACGGCGAGAATAGCACTCGGCTGTAAATCACACCCGAGGGACCCACGTTTGGTTACAATTGTCGCACTAGTCCAAGAAGGTACACGAGACCCCTGATGACCCCTAATTAATCAAACGGACACTGTGACATCCACCAGAGGTGAGGGATCGTTCGTCTTTCGGCCGCTGTTGAGTGTCGCCTCGCTGCTGGACGCCGCACTCGCGAAATTGATAGCCCAGTTTAAAATTCGATTAATTAATGCGAAACGCGCATTCAGCACTGTGATGAATAGATTTTCTGAAATTCATTGATTGAATTTGTGTTAAACTAAAAAAAAAATGTATTGTATTGCATGTTTGGATTGAATTTTGATTGACTGATGTATGTACATACATACATGCATATGTATCATCATCATTTTCAGCCGTTCACCATCCACTATCTGTTTTGAGCAATCTCCATCCACTTGACACATTCTTCTCAATTCATCAGACCATCTGAAAATTTCAATGCTTTCTTTGACATCCTCTCGGATACCATTCCAGTATTTCTCGCGTCCATCTGCCATCCTTTCTTCTCGCTTTATTTTTCACACGTTCCGCTATACATACATACATATATACCGAGCATACATATTTCCATGCTTCTCTGTGTGCACTGGATCTTACGTAACATTCTTGAATTCAGCAGTCATACATAACTGGCAGTACGCATTTTATGCATCTTCCACTCGGTCCACCTCGCATTGTTTCAAATCCTCTCGGATACCATTCCAGTATTTATATGTATGTATATGCGTAGAGTAAAGCGAATTCCGTTCTTGTATCAATTATAAACTTAGGTCAAATTAAAGTAAGTACATTCAAATAATTTAATTTGTATGGTAATTATTGAAAACGTTTTCAGCCTAACTTAACATGACCAAACCCTGAATACAAAACAATTTGTCAATATTCGCAAAAAGGTGTATTAAAATTATTTTATTTAAAATACATGGGCAGGCGACATAGCCGAAATACATATACATACATATGTATATATTCAAAAATATGTCGAAATTTGTATTTTCAGAAGTTACTAGGTGATTTGGGATGCGATTCCAAACTTCTACCACTCCATTTGAAAAGAATGAGCTTCGAATTTTGTTAGATTTGTCATTTAGGAGCCTCAGAGTATTAGATTATTAATTACAAAAACCTTCTTATTTATATACATATATGATTACAGTGTTTGGACAATATTACTGCATTCACGTTTTTAAAGGAAGTGAAAGTTTCAAATGATAAGCAAAATATATTGAGAATTTCTAGAAAATTTAATGCTGTATAAATATATTCTGCAGAGCTTAAATACATATTTGTAAAGATTCACCTTCCAAGATGTTTGATTTTTGTGCTAGAGACATTAATCATATATGTATGTATACGCGTATGCATGCAGCTTGTTTTCGCAAAATAAAATAAAATCGGTATATTTTTAAATGAATATTGATAAGTACGGTATAATTAAAGCGAATACACCGTATAAAAATTCAGAACGCAAAATAATTCGACCGCTCTCATTAAAGTTTTCAATTTGCGGGAATACTGTCGAAAATTATGCACTATAAAAAACATGAAAATGGAGATGCGTCGTTTATCACTTTTGCGCAATCCATTTTAACACTCGATTTAACTGTCCTCGGACTGATGTTAAATGATGCCCAGCGGCGACAAAGGCAAATTGCAAGTCGAAGACTTGAATGCATAATAAGATGAACACTCGCAAAAGCCTCTTGAGTGCATTTTTTTGTTAACTTATCGAGATAAAAGTGTATCTCGAATGGACTTAGTCTACTGTTGGCTTTATAACTGCGTGAGAAATAACAACGTTGACGTGAACATGAGTCAACAATCCCTTCGGGCCGATGCGAACATAACTGATCTTTATATCTGCATTAGTAATGACTAGAGGTTTTTACCATAATAATGATTGATCGATATTGTTCATAGTTGTACTTGTAGAAAGTGATTTTTTTTTAATGCGAATTCGCACAAGGATATAACGGTGAATTAGATATACATATACATACAAAACTTTTCATGTTTGTAGTTTTGTACGTACAAGTTTGACCTGTAAACTCTCGAATGTGTTAAATAGGTGGTAACGTGTATAGCGAAAGAAAGTGTCGAAAATGTGCGGTTTGATTTCGATTCGAACGTTTGATTGAATTTAATTTACATGGGAACGAGGAAGGAATAAATAGTCTCGTCTGTTATAAATCAACTGTTAAGGAAGACCGGACGATTAAATTCATTTCAATTATCGAACATTAACGCGGAAGAAGTATACAATTTTAATAAATCATGACTAAATGAGCCCGAGGCGCGAAGACGATTCGATTCGTTACATTTCTCAGACTTGATACGTATGTATGTACAATATTTTATGTATGTGTGTGTTTTTATGTACCAACGGACGATATGTCGATCATTTTTAATTTTTTTTTACATTTCGACCGAGACCTGTAGATACAAATTAATGTAGTTGAAGACCTTTAAGACGCGTCGTATGAGAAAAAAATATTTGCGTTTTTTTTCACGTCACGATCCGAAGCGAAAAAATGTTTGTAGCGTGTCAAAATATTACTAGCGTGAAGGTTTTTACGTGATAGAAGTGTTGCACGTACACGTAATATAGATTATATTAGGAGAGCTTGAATTAAAAAAAATTACATTAGTAAATAAAACAGAAATTTCATACTTCAAACTCGATCGTCCAAAAATCTAAATAAGACTTCAAGACTTCAATTTAAAAAATATACCATAATCAAAAATACTTATATGTATATACGTATGTATAACAAAAAAGCTTAAGATTTCACTATAGATTTAATACTGATGATATTAAAGGCATTGTACTGATTAATATTATTACTAAAATAATCTCAATAATCAAAAAGAATATTATCCTTTATTTACATGACACTTTTATTACAGAAATTTCGTCTATACGTTTTGAAGTTACCCTAATTTATGTAATAAAACATTTTTTTCTAAAGCTCTACGTTTCATTGTGTCTATTAGTAGCGATCGCGTCGAAAAATCTACCAAATATGCAGATTAATTATTATTTAACAGTCCAATTAATGCCAGAAAGTTTTTTCTTTCCATACGATATATTATACACACTAAATGCAACCGAAAAGTGGACCTAGTAAATTTAAAGAATCGACTTTTGTTATGGTAATTAAATGGCGCGGTCTCTTTTGGTACATCACCATTAAAGTTGACCGAAAGATATAACTAATCTTTTTTTTATCCGGTCGTAAGTGATATCGTAAAGAACCTACATTGACGTGTATGGTATGGCCACGAGCTTTTGCCCACAATCCACATTTCCCATTGTGAAATGCGGGTATTTTGAATTAAATTATATGCAAACGACCCCCGAGAGCTCTATAGTGTAATATGCAGATACTGCTATAATTAAATAGTCTTCTGTGTATTTAAAATCAAACATTTATATACACATACTGATCTCGAACGAAATTTTCTTTTATGGAGTGCTTATGGTATGGTATTATTATTACTCGGGTATATTTTATGTAAATCTTTCGATAATATTTGAATTTTAAGCGATACCTCGCACCACGCTCTCGTATATTAGGCGATTAAAGAACCCGCTTCTGTGGGTGAGAAACGTTCTTTCTTTGATCGCAAACCGAGCCGCTTGAAAAATCATCGTTATTTCAAAATCAAACCGCAGATAATCTAATTACAAACTGTGCATAAATTCACCTGTGTACCATACCCGTGCGCATATTTGTGCTAAGAATGCCAAAAACGACTGGAATTCGATGATAATCTATTCAATAGCCGTGTTCCAATTATATATTGTGATTTTAACACACTTTTACAAAATTCAAGACACATTTCCGATATTCAATATAATATGTATGTATGTGGGTATCCAATACGGAACATTGATACATCTCATTCGTTGCGTAAAGATTGTATAACAGCAAGTCAACGCTGCGAATGTGCGTGTATTTTTACTTTTAAACTGTGCGCTGATTTTTTTTTTTTTTTTTTATATTTTATTTTCGCAACGTTCTCAAATTGATCACATTAAAAAATATTACGATGCTAATAGTGTAATGTATGGGAGTGTACTAAACTGGTCATTAAAAATTTCACACGCTATATAATCACACGAATTACGTCCGCGTTTATTACATACATTTAAAAGCGTTAATAACACCAATTTAAACACGAGCACGGGCAAACACGTACGTGAAATTTTCTCGCTCGATTTCAAAAGCGAAAATCGTACATCCGTTCGACAAAGGATGTACGATTGTACATTACAATTGTTAAATAAATAAATCAAAACCACTGAGAAACTCATGATGTAACTTAAATGAATCAAACCCCCAAGCATAATAATCGAAATCCGTCGAGAAAATTGTATTGTGGTTCATTATTAAATATGTTACATAAGTCAACTAGAGATAGATTACAAATATTACAAAATAGAGGTATGAGATGTATTTTAAACGTTGATAGGTATGCTAGTATAAAAAAGATGATGATTGAATTAGATTGGTTGAATGTGAATGATACTTTGAGGGTTCGTATGTTAGTATATTTATATTTAAGTAAGATAATAATATTTTACCATTTTTTGTACCAAATTTATTGTGAGAAGAATGGATGTACATATGTGAATATAATTTAAGGAATAAAAATAATATAAATAATAAAGCATCTTGTACAGAGGTGTTTTGGAATATAATAGACTGCCGGATGGAATTAGAAGTTCCAAAACTATTGATAAATTCCTGGCAGTCTTAAAAAAACATATCTTTATAGGTACTTAGTTAAGGATTATGTAATTAGCTTTAGCTACTATATTATATAAATATTAAATAAATACTTGACCTTCGCTAAAGAGACCAATGCTCTAACAACTGACTTTTGACTTTTAACCACTATTTAAAGCTCTTTAAAAGAGAGAGTCTTAATTTCACACTCCATCTATAGTCAAATGTGTAACATTCCTTTATTGTTATTGTTTCAGTCATTCTTCGGCAGGACCTACAACAACTTGAGCTCAATATCCGAGTGCAAGAACAACGGTGAATGTGTCATCAACAAGAAGAATCGTACGGCTTGTAAAGCATGTCGCCTTCGCAAATGCTTACTAGTAGGCATGTCGAAGAGTGGCTCTCGATACGGTCGCAGGTCCAATTGGTTCAAAATTCATTGCCTGCTGCAAGAACAGCAGCAAAAATCACCACCACTCTATCCTCTACTACCACCGGCTCTAATGCCAGCAGCAGCTTTGGCAAGCTATTACAAAACCAACAGCAAAACTCAAGAAGAACCAAGACGAAGCATCACACCTTCAGA
Organism: Parapsyche elsis; assembly: GCA_022651745.1. Classification (NCBI taxonomy): domain Eukaryota; kingdom Metazoa; phylum Arthropoda; class Insecta; order Trichoptera; family Hydropsychidae; genus Parapsyche; species Parapsyche elsis. The sequence continues at coordinate 1,260,604 of JAGVSN010000016.1, forward strand.
CTCTGGAGCGTCTTCTGCCGATCCAGAAGATGATAACAGTTCTAGGAGTGCCAGCGCATTGAGCTTCATCAGACCCACTTCGTCACCTCTAAGTGACAAAGACTTCTTTTCAAACAATAACCATAAGCCCAAAGAGGCTGCCAAAAGAAAATCAATGTCTAATGTCACTTTGAACATACCTTCTTCACCTTTCGGAAGCAGTTCCTCAATAGCTAGTTTCTCACCGCGCAGTGGGCCATTTTTGCCAGCACTCAGAACAGTGCCTGCAGGTCCTCTAAGTGTTTGGACCTCCAGGACAGGTGGAGATCTGTTGCTTTGTTCTCCAGCGCTGGCAGGTGTGGCCGTAGACCAAGATCAACCCATAGACTTATCTATAAAATCGTCCGCGTTGACGTGTAGAGGTTCTGCGAAGAACGAAGACTGTTCGGATTCCGAACCAGAGTTGAGCATTGACTTAAAGGACGACGAGGACCATTCCGAAGTCCTCAAAACCCCACTCGACTTGACGCTCGTTTCCAAAAGAACAGGAGAACTACCCTTAACAGGTTGACGACTCGTCGTTTCTGTGATCATGAGTGCCAGTTATTTAAAAAAAAATTAAAAAAAAAAAGCAAAGCATTTATAACTGTGTGTGAATCGTGCCTTGTTCGTTCCAGTGCCAGTTAATTTATAAAATGAATTTCATGGAAATGTAAAATAATGTATTTTATTTATTATAATACGAACTTAAAAAGCAACAAATTTTCACATTATGAGAGTGAATATATATTTTTTATATTCAAAGTTGTGTATATATCATATAGAAAATGTATGCAAACATACGACAGTACTTTTCAGAATCAAAACTAAAATCTCAATATTAAACTAATGAAATTGTTACCATGGAACTATTATATATAATTATATAATTTTTTTGGCCAGTGTAAATCCAGTTATGATTAAATTTTAACTTATTTATTGGAACCTTCAAATCCTTATAATGTTAAGAGACGTAGACTAAGAAACTTACTTTTAGGATTGTGTATTTTTTTTCATCGGAAAGAATGCTCAAATTGGGGACGAATTGCCAGTGCGTTTTTGTTTATTTTATTTTATTTTCATTTGTACATACATACATTAATATTATTTATATGTCCACATTGTATAATCTGTAAAGGCCAGTTTAACTTTTTTTTTGATAATTTCGTGTAAACATTCAATATTTACACACGTTATGTATTTGTTACAAATCAAATATTATTACAGTTAGATATTTTAAGGTCGAAAATACGAATGTTTACATGAAAGTAAATAAAACTGTGGATTTTTTTCTCTCTCTCTTGTGAATAATGAACCTTTTTACAATGCCTAGTTATTTTATTGTTATTATTATTAGTATAGATAAATAGTAATATATGAATGAAAATGATACGTTTATTCCTTAGTTATTTGAAATTAGACTGTTTTATCAAATAATCTAATAGTGAATATATAGTTTTTTTATGATATTGAAAAAAAAAATGTGCCCATTATATGCAGATGTTGTGTTATTATTTATTTAGTGTGAAACGTGCCAGTTATTTAAGAATTTTAGTACAAAATGGGTTAAAACAAATTTTCTGTTCGTGTATTTTTTTTTTTTTTTTTTTGGTATTCCTTTATACTTTTGTATAACAATGTTGTTGAAATATTGTAGACGAAATTATTTTTCGTGTAATAAAATTGTTGCCTTATATACATACATACATGTGCGTTTTTAATTTGATTTTCTCCGACGTGAGCTGATACGTTCGAGTGTTGAGGAATTCGCCCAAAACCAGTACGTTCACCTGCGTGAAAACGAACAACAAATAATAAATGTCGCCTCGGCGGCAATAAAATAATAAATAAAAACCGCAGTTCGAGTCCGGGCCCCCCCATAAAAACGTTAACACGCAAACCCCATGGTAAGGTGTGCGCGCCACGGTGTCCCGACAGAGATCCGGGCTCACATCGACATGGTACTGTCAAACTTGATTATTTACCACTACACAAAATAGTGGAAGATGTGAAGGTGACTGTAAAATTGTGACCAACACGCAACTTTGTCCATTTTTGTATTTGAAAACAATTTTAGTATAGGTACACACTCATAGCACAATAAGACCTATGTACATAGGTATACAGAAAATAGATATCATCTAAAGGTGCCTGTAAACGATCAACATTTTCACGGCAATTTATTGCCGGCAAGCATTGCCGGTAATATTACTGCAATATGGTGATGTGGGCCGGAAATATAGTCGTGTTTTCCGACACTATTACTTGGAGTATTGTTACCATATTGCCGATGATATCGCTCGGTATACGAAAATACAAAATCTGGGCAATCAATGAGCAATACATTGCTGCGACACATATTGCGCATGTGATGCTGAAAATGTCGCTCCTTAAGATTCGAATTTGCTGCCACTTTCGGGTGATTGGATTGTCTTCAGTACGACTTAAATTTCACACGTGAATTATTTAATTGATGTAAAAATAGTAAGAACCAAAATAAAGTTACATTTTGACTTCGATAATTGCAAAAGAGCTTTAAATAGTCACCCACCTATGTATTTATGTATGTAATAATATGTACAATTACATCACCATGGTTACTTACATAAATCTATTTAGATCAGTGGTCGGAAACCTATTTCGAGCTAAGTGCCAAACTAGGGAATACCTTGCAAAATTGGTAAGTTTGAGAGGCGCAACATATTATCTTCGGATTATATGTACATACATACATATGTATATTCAAAATTAAATTAAATGTTACTCATTTATGAAATGAATAGCAGTGAGAAATAAGCTACATATGTATATTCGTGATATTTCTTAATGTTCGATAGTTTATTACTAAAAAGTATTATTGAAAAACGATTTAATGCTTTTTAATAACCGTCTAGAAATATAATTCATTTTGATTTTACATGTGTACCTAAGTTGTGTCAACGTTTTGTGTTTCGCGCAAAACTTTGGATGACAGCGAGAGCCGCATGAGGCTCTGGAGACGCCGGTTCCCGACCGCTATATAAGTTATACCTTATATCGTCTACAAATGTATTCAATGATGGTTTAAAATAACTTTTAAGATTGTTTAAAATTTAAGTACCTTCCTTAATAAAGTCACATGTGATTATAGTACGATTTTACCCGGAAAAGCTCGGAAAAACTTACCAAATGCCATTCTTAATACTTTAGGTCAGAATAACCCTATTCAGCGTAGTGTTATCAGATTGGGATTCACATTGGTGTCAATGTTTCGCATTGGAGGTTCGTCGAATTCAGTTCCCAGCATCAAGCGAGGCGAGAAAGCTCACCTATCCGACGGACAGACAGACTGACAAGCCGCCGACAGACTAGCGGCACAAATGGATACCGGCAATTGTGTCGCACTCGATACGCAAATGATTAATGATGGACGCTAATGCGCAACATATGGCCGAAGAAGAAGAAGAAGCATGTTACGCCATTGATCAATTCCGAACTTTCGTACTAACGTTTCTCAAACGGAAAAAAAAAATATCATAATGGCTCCTCGTTACGCGGCAACGTCTAATTGATATACCCACTCGTCGATGACAGGTGTTAAGTGTAAGCGAAAGAAAAAAAAATTATTACATTTCGAAAACGGTAACGTACAACCCTATGTGCGAGTTTGGATTATAGGTAAGTGAATGTTGCGGCTCACCAACATATCCTCGGTCAGATCTTGATCGGAGATAACTCTGTCAGCGGCGCACAAGACCAACTTGTTGTGTTTACCTCTTCAGCTTCACTATCACAACAAGCAAACGTTAGATCAGCAGTTCAAACATATTTGCTGCCGTTACCGGTTTATACATCTCAAATATCTATACGGTGAAATAGGTAGGTTTTTAGCAGCGGCTGTGATTTTTCCCATCGTCGAAATTATTGTAAACGATACCGCAAGAATTTTAAGTAAAACGAATGGACACTGTGGTAATAAGCAGTCGGACGCGTCGCTGAGTCATTGGACTTCTATGTAAATTTTTTATTTGTATACATTCGTCTGGAATGTACGTAGAACGCTGTAGGTACAATATCTGGGAGATGTCATCGTCATCAGGAAACTCCGCACATTTCGCCGCAATGATTTCATCTATTCCGCTCAAAATAAATGTAGCAATGCGACGCATCAAAACTAGAATATCAAGTTTTCAATGAATAATTTAGCACAAGGTGAGTCAACGCCCATCCGCAATGCCTCTATAAAATTGATTACAATAAATAATTGATACCTGACGCGGTCACAATTTCAAGAACTGAATCCTTGCTTTTCAACGCACTTGATAACATTGAATAAAACTGAACTGGTCCGAAATGAAATGTTCAAAAATGAGCGCACAAGTGTAATACATATAACCAAATCTCGTAAGATAGGTGTAGGAAACAGTACATACATTTTAATGTCAGTGTAGATATATTTTTAGATTGATTAGATCGGGTTCATTAAAAGCAAAGATTTAGCGCTTGATTACAATTACTTCTTGACTCGTCCTAGTACAGCGGTCGAAAACCAGCGCCTCCGGAGCCGCATGCGGCTCTTTGTATGAAAACCTGCGGCTCCCGCTGTCATCCAAAATTTTACCTGAAACACAACGTTGATACACAATTTACACAAAATCAAAATTAATCCTATTTTTTAGATAACTTTTTCTTACGGCTATCCATTTCACAAATGAGCAATGTCGTCATCATCATTTTCAGCCGTTCACCATCCGCTGCTGGATGAAGGCCTCTCCAATCGTCTTCCATTCCTGTGTGTCAAGAGCAATGTGCATCCACTTGACTGCACACATTCATCTCAATTAATCAACCCAACGTCCACTCAGTCTACCATGCTTTCTTTCACATCCTCACGGATACCATTCCAGTATTTCTAGCGTCAATCTGTCATCCATTCTTCTCGCTAAGTGTCCAATTTAACTTTTTCAATCATTCTGTTATATCTACCACTTTGGTTATACTACTTACCCATGTATTCCTCTTACGATCTCTTCTTATTATACCAAGCATACATCTTTCAACGCTTCTCTGTGTGCATTGGATCTTACGTAACATTCTTGAACTTAGCATCCACATTTCACATCCATACGTCATAACTGGCAGTAGGCATTGGATGTATGCCGTTCACCATCCACTGCTGGATGAAGGCCTTTCCAATCCTCTTCCATTCCTGTCTGTTTTGAGCAATCTGCATCCACTTGACTCCACACATTCTTCTCAATTCATCAGCCCATCTTCCACTCTGTCTACCTTGCTTTCTTTCACACACAGAGAATCTTATCTAAAATTCTTGAATTTATCATCCACGTTTCACATCCATGTCATAACTGGCAGTATGCATTGGTCGTATGCCTTCTTTTTTAAGCATAGCGGGATGTTCATTCTTCCAAAAGCGCTCCATCTCAGTTTAATTCTTCGTTTTATCACATACATATAATCTGAAAATAATATGTTGCGTCTCCCAAACTTAACCAATTTTGCAAGGTTTTCCCTAATTTGGCTCTTAGCTCGAAAATGGTTCCCGAGCACTGTGTACCTAGTATGTCATAAATGGTTTTACGAGTTTCGAGAATATGTACATACGTACTTAGTTGCGACATTTCCCCACCGTGCAATACGTTCGCTAATACCTTAAAATATCGTCACGTAATGCGATCGAGTTAGTGGAGGATAAACTCGGACACACGCACCGTTGCGACCCACGGGGTTGAACCGTCGTATAAATTCGAGATTCAGATAATTTTTACGATCGTCGGACAGCGTTAACGACGCACCCACCGCGGAGAGCGAGTAAGTGCAAAAACACTAGGTTTCCCTCGCAGTTTATTAATAATATCTCGCGCCGGCATCGTCCGCAAATAGTGGCTTAACGAGTGCCACGGTTGACAGTATAAAATACGGCATTATCGAGGTTCAAGTTCAAGCACACAACACTGTAAAGGCCACGAGAATAGGAAGTGGCATCGCACCGCATACCTTCCCATCCGACAATGAAAGCAGCCAGTCTTGGGCTAGAGAGTGGCACGAAAGCTTTGCAAAACTAATATGGTCGGGACTGTGAACGTTTCCGCGGTGTAAAATTTGCAAAATGGCGAAATTGGTGTCCGTTGATTTATATGCGTTGCCGTAATGGGACAGTGTCCATTGCGATTGTCTGATTAATTTATTATTACACGATGCACAATGGTCGATTGTAAAGTTGCACTCAAATGTCAATCGCAAAAATAAAGTGCTTTTAATTTGTGTTTGATAGTAAAATGATCGAATTTATTTGTATGAAGATTTCAGTATTGGGTTTTTGTCTTGCTCGTACATTCAAGTCACTCTCCATACAATATTTACTTAATTTTTAATATTATTTGTATGAAGATTTCAGTATTGGGTTTTTGTCTTGCTCGTACGTTCAAGTCACTCTCGATACAATTTACTTCATTTTTAATATTATTTGTAATTAATCATATGTACATATACATATTAAGGGTAATTCTGGGGCAAACGGACACATGCAATGTTTTTACTTTATATCTATAAATTGTACCTACGTTTGCTTCGATGTCAATTTGCCACAGAATTATGTAATTATTGCCCTGTAGTACAAATTTTAAAATGCAGCAATCAATCGACCAGTATATAAAAGGAATTAGTATGTAGTATTTTAATGATCTTAAAGTCACCGTAAAATATTTGATACCCTATATTGCCAGTGGTCGGGAACTTTTTTCGAGCTAAGAGCCGAATTAGGGCAAACCTTAAAAAATTGGTAAGTTAAAGAGCCGCAACATACTATTTTTGAATTATATATTCAAAATTAAGTTCATTTTTACTCATTATAAATTAATGAAATTGGATAGCCGTAAGAAATATGTTATCCTCGTGACATTTCTTAACGTTCGACGGTTTATTACTATAAAGTATAATAAAGTTTAATCTGAAAAACGATCTTAAAGCTTTTTAGTTGCAACGTCATGGACACAACATGTTGTTTTTCACGCAAAACGTTGGATGACAGCGAAAGCCGCGGGTTTTCATACAAAGAGCCGCATGCGGCTCTGAAGCCGTCGGTTTCCGACCACTGCTATATTCCATAAGATTTGATTTAGTAGTGAGTGACTGTTTCAAAATATTAAAAATAAATGATTTTATGTAATTGTTTACATATGTACCTACATATGCATAATTATAAATTGTGGTTTTTTGTACGAAATGAGCGTAACGACACCTTTTTAATACAATAACTCTTGTCAATATCTCGTCATCGGTGAAAAGATGTACTCTCGGCTGTCTTTACCTTATAAAATGACATTCGATAAGTATCAGCACATTGCTCTTGCAGACGCACGCTGAGAACGATAAGTGCAACAACATGAAATTATATACTTACTTATATATAGATATTTTTTGTATTTATTTTATTAAACAACAACAATACGTTGAGTATTCTCCCGGAGTTCATTCAATGCGATAAATTTTTTATTCATAAAAGAGCAATTCATAAATCATCCTTTCGATTTAATTCCTTGTCGTTGTATAAACGCACTGTGCGAATGATCGATGCGATTTAACTTTGAAAAAATCGAACGTTGGTAAGTATCCAACACACGACTTTATCCGTGTATGATATTTGTAAGTTATTTTTTTTTTATTTTCTCGTACAATACATACGTTAGAACTTATTTCCGTTTACGGCCTCGCTCGAGATCTCATATTTTAAACGCTGACACCGTTCGAAGTTCAACATTCGACACAAAGGGGAGTTCGAGTTTACGGAATTTGTGCCAGACCGGCTTTAGAAAAGCGCCTCTCTCGCTACTGGGCAATAAAAATTTTTCGAATCTGTGAACATCGCTTATTTACGATCTAATAAAATGTATTTTTTTGCTCCTAAGCTGAATAGAAACCAGTACACGTGTTGGAAGCGCGGCAATAAAGCCTCGAACCTATGGTCGTTTTCATTAAGAGCAAAGAAAGCAGTATTTTAACTCCGCAACACACGTGTACATAAATTTGTACGCGTACGTAGGTGGTTTTACATATTTACCGTCACATTATTAAAAGCTTACGAAAAAATGGCGCTTATGAATAAATAATTAAACGCTTTCCCATGACACTTCAGAAACGATCAATGGAACTACGAAATCTATGAAGGGTTTCGTTCAAAGTTGAAAAATTTTCTTAAGATATAGTATTTTCAAAATGGATTGAAATTAATTCTTATCGGTATGTTTATCTTTTTCTGTGTGGTTTATTCCAACAGTCGGGAACCGGCGGCTCCGGAGTCGCATGCGGCTCTTTGTATGTAAGCCTGTGGCTTTCGCTGTCATCCAACGCTTTGCGTGAAACACAAATCGTTGACACATAATTTACACAAAATCAAAATGAATCCTATTTCCATAACTTTCATGCCTATAAAAAGCTTGACGATTGTTTTTCAGATTCAACTTTTTTTTACTTTTTAGTAATGAACTGTCTAGCATTGAGAAATATCACGAAGACAGCTTATTTCTTACAGCTATTCATTTCACAAATTGGTATCATTTAAGTTTGTTTTGAATATAGTAGGTATAGTAGCTCGAAAAAGGTTTATTCCATATACATACATACATATTCCTACAAAATTTGACAAATATGCACTAAAATTTGCAAAAGTACTTCTTATGATCCTATGGGTATTATAGACCTATTGAGTACTTGTAATTGAGTGCGATAGAATACTTTTCTTTGAGATAACTGCCATACAAATTTTAATTTAGACGATTCCAGCTAATCACAAATGAAAAGTTACCAGTCGAAGCATATCGAGTATTGTCAGATCAACAAAAATGCAATACACAGTTTCAAGTATGAAAATATATTTCCATCTACATAGGTACAATAGCGCAAGTATCACAATATTTAAAATGAAACTCAATATCTTTTAGACATACTCAAGCCCCCCTCAAGCCCCGGCGGCCCCTTTTATGGGCTCCCTAAAAGCTATGCCGGTCCCTTACTACCCCCAGACCCTCCTTCCGACCCCGGCGGCCCCTTTTTGGACTCCCTAAAAACTATGCCGGCCCCTTACCAACCCCCAAACCCTCCTTCTTACCCCGGCTGTCCCTTTTTTGGACTCCCGAAAAGCAATGCCGGCCCCTTACCACCCCCCAGAGCCCCCTCCTATCCCGGCGACCCTTTTTTAAACTCCCGAAAAGTAATGCTGGCCCCTTACCAACCCCCAAACCCTCCTTCTTACCCCGGCGGTCCTTTTTTTGGACTCCCGAAAAGCAATGCCGGCCCCTTAACATCCCCCAGACCCCCCTCCTATCTCGGCGACCCTTTTTTGGACTCCCGAAAAGCAATTTCGGCCCCTTACCACCCCCCAGGCCCCCCTCCTATCCCGGCGACCCTTTTTTGGACTCCCGAAAAACTATGCCAACCCCTTACCAACACCCCCAAACCCTCCTTCTTACCTCGGCTGTCCTTTTTTTGGACTCCCGAAAAGCAATGCCGGCCCCCTTACCACCCCCCCCAGACCCCCCCCTCCTATCCCGGCGACCCTTTTTGAACTCCCGAAAAGCAATGCCGACCCCTTACCAACCCCCAAACCCTCCTTCTTACCCCGGCGGTCCTTTTTTTGGACTCCCGAAAAGCAATTCCGGCCCCTTACCCCCCCCAGACCCCCTCCTATCCCGGCGACCCTTTTCTGGACTCCCGAAAAGCAATGCCGGCCCCTTACCAACCCCCAAACCCTCCTTCTTACCCCGGCGGCCCCTTTTGTGAACTCCCGAAAAGCAAAGCCGGCCCCTTACTACCCCTTAGACCCCCCTCCAGCCCCGGCGGCCCCTTTTTGGGCTCCCGAAACACTATCTGCTTAAATCTACTTAAATCTGCCGAAAGCATCTACTATCGTGTGTACTTCGTCGTTTCTATTAATCGCACCCGAGCAACGCCTGGTAATTGACGAATGACCCATACGTACATACATACAAACTTTAGCGTTTTATATATTAGATATTATGGCTTACAATTTATCCATTATTGACCAGTATGTGTGCGACAGTGGCAGATAGCGCTGCACTAGAAGAAAAGTCCTCACCGGATATTACACAAGTACCTATGTATACCCAAGTCCGATACTTTGGACGTTTCCTTTAACAGTACCGATGGCAATCGTCGACCCACGGCGAGGACACGTCACAGACATAGCAAAAACGTCCCTTCGGCCCATCGCATCGTTCTCGATTTGGTGTTGAATTTTTCACTGGCAACCGTGCAGTTGCCGTAGATAGCAGTGGCGGCTCGCCCGTGCTCCACATCGCCGCTTTAATTTACCATCGTCCACTCCGCTCGTGTGGTCTTCATATGGAATTTATAACTTAATGCCACCGAGTTGATCTGCTTTGTAACTAAATCGATAGTAAAAAAAAAATAACGTATTCGCGCCGAAGCTGCCGTAGAATCGACCGGGCGGGAAAAGCGCGCGCATGTGTAATATATTGTCATAATCGAATTCGACAAAACGGTTAACCTTTTAAAGACACCGGCAACACACCTCAATGACATCTACGGCAACTCTTTACCCACATACATACATACATGAAAGCGACAACTTTTGCAGCTAGACGAACCTGTGTAATAGTAATAAAAGAGAGGTGTCTCTTGATTTGATACGCTTACTTAATAGCTTATTATGTGACTCGTTCGTTGGCTTTAAACATTACATATTAAATTCCCCGTAAAAATTTTATGCTAATAGCAATTGCAACGGTAAGCACTGGAACGGAGAATAAACAGTACCTATCTAATTTTATTTTAATTAAATTTATTCAACATACAAAATATCATGCAGTGAGTGCTTCAGTCTATGGTTAAAAGTTCCGTCTAAAAAATTCTGCAATTACTTGCGGATGTGTATTAATTTCACACATAAATTATTAAATATGCTAATTTGTAATACAGTTTGGTTTTATATGCCAATTCTATTCTACCTAAAATAAAAACAATACTTTTTCTATAATTCTACGTATGTATGTATGTATATGGCAGAGATGTACATAGAATAGTGTATGAAATGTAGTCTAAAAATGTTCTGACTCTAACTAAGACACTCATGTATAAAAATCCTAGTTGTGGGAGTCGAAGTGTTGAAAAAAAAAAGGTCACTTCTTTGTTATTCGAGTTTCGGGTTCTGTCCATTCATCCCTACTGTTGCGACGATTTTTGTCGACCGAAAAGTATTTAGGGCCATATTTATGGCAGTGGTCGGGAACCTTTTTCGAGGTAAGAGCCAAACTAGGGAAAACCTTCCAAAATTGGTAGGCTTGGGAGCCCCGCAACTCAATATTGAATATAATTATGTGTATTGAATATGTTCAAAATTAAATTAAATATTACTCATTTGTGAAATGGATAGCTGTAAGAAATAAGCTGTCTTCATGATATTTCTCAGTTTATTACTAAAAAGTATTACAAAGTTTAATCTGAAAAACGATCTTCAAGCTTTTTATAGCAATGAAGTTATGGAAATGGGATTCCTTTTTTTTTTTGTGTAAATTATGTGTCAACGTTTTGTGTTTCACGCAAAGCGTTGGATGACAACGAGAGCCGCAGGCTTTCATACAAAGAGCCGCATGCGGCTCCGGAGCCGCCGGTTCCCGACTGCTGATCTATAGAATACTAGCTTTATTACCCGGCTTTGCCCGGGGTGTAATTAATATAATGACTAAACAAACACTATATTAATAGTGTTTGTTTAGTAAATTATTTCGGGAGCCCAAAAAAGGGGCCGCCGGGGTAAGAAGGAGTGTTTGGGGGTTGGTAAGGGGCCGGCATTGCTTTTCGGGAGTCCAAAAAAGGGTCGCCGGGATAGGAGGGGGGTCTGGGGGGTGGTAAGGGGCCGGCATAGCTTTTAGGGAGCCCAAAAAAGGGGCCGCCGGGGTAGGAGGGTGGTCTGGTGGGGTGGTAAGGGGCCGACATTGCTTTTAGGGTGCCCAAAAAAGGGGCAGGAGGGGGATCTGGGGAGTACTTAAATCCGCCGAAAACATCTACCATCGTGTGTATTTTGTCGTTTCTATTAATCGCACCAGAGCAACGCCTGGTAATTGACGAATGACCCATACGTACATACAACCTTAAGTGTTTTATATATTAGATGAATAAAGTAAAAATACTAGACAATGTTTCATAGTTAAATCATTCTTATAACTCAAATATAAATAAATATATTAATTACTGCGTCCTTTCAGTAATTTCTAAATTTGCAGCGAAATTTCACAAAAGTCATTAGTAGTAAAGTTGATGAATCGATTAATTTGATCGCTACCGGAATGTAAATTGATTAATTATACAGATACTATTCTTATTGAAATCTGAATCATAAGAAACGATATGGTCAAGTTTGAGTATTAGGTTAAATCGCGATCCCATTAGCATAACACAGGTATAATTCACATTTTTACGAGGTTTCCTCCTACCGTTTCAGTTGGCGAGTCCCTCCTGGGCATCGGTAGGAGTCGCCGCACTCGAACACGATTAATTATATGGAATGGGGATTCTTTTCCGTTGTAAGGATAAAATTTACAGTTTCCCACATGTTCTGAATGGGGTATTCGCTTTTTGTGGCGGCGCAGTTAGGTGGCTGGAATCACCCAGATTCCCACAAGTCGTCGCCATCGGCGCGCTCTTCGCCACTCGCTTTTAAGTGCTTTTAATGCGTTTCGCTCTATAAACGTCACTCGGTGTGTGTTCCTCCCGATGCATGCGGCAAAAAAGGCATGAAATCTCCTACTACTGGGTACTACTACTACTTGGGTGCATTTCGCAGTGCATTTAGAGTGCAAATGCATCGGCCGTAATGACACCGTCGCGCCGCCATCTTTTATTCAACACCGACAGCGTTACGTACCCATGGCAAAAACCATAACAAATTATTACAGCTGAATAGTATCGCCGATGGAATTTCATATTAGAGACATCAGACGTTTCATAAAGACTGCATAAAGGATCTGAACACACAATTCCGAACGCGGCTCGGTGGAGAGAGACCGTAATGAATTCCACATTGAATGTGATACTAATCACTTCGTATAGTAATGGATTCAATTTAAAAGTATTTACACTTAGAAATAGATACTTGTGTGATATATTGCAATTGTTGTGTGTGGATTACTTAGTCGATCCTCCAATCTGACACGTTTAAAAATTACAATTTTCCTATACTTTTCAACGTACTAAATTTGCAAAATTTTACATCGGTACTTCTTCTTTATACAATAGTTGCCGCATAAACCTTTTAGGTGCCTGTAAACGATTTACATTTGCTGGCAAGCATTTCTGGTAATATTACTGCAATATAGTGATGTGGGCCAGAAATATAGTCACTATTGTTCCACTATTGCTGGTATGGCCGTGTGTTGGCGAGTATTGTTGCCGTTACGATATCGCTTGATATACGAAAATACAATTATTACTTGCTGGCAATCATTAAGCAACACTTTTTTGCGCCACATATTGCGCATGTGATGCTGCAAATGTTACTGGATGGTTGACGAGCAATATAGCTGTTAATATTGCTGACAAATGTTTACAGGCTTCTTTAGATTTCACATGGTAATTCAGAGTAAAGTTAAAAAAAAAAATAGAGTTTGTGTCAAACATGCACGTTTGTGAAGAAAGGATTATTTCAAAATACTATGTTACAGTCTGTTTTTTGACAAAAGAGTATGTAGTTTGAGTTTGAGTATCTTATTTTTACTCTAGCCACATGTGTTAAAAAGGGACAAAAGTTTGTATATTTATGAAAGAGATGAACTTTTTGCACTATTAGTGCATGTGGTACAATATTTGATCATTTTAAGCACACGCTGTCTTAAACCTAAGCTGTACTTGTTAAAACAAAACAATGTGTAAAATCATCTGTTTTTCAAACTCAATTTTTTAAAGTTATTGTTCACTTATTTACCTACATATACTGTTCATAATAAAACGGTGTCACATATGTATACTTGTTTATTTGTACACTTGCATTCAATTACAATAATTTTTTTTAAATTAACTTGAATCTAATTTTAAATCCGTTGCAATAAATAATAGTCGTTAAAGCGAATGGGGGGAATAGGTTTATGGCAAGTGAAAATGGATCTGTATGCAAAAGCAATGTTTGGTTAAGTAAAACGTCTCATTTGAGTTATCGCTGACTGCAACAGGTTAAATCATCGAACGCCGTAGTGTACGTACGTATACATATACCTATGTACTTACATAGTGAGCAGTATGTGCTTACTGAATTGATGATTTATTGGTTCACATTCCTACGGCAAACTGCACCAGTTTTTCAATGCACTCGCGGTTGCAACCGCCTTGCAACTATGCGTATTGCAAGTGAGGCTTATTTGTTCGAGATGTGTCGCCATAAATACAATACCGTAACGTATGTGCGTATTACGAAACAGTTTATGATAAATTTAAAGGCGACAATTATTATTTATTTGATTTTTCAATAATTTTCAAGTCAACTCTTAAAAACGTTCGACGACTCTCGCTCGTGTGATTACATAGTGTTGATTTACGATACCGTGTGCTTTGTATATATACGTACACATATGCGGTGATGATTTACGCGAGTTCAAAGGTTAACAAGGCGAATTGATAGCTTTTTTTTTTTTTATGTAGGTAAAGTTCATCGAAATGTTCAGCTTTCGTGAGCATTGTGTATATGTGTGAGAACAAAGTTTTGAAATATGTTTATTGGCCGTTCGGCAAATTGGGACATGTGGATTTATAAGATTTATGCGTTTACAGCGTATACTCTAGTTGAAGTTTAAAACGTTACAAATTTGTATATATGAATATATCGCGAAGATTCTCGTGGCCTAAGATAAACAAGTATTGTATCAACCATTCCCAACTTCCCCTATGCATCTATTCATTTTTTGAATATGATTCATGTGGCGCAAAATAAACTCCAAGCTCGGCAAAGAAGTGTGAATTATTATTTTATGATTTATTCACGTTGCGCCGATAAATTATATTCCACTTTCCAACAACGAAATTTAATACTTGATATATTTACTTTTAAATGGCAGCATCTACCGTTATTGTGGCGATATCTACTCGACGGTGGAAAATATCAAAATATATTTCACTGTCAAATAATACGAATGGTTACTTGTAAAATGCGCATATTTTATCCACATCGCTTAAATTATCGTAAAAGATTGTTTTTTTATCGTACCCACACGTACGCATTGTCGCTTTAAGGGTTAATATAACAGCAGGTACGCTATTATGAGACTAATTGAATTATTATATGAGAGTGGTGTGTAATGATAGAGCATTAAAGCGATCGTTTTTGTTGAGACTTACCGGCTTGGGTTTCCTTCGAGAAAATCCATTATAACTTCACTTGCGGTCTATGGTAATTAAATCGGAGCACGTAAATATGTAGTTCTAAGCCTTCGGCTTTTAAAGTGGAATGACTCGAGTATTGATTGACTTGATACTATTCGCAAACATCTACATTATTATCAGCGTCATCATAATTTTCAACCGTTCACCACCCACTGCTGGATGAAGGCCTCTCCAATCTTCTTCCATTCCTATCTCGAGAAATTTTTGACGTGAATACGTCTATACGCGAACCAGTGTGGGATACCAATACGGAAACATTCCGAGACTATAACTTCGTCACTAATAACACCATTGAAATGAATATTGTTTTATTCGCTCGGGTATACGTCTACGATATATTTATGACCTTGACTTGGCACTGTGCATGCGCGAGGCGTGGAGCAGGGAGCGTATCTTCCAACGGCTATTTTGGACGTTTTTTAAAATCTCAAAGCAGTACATATATCTCGCGACTCTGACGTGTTAACGCGGTGATTTTGCTACTAAACAAAATATCTCTTTGAGATCTGTTGATTTATTTCATAAAAAGTGAACAATGTAAATTATTTGTTGGTGAAAAATCAAAAACAAGTCGAAAAAAAATCGAAAATTTCACTATGTCGGCCCATACTTGGCAAAAAGCCATCAGTTACTACAAAAAAACGTATATTATCAGAAAGAGGGTCTAATCATCTATCGATCAGTACCAAAATGTCTGTGACAGAACGAGTGAGACGGTATCGGGAACATCAGAAAGTCGACGCGGCGCGAGCACCTCGACGGCCACTGTTTACCACAGGCCAATCTATCTACATATATGTACATATAAAAATCAATGTCTGTCTGTTTGTTTGTTTGTCTCTTATAGGCTCCTAAACCACTGAACCGATCGCGATGAAACTTTCAGGACTTATTATAGGATCATGCCGGGGATGGTTTCTGTGAAAAAAAATCGGGATAAAACGGGAACGGGAACGGGAATAAGTCTGCTCCACGCGTCAGATAACGTACTAGCAACGGGAACGGGATCGTGACTGGGATTGGGATCGGGAACGGGAACGGGATCTGGAACGGGATCGGGAACGGGAACGGGAACGGGAACGGAATGGGAACGGGAACAGGATCGCCAACGGGATCGGGATCTGGAACGGGAACGGTATCGGGCATTGCAACG
This sequence comes from Parapsyche elsis, assembly GCA_022651745.1. Lineage (NCBI taxonomy): Eukaryota > Metazoa > Arthropoda > Insecta > Trichoptera > Hydropsychidae > Parapsyche > Parapsyche elsis. The sequence continues at coordinate 1,277,177 of JAGVSN010000016.1, forward strand.
CATGCCGGGTCAGCTAGTGATATATAAAATTGTAATCGATTACTATGTAGTTTAGCCTTTATTCGTCATGCTAAATAAAAGTTAATTAATGTATACATTTCGATGCTTTCATTTAATTCTCATATCTATATACATATATAAAAATCACTGTCTGTCTGTTTGCTTGTTTGTCTGTCTCTTATAGGCTCCTAAACCACTCAACCGATCGCGATGAAACTTTCAGGACTTATTGTGATCATGCCGGTGATGGTTCATGTGGAAAAAAAATCGGGAAAAAACGGGAACGGGCCTGCTCACGCGTCAGATAACGTACTAGGAACGGGAGCGGGAACACACGGGATGAGTGGCATTGCAAAGCATGCCGGGTCAGCTAGTTCCAAATAAAATATTAGCCGCTAACGCAGACGTATTCACAGAAAACCCACGGCCGTGTTCGACACAGCCACACCGCGAATTTTTTTTACATGAATAAATGGTCGTTAGGAAAATCTTGTTCTCTTTCAAAACAAACGGTCGACTTTCAGCGAGTGCCAATACTCTGTTTTATGCACAAGTCTTTACGAAAGGTCTATTATATCGTCGATGAAATATATTTTAGCACTTTGGTTCATGGCAGAGAGTAGATGAGAGGCTTCCGAGGAATTTCTCATGCCTGGCAGCAAGGTCGTACCACACGGGACAGTGGGGAAAGGTTACGGTTGTAGGTGAAGCCTCTTGTATGTACCGGTGCAGAGAAACAGGTGGTGCACTGTGGTGATTAGTGGATGCACGTAAACCGAGTGGGTGGGTGTGGGCTTTGTAGGTACATTTCACACGCGATTTGCAGCTTAGTCGCGCGATTAGGGTTAAAAGCGATCACAGGCACCAATTAAAAATTGAAAAATTTATCAAGAAGAGCTTCGGTACACTTAAAGTCGACTTTCCGTATACACAAAGACATGTTGGGCCGATGAAAGTCACCCCATTTGAAATTATCGTATTTTTTATTATACCTATACATATTTGATTTACTATTAAGCCTTTAAAGGTAAATCGGAAACTGATATAACAAACATTCGATTGTAAACCATGTATGTAAATAGTATGTTAAAGTTGTTGCTATTTCAATACATATGTAGATATGAAACGATTTGCTAAATAATTCCAATCGCGGTAGATACGTTCCACAATTGCACCTGCAGACAATTTATTTAAAATCAAATTGTAATATGTACATAGATTCATCTTCATCAACCTTCGTCATAATATCTTAAAAAGTATGTTTGATATCATAATCATTTTCAGCCGTTCACCATCCGCTACTAAATGAAGGTCTTTTCAATCCTCTTCCATTCCAGTCTGTCTTGAACAATCTGCATCCAGTTGACTCCACACATTCTTCTCAATTCATCAGGCCATCTTCCACTGCTTTCTTTCACATCCTCTCGGATACAATTCTAGTATTTTTCGCAACCATCTCCCATCCATTCTTCTCGCCGTGTGTACACTTCAACTTTTTCACACGTTCCGCTATATCTGCCACTTTGTCATACTCCTTACCAATGTATTCCTCTTACGATCTCTTATTGTTATAACGAGCATACATCTGGATCTTACGTAACATTCTTGAATTTAGCATCCACGTTTCACATCCATACATCATAACTGACAGTATGCATAGGTCGTATGCCTTATTTTTAAACCCGGCAGAATTTTGGATTTATGTTTGATATTGTAATATCCTTTAAATGTTGAGATGATACCTTGATCTAACGATTGGATTATCGAAGTAGTATATCAATTCGTCGCACAAACCGCGGGATGAATTAAAAGAAACTGTCCATTTTGTAAAACCGCGTTAGATTAAAATCGAGGGACATTGTATCAATTGTTATGTTGCCTGCACTAAACATTTTAAAAACTATTCATTACGACGAATACTTAAAATTTTTAATAAAGTTCATCAATCTCAACAAGTCTTGTACAACGACGACATTTAAATAAAATAAAATATATTTAAATTTAACGTCGAGTTTAAATTTTAAATTTGAATCGACATTTTTTTTAAATTACAAGCAAAGTAAATACGATCATTCTTTTCGAGCCACCTTCAACTGCGCATGAAATTACGCAAGTTCTACACAGTTTAATCCACCTCGCAAGGACAAAACCATCGTAAAATATAATTTTAGAATTACAACAACGTTAGAAACGACCTTCACGTCGAAATGAATCGCCTTCTTTCAACACTTTAACATCTTCTTTACGGTCATAAAGCACGTTACGCACGACCGCCGCAATCAAAACAATAACAATCATCTCACGACTGACATTCGACGACATTAACACGGTGAAAAGTTCAGCTGAAATCATCGAAAATAATTCACATAATTCAATAGAACTTTATGCGAACCTACGTATACTCGAATACGCGTCTAAAAGTCCATCGTGCGCGTTTTTCACGCTCGTTAGCATTACTATTACGAGACTTTAATTATAAATAATGAAGTCCGGCTATAAAGCGCTCATTAGGTGGTGAATCAGACGGACCCAATCCTTGAACCCAATTAACAATCGAGACCACGGGGCATCCAATGTGTTAAACGGCCAACGGAAAACGGGGCTGGCTGCCCGCTGCGAGAGTGTCTACGAAATCGAAAAGTTTTCGAACCCGTTAAATTGTCATAACACTCATAACACCACCGAGCGATAGATCGAATGTGCACAAACACAATCAGTATACTCTACGGGTGAAATCCATAGCAGGTGTTGTGCCATAAAGACCAAAACCGGACACTTATGGGAAATGAAAACCGTGCGAACGCGTCAGATGTAGCTTTTAAACCGCATTTGCCACCTCTGAGTAATATAACATTTGTACAGAAACGCGCCCGTATAAATCACAAGTGGGTAATACGTCTCAGAGCTCAGTAAGTAAACGTAAGTAAAACAACGTACATAAAATTGAATATTGCAATGTGTGTGTGTGTGTGTGTGTGTGTGTGTGTGTGTGTGAATATATTATTACAGGGAACAGTGTGAAAATATTTATGTGCGTTCGTATAAATTTTGAACGAGATGTGGTAAAATTATGATACATGTATTATTATTATTGCCGTCGGTTATATTATTGGTTCTTCTCACGAATGTCGAGCATATACATATATGCGTGTCTTATGTGATATTTAAAGTCGTGTTGATTTGTTGTTGGTATTATTATGAATTGAACGCTTTCTTCTGATGCTCTCGCACGGTACATACATAGTCCTTTTCAAATGATTGAAACTATAGCGCTTTAATGTGATGTGATAATTAATTTCAATAGACAAAAAGAGTATATAGGTTTAAGAATATACATAGTAAATAAATTGAATATTTTAATTGGAATGGCGTTGAAATGTCATTAAAACGCCAATCAATTCATAAAACTATGAACTATGGGAAAAAAAATAATATACTTATTTCGATGTCAAATTTTCATTGAAAACGAAAGAAAACTGTTGAGCGTTTGTAACAAACACACATAATTGATCATTTATATATTATAGGTACTGAAATGAAAATTTTGAGGAAATTCTAAGTTCTCTTAAAACGATATTATTTTTAAAGCATTCCCATACATATATAAATTTCTCTCAAATTATTAAGACACATTAATTTTCAGAAAACGATAGAACTATATAATGAAATGGAGAGTCGATATCTATTTAAAAGCTAAAAAAAATTATTAACTCTGTTCATCCTGTCTTAAATTTTGACTCAAAACTGCCTACACTGAATTTGATTCACAATTCATTAATTTTAAGAATATTAATATTTATTTATAAGACAAAGAAGATTTTTATTATCTAAATAAACTAAAATTATAATTTATAATGTAATTGTCAGAACACATATTATGTATTGTGGTTCATTATTAAATATGTTACATAAGTCAACTAGAGATAGATTACAAATATTACAAAATAGAGGTATGAGATGTATTTTAAATGTCGATTGGTATATTAGTATAAAAAAAAGATTGAATGTGAATGATACTTTGAGGATTTATATTTAAGTTAGATAATAATATGTTACCATCATATTTTAGTAAATTTATCGTGAGGAATGGATGTATGTGAATATAATTATAAAAAATGTTAGAGTAAAAAGAAATAGGAGAAGCATATTTGTACAAAGGTGTTTTGGAATATAATAGACTGCCGGATGGAATTACATAGAAGTTCCAAAACTATTGACAAATTCCTGGCAGTCTTAAAAAAACATCTCTGTATAGATGCTTAGTTAAGGATTATGTAATTAGCTTTAGATATTAGATAAATAAATAAAAATAAATGAATAATACATATAACCAATAAAATAATACAAAAGTCAGATTATGTATATAACGCTCTGATTCTAACAACTACATATGAGGTAATGAAAAGAAACTTAATGTCACCGGTTGAAACATTTGGAAAATACATAGATAAGGTTATCATATGTAAGGTATTTACAAAAAAATTAAACGCTATAAATTAAATTGTTAAAAAATCAGTAGTTCGACTAAAAAATACGACATACATATAAAACGCGCCCGCGTTCAACGTTCGATAAATCAAAACCCGACCACACTTTTATGAAATTTTATTGTTGTGTAACTATTAATGTGTATTTTAGCAGTCAATTATAAAGCATTCTAGTAAAAAACAAAATAAATATGAAGATTAATATCAACCCGTAGGATCCGAACGTTCCACGTGTTAATAGGCGACCATTCGCAGGAGTGGCGTACCCCGTTGCGATCTCCACGGCTCGCCTACCAATTATTTATGTGCCCTGACAAGCATTAATATCTCATTGTTTCCAACTAAATAGTAGGCATTACATACGTATCGTGCCACAGACGCATAAAGACCGGGGAATAAAAACTGCGCCGTGTTTACCGATAAATAAAAACCGAATTTACAATCAATAAAGATCACCTTTACAAAAAAAAAAAAAACCAAAAAAACAAAACGAGATCAAAAAACGACAATATGGACGCACGGATAAATTATCTCTTCTCAAACGCCCCGTTAACTTGTAGCGACGCCGAGTTTGTGGTCGATTAACAGTTCTTTTCGCTGTTGGACTGTTACTGAAAAAATACATCTTTGTAATCTGTCTTCGGCTAAAGATATATGGCGATTGATACGCGGCTTAAACGCTCTCTTACATATATATACACTTACAGCTTCATTTCGTAAATTAATCACAGCACGTGTGTATCGCATTTTTAGTTTTTTAATCCAGATACATTTTTGACAGTGACGAATTCAAAACGTCGATGGCAACCTTTAATTTGTTGTGGTATCAAATTGCTGCATATTATTTATCGATCGTATTGATACGTTAAAAGATAATAACATAATCTTGAAGATAAAAAAATGTATACGGATCTCGTACGGTGTATATTTATGTATTTTTTTTTTGGCGAGAAAAGTGCCTCACGTTTTCCTCAATTTACACGTCACTCGTTTCGTGATTTTCCACCGCGCTAATTTTAATCGAATGAAAAATGCTCTTCGTGTATTTCTAGTGCCTGCAAATGTAATACATACATACATAGATATTTCTTTGATAAAAAAAATACGATTGGAAAACGACTTGTGCAATTTATCAACCGAGTTGATCAATCATTTTTACTTTTAAACGACATTTTGTATCATTAGTCAATCCATTTACGACTTTATTATGTTCGTTTGATATATGTATGTCCTATAAGTGTAACTACGTTAAATATTCTCTATTTGCAATGATCGCTCAATGCACCAGTTACTAGAAATTCATTTTATAACTAACTACATATATATAATATAAGCATTTAGAGTTGCCAATGTTCTAGGTACATTTTGTTTTGATATTAGTTGAAACACTCACTTGTAATATTAGATTAGAACCATAAAAATACTTCAATAAATATTCAATCAAAAACTATGTAATTTATCTTGTGAATTTTGTAAAAAATACCAATTGTTTTGGATCAGTGGTCGGGAACCTTTTTCAAGCTAAGCCCCAAAAACCGCAACATACTATTTTCAGATTACATATTAAAAGTTAAATTAAACGTTACTCCTTTATGAAATGGATTGCTGTAAGAAATAAGTTCAAAATCTTCATGATATTTCTTAATATTAGACAGTTTATTACTAAAAAGTATTTTATCTGAAAGCTTTTCACAGCCATAAAGTTGTGGAAATCGGATTTATTTTGATTTTGTTTAAATCGTGTAAAATAATTGTGTTTCACGCAAAACGTTGGATGACAGCTAGAGCCGCAGGTTTTCATACAAAGAGCCGCATGCGGCTCTGGAGCTGCCGTTATAGGTGCATACATTGAAGTACCATACATTATTTAGACCGATAAAAAATCATTAATTTGATACTTTACCTAAAACGTGGTATTGCATAAAGACCAATCGGGGAGTTCACACTTTATAAAGCGGGTATTACATGGGGATAGTTTACTCGCGACGATCTCGCTGGTTTACTGACCGGCACGTAGAGCCGGTAGCGAGTACCTAGTAAACCTATTACACGTGTCTCGTTTACTCGCTAAATGTTGCCACTCGCTGCCGCTAGAGGCGTTGTCATCAACCCACCGTCAAAATGCCTACTGAATTTTCAATATCGTAAATGTATCATGTCTATTGAAGTGTAGTGTGTGTGTGTGTGTTGAGAGCTGAAAATGAAACGCTTAACCTCAAACTGTCAATGAAGTGACGTCACACGAGCCTGCTAGTGCGAGTAAAGTTCAAACATTCGAACTTTACTCGCGCGGCCGAAAAAGCATGCTAGTTTACTAACTTAATCTATTACACGCGGCTATCCACACGGTAAACCAGCGTAGATCGTAGCGAGTAAACTATCCCTGTGTAATACCCGCTTAACATACATACATACATTCAAAGACGACGCGCTTTAGAGCGATATTACACTTGGCCACTTCACCAACAACCAGATTTTTTTTTGACGGTGGCGAGCATCTTATTACATTGCACCACTTTTACTTCACCAGCTACCTGCTCATCTCATAATCTTCATACAAAAAAAATAGGTCTATACGAAAACTAGGTACTCTGTGTAGTAGTATGTAGACGTAGACAATATATAAAATTCAACCTCTCATATTTGTTTCTGAATTTCATTGTTTTCGAAACAATTGCGTTGACGTTGCGTTGCGTTGACAATTGAGTACGACGGTGCAAAAAAAAAGGTTTTGGTGAAGGTTTTTTTCATCGAACCATTGACTTCCAAGAAATTTTTATGCAACAGAGAATCGCACAATTTAATATGTACCATCTAAACCTGCATATCTATCTGGTTGTACGAGGTTCAAAAAAAATCTGGTTGTTGGTTTGGTTGCTCAGTGTAATATCACCCTTAGAGCGATATTACACTGAGCAACCACACCAACAACCAGATTTTTTTTGACGGTGGCGAGCATCTTATTACATTGCACCACTTTTCACTCACCAAGCTACCTGCTCATCTCATAATCTTCATACAAAAAAAAATAGGCCTAGGAAGCTATACGAAAACTAGGTACTCTATGTAGACGTAGAAAATATATAAAATTCAACCTCTCATATTTCTTTCTGAATTTCATTGTTTTCGAAACAATTGCGTTGACGGTGCGTTGCGTTGACAATTGAGTACGACGATGCAAAAAAAGGTCAGAAAAGGGTTTTTGGTGAAGGTTATTTTCGTCGAACATTGACTTCCAAGAAATTTTTATGCAACTGAGAATGGCATCGTCTAATACGCAGCATTGGAACCTGTATATCTATATGGTCGTCGATGCTCAAAAAAATCTGGTGTTCCGTTTGGTTGCTCAGTGTAATATCACCCTTAAAGAGACCACTTTGGAAATTCGCAAGGTATTAATCACACACACACATGTACCGATTTAATAAAAATGATCCGCAAAGTCGGAGCGTGTGACACGCGAAAGCTCCGCGTGAAATATATTCAATATCGCAAGCTCGCCATCATAAATCGGCGTATTAACGTCGCGAAAGCTCCAGCTACGTGCGATACGTCCCAAAGTCCCATATTTTTTGGCGAGTGTGGTTTAATTGTGGTGGTCATCCTGGGGTTACCACATGCAGTGGGGACCACACGGCAAGGGCCCCGCCGCATGACGTACGGCGTGACAAGGCCCCCGCCATGTCAACACGTGAATTTAATAATTTAATGCCGACACGACCATAATTCGCATCACAATGAGAGACTTGTTTATTTGTTGCCGATCCACCCACCCACCCACCCCCCAATCTGCCAAATCCGATTTTACGCTGTTGCGTTTCAAACTAATAGTGATATATGGCGTGCAGATTCCACGCCGCTGTGATCTACGTATATGGAGTTGGAAATTGTTCCAATCAATAAGTTCAAGTTCAATTAGTTATTCCAAGTAAGAAAATGGTTACATTGCGTGGTTTGATGCCCGATATGGTCGTAAGATTTTGAGTGCTGTTATAATTGCTGGCTAGACTTGAATGTTGACTACGCCACTTTATGGTGCATACACACCGACGAACCGAATTCGAAGCGAATGCGAAGCGAACGATAGAATTCGCTTCGTTGGTTGTAGGTCCACACCTAAGCATTCGCACCGAATAGCGACCTTCGAACGGAAATACAATAGGCAGAATTGACAAAAGAAGATCTTTAACAATAACCCAAACAACAACAAAAATACTCTGGAGTTGCTCCAAGATCGCTCTTAGAGCGGTAAAGTCAAAAGGATCCCTTATTTTTTTGTGCATTGCGTCTTTGTCCGTATTAAATAAATAAATAAATAGTAGTGGTAGTGATAGTAGTATATCGCAAGAAATCATCAAACAATTAACTTTCGAAACTTTCGTACATACAATGAAATTCAGAAAAAAATGATGAGGGGTTGAATTTTATATATTTTTACGTATTCTACTGGGTAAATTGTAAACATTAGAAAACTTACCTTGGGGAATCGTACATATGTATGTAGGTACATATTATATATGTATGTATGTACATAGTATGGGTTCACTCGTATGTATGTATGTGCGCGCGCGAATACTTTCAAGGTTTGATATCATAAAAATGACACTTTGTGTTATTTTTATGATAAAACAATAAAACAACATCTCTGTACAGGTGCTTTATTATTTTTTAATTTAAGCTCTAAGTTACATTTTTTGTTTGTAATTAGTTTTTTAAGCTATTTTATTAAAATAAATAAATAAACGGTTCCATACAAAACTCGCACCACATAATTTTCCAGATAAAATGTAAAAATGTTTGTTAAAAAGTCTAGTCGAAGGTCAAATCCTATATTATAATATTCTAACCGTATTGATGGTTAATGTAAACCTTTCCTCCTTTTGATACACGTTATTGTATTTAAATGCACAATCTTATGTAAAAAAATACAAATATATTAACTACAATATGTATGTATTTAACGATCTTACATACATGTTACACCATCCTGTATATACAGAATATTGACGGTTCATGAGTGGATTCACAAGTGGATGTGTACCTACTGGTATAGTGAAAGAGAAGGTTGTGACTGTTGTGAGGAAAAAAGTCATAAATATATAGATTAAGCGTTATCAAATTATATATATTTAAGCATTTCCTCATATGAAGAATGATTTACTTTTACATAAATTGGCAGATAATAAACTTAACATTAATATAAATTGCATAATTTTGTTGTTTATCTGTGCTTTAATCATTAATTAAAACGAAAGCTTTTTTCATTAAAATGTAAATTTTCTGGTTTCTAAGACAAATAGTTTCAATTGATACATTTACTCGTATACATTCATTAAATTTTTTCTTCCAAACAGATTTTCCTATCAGCCCTAGCAATCTTTAAATACCACAATAATAAACATGTATAAAATATTTGTCCAAAGACACGGTGATAAAAATTAAAGCGATTAATTTATTAACGCATTCATTTTCAAGACTAATTAATACCTACACGAACTCGTACCGTCTTCGACAATATTTCCACATGCGTATGTATCATTATTTGGCATGTTCGAATGAAGATTTTCGAATACGTAATAAGGCAACGATCGATCGGATCGGATCGTTGTGATTTATACAAATCGTACCCACCGAGGAAAAATTCACAAAGTCAAATAGAACATCTGCAATTTATCGCCGGAGCTTTTGAATGCCTCTATATGTATGTAAGTATTTATATTATAGTATAGATATAATATATTGAAATTGGGAATCGAGCGAGTTGCGGCTTAAAAGCATAAGCTCGACTCATTACTCGTTGATTTATGTAATTTTTCGGCTTTGAATCAAGTTAATTTTGTTGTTTTTTTTTTTTTTTTTTTTGTTTAAATTAGAGACTTTATGGACTGTGGGTTCATAGGGCTTCGCCGAAAAGGCGCGTATTTTTTCGTCGTTAAAATCGACGATTTATTACATTTAATCCAAACGTCTTCCAGTTGTAGTGAATATATGGAAAATTAGCATAAAGATAACGCTCTTATGTGCACTAGTTAAAAAAGGCCATATACATATTAGGTATACATAAATGTATAATACAGACTATTATAGATTGGCTGTAGCAAAATCGGCAATAAAACACCGGAGACGACGCAAAAGAAAAACGTCAAATCGAAACGTGTAAACGCCACGTTCCGAAAAAAATACATAATCACGTTATTTATTAATGCCCGCTGACATATACAAGGTAATTTCTACAATAAATAATATATAGCTCGTTTTTTTATGTATCAATATTGCAGAAATGGAAAAAAAAAAAAACCACTTTGGTGCAAACGTGTCGCTCAAAATGAATCGGCAAATATATTCATATACAGCACTAGTGTTTATTGTCGATTTCCAACGTTGATATGGTTTAAATTTGTGTTTCCGTTTTTAATTAATCCAATGGTTTTAACGATCGCCAGTAAAATTAATTGATCGACTCAAAATTGTGATCATAACGACCTAAATTAATCGACACTGAAACTTTTATTGAGCTTTAAATTTTACGATGATCATATCATGGGTGGGTGTGTGTGTGTGTGTGCACTATTGATTTAATACACTTCAAAGTGACAAATAATGAAATTGTAATTGGTAAGAATTATTACAGTAACGTGAAACAGTTTGTGTCAACTTCTACAAACATATTAGATGGTTCTAATTTATGTTAATCTACCCGTTACATTACCAAATATGATAAAATTAATTTACTGCCAAAATATAAACAAAACTTCAAGAAATAATACTAATATCACTTTAGGAACTATATCTACCAAGCAAAATATTACTAAACAAAATAGTGCAAGTTTGCAAGAATGATCTACTACTATAGATCAATAGATTATAGGGCTTTTGCTTTACATTTGACTAATTTCCGGAACTATCTGGTCATCAAATTTGTAACAGTGGAAAGTTTCAATAGTGTATTTCAACAAATTTGTTCAAATAATATAATTTTTGATATTAGAAAATATTGAAGTTTCTGTATAGTGACCTGAAGTTTTCCGAGCCGTGAACTTTCCCAATCAATGTGTAGTGCAATTAATTCTACCAAGCAAAAGATTACAAAAACAAAATAGTGCAAGTTTGCAAGTATGATCAACTACTATAGATTAATAGATTATACGGCTTTTGCTTTACACTTGACTAATTTCCAGAGCTAGCTGGTTATCAAATTTGTAAAAGTGGGAAGTTTCAATAGTGTATTTCATAAAATCTGTTCAAATAATATACTTTTTGATATTAGAAAATATTGAAGTTTCTGTGGATTGACCTGAAGCTTCCGAGCCGTGAACTTTTCCAATCAATGTGTAGTACAATTAATTCTACCAAGCAAAAGATTACAAAAACAAAATAGTGCAAGTTTGCAAGTATGATCTACTACATACTATAGATTTATATTTATTTATTTATTTTACAAATTATACCATAGTGACATTACAGGTTGCCCCAATTCGTCACTATGGCGAGACATGAAAAAAACATTATATTTAACATATTGATAGTAAAATTAAATGTAATCAAATAATTCAAAAATTACATAAAATCAAAATAATTCACAAATTACATCAAATCAAACCATTCGCAAATGAACGATTATATAAAAAAAAAACATAATAAATTTTTCAACTTCATCATAGTTGGCATTAAGGATGTCAATTAAAATGAACGTACACCATTTTATTAAAATTAAACACAATTAAATAATAATTAGCGAGTATCTACATACGTACCTACATACATATCTACTATATAAAATTCAATGTTTGTTTGTTTGTTTGTGATTCCGCTATGCAAATCTACAGTTTTCAACTTAGAACCGCCAAACTTGGTATACTATCTCATGATACCCCAAGTCAGACCGTAGGTGGGTTTTGGAAGGGGTCGGATCAGGGGGTCAAGGGGGCCCCATATACAAAATTTTTAATCAATTTTTTTTTTGAACTGGAGAATAAACGTTTTCATTTCTATAGATTTTTCATTCAATTTTTGTTTGTACTGGAGAATAAATGTTTATTTCGGTATTCATTTGTTTTGATTTTTACACACCATTCACCTGCCCGAGCAACGCCGGGCAATTCGGCTAGTTAATAATAAAATCAAATTAAAAGTATAGTATATAAATTAATAGTATATAGATTATATGGCTTTTGCTTTCCAGAGCTAGCTGGTTATCAAGATTGTAAAAGTGGGAAGTTTCAATAGTGTATTTCAACAAATTCGTTCAAATAATATACTTTTTGATATTAGAAAATATTGAAGTTTCTGTGGAGTGACCTGAAGTTTCCGAGCCGTGAACTTTCCCAATCAATGCGTGCGTTAATTTATCACCAGGGGGGGATTTGAATATTAAACGTATCCACGGGCCATAAATACGGTTGCTTATGACGCTCTTGCGTTCGAAGATTGTGTCCCATATCGCAGTGGGACATCCGTAATTTTAAATGTATCGAATTTACATTTGACCCTAAATCGGGTCACAGAAACCTGCGTCCGACCAATAAGTTACCATCTTAACGCAAAATATACATATTCTAACCAAACGTAAAATTCACTAAGACCGCTGAAAATGTGTCGCGTTTGACAATAAATTCTACGTACCGTTACGCCGAATATATTACCGGCTTTGATTCAACCGCGCGCGCACACTGTGAGTATCTCAGTAGAAAGCTCCAATTTTCACGTTTTTCCATTGAAAATGTGAAAAATTTTAAACCGCATACCTCGCCAGGATGTGCGCCGAGATAAATTAATGCGATCGTGTTTAAAAGGACGCGAGTTGAATAAGATATTGGTCGTTTAAATTGAGCATAATTTAAATAGCGATGCATTCGCGCGCCGCTCGGTATCTACATATGTACGATCGGCGCATCCTGCGACCGTCAAGGAAAATCTTATGCATCTAGAAATGCCCTTAAACGGAATTTCGTTCCACGAACACAAGATCTGCATAAAAACAGTGAGATTTACCGACTGCTGAGGCACCCCTGTCCACCAGTGACACTCGAAGATGGTCCGGAATGTTCCTCTATCTGTCCGCGCTGGTCTTTCTGGTATGGCACCGAGGCTGAAGATGTAAATACCGAAGCAACCCGTTCCCATTTTATCACCAATATCTACAGGCACGAGATTAAGGAGACTCGCTAGCTACCGAGAGAATGTTGGACTCTTTGTACGTGTCGCGCTACCGTGAGAAATTTTCGCTTATTTTCCCCCTATAAGGACGATTATAAATTCACCACAGAAATTCTTAAGATTGCACTATGAATTATCCATACAATATTGTGACAAAGCGGCCGACTTAAAACCCACCGACTCATTTATATGATTTGTTAAAGGTTTACAAGTCTCATAAAGTGTGTAGGATTGTATCAAACAACGATTATTGAACGATAAAATGGTGTAACCATTCAAATAATCGACTAAGAACACGTGTCTAACAAAGATAATCAAAAAATTCTTCACGAAATTTACAACGAAAGTCTTAATGATATGGTGATTTTAATCACAGATGAATACCAGTTTTAAACCGAAACTAGCGAACTTAAACTAAAACAATCGGTAAAAGATGGCTTGATTTTGGTTCGTCTGAAATTATGACAACTTATTTATTTATATAATATAATAGCAAAGGCTAATTACATAATCCTTAATTAAGCACCTATACAGAGATGTTTTTTTAAGACTGTCAGGAATTAATCAATAGTTTTGGAACTTCTAGTTCCATCCGGCAGTATATGTATTATATTCCAAAACACCTCTGCTTCTCCTATTTCTATTTACTCTAACTTTTTTTATAATTATATTCACATACATCCATTCCTCTCACGATAAATTTACTAAAATATGATGGTAACATATTATTATCTAACTTAAATATAAATTAATAATTTTTTTAGCTTTTAAATAGATATCGACTCTCCATTTCATTACATAGTTCTATCGTTTTCTGAAAATTAATGTGTCTTAATAATTTGAGAGAAATGTATGTATAGGAATGCTTTAAAAATAATATCGTTTTAAGAGAACTTAGAATTTCCTCAAAATTTTCATTTCAGTACCCATAATATATAAATGATCAATTATGTGTGTTTGTTACAAACGCTCAACAGTTTTCTTTTGTTTTCAATGAAAATTTGACATCGAAATAAGTATATTATTTTTTTCCCCATAGTTCATAGTTAGGTCAGTTTTATGAATTGATTGGCGTTTTAATGAAATTTCAACGCCATTCTATTTGTAATATTCAATTTATTTACTATGTATATTCTTAAATCTATTTACTCTTACTTTTTTTCATAATTAAATTATATTCACATACATCCATTTCTCTCACAATAAATTTACTAAAATATGATTCAACCGATCACATCACATTCACATTCAACCGATCTAATTCAATAATCTTTTTTATACTAGCATACCTATCAACATTTAAAATACATCTATCTGTAGTTGACTTATCTAACATATTTAATAATGTACCACAATACATAAGATGTGGTCTGACAATTACATTAGTTTCATTAGATAATAATCTTAATAAGAAAGATATGAAAATTTTGGAAATATTAAAATTGTTTCACAAAAGGTCGTGGCAAAAGCCCTCTAAGAAATTTTTCACTTCTAAAACCAAAACCAGTTTCTTAAGCTCCGTACCCAAAACCGAATATCTATTATATCAATATTGTTGATGATTGAACTGGAATAACACAGTGTCAGAATTTTGAGCATCACAAATCAAACAAATGTCAATCGACAGCCAACTTTAGTATCAATTGAGAAATATTTATACACACGTTTGCCGCACGTGCAGCGTCCTAAGTGTGTGTGTGAAATAATAATTTTTAATACGTGCAAGTGTCGAAATTTCAAACGATAAGTGGCCACACAATGAAAGCGACGTTTTCCAAAAGAGACATCGAACGTATGAATGCAACACGCATTGGTCACAAGTGACTCCGCGTCATACTCATTCTCACGGACATTATCTTCGAACATCATCCTCGACATTCCGTCATGTCAAAATGCCTTTTTCGGTGCAAAGAGCCACTTCTCTTGTGTCTTCCCCTTATAAATATTTAAGTGTCCTCACTCTCGCATATGTAACGAATTTCTGGTCCACTGTTCTTGCGTCGCGCTCTCGACCACGTCAAGACACGAGTGTTGGTTCAATAAACAGAAAAAAGTTCCCGATACGTACAAATTGGTTCTCCAAATTATATGGTCAAAAGTTACACGTGAATGTGTCCATTGTTGTGGGGTCTACAGAGAGCCACAGTTGGTGGGGGTCGATTCATACCCAACAAAAGCTTTTCGGATAGTACGGTGCCACTTCAGAAGGCTCAACATTTTTCACTGCCAAGACGTGCAACAATGGCCACTTGGTCCACGGACACAATCGACACGCTTTTGTTTGAACGGATAAGAACCCACCATTCGACTGTCACTTCTACACATCGAGTAAATATTTGTTAAACTCTCATTAGACGTGACGGTTTGATCGACAATTAAATGTGTATTCAAATTTTGCAATCACTGTGAACGACGTTTCTTTGGCGGATTAAAATTTAATTTAGAGTTATAATGAGTCTATTAAATCGTTTATTTTTACAAGCATACAATTCCAGTATACATATGTATGTATGTACTTCATTAGGAAACACGCCGCAATAAAGCAATATCCTAAATGAAAACGCACTGATTTTTCATCTAGACTGGACAATTAATTAGATCAGTGGTCGGGAACCGGCGGCTCTGAAGCCTCATGCGGCTCTCGCTGTCATTCAACGTTTTGCGCGTAACACAAAACGTTGACACACAATTACACAAAATTAAAATTAAAATTAAAAACGTTTTTCAATAATACTTTTTAGTAATAAACTGTCGAACATTTAGAAATATCACGAAGGTGGCTTATTTCTTACTGCTTATACATTTCATAAATGTGTATCATTTCATTTAATTTAAAATTGTAAATAGGTTTTTGAGCTCTTTCTCCTATTATGGCTATAAACACTAACATTAAAATAAAAAAAAATCCGTATAAATACTAACAAAATGAACAATGTGTAAAATAGATAATGGTCACTGGACCAGTAGCTATTAAAATAGATTTAAGATGTATTGTGAACATAGTACAGTCAACCCTCCTATAGCGTACATTTTTATAGCGTTTGCGGCGGTTTTTTGTATAGCGGTCCCTTCTATAGCGTACATTAAAAAAAATGCAATATTTTCAAGGTCAAATTAGAATTTTCATAAATATATTATTAATGTGCATTTAAATATGTACGTGCACTTAGAAGATATTTGTTAGTAGCTAGCTGTTTGCCCCTTTACCTCGCTAGGCGTGTTCTGTTTTTTTTTTTTGGTGAATCACTTATGATCAAGTAAATCGATGCATGTGATTTTTGCGCCCGTTGCGAATAAAATAAACTGGACTAAATATGCAAGGTCAATGCTCCCTCGCGCGTGTAGGCACGTGCTATTGTTATCAAATTAAACACATTCAAGGTCATTGGAAATATAAAAATGGGTAAAATGTTTGATTTGCTTCAAATCGCAAAATACAATTAAAAACATTTGTATGGGTGCCTAACTTTCTATAGCGTTTTTTCCTATAGCGTGGTCCCTATCTCAACGCTATAGGAGGGTTGACTGTATATGAACAATAAAAAGCTTTTTTAAATTAAAATTCATTTAATTTTGAATATACATACATATGTACATATAATCTGAAGATAATATGTTGCTGGCAAACTTACCAATTTTGCAAAGTTTTCCATAATTTGGCTCGTAGCTCGAAAAAGATTCCCGACCACTGAATTCTAAATAGATTTGAGTAACCATGATGATGTAATTGTACATATTATAGCATATGTACATACATACATACGTAGGTGGGTGACTATTTAAAGCTTTTTTGTAATTATTGAAGTCAAAATGTAATTTTATTTTGTGTCTTACTATTTTTACATCAATCAAATAATTCATGTATGAAATTTATGTCCTACTGAAGCCAATCAATCAATCGAAAGTGGCAGCAAATTCAAATTTTAAGGGGCCTGTAAACGAGCAACAAATATATGAAAGCTACAATATACTAAAATTGAAAGATATAATTACTGACTATAGTTTTCAATGTTCATTTTTATTATAAGTTAATCAGATTTTGATAAATTGATCGTACAACAACAAGAAATAGAAAAATCGCACATTTGGGTTTTAGTCCTGCTCGCGCGTTCATCTCATTATTACAATGTACATATATATGTATGGATTATGCGCTTTTATCATTACCATTGAATTAAATTAAATTTTAATGATATATAAATATTGAACGATACGTGAGTGTGTGTCTAGTTTGAAATTGGGAATTGAAAGAGGCGTGATTGAACAAAAAAAAAAAAACAGTTACATTCACCTGCAAAAGTTGCAGTAGTTGATGAATGTCCGTACAGATGATGTCCATACATTAACTCACATTGCCATAGTCATAGTTGGACACTCGCACGGAATGACAAGTGACTGAATAGGTATATTTGCATATTCAAATTTCGAACGCGCCGAAATCTTCATTAACAACAATGCAATTTACGTAAGCTGCACGCGTTAGATTTCTAGCTTAAACATATAAATTGGAAAGACAGAAGTTATAATTGCCAACGCCAACACGGAGCGTTGCGTTGTTGGCGGTTCGCACTCTCCACTATTGATTTTGACGGGTAATTATTACATTTTTATGTTTGATTGCGTTTTTGTGAGCTTCTTTTGAACAAACAGCGCACCGACACACTGTTGTTTTTTTTTTTTTAATTCGAAAACAATCGGATAACGACCACCGTGAGCGTTATTTTATGCGTACTCTATGTATTTATGTCTGTAGAGAACGTGAGTAAACATTTTAAATGCCTTAGGGGCGCTTCTGAGCGTCGCGGCGCACCCGTGTTTGCTCGGCGTCTTTAATGGGCGCCTTGTTCTTTCGTCGAACGATTCAAGAAACGTGTTATCTCATCAATGAGATCGTTGTTAACTATTCGATCGCCACAAAATAAATATCGGACGTTGTTTGCTTAGTACATTCGATGCTGGTGTCATAAGTGTATTGAGCAATGTAGTTTTTCTTTCAAGATGGATAAGTACCTACAATACCTACATACATACATACGCACATACATAATGAAGAATCGTTTATAGAAATATATGTAAATATTAAAAAAAATCAATAGACACTCGAGATTTAAGAAACAACGTTGAGCCTTAACATAAAATGTCGATAAAATAAATTGCTGATTTTATAAATATGTACATAGACTTCGATTAATTTTGTACATTATAATGTGTTGTATATATGTATGTAAGTGAATAAGAGAGAAATTTATGTTAAGTAATTTTGTAAAATCGTTAATTTTATTCAAATTTAGCAATTGACGTCCAGTCGGTTTGTTTTCTGCATGGTTCATTTTTTATTTAAATATGTATGTATTAAATACATTTGAGTCGCCTAGTTCCAAATCCCGATAAGTCCACAATACATAAAAAACGAGGATAAAATATTTTCTGGTTCTAAGAATGTTTTCAAACGACGCCTTATACTTGAATTATTTCAAATACCGCCAAGTGCGCCGTAAAAAAATATTGAAAATCAGTGTTAGTTCCGAAAACTGACAATTGCACTATGATAAAAGCTGATAAAAGCCGTATTTAGAAACAAACAACGATAAGTCCATGTTTCTAATCTCAATATTTTGTTTAATATCAACAAAATTAAGTTTAAATGAGTTTAAACGCCGTGAAGCAAATAAGTCTGTAGCAGAAAAACCGCGTTTGTGAACAAGTGAGTTTTATGGACTTATCGGGATTTGGAACTAGGCGACTCATTTATTGAATTATATTTTTAAATACCTAATTGATTTCAATTATTTAAATAAAATTATATTTCAAACGTTACAAAGATTCATACAAAAATCTTATTTTTAAATATAGCTAAGAGCCTATAAATGAAATATAGGTAGGATGTATGAAATTGAATATTCTCAAACAAGATAAATAAATAAAATGAAAAGATCATGTCTTGGAAAATTTCTAATAAGAAGATAAAATATAGAATATCTAATTTTCCAAGTACATACATATGTATACTAATAATAATATTCAATCGCAATAGATTCGTATCAATATTTATCGACACACAATTACCATTCACATCTACATATATAAATAGCGTACACGTTTACAACGAGACATTAAAAACGATTAAATGCGCAATTTATTTACGTTTTAAACATATCTATAATAAATTGCCCGAAATGTGCATCATTCAGACATAATTTCTTCGCACACTACCAGTTTTATCCTCCGTTTAAAAAAAAAACAAACAGGGCTACCACCGAAAACACATTGAATATTACATATTCGAGTTTGCTTTGTAAAATAACACTGATTAGTGTATAAATTCGTAAGATTCCGTCGATTTATATATGTATGTATTAGGTATGGTATGTGTCCGATGTTATCGTGGCGAGCGAGCGTACGCTACCGGTTCGTAAATTATATTAAGAGGGCAGCATTTTCTGTCTGTTTTTAATTGCAAATAGAGTCATTACTGGAAAACGTTAATTGTAATAATTAATATTGAACCGGCGATTAGACGCTACCTACCGCTCTTTTTACGATAATCGAAATCGCTAAAGACGGGAAGTGAGACTGAACGTTAAAAATGTCTTTCGTAACGTACAAGTATACTTAGCTGTTTTTTCGAAATATTTTTCAATGAAGAATACATACAGATAAGCACATTTATACCATCTAATATACAGAATTAGATTATGTATTGATTTATTTAAGTACACGAGCGTACAAACGGCAATACCCACTCGTACAATAAGTTCAAGCTTTTAGTAAGTCGGTACTAAAATAGATTGTGTATTTATTTATAATGTAGCTTTATGTTCAATTACTTAAGAGTAGGTATATCGCTTTAGTTATCTGGAATGCAATCGAATGTTCCATTTATAAAATCGATAAATCTCACTTTACATTGTTTTCTATGACGTTTGACGTTTCTGCGACATTCTATCAAGTAATTTCTACAATTTGATCGATGCACGTAGAAATTGTTAAGCGCTGAAGTTAACTGCGTGGGTAACCCTGTCCGAGAGCAACTTTGGTGGCAAACTTAGTGGTACCTTGAAGGATTTATGTTGTGAAAAGGCTCGTGACTTATCTTGGCGCGGTTTGGGCCTCTGGACCCACACGATAACATCTCAGCACCCGATTTATGGTTATCTGACCGTGTTCTGTTTGATTGAGCTACCGCTAATTGGAGTTTATCATTTGCCAATATTTATTTTATTGACGCCACCCAGTCAATGTGATCGCCTTTTTATTTATACATACATATGTATATGAGCCGTTTTCTTTTTTAAAATTGGAATAACCGCACTTTGAATTTGAGAAAATGGATCAAGTTGATTACGGTCATACACTTACATACACATATCTAAACTACATACGTATGTGTGCTTAAAAAATACTTAAAAAATAAGGTTCTTTCAAGTTTAATACCTGATTTCAGTAAGGGAATACATATAATAATTTAGATACTTACATGCAAAAAAGCATTTATTTATTTATATAATATAGTAGCTAAAGTTAATAACATAATCCTTAACTAAACAAGTATACAGAGATGTTTTTTTAAGACTACCAGGAATTTATCAATAGTTTTAGAACTTCTAATTCCATCCGACATTCTATTATGTATATTCCAAAACACCTCTATACAAGATTCTTCTCCTATTTCTATTTATTCTAACATTTTTTTATAATTAAATAATTTTTATTCCTTAAATTATATTCACATACATCTATTCCTCTCACAATAAATTTACTAAAATATGATGGTAACATATTATTATCTAACTTAAATATAAATACCAACATACAAATCCTCAAAGTATCATTCACATTCAATCATCATATTTTTTATACTAGCATACCTATCAATATTTAAAATACATCTCATACCTCTATTTTGTAATATTTGTAATCTATCTCTAGTTGACTTATGTAACATATTTAATAATGAACCACAATACATAAGCTTTGGTTTGACAATTACATTATAAATTATTATTTTAGTTTCCTTAGATAATAATCTTCTTAGCCGACATAATATTCCTACTTTTTTAATTAAAAATTGACCGTGTAAATTAAAATTTTCAGTAAACATACGTGTAAACTTTGTGTTGTTACAAGACAATAAAATGGAACCGTTCTACTTTCAAATCCAAAGCATCATTTATGGACAAGTAGCTGTACCTACGTAGGTATAATTCAATTTTATACCAAAGCAGGGTTGGCATTCGACTCAACTTCG
The DNA here is from genome assembly GCA_022651745.1 of Parapsyche elsis. Taxonomy (NCBI): domain Eukaryota; kingdom Metazoa; phylum Arthropoda; class Insecta; order Trichoptera; family Hydropsychidae; genus Parapsyche; species Parapsyche elsis. The sequence goes on from JAGVSN010000016.1 coordinate 1,299,068, forward strand.
GAACTGTAACGTTTAGTTGTAGCAAAATGGGGCCTTGTTCGTAATTTCCTATCTCGTCCCGGCCAACAACATGGGTTAAAATGGATTATTAAAGGCTTATCTTGACAATTTACGATCACTTAAAGGCACTTACGGTATGAGTTATGGCGCTTCTAATCTAGATCCGCCGACTCTCGTTAGTTATCCCCGTGTGCTAACACTGTGCGTTTTCTTATACACGTACTTTACCGGCTTATAATGTCGTTTTGCGGAATTCACCTTATGAAATCGTCGAATTTCCACCCTCGGGATGTTTATATTTATATTTATACTCACTGGAAGTGTTATCGTTCGCCGTTTTGGCTAAAAATGGCTCAGAGTCTGCGAGCGGTGATGATTTATTTGCTTTCGCTTCGATAAAAGATTAATGATTGCTCTTAGAAGTCGCGGATCAATGAATGGTAAATTGATGAATTGAATTTGAGAGAGCTGGCGTTGCCCAATATTCGGTTGCATTGAAATTACACGAACGAAAAGGCATTTGGAAACTGACCGTTTGAGATTACCGCAATGTGAAATGCGACTGGTAAATATAGATATATTAGTGTTTGCAAAAATCCACGTTTTAAAACAATTGATCGTAAAATTTGTTTAGTCAATTTTGCGACCATGCTTTTCGACCTTTACGAGGAAGAGGAAATGTAAAAGAAAATGCAGGTGCACTGAAAGCCAAACGGTATAACTGTTAAGTTTTTACGAAGCAAACGAGTCGTTTTATTTTATGACACAGAACGATGGTTCTCTTCATTTTGTTTACTTATTTACTACACGTTAAATTGTGCTTTAAAATATTGCAACAAACATGTCTCAGAATTGTGAGAATTTGTACCATTTTGAGTCATAGTAATTTCTGTATTCATTAAACTATTATTGTATTTACAAAAACTGAATGGTTTTCCAAAGGAAGTACCACTTCCGGTTGATGAAAAATTATGAAAACCTAATGGATTGTAATGGCCGATAAAAAAAATATAAATATGAAGTTTCAGTTTAATAGAATAAACGGTTTTTGAGTTGTTAGCGATTTTACACACAGGTACACAGACTTACAGACAGCCAGATATACAGAAATTTTCCAGAAATCATGAAAACGTGATCAGAGGATGATGCCTGATACAAATCAGTCAAAATCTCAAGGTCGAATTTTCGCACGATCACAATACTTTATCCGATTAGGATAAAGTACTTACTTAATTTGATTTATAGTAGTACAATGTACTGGAAAAGCTTCTGAAACATGGTAATTTCCAAAGTTGTTTGATCTAATTTTTTGGATATTTAAAAATTTCTCCGATATGCAGAGATCATTCGAGTTGTTTTTAATTCATTTAGATGTGACAGTTATTTATCGTTACTAATAATTTATCACTTCATTGCCGCCGATGTTTACGTTCGAATTGAGACGTATTGAATATTGTATCGTGAATTGTACGGCTTTATTTATTTTTTGTTATCAATCAACAACGAATAAACTGATCCGTATCAAGCATTAATATTAATGAAAAGTTATTAATCAACAAATGTATGTTTTACGAGTGCCGAAAAAAAATTGTATTAACATACACACGAGTGTAATCTATTTCTTAATTATACGCGGATACGCATTAGGTGGATGATTGATCTCGCCTTTCGAGAGACCATTTCGTTTTATTCAAATCATTGTTAAGCGGTCAATTTGTATTTATGACACGCCCGTTTTATTATTTTTATCGCTCGTACGACGGTTATTTCCTATAGCGATTTGTTAGCGAACGTTAGAAAGTAATTGCGCGCGTTCGGAAATAGATCCCGGTAAAAAAATATAAAATTGTGCATCTTACTCTGAAGAAGATGCAGTTTCGAAATCGAAACGCGATCGTCGCGTTGCGGGTGGTCTTCTTATTTGAATTGTAGAAGTTCTTCATTGTCGAGCGAGTTGTGGTGGAAGAAAAAAAAAAAAAGGACGCGAGTAAAAAGCGCGCGGCAATAAATCAAGGATACGAAGTGATCTCATTATCCTGTCAGAGTAATAAGTATTTTTGCCACCGAATGGTACAAAGGGATCGGCACTTTTGATCCTGGCGCCCCGGAGGGATGCAGGAGCGACAGGATGAATGTTAATTAATCAACGGGTTGATCTCAACCAATGCAACAGTACAGTCAAAGCACGCTCGTGCATTGCGGTAACGTTTTTCTAAAAAATCAAATTAAACTATAAAATAATCCACACACTTGCATACATTTCTATTAATTACAATCAAATCTACACTGTGTCTACGAGTCATTTTCATTTTATCTCTGTAAAAAAATCGTTTGATAAAGTATCATAATCGAACTGATAGTTAGTGCACAGATATTGTATGTCCAGTTTTGTGTTAAAATATTGTAAGTGACATACACATTTTTGTTGCATGAAAACTATGGACGAAATGGACATATTATATATTTGAATAATGCAATATTTTCCCAAATATACTATTTGGACATATGAGTCGCCTAGTTCCAAATCCCGATAAGTCCATAAAACTCACATGTTCACAAACGCGGTTTTTCTGCTACAGACTTATTTGCTTGATGGCGTTTAAACTCATTTAAACTTAATTTTATTGATATTAAACAAAATATTGAGATTAGAAACATGGACTTATCGTTGTTTGTTTCTAAATATGGCTTTTATCAGCTTTTATCATAGTGCAATTGTCAGTTTTTGGAACTAACACTGATTTTCAATATTTTTTTACGGCGCACTTGGCGGTATTTGGAATAATTCGAGTATAAGGCATTGTTTGAAAACATTCTTAGAACCAGAAAATATTTTATCCTCGTATTTTATATATTGTGGACTTATCGGGATTTGGAACTAGGCGACTCATATAATACTTTTTAAACATGAAGACGTTTTGTGTATGATAACTCAATTAATATCTGTGCACTAACCCATTGATGTGTAGGTGCCTAGCATAGATAAAGTATTGCTATAATGAATATTTATGCGTTTTATTTATTGAGGATATCGTACTTGGTGCTTTTGAAATCGATTTTATTTTTGCTTTAGCAGAGCGGAAGTGATAGTTAACTGCTCGTTTACGTGTTTATTTTCGGAGAATATCATGCGTTTCGATCTAGTTATATTTATAGTCCGTATAAATCAATAATATTGACTAGATTTTGCCACATTTTCTTCGAGCGGAAGAGTGAGCTTTTTTTGGTATTTTTATTCCATTTAGAATAATTATTAAACACAACTCATTTCAAAATGTATGTACTAGTTAGTGTAAGCCCGTTGAATATCGACAAATGTTTGTGTAGGTGTAGTATATGTGCCTTTAATAGTTGTTGCATAGATGGCGCGTTATAATACAACAACGTAACAATTTAGCAAAGTCGCGAGCCTATTGATATTTTATATTGCCAAATTGCAGCAGGCTCGTCATCACCTCCGTTTGGATCATAGCGTAAGCGCTCACTGTCCCGAACTGGTGATCTCGGGTTCAAATCCCACTCGTGCGACGTTCTGGTTTTTAATTATTTATCGCAGCGAGCGTTATCAGTAGACAGACACACATACACACACCAGGAATGGGGCTATTATATGTATATATAACTAGTGTAAGCCCGTTGAATATCAACGGAGCGGTTTCTCATCACCCGTACTGTGAGTGTTTGTGTGGGTGAGTATATGTGTACGTGCAGTATGTATGCAGATCAGCCAGGCAGACCCTTGCGCTACTATATACAGTAAAGCATACTTCAAACTTGACGAATACTGAGCTTAGAAAAAAATAATATTAAATTTAATAGTTTATGGATAGATGGTGCGTTATAATAACAACAACGTAACAATTTAGCAAAGTCGCGAACCTACCGAGGATTAATATTGTCAAATTGTAGCAGGCCCGTCATTGCCTAGTTTGGATGAATGCGTAAGCGGCACCCACTTCCGGACTGGTGATTTCGGGTTCAAATCCCTTTAATCATTTAACGAGGCGAGCGTTATCAGCAGACAGACAGACGGACTAGGGCTATTATATATACTAGCGTAAGCCCGTTGAATGTCAACGGAGCTTTCTCATCACCCGTACTGAAAAATATTATTAAATTTAATAGTATTTATAGTTGGTCTATGGGTGGCGCGTTATAATATTGTACAACACGTAACAATTTAGCAAAGTCGCGAGCCTATTAATATTATAAATATGTATAGTCACCCTCTTCTGAACTGGTGATCTTGGGTTCAAATCCCACTCGCGCGCGATTGTGTCTTTTAAACGAGCGTTATCAGTAGACAGACAGACTGGCTGGCTGCTAGTGCATGCACAGGCAGCCACATACATATGCTTTGTTTAATACATCTCGTGTTGGCCGCGGCGGCCAGTGGCCGCCTGTCTGGCTGCTGCGTATCGGAGCCGGTACCTGTGGCCGCGCAGCCAGGCTGCCAAGTGCGTTACGGGCCTTACAAAGCAAATGTACATATGTGGCTGCCTGTGCGATGCACGCACTAGCAGCCTGGCTGCTCGGCAGCCAGTCAATTCACGTTTGCCATTTCTGATTTTCAGCCGCTTCGGCTGAAAATCTGAATAAACAATTCCAATTCCATTATAAATTTTACACCAAATTCAACGAATGAGATAAAAATATAAAAAAAAAATCTCGCTAATATTGCGCGCTGGAAATAATGTATATAAAACTATTTTCAACGAATTATTTGCATCTACATTGTATATACATACAGTACAAAAGGATCCAAGATCCGAGATTACGAACCAAATATTGCATTGAAAATAATATGTTGTATCGCTGTCCATTTGTGAGCATCTTTTGTTTGAGAACTTGCCGCTAAATTTCTGAGAACTGAGCTCTGGCTGCCGCTTTGGCTGCTTGAACTGGGTGCACGTTTTTCTGGCCGCCGCGGCTATGGCCGCGCAGCCAGGCTGCCTAGTGCGTTACGGGCCTTAGGGATACCTGTGAAGTCACATCGGTATATTTTAAAACGAAAAATAAATAATATCGTTATTTATCTCCTTTGCGTTGTTGTGATCCTAGTCGGAAAAAATTAATTTTTTTGGGACGCTCCCGTATTGTATATGTATATATGTACAATGTATAATGATTCGTTGATTGTAATAATGGCAGTATGTTTACATTACATATTCAAAAGTAAGCTTTTTATTTAATACGATCGTATCAAATTCAATACGTATGTATGTAGATATAATCAATGTCATTAAATTTGATATTTTTTTTCACGGATTCGTAGTAGGTGGTTCTTTCGATGTCTTATCGACCGGAACACGATCGTCGAAATGGCTTTCGGTACCAATAACCTCAATTAACATTTAATTCGTTAATTACATATATCGGCGAGCTTTGGCGACACCGAAGACGGCGCACAACAAAGCCAGAAGTGTTATAAATGGTATTTGCAATTTAGTCGAGAGCATTTTGTGTTAATGGCGCGGTGTCTTATCACCGCTTTGATGCCTTAATTGACGAAACCGGTCAAGATTCGCCATTTTTTTGTCGTTTTCCGTCTGTGGAAAATTTATCGGCGCGAACTTTAAATGTAGCAAGAATTTTCTTACCGTGGGGGGGGGGCAGAATACAGCGATGCCGTGCATTGTTGTGGTTATTTCTCCAGTGGTTTACCATTGCCGGTGGCGGTGTACGTCAAACGAGCGACAGTTTGTCCGCGGGCCGCAACATAACCAGCCCTGCCAGACGCCACCAGTCGGTGGCACGCGGACCCACTTTTTATCCTTTTTTTGCACGATTGTCACTGCGCCGACTACGACTAATATGCAGTACACGACAGTAATGCACAATCGACTCGACCATTTATGTATGTGTACACACACACACTAAGATCCACTTGAATGTTTCTGTACAAATTTTCCAATAAAAAAAATTACATAAAATATTGATTAGAATCAATTTTTAAGCACTCTAAACATGTAAGCCTTGATTAAGTTGACTGAATTGAAACCTTCATAAAATGAATTTTTCTATGTACATACATACATACATACATAAGTATACTGCCGTCCTGAGCCCACTTAACGTAACTGACAAAACAACAATATCGAGAAAAATGGACTTGAAAGTTTTATTCTAAATTAGTGTTTTTATTCATATACTAGCTGACCCGGCATGCGTTGCAATGCCCGATCCTGTTCCCGTTTTTTCCCGATTTTTTTTCACAGGAACCATCCCCGGCATGATCACAATAAGTCCTGAAAGATTCATCGTGATCGGTTGAGTGGTTTAGGAGCCTATAAGAGACAAAAAGACAAACAGACAAACAGACAAACAGACAAACAGACAAACAGACAAACAGACAAACAGACAAACAGACAAACAGACAAACAGACAAACAGACAAACAGACAAACAGACAAACAGACAAACAGACAAACAGACAAACAGACAAACAGACAAACAGACAAACAGACAAACAGACAAACAGACAAACAGACAAACAGACAAACAGACAAACAGACAAACAGACAGACAGACAGACAAACAGACAGACAGACAGACAGACAGACAGACAAACAGACAGACAGACAGACATTGATTTTTATATATGTATATAGAAGATAGATTACTGATTTATTTAAACTTTTTTTTAGTGCATGAGGTTATTTTCTATTGTGTTTTGATAATTCTAAGGAAAAATTACCAAAAAAATGAATACTTTAGTAGTTACGTCACTTCACTGTTCATTATTAATGTATACATATGACTATTCCAAACTATTCAACCATTCTATTTGAAAAAAATGAATCTCTAACAATCTTATGTGATGTTTCTTTTCGGAGTCTAAGAGGGTTCTCATTGAACATAATGAGGTTGGTCATATCACATGAATAATGATTATTTATTATTTTGAATACTTCAATTAAACCTCGTCTCCAATGTGGAGAGATTCGGTCTTTTCAATCTTACGTGATAAAGTAGTGACCGTAGTAAATATTGGATACGTTATTTTCGCTAAGTATTGGTGATACTATTTCTCTGCGCATGCAGATACGTTAGATTTAATAGCTTAAAAATGTCACTTTTGGATGAAGATACATTAATTTTGATATGAAAAATCGCAAGAATACACTCCCATAACCCCTAAAACACATCTAACTCATTTTCGTAATTTTTGTCAGTTACGTTAAGTGGGCTTAGGACGGCAGTATATATTACTAAATTCAATAATGCTACGCAAGATCCAGTGCATACAGAGAAGCGTGGAAAGATGTATGCTCGGTATAACAAGAAGAGATCGTAAGAAGCATGATCAAGGTAACGTGTGAAAAAGTTGAAGTGGACACACAGCGAGAAGAATGGATAGCAGATGGCCGCGAGAAATACTGGAATGGTATCCAAGAGGGTGTGAAAGAAAGCAAGGTAGACAGATTGGACGATGGGCTGATGAATTGAGAAGAATGTGTAGAATCAGCTGGATGCAGATTGCTCAAGGCAGATGGGAATGGAAGAGGCCTTAATCCAACAGTGGATGATGAACGGCTTAAAATGATAATATACATATTGTATGTAAGTTGTTTTATTTCAATGGGTTGGTATGTTGGTCAGTAAGGCTCGAAGCACTACCCCTAATCTACCATTAGTCCACTCATAAGTAATGATCGCGGATCTAATTCGCATATTGAATATATGTACGTCTCATCATCAGTGTACAGTTTCAATAAGCAAAAGGTATCACCAAAATAATTGTCATAGACTTTATTCATAATGTCCACTTTGATGATTTAACTATACCGTTTAATAAGCTCTCTAGAAAGCTGCCCTGTAGATGTGGGGTTTAATGATTATTTTGACGGCACCTTTCGTCTGAATTTTATAATGAAATGAAAACGCGTCATTGCAAAATAAATAATCAGCATCATTTTCAGCCGTACACAATCCATTGCTGGATAAAAGCCTCTCCAATCCTCTTCCATTACTGTCTATCTTGAGCAATCTGCATCCACTTGACTCCATAATGAAATCAGCCCATCGTCCACTCGATCTACCTAGCTTTCTTTCACATCCTCTCTTACCTACTAAGTAGGATCCTTCTACATTGTCCCCCTAGGCCTGTCGGAAATCCTCCATTGTTTCATTTGAATCTTTGTTCCACAAATTATTCAATAAACTCCTTCATTTATAGATCCTGCTCGTCATTTAACGAAATCCCGGCACATATTGATCCTTTTCTCTATTCTTTGCCCTCCTTTAAATTATCTTTGCTTAAGTTCCTTTCCAGTCCTAACTCCTAAGTTCCTTTCTTATTTTGATATGTTGTTCGTTTGTAACTATTTTGGCTGTAGTGTATTGTGTGATATTAATATTATTTTGTATATATATTTTATTGTATACTATAAGCTGTTTGTTGCATAAATAAATAAATATCATTCCAGTATTTCTGACGTCCATCTGCCACCCATTCTTCTCGCTTTTTTTTTCACACGTTCAGCTATATCTGCCACTTTGGTCATGCTGCTTATCCATGTATTCCTCTTACGATATTTGCACTGAATCTTACGTAACATTCTTGAATTCAGCATCCACGTTTCACATCCATACGTCATAACTGGCAGTACGCATTGGTCGTATGCCTTATTATTCTTCCACAAGCCCTTCATCCTAGTTTCATTCTTCTTCTTTACATCCAGCTATATCTGGAAAAGTTCTAGATTAAAACTAAAATAATAATTTGTTAGTATGTACACGTCTTTAATCTATAGGTAGTACATACACAGTATACAGTATGTGTTGGATATACTTTCAAATAAACAAGCTTACCCATTACAAGTTCATATTGTTTCAAGACAGAGGCAGTGCCATCGACAGTTTACACTGTGTAATTGTTAATATCCACACACGACAATGTAATTCTTTCGCGGTTCGTCTATTAGCACACCCCGCGTATTATGTATAGCACCAGAATAGCTCTATGATTTCTTAATCGATCGGGCATTCATCACTCGTGTGCTACGATTCCATAATAATGTATCCAGTTTGCGAAAGTCGTTCAATAAATATTGAGATCGTAGACGCGTACACACACAAACTCATACCGGCGAGTGTGGGAATACGACGAAAGTCGTATCAACTCGCATTATATTATATATGAGTACATACCTGGCGTGGTGAACTGCACTTGCATAGAAATATGTACGTATCGCTCTGTGCATCTGGACAGGTGCGAATACTAATTGATATTGGCACACCTGTGTGTACTTGCTCGCACCGAGATTGCGATACGCGCTCGCATTAATTAACATGATCGATTGGTAGGCGCCGAGTGACCGGAAATCGAACGATTAAAACCGGAGCGTTTCGATCTGGACATTGGTAATAGAATAGGTATAACCGAAAAAGCTCAACTTCCGGTTTAAAGTTTGAGCAAATCGCACTCGCGCGTGGGAACAAGTAAATTGGAAATGTACCCGCGCCCGCAGGGCCAATTGTTGGATAAGATGGTTGAGTCTTCAAAAGCTCAAAATTTATATGTATCATTTAGAATGAATGATGATTAAATCGAACTTAATCAAATGAAGAATCTGACTGTAGCTCGTTTTCATGGAATTTTCCAATGGTTTGGCGGCATAACCAATGAATCTGTTTTAATTTGTACATACAATTTAATAATTATTTATATTTGAAAGATTACAAAAATCCACTCAAGTTCAAGAACTTATCGAGATGGATTTGTATTTTCAGATGATACTAGCTGATTTGGCAGGCGGTTCCAAACTTCGACCACTTTGAAAGGAATGAATCTCTGATAATTTTGTTCGATTTGTCTTTTAAGAGTCTCAGTGTATGACCTCTGAGATATACGTTTTTATTGAAAGTGAGGAGGTTTTTTATTATTTATTATTTCATACACTTCTATTAAATCGCCTCTTAATCTTCTCGTCTCCAAAGATGTGAGACTTTCTTCAACCTTTCATAATAGGTTAGTGAACGAAGTTCAGATGGCATTTTTGTAATTCTTCTTTGGACCCTAATTTCTAAATTTCTTTTAATTGTAATTTTCTTAATTAGATGGTATTATAATATAACTTTTCTTGTGGATATTTGCCCTCTGAATACAAATATTATAATGAAAACGATTTCTAACGCCTTGTATTAGAAGATATAGGCAGCTATAATTCAGTTATTCAGTCGGAAAAAAGTCATACTAAATTACATATACATATGTTTGTATAATATTGAATAAAAAAGTGTATTTTCGTTTATAATAATGCGTAAAAATAAGCAAATGCTTATTATGAAACATTTTATATATAAAAGATATCATCGAAATTAAAAAGATCATTTTAGCACTCGTTATACATATTTTTATATATATTTATATATTTTGTGTAAGCCCGTTGAATATCACCGGAGCGTTCTCATCACCCGTACTGGAAATTAATATTAAATGTAATAGTTTTTATAGTTGTTGCATCTATGCAACAATGCACCATTTATGGCGCGTTGTAATACAAAAACGTAACAATTTAGCAAAGTCGCGAGTCTATTTTTTATTATATAAAAAGTCACGTTGAAGCCTGCCTATTATCATCTGGTTTGGCTCACCGCGTAAGCGCTCTGTTCCGAATCAGTGACACTGGGTTCAAATCCCACTCGTGCGACATTCTGGTTTTTTAATTATTTACCGAGACGAGCGTTAGCAGCAGATGGACACATGTGTTTCTTAAATATAATGATTTATTTTTATATCTATACTATGTACAATGATTTGATTCTATCGAATGTGAGATACATTATGTTCCTCTTTCAAATTTTTAATGATAGATTAGACCCAAATTGAAATTTAAATAAATCCCATGTTAAATTATTTTTTTCAGTATGCAACAAATTGTTTCGTTCATTGATTATAATTGCAGAATTTATTAATTTTGGCACCTATGCTTCTAAAACGTTTAGAGATTGCCCCGGGCGACCATTCGTTTCGCCCACGATTGCCGTTCAAAATGCGTTATCTCGATATTATATCGTTAACGATGACTCGCCATCCAATAAGAAATAGAGAGAGAGAGAGAGACGACGATTTATCTGTTATGTATACATTTTTTTCCCCATTCATGAAAGTTTCCGCTCTATTTGATCCCACTCGGGAATTATTGTCCAATGCAAAGTGATGCACTGCTAAAGGTCGACGAAATGATCGTTTCACCTTTGGTAAATACGGAATGCGACCCGGCAAGCTATCGTGTATTGAAAGAGTGCCGCTTCAGCGTTGCCCGCTGTGCCAACTTGCTCTAATATCCCCCGATATATATTATATATTCCGATAAGATCAATCCCATAACGTATTAAATTGACCACACGATAGGAAATGCGGATAAGATATATATTTATATCGGCGTGGACAATAAACAGACCGTTCCAAAATATGGTTGAATAATATTCATACATTATGTGTATTCTATTACTTGTGCGGTTGTGTCGGTTGTGCAATCGTTGACGAGTTTTTTTTTTTTTTCTATTCGCACTGAACCAGATCAGTGAGACATCTTTTTCTAGTGCATTTTTTGCAACGGAAAATTAGGTATGCGAAAAAAATGAGTTCGCTACGAAAAACTACATTTGTTGAGACAAATATGGTTCAGAGAAACTTGCAAGTAACTCGTCATTTCCTTATAAACGGATGGTCGCAGATTGCTCATCGACTTCCATACTTAATACAAGCAGTTAAATGATTATATTTTATTCTAAAATAAAATTAGACGATTTACAGCATACCATGTGTGTCACTTTTTCCAATATAATCTACAATTTTTTTATAAAAAAAACATACTAGTACACTAAAATCAATCGATTTAATACGTTCTTAAAATAGTTCACACTGTATTAAAGGTACTTTCGTACGATATGAGTTGATTTCATTTTGCAAACAGTTCGGATCAAATATTGTAAAATCAATGACTTACAAATGTCATATTATAGCTAATTGTGTTTTATTTATATTTAACTTATTTCGTCGATTAAGAATTGATAAAATTGAACCAATAATACATATGTGTTACATGCAAAATCCTCATATTGTATAAAATTACTTGTAATTTTATACAATGAGTTTTAGGCAAAGTATAAAATTATTATCCCACCAATCTGACCATATAATCCTAAATAACAATTTGAACCTATGTCTTTCGTGCAGTTTATCTCAAACTTCAGTTCTCATACATGCTATTTATATTTAAATTTATAATTTGCCTGTAACTGATTTATTTATTTATATAATATAATATCAAAAGCTAATTACATAATCCTTAACTAAGCACCTATATTCCAAACACCTCTGTACAAGATGCTTCTCCTACTTCCATTTACTCTAATATTTTTTTATAATTAAATTATATTCACATAGATCCATTCCTCTCACAATAAATGTACTTAAATATGATGGTAACATATTATAATACATACTTAAATGTAAATCATTCACATTCAACCGATCTAATTCAATCATCATCTTTTTTTTATACTAGCATACCTATCAACATTTAAAATACATTTCATACCTCTATTTTGTAATATTTGTAATCTACATATCTCTAGTTGACTTATGTAACATATTTAATAATGAACCACAATGCATAAGATGTGATCTGACAATTATATTATAAATTGCAGTAAATATTTACAATTTTACATACTAGGCTTTTTTTTTTAAATTTGTGCTCTATAGAAAATCAAAGCTTTTTTCAAACGATATTTAGATTTTTAATTTGAGATGTGCGTTCACGGACATTTTGAGAACGGGTTGTTGTAGCCTAGACGCTAGTCTCTCGTATCTGCTTACACACCTATCAATAAGAGCCAATATCAAATGGTAAATAATCCTCGCCGACGAAGTACAAATCCGTCTCTTTATATAGGAGATCTGGTATTAGAGCGAGCGGCATTGAATTAACATCACTTATCGGGGCAGCGGACACCTGTTATGTGTATCTGCTTCCAGAGATGAAGAACCGCCATGAGAACCGACACGAATCTGCATGCGAACCTATGTATGTATGTGTGTGCGTGTATTTGTCATCGCTTTATTTGACCACATCGATCATCCTGGTCGTCTCTGTTGGTGATTTATGTCGATAGGATTTTCCCCGGGGTCGCTTTCACCGCGATGGTGGCTCATCCTCGACATTATACGCGAGTTGATTTATCGTCGCGACCGTCTTATTATTTACATATGTGAACTCTGTCAGTTTATATATGCTTTTATATGCTTTTGCCGGGGGAATGGTGATTTTTTTTTTTTGCGATAAATTTTGCCGCTCAATATGGCAACATTCCGCGGTTAGCGCGTTCCGCGCGCGCCACGCTGCGTCATTTGCGCGTTACGCAAATTTGATACAGTTTATGACAGATATGCACTATTTATATCGAAATTTATTACCTACATATATAAAGCAAGAATATTCAAGTATCCAAATAGGCTACTTCTGTTATATTTGGTATGATTTTTCTTATTAAAAATAATAATTATAGTTACAATGTATGTATATGGATTGTCGCGCTTTATAAATTCAATTGGATAATTATATATATAATAGCCGAAATCCGTCTGTCTGTCTGTCTGTCTGTCCACTGATAACGCTCGCTCAGGAAAATGATTAAAAAACCACTAGAACGAGTGGGGGATCGAACCCACGACCTTAGGCTCAAGAGGTATTGCGCTAACGCTCACTCTGTCGCCGTCGGTAACGTATCAGCTACGGCCGCTTGGTGAGAGAGACCTTTTTTACCTACATATATACACGCGAACTTGACTGCTTTACCTACTACCTACCTATAAAAACTATAATTTTTTTTTGTTTTTTTACTTACAAAATTATAATTATTATATATATAATAATTAATAATTATAATATAATGAAAATAAGGTATAAAATTTTTTTTTTTTTTTTTTTTTTTTGATTTTTACAAAATCACTATTGATACTATCGATACTACGGCATTGCTATAATACATAGATGGAGCTATATAAACTTTTTTTTTTGTCACTTACAACCGTGCGATCAATTATTGGGGATCTCTATTAAAAAAGCGCTTTACGTAATTTAAAATTCAGCGGGCGTTGATATTCAACGGGCTTACACTAGTAAATAAATAAAATCGGATACGAACTATGTATATCATACAGATCGTACATATATCAGATATAAATACATAGTTGGGTATATACATATGTAGTTTATACGTTCATATTAAATACACGTTATTTTATATATACAGATTTTGTATCTCCAGTTTTGTGTTAAAATATTGTAAGTGACATACATATGTACATCTTTTTTGCATAAAAAATATGGACGAAATGGACATATTATATATTTGAATAAGGCAATATCTTCTCAAATATACTATTTGGACATGATGACAGATGGACGTTTTGTGTATGATAACTCAATTTTGGTAAAAACTGGACAATATCTGTGCACTAACCCATCGATATATGGATTTAATTTATTTTTTTAAATTAAATTAAGAATGATTAATTTAGTTAAATAAAATACATTCAAAAGTTATAAATTTTATATGATTCGACAGGTGAGATCGAATAGATCGTTCAAAATGAAAATATACACGATCTCACAGTATTTTAAATATTTATTCCGCATTAAAAAAATAATAATAAAACAACGCTTAAAAAGCGTCCATTAGGTGCTATTATTTGAACAATAAAAAGTATAGTATTTTAGCACCTTTTATTTTCCGTAATAAATTTCGCCATTGTAAACCTATATTATATAATATACCTATACGTATGTATGTATGTACGTGGACAAAATTAACATATTATTTATTATACAACTGCTTTGCTTTCATTAATTTCCATCGGCTTTTTTTTTCACACTGAAAATTAAGCGTCAGATCTTCGTTAACGTATCGAAGAAGTATATAAATAAATTATACTTTATATTGTACATTTAAATCGTAAAATCGCCAAACAATATGTTTATTTTAAAGTTAATGCATGCAAATTGAACGTAAGCGCACGTTTTAATAACTGAAAAAATTATACAATAAATTAATACGATCGGCATAAATACCAGGTGCTTTATAACGGGCAGGTGTTTTAGTGATGAGTTATTAAATAAATATTGTGTTTATACAGATTTGACTTAACTACACCGAGGATATCTTTTGCGTAACACGTCGTATGACCAATTATTATTTACACGTCGTTCCTTTGGTAATCAGAAAAACATTTACATTCCGTACGTTTGAATTGATTTTTAAAATTTGTCAGGGCACACTAGTGGGGGCGATAATTCTTGCTAGGATTATAATAAAAAATACAAACACGGACAAGAAAAGAAGGCTTGACATCCTACATGGACGCGCTCGGTGTAAACTGGCGATGAATAGTACAGTTCGAAATATGGAATCATTAGCGCCAATTAGCCACTTTGGCAAAATAGACACATGGAATTATGTTCCAGTTTGCACAAGTGCCTCGCGGCTTCTCTTATAAGGTATAGACTTGCCTTGGACGCAAATTATCACTACTCCTCCTACCCGCCTACGCGAAATCCACTATTTTCTATCGAAATATGTTTAGTGTAAACAACAGTGCTTTTTACGTGTTACTTTTTTTCCGTCTTCTCTTTTTATGGAGGCGCTAATTCGTTGATGAAACATTTTGCTGCCTATTGAGATCACCTGGTTTCGTCGGTCACGAACGGGAAGGCATTACAACTAACCGCCAGTTAACACAAGCACACAAAACACTTTTCGCCAAAACGGTATGAATTTTACTCATAAATCACGTATAATGAAGATATTGTTGCCGCGTTGAAAATATACTGCCACATATAACCTGTAAATTTTTGAAATGATTGGAAAATTTTTGAAACTTTCAATTCTATATTATTTATTTATTACGCACTTTAAATTTAAATTTTGTTTGAAATAATTAAATTTAATATGATTTGCATATTTTTTAATGTTGTTATTTTGCTGATTTAATGTTGTCTTTTAATTTGATTCTATTTCATATTAATACCTACTAATTATGTTTAATTAAAAAAAACTTTTTAATAAAAAAAATGTGTGCGTTCATTTTAGTTAATGTTTTCAACATATTGACATCATTAATGCCAATTATTTTATTTATTAAATTTATTATGTTTTTTTTTATATAATCTTTTATTTGTGGAATTATTTGATTTTATTTTTTTATATTTTGCTAATATTATTTAATATAAATATAATGTATTAAATGTTTTTTCTCATGTCTCGCCATAGTGACGAATTGGGGCAACCTGTAATGTCACTATGGTATAATTTGTAAAATAAATCAGTATTTGTAATTTGGTCCTAAACTTATACAAATTTGATTAATTCTAAACTATGCACAGTATCATAATACTATCCAACTAATTATACCTAGACCTTTAGAATGTATTTATTGATAGAAGAAGCTTTCGAAGCTTCCTTATTTTTATTTTTTATTTAGTTATATTTATTTTATTTTATTAATTATTCTTAAAATTATAGCTAATTTAATACATTAATCATGCTTAAAACTACCTATATATATTTAATGTACATAGTTGTATAGAGGTGTCGTTTTAAGGCCGACAGGAACTTTTCCAATGATTTGATGTTAGTTAAATTATCTGGCAGCCTAATGTATTCTTGGACACCTCTATACAATATTCCTTTCCTTGTCCTATTTTTTATTGCTTTTTTAAGAACTAACCTGTTTTTAATCATCAATTCCTCTAATTTTAAAACTATCAAAATATTTAGGTAACAACTTATTGGCTAAATTATAAATGAACGCTAGCATACAAAATTTCGCATTCTCTTTTACACTCAACCAGTCCAACTCATCTAACATACATACATATGTATGTACTTCTAATTCTAGTAGCTACTCTAATAGCTACATATTTTCATATTTTGAAACTTTGAATTAAGCATTGAATGCGTCAAAGATTTTACTGTCAATTAAATTTGCTGAGAATTTCAACGATTCAATGTTGAAATAAGCAATATTTTTAAATGATAACTTTCTACCAATGGAATGAATATGGAAACTTTTCATAAAAATGGAAATCTTAGTATCAGTATGTTTGAAGTGAAGTGAGTTCTGTACATATATCGTTTTGACCTCTCATTACCAGAATTGGCTCGTTTTTTTTCTTCCGTAGCATACGAAATCAGTCAACGAACTCATTAAAAAACGTACATACACGTCCGTGTTCTTCTTTTTCCAGAACACTGTGCCGGTCTTTGTCCGTTGTCCATTCAAAACAAACTGGGTCCGATTGTCTCAAACTAAGTAAGTGGTCACTCCTCGTTATGGACCCCGTTCTGCACTAATTTTCCAATTCAATATTTGAACTTAAAACTGAAACGGAATGCACAGCTCGCTCTCGAAGTGGCTCTTTCAAACTCGAGTACCAAAGTACCGACGAGAAATAAAACAAAAAATGTATAAAAAAATAAAAAAACAACGCGTAAAACAGTGTTATCTGTTGAGTATATGTAAATAACGTTTCACGAGCCTTTTATATCCATTGCGAGAGTGTACATATATATAAACGGTCAGTCTTTAAGTTGATTTACAAATAACTCACGCTCTGTCAACTTTACGATCGAAAAACATAAACTTTATGTATATCGACTATGTAAAAATCGACAATTAATGAGCCACTTTTGGACAAAGTAAAATTATCGTAAAAATTTTATTGCGCAATGACCGATACACACTCGCTCGTGCTTTATTATTGCATAATGATAATATGTTCGTGTGCATAACCTATACATGTCTTTATTGAATTTCAAATATAGGTACAGAATATTAAAATCTGAAGCAATCGATTTAACATCGTACCCTATTCATCTATAATATTATATATTTATTTATTTATTTTATATATGTATTAGCTAAAGCTAATTACATAATCCTTAACAGAGATGATTTTTTAAGACTGCCAGGAATTTATCAATAGTTTTGGAACTTCTAATTCCATCCGGGAGTTTATTATATTCCGAAACACCTCTGTACAAGATGCTTCTCCTATTTCTATTTACTTTAACATTTTTTATAATTAAATTATTTTTATATTCACATACATCCTTTCCTCTCACAATAAATTTACTGAAATATGATGGTAACATATTATTATCTAACTTAAATATAAATACCAACACACAAATCCTCAAAGTATCATTCACATTCAACCAATCTAATTCAACCATCATCTTTGAATATAAATAATATTTGTAGTTATAATAATCTCTAGTTGACTTATCTAACATATTTAATAATGAACCCACAATACATAATATGCACTCTGACAACTATGTACACTATAAATTATTATTTTAGTTTCTTTAGATAATAATCTTCTTAGCCGACAT
Organism: Parapsyche elsis; assembly: GCA_022651745.1. Lineage (NCBI taxonomy): Eukaryota > Metazoa > Arthropoda > Insecta > Trichoptera > Hydropsychidae > Parapsyche > Parapsyche elsis. Next base: position 1,317,478 of record JAGVSN010000016.1, read on the forward strand.
AATATTCCTACTTTTTTTTATTCAAAGTAATAAGTAATATGTAATAGTATTATTTACATCCACATAAGCAAGGAGCTGAAAGAACTTATCTATAAATAATACATGCATAGTGCATAAGAAAATTCACATAATATATAATACCTACATATGTATGTACATATATCAAATTAATTTGTTATTAACCTTTTGTTGTTAGATACATATGTCACTGTCCCTCACATACCACATAACATCGTGTTATAAAATTCTTGAAATTTTTTAATGATTAGTCATGAATATCATAATCATATTCAATTACTCACACATTGCTATGGATACTATGTTTAAAATATAAAGTAAAACATGACCTTGGAAAATATTTTTTTGTATCTTTTATCAGACAGAGTGTGATAAATTTCAATGTTTGTATAATTAATCATACTATGTATGTATATCCGAATCAATTTTACGTAACATTATTCATAAATTTTATGAAATTGTTTTAAACGCCTGTCTCTCTTAAGATACACAAAGTATTTCATCCAAAGCTTGTTGATTATACAATCAACAAGTGTAAATGAATCACTCGCCAATGAATGTACATACATATGTATGTATTCGACTAGTGTTTGACCGGGCTCGTATAAAAATAATACACATTTATTTATTTATATAATATAATCCTTAACTAAGCACCTACATATACAGAGAAGGTTTTTTAAGACTGCCATGAATTTTTCAATAGTCTTGGAACTTCTAATTCCATTCGGCAGTCTATTATACTCCAAAACACCTCTGTACACGATGCTTCTCCTATTTCTATTTATTATGACGAACCGTTCATAAATCTCGACATTTTTTCTCGATTCGTTCGTATACAATCTTATCGCCGATACATTAACGCCGTTTTTATGTTTGAAAATGCTAATTTTCCATTCAATTAACTTTGAAATATCTTAACGACGCGCATGATTTAACGGAGGAAGTTCACTTCGATTCCGGGCGCGTACGACGAGCAAGATCACGGTTCCAATTAAATTTTTTTCCATTCGGAATTAATGCGCGTGTTTCACGCATAGAATCACAATTAAGAGATAAGTAATCGTCCTAAATTATGATTATCTGGCGTAATTATCTCGAACGCACACAACAAAAATGTACCTGCGGCTCGTTAAAAAAAAAACAACAAAACGTGGTAATATCCGTGTTGATTAGCTTGTATTACGTATACTTGTTATGTGGATCAACATTTAAGGCGCGTTATGCTAATGCCTGAAATGCCTGACTTAACAGGTTTAATTTAGCCCGAAAATCGTAATGAATGAAGTCTGTTGTGTCTTGGGAAATTGGTATTGTTCGTAAATTTTCCTTTTCGCGTGGTGCTAATTGACTTTGAAAATTGCATAGTTTTGTAACGAACGCGCGGCGCGGTACATTTTTTCACTCCATTATTTAGTTTGACTTGTTTTTGGTGAATGACAAACGACCTCTATAGCAATTTCACTTTATCAATGAAACGCCTGTATATCTTGGCAGGCGTTCATTATTTATAAATCATAATTAAGCAAGTAAGTGGGCAGTTTTGGATCGATTCGGATAACGTCTTCTTCTTCATCTTCTATGTGTGTCTCGTGAAAAGCCTAGGCTCCATTAGAGCCGTTCGTTCGGTTCGTGTGTAGAACCATTTACCACCTGAACGTGAAACGGCTCGCGGTCCAGTTCTTGTTTTCCACTAAATCACATGCCGTGATGATTGTTTAATGGAATCATCGTCAACTGCTTCGAAGCACGGAAGGCGGCACACAAAACGCCGGACGTGATCGAACAATATCGATAATAATAACACTGACGGAAAATTCCACAACAACAATCCTATTTGTTCATGGTTATAACAAGCATTAAATCGTTTTTCAATAATACTTTTTAGTAATAAACTGCAGGACACTAAGAAAGACGACGAATATAGCTTATTTCTTACTGCTATCCATTTCATAAATGAGTAACATTTAATTTAATTTTGAATATATAATATGTTGCGGCTCCTAAGCTTATCGATTTTGCAAGGTTTTCCCTAATTTGGCTCGTAGTTCGAAAAAGGCTCACGACCACTGATTCAAAACAATCATTCTCACCTACCAAATCTTTTTCCGTTCCTTTTATCTCTTTCTACCACCCCCAGAACTCAATGGCAAGTCACTGGAGAGTTTCTTTCCCAATTAACTTCGCTATCATGGATGATAAAATATTTGATATAATTCAGAAAAAGTGATTAGAATCTGATTAAGCAATACATACATAGAATGGCAGTTCATTTTGTAATAATTTTCACAGATTTATTATTATAGATCGAAAAAGGTTCCCAACCACTGATATTAATAGACTAGATTTGTACACAAAATTTTAGACTATTAAAAGCTACTTAAAATATGGGAATTGTATTAAATATCACAACGACATGTTGAATCTCGCTAATGTTTTACAATGTGTAGGAACTAATAATTTAAATAATTTATCAGATAGCCCTTACCTACTAGTAAAACAATCAAAATTGTATGAGAGCTTTTGTAATGAAGTGTATTTTACTAGTATGGAACGAAAAAGTATTCACATTGGGACTAAAATCAATTCGATACTGTGTCTCTCTCTCAGTGTATTTGTGAGAAGTCACCTGGAATTTGCTAGTACTATATGGTACCCCATTTACCAAGATTCCATTATTAAATTGGAAAAAATTAATAAGAAGTTCACCTACTGCGAATGCGTACTCAATCTACAGGTTTCGTCTTTTTTTTTTTTTTAAATTATTTACAAAGTAAAATATAAAAAAAATGGGAAAGTAAAAATAACAGAGAATAGGATGCGTCCGAGCAAATTGCGTTGGCATTTTGTGACGAAGCATCCGGATTTAAAAAATAAGCCACTAGAATTATTTGAAAGACAACTGGAACAGCTTAAATCGTAGAAATCGAAGCTTTCGCATTACGCCAGCATTAATGAAAAATCTCTCCACGCCTCTAACCTGATTAGTTTGAAAATCGCGCAAGCTAGTAAGCCGCACACAATTGGCAAGACTTTAGTGCTACCACCAATAAAAGGCACGGTTGGAATTATGTTTGATGATAAGAGCAAGAAAGAAGTATAGAAGTCGAACGATTTCGCCTATAATACGATTGCACGCAGAATCGATGAAGTAACCCAGTGGGCAGAAGATGTGCTGATCCAAAGAGTTAGTGAGACATTGTTAGAGTTAGTAACATTTTTCTTATTGCAACTGGACGAGTCCACGGATGTACAGGGTTTATAACCCAGCTGCTTGTTTCGTTAATTATAAGTTACTTACTCTGCATATTTTTAAGTATAAAAACAGTATTAAAAATAATTTATATACCCCCCCCCCTGTCATGTCCATTAAAACTATGTAGGTGGGTCGAGAAAGTTTGTCCTCCTCTTCTTCAAATTTGCGTGATTACGTCCCTCTGCAATCTAGTAGGATGGTCTCGGATCTCTGGTTTGTATTTAAAAGCTTTTAAATAATTTATCAGATACTAAGTATGATCCTTATGCACTGTACCCCTAGATCTGTCAGAAATCCTCCATCGTTTCATTTGAATCTTTGTTCTACTAATTATTCGCAAAATTCCTTCATTTATACATATGTAGATCCTGCTCGTCATTCAACGAAATTCCGGCACATATTGATCCTTTTCATTATTCTTTGCCCTCCTTCAGATTTTCTTTACTTAAGTTCCTTTCCAGCCCTAACTCCTAAAGTTCCTTTCTTGCTATGATCTGTTGTTTGTTTGTAGCAATTTTGGCTGTATTGTATTATGTAGAATTAATATTATTTTATATTGTAATAAATACTGTTTGTACATATACAAATTATTTGTAATATCAAAAAGCGTTGTATAAAAAAAAAAACCTACCGTTGAATTTTTATTGAACTGTTTTATAACTTTATATAAAGTATGCTTTCTACTTAAATGTGTAAAACGACTTGCGTAAATCATCTACAGAACATACTAGGTCACACTTTTTTCTATCTCAACATGTGTACATATGTAGATCATGAATACAAACAAATTGTACGTCCAAATCACGACACATATTGACATTCGATGATATTTAAATTACAATTAGCTAAACATTACATATATTTAAATGCGATAAGTGCCTAAATGACGAGTGTGCATCTGCAAGAAGTGGACCACAAACACAACGCGCCGACTTATCATATTACATCTCATCGATATTCGTGGCGGCACCTGCGTCGACTCGGATTTTCGAAATATTTACGGCGACAAACCAAAAACTCGGTAGATGTATGCGTCGAAATGAGCCATAAAAATGTAGAGGACGCTCTTTTACCTCGTTTTATTACGATTTTGAACTCGAAAATCGGAGAGCAAGAGGGACAGAGAAAACCCACCGGTCGTGTTCGAACAATCGCCGCTCATTACACACACAAACGAATCAAACGCCAATAAAGTATTTTACGATTGTCGAATATGGTATAAATTTGTCATTATGCACTCACGTAAAGAACGGCCATTATAAATAACGCATTAAATGTGGAATATGTTTAGTATAACATTATTTCGTATACAGAAACAATCGGACACGTTGTACCGAAGCCAATTGGACCCATATAATCAAAATTTGCATTTGGAAGGCATACGACGCAGTTATACGATATAGTTATTATTTATACCTAGAACAATTGGTGAATATGACTGGATGTAAAGAAAAATAATGAAACAAGGATGGAGCGCTTGAACATGGTTTTTAAATCCAACATTCCGCTATGCTTAAAAAATAAGGCATACGACCAATGCGTACTGCCAGTTATGACGTATGTTAGCCAGTTATGCCAGCTATGTATGACTGTTGAATTCAAGAATGCTACGTAAGATCCAGTGCACACAGAGAAGCATGGAAGGATGTTCATATGCTCGGTATAACAAGAAGAGATCGTAAGAGGAACATGTGGGTAAGAAGCGTGGCAGATATAGCGGAACGTGTGAAAAAATTGAAGTGGCAATTGGTGAATATGACTGGATGTAAAGAACAAGAATGACACTAGGATGGAACGCTTGTGTAAGAATGAACATATTTTTTAAATCAAACATTCCGCTATGCTTAAAAAATAAGGCGTACGACCAATGCGCACTGCCAGTTACGTATGACTGCTGAAATCAAGAATGTTACGTAAGATCCAGTGCACACAGAGAAGCATGGAAAGATGTACATATGCTCGGTATAACAAGAAGAGATCGTAAGAGGAAAAAACGTGTAAGAAGCATGACCAAAGTGGCAGATATAGCGGAACGTGTGAAAAAGTTGAAGTGGCAATTGGTGAATATGACTGGATGTAAAGAAGAAGAATGAAACTAGGATGGAACGCTTGTTTTTAAATCCAACATTCGGCTATGCTTAAAAAATAAGGCATACCGACCAATGCATACTGCCAGTTATGACGTATGGATGTAAAACGTGGATGCTAAATTCAAGAATGCTACATAGGATCCAATGCGCACAGAAAAGCATGGAAAAATGTATGCTCAGTATAATGAGAAGATATCGTAAGTGGAATGCATGGGTAGAAGTTTGACCAAAGTGGCAGATATAGCGGAACGTGTGAAAAAGTTGAAGTGGCAATTGGTGAATATGACTGTATGTAAAGAAGTGTGGAAGAATTAATCCAACATTCGGCTATGCTTAAAAAATAAGGCATACGACCAATGCGTACTGCCAATTATGACGCAAGGTTGTGAAATGTGGATGCTGAATTCGAGATTCAGTGCACACAGAGAAGCATGGTTGTATGCTCGGTATAACAAGAAGAGATCGTAAGAGGAATACATGGGTAAGCAACATGACCAAAGTGGCAGATATAGCAGAACGTGTGAAAAAGTTGGAGTAGACACATAGTGAGAAGAATGGATGGCAGATGGTCGCGAAAAATACTAGAATGGTATCCGAGAGGATGTGAAAGAAAGCAAAGTAGACCGAGTGGAAGGGTAACCGGACAAAAGAGAACAAGACAAAACAGAACACGACAAAAGAGAACAGGACAAAAGAGAACATGACAAAAGAGAACAGGACAAAACAGAAAAGCGATAAAGAGAACAGTCACAAAACAGAACAGTGGAAAAATAAAATATTTATTTTTGTCGAATCTATTTATTAATTAAATATATATATAATTAAAAATATATATATATTAAACACATCTATCACCGCCCGATACCCTCGACAGGACACTTTTATATATTTATAATTTTTTTTTTATATTTTGTTTTATATACATACATATATTTAATTAATAAATAGATATGACATATCGAGATACGAAAAAAAATAAAAATATTTTTCCACTGTTTTGTTATATATGTATGTACATATACATACATATTGTAAATTTAAATATTTTCTTTTATACATATGTATGTATGTAATTAATAAATAGATTCGACAAAAATAAATATTTTCTTTTATACATATGTATGTATGTAATTAATAAATAGATTCGACAAAAATAAATATTTTATTTTTCCACTGTTCTGTTTGGTCGCTGTTCTCTTTATCGCTTTTCTGTTTTGTCCTGTTCTCTTTTGTCGTGTTCTGTTTCGTCTTGTTCTCTTTTGTCATGGAACCGAGTGGAAGATGGGTTGATGAATTTAGAAGAATGTGTGTAGTCAAGTGGATGCAGATTGCTCAAGATAGACAAGAATGGAAAAGGATTGGAGAGGTCTTCATTCAGCAGTGAATGATTTACGGCTGAAAATGATGATGATGAATCAAAATTAGTATTCAAGGATTCAATCTTATTAATGTTTGTCAAGCTTGTGTTGAATTTCACGTTTCGTGTGATGCTTTACCGTGAAACAAAAAAAAAAAACCACAACATAAGGTACCTCTACCTGTGCTTACCTTACTTGCAAACAAGTGGTCAAAAGCGAGCCAAGACTCGCCGCGCTGTGAGGGTAAAAAAAAAAATATATATAAAACGCCACCATTTCGATATTGTATCAGATTCTGAGCGACAGAGCGCGTAAATCACGCAGCAGTTTCAAGAATGAAAGAATCCGGTCCAGTGCTTTTTGTATGACGCAAAAGTGCATTGTGCACACACGAGCATGCACAGATTTGTCCTTTTCGCGTCCGGTGTCTATCGAGAAGCGTGGCCGCCAATTATCCTCGAACGAGACTTTTTTTTTTTTTTTTTTTTTGCCACCACTCGCATGTCCTTTCAGTTGTTTAAGAAAACATCGTCGTAATAAACTGGAAGACGAGGAAAAATACTGGGTACTTTACTTGAGTTATGTGCCGGCTGAGGAAATTCTCGCAATAACTACCAAGTGCTTCTGAAAATACACGAGCGAAAGTTCTTCAAATTATCCATTACAATCCTCGAAATCATAATTTTTACCTAATTCGACATTATTCCGTTTGAAACTATCGAAAAATATCCTAAAATCAATCAAAATTATGACTATTATAATATTCGACTAGCAATATTCCATCCGTCATTAGATAGACTAATTGGTTGTGTGAAAATAAATTAAAACTAAATGTGAATAAAACAAAAAAGTATGTGGTTGAATAGTGAAAATGTGTTGAATGAAGTTAGGATTAATGATACAATTATTGAAATAGTTGATAATTTAAAATATTTGGGAATTCATATAGACTCTAAACTGAACTTTAAGGTACATGTTGAATATATAATTAAAAAAATGGCTAGAAAAGTTGGTGTTTTATGTAGGTTAAGAAATATTTTAAGTAGGAAAAGTAAGGTTTTAGTCTATAATACAATTGTCTCGCCACACCTGGTTTATTGTGGAAAAATCGGTAAAAAAACTGTACTTAATATGTTCAATGGCCAAGATTTAGATAAAATGCAAAGGTTACAAATAGAGCTATATTTTGAATGTTGGTAGGCTAAAAAGTATTAGAAGTATGTTAGATGAATTGGGATGGGTGAGTATTAGAAATTGTTTAAAATTAAGCACATTGTCTTTTGTTTATATGTTAGATCATAAGTTATTGCCAAATTATTTTAAGAATTATATTATTAGAAATAGTGATATCCATAGTTATTGTACTAGAAATGAGAACCAATTAGTTGTAGGTAGAGTAAGGAAAACAAAGACAAAGCTGGTGGTTTTTTTCACAGGGGTGTATTAATGTATAATAAGTCTTCTAAGACAATAGATGCATTCTTGAAAAGTGTGAGGAGACACCTCTGTGAGAGATAGTAGTTATGTATAAGTATAGTGTATAATGTGTATTTGATTTATGTAGTTGTTATAAATATGTAATAGATGTAAGTTAAATCAGCTAATTAGCTATTATTATATAAAATAAATATACTCATCAAAGCAATACTTTGTCTCGATTGCAAAGTGTCCTATTGCACTCAAGACCTGCAGGATCGTAGAAAGTACCAGTGCAAAAGTGTGAGAATGTATCAATTTATGTATGTACCTATAATGGGGGTATTACACAGGGATAGTATACTCGCTACAATCCCGCTGGTTTGCTGGTCGCTGGTAAACTAGCTCGTGTAATAGGCAAAGTTAGTAAACTAGCTTTTTTTTTTGGCCGCGCGAGTGAAGTTCGAATGTTTGAACTTTACTCGCACTAGCTGGCTCCGGTTACGTCACATCATTGACAGTTTAAGCTTTTCATTTTCAGCTCCCAACACACACACACACAGTACACTTCAATGGACATGATACATTTACGATATTGAAAATTCAGTAGGCATTTTGACGGTGGGTTGATGACAGCGCCTCTAGCGGCAGCGAGTGGCAACATTTAGCGAGTAAACTTGACACGTGTAATAGGTTTACTAGCTACTCGCTGCCAGCTCTACGTGCCGGTCAGTAAACCAGCGAGATCGTCGCGAGTAAACCATCCCCGTGTAATACCCGCTTTAAGAACACGCAGAAAATTAATTAAAAGTATGTATACCTCAATTTGGCGTTTTTTTACTGTATTCTTATCGAGTATTGTGATCGTGCAAAAATTTGACCTTGAGATTTTGACTGATTTGTATCGGGTATCGTCCCCCGATGACGTTTTCACGATTTATGGAAAATGTCTGTATGTCTGTATGGCTGTGTGTCCATGTAGGTACCTTGTGTGTAGAATCGCTAATAACTCAAAACCGTTTTTTTCTATTACACTGAAACTTCATATTTATATGTTTTTGCCGGAAATTACAATCCATAAAGGCCTTCACAAACCCGAGCGGATTCGCTGCGTCAATTTGACGTTCTCTATCGTCGTCGCTCGGGTTTGTGAGGGACTTTTGGCTTTCAAAAATTTTCATCAACCGGTAGTGGTACTCCCTTGTTAAGATTAAGAATAATTTGTCCACACCTTACATTACTAAAAAAATTGAACTGGATAATCTTTTCAAAATTGTTTTATTCATACTAAACTGTACACTGCCGTCTTAAGCCCACTTAACGCAACTGACAAAAATTACGAAAATGTATTCTTGCGATTTTTCATATCAAAATTAATGTATCTTCATCCAAAAGTGACTTTTCTAAGCTATTACATCTAACGTATCTGCATGCGCAGAGAAATAGTATCACCAATACTTAGCGAAAATAACGTATCCAATATTTACTTCGGTCACTGCCTTATCATGAAAGATTGAAAAGACTGAATCTCTCCACATTGGAGACGAGGTTTAATTGAAGTATTCAAAATAATAAATAATCATTATTCATGTGATATGACCAACCTCATTATGTTCAATGAGAACCCTCTTTGACTCCGAAAATCAAATAAGATTGTTAGAGATTCATTCTTGTCAAATAGGGTGGTTGAAGTTTGGAATAGTCATATGTATACATTAATAATGAATAATGAAGTGACGTAACTACTAAAGTATTCATTTTTTTTTAATTTTTCCTTAGAATTATCAAAACACAATAGAAAATAACCTCATGCACTAATATATGGAGAAAATAACTTTCAAGTCCATTTATCTCGATATTGTTGTTTTGTCAGTTACGTTAAGTGGGCTTAGGACGGCAGTACAGTATAACTGATTGGCAATTTAAACAGTGCAAAATACAATAAAATTGATCCGACCTTTTCAGTGCTTGCATGCTATTGAATATATTACATAAATACACGGCGACTCTTGTCTAATTATTTCTGTACGAATTTAATTATATCTTAAAGGAAGCATTTCAAGGTATCTACGACATTTTTTTCGTGTGTGGTGACAACAACCACCCAAGTGAGTCCATTGGAATTTAATTAATGAAGGTGTCCGAGCAACGGCGGTATGTTGATTGAAGTCGACACATTTTTTTCCCCTCACCTTATTCATTGTCGTCTGCTAATTCGCCACCATCACACACAACTAACCACTGTGACATTTACTACAATCGCTCGTAACTTCTGAATAAGCACTGCACACTGCACTGATGGGTGCAGAGAAAAAATCAATTCACATTCGTTAGCGGTTGTCGTTGTCAATTCTGGGAGGGTTGACACACGACGTCGAGTTGACAACCCGTCTACACATCTCGCCAAACATGTAAAAGTTGACGCGAGAACAAATGAAAACTGGCCGTTTTGTCGTTTATTTTTGTCGGCAAAAGCACAACGGAAGAATTTGCTATGGGAACTTTTAGCGGTGGTTGCATTTGTCACGATCGTACGACTGCCTATCACCCGTTTCGGAATTAGCTACGTGTGAGAATGTCTTCAATGTGTTGTTTTTATGCTTTTGAAATCGAGTCGTTCGATGAAAAGCACCTGTGCGATACGAATATTAATAGAAATTGAAAGTTTTCAAACAAACATGCCCAGTAGTTACAAATTAATGCTTTTTTGTTTGCGACTCACAAACTTGAACAGTTTCTTATAGAGAAATTTCCAAATATATGTAGTCTCTAGTGCACAGGTTCCCAACTTTTTTTCAGTGGCGACCCCTCAAGCAATCTGCATCCACTTAACTCCACACATTCTTCTCAATTCAAAAGCCCAACGTCCAGTCGGTCCACCTTGCTTTCTTTCACATCCTCTCGAATACCATCGCAGTATTTCTATAATCTGCCATCCACTCTTTTCGCTGTGTCCACATTAACTTTTTCACACGTTCCGCTATATCTGTCACTTTGGTCATGCTTCTGATCCACATATTCCTCTTACGATCTCTTCTTGTTATACCAAGCATACATATTTCCATACTTCTCTGTGTGCACTGGATCTTACGTAATATTATTTTTTATCATCCTACTACTATGTACATAAATCATCATCATCATCGTCATTTTCAGCCGTTCACCCTTCATTGCTGGATGAAGTCCTCTCCAATCCACTTCCATTCGTGTCCCGGCACATATTGATCCTTTTCACTATTATTTGCCCTCCTTCAGATTATCTTTACTTAAGTTCCTTTCCAGCCCTAGCTCCCAAGTTCCTTTCTTGTTATGATCTGTTGTTTGTTTGTAACTATTTTGGCTGTAGTGTATTCATCATCATCATCATTTTCAGCCGTTCACCATCCACTGATGGATGAAGGCTATCCATTTCATAGATGGACAGTATTTAATTAAATTTTAATATCATCATCATCATTTTCAGCCGTTTACCATCCACTGTTGAATCCTCTCCATTCCTCTTCCATTCCTGTCTGTCTTGAGCAATCTGCATCCACTTGACTCGTACAAATTCTTCTCAATTCATCAACCCATCGTCCACTTGGTCTATCTTTCTTTCTTTCACATCCTCTCGAATACCATTCCAGTATTTCTTGCGTCCATCTGCCATCCATTCTTCTCGCTATGTGTCCACTCAAACTTTTTCACACGATCTCTTCTTGTTATTCTAAGCATACATCTTCCCATACTTCACTGCGTGCACTGGATCTTACGTAACATTCTTTTTTATCATCCTACTACTACATAAATCATCATTTTCAGCCGTTCACCCTTCACTGCTGGATGAAGTCCTCTCCAATCCACTTCTATTCCTGTCTGTCTTGAGCAAACTGCATCCACTTGACTCCACACATTATTCTCAATTCATTAGCCCAACGTGCACTCGGTCTACCTTGCTTTCTTTCACATCCTCTTGGATACCATTCCAGTGTTTCTTACGACCATCTGCCAGCCACTCTTTTCGCTATGTGTCCCCTCAAACTTTTTCACACGTACTGCTATATCTGGCACTTTGGTCATGTTGCTTACCCATGTATTCCTCTTACGTTCTCTTCTTGTTATACCGAGCATACAACCATGCTTCTCTGTGTGCACTGAATCTTGAATTCAGCATCCACATTTCACAACCTTACGTCATAATTGACAATACGCATTGGTCGGTATGCCTTCTTTTTTAAGCATAGCCAGATGTTGGATTTAAAAATGTTCATTCTTCCACCAGCGCTCCAACCTAGTTTCATTCTTCTTCTTTACATCCAGTCATATTCTCCAATTACGACTTCAACTTTTTCACACGTTAACCATGTTCCGCTATATCTGCCACTTCCTTGCTATTCCTCTTACGATCTCTTCTTATTATACCAAGCATACATCTTTCCATACTTCTCTGCGTGCACCGGATCTTACGTAAAATTCTTTTTTATCATCCTACTACTACATAAATCATCATTTTCAGCCGTTTACCCTTCACTGCTGGATGAAGTCCTCTCCAATCCACTTCCATTCCTTTCTGTCTTGAGCAATCTGTATCCACTTGACTCGCACACATTCTTCTAAATTCATCAACCCATCTTCCACTCGGTCTACCTTGCTTTTTTTCACATCCTCTCGGATACCATTCTAGTATTTTTCGCGTCCATCTGCCATCTATTCTTCTCGCTGTGTCCACTCAAACTTTTTCACACACTTTGGTCATACTTCTTACCCATGTATTCATCATACGATCTTTTCTTGTTATACCAAGCATACATCTTTCCGTGCTTCTCTGTGTGCACTGGATCTTACGTAGCATTTTTGAATTTAGCTTCCACGTTTCACATCCATACGTTATAACTGACAGAAAATTGCATTATAGTTAATATTTTTTTTATTTTACTGTTTCAGTTGGCGATTACACATAAAACCGACCCCATTTAGGGTAACGACCCATATGTTGGGAACTCGTGCTCTAGTGGTTTCCTGTTGCCTTCTTGAGGTGACAAAAAGGTGAATACATAGTTATCTTCAGTTTGTGATTCCAATGCTCTGTTATCTTTTCTATTGACATAATTTATATACATATATTAAAATAATATAATTAACTACCGTTTATGACGTGCCGTTTGACGTATCGCGCGAGATTACTATCTGACCGTGTGTTACACGTCAATGTTCATCATTATCGTGAAAGAAACATTTTCATATCGCTTGTCAACGACTAAAGCACACACACACACACACACACACTGCAGATAGTCATAAAATCGACGTTAACATCAATCGAACGTTGATAATAATCTCATCGCATGTGTGATCGATACAAAGAACTGGTTCTTTTCATCTCTCGGATGATGATCGTACGATTTTTCGATGAAATTAGCTCGAAGATTCGAAATTTCTTCAGGTTTGATCGAATGATGTTCGTAATATACATCGTAAACTTTTCGTGTTTGCTATTTTATACACACACACACACACAACGTATCCTAATTAATTTTATTGATTTTTTTTTACGTATCGACGCTTATGAATATAGCTATTATACTTAGTATAAATTTATTATGCACTGCGAGCAATTTAAAATTATACATGTATAATTAGAAAGTACGTACGAATTTTACGCTCAAAAAGAGATGTGAAAAAGTTGACCTTACTGGGTGAGATTGCTTTTTTTTTTTTTTTTTTTGTTGAAAATCGCGTGTCGATCAGTTTCGCCGGGTCAAAGATGAGACTCGTCGGTTCGAAAAGAGCATATTTCACCTTCGCAGCAATGAGCAAATTACGCTATCATCAAACGGTTTTTTTTTTTTTGTTTTTTTTTCCTGCCTCCTCTCCCTCTCTCTCTCACCTCGCCTGTTTGTTTTCACTCGATATATGAAGCTATATAAATCAGACGATAAGAAAAAGCGACAAAAAAATAAAACGATGACCCCGCTCAGTAGGTGCATTAGCGAGAGACGAACGATCGACTTTGAGATGGTCATTTGATATGTGAAAGTCATCGAAATCGGTCAGTACGTATATCGATCAACCTTTCAACTCATTTCAACAAAATCACGTTTCGTACGATGCTACTTGCTCGATTAGACTAGCGTTAATCGATGTGCTGACTTCGATTTTCATTATAGAAATCACTTTAAGCGATAATGCGCCATACATACACATATGAGTCGCCTAGTTCCAAATCCCGATAAGTCCACAATATATAAAAAAAACGAGGATAAAATATTTTCTGGTTCTAAGAATGTTTTCAAACGATGCATTATACTTGAATTATTCCAAATACCGCCAAGTGCGCCGTAAAAAAATATTGAAAATCAGTGTTAGTTCCAAAAACTGACAATTGCACTTGATAAAAGCTGATTTTGGAAACAAACAACGATAAGTCCATGTTTCTAATCACAATATTTTGTTTAATATCAACAAAATTAAGTTTAAATGAGTTTAAGCGCCATCAAGCAAATAAGTCTGTAGCAGAAAAACCGCGTTTGCGAACAAGTGAGTTTTATGGACTTATCGGGATTTGGAACTTGGCGACTGGCGACTCATATGTATGTACATATGTACATACATACATACGTTGACTTGCAGAAAGTTCATTTCTTTCACATGTTTAGTGCAATCACGTCAGTAAACTTTAGCGGTTTCCGCAATTATTTTAGATACAGAATACTCCGTTAGAGTGACCGCTAAAAATCATTTTGATATGAAAAGGTGACAGCGTGTTGTATGTAAATGGTGCGACAGGCTTGCCCGGCACTTAACCGGAATACGTTTGTCGTATTCTTAAAAGGCAACTTTTAAGGCAAAAGGCGTGTTTGCCGACCGTCTATAAAACTTTTATGGCGATCAATATCGGAAATATTCAAATATTGAAAGATCGCGGAGGTCATGCGAAGTGCCACTAAGAAGAAGAAGAAGAGGACGCGGTCGTTCGTTGATTGAAATCGGACTGGAACAGGTTAACGGTTGACTTTCACAATTCCCATACGGAAATCGATGGCTGTTTCTGTTTTGGACCGATCGAATGGCGAAGCGGTATCTTCGTTTGTGTGAATAATTTCAATCGGCGATTTCCAAACTGAGCCTCTTTTATCGGCGGAAAATTGAGTAATGAACTACCATTTGGCAAGTAGGTAATTGAATCAGATCGACGTATTTTGATTTATTTATTTTATATAATAATAGCCAATTAGCTAGTTTTACTTACATCTATTACATATTTAAAACAACTACTATCTCTCACAGAGGTGTCTCCTCACACTTTCCAAGAATGCGTCTATTGTCTTAGAAGACATTAATACACCCCTGTGAAAAACACCACCAGCTTTGTCTTTGTTTTCCTTACTCTACCTACAACTAATTGGTTCTCATTTCTAGTACAATAACTATGGATATCACTATTTCTAATAATATAATTCTTAAAATAATTTGGCAATAACTTATGATCTAACTTATAAACAAAAGACAATGTATGTACATACATGTGTCTAAAATGTCTTTCAAAAAAGCGAATTCAAAAACCTAATATAACACAAAAAGAAGCTTATTATATATATATATAATATGTATATAATAACCGAAATCCGTCTGTCTGTCTGCTGATAACGCTCACCTCGGTAAAAATGATTAAAATACACGAACCGTCCGCGCGCGAGTGGGATTTGAACCCGTGATCACCAGTTTGGTATGAATCCTGCTAACACTATCATTCAAAGGAGGCGATGACGGGCCTGCTACGTTTTTGACAATATTAATTGTCAATAGGCTCGCGACTTTGCTAAATTGTTACGTTGTTGTATTATAACGCGCCATCTATTAAATACACATATACCTACTCACCCACACAAACATCCGTTGATATGCAACGGGCTTACACTAGTATTATGTACATAAAAACAAAATCATAATTTTATTCAGTAAAAAATGCAATAAATTAGTAATAAGACAGCCAGCTAAAATGAGAAACGATTTCAAATAATTTTTTACCTATAGGTGTGTAAAAGTGTTATTTTATGTAAATAAAATAAAAAGAAAGACGTAATTGTATCTAGGAAATTATACATTGTATGAAAATATAAATATTATGTACATATGTATCTTTAGTGGTTTTAACTGCGGCTCCGGAGCCGCATGCGGCTCTAGCTGTTATCTATATCTGTAATTAATACTATTTCCACAGCTGTAATTAACGTAATTAATTCAGATTAATACTTTTTAGTAACACACTATCGAACGCTAAGAAATATCACGAAGATATATTATTTGTTACAGCTATACATTTCATTGGTGAGTAACATTTAATTTCATTTTGAATACACAATTCGAAAATAATATGAGCTCCCAAACTTGGCCCTAATTTGGCTCTTAGCTCGAAAAAGATTCCCGATCACTGTTTTAAAACGTACTTTAAATACTTTAGTATTTCATCTGTTTTGATTTTTTGATTTATAGCCTTTTAAACTCAAACGTCTCCATATATCAAAAAAAAAAAAAATTCATGCAGTTACTATCAACTTTTCCATAAATTAATTATAATTTAGTATAAATCATATGTCACAAATAATTGGCAAAATGGAGTTTCTGCTGATTGGACGTTACTATTCACCGGACTTGTGTATGCAAAGTTTTGATATAATGTAAAAATCGATTAATCCACGACCGTTTTCATCATCATTTACAATCGGTTGACAGGCCCTGGTCGATCGCAACACATTAATGCGTGTTGACCCCTACCGGTCATGGCGATCTACTAATCCAACAGACGATTCCACTAAAAAAATAAAAATAATATAAACTTTTCCTCACATTGACCATAAAGAAGTCTTTCTGCGCGTCGATAAAGGTCAATCAATACCCGCTCGAAAACGATTGTACAATATATCAATTGATTGGTTTTTTTTTTGTTGTTTTTGTTTTACTACATATTCCGTACAGGTATTTATATTGAAACGGAATCATTAGGATACGGCGGAGAGCATCGTCGGTTTCTTGTAATTAGGCATGTTCGACATTCGGTAAGGGGCTCTTTGATCCATCCCAGATTAGTCCAGTAAGTGGATCGACGTGAGAGTTCACTCCATGAGAAGATAGCCTCGAGGGAACGGCGGCACGACACACACAGAATAAAACCCAGTTAGGCAAACATGTGATATTCAATTCAATGAATTCATATCGAAATATATTATAATATACCACAACTCAAGTACAGGATGCCTCCGAAGCCTTCAAAAATTCAATATATTAATTAAAAACTCAATCGACTAAATTTGCATTAACATTCATACGCTCAAAGTATACACTATAATTTTAATCATTTTTTCAACACTAATAATACGAATATAATTTAAGCAAATTGCTTTTTATTGTGTGTTTAATATTAATACTGTATACAGGAAGAGGCCTCAAAATTGACAACGTGACGTCACCAGTGAGGTTTATAATTTAACTTCAATAAAACGATATTTTGCACTTTTTAATCATATTTACATACAATGAAACGATAAGAGCAACCTTTGTATATGACTTTATACATTTCACTCTATGTCTATGTAGACCAGTGGTCGGGAACCTTTTTCGAGATAAGAGCCAAACTAGGAAAAATCGCGTCAAATTATACATACGAGTATATTCAAAATTAAATTAAATGTCACTCATCAATGCAATGAATAGCTGTAAAAAAATAAGTTATCTTTGTGATGTTTCTTAGCGTTCGACAGCTTATTACTAAAAAGTCTAATCTGAAAAATGATCTTAAAGCTTTTTATAGCCATCAAGTTATGTAAATAGAATTAATTTGTGTAAATTGTGTGTAAACGTTTTGTGTTTCGCGCAAAACGTTGGATGACAGCGAGAGCGGTAGGTTTTCATACAAAGAGCCGCATGCGGCTCCGGAGCCGCCGGATGCGATAGTGAGTAAATAAAGTAGTGTTTTGATCTCACTAATGTAAATCCCCATACTTTATATGCATTTGTGACAAATTTTGGTTACTGCGCATCTCAGAACGAGCCGTGGAGATACACATTCGTGAGATGAAAACACTGCAAGTTGAATTTAATACTTATAACAACGCAATAAATAATTAAATTTCCTTACAAAGTATCTATGCACGTATGTATGTATGTACATATATACAATATTTTTCGTCCCACTCGAGCGCGCGCTTTGTCAATTTAAAATAATATATATTTCCCGTACTATAAATGTAAATTTATCGATTCACTTTTAGAACGTCACCGATAAATTTCAAATATTCTAAATGGATATTTATGTATGTTGGTATATCGCACATAAAACACAACTTACTCGTTGATATTGTATGTAGTTGGAGACGTGCGGGCGCATCATCGTCCGCTCACTTTGAACGCGAAAAGTGTGTCAAATCAAAATATTCAATGAGATGATTTGCAAAACGACGGACGGACAGACGGACAGGTGATTTAATGATTGTCAATTGCACCTGCGTTCGAGTCCTCGTCTTTGTACGACGTTTTGGTGTATTTTTTAGCGCTCGCGTGACGCACCGCGGAACAAACGCAAAAATAATTTATCAACGTATCCTCGTAAGGAAAGGGTGTGACAAGGAGAAAAGTGGCAGAGGAAATTCGTTGAAAGAATGATCGGTCGCAGGTGTCGTTCTGTTTCGAAGACGTGCTTTTTCAGGCGGCCTGTAATCGATACAAAGAGCACTCGATGCGGCCCATAAGTTCACGGTGATTTATTTTCGGACAACACGGTGACAAACGCGCGTAAAACGAGTCAATTTGTAGGCTACATTGCCGATTGAATAAATCTTCAAATGTTGAATAAATTGTGAAAATGCGTTTATACATATATCGTATGTAGGCACATATGAATGCATGTATATAAATATGTGCTGAAATATAAATAATTAGCTCTCACTACTATTAGTTAACCGGGGTGCTTTTGGCAATCTGAAAATTATACTGTTTTATTGTAAGCTTTGAATTTTATAATTTTTGCCACACAGTAATACTCTACATACTAAATTTAAACACTTTTATCTCGCCTCGAGCCATTCATACAGTTTTTTTTAAATACCTCTAGTATGTATGAATATATTATTAAATTAGATAAGAATTTATTACCAAGATATTACCATCTACCCCCCAATCTGCCAAATCCGATTTTACGCTGTTGCGTTTCAAACTAATGGTGCTACATATATGGCGTGCAGATTCCTCAGCGCTGTGATCTATTTGGAGTTGGAAATTATTCCAATCAATAAGTTCAAGTCCAAGTCCACTATATCAATTAGTTATTCCAAGTGGCTTGATGATTGAATTAGATTGGTTGAATGTGAATGATACTGTGAGGATTTGTATGTTCGTATTTATATTTAAGTTAGATAATAATATGTTACCATCATGTTTTAGTAAATGTATTGTGATAGGAATGGATGTATGTGAATATAATTTAAGGAATAAAATGTTAAAATAAATTAATATGTTAGATAAGTCAACTACAGATAGATGTATTTTAAATGTTGATAGGTATGCTAGTATAAAAAAGATTATTGAATTAGATCGGTTGAATGTGAATGATACTTTGAGGATTTATATTTAAGTTAGATAATACATAATATGTTACCATCATATTTTAGTAAATTTATTGTGAGTAATGGATGTACATACATACATATGTGAGTGTAATTATAAAAAATGTTAGAGTAAATAGAAATACATAGGAGAAGCATCTTGTACAGAGGTGTTTTGGAGTGTAATAGACTGCCGGAGGGAATTAGAAGTTCCAAAACTATTGAAAAATTCCTGGCAGTCTTAGAAAAACATCTCTGTACAGGTGCCTAGTTAAGGATTATAATTAATTAGCTTAAGCTACTGTATTATATAAATAAATAAATAAGTAAGAAAATGGTAACATTGCGCCTGATATGGCATCAATTGCTGGCTAGACTGTTTTTTTTTTTCGACTTACATAGTTGTTGAAACAATAGATGAATGTAAGTGAAACCTTAAAGTGTGCATGTTGTTATATATTTTTAAGTTAGATGAGGATTTATTACCAAGATATTTCGATGAGTATTTAATAAGGGGATATAATACTAGGGGTAAGAATACGTTAATAGTTGTGAATTTAAAATTAAATAGATCTAGAAAGAAGTATCTTGTACAGGAGTGTTGTTGAATAGAAGATATATTAGAAATATAAACATAATTAATAGATTCCTGGCAGTCTTAAAACACCACCTCTGCGTATATATGTATGTACATAAGTGCTAATAGATAATTAAGCTTTAAGTTAATGTTTATTTGTAATTAGCATCTCAAGCTATCTTAAATAAATTAATTTTGACTTGAAATACCTTTAATATAGTTTCAAACGTGTAAAATAGTTTAACGCAAAAAAACCTAATCGAAAAGTGACGCACCTACATACATACTGTACAAATGCGTAAAAAATTCACCATACGACACAAACGGTTTGTTTATTATATGAATTTGAACATGTTATTTGTTAGTCTTATGAATATGTTATAAAATAATGCATTTTCATTGCGAACGGTCATTATTAGAATTGGCTACCATTTTACCTTTCCTTGAATAAAATCGATTGAAAGCAGTACACGTGACGTAACTCTGTAATATATCAGTCTTTGTAGCGTATTTTGTATGTTACATCAAAACAATCAGACGAAATTGATTCGTTAATTTGAAATAGCCATATGGAAAGCTTGTACTCGAAGTTACGTACAACCAATCGTCAGTTGAATAATAAATTTTATAAACGAACGAATCCAATAAGAACACAGTCAAAGTGGTATATTTTGTCAATTACGAAGTAAAAGTCGAACACCGAAATACATACATAATATACCCACTTATACTTATTTACAATGAGCGAATAAATAAAGCACGAGCTCTACTACGGTCGCATGTCGGACGCGTTTCCCGTTCGCTCGCATCGCATATAAAGCACCACTGATCGATTTATATTACATACATATATGTATATATGTATGTATACGAGATATAAAAAGAGAGGGGTTCCCGAGTGTAAATATTTTAGGAACACTGGGCCCACGCACGTGCCCACCGCGAGATTAATTCGCGTCCATTAGAGCGAGCGCCAAGCGGGCGAATCGACTTTGACAATCGCTGGTACGTTATTCCGATCCGTTTACGACACAGAGACGCTCAAACTGTAATCCAGACATTCTCAACTATCTACGTGCATATACAGATTTTTTAAATCATTTAAAAATATGACCCAAAAATTGATTCGAACGTAACCCGTCGCGAACTGTAAAACTGTTCATTGACGTACAATTTTTTTTTTTTTTTTAATTGAGAACCGCTGATTTTTATTTTTTAGTATTGGAGCACACGTGGGACGATACGGTACACAAGAGAGAGAGATATGTACAAAAAGAAAAAATAAATTTAATCGCCAATGCGACATATTGAATTGTCTCGTATGCATCGAAGCGCATATATTCGGGTGACCAAATGCGACGATCGCAATACAACTGTTTATTCCTCGCCGCTCAACTTTAAACATTCAAATTCATTACAGTTATCTTTAGTAACTTTAAAGAGTGGCGATTCGAGCTTAAAATTAACGTTTTTGAAATCTTATACGCGAAAAGAGCGCATCCGCATTGAGTGGCTCGACAAAAGTTATAAGATGTTACTTTATTTATTTTGGTCACCTCGTTGAATGACGCACTCGGCTATTATAATAATCTGCATTTCACCGAAGATGACACAGGACATCCTATCAATACTCTTATGGAAAGTTGCACGACGAGGACGCGCACAAAATGACACGGCAAAAAATAATCGTAGAAAGTTTTCAGACGTACAAATGTCAAATTTCAACTGCGGAAGTAAAAAGAAGCCGTACGTGACGATTCGATTCGGAAAAAAAATCAATTCAAATTTTATCTTCAAACTCTTAACACTTGACAGATTCGTAAAACTACCGTCAAATTTTCAAACGAGACAGGTTTTGAGAAGCCAATAATAAATTGTCGTCACGGCGATAGCACGAGCTCGTGAAAAAAGGTTTGTGATTGTGATTACATTCCTATCAACATTTTCGAATATTGATATATGTACTATTTTAATCAAAATTGGGCGTATCCCGTTATAATTTTCAATTCATCTGACAGTGAATATGGTGGATGAGGCGACGATTAAAAACACTTAAATCATACAGAATAGGGCAATGAGAGTTATTTTAAGTATTAATAGGTATAGTATAATTAGAAGTATGTTAGATGCGTTGGACTGGTTGAGTGTAAGAGATAATGCGAAATTTTCGATGCTAGCGTTTATTTATAAGTTAGACAAATAAGTTGTTACCTAAATATTTTGATAGTTTTAAAATTAGAATATTTTATAGAGGTTGACTAACTAGTTTGACTAACATCAAATCATTGGAAAAGTTCCTGGCGGCCTTAAAACGACACCTCTATTATACAACTAGATTAAATATATAGTTTTAAGTATGATTAATGTATTAAATTACCTATATAATGCAAATTTCACATGTATTAAAACGTAAAGGTGTTTGCATAATTGTATTGTTTTTTCCAGAATTGGCTGTAATCTGTTTTTATTATTTAGCGTCATCAAAACAGAACTTTACACGGCAGTTACCACATAGAAAAATGTCCCATCGTCCCCAAGAACCTTTTAAAATCAACAAGATCGTCGGAAGTGTTTATGCAAAGTTTGCTTCCGATTAGTCAAACGATAAGCTAAAGATAAAGATTAAAACAGCACCTCTGTGAAATTGCTAGTAGATAATAAGTTCATTTTGTAATTTTAGCTTTAAGTAAGGTTTGTTTGTAATTATTTAATCTTATCTATGTATATCTATATATATATATAATGAATGTCTGTCTGTTCGTCTGTTTGTCTGTTTTTCTATTTGTCTGTTTGTCTGTTTGTCTGTCTCTTATAGGCTCCTAAACCACTCAACCTATCGCGATGAAACTTTCACGACTTATTGTGATCATGCCGGGGATGGTTCCTGTGAAAAAAAATCGGGAAAAAAAGGGAACGGTAACGGGAACAGGCCTGCTCACGCGTCAGAAAACGTACTAGGAATGGGAACGGGAACGGGATCAGGATCGGGAACGGGACCGGGATCGGAATCGGGAAAAAAACGGGAACGGAAACAGGAACGGCCTGCTCACGCGGACTAGGAACGGGAACGGGATTGGGAACGGGATTGGAACGGGAACGGATCGGGAACGGGCCGGGTCATAAAACGTACTAGGAACGGGAACGGGATCGGGCATAGCAACGCATGCCGGGTCAGCTAGTCTTAAATAAATAAATGAATAGTTGTTGAGATTCCATACAACATTGGCACCACTTTACATTCGTCCAACGTAACAATTCATTATTTGTTTCTTTATCCTTAAGAAAGCAACAGGAAACCACTGGACAGTGATTACCTTTCCTTTATAACTTTACTGAGACAGGTGGTGAAATGTTAACAATATTAAAGAGGAAACTCTTGCAATCGATTTTGACTCGTGATACACTCCCAAAGCTCTCGTCAAACGTTCAAATGAATCACCTTTCGTGAAGCTGCAGGTCTGTATTAAATTCGAGTCTAATCTTATCAGAGTTATGGCGCAATTGTCATCAGCAATCCGGTAGTGCCTTCTTAGTACTGTGAGATTCTCCACGGATGCGATGGATTATTTAAACGGTGCACACGCCACGCTTTCGTGCAATCAAGCGCGCCATCTCCACACTCTCGAGATAGAAATATAAGCCAAAGTGACCATTTATAGAGTCAATTAACTCGCCGGCGACCACTGGACTATTAAAAGCTCGGCATTCGCTACCTTGTCGCATGGAAGCATGGAGCTTTTTACGCGCGGCACGTAAAAGTGTCATTGTGTACGTACGTTTGCTTTAAATTATTTTTATTGAGGGTCTGCAAGTGCGTGTGTAGTATAAGTACCCAGTGTCCTTTGAAATATCGACGGATAAAAGACGATTCCTTTAGAGTTTCCTTCCCTGAAATTGAAACGGTGTAAATGTAAAAAAAACACAACTGATTAATATATAATTATGTGCATATAGGTTTGAACCTTTTGTGAAGATTAAGCTCTGATATACTTTGGTTGCAATTCAAGCATAAATTTAAATTATTTCAAGTAATCCTGACATCGCTGTAGAGTTAAAAGTTGCTTGAGAACAGTTTTTGTCAGCTTTCGAGCCTTGAAAAAACAATCAAAACCGGAGCCTCGTGCGGCTTTTTGTATGAAAACCTGTCTCGTTGTCATCCAATGATTTGCGCGAAACACACAATTGACACAAAATCAAAATGAATCCTATTTCTACATATAACTTCATGGTTATTAAAAAGCATTAAATCCTTTTTCAATGATACTTTTTAGTAATAAACTGTCGAACATTAAGAAAGATGACGAATATAGCTTATTTCTTACTGCTGTCCATTTCATAAATGAGTAACATTTAATTTGCGGCTCCTAAGCTTACCCATTTTGCAAGGTTTTCCCTAATTTGGCTCTTAGTTCGAAAAAGGTTGCCGACCGCTGATCCAAAACAAAAATTTTCACCTACCAAATCTTTTTCCGTTCCTTTTATCTCTTCCTACCACCCCCAGAACTCAATGGAAAGTCACTGGAGAGTTTCTTTCCCAATTCGCTATGATATATTATAAAATATTTGATATCGTTCAGAAAAAGAGATTAGAACCTTGATTACTCTGATTAAGCAATACATTTCTCAATAATTTTCACAGATTTATTATTATAGATCGAAAAAGGTTCCCAACCACTGATATAAATAGACTAGATTTGTATACAAAATTTTAGATTATTAAAAGCTACTTAAAATATGGAAATTGTATTAAATATCACAACGACATGTTGAGTCTCGCTAATGTTTTACAATGTGTAGGAACTAAGCTTTTAAATAATTTATAAGATAGCCCTTACCTACTAAGTAGGATCCTTCTGCATTGTCATCTGTCAGAAATCCTCAATTGTTTCATTTGAATCTTTGCTCCACTAATTATTCGCAAAACTCCTTCATTCACAGATTCTGCTCGTCATTCAACGAAATTCCGTCACATATTGATCCTTTTCACTATTATTTTCCCTCCTTCAGATTATCTTTACTCAAGTTCCTTTCCTTGTTGTGATCTGATGTCTGTTTGTAACCATTTTGGCTGTAGTGTATTATGTGAAATGAATATTATATTGTACTATATGAGCTGTTTGTTACCAAATATTAAATAAATATAACGAGAGTAGTCACCGAATCGTTAGTGCGCAAAGTGCATCTCAGTGGGCAATTGCACTTTTGATTGGGTGCATTGTACCTACCGAGAATCAATTATAGACACGCAAATTGTTTGTTTTATCTGCCGACGACTACGACGGAGCTTTCCCCAAGGAGCGCCCGTTCGGAAAAAGCTTCGGAAGCTGCGTGTGGCGGTGCTTTTGTCGCCTCCTTATCCGGTGCATCGCTAATGCGCACTACACGTGCACAGGCTAATACAGAAAACCGTATCCAAATCAGAAGTGCACCGCAACTCGGCAACGCATCGACTATGCATCAATTGAACTCGACATATTCGCCGCACATGGGATCTATCTCTTTTTGCGCGCCTGAATTCTGGTCGAGACTTTACCGACGACGACGAACGCAACGTGTATAAATAAGCTTTCGTTGAAGCTTTCGTTGTTGCTGCCGAGATATGGGGACCATAGCGTGCAGACAAGCCGATAGGAAGATAGGGTTGCGCTCGTTAATTGAAGTGCATTGCTGCTCCCGGAACACAAAACCTCGGCGAATTCCACACGTCATCTAGGTGCTTATCTGTGGGAAATGAAAAGCAGTCGAGAAAAACCAAAAAAAAAAAAAAATTAGCCAACCCATGACTTTATCCATATATTTGAGGAATACAAAGAGTAACGAAATTAATTTTTTTAAATTACTGTGTTTGCGCGCGTATATAAAAACGATCTTCGGCATATATTCAAATAAGAAAACTACCACTTCGGGCGGCGGAATTTAATCAAAACCTTATCAACTCTTCCCGATTTTTTTTTATATGATAATTATAAATATAAATTTTTGACTTGATCAATAGGGCAGTTTCTGAAATATTTTGTGGTAAACTTTTCGACAAAAAAAAAAAAACCCTACTTCCGGTTGACTGATTTTAATGATTTATTTTTTTTCGTAACTAGAAATTTTACTCAGAAGTACAACATTATAATATTGTGACGATAGTACATATTTAAAAGGCCGAAAAAAAAGAAAAAACAAAAAATCGTTCAAGAGTAAACTGCCATTTCCGGTAGTCAGATGTTGACCAAAATCACAGTATCTCTTAAGGCTAACGTGAAAACTATAGATATGAAATTTTGACGAAATCGCCGGTGCAGTTTCGGAAATATTCTGCGGTAAACTTTTCGACAAAAAAAAAACCTACTTCCGGTTGACTAATTATAATAATTTTTTTTTTTTTTTAAATAGCAATTTCTATGCGAATTACAATATTACAATATGGTGACGATACTACATATTTAAAAGGCCGAAAAAATAAAAAAAACAAAAAAATCGTTCAAGAGTAAACTGCCACTTCTGTCAGACGGATTTTGACCAAAATCACAATATCTCTTAAGGCAAACGTGAAAACTATAGATATGAAATTTCAACTTGATCGATGGGGCAGTTTCGGAAATATTCTGTGGTAAAAAGAATTTTAGAATTTTCTACAAAAAAACCCTACTTCCGGTTCACTGATGTTGACCAAATTCGTTATGGCTCTTACACCTTACGTGAGAATAATAGATATGAAATTTCAGCTTGATAGACTTGACAGTTTTGGAGAAAACACGCATACAGCCACACACACACATAAGTACACAGACATACAGACATACATACCGTTCCCGTTTTTTTTAGAAATCATGAAAACGTTCAGGGATGATACCTGATACAAATCAGTCAAAATCTCGAGGTCGAACACGATCACAAACTTTATCCGATTAGGATAAAGTAATAACACATAATCCGTCAGTTTGGTTCAAAACCAAAATCTTCACCGTATTCTCTATATTTATAAACATATTTTAAGCCGGTCGGTAGGAAGTTTTAGCAAAAAATTATATATGTATATGTGTACACTAGCTGACCCGGCATGCTTTGCAATGCCACTCATCCCGTGTGCTCCCGTTCCCGTTCCTAGTACGTTTTCTGACGCGTGAGCAGGCCCGTTCCCGTTCCCGTTTTTTTCCCGATTTTTTTTCACATGAAACATCGCCGGCATGATCACAATAAGTCCTGAAAGTTTCATCGCGATCGGTTGAGTGGTTTAGGAACCTATAAGTGACAGACAAACAAACAGACAGACATTGATTTATATATGTACATATGTATATACTAGCTGAGCCGGCATGCGTTGCAATGCCCGATCCCGTTCCCGTTCCCGTTTCTAGTACGTTATCTGACGCGTGAGCAGGCCCGTTCCCGTTTTTTTTTTACAGGAACCATCCCCGGCATGATCACAATAAGTCCTGAAAGTTTTATCGCGATCGGTTGAGTGGTTTAGGAGCCTATAAGAGACAGACAGACAAACAAACAAACATATCTACAGACATTGATTTTTATATATATACTAGCTGACCCGGCATGCGTTGCAATGCCCGATACCGTTCCCGTTCCTAGTACGTTTTCTGACGCGTGAGCAGGCCCGTTCCCGATCCCGTTCCGTTCCTGTTCCAGATCCCGGTCCCGTTCCGTTCCCGATCCCATTCCCGTTCCTAGTACGTTATCTGACGCGTGAGCAGGCCCGTTCCTTTTTTTTTCCCGATTCCAGATCCCGGTCCCGTTCCCGATCCGTTCCCGTTCCTAGTACGTTATCTGACGCGTGAGCAGGCCCGTTTCCGTTTCCGTTCCCGTTTTATCTCGATTTTTTTTCACAGGAACCATCCCCGGCATGATCACAATAAGTCCTGAAAGTTTCATCGCGATCGGTTGAGTGGTTTAGGAGCCTATAAGAGACAGACAAACAAACAAACAAACAGACAGGCAGACAGACAGACAGACATTGATTTTTATATATATATAGATGTAGATAGATAGCCGAAATCCGTCTGTCTGTGTGTGTGTGTCTGTCTGCTGATAACGCTCGCCTCGGTAAATAATTAAAAACCAGAACGTCACACGAGTGGGATTTGAGCCCGGTATCCTTGATTCGGAACAGAGCGCTTACGCGATGAGCCAAACCAGATGATAATGAAAAAATTCGGGTGTGGCCAACCCATGACTTTATCCATATATTTGAGGAATACAAAGAGTAACGAAATTATTTTTTCAAGTACGTATGTAAGTAAATAAAACGCATGCACACCACCACACCAACCAACATATGTACATACATAAATATCATAAAATTACTATGTTGAGTGCGCGCGCGTATGTAAAATACGATCTTTGGCATATATTCAACTACCACTTCCGGTCGTCGGATTTTGTTCAAAACCTTATCATTTTTATATGAAAATTTTAAATATAAATTTTCGACAAGATCGCCGGAGCAGTTTCAGAAATATTCTGTTGTAAACTTTTCGACAAAAAAAAACCTACTTCCAGTTGAGTGATTTTAATGATTTTTTTTTTCGTAAATAGCAATTTCTTTCAGGATTACAACATTATAATATTGTGACGATACTACATATTTAAAAGGCCGAAAAAAATAAAAGCAACAAATCGTTCAAGATTAAACTGTCACTTTCGCTCGTCAGAAGTTGACTAAAATCACAGTATCTCTTACGGCTAACATGAAAACTATAGATATAAAATTTCGACAAGATCACCAAAGCCGTTTCGGAAATATTATAAATAAAACATAATATGGATAAACGAAAGTTTTTAAAGATTAAACAGGTCGTTAAAATGAAAATAAGTCATATAATGGTTTCAAAATCAATCGAACACTTTTTCCCGTAGATATATTTCTTTCGACCGGCAATACCTACACAATCTTTCATTAGTTGGAATTATCGCAGCAAAACTATGTATCGTAGTTACAACAGGAAGAAGAGTCTCCTGTCTCATTCAAGTAACCTGTAAGACTTGCGGGATCATAGGATGTACCTTTGCAAAGTTTGTTCTCGGAAATGTATAAGAAACAGACTAGAAACCAATTTTTTTGTAATTACAGTATGTGAACCTTTTTCCAACTATTTCGGTCAGTGCTCTTTCTTTTCATTACCTCATAGTTTATAGAATCAGAGCGCTCTATTATCTAGCTCGTGGTATTCCTCTTCCTCTTTTCCCTTATATCATTCCGTCTATGATGTTAATTTAAATTTAGATAGAAAGCTTCAAACTAGCAAATTAGTTCATTCATTGTCAAAACGTTTGGGTAATTTAAGCAAATATGTACGTATTGACAAACGAAAAACAACGTGTATAACTTGGCAACGGTCAATTTGAACCACTTTTTTTTCTGAATGAACTCCAACATCATTCCATACAATGTATGCCATTAGCCGTGAATCATCCTGTATATAGACGCAAGTATCTACTGGTATTTTGCGCAACAATTGTACGCGCTTTCTTCACTTGGATTCCCATCCGTGAAGTAATCGGACGAGACGCCTTTAACACGACCGGCAATTAAAAGGCGCCTTTCTCTGTCACCGGATTAATTTTTTTCGTCTGTTTCATTGTCCTTTTTTTTATTTAATTCCTCATTGACACTCACTCACTCTCGAGGATTCGACGAGCCGTGAACAATGGTTTTCGAAACGTGCGGATAAATTGCTCGTTCCCATTCGGCGAGATGAGCAAACGTGATCCAATAATATACATACATACAGCCGTATACCGATTCGTTTACTTATTACTTTAAAACCGCTCACTTATTCTCGTTATTTTGCAAGGCATTCATCATACTGAAATTAGATCATGACAAACACTCGCGTGCACTACTAAATTATAGTATGAATCACCTTTAAACGTGTACTCGGTACATTACGCTAGTTATGTACCTCTATACATTCGCTAAAAGTGATTCCGTTTGGCATTCTATAGAATTAGAAAAAAAAAATTATAAACATGATGTAGGTACTCAAACAATGAGAAGATTATCTTCGTGTAGTGAATATTATTCCTATATTATTGAAGTGATTGTGAAGGCCGCGATGCTATTACATAGAAAACGACACAATTCCAAAGTGTTGTGTTACAAGTTTAACTCTCATTATTGCACGTATTGAAAATAATTTGAATTATTTAAATACATTCGTGGGAATCTCATTAGTTCGTATCGAGTATGAATTTATGTATACATATACCCCACCTAGAATTCATATAAAATATAAACGTTACAAAGTTATTAAATTATTGTATGCTAATTTAAACATTGTGTAAGGTATCTTCACAATTTCCGTCAAAAATGACTGAAAATATCGATGGGATAGTGCACAGATATTGTATGTCCAGTTTTGTTTTAAAATATTGTAAGTGACATACATCTCTTTTGCAATAAAAACTATGGACAAAATGGACACACTATATATGTATGTATTTGAATAAGGCAATATCTTTTCAAATATACTATTTGAAGGTATTGCCTTATACAATACATACAATATCTGTGCACTAACCCATCGATATTTTAGTTATGATGACTTTGAAGACGATCGTTCGATGACTTCGTATCGCAATGTCGTAATGACCGAATACAGTCGAGTATAAAAATGTTCACACACACACGCGAATAAATTAATAAATATGTACAAAAATATACTCAAAGACTTCATCATATCAATAATGATAGATTTATACGGTAACGTTTGGCTGGCAAAAAGAAAACCCATTCGAAATGTGACCTTAACACGACTTTGAGCGATTCAAACTTAGCCAATACGATCACAACAATAATTCATATATCCCATTACGTACTTTGATTCATTTATCAAAGGACACGCTGTGGACCTCGTTGTCGTATAGATTATGTCAAATCGTGCAACATATTTACGACTCGTTAATGCTTTATTAGCAGACCCACATTTCGAACGTTATGCATGTCTTCATTTATGGCAATTCGCCGATTGTTATTGCTCGCTCATGCTATTTACTCAAGCCGTTTACATCACGAGGCGCCGCCTGCATAAAATCCACAGCTTCCCAAACTGGGTCACGTGCTGACGAACGTACATACACGAGTACCAATCTATCATTTTTAAACGTGACACTTTGATTGTTGTTTTTTTTACGTGAATACGTCTATACGCAGACCAGTATGGGGTGCCAGTTCGGAAACGGTGGTGTTACATTTGGATGGGCATATTATTTGATCTGGTATACGTCTACGATACATGTATGACCTTAAGTTTACACCGCGCATGCGCGAAGCGCGAAGGAGGGGGCGTATCTTCCAACGGCTATTTTGGACATTTCCAAGCAGTATATATCACGACTCTGAAGTACTAGCGTGATGATTTTGCTACCAAATAAAATATCTTTTCAAGATCTGTCGACTTAAGCCATAAAAAGTGAACTATGTAAATTATTTGTTGGTGAAAAGTCCCATACGGCCCATACTCACCAAAAAACCAATAGGAAATACAAAAAAAACACATATCATCAGAAAGAGGATTTAATCATCTATCGATCAGTATCAACATGTTTGTGATAGAACGAGTGAGACGGTATCGGGAACATCAGAAAGTCTAACCTCGACAGCCACTCGACAGCCGCCTCGACAGCCACTGCTTACCACAAGCCAACCTAATATATAAAACGCTTAAGTTTGTATGTATGTATGTATGTATGTACGTATGGGTCGTTCGTCAATTACCAGGCGTTGCTCGGGAGCGATTAATAGAAACGACGAAGTACACACGATAGTAGATGTTTTCGGCAGATTTAAGTAGATTTAAGCAGATAGTGTTTCGGGAGCCCAAAAAAAGGCCGCCGGGGCAGGAGGGAGGTCTAAGGGGTAGTAAGGGGCCGGCATTGCTTTTCGGGAGTCCATAAAAGGGACCGCCGGGGTAAGAAGGAGGGTTTGGGGGTTGGTAAGGGGCCGGCATAGCTTTTAGGGAGCCCATAAAAGGGGCTTTTTTTGGGGGCCCGAAATAATTTACTAAACAAACACTATATTACATTATATTAATTACACCCCGGGCAAAGCCGGGTAATAAAGCTAGTGCTAAATAAAAATATATTAATGTATGTATATTCATTCTCATATTCCAAAAAAAATATAAACCGCTAACGCAGACGTATTCACGGAAAACCCACGACCGTGTTCGACACAGCCACACCCCAAATTTTTTTTTAATTTCGATTCATATTTAATATACATAGAACGTGTAATGTGTGGGCACGATAACGCGACACACAACATTGGTGATATTAATTGCCTGTGTAAAGGTTCGAATCTGCGTGTGTGCATCGGTCCGATGCGCTTATTGATGCCTTTTATAGAGTGCATCGGCCCTCACCGCGTTACCGTCGTTGCATCATCGCAGACCAGCTCTCCGAATGCGTCTCTGTCGGTGAAAAAAAAAATGGTACATCATTTTCGTCGTCGATGGGGAAAAATAAAATGGAAAAAAATAAAAAATAAAGAAGTGCATCGACGGTATACCTACGTTTCTAGTGCGAGAGCCGCTCGGTTCTCACGCAGAATTTCGCAACGGTGCATCTCCGTTTTAACTCGTCTGCAATTAATAAATCAATCTTTTCGCCGAGCTTTATTTGGTGATGATTGAAGTCTGCTATTTCGTGATATAGTGGAATGCAATAAATCTTGGTATCGTTATGCTTATGGTACACTTTCAATTTTCAAACGAAAGTGAACCATTATTACTAATATCTACGTACAGCTATTCCTTCCATTTTCATACCATTTATGTAGGTAAGTGGCCCTTATCTTCAATACCTTATATGAGAATATACCTAGGATGAATGAGATTGTTTTTATTTTTTATTGTTTAACTAAGATAGCTTATAAAGCTAATTACAACAAACAGTACTTAAAGCTAAAATTACTAAATTTAATTTAATTATCTACCTATATTAGCACTTATACAGAGGTGCTGTTTTAAGGCTGACAGGAATCTATCAATTTTGTTTACATGTACTATAACCATTAACTTATTCTTACCCCTAGTATGTACAAACATACATATATTGTATCCCCTTATTAAATACTTATTGAAATATTTTGGTAATAAATTCTTATCTGACTTAAAAATATATATGTATCTACTCACATGCACATTTTTAATTTATAACATTTTATCTTTTACATTCATCCAATTCAATTCATTCAACATATTTCGTATACTACTAGTTAATCTATTTACATTTAAAATACTACGCATAGCTCTATTTTTTGCAATTTTTTAAACCAATCTTTAATTACCCTATTTACTGAATTTTACAATGAACCACAATATATAAAATGAGGACGAACAATTATAAACCAATAACTTTGTATTTCTAGATAGTATATTTCCTTATCTATGTACATAATGATTCTACTTTTCTAATAACTCCTAAATATTCAAAACTATTTATTATTTATGTATATATGTATGTATGTATGTATAAGAATGAGATCGTTCTATTATTTAGCTAATTTATTTCTTCATTTTCTTCTTTACCTCAGCTTTTTATGCTAATTTATCAAAAAATAAATAAAAAGCTAATAAATTAATAAAAATATAAATTATAAATAAAAAATGTCGATATTTTTTGAAAAAGTCTACTTTTCGCGTATTGAGGTAGGCTAAAGATGGCTTGAATTCAGATTTCGATTTAGGCATTTTTTCGTCAATATTTTTGAAAAAGTCTACTTTTCGCGTAGTTAGGTTGGGTACAGGATGGCTTTCATTCAGATTTTGATTGACACATTTTTTGTCTTTATTTTTCGAAAAAAGTCAATTTTCGTGTAGTTAGGTTGAGTACAGGATGGCTTGTTTTCAGTTTTCGATTGACATATTTTTTGTCAATATTTTTAAAAAAATGTCTACTTTTCGCCTAGTTATGTTGGGTACAGGATGGCTTTCATTCAGATTTCGATTGACCCATTTTTTCGTCTATATTTTTGGAAAAATTCTACTTTTCGTGTATTTAGGTTGGGTACAGGATGGTTTAAATTCAGATTTTTATTTACGCATTTTTTGTCTATATTTTTGGAAAAAGTCTACTTTTCGCGTAGTTAGGTTGGGTACAGGATGGCTTGTTTTCAGTTTTCGATTGACCCATTTTTTTCGTCTATATTTTTGGAAAAATTCTACTTTTCGTGTATTTAGGTTGGGTACAGGATGGTTTAAATTCAGATTTTGATTGACACATTTTTTCGTCTATATTTGTGGAAAAAGTCTACTTTTCGCGTAGTTAGGTTGGGTACAGGATGGTTTAAATTCAGATTTCGATTTAAGAATTTTTTGTCTTTATTTTTCGAAAAAAGTCTATTTTCGTGTAGTTAGGTTGAGTACAGGATGGCTTGTTTTCAGTTTTCGATTGACATATTTTTTGTCAATATTTTTGAAAAAATGTCTACTTTTCGCCTAGTTATGTTGGGTACAGGATGGCTTTCATTCAGATTTCGATTGACCCATTTTTTCGTCTATATTTTTGGAAAAATTCTACTTTTCGTGTATTTAGGTTGGGTACAGGATGGTTTAAATTCAGATTTTTTTTTACGCATTTTTTGTCTATATTTTTTGGAAAAAGTCTACTTTTCGCGTAGTTAGGTTGGGTACAGGATGGCTTTCATTCAGATTTCGATTGACCCATTTTTTCGTCTATATTTTTGGAAAAAACATTTTTTGTCAATATTTTTCAGTGTAGTTAGGTTGGGTACAGGATGGCTTTGTTTTCAGATTTTCGATTGACACATTTTTTTGTCTATATTTTTGTCTATTTAGGTTGGGTACAGGATGGTTTAAATTGACAGATTTTTTTTTCGAAAAAACGCATTTTTTTGTTTATATGGCTTGTTTTTTTTGGAAAAGTCTATTTTTTCGTGTATTTAGGTTTATAGGTTACAGGATGGCTTTTAAATTCAGATTTTGATTGACGCATTTTTTTGTCTATATTTTTTTGGAAAAAGTCTACTTTTCGTGTAGTTAGGTTGGGTACAGGATGGCTTAAATTCAGATTTCGATTTATGCATTTTTTGTCTATATTTTTGGAAAAAAGTCTACTTTTCGCGTAGTTAGGTTGGGTACAGGATGGCTTGTTTTCAGTTTTCGATTGACACATTTTTTGTCTTTATTTTTCGAAAAAAGTCTATTTTCGTGTAGTTAGGTTGAGTACAGGATGGCTTGTTTTCAGTTTTCGATTGACACATTTTTTGTCAATATTTTTAAAAAAATGTCTACTTTTCGCCTAGTTATGTTGGGTACAGGATGGCTTTCATTCAGATTTCGATTGACCCATTTTTTCGTCTATATTTTTGGAAAAATTCTACTTTTCGTGTATTTAGGTTGGGTACAGGATGGTTTAAATTCAGATTTTTATTTACGCATTTTTTGTCTATTTTTTGGAAAAAAAGTCTACTTTTCGCGTAGTTAGGTTGGGTACAGGATGGTTCTCATTCAGTTTTCGATTGACACATTTTTTGTCTTTATTTTTCGAAAAAAGTCTATTTTCGTGTAGTTAGGTTGAGTACAGGATGGCTTGTTTTCAGTTTTCGATTGACACATTTTTTGTCAATATTTTTGGAAAAATGTCTACTTTTCGCCTAGTTATGTTGGGTACAGGATGGCTTTCATTCAGATTTCGATTGACCCATTTTTTCGTCTATATTTTTGGAAAAATTCTACTTTTCGTGTATTTAGGTTGGGTACAGGATGGTTTAAATTCAGATTTTTATTTACGCATTTTTTGTCTATATTTTTGGAAAAAGTCTACTTTTCGCGTAGTTAGGTTGGGTACAGGATGGCTTTCATTCAGATTTTGATTGACAATTTTCGATTGACACATTTTTTTCGTCTATATTTTTTGGAAAAATTCTACTTTTCGTGTATTTAGGTTGGGTACAGGATGGCTTAAATTCAGATTTTGATTGACACATTTTTTGTCTATATTTTTGAAAAAAAGTCTACTTTTTTCGCGTAGTTAGGTTGGGTACAGGATGGCTTAAATTTCAGTTTTTCGACATTTTTTTAACAATTTTTTTGTCTTTATTTTTCGAAAAAAGTCTATTTTCGTGTAGTTAGGTTGAGTACAGGATGGCTTGTTTTCAGTTTTCGATTGACATATTTTTTGTCAATATTTTTTGAAAAATGTCTACTTTTCGC
Organism: Parapsyche elsis; assembly: GCA_022651745.1. Taxonomy (NCBI): domain Eukaryota; kingdom Metazoa; phylum Arthropoda; class Insecta; order Trichoptera; family Hydropsychidae; genus Parapsyche; species Parapsyche elsis. Next base: position 1,353,950 of record JAGVSN010000016.1, read on the forward strand.
CTAGTTATGTTGGGTACAGGATGGCTTTCATTCAGATTTCGATTGACCCATTTTTTCGTCTATATTTTTGGAAAAATTCTACTTTTCGTGTATTTAGGTTGGGTACAGGATGGTTTAAATTCAGATTTTTATTTACGCATTTTTTGTCTATATTTTTGGAAAAAGTCTACTTTTCGCGTAGTTAGGTTGGGTACAGGATGGTTTTCATTCAGATTTCGATTTTTTTGACCCATTTTTTGTCTATATTTTTTGGAAAAATTCTACTTTTCGTGTATTTAGGTTGGGTACAGGATGGTTTAAATTCAGTTTTCGATTGACGCATTTTTTTGTCAATATTTTTTGAAAAAAGTCTACTTTTTCGCGTAGTTAGGTTGGGTACAGGATGGCTTTCATTCAGATTTCGATTGACCCATTTTTTCGTCTATATTTTTGGAAAAATTCTACTTTTCGTGTATTTAGGTTGGGTACAGGATGGTTTAAATTCAGATTTTTATTTACGCATTTTTTTTTGTCTATATTTTTTTGAAAAAAAGTCTACTTTTCGCGTAGTTAGGTTTAGGTTGATTGGTATATTTTGGAAAAAGGATGGTTTAAATTCAGGAGAATTTTATTTACGCATTTTTTGTCTATATTTTTGGAAAAAAGTCTACTTTTGTAGTTAGGTTGGTTAGGTTGGGTACAGGATGGCTTTCATTCAGATTTTGATTGACACATTTTTTCGTCTATATTTTTGGAAAAAAGTCTACTTTTCGCGTATTTAGGTTGGGTACAGGATGGTTTAAATTCAGATTTTTATTGACACATTTTTTTGTCTATATTTTTGAAAAAAGTCTACTTTTCGCGTAGTTAGGTTGGGTACAGGATGGCTTAAATTCAGATTTCGATTTAAGAATTTTTTGTCTTTATTTTTCGAAAAAAGTCAATTTTCAGGATGCTTTAGTTAGGTTGATTACAGGATGGCTTGTTTTTCAGTTTTTCGATTGAGTTTTCATTGACATTTTTGTCAATATTTTTGGAAAAATGTCTACTTTTCGCGTAGTTAGGTTGGGTACAGGATGGCTTTCATTCAGATTTCGATTGACCCATTTTTTCGTCTATATTTTTGAAAAAATTCTACTTTTCGTGTATTTAGGTTGGGTACAGGATGGTTTAAATTCAGATTTTTATTTACATTTTTTTGTCTATATTTTTTGAAAAAAGTCTACTTTTCGCGTAGTTAGGTTGGGTACAGGATGGCTTTCATTCAGATTTTGATTGACACATTTTTTCGTCTATATTTGTGGAAAAAGTCTACTTTTCGCGTAGTTAGGTTGGGTACAGGATGGCTTAAATTCAGATTTTGATTTAAGCATTTTTTGTCTTTATTTTACAAAAAAAGTCTACTTTTCGCGTAGTTAGGTTGGGTACAGGATGGCTTGTTTTCAGTTTTCGATTGACCCATTTTTCGTCTATATTTTTGGAAACATTCTACTTTTCGTGTATTTTGGTTGGGTACAGGATGGTTTAAATTCAGATTTTTATTTAAGCATTTTTTGTCTATATTTTTGGAAAAAGTCTACTTTTCGCGTAGTTAGGTTGAGTACAGGGTATAATATTTTAATATAAAACCTAATTTCCATCAATGAGACTATTGAATGAATAAATTCGATGAGAATTTATTGTAGAAACGAATCTTTTACTTATTATATCCACTAATCTAAGCTTAATAAATATGAAACAAAAATGAAGACAAACAATGTGAAACACGTTTGAATATCCAATATTAGAATCATGATAAAGACTCTCGCTTGTAACACACTACTAATGTACATATAAACACAATGACATAAAATGTAACATAACATGTCTTGACTTTAAGTCTGCACTATACATATGTACATTTATTTATATTCACTTCACTTTAGAGTAGTTTCATAAATATTGATAACGGACAATAAAAATACCCAAATGAAAACAACACGAACTTACATACCTGGGTATACAGGTGGAAAATTCACCTTATACGTTCGCATTATGCATACATTGTATCGAGATTTCACCGCAGTTAAGCGCACGCGCACATTGTTGCACAAGTCACTGACTAACTTATAATTATTTTGAAATACCACATGTCTCCCTTTTGCTGCGAATCGCTTTGTACTTTCACACACACATATATGTATGTATGTACACCAAACCGTCATACACACAATTGCGGAAAAACTCGACACAATTTCCCAACACAACTGCGCGCTTTTACCGACAATATTTACCATTAGTTGTACATATACATATACATATATACAGACAAAATGTATTCTAGAGCAAACGGTTCCCGATTTATGGAACAACGCGTCCATAATTTTAATTTATAAGAAAGGGGACAAGGAGGATATAAAAAATTATCGCCCCATTAGATTACTCTCCACAGTCTACAAGATCTTTACGAAGGTAATAACGAAGCGGCTGAAGGCAACGCTCGATTCTAATCAATCCATGGAACAAGCAGGGTTCGGGGCCAATTTCAGCACAATGGATCATCTTCAGGTGGTAAGTGAATTGGTTGAGCGCGCGAACGAATATCGCCAACCACTATGTTTAGGTTTCATCGACTACGAAAAGGCGTCAAAAAAAAAGTCAGTCAAACAGCCGTACTGGATGCCCTCCAGAAACAAGGCGTTGCGCAACCGCACGTCAGCCTGCTAGCTGCCATCTACAAAAAGGCAACAGCCTCAGTTCGTCTCTTCGAAGACACGGAGCAATTCGGTATTGAGAAAGGTGTTAGGCAAGGAGACACCATTTCTCCTAAATTATTCAATGCGGTGCTCGAGGACATATTTAGGTCACTGGAATGGCAAAAATCAGGGGCCAAGATTAACGGAAGACATTTGAGCCATCTAAGATTCGCTGACGATATACATAGTTATAGTTGCATGTAACTCAGTACTCAGTAACTCAGTAAAAAATACCTTCAATGTAATACATATATGTATGTACATATAACTTGTATACAATGTAATGTTTAATGAATTCTGCACGCAAAGCGTAGTCACAGTAGATAATCATATTGTAGAGATACATAGTTGATAGTTATTTATACCTAGGACAATTGGTGAATATGACTGGATGTAAAGAAGAAGAAATAAAACGAAGAATGAAACTAGGATGGAGTGCTTTTGGAAGAATGAACATAGTTTTTAAATCCAACATTTCGCTATGCTTAAAAAAGAAGGCGTACGACCAATGCGTACTGCCAATTATGACGTATGGATGTGAAACTTGGACGCTAAATTCAAGAATGCTACGAAATATCCAGTGCACACAGAGAAGCATGGAAAGATGTACATATTTCCCGCAGCATATGGTGCAACCGAAAAAAAATCTGACAGACTTTATCGTAATTTAAATTTATATTGTATTTATTTATTATTTTGTTTATATTTTATTTTCGTTTTGCTATTTGATATATGCATACACATAAATTTAAGCGATATACAAATTAGTCATTTTCTTTTTTTTGTATAATGTGTATCCCCCCCCCCCCCCTCCCCCCTCCCCATGACTTGCCTAAACGTATGAAGACTTTATTATATTGTTAATTTTGATCAGATGATCGTATTATGTATACCTAGGACAATTGGTGAATATGACTGGGTGTAAAGAAGAATAAAGATAAAACGAAGAATGAAACTAAGATGGAGTGCTTTTTTAAATACAACATTCCACTATGCTTAAAAAAGAAGGAATACAATCAATGCGTACTGCCAGTTATGACGTGGATGCCAAATTCAAGAATGTTACATAAGATCCAGTGCACACAGAGAAGCATGGAAAGATGTATGCTTGGCATAACAAGAAGAGATCGCAAAAGAAATACATGGGTAAGAAGTATGACCAAAGTGGCAGATATAACAGTACGGGTGAAAAAGTTGAAGGCAGATGGACGCGAGAAGTACTGGAATGGTATCCGAGAGGATGTGAAAGAAAGCAAGGTAGACCGAGTGGAAGATGGGCTGATGAATTGAGAAGAATGTGTGTAGTCAAATGGATGCAGATTGCTCAAGACAGACAAGAATAGAAGAGGATTGGAGAGGCCTTAATCCAGCAGTGGATGGTGAACGGCTGAAAATGATGATGATGATGATGATGATATATATACAGAGCCGAATAATCGTCGCCGCTCGACATGATGTGCGTTTTAATAAGATGTTCGTTCCAGCCAAGTGCACACACATGCGCTGATATATACGGTGCATAATCGTGATATATGATTCGGACAGTAACTTATAATGTATTGCCACACAAGCGTACTGTCATTATGTGCGAATTCGCAGACCTTTTCTAGTTCTAACGGTGCAGCATGCAAATCACGTCCCTGCGAACCGCCGTGTAACGCCGCTTATCCCTTGATTTATTCGGGTTTTTGAATTTATTAACTTGTACGTTATGTGTGTCTGCAGATTAGCGCATCGTCGTTTTTAACCCCCGAGGACGTGACGTGGAAATACAATCAGTTTTAAATAAATATGTGAAAATTATCTGCTAAATGAACCGTCACTCTACATATGTATGTATTGCTTAATTACATATTGACATCGTCAAGGTTCTAATAAAGGTTTTTCTGAATGATATCAAGCGTTGCGACACTAATTGATAAACATTTTATCATCCATCATAGCGAATTTGTGAGATGCACTTTGCGCACTAACGATTCGGTGACCACTTTCGTTATATGTATTTATTTAATATTCGGTAACAAACAGCTCATATAGTATAATATACATTTCACATAATACACTGCAGCCAAAATGGTTACAAACAGACAACAGATCAGTGCTCGAAATGAAAATTTTCACGAATGGGAGCGCTCGATAATTTTCAAAAAATATCAAACGACCTTTTTTTTTTAACTATATGTACATATGTAGATACCTACATATACATATGTATGTATTTATCGAAATGCAAAATCTTACCGAGATTAATACCGTTTAATGTCTGTAAGTCAACTTCAACAGGTAGATCTGAAAATGGTCTCTGATTTTTTACATTCTATACACTGTTCTGAAAACTCTTTCAGTCGTTAAAATATGAGCATTCTGACTGTTTTGTACAAATTTATCGATTTCATTATTATTGGTCAATTTTATATGGGCGTCAGAAATTTTATATACATAGGTGTATTTTTTTCCTTAGCAATATTATTAATTTTCTTTCGTACTGCCTGGGAAACACAGAACATTTTTGCCACGATTTTGACAGTCGTAAATTTTTATCAGAATCGATTCCTAAATTTTTAACTGATCTACAAGAAAAGCAACCTAAACCTTTATTTTCTACAATTAACCATTCATTAATATTTTTAAATGATCAAATTGTGTCCGATGATGGTAAATCTACAAAATTAAGTTTTTTAGTGATGAAGTGCAGTAATAAAATATAAATAAAAAAATAATCTAGCGATTCCCGATGATAGATTGAAATTGCAAATACGTTCGCTAAATTCAAGTTCTCTCATCAGAGGGACAGGCAAGACTGAACTAATTTGAAAGTTTGGTTCCTTTACTATAATGGTAGCGGTACAGCTGCTTTAGAAATTTTGTTAAAATAAGAAAGCCGACAATTCAAAGAAAGATATCGTAAATTATCGAGAGAGGCCCGTTGCAGTTCGACCATAGTGTGACAGACAGTGCCGACCATAAAGCAATAAAACTTTTTGCGCATAACCGACCAAAATAAATAGAATCTAAAAACCCTCGAATTCTAAATGTTATATTCAAGTAAGACACGTGCATCCAGCTTTTTCAAAACGTAATAATATTTTAAATGGCTTTTGGCTACAGATAAGATGCCTTTGTCGGAATTCCAGTCAAAGATTGTGATTTAGGAGTCATAAATGTAAAAAAAATTCACCTTCTAACATTTTTTCGGCAACAATTATTGAAAGAGCACGGAAATTTTGGTTTTTTACGAAAGGGAGCGCTAAATTTACAGATTTTACGAAAGGGTACGCTACGTTTTCAAATTTCACGAAAGGGAACGCCCGCTCCCTGCCGCTCCCGCTGAATTCGAGCACTGCAACAGATCATAACAAGAAAGGAACTTGAGTAAATAAAATCTAAAGGAGGGCAAAGAATAGTGAAAAGGATCAATATGTGTCGGGATTTCGTTGAATGATGAGCATCTATAAATGAAGAAGTTTTGCAAATAATTAGTGGAACAAAGATTCAAATGAAACAATTGAGGATTTCTGACAGATTTAGGGGGACAATGCAAAAGGATCCTACTTAGTATCTGATAAATTATTTAAAAGCTTAAATACAAACCAGAGATCCGAGACCATCCTACTAGATTGCAGAGGGACGTGATCACGCAAATTTGAAGAAGAGGAGGAAATACGAAACCTGGAAATGGAGTACGCATTCGCAGTACGCGAACTTTTTAATGGAATCTTGGAACTTTATAATGGAATCTTGGTAAAACGGGTACCATATAGTACTAGCAAATTCCAGGTGACTTCTCACAAATACACTGTATAGTGGAGACACAGTATCAAAGTATAATAAATTCAATTGATTTTAGTCCCAATGTGAATACTTTTTCGTTCCATACTAGTGAAATACACTTCATTACAAAAGCTCTCATACAATTTTGATTGTTTTACTAGTAGGTAAGGGCTATCTGATAAATTATTTAAATTATTAGTTCCTACACATTGTAAAACATTAGCGAGATTCAACATGTCGTTGTGATATTTAATACAATTCCCATATTTTAAGTAGCTTTTAATAGTCTAAAATTTTGTGTACAAATCTAGTCTATTAATATCAGTGGTTGGGAACCTTTTTCGATCTATAATAATAAATCTGTGAAAATTATTGCAAAATGAACTGCCATTCTATGTATGTATTGCTTAATCAGATTCTAATCACTTTTTCTGAATTATATCAAACATTTTATCATCCATCATAGCGAAGTTAATTGGGAAAGAAACTCTCCAGTGACTTGCCATTGAGTTCTGGGGGTGGTAGAAAGAGATAAAAGGAACGGAAAAAGATTTGGTAGGTAAGAATGATTGTTTTGAATCAGTGGTCGTGAGCCTTTTTCGAACTACGAGCCAAATTAGGGAAAACCTTGCAAAATCGATAAGCTTAGGAGCCGCAACATATTATATATTCAAAATTAAATTAAATGTTACTCATTTATGAAATGGATAGCAGTAAGAAATAAGCTATATTCGTCGTCTTTCTTAGTGTCCTGCAGTTTATTACTAAAAAGTATTATTGAAAAACGATTTAATGCTTGTTATAACCATGAACAAATAGGATTCATTTTGATTTTGTGTAAATTGTGTGAGACAGATTTTCGTACAAAGAGCCGCCGGTTTCTGACCACTGATTTATATACAGTGGATATTTTAATTGTTTTATTCAATGCTCAAAAGCTGACAAAAATTATTGTTCTCGACCAACCTTTAAATCTACAGCCATGTCAGGATTGCTTTAAATATATTTAAATTTATGCTTGAATTGCAACCAAAGTATATTAGAACTGTCAAAACTGTACAATGAAGCAACCGCCTTGTTTTTTAACAATAATTTTGATCTTTAAAAAAAGGTTCAAACGTATATGAATATAATTATATCAATTGTGTTTTTTTTGCATTTACACTGTTTCAATAATTTCAGGGAAGGAAAATTGTGTGTTGCGCGCAAAACGTTGGATGACAGCGAGACAGGATTTTACACAAAGAGCCGCACGAGGCTCCGAAGCCGCCGATTTTCGATTGGACCACTGTTTTGGATTGTGCCGGTTTCGTAGAACAACTACAGTATACAAAATACAGTAACATTCAGATCTTGCCAATCTTTTGACATACGGGGATCAAATCCCAGACCTTCACTGGAGAGAAAACGCTCTTACCTTTGAACTACCACCTGGTTTTTCGTCTCTAAAATTTCCAAAAGGATCTATAATAGTATGTATATTGAATAATTTTATACAGTGGGTTTCAGTGCCACCCCTCATAGAAGTCTATCGAGTTAGACACATTCATTCGCACGAAAACACTTTCAATACATTCAATCGAAATTAACACAGTGATCGATAGCACACAATAAATAACGTATAGACATAATTTTCAATATCAATTACTTGAGTGTTTGCGTGCCGTGCGGTGAGATAGACCACATACATACATAATTGCAACTCGTTCTAAATTGCGAGAGCATCCTCAAACGCCAAACAGATGCTGCAGATGAGACGTTCACTTCGTACCGCACATTTTCAAATCAAAGTACCTACATATGTACATACGTACAGTACCTATGATAGTTTTTTTTTTCCCCCGTCTAGGTGTCGAGCTTTGAACACCACCTGTCACCGGCGATATAATTCCCATAGCAAGTAGATCAGCTCATCACGTTCGAGCTGGAACCAAAAAAACAAAAAAAAAAGAAGTGTTCGGGTCGTGAGTAACGCTATCCGTCCATGGCTGCAATCAGCCACCATATATTCGGTCCTGCTGACACCTGCACGATCGACTCTGGTATTTAATTATCTAGATCATTCAAATGTTAAAGCCCGGCCATATTTCTGCGCTGATCATGCCCGTGCCACCCTTCAAATTGGCCAATATATCACCGGAACCAGATCTCGACGTTCCCATCATCGACGCACATTAATTTTCTCGACGATTACTCAAATTCGAAACCGTCGTCGTGAATGGAAAACGTAGGTACGATGGGAACTCACAAATTTTACTTGCGACTAACCTTAGTCATAGGTAGCACCCGGCGTTGCCCGTTTGCATTTTAGATTGTAAATAGATAATAAATTAAATTTTCGTATGGCTCTATGACTATAACTGTCAAATTTTATTAGTCGGAGTCATCGAAACAAAACTTTTGTACATATGTATGTATGTATAAAGAAAATCCTAGGAATCAAGTAACCCAACGTGTGTACTACATAGTATCTTTGAAAAGTGAGGTGTCAATTATTCAAACGATGTCGAAAAGTATAAGAAATAAACAGGTGGACTGACAAAAATTTGAATGTAGTTAATAATTTTAAGTATTTAAGTATCTTTATAGATGATAAGTTAAATTTTAAATTACATGGTGAATGGACATCAAAAAAAAAGTTTGTGAGTTTTATGTACATACATACTAGCTGACCCGGCATGCGTTGCAATGCCCGATACCGTTCCCGTTCCCGGTCCCGATCCCGTTCCCGTTCCCGTTCCTAGTACGTTATCTGACGCGTGAGCAGGCCCGTTCCTGTTCCCGTTCCCGTTTTTTCCCGATTCCAGATCCCGGTCCCGTTCCCGATCCTGATCCCGTTCCCGTTCCCGTTCCTAGTACGTTATCTGACGCGTGAGCAGGCCCGTTCCCGGTCCCGTTCCCGTTTTATCCCGATTTTTTTTCACAGGAACCATCCCCGGCATGATCACAATAAGTCCTGAAAGTTTCATCGCGATCGGTTGAGTGGTTTAGGAGCCTATAAGAGACAGACAGACAGACAAACAAACAGACATTGATTTTTATATACATATATAGATGTAGATGTATGTATGTATGTAGGTTAAGAAATGTTATGTGTAAGGAATCACACAATTTTAGTTTACAATACAATTGTTCGTCGTCATCTAGTATATTGTGGTACTATTGTGAATATGCTGGATGACGATTGAAAAAATCCAAATTATAAAGAATAGGGCAATGAGAGCTATTTTAAGTGTAAATATACCAATCATCCAATTCACTTCGCAAAATATAGAAATCACAGACTTTGTTAAATATCTTATCATAAGTAAAAATAAATTACGTAAAATCTGGCAGAGAACAAAAGATCCGACACTGAAACCTTTAATTAATAAACTTTCATATCAAATTAAAATTAGAATCAAGCGAATTAAAAATGACACTTGGTCAGAAAAATTAGAAAAATTAAATGCAATAGATGGCTCCCTCTGGAAATTAACGAAAGCGATCCGTAGATCAAAAAATTCGATCCCTCCATTGAGTGATGGCGTGAACATGGTGACACGAGACAGTGACAAGGCGGAACTCTTAGCAAACACATTCCAAAAGCATCACACACTCACACATCACTACCATCACACACCGACATACAACAAAGTCAACCATTCTATCAAAAAAGCATATTAAAACTGATACTAACAATACTAATTCTGTGAAACTAGTCCATCCGTGCGAAATTCAAAATATAATTCATAGTTTAAAGAATAAAAAAAGCTCCTGGCCGTGACGCAATAGATAATGTAATCATAAAACAACTTCCGTTCAGAACCTTAGTATTATTGTCAAAAAATATTTAACGCCTGCTTACTCACTGGGTATTTCCCAGAATACTGGAAAGTCGCAAAAGTCATTCCACTGCCGAAGCCAGGTAAGGACCCAAAACCCAGTCAATTACCGACTCATCAGTTTACTTTGCTCTCTCTAAAATTTTAGAAAAAAATCATTTACTCGCGCTTACTAAAAATAGTTGATAAAAATCTGATTAATGAACAATTTGGTTTCCGCTCGGGACATTCCACAACCCAGCAGCTTACCAGATTAACTGAGCACGTGACGAAGAACTTTAATATGAAGAGAAGTACGGGGATGGTGTGTCTCGACATAGAAAAAAGCCTTCGACACAGTTTGGCACGATGGACTCATTCACAAACTAATCAATAACAAAGTACCCAACTACCTTATTAATATCATCCGATCATACCTAACCGATAGAAAACTAATAGTTAACGTAAAAGACGAACCATCGATGCCGAAACCGATCGTGGCGGGAGTTCCACAGGGAAGTTTGCTAGGGCCACTCCTATTTGCCATATATATAAATGATATTCCCGTTCCAAAAAAAAGTGCCACTTAGCACTCTATGCAGACGATACTGCTTGCTTTACGAGCAGCACCAAACCTGACGTAATTCGTAAAAATCTTGAATTAGCTTTAAAATCATTAAACGACCATTTTACAAAGTGGAAAATAAAAATTAACCATACAAAACGGACGCTATATTCTTTAGTGTTCGAAAGCACAGGCCGAGTTCAGAACTGAAGATCCCATCAGGAGAAAGGCTGAAATGGCAAGCTCAGTTGAAATATTTAGGAATAATATTTGATAGAAGAATGCGCTGGGCCCCACAATTAGAGTCAGCGAGGTGCAAGGCGATGCGCGCGATGGCAGCGGTCTATCCGTTGTTCAACCGTCGTAGCGCTTTGTCACGATCCAATCGCATCAAAATGTATCGCGCCCTAATACTACCAATATTAACATACGCTGCGCCTGTTTGGAACAATGCCTCCACCACTAACCATACTAAACTGCAAATCGTGCAAAACAAAGCCATCAAAATCATATATAACACCCCATGTATACTAACCTCAAAACGCTTCACTCGCGAAACAACATCCCACTTGTAACTGATATTACTAACAAATTAACCACGAAGTTTTACCAAAAAACTACCAATAACCACGCTAACAAATTAGTAAAAAAGTCTCGGTGATTACGATAGTGTGTCATTACCATTCAGGTATAAACATAGGCTCCCGAAACATAATCTGTTTTAAACCTCCGTTTACAGTAAGTCACTAGAAATAAGAATTTAATGTATCTGCATGCATACCCTATTTATTATGTATTGTATTTAAAAAAAAATAAAAAATAAAATTTGTAAATAGGTTTTTTTAGCTTAAATTTTCCTACTGTAAAACAAACACTACCGATAAAGTAAGATTATTTTCCTATTACTACTAACACACATTTATTGTAAAATGGATAATGGCCACTTGACCAGGAACCATTAGGATACGTTTTTTAGTAAATAAGAAGTATTATGAACATTATATGGATAAATAAAAGTTTAATAAAAAAAAAAAAAAAAGTGTAAATACATAGGTAGGTATACTAGAATTAGAAGTATGTTAGATGAGTTGGACTGGTCAAGTGTAACATTGAATGCAAAATTTTCAATGCTAGCGTTTATTTATAAGTTAGACAAATAAGTTGTTACCTAAATATTTTGATAGTTTTAAAATTAGAAGAGTTGATCTTAAAAAAATCAATCTCAAGGGAACCAAAATAAAAATAAATCAAACATTTTGCTGGAACCGTATAAATCTCAATAAATTAAAATCAAATATTAACCTAATAACTCCCAACATTTTATAACACTAGGATTAAAAACAAGTTAGTTGTTAAAAAATCAATAAAAAGTAGGACAAGGAAAGGAGTATTGTATAGAGGTGTCCAAGAATACAATAGGTTGCCAAATAATTTGACTAACGTCAAATCATTGGAAAAGTTCCTGGCGGCCTTAAAACGACACCTCTATACAACTAGATTAAATATATAGTTTTAAGTGTGATTAATGTATTAAATTAACTATAAGCTAAAGATTCATTAATAAAATAAAATAACAGTTTACCGGGTGCAAATTTCACATGTGTTAAAACGTAAAGGTGTTTGCATAATTTTATTGGTTTTTCTAGAACTGGCAGTAATCTGTTTTGATTTGCACCACTACGTCTATCATTATTTAGCGTCATCAAAACAGAACTTTACACGGCAGTTTACCACAAGGAAAAACTTCCTATCGTCTCCAAGGACCTCTTAGTATAAACAAGTGTTTCTGTTAAGTTTGCTTCCGATTAGTCAAACGGTATAGAAATGTATAATCAACAAACAGGCAGACAAGAATCTTTTTTTTATAAACCTATGGGCATAGATAATTATATATCTGCCTATGGGATTTTATTTTTGGTTGCTTTTCAATTTCACTACGTAGGACCTACGCAAGCTGAAACCGCGAAATGTTTTCCGCGGCCGTGACATTATTTTGCGTAATTTATGCTAATAAATTTTCGATACGCTGATGCATGGTTTTCGTATGTGTCGTTCAACATATTTAACGTCTCAATATGTGGAAGTTTCCGACGTTCTTCGGCCGCATTAGTAATGTTAATTTTATCGGCGATTAATCGATCTACGTATTTCCACGCGAACGGCTTAATTTGATTCGCCTTGGCATTTTCTGCATTGTTTTTTTTTTTTGTAACTCTTTCGCCTATCCAACTTTTCTAATATTTGACTACTTCAATCTCGATCGAAGCATTGGAACGTCATATTTTATATTTTATTCGATTTGAGATTTCATCATTAGGTTAACTATTATACTAGCCATCAAGTGCATTACATAATAGAGCTGTTTATTTATAACAAATATCAAAACGATTACATAGAAGACCTTTGAAATATAACAATCGAATCGTACAACGTCGAAAATTGTATCATACACACTGTAGACCAGCGGTCGGGAACCGGCGGCTCCGCGGCCGCATGCGGCTCTTTGTCATCCAAAGTTTTACGTGAAATCAAAATTAATCCAATTTCCATAACTTCACGTCTATAAAAAGCTTTAAATCGTTTTTCATATTAAACTTTATAATACTTTTTTTCTTACAGCTATCCATTTCATAGATGGGCAATATTTAATTTAATTTTAATATCATCATCATCATTTTCAGCCGTTTACCATCCACTGTTGGATCCTCTCCAATCCTCTTCCATTCCTGTCTGTCTTGAGCAATCTGCATCCACTTGACGCAACACATTCTTCTCAATTCATCAGCACATCATCCTCTCGGTCTACCTTGCTTTTTTTCACATCCTCTCAGATACTATTCCAGTATTTCTCGCGTCGATCTGCCACTTCAACTGTTTCACACGTTCTGCTACATATCTATATCTGCCACTTTGGTCACACTTCTTACCCACGTATTCCTCTTACGATATCTTCTCGTACATCATCCACTGCTGGATAAAGGCCTCTCTAATCCACTTCCATTACTGTCTGTCTTGAGCAATCTGCATCCAGTTGACTCGACACATTCTTCTCAATTCATCAGCCCATCGTCCATTCGGTCTACCTTGATTTCTTTCACTTCCTCTCGGATACCAGTATTTCTCGCGTCCATCTGCCATCCATTCTTCTCGTTGTGTGTTCTGCTATATCTGCCACTTTGGTCACACTTCTTACCCACGTATTCCTCTTACGATATCTTCTCGTACATCATCCACTGCTGGATAAAGGCCTCTCTAATCCACTTCCATTACTGTCTGTCTTGAGCAATCTGCATCCAGTTGACTCGACACATTCTTCTCAATTCATCAGCCCATCGTCCATTCGGTCTACCTTGATTTCTTTCACTTCCTCTCGGATACCAGTATTTCTCGCGTCCATCTGCCATCCATTCTTCTCGTTGTGTGTTCTGCTATATCTGCCACTTTGGTCACACTTCTTACCCACGTATTCCTCTTACGATATCTTCTCGTACATCATCCACTGCTGGATAAAGGCCTCTCTAATCCACTTCCATTACTGTCTGTCTTGAGCAATCTGCATCCAGTTGACTCGACACATTCTTCTCAATTCATCAGCCCATCGTCCATTCGGTCTACCTTGCTTTCTTTCACTTCCTCTCGGATACCAGTATTTCTCGCGTCCATCTGCCATCCATTCTTCTCGTTGTGTGTTCTGCTATATCTGCCACTTTGGTCACACTTCTTACCCACGTGTTCCTCTTACGATATCTTCTCGTTATACCGAGCATAAATCTTTTCACGCTTCTCTGTGTGCACTAGATCTTATGTAACATTCTTGAATTTAGCGTCTTAAAATATTTTATATACTTATTAAAATATTTTGGTAATAAATTTTTATCTAATTTAAAAATATATATTAACATGCACACTTTTAAGGTTTCATTTACATTCATCCAATTCAATTTATTTAACATATGTATGTACATATTATACTAGTTTTTTTCGTAGTTTTTGCAACCTATATTTAATTACCATATTTAATGAATTTAAAAATTAACGACAAACAAATGATTCTGACAGCAAAATTATCTGCCACGCTTCTTACCCACGTGTTCCTCTTACGATCTCTTCTTATTATACCGAGCATATGAACATCCTTCCATGCTTCTCTGTGTGGACTGGATCTTACGTAACATTCTTGAATTCAACAGTCATACATAGCTGGCATAACTGGCTAACATACGTCATAACTGGCAGTACGCATTGGTCGTATGCCTTCTTTTTTAAGCATAGCGGGATGTTGGATTTTAAAACTATGTTCATTCTTTCAATAGCGCTCCATCCCAGTTTCATTCTTCGTTTTATCACATATAATATGTTGCGGCTCCCAAACATGACCAACTTTGCAAGGTTTTCCCGAATTTGGCTCGAAAAAGGTACCCGACCACTGTTGTAGACATAACTTCAAAGCAATTATATACACTGAAGCGATAATCAAATGGCACAGTTCCCATACAAAAAATTGAACTTAATCATGTCTAAAAGTGAAGTTTGGTTCCAGACGATGCACCTGAGCTATCCAACGGTCCATAATTTTGTTTTGCCTGTCGATCAATTCACACGATCGATACATCCACAAGGTTGGTGCACAATCTCGGCCATCATCCTCAACATCAGTATCGTGATACAATTTCAATGTTGGCGTCAAGGCTGAAGCAATTATGCCCGAGCGCATATGAATCAACCGTGTCAGGATATCATCTATTTTTTTTTTCTTCTTAATTTTATGAGACCGAAAGGCCTTTTAGGGAACATTAACAACGGCAATCCGTTATGTTGCGAGCTTCGCGTACACTACCAATTTTTTTTTTTTTTTCCCCGTTCCAAAAATATAATATGTTTATAATGTCGGCTATGGTACGCTTATAATCTTCGTAATCAAGCATAATCTCTTCATTTAGTGTATAAATTTATTTCACCCGAGTCCGGCGTGATCTGGCAAGTGCTCTTCAAAAATGAAATACCGCCTGTCAAATTACTTCCTCGATCATAAATCACTAGCGGAATATGGAGCATTGGTAAAAAATGCCAATTTTAAGTTTTTCGAGCGATACTAACGGATACGACCAGTAAGATAAAACTATGTACTCTCATTATATATGTATGTATGTACGCTGAAAGACACTAAAAATTAATGCGCTCGAATAAATTTCAAGGTTTCGGAAAATTAAGTCGCCATTGTAGGGTATATAAGTAATATGAGGCGGTATCGTACTATAAATTCGTACTTTTAAAATCGTATCTTACGCAAAACTTTATTGTCCATTATGAAGCCTTAACGACACCGTAAAAAAAGCCATTAAAACGATATACACAATCTCAATTGTTCGACACTCTGCGCGAAATTATTGTTATGCGCGTTAATTGTTCACGGTCGCATTTTGTCGCCGATCGAAAGTTATGTTTTTAGTGTGTTTTTAAGATATCATCATCATCATCATCATCATCATCATTTTCAGCCGTTCACCATCCACTGCTGGATGAAGGCCTCTCCAATCCTCTTCCATTCTTGTCTGTCTTGAGCAATCTGCATCCACTTGACTCCGCACATTCTTCTCAATTCATCAGCCCATCTTCCACTCGGTCTACCTTGCTTTCTTTCACATCCTCTCGGATACCATTCTAGTACTTCTCGCGTCCATCTACCATCCATTCTTCTTGCTATGTGTCCAGCCCATTTCCACTTCAACTTTTTCACCCTTACTGCTATATCTGCCACTTTGGTTATACTTCTTACCCATGTATTTCTTTTGCGATCTCTTCTTGTTATGCCAAGCATACATCTTTCCATGCTTCTCTGTGTGCACTGGATCTTTCGTAGCATTCTTGAATTTAGCGTCCAAGTTTCACATCCATACGTCATAACTGGCAGTACGCATTGGTCGTACGCCTTCTTTTTTAAGCATAGCGAAATGTTGGATTTAAAAACTATGTTCATTCTTCCAAAAGCACTCCATCCTAGTTTCATTCTTCGTTTTATTTCTTCTTCTTTACATCCAGTCATATTCACCAACTGCCCTAGGTATAAATAACTATCAACTATTTCTACAATATGGTTATCTACTGTGACTACGTTTTGGGTGCAAAATTCATTATACATAATTTTAGTTTTATTAAAATTATTTTTTAAGCCTACTTTCCTACTTTCGTTACTTAATTCTGTTAACCTATTTTGTAAATCTACTGAGTTACATGCAACTATAACTATGTCGTCAGCGAATCTTAGATGGCTCAAATGTCTTCCGTTAATCCTGGCCCCTGATTTTTGCCATTCCAGCGACCTAAATATGTCCTCGAGCACCGCATTGAATAATTTAGGAGAAATGGTGTCTCCTTGCCTAACACCTTTATATGCAATCGAAAAATTTGTATGAATACTGTACAGTTTTATTAATATGATGACACTTTATTACATTTTAAATAAATTTATTACAATTTGTAAGATTTGAATGTCGTCAGCGAATCTTATATAATTATACAGTATAACTATGTACATATGTCGTCAGCGAATCTTTGCTGGCTCAAGTGTCTTCCGTTAATCATGACCCCTGTTTTGTGCCATTCCAGCACCCTAATTATATTCTCAAGCACCGTATTGAATAATTTATGAGAAATGGTGTCTCCTTGCCTATCACCTTTCTCAATACCGAATTGCTACGTGTCTTCAAAGAGACGAACTGAGGCTGTTGCCTTTTTGTAGATGCAGCTAGTAGACTGACGTGTGGTTGCGCAACGCCTTGTCTCTGGAGGGCATCCAGTACGGATCTATAGTGTATTTACATAGATATGTATAAGTATACTAGTGCAAGCCCGATGAATATCAACGGAGCGTTCTCATCACCCGTACTGAAAAATAATATTAAATTTAATAGTTTTTATAGTTGTGTTGCATAGATGGCGCGTTATAATACAACACGTAACAATTTAGCAAAGTCGCGAGCCTGTTAAGATATTATATTGTCAAATCGTAGCAGGTTCGTCATCACCTCCGTTGGATGATAGTGCTAGCACAACTCATTCCAACCTGGTGATCACGCGTTCAAATTCAACTCGCGCGACGTTCTGGTTTTTTAATCATTTACAAACGTTATCGGCAGACAGACAAACGGACAGACAGACAGACGGATTTCGGCTATTATACAATCTATATATAATGTACTAGCTGACCCGGCATACGTTGCAATGCCCGATTCCGTTCCCGTTCCTAGTACGTTTTCTGACGCGTGAGCAGACCTATCCCCGATCCTATTCCCATTTCCATTCCAGATCCCGTTCCCGTTCCCGATCCCGTTCCCGATACCGTTCCCGATCCCGTTCCTAGTACGTTATCTGACGCGTGAGCAGACCCATCCCCGATCCCATTCCCGTTTCCATTCCAGACCCCGTTCCCGTTCCCGATCGCAGTCCCGATCCCGTTTCCGATCCCATTCCCGTTCCCGTTCCTAGTACGTTATCTGACGCGTAAGCAGGCCCGTTCCCGGTCCCGTTCCCGTTCCTGTTCCAGATCCCGTTCCCGTTCCCGGTCCCGATCCCGATCCCGTTCCCGTTCCTAGTACGTTATCTGACGCGTGAGCAGGCCCGTTCCAGTTCCCGTTCCCGTTTTTTCCCGATTTTTTTTCACAGGAACCATCCCCGGCATGATCACAATAAGTCCTGAAAGTTTCATCGCGATCGGTTGAGTGGTTTAGGAGCCTATAAGAGACAGACAGACAGACAAACAAACAGACAGACATTGATTTTTATATATATAGATATATGTATAGAAGATGTGCCGTGAGTTTACTCTAAGTGAGTGAGTGTATGCGAGCGTTCCGCGGCTACCCGGCCAGTCTTGGCTGGCACTACTATTTGTAGCAATATTATTTGAAGAATGGTCATCAGAGGGCGCTACGATTACATTTTTCTGTAAAAAAAAAAATCTTTACTACTATTTACTATTTACGCTCTCTTTGAAATTACAAATAACAAATCATGAACTTTCCATATTGTATGTACATATGTAGTGTTCCAATTTGTATGACACTTAATCGTAGTCTGAACGAGTGTTACTAAAGGTACTTTTTTAGAAAGGGGAACTACATAGTACTACTGAGGGGAACTATATTTAGGACCTAGATTATAATGCGATGCGATAGTCGAAAATTAATAATGGAATCACATTTCGTTTGCCGTACAATTTTACATATTTCAAAATGTCAGGGCACGTGCTGTGATTTTTTCCGCACGCCTCTCCGGCAACCATTCAATAATTAATGAAGATATCAAATCCATTGACAACTTAATTGGAGAGATAGCCGAGCGATGGATGTTTTATTGTGATATCTCCGCGTGCTTACAATCCGTACTATCTCATAATTAATAGACATTGTACGTACGTAAGTGACTTCGTGATTGCCACAAACATATTTCTCTTCTGGCGTGGCGGACTTCATACATAAATTATTATAATCAAAATATACATATGCATACGTTGATAGAATACCCAGATATATACAAATACATACATGTGTACCGACCATGTTTTAATAATATGCGTGCGTCTCTTTATTTCTATTTACTTCGTGGCTCATTGTGAAATCAAATAAACTACGAACAATCTCCAATTTGCATGAAATGTGTCAGAGTTTAATTGTTCAAATAGATTCAGCTATTTTTCAATCAAGCGTGCAGTTAATTTCTACATAACTAAAACGACAATAATAGCAAGCAAGTTATTCACATTCGTATTTATTTGAATACTAGTGTAAGCCCGTTGAATATCAACGGAATGGTTTCTCATCACCCGTACTGTGATTATACATATGTGTATTTAATAGTTTTTATAGTTGTTGCATAGATAGCGCGTTATAATACAACACGTAACAATTAAGCAAAGTCGTGATCCTATTAAGATATTAATATTGTCAAATCGCAGCAGGTTCGTTATCGCCTCGTTGGATGATAATGTTAGCACGATTCATCCCAACCTGGTGATCATTGGTTCAAATCCCACTCGCACGACGTTCTGGTTTTTCATTAATTTACCGAGGCGAGCGTTATCAGCATACAGACCGACAGACAGACAGACAGACGGATTTCGGCTATTGTATACATATATAATAATACCTATACACTTACAATCAATGAGTCATACAGAGTGCGTTCGAATAAAAATTCCCGCTTATATTAAAATTCAAAAACGATATTACATATCAAATCGTAGACTTATTTATCGGTAATATTTGGACGTTTTAATCTACATCTATTTTTTTTTTTCGCTGAATCACTTGAATAAGACCGCATATCGGCACTCGAGAGTTAATAAATTTAACTTGATTTACACGCCTTCCCGTACGAGACATTTCAATAATTTTAATTCGATATAGATTTATTGTTGAAGTATTGTAAAAAATTGTACATTATCATCTGCGTAGACATACGTCTACCTACATTTTGGTTTTTTTTGTTTTTTGCTATTATTCGGATGAAACCGTAACGCGAAAATGTCAATGCCAAATAATTCGAATGCTTTTTACGCGGGATTTCGTCCATTATTATTATTATTATTATTAATACGTAATATGTACCGAAGGCAATTTTGATTTCGGTTCAAACGAGAAAAAAAAAAAGGAAATTGTAATTTATCTGGCATGCTGTATGATTTATTATAACGCTTTTTGCGAGTTCATATTTTAATGCACCTCATTACGAACGACAAAAAAAGTCAATTGCATGGAACGTTTTCGAATAGAATACACCACAAATAAATTACTTTATTATGAATTAACTTCATCATTATTAATTTTATTATTATCTATATAACACTACGTCAAGCATTTGACAGAATTTGCTATAAATATCGACTTCTGAACTCAATTTTGACACAATCTGCTTCCACCATTTATGTATGTTGGTTAAAATCATGCATAAGGTCATATGAAATACGATAATTTTCATATCTGCATCAAAAAACAGCACACTTTGACGTAGAAAGTTGAATGATATCTTATGCATATGTAGATTCGACTTGTCAATAATATATTTATGTTTCCAAGGAGGATTCGTATTGAATGAACTTCAACACTATATATGTATGTATGTATGTAAAGAAAGTAGCACGTCGGTCACGTTAGACATTTTCGCATATAAATAACGTTCGCAAACAATTAAAATTCTTACCATTTTACAACACGTAATTAGAAGTTGTATAAACGCAAACGTTACATTATACCCCCACTAAGAGAGTTTATCGATAATGACTGGTCTTTAATGAGAACATTGTGATCGCTTTGAGAGCTTTACAATCGCGAACCCGTATACGTATACATACATATACATACAATGTAACCGGGGAAATAATAATTGTACAACAACAACGGCCCTTATCACGTCCTATAATAATCTGATATTATCACGAAGTTCAGAGGGGCGAGGGGACAAGTTTGAATGGAAGCTCGTAAATATGGTATATACGCGTATAATTGCGTTCGTAACTTGACGGTGCGTTATGGTATAAGACTACGGGGCTAATGGTGATTTTATTGAGATTTAGTGAACGGTGCCGATATATGGAAATGGGATAGAGGTTCAAATAGTGAAATATCGTGTTCATTTCGACGGACTGTATGGGAAGATGGGCGCAGTAAAGTAACCGCACAAAACCAGTCACACAAATATTATTAGGAAATAGAGGCGGCAGGTCACAACAATGGCCGCTGGGTCAATGAGAGAGGTACCTGTAAAGCCTCCGATACCAGTATCACATTTACATTTACATGTGTGCATATATATTGATAGATAAATACAGCCCGTCCCAGAAAAACAAGCGAGAAACCGTTTTAATTGAAAAATATCCATTTTACGCACGTGTACAACGCTACAGTCAAGTATCAAATACTGGAACACTACAAAAACTATATAGTAAATAAACGAAGAGCATTCACAAAAATACTATCAAGATTCTAAGCATATAAAATGTTGAGCGTATTTTTGTATGTAATAAACCTAGGACAATTGGTGAATGTGACTGGTTGTAAAAAAGAAGAAATAAAACGAAGAATAACATAACTGGCATACGACCAATGCGTACTGCCAGTTATGACGTATGGATGTGATACGTGGATGATAAATTCAGATCCAGTGCACACAGATGGTTGGTATAACAAGAAGAGATCGCAAGAGGAATACATGGGTAAGAAGTATGACCAAGGTGGAAAATATAACGGAACGTGTGAAAAACGTGGCTGGGACACATAGCGAGAAGAATGGATTGCAGATCGACGCGAGAAATACTGTAATGGTATTCGAAAGGATGTGAAAGAAAGCAAGGTAGACCGAGTGGATGACGGGCTGATGAATTGAGAAGAATGTGTGGAGTCAACTGGATGCAGATTGCTCAAGACAGACATGAATGCAAGAGGATTGGAGAAGCCTTCATCCAACAGTGAACGGCTGAAAATTATGATGATTTATGTATGTAGTAGTAGGATGCTAAAAAAGAATGTTACGTAAGATCCAGTGCACACAGAGAAGCATGGAAAGATGAATGCTTTGTATAACGAGAAAAGATCGTTAGAGGAATACTAGGTAAGAGTATGACCAAAGAGTCAAATATAGCGGAAAGTGTGAAAAACTTGGCTGGGACACATAACGAGAAGAATGGATTGTAGATGGGCGCGAAAAATACTGGATTGGTATCCTAGAGGATGTGAAAGAAAGCAAGGTAGACCGAGTGGAAGATGGGCTGATGAATTGATAAGAATGTGTGTAGTTAAGTGGATGCAGATTGTTCAAGACAGACAGGAATGGAAGAGGATTTGGAAAAGCCTTCATCCAGCAGTGAATGGTGAACGGCTGAAAATGATGATGATTTATGTATGTAGTAGTAGGATGCTAAAAAAGAATGTTACATAAGATCCAGTGCACACAGAGAAGCATAAAAAGATGAATGCTTTGTATAACGAGAAGATATCGTAATAGGAATACATAGGTAAGAAGTATGACAAAAGTGTCAAATATAGCGGAACGTGTGACACATAACGAGAAGACTGGATTGCAGATGGTCGCGGGAAATACTGGAATGGTATCTGAGAGGGTGTGAAAGAAAGCAAGGTAGACCGAGTGGAAGATGGGCTGATGAATTTAGAATAATGTGTGCGGAGTAAATCCAAAATCCCGCTATGCTTAAAAAAGAAGGCATACGATCAATGCATCCTGCCAGTTATGACATATGGATGTGAAACGTGGATGCTAAATTCAAGAATGTTACATAAGATCTAGTGCACACGGAGAAGCATGAAAAGATGTATGCTCGGTATAACGAGAAGATATCGTAAGAGGAACACGTGGGTAAGAAGTGTGACCAAAGTGGCAAATATAGCAGAACACATAACGAGAAGAATGGATGGCAGATGGACGCGAGAAATACTGGTATCCGAGAGGAAGTGAAAGAAAGCAAGGTAGACCGAGTGGAAGATGGGCTGATGAATTTAGAAGAATTTGTGTGGAGTCAAGTGGATGCCGATTGGCTAAAGACAGTCAGAAATGGAATAGGATTAGATAGGCGTTCATCCGGCAGTGGATGATGATACGTAATAAATACTTGTTATAATTAAAGTTTTCAGTGCTTCACGCCTATACCGAGACACTTCTTAAAGAGTTTAAAATTTATACTCATTCATTTGGCCGAACGAATTTCTCTTAAATTTAAAATCGTTTTGTACTTCGTGGGCGGTACGACTCATTTCATATCTTAACAGATATCATATTTCAGGAACTACATTTATTCTTGTATTTTATTTGCGTTTCGTTTCGTACGCATTACGCTCAAGAAGTTATCGACGCTTGTTCCGCGTACGTACATACATATGTATGTAAATATCAACAGCCCAGAAAAATGCTTGTACGTAATTCGTAAAGCGGACAAACAATGCATAAATACGTTAATAATATACATATTTAAATACCTATTTATATAGTTTCACCTCTACATGTTGTTAAATAAGCGATAAATATGCCAGTGGAGTGATTGTATCGACTATTTGCCCAACTGTGCGATGTTGTATTTGGTTTGTAATTTAAATGTAAATGAATCAATATTAATTGGAGACGGTTTCGTAACGATTGTGGTGGAAGAAGAAGAAGAAGAAGATCTACTGGTCGTTTTCTTACGTTTCGGGTCCAACAACATTAAAAATGAGATTCGTATTAATGACCAATAAAGAACAGATGATGTCTCGGCCAATATGGAATGTTTTCAATTAACTCGACCGTATGTGAAGGCGGCGAGCTCAGCGTGAAACTAAAATATGTGCTTTTTCTCATTTTTAACTTTTTTTTTTTTTCTTCTCTCTTGGGTCGTTGTCTGGAACGCGACTAATCGTCTCGCTTCTTTCGGCCGAAGATGATCGAGTCAATAAGATACTTTCTATGTAAATGGACCAAGTGGGCAAACAGCTGGCGGAGATGTGTCGCACTCTTATAGACTGTTAAGCGTTTCACATTAAAAATAATGCGAGGTGACCAACTTATATTCGCTTCATTTTGTGCTTTATTATAAATTTAACTATACATATGGTGAATTAATTGGGTATCCTTATATGTATACTCGCATATAATAGCCGAAATCCGTCTGTCTGTCTGTCTACTGATAACGCTCGCCTAACACTATCATACAACGGAGATGATGACGGGCCTGTTTCAATTTGACTATACATATTTATAATATGAATAGGCTCGCGACTTTGCTAAATCGTTACGTGTTGTACAATATTATAACGCACCACCTATGGAACAACTAAAAAACTATTAAATTTAATAATATTTTTCAGGTACGGGTGATGAGAAAGCTCCGTTGACATTCAACGGGCTTACACTAGTATATATAATAGCCCTATTCCGTCTGTCTGTCTGTCTGCTGATAACGTTCGCCTCGGTAAATGATTAAAAGACACGAACAGTTTACGCGCGAGTGGGATTTGAACCCGGTATCACCAGATCGGAAGAGTCGTGCTAACACTATCATACAACGAGGGTGATAACGGGCCTGTTTCAATTTGACTATACATATTTAAAATATGAATAGGCTCGCGACTTTGCTAAATCGTTACGTGCTGTACAATATTATAACGCGCCACCTATGGAACAACTATAAAAACTATTAAATTTAATAATATTTTTCAGGTACGGGTGATGAGAAAGCTCCGTTGACATTCAACGGGCTTACACTAGTATATATAACAGCCCTAGTCCGTCTGTCTGTCTGCTGATAACGCTCGCCTCGGTAAATGATTAAAGGGATTTGAACCCGAAATCACCAGTCAGGAAGTGAGTGCGCTTACGCACTCATCCAAACTATGTATGTACATATGTAGGTACAATTTGTCAATATTAATCTTCAGTAGGTTCGCTACTGTGCTAAATTATTACGTTGTTGTATTATAACGCGCCATCTATGCGTAAACCATTAAATTTCATATATTTTTTTTATTATCTATACATACATACATATGTATATACATACATCTATATATGTATATAAAAATCAATGTCTGTCTGTTTGTCTGTTTGTCTCTTATAGGCTCCTAAACCACTCAACCGATCGCGATGAAACTTTCAGGACTTATTATGATCATGCCGGGGATGGTTCCTGTGAAAAAAAAAAAAATCGGGAAAAAACGGGAACGGGAACGGCCTGCTCACGCATCAGATAACGTACTAGGAACGGGAACGGGAACGGGAACGAGCCTGCTCACGTATCAGATAACGTACTAGGAACGGGAACGGATCGGGAACGGATCGGGACTGGGAACGGGAACAGGATCGGGACCGGGATCGGGATCGGGAACGGCCTGCTCACGCGTCAGATGACGTACTAGGAACGGGAACGGAACGGGATCGGGAACGGATCGGGAACGGGAACGGATCGGGAACGGAACGGGCCTGCTCACGCGTCAGAAAACGTACTAGGAACGGGAACGGGAACGGGATCGGGCATTGCAACGCATGCCGGGTCAGCTAGTTAGAAATAAATACTAAGCTCAGTACTATATTCATTTGTCAAGTTTGAAGTATACGCATACATACTACACGTACACGTATACTCACCCACAAAATCACTCACAGTACGTGTGATGAGAAACCGCTCCGTTGATATTCAACGGTCTTACACTAGTATTTAATAGACGTGGCTTTAAGCAACGTTTCAAATATTATACATCACACGGAGACACCATACTTCCTCTACTGTTCAATAGCATGCAGTACCTTCAACGCTCACGCACTTTTACCACAATTAAACTACCGACTCGAACACATGAGATTAACATGTTCAATTCGGTTATTGACGGCACGGGTTATATTGAAATTTTTTCGTACAATTTTCGTTTTGACTGTACGGCTGTCACGTAAGTCACGGACACGTCGGCATTATTATCGCGAGATTTACGATAATGCGGACACGTCTACGATCCGGTGGGGAAGTATGCGACGCGATCGACGATTCGACGATCCGAAAATCTGAATAAAATAATCGGTGACAAAATTGAAATATGGCCGACGAGGCTTTATTAATTGGCGACCGGTTATTTGGCTTTGTGTTCGACCGCTGGGCAAATCCATCAAAGGTGCAAATGGCGACTACTCTGGTGTTGAAGTTACTCTGGATCGATACGGGCTCAAAACGATCATTTTCGGCCGTTCAACATTCACTGCTGGATGAAGGCCTCTCCAATCCTCTTTCATTCCTGTCTGTCTGACTCTTGACTCCGCACATTCTTCTCAATTCATCAGCCCATCGTCCACTAGGTCCGCCTTGCTTTCTTTCACATCCTCTCGGATACCATTCCAGTATTTATTGCGTCAATCTGCCATCCATTCTTTTCACTATGTGTCCACACGTTCCGCTATATCTGCCACTTTGGCCATACTTCTTACCCGCGTATTCCTCTTACGATTTCTTCTTGTTATACCAAGTATACATACATCCTTTCCATGCTTCTCTGTGTGTACTGGATTTATATATTAGGTAAAACGGAAATACATTTAATAAACTGCCCCTTCAAATTAGGCATTCTCAATCATGTAGTTTCTATAATATTAGATCAAATATGTGTACAATAGAATCTCGGTTATCAAGATTCCAAAGGACAAACAAAAACTATATATTAACGAATATGACAATTAAATTTGTAGATTACGTCTAGTTTTTATAATATACTTATGTAAGTATGTTTATAATGAATTAGTTTTGCATTGTGACAATCGTGTGTTCAAAATCAGTATACTCTGTCCAACGTACTATATAGCATTCATTATTATAAGGATCTAAGTCAGCGGTCGGGAACCGGCGGCTCCGGAGCCGCATGCGGCTCTCACTGTCCATTCAACATTTTGCGTGAAATACAAAATGTTGACACACAGTTTACACAAGATGAAAAATGAATCCAATTTCCACAACGTCGTGGCTGTAAAATGTTTTAAGATTGTTTTTCAGATTAAACTTTATAATAATTTTTAGTAATAAACTGTCGAACGTTAAGAAATATCACGAGTACCAACTTTTTTTCTTACTATTATTAATGATTAATGTGTAACATTTAATTTAATTTTGAATATATAATTAGAAAATAATATGTTGCAGCTCACAAACCTACCAATTTTGCAAGGTTTTCCCTAATTTGGCTCTTAGCTCGAGAAAGGTTCCCGACCACTGATCTAAGTAAAGTAAAAATTTAATACATAAATAAAATGCGAAAGAAAATATTATGTCCTTGAAATCAGTATAAATCAACCGTAAATCTTTGACAGCTACATACATACTTACTACCCTCTTTTTACTTTATCCTAATCGGATAAAGTATTGTGATCGTGCGAAAATTCGACCTCGAGATTTTGACTGATTTGTCTCAGGTACGTTTTCATGATTTCTGGAAAATGTCTGTGTGTCTGTGTACTTATGTGTGTGTGTGTCTGTATGTGTGTTTTCTCCGAAACTATCAAGTCTATCAAGCTGAAATTTCATATCTACCATTTTCACGTAAGGTGTAAGAGCCATAAGGAATTTGGTCAACATCAATGAACCGGAAG
Source organism: Parapsyche elsis (assembly GCA_022651745.1). NCBI lineage: Eukaryota > Metazoa > Arthropoda > Insecta > Trichoptera > Hydropsychidae > Parapsyche > Parapsyche elsis. Next base: position 1,381,906 of record JAGVSN010000016.1, read on the forward strand.
TAGGGTTTTTTTCTTGTAAAAAATTCTAAAATTCTTTTACCACAGAATATTTCCGAAACGGCTCCGGCGATTTTGTCGAAATTTCACATCTATAGTTTTCACGTTATTTTTAAGGTGCGCAAAAGATGGCCCTTCTTAAGTTGGATAGAGTATATCTCAACACGTTCACAACACTTGGTTCCCTGCTTGTCCCATGTTTTGTTTTTGTTATCGACCGAGTATGTCACCATTTATGGAAGTTTAAAAGTACTGAAAATACGTTTCAGAGGTGACATCGTCTCACAGTCGACGTATCATCATCCACGTACGCCATTTTAAAGGCGATAAAAGTCAATGGGCATTCCGGAAGCTTCGATGGCGCCTTGATAACAAGCAATTGAAAAGTTTTTCCAAACACACAGCGCTCCGATCGTGCCGCAATAACGACGCTGAAACAACAACAACTGACCGAACCAGCCATCTCAGAAATCGAGATGATGCTGGGTATACACCTATCTGCCATTGCGGAAAATAAAAGTCTATGTGGGTATGCGTTGATGGTGCTCAAGAGCGGTGGCATATCTGGGCTGACAGCATTATGAGCACGCCATGGGTCCACGGAGAATGCCGTCGATTTACATCGGAAACTGTGGTTCTGGGAAACCGTGGCATTATCGGCGGTCGTGAGCTCAACACTACAAATTTGAACAGGACAGATTGTTTCGTTCAACAAATAGTTGCCGAGCCGCAAATGTTGCCGTCATTCTTCCTGTGCCTTGTGCGCAACGAAACCTATCATTTTTGCCGCTTTTTTCCCGCAGCTTATAGTCCTGAAGTTATTGTGAAGGGGAGGGCTTTAAAAAATATTAAAATCGGCCCACCCCATCTATAAGGGTATATCTATGTATGCTTCAAAGTATGAAATCCCCGTATCGTTTAAATGTTTTAAGCAAAAAAAAAAATGAACTAATTTTGCTGTCAGAATCATTGGTTTGTCGTTAATTTTTAAATTAAGTAAATAGCGTAATTAAATATATGTTGCAAAAACTACAAAATATACTAGTATAAGATGTATATATCTATCTATATATATAAAAATCAATGTCTGTTTGTTTGTTTGTTTGATTGTCTGTCTGTCTCTTATAGGCTCCTAAACCACTCAACCGATCGCAATGAAACTTTCAGGACTTATTGTGATATGCCGGGGATGGTTCCTGTGAAAAAAAAATGGGATAAAACGGGAACGGGAACGGGCCTGCTCACGCGTCAGATAACGTACTAGGAACGGGAACAGGAACGGGATCGGGAACGGGATCAGGATCGGGAACGGGACCGGGATCTGGAATTGGGAAAAACCGGGAACGGGAACAGGACCGGGCCTGCTCACGCGTCAGAAAACTTACTAGGAACGGGAACGGGATCGGGACCGAGACCGGGAAGCGGGAACGGGAACGGGATCTGGAACGGGAACGGGAACGGATCGGGAACGGGCCTGCTCACACGTCAGATAACGGATAACAGATAAACATACGTCAGATAACAGATAAAATAGGCTCCTAAACCACTCAACCGATCGCAATGAAACTTTCAGGACTTATTGTGATATGCCGGGGATGGTTCCTGTGAAAAAAAATTGGGATAAAACGGGAACGGAACGGGAACGGCCTGCTCACGCGTCAGATAACGTACTAGGACTCGGGAACGGGAACGGCATCGGGCATTGCAACGCATGCCGGGTCAGCTAGTGTTAAATAAATTGAATTGGATGAATGTAAATGAAACCTTAAAAGTGTGAATGTTAATATATATTTTTAAATTAGATTAAAATTTATTAGCAAAATATTTTGATAAATATTTGATAAGTTGGACGCTAAATTCAAAAATGCTACGTAAAATTCAGTGCACACAGAAAAGCATGGAAAGATGTATGCTCTGTATAATAAGAAGAGATCGGAAGAGGAATGCATGGGTAAGAAGTATGATCAAAGTGGTAGATATAGCAGTACGTGTAAAAAAGTTGAATTGATGGCAGACGCACGCGAGAAATACTGAAATGGTATCCGAGAGGGTGTGAAAGAAAGCAAGGTAGACCGAGTGGACGTTGGGCTGATGAATTGAGAAGAATGTGTGGAGTCAAGTGGATGCAGATTGCTCAAGACAGACCGGAATGGAAGAGGATTGCAGAGGCCTTCATCCAACAGTGAATGGTGAACGGCTGATGATGATATCGATGGGTTAGTGCACAGATATTGTACATAAGTCCAGTTTTGTTTTAAAATATTGTAAGTGACATACATACATACATCTCTTTTGCATGAAAAATATGGGACGAAATGGACATATTATATATTTGAATAAGGCAATCACTTCTCAAATGTACTATTTGGACATACAATACTTTTTAAACATGAAGGTTTGATGCAGGTGGAATGGTAGAGGATTGCAGAGGCCTTCATCCAGCAGTGGATGGTGAACGGCTGTAAGTAATGATTTAATAAGAGGGTACAATATACATAGTAATAATACTAGGGGTAGGAATAAGTTAATAGTTTAAAGAATTTAAAATTAATTAGATCCAGAAGAAGTATCTTGTACAGGGGTGCTGTTGAATACATATAATAGCCTGCCAGAATTTCTCAGAAATATAAATAAAATTGATAGATTCCTGGCAGCCTTAAAACAGCACCTCTGTACAAGTGCTAGTAGATAATAAGTTTATTTTGTAATTTTAGCTTTAAGTAATGTTTCTTTGTAATTAGCTTTTTTAGCTACCTTAAATAAATAAATAAAATAAATTTCATCCTAAAGAACAATTTGAAACAGTTTGTCATACGTAATATTTTAATTTGTGAAGCGTGGTACATTTTGCATTTTTATTGGCCATTTTGGGCATTACAGGATAACAATGCACTAGTGAACTAAAGGTTTATGGTTCGATTCCCGTTTTGTTCGACGATTTCAAGTATAGCTAAAGCTGCTGGCATGATTAAGATGTCGTTAAAATCTAAATTGGACGTCTTTAGTTGGTGGGATAAGTCAGTTGATCAATATGATCTGCAAAAGTGTGACTTATACCACTTTCGAAATCATGTTTTAATTATTAATTTTTCATTTTTACCAACTATGCTATAGTATGACTAGTCGTCTAATTAAATACAATCGTAACCACTGTCATAACTAATGCACTCATATAATTAAAACTCAGCGTAATTAAAAGTGACTCGAGTTGCATTTTTTCCTCCTATTATTATAATAGTTCTGGAAAATGAATTCAGTACCTTTTAGTGAATTTTCCCTGTAAAGTGCACAATACGTAGCATTTCACTTTGTTTAGTGCACTCATTGAATGTAAATATCACAGACTGACACAATGTATAAATCAACGAATATTAACGGTAAAGTGACATTTGAAAATTCTCGAACGAAAATGACGCAATATTAAGTTTCAAACGGTGTCTTTGTACAATAAATTTTGCGGTTATTTCCATGTTTTTTAGATCAACGCGAATATGGCGAGCGAACTCACCATCCGATTTTGCATAATTTAATTCGCACATATTTGTCGATCAATATAAATATATGTATACGACTCTTCGCAATAAACGTTTCGATATTAAAACAGCAATACTATAAAGTTTTATAATAACATTCATTCCTAACACATATTCATATTCCTACCTATCTACATATGTATGTAATATGCCCAATTAGAATAAATTTTAAATAGGCGAATTAACATAAAAACATAATCCGTGAATTCGTATGATGATGATTCATAATTTTCTCGTAAGATAGAATTATAAACCGGAAACTAAATATTTAATAAATTTTGTTCTCTGGACTATTTGAATTTGTTCTTAATCTGTAACACGTGTTTGTTTCGTATTAAAACGTCTCGCGCTCACACGAAACCGAATATATCATACTGATGGTGTTCTTTTTATGAATTGTATTAAATCTTTAAAATCTCATGAATAAAACGCGTCTTTGATCTTGACCCAGACACGAAGGAGATGTCGTAAAGAAATGTCGTCGAAAAATCTATTCGAATTAAATGAGATTCGCGTCACATTTTTCATTTAATATTTAACAACACGAAAACAACGACAGAAAAAAATTAAGATATTTTCACCATATATCACGGATGAAACCGGTACGTTTTCAAAACATTATTTATAGTTCAACGACTTTAGATAGTTGGCTAAGTTTTATATATAAAAACTAATGTTTCAATCTCGAAAGAATCCACAGTGGAGCGAGTGGTATAATCTTAATGGGCAGATTTTTTTTCTTAAATGGTTTGTATGTATGTATTTTGGAAATCGATATTGATAAAAATACATTAATTAGTGCAAAAGTTGATTGCATAATATTTAGATGCATAAATGTATGTACATACATATATGTAGGTATAGTTCTTAAGTAACTTGAAATACTATTTATAATCTAAATCTACAATGTCTAATGAAAATTTAATTTGAAAATATGTTTTATACCTTAAGGTTAGTTTAAGTTAGTTAGGTATCATCCCCTGATTACGTTTTCATGATTTTTGGAAAATGTCTGTACGTCTGTGTGTTAGACGGACGTGTGTAGAATCGCTGTAACTCAAAAACCGTTTTTTCTATTACACTGAAAGTTCCCATTTATAGGTTTTTTGCCGGCCATTACAATCTATAAGACTTTCAAAAATTTTCGTCAACCGGAAGTGTTACTTCCCTTGGAAAGTCACCTATTTTTTTAACACGAGGGTATGAAACAAGAGTTTGAATATCTGTTTCATCCAGACACGTGTGCTAAAAAGGAACAAAGTTCGTCTCCATCACAAAGAGACTACACGCTTTTGGTGCCCCTCAAAATTTTATCCCATTTTAACACACACGAAACAAAAGAAACAGATACTTAAACTCAAGCTGCATACTCTCTTATTAAAAAAAAAATAGACCTGGCAGATGGACGCGATAAATACTGGAATGGTATCCGAGAGGATGTGAAGAAAGCAAAGTAGACCGAATGGAAGATGGGCTGATGAATTGAAAAGAATGTGTGGAGTCACGTGAATGCAGATCGCTCAAGGCAGACAGGAATGGAAGAGGATTGTAGAGGCCTTCATCCAGCAGTGAATGGTGAACGGCTGAAAATTATGAAAGTATTATGTAGCAACAAACACATACAGACAAGGACTCAATCTTATTTATGTTTGTCAAGCTTTTGTTGAATTTTTAGATCATCGCGTTTCGTGTGATGCTTTAAGGCCCTCACAAACCTGAACGATATCGCTGCGTCAAGTTATCGTCGTTGATTCGCACTAATGCAAAATACATATATCGGTGCGAAGACCGCTAAGGTGTGTGAGCGCCTTTACTGTTTATATTTTATACTATCTGACCCGGCATGCGTTGCAATACCCGATCCTGTTCCCGTTCCCGTTCCTAGTACGTTTTCTGACGCGTGAGCAGGCTCGTTCCCGATCCCGTTCCCGTTCCCGTTCCAGATCCCGTTCCCATTCCCGTTTCCGATCCCGGTCCCGATCCCGTTCCTAGTACGTTATCTGACACGTGAGCAGGCCCGTTCCCGTTCCCGTTTTTCCCAGATTTTTTTTCACAGGAACCATCCCCGGTATGATCACAATAAGTCCTGAAAGTTTCATCGCGATCGGTTGAGTGGTTTAGGAGCCTATAAGAGACAAACAGACAGACATTGATTTATATATATATATATATATATACATATATAGATAGTACTCTATAAGCTGTTTGTTACGTAATAAATAAATAAAATAAAATAACAAAAGAAAAAACTGACTGTCTGTCTGAAATCGAAATCGTGCTTACACTATCTTCCAAACAGAGACGATGACGTACGTACGTGCTATAATTGGGCAATATTAAATCTTAAAGTGTTCGCGACTTTGCTAAATTGTTACGTGTTGTATTATAATAAAGCGCCATCTATACAACAACTTTAAAAACTACAATTAAATTTAATATTATTTTTCAGTACGCTCGGTTGATATTCAACGGACGTATAAAAGTAAAAAAGTAAATTTGGAATTTACGCCGTTCAACCTACTAAAAGTCTATACGAGTCAGACTCAAATCAAAATCTGCCATTTTGACACCGATCGTACGCTACACATTTCGAGATTGAGAACCACACGTTTTCCTCTGAAAAATGTGCCAGATTGGAGGAAGATCCGGCTGCTGTCCATTTACGTGTCGGTGCATTATGGTCGTGCTAAGAGATAACGCAGGGGAGACGAAGGAGCGGTCCGCGAGCCGTTTGCATAAATAATAGAGAGAGAGATGCTCGATTTCGAAACCGACAATCGCTCGTAAATTTCACCTATCGTTTCGGACATTTTTTATATGTGAACGAGCGAATGGCAACGGAATCCCTATGTGTACCCAGCACGTGTGCTGTACACCGAAGTCAATAAAAATCAACAAAATTCCGAACACGGGTACCGACATGATAATATGCGTGCATTCGTCATGCGACTCGGTTTAATATTATAATTCAAAAAATCAACATTTATCGAAATAAATTAGTATTTTGTTGTTTTTTTTTTTTTCCCCACGTGCGTAGGTACGTGTGTATCTGTGCGTAGAATCGAATTGCATATTTATGCAAATGCGACTCGTATTATTTCAATCATGGCACAAAATTCGATGCAAATTATCGTGAATAAATAATTTGACCGACACGGTTTCCGTATTACGACAGGTGTATGGAAAATTGTTATGTTTTTCAAAATACAGGCACATCAATTTCATTGAACGATTCTGCTTTGGAGCATAATTTTCCTACTCGAATTTTTACGATATTATACAAAAACTTGACTGTATACCACTTAAAAGACCTTTTCCTTATCCAAAAGTCACGATACACGTGTGTATATAAAATGGCTCAAATTAAATTTAAACTTCAGATTGGGAATATTGTAATAAAAATGATAGGTCAATTTTAAACATCACATTCATTCGTGAAATCGAATAAATTATGCCTTTTTAATAAACGCTCTAAATACCATTTTAAAGGCACACATCTGCGAATTCGTATTCGCATAGCGAAGAAACGCACGAAAAATCACGCGTTTGATATGGTGGAGAGTTGTATCGCATAGTATCATCTGTTTTACACTATTTTTTCGGCAATTTCGATGTTTGTGTTGAAAATGTATTGGAGACGGTGAAAAAGTATCCCATCCTGTACGATATGACTTGATAGGTTATGTCAGAGTGACAGAAATCAGACGATTTTATCAACAGTCAGCCGATCCTCGATGACACGCCGTTATAGATTACATTCAACAATACAATTATTTAACTAATCATTCATATAAATGTGCGGCCAACATTAGAGCTTCGTCTTTATGTGAGGAGTCCATGTCAAAATCGTGAGTGAAATACAAACGTTCCGAAAGCGAGGTGACATATAGTATTTCGCTATTCGCCGGTAGAGTGTCGAATGGCGCTGCAGTCGTGCCAATGTGTGCGGTACAATTGACAGACTTGCGAAATTCGTGCGTTTTTTTTACATGAATTTCGCACGTAATCCGCATATGTGTGTGAGCGCCTTTACAGTTAGTCGATATTCTATGAAGAACAGTACATACATATATCCCATTAGTTAAACCAGGATTTTTCAAACTTTTCCAACAACGGAACACTTCGCAAATACCAAAATTTTAATGAAACACCTTGGTTATTTTATAGGTTAGTTATAATTTTAGTTAAAATTTCCAGAAGAGATTTAACTTTTATGTGCGATGGAAAAAAACCCAGGGTTGGCACAAATTGCATATTAATTTTGTTAATTTTTCACGGAACATTTACACACTCTCCGTGGAACACAAGTATTCCGCGGAACACATAGTTTGAGAAACCCCGACTGTTAAACTACCGCTATAAAAGGTATATGTAAATGAAGCGGAATTCACTATAAATTCACTTTACGCAAAAACAAATAACTTTATTATAAGTTACGCAAAAGTGAGATATCACAAAATACGATACGCATGTTTCTGGTGTGTTTTTTGAATGAATTCCTATATATATTTTTTTTATCTTTGTAGTTGTTAAACAATAATTTATTAAACCGACGCGTGTATATCTTATTTGACGCGATCGCTTTCTAGAAAAATTCTCGATTTTCCGATTCGTATCGAACATCTCCAATTTTTATGCAAATTTAGCACGAGAGACGAGCAAACCGGTTCGTCGTCGAGTCATTATCAGCGAAATCACACATATTCCCCTGTCACACCATAATTTAAAATGAAGAGGCACAAAAAATATATAAACCACTTGACAAAGGTCAACTCGGCAATTCCACAATATGGACGCGCACCGTTTCAGTGATATACTTTATTCGGATTTGGATCAAAACGACCGCTATACGGTGTTTAAAATAAAATAAAAAAAAAATACATACATATATACATATGTGTACATAAAAAAACACCAGGTTACGTTTTGATTATGCAAAATTATACTATGACATTTGAAAGCGCCGAGTCAATAACAAAATTAAATAATTATCCACTGATAAAAAGAATTTATTTCATGTAAGCGTTTATGTAATGCGCGCGCGCAAGGACATCTTATTTTGCATACGATATTTTATTACGGGTACGTATTTATGCTCAACTTTGAAATCAAATAATCTTCTCGAAAATTAAAGCGAGCGCATGTTTTAAACAAGCTAATCTATGTACGTACATATATAATCGTTCAAATGGCAAGTCAAAGTCATAGTAAATAAAATGTTTTATTGCATGAATCGTAGGTAATCCTTCCAGTAACAGTATGATTAAACTATGTAGTGTAAGCTCGTTGAATATCAACGGAGCGTTCTCATCACCCGTGCTGAAAAATAATATTAAATTTAATAGTTTTTATAGTTGTGGCATCTATGCAACAATGCGCCATCTATGGCGCGTTATAATACAACAACGTAACAATTTAGCAAAGTTGCGAGCCTATTTTTCATATTAATTAGTCACGTTGAAGCCTGCCTATTATCATCTGGTTTGGCTCACTGCGTAAGCGCTCTGTTCCAAATCAGTGGTACTGGGTTCAAATCTCACTCGTGCGACGTTCTGGTTTATTTTAATTATTTACCGTGGCGAACGTTATCAGACGGAATAGGGCTATTATACATATACATATATAATACTAATATATTGACTTTATCGGATATTTATTGATCTAATCATTCAAATTATACTACTCAAAGTTTATTGTCATAGTAAATAAGAGCCTTTAGTCATACGATAAAATTTTAGTGTGAACGATTCAATAATGTACATAAACTGGAATACTTGAACGATTTTCAACACAAGAGCTGTCGACAAATATAATTTAATTCATATTAAAATAATCAATTTACTTGAAATACGTTTCTTCTTACAGAGAATTGAAATCCGTTTTTTTGGTTTGACCGACGTCCGTCGGACCGTCAAAACGCATTGTTAAAATCGTTACTAAAGTTACCGTTGCAACACAAGTACCTAACTATTTGCACGTTAAAAATAAAATTTGTGTTGTTGTCATTGAAAATTTGAATTGTTATAAATACGCGTTGTTTGTCAATGGGGAATATTCGAGTTATATCATAAATTTATTGTTTTTATCAGGTATCATCCACTGATCACGTTTTCATGATTTCTGGAAAATATCTGTATGTCTGTGTACTTTTGTGTAAAAGCGCTAACAACTCAAAAACCGTTTATCCTATTAAACTGAAACTTCATATTTATATTTTTTTTACCGGCCATTGCAATCCATTAGACTTTCAAAATTTTTCGTCAACCGGAAGTGGTACTTCCCTTGGAAAACCACCTAATTTTTGTGTAATCTTTGGAAGGTTTTTTCAGCAAAACTATCATACACATTAAGCTGAAATTTTACATATGTAGTAAGTATAGCGACCTTCAAAATAATATAATTTTTTTATCCAACCGGAAGTAGTACTTTTACTCTTGGTTTTAGGAGTTTTTAACTTTTTTACGTTAGAAAATAGATACTTCTAGGTAGTATGAGTCGCCTAGTTCCAAATCCCGATAAGTCCATAACACTCACTTTTTACAGACTTATTTGCTTGATGGCGTTTAAACTCATTTAAACTTAATTTTGTTGATATTAAACAAAATACTGAGATTAAAAACATGGACTTATCGTTGTTTGTTTCTAAATATGGCTTTTATCAACTTTTATCATAGCGCAATTGTCGGTTTTTGGAACTAACACTGATTTTCAATATTTTTTTACGGCGCACTTGGCGGTATTTGGAATAATTCAAGTATAAGGCATCGTTTGAAAACATTCTTAGAACCAGAAAATATTTTATCCTCGTTTTTTATATATATTGTGGACTTATCGGGATTTGGAACTAGGCGACTCATATATGAATTGTAGCTTCAGTCAAAGAGCTTTCAACTTTATAGAGATTTGAATGCAAAGCCCAGCTTAATGCAGAAACCGATATCAAAGTATGAGCTTTTAAGAACATTTCCTTGAGTAGTAACGATGTCTACTTTAAAAGCTCTGTGCGACGCGAGCTTTCGTCGGTCCAGTGCGTCACCGTGTTAAGTTCCCGGTTCGCGCGCGTTTATTGCCTCGTTAATAACAGTTTATTTGTCGTGTTCGCTGAGTTCATGGCGATTTCAATTCGATACAACACTTTACGTTGCGACAATTTTCGGTCGCCATTGACCCTCGACGTGTGACCCCGTGATGAAAAAAATATAAATTTCGCGCGCGAACCTCGAAGGGTTAAAGCTTTCGCGAGAAGCGCCCACGGGAACTTTTTCCTTTCACAAACTGTCGGATTATAACCGGGTAGAGATAATGATTCAATGTTGGAAAACACTGCGTGCAAATTTTGAATAGTCATATTTTTAAAAGCGCAATACGATAGGTCTGTAGTGACATTTCAGAAATGCACGCTATCAACATTCAAATTTATATTATTTGAATTAGTGAATTTAAAATGCACAGTGAGGCAGTTAAAATATTACATATATTACATATATTCAGCAGTTGAAACGAATTTCAGACACCTCTCTATGCACTTGCATACTACTGTATAAGGTTACCGGCTGGGTAGCCTAGCCGCAGAACGCTCGCATACCCGGCACGGCACGTACACTGCCGTCCTAAGCCCACTTAACGTAACTGAAAAAACAACAATATCGAGATAAATGGACTTGAAAGTTTTATTCTAAATTTGTGTTTTTCTTCATATATATTACTGATTAATTTAAACTTTTTTTTAGTGCATGAGGTTATTTTCTATTGTGTTTTGATAATTCTAAGGAAAAATTTAAAAAATGAATACTTTAGTAGTTACGTCACTTCATTATTCATTATTAATGTATACATACATATGACTATTCCAAACTTCAACCACTCTATTTGAAAAGAATGAATCTCTAACAATCTTATTTGATTTTTCTTTTCGGAGTCTAAGAGTATGACCTCTTAGATGAGGGTTCTAATTGAACATAATGAGGTTAGTCATTTCACATGAATAATGATTATTTATTATTTTGAATACTTCAATTAAATCACCTCTTAATCCCCTCGTCTCCAATGTGGAGAGATTCAGTCTTTTCAATCTTTCATGATAAGGTAGTGACCGAAGTAAATATTGGGATACGTTATTTTCGCTAAGTATTGGTGATACTATTTCTCTGCGCATGCAGATACGTTAGATTTAATAGCTTAAAAAAGTCACTTTTGGATGAAGATATGTACATTAATTTTGATATGATAAATTGCAAGAATACACTCCCATAATCCCTAAAACACATCTAACTCATTTTCGTAATTTTTGTCAGTTACGTTAAGTGGGCTTAGGACGGCAGTACACATACGCTCACTCACAAACACACGGTGTATAACCTAACCCGTGTTGCGCGCAACACTCATGCTACATAACCCCACTAACTCACACAAACATATAAGGACGTAAGCAACAAGCTGGTATACTCGTATATTTACATAAATACAATTTATAATGGGGAAAGGAATAGCATATTGTAATTAATAGTCTTTCAATTTTTCCAATTCCAATTTCTATTCGGGTCTATACATATACATACTATGTCTATTATACAGGGTTATTTATATTACATACCAGGGTTATGTCTATTATTATAGTTATGTAATATTAGTGTAAGCCCGTTGGGTTAGTGGTTCTCATTATTAGTAGTGATGTACATATGTGTATTTAATAGTTTGAATAGCTTTTGTATAGATGGCGGTTTATAATACAACAACGTAACAGTTTAGCGAACCTACTAAGGATGTATATGTTCAATTATAGGAGTTCTCGCATTATCGGCGTTGGATCATAGCGTAAGCGCTCACTGTTCCGAACTGGTGATTTCGGGTTCAAATCCCACTCTCGCGCGGACGGTTCGTGTCTTTTAATTATTTGCCTCAGCGAGCGTTATCAGCAGACAGACAGACGAAATAGGGCTAGTACATATATATATGTACGTATTATACAACTTCATATTCATTACGGATTTGATCCATGTTTATGAACCTTTTTCAAACTATTTACGCCACATGGTTTCAAAACCATACTTTTTTTCTACATATATATGTACCCATATACCTACGTAGTTTATTATATAAAAGTTTTAAAGCTTTGAAATTGATAGCTTTTAAGTTTATCGAAGCTTAATATTAACTAAATCTTGAATGGTTATAAATTATATTGATATTTAATTTAAACACCATTTGGAAGAGTTTTAGATATAGATTGAAAGTTTTGGTCGTTTATAAACACCCATTTATCCGTAGATTCATTTTAATCTATTCCACTGTAAACTATTCACTCTACCGTGGACTGATTTTATAGTGCAACAGTCAATAATTCGGTGCGACGATTCATTCATGTACCTTTAAACACCTTGATATTTTCTCCAAAACTGGATTCGATACACTGCTAACCCGCACTATGTATGTAAATAGCGATAGAATCAAAAATTTAAATTCGAATGACGAATGCGAATTACATATGACCGTTGGACTCGGTCGGACGTGGATTTCAGAATTACCATAATATTATGATAGTTTCAATGACATTTGATGCTAATGCGGCACGAGCCATATTGGAAGGTGAACTTAATACTACTAGTAGATGCGTGGGCGCAGATCATCTTAACATTAAGAAATAGATCAACATTGTATGTAACATGTAACCGGAAAGGTTCTGCCATTTCTCGCCAAGGCTGAACAAGTTCGAGAAGATTGTGTCTTTTTGTCAATTTTATAGCCCGGCCTGAGGAAAAAACTGTCAAGCTTATGAAGTTGCGTTTCGACTCGACACTCAACTCTAGTGTCGTCTGAGATTGCTGCCGATATTAGGCGGATTGATTTATCGCGATTATTCGAAAATCGGGCAGACGAGCTGTCGTTTTTAGCGGCCGATCGTAAAAATTAATATTTTACGAGCGATAAAATCGGACTTGCGTTATTTTCATCTAATAAATGTAAACTATGTCAAAATCGATCTCTATGGGTGGACGACCTTACCGGGAAGAGGAGCTTTTTACGCGCCCGGTCGCATTTTACGACTTGTCTCTTGTTTGTTCATCGCTTCGGCTGTTTTTATTTATGTTATCTATCGTTTTACGGATGCTTACACATTTCTAAACATGTTTTCTAGGTGTGGTAATTTTTTTTCAGACGCTTTAAAGTGTATACGATCGAATAGTTTTACACGTTTCACATCGACGATGCAAAACTGACTGAAACTAAATTACAATTTTTCAAACTTAACTTAGACTTGTGTACATATGTATGTATGTACATGTAAAATATACTACGCTTCATAAATAGAAATAGCACATGAAAAACCTTAAGCTTAAAAAACTGGTTCAACTTGTTCTTCGCTATGGTCAGATTGATGAGATTTAAAATTCATTTATTTCATACTTTGCCCAAAACACCTGGACATTATATTTAATGGATATCTACGTCAAAATCACCATAAGAAAGAAAACAGATGTCGGTTTGTTTCTAACAAGTATCCGAATCTCATGTCGGTTATCAGATAAAATCTCTTACGTTTTACCTAAATGTCTTCCACACAGCGGACGGAGTACAGTGCGATAGCATACTTAGTTAACTTCAATGCCATGTGAGTGAGCGATACAACAATGGATTTGATTCCACCATCGACCAATAAGAATCGGGATCTTTTGGATGGTTGTTAAACTGTGTATCTATATATAAAAATCAATAAAATCAATTTGTCTCTTATAGGCTCCTAAACCACTCAACCGATCGCGATGAAACTTTCAGGACTTATTGTGATCATGCCGGGGATGGTTCGTGTGAAAAAAAATCTGGGGAAGATGGGAACGGGAACGGGCCTGCTCACGTGTCAGATAACGTACTAGGAACGGGAACGGGAACGGGATCGCGACCAAGAACGGGACCGGGATCAGGAACGTGAACGGGATCTGGAACTGGAACGGGAATGGAATCGGAAACTGGCCTGCTTACGCATCAGAAAACGTACTAGGAACGGGAACGGAATCGGGCATTGCAACGCAGGCCGGGTCAGCTAGTTTTTAATAAAAAATTCGAATTAATTTTTGTACTTTACTTTAAATTGCTCGAATTGTGATTTTCATGTATTATCTACATCTACATATATATATATTTTCCCAGATTTTTTTTCACAGGAACTATCCCCGGCATGATAACAATAAGTCCTGAAAGTTTCATCGCGATCGGTTGAGTGGTTTAGGAGCCTATAAGAGACAGACAGACAGACAGACAAACAGACATTCATTTTTATATATATATTTATTTATTTATTTACAAATTATACCATAGTGACATAACAGGTTACCCCAATTCGTCACCACGGCCAGATACAATTACAAAAAAAAAGTAGTAAAATAACAAAATATAACAATGTCCACAATGTCATTATAAAACTAATACCAGAAAATCATAAAAAATAACTTAATGTAGAAAATAAAGGAAACTGGAAAGCTGTTGAGGACTAATATTAAACAAATCAACATTCAATGCAACAGCATTCAACCTACCAATAGCTCTGGCAACGGGAGAGTCACGGAGGATACAGGATCTGGCCCAGATTGGTGAAAACAATAGCTGTGATCGAGATCCATGAGGATGCTCAGGCGCCAAAAGCTTCAACTCCTCCAAGACCGGAGGATTGAAGATGTCACCTCTTAACAGTTTGTAAAAATGACAAATGAGGTGAGCGTCAATATGTGGAGCGTCAATATAATAATATGTGGAGTCAATTGGATGCAGATTGCTCAAGACAATCGGGAATGGAAGAGGATCGGAGAGGCCTTCATCCAGCAGTGGATGGTGAACGGCGGAAAACGATGATGGTAATATTACTCTATGCATTTTATATTGTGTCGCTTCGACGCAAATACGGTATTAAATTAAAGCCACGAGCCGCGACAATTTGTTGAATATTTGTCAAACGTAATTTACGGTCAAACACGCATAATTTTCCGAACGTTAAAATAAACCGCTAACTCTGAAGTTCGAGCAAATCGTTTAAAGAGAAGTGTCACCGAGATGAGATTTATATTTGTAACCCATAGCACACATGCACACATACAGTATCGTAGTATCCATTTCTCGGGCGTTTGTTCGCTTCGGCCGCTTTAATTAAGTAACGCTACAAACTTTTTATGTGGAAAAGCTTTCAAAAGTCCGAAATCAGATTAAGTCTTTTTGAAAATTTACAACACGAATTACCATAAATAAACTATTAAAGCAAAGCCGACCGGCGGCCATTAAATTGATAAAACACAATATCTGAGTCAATACTAGAACGGACGCACCAGATAAGAGCGTATTTTAATTGAAATGTAAAGATTTATTTAGGAATACATATTTCTAACATCGATATAAGGCTCTCGACTACATGACACGTGACAATGTGTCGTTATTCCACGTGTTTGTGTGTGTGTGTGCTTCCAACTGGTACGGTATCAGGTGTGTGCTCGAACAAGCCATAATTTCAGACCAACGAAAGAACAGGTAAATAATGGCTGGGTAACCCTGCTAAGACGAAGTGCCTAATATATATTCCATCATAGACAAATTTGCCTAAAATCTATGTATTTTATTATATACTTACATTGTAATTTACTTCATCGACAACAAACCAATTAAATGCCCATATAGTTTAATATACATAAAATTGAATTCTTGTTTGTGAGCTTGTTCCTTTATACGTTATTAACTTCGACCCAATTGAGTGCCTCATAACTTGTTCATTTTTGGCGATTAAGATAGTACTTACATTCATAGATGAAATTCCCAATACTTTGCCTGTTTGTTTTTGTGTATGTCTGTCTGTTTTGTTACCTGTTTGTTCATTGTACATCGTAACCAAACTTTGCAGAGCTATTTCCTATGATCTTGCGGACTTAGTATGATCTATTCCTATGATCTTGCGTAATAGGCCATTCTTCTTTCATGTATGTACATAGGAGTCAAACAAAGATTGTCAGACCACATTTTATGTATTGTGGTTCATTATTAAATATGTTAGATAAGTCAACTAGAGATAGATTACAAATATTACAACTAATAAATTAAATATATCTTACATATACATATATAGATTAGTAAATAATTTATATATTTATATTTGTTTATAATAATTATAGGTTTAAAAATATTTTATAATAATTATAGGTTTAAAAATATTTTATAATAATTATAGGTTTAAAAAATATTTTATAATAATTATAGGTTTAAAATATTTTTAATAATTATAGGTTTAAAAATATTTTATAATATTTTATAATTATAATTTAATGGAGTTGGGAGAGATTTAATAGAATGATTGATTATGTTGAAAATGGGGGATTTATTTAGGGTTGACATTTATTTGTTAGCTCGTAGGGGCCCTCATTTTTCAGTGGGCAGATTCGACTTTAAAAAAATATAAGATATAAGATGTATTTTAAATGTTGATAGGTACCTATGCTAGTATAAAAAAGATAATGATTAAATTAGATTGGTTGAATGTGTTACCATCATATTTCAGTAGATTTATTGTGAGAGGAAAGGATGTATGTGAATATAATAAATTTAAGGAATACAAATAATTTAATTATAAAAAAATGTTAGAGTAAATAGAAATAGGAGAAGCATCTTGTATAGAGATGATTTGGAATATAATAGAAGGAATGACTGCCGGATGGAATTAGAAGTTCCAAAACTATTGATAAATTCCTGGCAGTCTTAAAAAAACATCTCTGTATAAGTGCTTAGTTAAGGTGATTATGTAATTAACTTTAGCTATTATATTATATAAATAAATAAATAAAGTTGTCCAGTGATAAATCCGGGTTGTTTCGGGTGAAGTATTTCCAAACGAAACAGATTGAATGTTGCTAGTTCTGAAAAACAGTTACGCTACAATTCAAATTAAATTTGGACCCGGAAATTAAATTATTTTTCTATACATTCAATACACATTGTACGTATGTGAACACGTGCAAAATTTTAGTGCAATTAATTTAAATGTAAAATTATGTATACTATCGTGGCACTATTTACATTTGTATGTATGTATGTATAGGTATATACAAATTGAACAAATTACACCTCTCACTTTATTACTACAATTTGTTTTGATTGAGCAATATAATATAAAATATATACACGTACACGCTACACATACAGTGTAATTACGAGATTTTGATTGAAGGCTTCGGTTACCCGTGCGAACATTTTAATTAGTAATTTTGTGCACATCCAATGCATGTAAACCCAAATCAAGATAAATTACTCGACGGACATCTTCATTAGACACATCTAGCACCGTATCGGCAAAAAGTGAACCAATTCCGAACGTGAGTGAAATTATGTACATATTTAGAAAGTCAAACCTGCACTCTGCAAGCCCACATTTATGATAATCTATTACATTAGTTTTACATTAACTGCATCAATAAAGAATACTGTTGGTAATCCACAACAAAGCATTTTCATGCAGAATTGTGTTAAAATTTTGAACCATTCACCTTCGATATAAAGTCGTACGTCCATCCAATTAATAAGGATGAATGTCTTCCGCCGCACGATAACTTCCCGAAATTTATGATTTCTTTACACTTTCATAAGCGATAAATAAATATAAACACATCGTTTATATACGCATTTCACCCGGTATAAAATATCATAAGATACTGAGGTACCTAAATATGTAGATAGAATAGCAAATTAATTTATCGTTACATAAGTAAACGTCCGTTTCACACTGTTTAAGATTAAAACTGTTATTTGTTGCTTCCTCGTGTCAATATTTTTCACGCAATATAAATTCAAATCAAACGAAACTTTGGAAAACTTATTTATAAAATGATTTGTATTTATTTATTTATCGAAATCGTTGGAAAATAATCATTTCAATTGTGTATTGTATTATAAATGTATGAATGCGTGTGTGCTTAGGACGAAGTATTATTCAGTGGCTCTCAACCTTTTTTGCTCGTGATCCAAAGTTAGACCCAACATGTATTCCTTCCGCTTTTAAGATCCGATGAAGGTATAACGTACCAAAAAATTCAAAATTTTTGTTAAAGTATTTTCCATTGAAAACGCCTGCGTTTTCATATGATTTATAAACTGTTTAAAACAGCGGTCGCCAAACGGTGGTCCGCGATAGAATTTTGAATTTGTAATTTGAATAGGTATATTTGCAATTTTCATGTCTATTAAAATGTTTCAGTATTACGTTCATTACGTTTGTAGGAACTATAAACTATAAACCTATAAACTATTTCACAACACGAACTGTAATATATTGTAGTGTAATATATAATAATATTTCTATCATTGTAACATAAATTTTTTTGCAAATAACTTGGAGTGTAATTACCATTTCATATTTAGAATGTTAGAATGTGAATGCAAGATTCAAGATTTTGAGTTTAGTGGTCCGTGAGGTCCGAAAGGTTGGCGACCGCTGGTTTAAAAGACCTTTTCTTGTACCAAAGTTACACTGTGCGTATGTAAAATGGCCAAATAAAATTTAAAACTTTAGATTGGGAGTTTTAGCTATGAATAATTAAAATGATGTTTCAAGCTTAAGTATATTTTCATCGTCAATTTCCTGATACTCTATGTATTTCTGTTTAATATTGTGTTAAAATTGGGAAATAAACGCTCCGAATATAATTATATTTACAGCTTATCAGTATTCAATGATAAATTTCAAATTTTTATTTAAGTAGTTGAATTTTCCGTGGAAAAATCGTAGGAGAGCGTTTTTTGACCCAAATTCAGTACACGCATATATTTTTCTGAGTGTCATCAATTTGACTGATTTGTTGCAGAATGGATTGTAAATACGTCCCACCATGTATCATATTCAAATTTGGGGTACTTTAACCGTCGATAAGCAGTTGGCCGATCGTTTCAAAGTTAGTGTCATCGCGATCTGCAACGGTCCGGTTAGTATTGAAATTTCGAACGGCGATCGATAGACGAGCGTCGGGCATCCGGGATCGGATATTTGTACTGTCTCGTGTTTGTTTCTAAGACTTCTACGTGGCACCAGGTTGTTGACAGTTGAAGGCTGGTTTCTGGCAACACTTCAACAGTTCACTGAGTAGCATTCAACTTTCAGTGACACAGTGGGACATCAGCGCGGCGGTCCCTTTGACAGCGGAGCGGACTCCCGAGACGCGTCCAGCATCCACAATTAACATCTAGATCTTGGGATCCGCACAGATCCGAGCTGAGGATTTATTATGTGGAAGAGATGGGAAAAAAAGGGCATCGTCGAACCACCCCCTGGCACGCAAAGCAATAACTTGACGTCGAAAAGTCATTAAAATAATCTGATGAGTGCGACTGCGGCATTCGAATAGGGAATCAAACCGTACGCGTTGTATATGAAAATCGATTAATACGTTAATTTTGTAACCGTTAAACGATTGCCGATTTGTAAAATGTCACCAGTGATAACATTATGCAGACTTACGATGTTGAATTTTTACATTACAATAGATATCCATAAAATATACGTGTGGCAACTGTATTCTACACGCAAACTTTTTAGAGTGTATTTTTTAACAATAATTTAAAAATGGATTCAAAAAATTTAAAATTAAAATAATAAGATTTTTTTAGAAGTACTGTTGTTAACTATATTATAAACTATATACTATTCCTATATGTAATATTAGGAATATTAAAATCGTTTGCACATGCGCGCACATCAATGCCGAAATACTACAAGGTTCGACTTAAGAAAGCTCTAAACTCGAATCAAATACATAGGATATGCAAAAAAGTTTAAACACTCAGATTATTCAACTTAAATGGTATAAATTAGAGTAGTGATCGGGGGGGGCTTTTTTCTAGCTAATAGGCAAAAGTTGCAAAATAGGTAAGCTTGGGGGCCGCAAAATGCTGTTTTATGATTATATATTTAAAATTATAATAGATGGTTTGTAACTTGAAAGTTGCGTGAAAATAGTAATCTTTATGATATTTCTTAGTTTTAGACAATTTATTGCTAAAAAGTATTATATAGTTTAATCTTGAAAACGATTTTAAAGCTTTTTAAGAAACATGGAGGTTGAAATGTATATCAATAGTAGGAAAGGGAAAAATTAAAATACATTCATCTTGATTTTATGAAAGTTATACAAAATATATGCAAAGTTTTCATACAAAGAGCTGTAGATTCTCGAGGGCTAAACTAGAGGAATCAATATTTGCAACACTCGACTTAAATTTGCTTAAAAAAATCTTGCAAAATACTGAACAAGATGTATATTGCATACATTATACCTTTTTTCATTCGTCGTATCTTTTACAGCTTTAATTTTGTAATACTACTACATATCATCATCATTTTCAGAGGTTGACCATCCACTGCTGGATGAAAGCCTCTCCAATCCTATTCCATTCCTGCCCGTCTCGAGCAATCTGCATCCAATTTACTCCACACATTCTTCTCAATTCATCAGCCCAATCGGTCCACTCGGTCTACCTTGCTTTGTTTCACATCCTCTCGAATACCATTCCAGTATTTCTCGCGACCACTTGCCATTGGCTATATCTCCCACTTTGGTTATGCTTCATACCCATGTATTCGTCTTGCATCCTATTCTTGTTATACCGAGCATACATCTTTCCATGCTTCTTTGTGTGCATTACGTTTCACGTTTCACATCCATACGTCATAACTGGCAGTACGCATTGGCCGTATGCCTTCTTTTTAAGCATAGCGAAATGTTGGATTTTAAAAACTAGGTTCATTCTTACAAAAGCGCTCCACACGTTCTGTTTATATCCATGCATTATTTTTTACATACATATATACATTTTTTTTTGCCACTATACCATACATATGTATGTATTATAATGTATATGATGTAATATTTGATTCAGTAAATCGGGGCATACTTTCCAGAGGAAACGCTCGACATTTTTTTTCAGCAAACAAACCGGTATCGAACAGACGGATCTTTGATCGGTGTAAAGAACACCAGAGAACAGCATATGTAAACGTCGAATTTGAACGAATTTTCCAGGTAGTTTCGCAAAACCAAAAACACACACACACACACACACACACACGTGTACAAAAAAAGTGAAACAGCATACGGCGCTCGTTCGGCCGGGAAACGAACGTAAAAATTTGTCACGCGTGAAAACTCCATGCGGAAAAAATAGACAGGTCACCGATACCGTTCGAAGCCGGCAATAAAACTGCATAAATGGCGAAATGTCGCGACGACGACTTGTTTTTGGTTTTTTTTTTTTTGCCTTTTGTCGAAACCGAGTGTCGAAAACTGAGTCGCGCGTGATTCGCATCCGTCACAATCCAGATCGAGCGAGTCCTGTCCATATATATATGTACATATATGTATGTACGAGCCGCTGAAGTCTCGGCTGAAAAAAAACACGTGTCGAAGTCGTAAATTATCGGGTTTTTGATCAAGAATGCTAATGTATGCGCGGTGGGCGAGGCCGTTTTCACCGAACGCTGCTGCTGCAGCTGGACATTTTTTTTTTTTTCCGAATCGGTTGCGGTCGCCGTGTGTGCGATGATGATGATGATGATGATGCGGTCCACAAAAGTCTCAATCAACGGGACTTGTGCGCCGATGATGATGCTTCAAAAATAATGTCATATTTCCATAAACGTTCATAATGGATTCGTTAACCGGTTCGCTACCGTTTTTGCATACGCTTTACATTTTTAACGCACACAACTTCTCGCGCATAATCTTAAATATCCTACAATGTATGTAGCTATCGAGAATATATCAGAATCGTACGAATGTAAACAAATTTGCAACCATATATCGATGGGTTAGTGCACAGATATTGTATGTCCACCTGCAAAAAGTCCACCTGCAACAAACCTTCATGTTTAAAAAGTATTGTATGTCCAAATAGTACATTTGAGAAGATATTGCCTTATTCAAATAAACAATATGTCCATTTCGTCCCACATTTTTCATGCAAAAGAGATGTATGTACATATGTATGTATGTCACTTACAATATTTTAAAACAAAACTGGACATTTATTATTTATTTATTACTTATTTCACGCCTAAAAAGGCTTTTATACAAATAGAGAAGATATCAATACAGGAGTAAAATATACATATAATTTAAATTAAACTGAGAAGAGGAACTTCGTAAAGAAAGCAACAGTTTAGACTTTACTAAATTAAGGTTATTACAGAAATAGTCCAATAAATTCCCATACTTATTGCCAGTCCCAATCAACCTAGGAATAGGAGACTGCCGATAATAATTGGTGCACGAATTACCTTCATCCACAAACAAAAATTGAGATCGTGTAAAACGTGTAGGAACTTTTTTGTCGCAAAATCGACTCAACAAGAATAGGACAATCAATAAAAGAATTTACAACTCTATAAAAAAAGACAAGGTCATTCATAACTCTTCTATCAGACAATTTGTGCATATTTAAACTATGTAAATGGACATACAATATCTGTGCACTAACGCATCGATATCATCATCATTTTCAGCCGTTCAACAGTTTTGGCAGGCAGATGGTCGCGAGAAATACTGGAATAGTATTCGAGAGGATGTGAAAGAAAGCAAGGTAGATCAAGTGGACGTTTCGAGGCAACTGGATGCAGATTGCTCAAGACAGACAGGAATTAAAGAGGATTGGATAGCCCTTCACCCAGTAGTGAAAGGTGAACGACTAAAAATGATGATGAACAAAAATAAATAAGGTTCTTATATTGTAAAGTTATTCAAATGTAACATCGTTTTCTTTGTTTTTACTTTATTTTATAGTATTGTGAAATATACTTTTTACATGATAGTAAATGCTATTTTTAGCCCACTCGTATGTCAATGATAAACACCATTTGATTGTCAACGGTCAATACTCTAGTAAAAAGTAATCGTATGATATAAATGCAAATAGATTTTGTTAAAAATAAGTTTTTTATTATTATAAGCATGAACACAATTTTATCAAGTGTTTGATTCTGTAGTAAGCATACTATGTAATTTCGAATGACTAAGTAATTCGTAGGAAAATTTTTCGCAAGTTATTACTATTATGTATAGTTGATGACAAAATAAATTAACTTAACGGGTCCGTCGAATTCCGATTGGCGATTTGAACTGATTTAAAATTCAAAAACAGAGGAAAACGACAAACCCATAACGTTCTTTAACGCGTTGCTTACAACATAAAAATTATTCAGTATTAAAAACATTTAACCGTCGTTTGATGGCCGTGAAGCGACCGTTTTGTTGTCGAATTTTTCGTACATTTACAAATTCGTTACATATTTAAATTGCCGATTGACACAACATAAGGTAAATTTGTATGGATGTCATTCAATATATCATAGTTGGAACATATTTTTTTTAAACTTTATTTTAATAAAACGTCACACACACTGGCTACGTGTTTTCGGCTTTTAAAAAAAAATATAGTAACAAACACGCACGTTGCGTGAAATATTCACAAAATATTTATGTTCGGCTCGCCGCCTTTTATTCGATATTACACACTTTGGTCACGAATATTCACTTTTCCATTACGGTTATTAAACGACAATTTATACTCACTTTGTGTGGTGCTTTTCGATTTGCACATCGACGCAGTGCTCTTTTTGCGTAATGATTTCGCTAATTTTATACGACATGCCTATTTTACGCCAATGATGATTAAAAGTTTCCACACACGTACAAATCCAGTAATAAAATGTAAATTTCTGTACAAACTGATGATGATAATAAAGTTGGTTTTTCGATCGATTTCTGGTTTAACTTTCGCACCACAATTATACAGCAATTAAGCTATAAATATTCAGATCTTTGATGAAATGAACCAGCGGAGCACTCGTGCCGAAATCAAAAATTGAATTTGGATTGATTTACAAACTGGATTCTGTGACAAAGAACCGGATCTAGTCGAGTAAAAGGATTCTTAACCTTTATAACCCTTATCATTTGTTTCTCAAAATTACTTCAAAGTTATATCAAAACTCTTATAGCTTTATAATTCATCACGCCAAAAATTAGCTACAGTTTAATTCAAACGAATGAATTATACCGATAAGAAAAATATCCGTGTAAAACTACATTTTTGGACCAAAATAAGTTGTTTTACAATTAAAGAAAAAAAAACGGGTTTTCTTACTAGAAACGAAATTTATGTATTCGATAGGCTGTCTAGATAGTTTTATTAACTAGATAGGCTATTCTAATTTTTACAAATTCGTTTAATCGGATGTGAAATGGCGCTTCTTTCGATTGACTCATATGTATATATGTAGAATTGCTCGAGTTTTTCCTTATTAGTAGTCATTTTATTGTTCTTGGAAAAGTCGCAGGAAAAATAAAATCGTGTGACCCAAATCTTAACGAATTCAACTTATAGATTTCGTGCGAAAATTTATAGCACTTTTATACTGATAATGCATGTCAAACATTTTGCAATGCACTTGACATATCGATGATGTCTGCGAGTCGCGTTATTTTTAATTAAATCAACATTCAAAACGTTGCCAAATTATTAACCAATCATTGCGGCAATAAATCTATATCATAAAAAGAAATTATTGTAATATCGCTATAAAGAATTCGACGAATCAACGATGCCAACATAAATTATTCAGCGATCACGTTACGTTACATCGTACGTTACAAACCATTGTAGAGTTTGTTCCTCGAATGAAACGTTCACTTGTAGGGGTCATTTTCCTTTGTACAGTCACCGACATACGACTTATACACTCAAACAACACATCGACATTGTTCAATCTTGCATTTATTCTTGACACGTGCATCTTTTGAGAGTAATGGGTAATTTATCGACGGCGTTTTTGCACTCGCCTCAAAAACAACGAAAAAAATCGACATTGCTTGCATACGTATGCACTTGTATGCATTCGTCGAATGTCGCCAGGTACTTGCAATACTTCCGCGATACTGGGAAAAGGTAAAAAAAAATCAAAATTAATAGCGATAATAACTTTATAAAATAAAAATAAATGCGTCGCGAACCTTTGCCGTTGATGAATCAACGGCCACCTCTCTCTTAAGTGTTATTATACGTAGTATCGTTCACAGCATGAAATAATGCTTTTATTATTCGACAAAAGTGCACTCAAAGGATATTACTTTTTTGGCGAAACGTTACAACAGGATACTTCGCTGTTATTAAATCGACCAAAAAGTAGTCCAAATCTAGTCCCATTCTATTAAATAAAATACATTTAAATGTATCCTTGCACTTTTATGTACCTACATAAAATGATTTCACCATTCAACGACTCCGATTATAAGAACGACATCGAACATTTCATATTTCAGAACGTACGAAAAGTAACGCAACCCGTCACGCTTTTTTTTTTTTAATGATATAAATGCGATCTAGATACTATAGTTTGTGTTTATTTTGCATATTGTCACATTTGAACGGTTCAATTTATAAGAAATCGGCTAATATTCAGGTTGCCTTACTTTTTGAACGCTTTGTATTGGATATTTATTTATTTATTATGCGCCTGTTGGAGCTTTTATTAAAAAAAAACCATAATATATTATATTAGAGAAAACTAATAAATAAATTATGTAGAGTTGATAAAATAAATAATAAGCCGTTAACATCTGGGACGACAGATTAATATTTAAAAAATCAATAAAATCATAATATGTGTTACCATATCTAATCATTCTGGGGATGGGAGATTGTAAATAATAATTATTACGCGAAATACACAGTTTTATAATCTAATAAAAATCGACAACGGGTAAAAAGTGTCGGAACTTTTAAGCGAATGAATAAGAATGGGACCATCTATAAAAGACTATAATATTTTTTATAAAAAAGTTACATCATTCTATATAATATATAAAGCGTTTTTATTAAAAATATCATACAAGTAACCAGATGTAAGCACCCGTCGTTGTCTGGGATGACAATAATCATATTTTTTCTCGTATATTGCTTAATACCAGTGGTCGGGAACCTTTTTCAAGCTAAGAGAGAAATTAAGGAAAACCTTGCAAAATTGGTAAGTTTGGGAGCCGCAACATATTATTTTCGAATTATATATTCAAAATTAAATTAAATGTTACTCATTAATGATTAATGAAATGTAAAAAATAAGTTATCCTCGTTATATTTCTTAACGTTCGACAGTTTATTACTAAAAAGTATTATAAAGTTCAATCAGAAAAACGTGTGAAAATGGAATTCATTTTGATCTTGTGTATACTGTGCGCCAACTGTGTTTTTTTTGTATTTCACGCAAAACGTTGGATGACAACGAGAGCCGCCGGTTCCCGATCACTGCTTTATACGAATTGGCAACACTCGTATGTAAAGCCGCGTACTCATTAGCAAACATGAACGTATAATGTGGACGCCATGTACACACTTGCCGTGCAACCAACTCGCCACGAACTTTGCAGAACGCGCACAAAGTATGCTCGCGAACGCGTACACATTTACAACTAGTTGCATTACACCAGCGGTCACCACGCTATCCCCAGTTTTTATATGTATAGGTGTGGGTGGAGCCTTGCCTTTTTAACAGCCAATCCCGTCTACGTAATAACTGATGACGACATCTCTATTGTCATTTATCTCAGTTAGAAATATTACCAAAGCTATGTACGCTAATCCGCTACCTGAAATGCTCACTGACCCTTCATAGTTTTTGTGACTTTTTGGATGCACATTTCACTGACTTGAGTCCTTTTATAATAAATTCTACGTATTTTAAGTTGGAACAGGGGTAGCTTAATATCTTTCTAAATTTTGAATTTAGATTAGTCACACAGTTAGTTGGTTTGCGTTTATTTTCGAACGGTTGATATTGATATATACGGTTCAGTGGAATTCTTCGAATTGTAGTATGATTCCAACTGTAAATTATATGGGATGTGGTTCGATTCTTCGGAGCCCCATATTGGGCAGGACAGTGTCATTCTAAAAAGGCAATCAATACTGTCTAGTGACAAAACGGAGGACTGTCAGAGGGTGCGGTCGATGGCGAGGTGTCCTCCGGTACACAACCAGGCAGACCATTCAATTCATCTGCAAAAGGGAGTGATGCGAATGACTAATTACCGACCGAAGGAGTTGGCCGCGGTAAATTACCGAGGATGTGTTCAATGTTCATGCTGACGCAGGCATGCCTTTCATGCCCTATATGGTGGCCGTTGGCTACTTCTAGGCGAGGCGAGTTCAAATGTCTTTTAATCCTCAGTGCATTATAAATCAAGAGGAGCGGACTCTCGATTGATATAGTTAGTGTTTCCCCAACTAATTATTGGCGGCAAGAGATATTTTTCGCTGTTACAAACTATGTACCCATAGATAGTGTCGTAAGTCGAGAATATTCTCCGAGAATATTTTACATAAAAAAGTTACATCAAATATGATTATTCTATTAATTTTTAATGAAGAATAATTTTCTTGCACACTATTCAAATCTATATATATAAAAATGAATGTCTGTCTGTTTGTCCGTTTGTTAGGCTCCTAAACCACTCAACCGATCACGATGAAACTTTCAGGACTTATTGTGATCATGCCGGGGATGGTTCCTGTGAAAAAAATCGGGATAAAACGGGAACGGGAACGGGCCTGCTGACGCGTCAGATAACGTACTAGGAACGGGAACGGGAACGGGATCGGGAACGGGATCGGGAACGGGACCGGGATCGGGATCTGGAATGGGAACGGTATCGGGAATTCCAAGGCATGCCGGGTCAGCTAGTATGTATATAAAAATCAATGTCTGTCTGTTTGTCTGTTTGTTTGTTTGTCTCTTATAGGCTCCTAAACCACTCAACCGATCGCGATTAAACTTTCAGGACTTATTGTGATCATGCCGGGGATGGTTCCTGTGAAAAAAAATCTGGAAAAAACGGGAACGGGAACGGGCCTGCTCACGCGTCAGAAAAGTACTAGGAACGGGAACGGTATCGAGCATTGCAACGCATGCCGGGTCAGCTAGTATGTATATAAAAATCAATGTCTGTCTGTTTGTCTGTTTGTTTGTTTGTCTCTTATAGGCTCCTAAACCACTCAACCGATCGCGATGAAACTTTCAGGACTTATTATGATCATGCTGGGGATGGTTCCAGTGAAAAAAAATCGGGAAAAAACGGGAACGGGAACGGGCCTGCTCACGCGTCAGATAACGTACTAAGAACGGGAACGGGACTGGGATCGGGACCGGTATCAGGAACGGAACGGAACGGGATCGGGAGCGGGCCTGCTCACGCGTCAGAAAACGTACTAGGAACGGGAACGGGAACGGGATCGGGCATTGCAACGCATGCCGGGTCAGCTAGTTTTATATATATAATATGTATGTATATAAGACGTTTTCGTTCAACATATTACATACAAGCAGATGTAAGCACCCGGCGTTGTCTGGAGTGAAAACAATCTCGTAATTTTTCTCGTATATTGGTTTATACCAGTGGTCGGCAACCATTTTCGAGCTAAGAGCGAAATTAGGGAAAACCTTGCAAAATTGGTAAGTTTGGGAACCGCAACATATTATTTTTTAATTATATATTCAAAATTTAATTAAATGTTGCTCATTAATGATAAATGAAATGTAAAAAATAAGTTATCCAACTAATTATTGGCGACAAGAGATATTTTTCGCTGTTACAAATTATGTACCCATAGATAGTGTTGTAAGAATATTCTCGGAGAACGAGAATATTCTCCAAAGATTATTCTCCATTATTCTCTGAGAATATTCGAGAATATTCTTTTTTCTTGATTATAAAACATCTCTAGATAATTTAATAGCTTTTTCGAGGATATTTTCAGAACCTAATAGGAGTAACAGGACTTTCTAGAGCGTCTAAGAGTATTTTGATTGACATTTTTTTCATTCTGACGACACTTAATGCGTCATTTCGTCATTTTAACATACGCACTACTAGCATGAACCTACTACATTTGTAACATATGTATATATTTTTGTTAGCCTATTTGTGCAATTCTGATGTAAACTAATATTATTCGTGTAATCCGTATCACCTCTCCCAAGTATTAGCCCGGATTAGAGAGAGTTTACTGTATATTTGAGCAGATACAGTAATATTTAGTGTTTATTTATTTAAAATACATTGTAGTCGATGGAGCCCAGTGTACATTGCATTATGTAAAAAGAAAATTCTCGGCTTGGAGAATATTCTCCAAAAGATTATTCTCGAGAATTTTACAACACTACCCATAGATACGCGCGTCGCTGCTGTGCTGGTCGTTCAAAGTCAAATTAAGCTTACATATGTACATATGTATGTATGTATGTAGTACTGATCGAAGAAATTTATATAACTTTCAAAATATCCACATTCACATCCACAAAATATCCACATTCAATCGTCTGTGAAAAAATTGATATTTTGATTTTTTGTTTTTATCATTCAAAAAATTGATTCTTTTGAATGATAAAAACAAAAAATCAAGTTAAAAGTAGTCATCCATTTTCAATATCCCGCATTTATAGCCTGTTTTTTTTAACGAGACTGTATGTATGTATACATACATACATACAGTTTGAGTATCTGTTTCTTCTAATCACATGTGTTAAAAATGAACCAATTTTAATCTCAATCATAATGAGAAAGACTATTGATTACTTTCTTCTTTGAGACAGTGGTCGGGAACCTTTTTCGAGCTAAGAGCCATATTAGTGATATTTCTTAATGTCTGACAGTTTATTACTAAAAAGTATTATACAGTTTAATTTGAAAGACACTCTTAAAGCTTTTTATAGCTATGGAGCTGTGTAAATAGGATTCATTTAAATTTGTGTAAATAAATTGCGTGTCAATGTTTTGTTTTTCACGCAAAAGCGAGAGCCGCAAGTTTTCATACAAAGATCGGCATGCGGCTCCGGAGCCGCCGGTTTCCGACCGCTGATTTAGTGCCACTCGAATTTTTCGCACATGATTAAGAAACAGATACTCAAACTAAAACTTGTTAAAAATAACAGACTGTTGATTTGTTCAAAATTAGAAAAATTAAAGCTTTAATTCTACTCATAAAAAAAGTTTGCTATGTCTTGTTATTTTCGCGCTTTATAATATACAAAAATAAAGAAGGAAAGTAGAGAAACAGGAAAAGTTTTAAACGCAGAAATGACACATTACAGAATTACGTCATTTTATTGTGTATATTTTCTTAGTAATAAAGATAGATTTTTATTGGACTACATGATTGATATCCACGGTTCCAAAAGAGAGAACTGGCGTTTTAGAAATGTGTGTAAGTACATATGTATGTGTATATTTTTATTTTAAACTAATCTGTACTGCTCCGTTTTTTTTTTAACGCTCGCAATCGAGTAGTAATTAGTATAACGAGACGTTAACTGATACACAATTTGAAGTTGCACATGTCAAAAGAGCAATGCGCGGCGTAATTAGTGCGGCTACCGTTGTTGCCAAAGTGTAAGTGTAATGGCTCAGGTACACCGCGAGTGTCGAAGACGAACGGTGATTAGTGGCGTTATAATTGAGGCGTGTAATGCGGATCATACATACAAGTCTACGGTTAATTGCCATGGGTGAATTACCAATGGTAAATTGAAAACGGGCAATTAAGCGAGCGAAAATAACAATAATGAATGTATCGACGCACTGTGGAACAAGTAATACAATCCAGATTGTAAAAATTAATTTTAATACTTATTATATCGATGCCTTTGTGATAAAACGCTGTAGTATCAACACTAAAATACATAGAATTTTTCGTTTGAAACTTTTTCGCAAGATTTTTTCAATGATATGGTAGGTAGGTATATAATTTATAATCAAATCGTTATCAAAAAATTTTCCTATAGATTGAATTTTCATGACGCATCTATTGCAGTTGCTTATAATTGTGGTAACAATAAATCATGATGCTTTCAGCATCATCATAATCATTTTCAGCCGTTCACCATCCAATGCCGGATGAAGGCCTCTCCAATCATCTTCCATTCCTGTCTGTCTTGAACAATCTGCATCCCGTTGACTGCACACATTCTTCTCAATTCATCCGCCCAACGTCCACTCGGTCTACCTTGCTTTCTTTCACATCCTCTTGGATAACAATCCAGTATTTATCGCGTCCATCCATTATTTTCGTTATGTGTACCAGCCACGTTTTTCACACGTTCAGCTATATTTGCCATACTTCTTACCCATGTATTCCTCTTGCAATCTCTTCTTGTTATACCGAGCATACACTTTTCCATGCTTCTCTGTGTGCACTGAATCTGAATTTAGCATCCACGTTTCACATCTATACGTCATAACAGGCAGCACGCATTGGTCGTATGCCTTATTTTTAAGCATAGCGGAATGTAGGATGTTCATTCTTCCAAAAGCACTCTATCCTAGTTTCATTCTTCGTTTTATTTCTTCTTCTTTACATCCAGTCATACTCACTAATTGTCCTTGGCATAAATAACTGTCCACTATCTGATTATCTACATACATTGACTACGTTTTGCGTTCAAAATTCATTAAAAAATGTGTTTTTAAAAAATGCAACACTTGCTCTATTATCCGACAAAGATAACTTAAAACTGAATTAAGATTAGATACGTTTCATGTTTTCTTTTACATTTTATTATTTTTATCTTTTACTTTTTTTTTGTTATCATGTATCTTTTACGATTTGATTACGATTACGATTACGATTTTACGATGTTTTTTAAGATAACAATGATTTTTTGATTGTAAATTGTAAACAGTGTATGATTCATTGAACATTGTTTCAATTACATACTATATGCAAAATTTATTGTACTGTAATATAATTTGATAATAGTAACATTAGCACGCTTTTTCGGTGTCAAAATCACACGAGCCGACGAGTCTTATGGTGCGTACATACTGCCGAATCGAACGCGAACTGCATTCGGAGCAAATTTGTTGCGAACGATAGGATTTGCTTGCAACAATAGTAACAATAAATAAATGAGGGGTTGAATTTTATATATTTTTACGTATATATAATCTGCCGGGTAAATATTGTAAACATTACAAAACTTACCTCGTGGAATCGTACATATACATACATATGTATGTATATATATGTACATACATAGGTACATATTATATAGTATGGGTTCACTCGTATGTACATATGTATGCATGTATATGCGCCCGCGAATACTTTCAAGGCTTGATATCATAAAAATGACACTTAGAAGCACAATTTTATTTCAAATTCAGTCAAGTTTCAGCCGTATAACTGCATTTAAAATTTACCTGCATACATATTCACAATTCATGTTGATCTTGATTGTACGTCACACTAAAAACGTTTATGCAAGGGCCATATGAGTGTTTAAAATTCAAATAAATAAATACATACACAAAAAAATTGTTTTTGTGGAGCAGCAAAGCGACAAAAAACCATTCGCTGTGAACGATCACTCCGAGACCTAGCGAAGCGAACAGCGAAGCGATCGTTCGGTTCGCATTCGCTGCGACGTCCATATAGCCGGAATTCGCTTTCGCTTCGCCTTCGATTCGTCAGTGTGTACCCACCATTATGCTGCGTACACACCGATGAACCGAACAGCGTAAGACGAAGGGTTACCATTGTGTGGACGTTCATAAATCATCGGACGTTATTGTGTGGAGCGGTCCACACAATAACAATTCGTCGTTCGCTGTTCGGTTCGTTGGTGTGTACGCAGCATAACTGTGACTCAAAAACGTGTCACTCTCGTCGAACTCGCTTCTGAAACTGATCCTCAAATGAAAAGCTATATCTTAAGCAACACCCGTCTGCATATTCAGAATTGCATGCTGTAAATTGTGTATGAATAATAAAAAAGTCGACAAATTATTGCATATCATTCAAACTGGATGCAACAAAGGTCCTCTCTCGTTCGCTCGCAATTTCCCATGGCGGTGTTTAGCAGGAGATTGTCGGCTCCGATACCAGATCAGAGGATGCACTCGGGAATGCATTATCCTGTCAGCATCCTTCGAGACGTTGCCACCTGACGCCCTTTTATTCGACTCATAGTGACTTTGTTCGCTTGTACTAATACGTCCTTCCCGTAAATGCGATGCGGCGCATTCTAACCCTTTCAACGCCACTTATCATATTGAAATTGCGACATTTCAACACTCTAACACACCGAGTATAAAAATAATAGCATGGTTCAATTGTAACTCAAATATTTGGACACCAAAAGTATCATACAATGAACGCAAATATCAATGTAAATGCCGTGTATCATGTTTGTATACATACATACGTTACAGCGAAAGCATATTTCAAGTGAAAATATACATATTTTCACTGGTATAAATATATTTTTACCAATTCAGGCAGTGAAAATGTATCAAACAATGAATTTACAGTTTCACTGCTTTTCACTGTTTCGCTGTGTTTGTGACTTGTTGATGATGTGTCATCCTACAAGTGTGTGTTTTGAAAGAAACGGTGGCGTTGTTGTATCTGATGCCGTCACTTCACCATGGCACGAATGTTCGTGAAATGTTGGCCTTAGCGCTGTGGTCAGCTGCCGCTTGCTCGCCCGTCCAGAGCGCTGCTATCGTATCGCTAGTGGCGCCACTCTAGTGTCAACTAGCAAGCGGCAGCGAACGAAGTGTCATCGTGGCATCGGTGTTTTGGATCCCATATCGCGGATTCTTGGTGGAGAATTGGTACACATGATTACGCACTAAAGGCACAGACAACACTGGAGGGGTCCGGGGTGTGGGGAAGGGTCCGCCATCTTTTTTTCGCGGTCGTTCGCCTTCTCTCAACTTTTTCGCTCAACAATGTTTGTAAATTACGTTGGCCTTAACGCGCAAATGTTGGAGCGACATACCCACACCTTGGCGCTCGGCACCGCTCGTCCAATATGAAGTGCCGGCATTAGGATTCCGAATGCATGGTCGTACCCGCCCATGTGGGAACAATACTACTATGTATCGGACCCAGGTCATTGCGACTTTAAATATAAGTTGATACTCTCAATTGTTATAAAATCAACAAACACTCATTGAAACTTTAATTCATTGTAAGCGCGCGAAATGTCCTGCCAATTTTTTTGTAACGTTTCACACGCATTACCTTGTAGGGTAGCAACACGTGCTCTTTTCTTCTTAAGCCGACCATTATAAGTCAATTGTTATAAAATCGACAAAGACTCATTGTAAACTATAATTGGTACTAACCAGTAAAAGCCTACGCCTGAACACGGCACGATATGAAAAAAAAGCGACAAAATAACTAGGATTGAATATTTCAGCAGATTATATGATTCAATTGGTCATTTCACAACTGTCAAATTTAGTTTCAATTACAGTTCGGAAACGAATATAATTTCAACAGTGAGTATCTGTTAAAATATATTTTCACTAATAGACATATGAGTCGCCTAGTTCCAAATCCCGATAAGTCCACAATATATAAAAAACGAGGATAAAATATTTTCTGGTTGTAAGAATGTTTTCAAACGATGCCTTATACTTGAATTATCTATTCCAAATACCGCCAAGTGTGCCGTAAAAAAATATTGAAAATCAGTGTTAGTTCCAAAAACTGACAATTGCACTATGATAAAAGCCATATTTAGAAACAAACAACGATAAGTCCATGTTTCTAATCTCAATATTTTGTTTAATATCAACAAAATTAAGTTTAAATGAGTTTAAACGCCATCAAGCAAATAAGTCTGTAGCAGAAAAACCGCGTTTGCGAACAAGTGAGTTTTATGGACTTATCGGGATTTGGAACTAGGCGACTCATATATGTATATCTACTGGTGAAAATGTGCTTGGATATGATTTCACCGAAACGCCAGTGAAAATATATTTTCATTTGAAATATGCTTTCGCTGTAATATACTTATATGCTTTCGCTATAATGTAAATTTTGTCTTTTTTTTAATTGTATACTGATACTCATTTTGAATTATTATGATGTGATAAATGGTAAAATCGTTAATTTTAAAACCCATCTGTATCATTCTTAAGTCGTATGATTTTCTCTGTATATTTTTCAATCCTCTATATACGAACACTGTACAGTGTATTATAGACGTTCTCAGTTCTCACTAAGGAGGTATTTCGTTAGCATTTTAATGAGACGAAACTATTTTAACACTTTTCCACGAGCGCACATATAAATGTTTATACAATAAAACAAAAAAAAACGATCATAATAAACCCTTTTCAATGGCGCTCAATAAATTATCGATTTTACATAGTTACCAGTTTTTTTTTTCCTTTTTATTATTTTAATTTTCGTTTATGATCATTGGACGATAAAACTTGGAAGCGATTAATTTGTCGTTTATAAGAAACAAGTGACGATTATCGCAGTTGTAAAAATCGGGTGTTAAATTTGGTCCGCGCGGTCAAATCAAAACCGGAATCCTGCATGCGACTTTGATCGCATTCTCCAACTGAGTTTATTTATTTACATCGAGTTGAATTCATTATTGGAATCGTCAAAGTTCATTTCGCTTTTTTGATTGTTTTTTCCCTGTTAAAAATCCCCATCGTACAGTATCGTTTGAACGAATCCGTACAATGTTCGTCTTAAGTTATCGCATAATCCTGAAAATAAAATTCCGACAGGTTAATGAGCACACCGGTGTAATGCGAGTGAGTTTAAGGATCGCTTGAGCATTTAAAACATTCGAATTATTCTCGACGAAGCCGTTTTGAACGAACAAGATGTTCTCGAGGCGCTTCTGCAAACGCTCGCCCTATCGAGAAAAATCTCTTATCGCGCAAACTATGCAATCCTTTCGACAAACACTGCATTAAATTTCAAGCTCGGAAGTATCTCTATGTAAATTAGCACTTAAATTAATTTATCGCGCGGGTTTCGAAATAAAAACTCTTGTCGAGTTGGCACTAATGCGGAATTTCGCGACTAGGCGAGCTTAGAAATACATAGGAATATATTTTGATTTAATCTCGCATGATCTCGATTAACCGATGATATACTACGTAAAATTGTCTTGTCAGATTTTTTTTTTTCGTTCTGGAACGTTCGATCTTTTAAGCGTCTCGTTTGTGTCGAGTGTTGAGGGTGTCCCGAGGCTTTGCGATGATATAGTTGAAACCTATGAAATATAGCTCTCGACTCGAGAATGAATTTAATATTTATAAGTTGCCGCGAGGATAAGCGTCATTGACGTTCATTGCCGGCCACCAGTGTTACGCCGACAAGAATAATGACTCAATTAAAATCTATTCTGCAACACTATCAGTGGACAGCATGCACTTTGGCGTGTAAAATTGATTTATTGCATTTTCCATTCGGAAATGCGCTCATTCGAAATTAGAACAATGATAAAATAATGTCAATATTATGTTCGAATTGAGATTATGAATGGATTTGTGAATGATAACGTCAATTATTACGCATTGCCAAAATATAAAATGCAATATGATAATTAATGAAAAACATGAACTTTTAATTAACATCGTAGATCGAAAGGTAGCATTGAAGAGAGGAAGACAAACCAGGGTTGTGGTTGTCAAGTAAATATTTTTGACTACAACTCCAACTCCTAAAACTTTTAGAAAGCTTCGACTCCAGCTCTGATGTGAGAGGAGATGAAAAAAATATATGTTGCTAATATTGTGATGGAGGGCAGTCACTCATCTATGTATATATGTACATATATAAAAATGAATGTCTGTCTGTTTGTTTGTTTGTTAGTTTGTCTGTCTGTTTGTCTCTTATAGGCTCCTAAACCACTCAACCGATCGCGATGAAACTTTCGGGACTTATTGTGATCATGCCGGGGATGCTTCCTGTGAAAAAAAATCGGGAAAAAACGGGAACGGGAACGGGCCTGCTCACGCGTCAGATAACGTACTAGGAACGGGAACGGGAACGGGATCGAGAACAGGATCGGGACCGGGATCGGGAACGGGAACGGGAACAGGATCAGAAACGGGCCTGCTCACACGTTAGAAAACGTACTAGGAATGGGAACGGGAACGGGATCGGGAACGGGCCTGCTCACGCGTCAGATAACGTACTAGGAACGGGAACGGGATCGGGACCTGGAACGGGAACAGGAACGGGAACGGGATCGGGCATTGCAACGCATGCCGGGTCAGCTAGTATAATATACAATATATGAACCTATGTATGTACATTATGTACATACATATGTATGTTCAATGTCGGAAAACTTACCCTCTTTCGATACATATGAAATGCAAATGTTTAGAATTATTATTGATTATTTTTTTGCATAAGTTAATTAATTTCATTCGTATACCTCATCGTACCTTTTATTTTTTAATTGCAACGGATTAGTATAAAAACCCCCCAGATGATCTAAAATAAATATTCTCGAAAATTCTCGGTTTTGAAAATATTATCCAAAAGGATTATTACCGAGAATTTTACAGCACTGCCTGTACATAATTATCTGGAAAATCTATCAGATAAGAAACAATTAAGATTATTGATTAATATTTATCAAGAAATTATCACTATATTGGAAAAGATAGTGATAATTTCTTTAATAGGCAATACATAATATTTAATTGTTTTAGTTTTAAAAGTAGACGACATCCAATAGTCATGTTTACCATTACAGTTCAAAATACTCTAACCATTACAAAAACAACCTATTTTATTAAATCTATAATAATACCTGCAGTATCGCTGAATTTTACACTAGAGGACGATCGCTTTGAAACATTGCAAAATTGGCCGATAGACTACATCGACAAAAGGACAGTGGCAAAATCTGGATTGTACTACATCGGTGACGGACCAAACGACGATCGAGTAAAGTGTTTCAACTGCCACCAAATAATTGGAGCTTGGACCAGAGAAGACATTCCAAACACAAAACACAGACAATTAAATCGAACATGTTCATTCGTGAAGGAAAACGAGGACGATGCAGATGAACAGTATTACGAGCCTCGCCACCGAAATTATATATTGTATGCAGATCGTTTGAACAGTTTCGCGGATTGTCCTAGGAACTTGCACGTAAAACCGGAACAGTTGGCCGAAGCTGGATTTTTCTACTTGGGTAGTAAAGACATGACGGGTTGTTTCTTCTGTGGAATAATTCTCAGACACTCGACGATAGGAGACGATCCTTGGAAGGAGCATGTCGAATGGTTCGATAACTGTCACTTTTTGCGTACTTTCAAAGGCATGGATTATATAACCAAGGTTAAATCTGAAATGGGAGAAGAAACTGATGACATGTTGGCAGTTTCAACTTCAAGTGGTTCGGCACCAGTCGCAAATTTTATCAGTATCAATGATAACACTATAAATATAAATGAATCACAAATGTGTAAGATATGCTTCTCGGAAAAGTGTAATGTGGTATTTGTGCCTTGTGGACACGTAGTGGCTTGCGCCAAGTGTGGATTATCAGTCATCAGATGCCCTATCTGTCGAAAGCATATCAAAATTACTATACGTTTATACTTTTCGTAGAAATTTTATTGTTATTTATTTATTCAAAAGAATTTAAATGTAAAAAAGATCTGAATATGTATATATTTTATAAGTTTTACAAAAAAATATGCTTTTTTTTAATGCCTACTTAAATGGATCACAATAAATTTTGAATTATTTTATTATTATCAGCTGTTCAGAGCGCTTATATTTCCACCACCGACACTGATACCGAATCCAAACGCTTAGCCGAATCCAAAATTATTATTGAAAATAATGTTAAAAAATTACTACAACGAAATAAAACGATTATGTTACGAGTAACAAGAGAATAAATTGAAAATTTCGAGTAATTTAGTCTATAGAGAAAAAGTACGTTATCAAACGCTAATTTTTGTATGATTTTGATTTTAGCTAAAGCACTTCTTTCACATTTTTCTCAAAATTCAATAACCAGAGTGGGGCAATTCGCTTTGCTCATGAAACCAATTCCCCAAAACCCTGTCTAAAATGG
Source organism: Parapsyche elsis (assembly GCA_022651745.1). Lineage (NCBI taxonomy): Eukaryota > Metazoa > Arthropoda > Insecta > Trichoptera > Hydropsychidae > Parapsyche > Parapsyche elsis. Next base: position 1,421,365 of record JAGVSN010000016.1, read on the forward strand.
TTTGGGACACCGCAATGTTTGAGCTTTTTTTGTACGTGCTTTTCCTAACTATTATTTGTCTATTACTTCTTACTTATCTTTTTTTTTTTTTTTTTGTTAAAATGTACATATGTATGTACTTGTAACTTGTACGCAATCAAATAAGTCAATATAAAAAATATATATGTAGTTCAAAATATGTTCGCCATCTTTGCTCGATAAAAATTTTGTGAAGTCATTACAATTGTAATAAAAATTTTGTTCGATCAGCTTCTACAGTTTTCATTTTTTGCATTAGTTAATTAATTTAACGTGTCTTCCCTTATATTACCGTTCACATGAATTTATCCATTTTTTTTAAATTGCAACGGATTAGTGTAAAATATTCGAATGTGGCCAACCCATGACTTTATCCATATGCATATTTAAGGAATATGAAGATTATCCAAAAACTGAAAAAGTCAAAAAACCGTGCACAAAGAAAAATAACGGAATTTTTACCTTTTTTACAAGAAAAAAAAATCCCACCTCCGGTTGAGCGACTTTGATGATTTTCACAGATTGAAATTTAGCATAATGATTTTAGTATTACAATATTGTGAAGATTCTAAATATTTAAAAAGCCGAAAAAAAAAAAAAAAAAAAAACGAAAAATCGTTCAAGAGTAAACTGCCACTTCCGGTTGGCGAATTTTGGCCAAAATCATAGTATCTTTTACACCTTACGTGAAAATAATAGATATGAAATTTCAGCGTGATTTGATAGTTCCGGAGAAAAAGTTTAAAAGTACACAGACACACAGAAATCATGAAAACGTGATCAGTGGATGATACCTGATATGAATCAGTAAAAATCTCGAGTTCAAAAATCACAATACTTTATCCGATAAAGATAAGTAAAGTAAGTAAAACCCACCGATGCTCTAAAATGAATATTCTCGAAAATTCACGATTTGGAGAATATTAACCAAAAGGATTATTACCGAGAATTTTACAAACATATTTGTTGTGATTAATTTAAGCAGGAAATAAATAAAATGCATATTTTTTTGTAAAACTTAAAATATAATATATTCAGATCTTTGTGTTTTTTTTATATTTAAATTGTTTTGAATAGATAAATAACATAACAAAAAATTCTCTACGAATAGTATAGACGCATAGTATGTTTGATATGACTTCGACAGGTAGGACAACTGTTGACTGAAAATCCACACTTTGCACAAGCCACTACGTGTCCACAAGGCACAAATACCACATCGCACTTTTCTGAGAAGCATATCTTACACATTTGCGATTCATCTACAATGTTATCATTGATACTGATAAAATTTGCGACTGGCGCCGAACCACTTGAAGTTGAAATTGCCAACGCGTCATCAGTTTGTTCTTCCATTTCCGATTTAACATTCGTTATATAAGCCATGCCTTTGAAAGTACGCAAAAAGTGACAGTTATCGAACCATTTGGCATGCTCCTTCCAAGGATGGTCTCCTATCATCCAGTGTTTGAGAATTAATCCACAGAAGTAACAAGCCGCCTTGTCTCCACTACCCAAGTAGAAAAATCCAGCTTCGGCCAACTGTACCGGTTTTACGGGCAAACTCTTAGGCCAATCCACGAAACTGTTTAAACGATCTGCATACAATACATAAGTCGGGTACTGAGGTTCGTAATCCTGGTCATCTCCATCGTCCTCATTTTGCTCCATAACTGAGCAACTGCAATTTAATTGTCGGTGTTTTGTATTTGGAATGTCTTCTCGGGTCCAATTATTTGTTCCAATTATTTGGTGGCACTTGAAGCACTTTACTCGATCGTCGTTTGGTCCGTCACCGATGAAGTGCAATCCAGATTTTGCCACTGTCCTTTTGTCGATGTAGTCTATCTGCCAAATTTGCAATGTTTCAAAGCGATCGTCCTTTTGTGTCAAATTCAGAAATACTGTAGGTATTATTTTGTGTTTAATAAAGTATTTTGTTATTGTAATCGTTATAGAATTTTGGATTGTAATCATAGACATGACTAGTACATGTCGAATAATTTTTAAACTAAAATGATTGAATATTATTGCGTATCTTTTATACATATTTAATTTGCCACTTATCAAGATATTGATAAGTACAATGTACTAATCACTATTTTTCTTGTACTTATCACAAATTTTTATTTTATGATTAACAAGCTGAATTGCCCGGCGTTGCTCGGGCGGGTGAAAGTTTATGAATGAAAGAAATGAAAAATTAAAACAAAGGAAAACATTTATTCTCCAGTTCAAAAAAAAAATTGATTAAAAATTTTGTATATGACCCCCCATCAACCCCCCTTCCAAAACCCACCTACGGTCTGAGTTAGGGTATCATGAGATAGTATACCAAGTTTGGCGGTTCTAAGTTGAAAACTGTATATTTGCATAGCGGAACGACAAACACAGAAAGAAAGAAACAAACAAACATTGAATTTTATATAGTAGATATGTCATATTAATCATTAAATATAAAATTGTCTTATTTAATAGATTTTCAGATAATATTTGAATAGGATATTTCAATCAAATTGGTAAATAATTAAATAATTAATAAAAAAAATAGTTAATAGTTTTAAATATTTAGTAGTAATACCTACTTGATAATAAGTTAGATTTTAAATTACGTGGTGAGATGATTGAAACCAAATAAACCACAAGAAATGTATTTTATCTGCGTTTTAATACCTTACATTAACCTTCCACTTTTAGCTAAAAACATTATTTGTCTAAATGTTCCCCTTTGGGGCAGTATAAAGAATTAAAATATGAAAAAAATAATATGTATATATGTATGTAGATACATACATATGTATGTAGATACATACATATATACATATTTATGTACATTAGGGTGGAGCGACGATGTATGGATGTATGGATTATAAATATGAATTTAATAGGCTAGACGAGTGGACAAAGATTTCCGTGCAATTTATTTATTTATTTAAAAAAATATATACTGTGAATATATAACAGGTTACCCCAATTCGTCATCACAGCCAAATTAAATATAAAATTAAAATACTGTGATATAAATGCGAATAATGTAAACTCGAATTTAAGGTACTCAAATAATAATTAATCCAACAGTAGCGAGTCTTACAGTTAATTTCAGAGATCAGTATCGCTCACCAGAAAACGCGATGTCGTCTTGTAAAAGTCTTTTAACGCGAGGTCCAAATGTTAAGGTCGAAATCGTTACCTTAAAATGTCGATCGTTTCCTTTCGAAAGTTCACGAATTTTCCGTGTCCGTTATGAAAGTAAATTTAAAAAAAAAAATTATACGCAAGAATTTGTGAATTATGTTAACACTAATGGAGATGATATTTTAATTTTTTTTACTCCGACTGCTTTTATGGCGATCGCATATCTTTCAAGGGACCGTCTGTGATATTTTGAACGGCAATAATCGTAAATAATCTCAGTAGAAAACCCGTCATGTACGTGTGTATTGGATAATCATTGAAACCTCTCGCAGATTGGATGAATTAATTCGTGGATTATTGATTTTTCAGAAATTTAAACCGTCGTAAATAAAGCTTGCGTGCGATCGCACATCCATTTTTTAGTTTTAATTAATGGTAAACTTACAAATTTCGATTTTGTCTATGGCGAAAGAGTAGCATCGCTTTGCCAAATCGACACCGTTAAAAATTCATCATAAAATATTCATCCATGTTTTTGGAACAACTGGCCGAGTGGATGACACTGATTTATACCCGCTTAATAGCCGATAAACGATACTAAATGTTGTACCATTCATTCGTACCGTTTATTATTATAATCACACGCGTATATATAAACGGATTAAAAATCAGCGAAAGAATCTTTTGGTGAAGAATTTATACCTGGGACAATTGGTGAATATGACCGAATGTTAAGAAGAAGGAATAAAACGAAGAATGTAACTGGGATGGAGTGCTTTTGCTGTGTGCTTTTACTATGTGTTTGCGGAGTGCTGGGTGAACGGCTGAAAATGATGATGATGGTATAAAAGTCAAACAGCCGTACTGGATGCCCTCCAGAAACAGGGCGTTTCGCAACCGCATGTCAGTCAGTTCTTCTCTTTGAAGACACGGAGCAATTCGGTATTGCAGTTCACCATCCAGGAGTGGATGATGAAATGCTGAAAATTATGATGATGATGAGTAGCAAACAAACAAGGTATAGAATATACAGTATAATAATATCCGTGCAGCGTGTATGGCGTAGTGTACCAGACCAAGCGATACGCACTAATCAAACGTATTGGTTGTCAGGCGTTTTGCACAGCAAAATTACTCATCTACGTACATACATATATAATATTGTATGTATGTATGTATATGTTATGCAGTGGTACTTCATGCGATAAATTCGACACTGCAATTATGTACGTGTAAGTTAACAATTTAACCGATGTCAACAATCAAATATCGATTTCTCCAACGGTTAAAACGGTTGACGGACACAACTCGGCGAGTGTCGAATTTGCAGGTCGAACAAGAAGTGTTAACGTCACCGATGTTTTCAGATAACATCTTAAGTGTTGGTCCATACTGTACGACGACAGGAGAATTTGCAAAATGCACTGTGGTCCCAAACGGTGCAAGATCACGCCAACAATGGTGTCGCTGTAAATTGAGATATCAGTTTCAGCGTGTCGGCGAGATGAACTCGTGAAGACAAGGCTTTTGAATACTTTTTCAAGTGGGTACTAATAATATTATTTTACATTAGGATTAATGAAGGCTTACCTTACTATTGGTTCTATTGCTTTTTCCTAATCCGTGCGATTTAATTTCAAATATATTAAGTTGAATCTTTGTCTGTCACCGTTTAACTCATCAGAACCAATCGTTTCAGAAGTACATACATATGTACATATGTATGTACCTACTTCATATAACCCTGCAGATATTATAGCGTGCATGTACATATCTACATATGTAGGTACAGTAGAATCCCGATTATCCGGGTTAATGGTGGGGAGAGGTGTCACGGATAACCGAAAAACAAGGATAATCAGAACTATGGTTTTTTTCTTTTTAAAATACTACATATTATACATTTCTAGAGCAGAATTTAGCATGTTTAATACTCATTATTTATTGAGAAAATCTGTGATGTTGGTTTGTTTGCAGGAATCTTTTGATGATTTGAGTGATTTTCTAATATCAGTTTTTTCCAATTTTCCATCCAAAATACATTTTTTTTTATATTGAATTCATGCACGGATAATCCGCACACGGAAAATTGGAAGCTTACTGTATATCTGTGGTCGGGAACCTGCGGCTCGGGAGCCGCATGCAGCTCTCACTGTCGACCAACATTTACGTGAAATAATATACATAAATATTTTGAAAAGGGTGTTCGAAACATAAATTTCACAAAATCAAGTTGAATATAAGACTAACGTGAAAACTATAGATATGAAATTTCGACAAAATTCCCGGAGCCGTTTCGGAAATATTCTGTCGTAAACTTTTCGACGAAAAAAAAAACCTACTTCTGCTTGACTAATTTTAATGATTTATTTTTTTTTAAATATCAATTTCTCTCAAAATTACAACATTACAATATTGTGACGATACTACATATTTAAAAGGTGGAAAAAAATAAAAGAACAAAAATCGTTCAAGAGTAAACTGCCATTTTCGCTTGTCAGAAGTTGACTAAAACCACAGTATCTCTTACGGCTAACGTGAAAACTATAGATATGAAATTTCGACAAAATTCCCGGAGGCGTTTCGGAAATATTCTGTGGTAAAAGAATTTTAGAATTTTCTACAAGAAAAAAACCCTACTTCCGGTTGACTGATGTTGACCAAATTCCTTATGGCTCTTACACCTTATGTGAAAATAATAGATATGAAATTTCAGCTTGATAGCCTTGATAGTTTCGGAGAAAACACACATACAGACACACACACGCATAAGTACACAGACATACAGCCATACAGACATTTTTTAGAAATCATGAAAACGTGATCAGGGGATGATACTCGATACAAATCAGTCAAAATCTCGAGGTCGAATTTTCGCACGATAACGCAGAGTACTTACAGCCAAGTTCAATATAATAAATCTGATGTAATGTAACATGTTCTGCCCTTTTGACGTTTCAGTTAACAAACCATTTAATAAGTTTCAGACTCTGGTGGTGATATTACAAAGTACATAAATAATATACTGTTTTTTAATTGTCATTGTATGACTTTTATCTTCGTTATAAAGATTTTATGATTTTTTTAAATTTTATTATTGGTATTTAAAAATAAGAGTACGTCATAATCGATGGATTACGATATCATATAATGAATAAGTAGGTACTTGGTAATTTGGAACGATCCATGACATTCAATAATAACACCGTTCTAGTGTCAATATGTAGATACTATGTGGTAGATTATTATTATCAATTAAATATTTTGGAATTCCCAATTACAATGAGCTGTGTGATGCGTCGTTGTTATCAAAAATAATCTAAAAAATCAGTTCAGCTCAGTTCAGTTCTCTTTGTCGTCCATTGAGTTCAAACGTGCACAAAGGTGTACATGTAAACATTTGTAAAAAAAACGGCAGCTTCGCTTTTATAATAATTTATTTAATAACCTTTCTTTTCGTTTTAAAATAATGACTTGAGACACGATTCTGAATCGTACAGCATACAAATTCGCGTGCACGAAGGTGTTGTACAAATGATTACAATGACGTATGTTTGTGTCCGGTAGTATCACGCTCGACTTCGTCACGGAATCCCTACTAAAACAAGAGATTTCCTCTGCAGAAGTTCTCACGATACACAAATAATCACGAGCAACTTATACGGATCGCTTACTCAACGACCAGATCGACGATATATGTATGTACATATGTACAGTGTTCCATTACATATTACAACTAAACTAAAATCGAAACCAATCAAATATCGAAAATTACATACAAAAAAAAAAAATTTGCATATTTTGTTTATGTGTGTGTGTGTGTTTTTTTTAATATTATTTTACATTGCAAATATCGGCAATTTTTATAGCAGACAATGATGACTGACCTTTGAACCGTCAAAGTGGCAAAAAATTGGAGCAATTCTTTTTTTACTGAATCGTGTTTCTTCAAAGTGCCTCAAGCCACTTATCTTTCAATTCACATTAAATTTTATTACTAAAAATGAACGAAAAACGAATCTTTTTTCCCATGCAATATAAAAAACAAGTAGTTGTTAATTTTTCATAGATCGTACAGTGCCTACTTATGAGCAAAATATTTCTTTATGTGTGTGTGTGTGATTGTGCACGACGCCGTTCTCGCTTCGCTCGTATATAGCTGTGTATGTGTGTGAATGTAACCATGTTAGATAAGGATAGGTTAAGTTAGCTTAGCTTGGGCTATGTAGGTAATGGGGATGTTACACAGGGATAGTTTACTCGCTACAATCTCGCTGGTTTAAGTTAGTAAACTAGCAGGCTTTTTCGGCCGCGCGAGTGAACTTCGAGCGTTTGAACTTTACTCGCACTAGTTGGCTCGTGTGACGTCACTTCATTGACAGTTTGAGGTTAAGTGTTTCATTTTCAGTTCCCCCAACACACACACACAGTACACTTCAATGTACATGATACATTTACGATATTGAAAATTCAGCGGGCATTTTGACGGTGGCCGCAAAACACGTGTCGTCACAAGTTGATGACAGCGCCTCTAGCGGCAGCGAGTGGCGACACTAGCGAGTAAACTTAACACGTGTAATAGGTTTACTAGCTACTCACTACCAGCTCAGTAAGCTAGCGAGATCGTAGCGAGTAAACTATCCCTTTATAATACCCGCTTAAAGCACGTCCGCGCACTCACTAGCATTTCTATAATTGTTTATCGGTCGCTAACATTACACTATTTCACCATTTTTTTCGCTACGACAGATAATAATATTTTACGGGAATATCCCCAGTATGACTTTTAATTCCCACATTGATGCGGCTGTCAATAAGGCTTATAGGAATTTGGGATTCATAATGAGAGTATCCAAACCCTTTAAGTCCTTTGATACAGTGTCTTTACTATATAATGTATTTGTGAGAAGTCACCTGGAATTTACTACATAGTACTATATGGAACCCGTTTTACCAAGATTCCATTAATAAATTGGAAAAAATTAATAAGAAGTTCCATACGTACTCCATTTCCAGGTTTTGTCTTTCTTCTGCAAATTCCCGTGATTACGTCTCCCTGCAAACCAGGAGGACGGTCTCGGATCTCTGCTTTGTATTTAAACTTTTAAATAATTTATTAGATGGCCCTTACCTACTATGTAAGTAGGATCCTTCTACATTGTCCCCCTAGGCCTGTCAGAAATCCTCCATTGTTTCATTTGAATCTTTGTTCCACAAATTATTCACTTAACTCCTTCATTTATAGATCCTGCTCGTCATTTAACGAAATCCCGGCACATATTGATCCTTTTCTCTATTCTTTGCCCTCCTTTAAATTATCTTTGATTAAGTTCCTTTCTTATTTTGATCTGTTGTTCGTTTGCAACTATTTTGGCTGTAGTGTATTGTGTGATATTAATATTATTTTGTATTTATATTTTATTGTACATATGTATACTATAAGCTGTTTGTTGCATAATTAAATAAATAAATAAATAAATGACAAACTCGATTGTACTTTGTGTCGACCAGTCGAATGTAAGGAATGAAAAGTCAATTGATTTGAATCTAATCTCTGGTGATGTTTCCTCGTCGATTAAGCATTCTATCGGCAGTTCCGGAAAAAAAGCTACTAATCAAGCGAGTCCATGGGAGGTCTCCGGGGCGTTTTATACCATCGCGAATGATGCGAATTTATAATTATTGTTGTCGATGAGGAGGAGCCCACTGTTCTAACGAGGAGGCGGCTAAGATCAGAGCACGCAACGCAAACTATGAAATGAATCGAGTGATAAAGCAGGCGTATTGTCAGAAAGCTCACCATTGTTGAGTTTGAAAGGAAGCCCCCCCTCAGGAGGAGTTAGTGGTAGACGTGACGAGAATGCTTCAGCAGCCGACACAATGCAGCCATACTTCACGTGACATCAAAAGTGCCCCACGTGCCAGAAGCTCTATCTGGAATTTTTCATCCCTTGAAAAAGCTCGATATGATGAGCGATAATACGACCAGAAAGCCTTCGTATGATTTATTTTAGTATTACACAGTTTAACTATGTATTTACAGTACATACTTTCAATTAGTAGTGGTGGGCCAAAACTGTCACCCTATTTTCAGCAGCTGTAACTTTTTTGAATGCCAATTTTTCTATTATTTTTTAAGCCGCGTACGCATTAGCAAACATGACCGTATGATGCAAAAAATTTTGTACATGTAAACGTTCGTGGCGATCCACTCAATGTTGGTTTTTGGCGCGAACGCAAAGAGGCTCGCAATCGTTCGCAGTTGGTTGCACGGCTAGTGTGTACATGGTGTCCACATTACATTGCACGTTGCATTACACGTTCACGTTTGCGGCTTAACAAGTAACTGAATACTATCTCAATTAATTTTAGATTTAAATCCAAAATGAACCATAATAATGCTCTTACTCGATATGCAAATCAAATGCTGCTGAGCGAGACTTTCCCTATATGCCAAACATACATACATATGTATAGCACCAAATGCACAAACATATTTTGTATTTAGCTTAAAGTATTTTAAAGATATCATCATCATCATTTACAGCCGTTCACCATCTACTGCCGGATGAAGGCCTCTCCAATCCTCTTCCATTCCTGAATCCACTTGACTCCATAAATTCATCTCAATTCACCAGCCCATCGTCCACTCGGTCTACCTCGCTTTCTTTCACATCCTCTCGGATACCATTCCAGTATTTCTCGGTGTGTCCACTCCGACTTTTTCACACGTTCCGTTATATCTGCCACTTTGGTCATATACTCATAAGATATATTCTTGTTATATCTGTGTGCACTGGATCTTACGTAGCATTCTTGAATTCAGCATCTACATTTCACATCCATACGTCATAACTGGCAGTACGCATTGGTCGTATACCTTATTTTTTAAGCGTAGCGGAATGTTGGATTTAAAAACAATGTTCATTCTTGCAAAAGCACTCCATACTAGTTTCATTCTTCTTTACAACCAGTCATATACCGGCTGAAAACCTGGGAAACTTGGGTCTATACAATATGTTTGTGTATTCCGTCTCTCGACTTTTTCTGTGAATATTTGAAAGGAAACAAGCAAAAACCTCGAAATAGTTAAAACTTTAACATGCAATCCAAAATAACCAATCTTTCACGTCAAGATCTTCGTTGGTTACACAGTTATATTCAAAACGTAAAACGCGACGACTTTTGGAACACTTTGTACGTGGGAAAGCTTATAGTTTTGTATCAAGCATCATAATTCCTATCGATATAATTGCACGGTGCATTCATAGCGTATATGCAGATTTTCACCCAACCCATAAGTACTCGAGTGGACGGACGAGCGTGCTGATGTGGATCGATCGTCCATCGTACGATGGCTAGTTAACGTGAATAACGATTGTTCCATCACAAATGTATTGCCCGCGTTTGTTGTTACGCATAATTGAACCGATTGATTCAACAAAGAAATGGATCAAGCGACGGTAATGGCCGTTTTCGCATCGGGCCAATCCAATCGTCCTCTGTGCAAAAGCACGGAAGATTCATCGGCATTTAAATGCCGTGCGAGATAAGATCATTGTCTTGTATTTTATATACGGCCGCAACAACAATTGATCTACCGGTCGGTTCTGCAAAAGGAGCCGCGGACTCTGTATGCAAAAACGACCGAAGGATATTTGAACTAAAATTATAAGCAACGTTCAACATTAAACTAATGCATAATGAGTGGAATCGACCATATCATTGACAGCGAAATAGTTGATTTTGCATTTGAAATTCATATTGTACCTAGGATAAGTAATCATTGGCAATTTGTGTCGCTAAAGATATATTACATACATACATATATTACAAAATAGAGGTATGAGATGTATTTTAAATGTTGATAAGTATGCTAGTATAAAAAAGTATCAAATGAATCGATTCAATTAACTCATAGTATAATGTTCATGTTCACAATCACTATATGTACATACATATGCATCATCTTACGTATCTATTGTGGTTCATTATTAAATTAAAACCAAAAAAGAATAAAAGTAGGAATATTATGTCAACTAAGAAGATTATTATCTAAAGAAACTAAAATAATAATTTATAATGTAATTGTCAGACCACATCTTGTGTATGTGGTTCATTATCAAATATGTTAGATGAGTCAACTAGAGATAGATTACAAATATTACAAATTAGAGATAGGTATGCTAGTATAAAAAAGATGATGATTGAATTAGATTTTTTGAATGTGAATGATACTTTGAGGATTTATATTTAAGTTAGATAATAATATTTTAGTAAATTTATTGTGAGAGGAATGTACATATGAATGTGAATGTAATTTAAGGAATAAAAATAATTTAATTATAAAAAATGAGGAAAAGCATCTTGTACATACATATGTAGGTGTTTTGGAATATAATAGAAGTTCCAAAACTATTGATAAATTCCTGACAACCTTAAAAAAAAAACATCTCTGTAGAGGTGCTTAGTTAAGGATTGTGTAATTAGCTTAAGCTACTATATTATATAAATAAAATAAATGCAAACATCTAATTTCTACAAAAAAAAAAAAAATAGCCAATAACTTATCCTATTGTCATAAAATATCACAATTAACTTGCGTGACGTTAAAATGCAACAGATTTAAAAAAATTTTTTGTTTCGGATTGTACGGAATTGGATTATAATATATGTACATGTCAACTTGTTGCGAAAGCCTTTAAATTTATTAAATTTCAAGGTAGTACCACACATTTTTAATATATCACACGATTTTTCTTTTTTTTAAAGTAAAGGGCCGTATTTGTGCGAAGTAAAATTTCGAACGCAAAATACAATATCAATAGGTGTTGAATAGTAAATAAATAACTTGACAATTATACATACATGTTCAATGTTTCAGCTTTTAATGTAATTCAGTTTCAGTGCCGCAGTGTTCAGTGTATTGTTTATTAATTCGAACAGGCGCCTCGACGCACGGCAATAAATACCATTGTCATCGATTCCGATTTGAATTTCAATAGGAAATGCGAATTATTAATTCACCGATCGTTCTCGCATAATATGTACGTACCCAGAGCGTGGTTCAAAATACGCAAATTAAATCGGAGTACTTTGCGGCCGAACCCAGTCTAATATTCGCATGTGCAAGAAAATTTCACCGTATCGGGGACAAAGCGTAATGAAATTGTACTTTGTACAATTGTAAATTGTACTTTGTACAATTGTAAATTGTAATTTTTTTTGATTGATTAATTATCTCTTGTTAAAAAAATCGGGTGTAGCCAACCCATGACTTTATCCATATATGTACATACATATTTGAGGAATACAAGGAGTAACAAAAAAAATTTGAAAAGTCAAAAATCAAATTCTGCTCTTGAGCCGGAGAATATTGCCTTGGATGTAGCGAGCAACGAACAAACGCATAATATGAAATCACGGTGTGCACGCAAACAAACAATTTTCAACGCATACGGAAACACGATAAACCGTCACTTCTAGTATACCGATTTTGATGAGTTTTTATTTTAAACCACCAACCACCATTGCTATAATAATTCTAATTTTATAATATTATGAAGATTCAAAATATATGAAAGGTCGAAAAAATTAAAATAAAAAACAACAAAATTTCGTTCAAGAGTAAAAGTAACACTTCCGGTTGGAAAATTTTTTTTTATTATTTTGAAGGTTACACCATAGCACATGCAAAATTTCAACTGTGTATCATAGTATCATAGTTTTCGTATTTGTATTTAAGTTAGATAATAATATGATACCATCATATTTTAGTAAATTTATTGTGAGAGGAATAATTTAAATAAATAATTTAATTATAAAAAATGTTAGAATAAATAGAAATAGGAGAAGCATCTTGTACAGGGGTGTTTTGGAGTATAATAGACTGCCGGATGGAATTAGAAGTTCCAAAACTATTGATAAATTCCTGGCAGTCTTAAAAAAACATATCTGTACAGGTGCTTAGTTAAGGATTATATAATTAGCTTTAGCTACTGTATTATATAAATAAATAAATAATAGTAGGAATAATCTTCCAAAGATTATAAAAAATTAGGTGACTTTCCAAGAAAAGTACCACTTCCGGTTGACGAAAATTTTTGAAAGCCTTGTGGATTGTAATGACTGGCAAAAAACATATAAATATGAAGTTTTAGTCAAATAGGCTAAACGGTTTTTGAACTATTACCGATTCTAATCACACACACACACACAGACATTTTCCAAAAATCATGAAAACGTGATCAGTGGATGACACCTGATACAATAGATAAATTTTCGCACGATCACAATACTTTATCCGATTAGGATAAAGTAACAATAAAAAAAATGTACACGCGTCTATACAATAAAGACATCTCGTTTAAAACCGATCCCCACAACTCAATTATGCGAATTTGGCTATCGACGCTAATAACGATTGCGCGAGTGAGATTGCGCAGATGCATTATTATGCAACGATAATAATTTGCAAGCGGCAATCTTAACGCCCGATCGACAGCTTTAAGAGGAGCCGTTATGACGATTAATGTAATGACTCGAAATTGTGCTGATCCCCTGCCAAGATACAATACGTATTTTATGTACCCCCAGTGGTCAATGCGATCATCTGAGCAAGTATGTATGACCACTTCGAGACCGCACTTTTCGATACCCGGTGCTTTATGACTTATTTTGTCGGCAATGGCTTTTTTTTCGCAACTTATTACGATCGATAATAAATTTGCATTAAGGAATACCAATACTTGTTGGATCTTAAAATTAATGTATGTGAACGCCACCATAACACTTTCCATTTAAAATAAATAATTGATATAATATTGTTTTCTTATAACAAACTAGCTTTATTACCCGGCTTTGCCCGGGGTGTAATTAATATAATGTAATATAGTGTTTGTTTAGTAAATTATTTCGGGAGCCCAAAAAAGCGGCCGCCGGGGCAGGAGGGGGGTCTGGAGGGTGGTAAGGGGCCGGCATAGATTTTAGGGAGTATAGTAACGCTATGACGTCACTATAGGATTTTTCGAGTTTTTTTCAACTCCCCAGACCCCCCTCAAGCCCCAGCGGCCCCATTTAATGGGCTCCCTAAAAGCTATGGCGGCCCCTTACCACCCCCAAACCCTCCTTCTTACCCCGGCGGCCTTTTTTTTGGACTCCCGAAAAGCAATGTCGGTCCCTTACCACCCCACCAGACCACCCTCCTACCCCGGCGGCCCCTTTTTGGACTCCCGAAAAACTATGACGGCCCCTTACCAACCCCCAAACCCTCCTTCTTACCCCGGCGGCCCCTTACTACCCCTTAGACCCCCCTCCTGCCCCGGCGGCCCCTTTTTGGGCTCCCGAAACACTATCTGCTTAAATCTACTTAAATCTGCCGAAAACATCTACTATCGTGTGTACTTCGTCGTTTCTATTAATCGCACCCGAGCAACGCCCGGTAATTGACGAATGACCCATACGTACATACAAACTTAAGTGTTTTATATATTAGATGTTTCAAACGTGTGCGTATACATACATACATAGTATCAAACAATAAGGATTTACAGCTCATTCTGCATACACAAAATAAATTTAGATTTTAATTATTAAATTTCTAATCCATACATTTACCTTGAACCTAAGCCTTTATAAGCGGGTATTAACACAGGGATAGTTTACACGCTACTACCTCGCTAGTTTACTGAGCTGGTAGTGAGTAGCTAGTAGGAAACGTCACGAAAGATTAGATTCAAATCAATTGACTTTTCATTCCTTACATTCGACTGATCGACACAAAGTACAATCGAGTTTGTCATACTGGGGATAGATATCCCCGTAAAATATTATTATCTGTCGTAGCGAAAAAAAATGGTGAAATAGTGTAATGTAAGCGACCGATAAACAATTGAGTTGCCTAGTTCCAAATCCCGATAAGTCCATAAAACTCACTTATTCGCAAACGCGGTTTTTCTGCTACAGACTTATTTGCTTGGTGGCGTTTAAACTCATTTAAACTTAATTTTGTTGATATTAAACAAAATATTGAGATTAGAAACATGGACTTATCGTTGTTTGTTTCTAAATATGGCTTTTATCATAGTGCAATTGTCAGTTTTTGGAACTAACACTGATTTTAAATATTTTTTTACGGCGCACTTGGCGGTATTTGGAATAATTCAAGTATAAGGCATCGTTTGAAAACATTCTTAAAACCAGAAAATATTTTATCCTCGTTTTTTATATACATATTGTGGACTTATCGGGATTTGGAACTAGGCGACTCAATTATAGAAATGCTAGTGAGTGCGCGGACGTGCCTTAAGCGGGTATTACACACGGATAGTTTACTCGCTACGATCTCGCTAGCTTACTGAGCTGGTAGTGAGTAGCTAGTAAACATATTATGTACACGAATTTGAATTTCCAATATCGTAAATGTATCATGTCCATTGAAGTGTACTGTGTGTTGGGAACTGAAAATGAAACGCTTAACTTCAAACTGTCACTGAAGTGACGTCACACGAGCCAGCTAATGCGAGTAAAGTTCAAACATTCGAACTTCACTCGCGCGGCCGAAAAAGCAAGCTAGTTTACTAACTTCACTAGTTTACCAGCCAACCAGCGAGATTGTAGCGAGTAAACTATCCCTGTGTAATACCCACATTACCTATCCCAAGCTAAACTATGTAACTTAACCTATCCTTATCTAGCATGGTTATGTTAGATAAAATTATGTCATTTCATCATTTTTGGCGACTATCATTCCATGACTACCAATTCACTGATAGTGATGACTGGAGAATTTTTCATTTATTTGCCTAGTGACTCAATATCAAATTTTATCATTTTTTAACGAATTCGAGATATTTTTCCGCGCGTATTAACTATCTTTGAATCAAGGAACTTTGATTTTGAACATTCACCGTTGAATTGCATCACCAGCAATCAATATTTCGTCTAGACAGTAAACTGTGTATGGAATTGAATTTTTTATCATTCAAAGTACAATAAGTCATCCGTGGAAACAGTAGCCATAATTATCATTTAAATTGAATGCGAAAAGTATCGTCATACTTTAACCACACCTCAACCGACAAGTTGCCACTAAATTTCATTGATTTATTTTGTATGTATAATCTTCCGTTGCCGTATAATATATCGCGATGCGCTCTCTTTTAATTCGAATTATTCATTGTCGATATATAAAAAAAAATCATCGCTAAAACGAATTAAGGTTTTACGCTACTGTTTTTTCACAGCCTCGGGCGCGGTTCTTGTTAACGCAATTTATTTTTTCCGCGCAAATATAATTCGAGACTGGTTTATTCCCCTGTTCAAAATGTAAATACGCGCATTTATCACGACGAAAGGCACTCTCATCATAATAAAATGTTGAAAATAAAAAATGCACGGTATTAATCACACGACTTTCGATAAAGTTTCATCAACATTGTATGAGAGTGCATACCGGAAAAAGCTACGCTTGAGTTTTTCTATAACTTTTTCCGTATCCTCGATCAATATCGCCATGATCGAGGAGGAAAGCTAAGGTGAAAGGCGACTCCATCGAAGAAAGCTACCCTATCTGATCTTCGCAGATCGATTTTCACAGTATATTATTACTGGGTGAAAAGTAACACGTGTGCGTAAATATGTACATTTTTAAAGGGCATCAATACGACCGAGTGAGACCGATAAATACTATGGTGTAGTATTATATGCTTCATCGATGGGGCCACATCTCGTTATTGGGGGCCGTACTTCTTCAGTTCGGCTGGACCCCAAGGCTCTGGACATAAAGCTTTTGGGACCCCACCATAAAAAGCTTACGACACCTTCATAACTTCGCGGGGTCCAAATAATGTGCTCCGGGAAGCGTTAATTCCGCGTGTGTAAATTGCCACCACGCGGAAAACTCACCCACGTGACGTCGTAAATAATTAAATAAATAATAATTTCATGCACGTCGTTAAAGATTATAAAGAAAGAGTACGTTCAAAAGATAAAGAATGAGAAAGTTACATCAAAGCATTGTGATTTACGTGTGTGATTTGTACATATGTATTTATTTATTTATTTTATACAATAACTAACTTTATTACCCGGCTTTGCCCGAGGTGTACTTAATATAATGTAATATAGTGTTTGTTTAGTAAATTATTTCGGGAGCCCAAAAAAGGGGCCGCCGGGGCAGGAGGGGGGTCTGGGCGGTGGTAAGGGGCCAGCATAGCTTTTAGGGAGTATAGTAACGCTATGACGTCACTATAGGATTTTTCGAGTTTTTTTCTGTCAATATATTTTTAAAATTTTTTTTTTTTTTTTTTGGAACTTTTTTTTAACTTTTTTGAACTTGTGAACTTTTTTTTTGATTTTTAAAACTTTTGATCCCCCCTAAAGCCATTCCGGCCCTGAAATCACCCCCCAGACGTTCCTCAAGCCCCGGCGACCCTAATAATAATAATTTACTAAACAAACACTATATTACATTATATTAATTACATCCCGGGCAAAGCCGGGTAAGAATTTTCTTTCCGTTGAAAAGTTATGCAAAATTTTTAGAAGGAAAATTTGTATGTAAAAATGGTTTTAAAATTAATTAATTAATTAAAGATCAAATACATACATATTACAAAATGTTTCAAACTAAAACGATTTTATTTGAAAAATGTATAAACAAATAGAAAATTTGATTGAAAATGTTCCAAAGTATCGTATAAAGTGATTTCCAAAGTATCGTAACTAGTGTAAGCCCGTTGAATATAAACGCCCGCTGAATTTTAAATATCGTAAAGCGCTTTTTTAATAGAGATCCCCCACTAATTGATCGCACGGTTGTAAGTGACAAAAAAAAAGTTTATATAGCTCCATCTATGTATTATAGCAATCCCGTAGTATCGATAGTATCAATAGAGTGATTTTGTAAAAATCAAAACAAAAAAAAAAAAAATTTTATACCTTATTTTTATTATATTATAATTATATGTATTATAGCAATCCCCACTAATTGATCGCACGGTATCGTTTTTTTTTTTTACTTTACTATTTATATTATAATTATTAATTATTATATATATGTATATAATAATTATAATTTTGTAAGTGATTTTGTAAAAATCAAAAAACAAAAAAAAATAATAGTTTTCATAGTGCCATCTATGTATTATTAGCAGAGTCACGATTCCTTTTATGGGTAAAGCAGAGTCACGATCCCTTGTATAGGTAATGTTAAAAAAAAAAGGACTAAATTGACAATTGGCGACAGCGGATAGCGAGCTTGGGGTCTTGGGTTCGATCCCCCGCTCGTTCTGGTTTTTTAATTATTTTTCCTCGGCGAGCGTTATCAGCAGACAGACAAACAGACAGACGGATTTCGGCTATTATACATATATGTATATATAATTGTCAATTTTTCTTCGTGCGAAGCTTCAATCAATCACCCATCACTATAAACTACAAAATCTGTATGAAAAGTACGTTTACGGTCATCTTTGTTGCATTGAGAAAAATCTCATGTTTATTGTTATTGCAGCTGAGATAAAAGCATCATCTTCGGTGCGGCAATAAAGTAACGAGACGAGGTGAGGTGGTCCCCAGACCCCAGGCCGTGATATATTCGCACTACCGACTTTATCGTCGTTCATTGTTGCCGTTATTGGTTTATTGTAACGGCCAAAGTCACTCTCTTGCCGGGAGTTTCGGGGTTATCGGGGTGCATTATGCGCGAAAAGCTATTTCGCGAATTTTTTTCACATCGTAATGCGAAAGTGCGTTTTAACATTAATTTAAATCAACGAATGTCGTGTTTAACAATGCCATTTAAATTTTACTTTATCTATACTACATACATATGTATTTACATATGTATGTACATACATATGTACATATATATACAGTTACAAACCTTTCTTTTATGTATAAGTGTGTACAAGTATTGTCTTCATGAGAAAGTGTACCTACATACCAAATACAAACGCTTTTCATACAAACATGTGACGCCACTCTTATGATATCGACCGTTCAATTTGTTACATTACTACTCTATGTATATTATGTGTGTATATTATAAAGTAAAGGCATACGACCAGTTATGACGTATGTATGGATGTGAAACGTGGATGCTGAATTCAAGAATGCTACGTAAGATCCAGTGCACACAGAGTAGCATGGAAAGATGTACATATGCTTGGTATAGCACGAAGAGATCGTAATAGGAGTACATGGGTAAAAAGCATGACAAAAATGGCAGATATAGTATAGTATAGTGGATTTATACCTAGGACAATTGGTGAATATGACTGGATGTAAAGAAGAAGAAATAAGACGTAGAATGAAACTAGAATGAACATAGTTTTTAAATCAAACATTCCGCTATGCTTAAAAATTAGGCATACGACCAATGCGTACTGCCAGTTATGACGTATGGATGTGAAACGTGGATGCTGAATTCAAGAATGCTACGTAAGATCCAGTGCACACGTAGTAGCATGGAAAGATGCATGCTTTGTATAGCACGAAGAGATCGTAAAAGGAATACATGGGTAAAAAGCATCACGAAACGTGCGAATAAGCTGAAGTGACAGTGGATGACAGATGGACGCGTGAAATGCCGGAATGGTATCCGACAGGATGTGAAAGAAAGCAAGGTAGACCGAGTGGAAGATGGGCTGATGAATTGAGAAGAATGTGTGGAGTCAAGTGGGTGCAGATTGCTCAAGACAGACAAGAATGGAAGAAGATTGGAGAGGCCTTTATCCAACAGTGGATGGTGAACGGCTAAAAATGATGACGATGATGATGATTTATGTATTTATAATACAGAGTATCTGTACAGTGTATATGTACATACATATGTATACAAAATGTAAATATACATACGTATCATTTAGAAATTTGTGTAGCTGAAAATGAACATAGAGTCGATTCTGCCATTTACATATGTACATATATGTATGTACATAGATACATGTATGTACATATTATTATTCGGTTTTAGTTGATTGTGTATGTATTCGAACAACCTGTATTGTCTATCAAACAATGTATGTAAATTTTGTATCGTAGTGCTTATTTTTTTGTCGCTAAATTAGAGTTGTTCTAACGAAGACAACATTGTACCTGTAGGATACATACATTAGTTCACGAGCGACCATTAGTCAGTAGTTTAATACTTTCTTAGAACATGGCTACCTCGTCTTAATTTACATTTATAACACTAAAGGTGAACAAGTGATCTGTTGAATAACGTTCTACAGTATCGGAGTTTATTTATTTTTTAATTTGATTTAAGCTTCTGCAACATCGTAAAGCATCCAATATCTTCAATACAAAGGACTACAATGGCACTACGATGCAGATTGCTCAAGACGGACAGAAACGGAAGAGGATTGGACAGGCCTTCATCGGCTGATGAATGGCTGAGTATAATAAAGGTGATATAAAGTCAAATTTATTTATTTATTTATTACTTATTTCACGCCTAAAAAAGGCTTTTATACAAATAGAGAAGATATCAATACAGGAGTAAAATATACATATAATTTGAATTAAACTAAGAAGAGGAACTTCGTTAAGAAAGCAACAGTTTATACTTTACTAAATTAAGGTTATTACAGAAATAGTCCAATAAATTCCCATACTTATTGCCAGTCCCACTCAACCTAGGAATAGGAGACTGCCGATAATAATTGGTACACGAATTACCTTCATCCACAAACAAAAATTGAGATCGTGTAAAACGTGTAGGAACTTTTAGTCGCAAAATCGACTCAACAAGAATAGGACAATCAATAAAAGAATTTACAACTCTATAAAAAAAGACCAAGTCATTCATAACTCTTCTATCAGACAATTTGTGCATATTTAAATGATGTAAAAGAGAGTCATAACAGTTATAATTAAAAAGATACATAAATTTATACATAATAAATCTTAAGAATTTATTTTGGATTCTTTCTAAAGAATAAGAATGAATAGAATAAGAAGGAGACCAAACAACAGAGTTATACTCCAACTTACTTCTGACAAAAGAACAAAATAATAACTTTAAGGTATTAATATTATTAAAACATTTGGCAACTCTAAAAATGAAACCCAATAATCTATTCCCCTCTCCAGAGATATATGTAGGTAGTATCGAATGAGCATATAGGTAGTATCGAATTTTCGGTGTGTATAAAATAAAAGTCGATCTCTTTCTCCTCGATGAAACGAATCGCTTGAATACAAATGACGCAAATTTTCACTTAATTTGCGTTTTCTCCTCGGGCACGCACGCAAATGCCGGTTCATTTAACTTACAAATGACCGGGACCCGGTCCAGATGACAAATTCCCGAGAAATCACCTTAATTGCCCTCAGAGAAGGGTCTGCCATGTTGATTCTCGATCGTTTGTCTTTCGACCGCTTCCGAATACCGCTTGGGCGAAGTGTGTTCTTTAACACGACATTAATTACACGATCGTGTTACCCCCGTGCGTGGGTCCCCTCCGATTTCGAAAACCTTTTTATTTTACTCTCGGCCAAAGCTCTCGAGTTCAAATTCGACGTCTTTCGAGACAGCTTTTAAGCTGAAAGCTCCTGGGCAATAAAAGCGCCGTAAAATATCAACCTGGTCCGCAACAATTCGTACGGAGATCGCTCGAATGTTGACATATGCAATGTCGGTTGTAAAGGTGTCCCAGAATTCACGCAAGAAGTAATTTTGATAGAAAACACAGGTTTTTAATTAAAAATTGTAAATTTTTTATTGATTCATAAAGTATACAGTATAGGGTTATGTATGAAGTAGCATAGTGGGGTTCATTCCTAACAAGAAGTGTCCTACAGTGGAACGTAAGCTACTGTTCTGAACCGTATGCTTGTATCGATTCAGTGATTTGATTCATTCAAAAATACTCACTAGTGCACATTGTCACGACAAAGCATAATTTGTGAATAAAAAATAAAGACCTTCGACTGTTCAGAGCAACAATTTTATTTTGATCAATTCAAGAGTTGTGAAAGTGTGATTAACTTTCGAGTACATGTAAACTTTCGGGATGTGTAAATTGTTTTTGTTTTTTTTTTATTTATTTATGCTAATACATAACCTTATACTGTATAATTTATGAATCAATAATAAATTTACAATTTTAAATTAAAAACCTGTGTTTTCTATTAAAATTACTTCTTGCGTGAATTTTGAGACACCGTATATATCGATAGTTTCTAGCAAATTGAGGTCAACAATTCAACACTAAAAATAATTATATCGTAATATGAGGAGCAAAATTAAAACACAAATTTAGCATTGGTACCAACGATAGACATCTCACAATTATTATAACATACATATGTATAGATACATTGGGTATTCTTATACCTATAACTAAAAAACATTAATATTCAGTTCAATAACAGTTTTGTGCGATGGAAAGAAAAATTAGTGGATTTTTTTGCAACAATGTTCCAATGTCCCAATTTCGACTGTAAATATTGAGTGTCCTGTTTATAAAATGTCATAAAAATACATCTCGGGGAGTATGTACATACATTATGCACATGTAAATTAAAATTACATTTTTTTTGTTAAACAAATTTATGCCCAAACATCGTTGAGGCCACAATTCAACTCAATTGTCATTACAGAGGAAAACTTGAGGTTCATTGAATGCAATAAACATAATATGCGGCATGATGTATTATACATATACATACATATGTAGGTATTATACAGGTTCATGCATAAAACCATTACCGAAATGTGTACGCAATAAGCGCACATTATCCTCATAAAATGGTATAAAAACGATAATTTTGTTAATAATATATAATTCTCGTCCATTTCCGACTGTTCGCGAAAGTGGAATTGTCATTTGTACATTCTTATTATATAATCACATTGAAAAAATATACATATCCATTACATGTAATGGTGGATTATAGTAATTTTTTGGAGATATTCAATAAATTTGCAGAGAGACAATTAATAGCGATATATGTATGTACATACATTTCAAAAGTCTTTAAACTAACCCACCCTTTAGGAAGCTGTCATTAACGGCATTGCAAATATCGACTCGCGGAGGATTCAAGCTGTAGTTGATTATTTGCAAACGAACAAAATTGATTAATTCAAAATAAATCATTTCGTTTTAAAAAAAATTTGAGATTTTTGTAAAATTGAACTATTTATACGAACTACAAAAACTATGTACGCCGACAATAGCGTTCAATATTTATATAAAGGATAATTTTAAAACGTTGTCTACTTAAATAATGAAAAAATTGTCAATTTTTCAAATCAATGTGAAGAACTGAATCATTGTCTACACAATATCGAGTCTCAAACTACAAATCGTGAATTTTCATGAATCAAAAGTCTCACCAAATAGACGACAGGTGAGATTAAATTGAAACTTTGATCATTAACCAAGTACAGAGGATAGAAGCTCCTAGCGGCTTCGTTGGACGACAAGAGAAAAAAATGTCCTCCACTATTAAAAATAAATCTAAGGGTTAGGCAATTGATACACCAATTAAAGCAATTAATTTTTATATGTAAGATAATTTTAAAATGTTGATGGTATAAAATTGTCTGGAATCGGCCCAACTCGGCCTCCGCCCTCACCAGCTCGGGGGGCCCCAGAAATTATGACTCCATGTCCTCGGAAGACGATGCCAACTTCATGGACAGCGAACAAGATGAACGGTTCAGCATCGTCAATGTCAAATAAAAACATTAGCTAGAAACGTATGTCTCATATCTCATTATTGAGGTCAAATGTCAATATTGTCATGTTGTCATTGTATGAAAAAATGTCTGGAATCCAAATGAGTGTGATTCGGAAAAACACAACAATTTATACAATATATAAATCATGAATTTTCATGAAACCAATGTCATCGATTACGGGTTAAATGAAATTTTTAATGAATTGCATTGTTTATCGAACACGAGGATCCAGACCTAAGAGCAGGTTAACAGAATAACGAATAAATGGTGCCAATTTTTGGTTGAACCGTCTCACAACTAAGATAAATTGGTTATTTCTAAAAAGAGACGGCTGTTCTGGATGTGGAATGTCCAGATCATGCCAATGGCGATAACTAAGGTCGAAAGAACCGTCAAGAACATCATTTTGACATACTGGGGATCAAACTTTTAGACCTTCGCTCAAGAGACTACCGCTCTAACCATAGAGCTATCACCTAGCTTTGTAAAAGATCGAACCTGCAAGACTCAAACAGTGTTGAATAAAAATGAAACTGTGAATTAAGAATGCAGTGACTTAATTACAGTTTGACGAACTCCAAAAAACTAAGTTAAAATATTCCATTTGAAAATTTTCCGAAAACAAATTAGGTATACTTTAATTCACACAATTGATTATTTAGATAATTTGTTAAATAAACTGAATAAATCGATTTCAACATATGTGTAATGTAAATCTTCTTATCTGGGTTGTGAAGAATTCATATATTTCAATGAATTAAAAAAATTCAGAATTGGTATTGAAATTATGCGGATTCAACACATCAGATACTTTTTTCACCTTTAGTACCAACTGCAAACGAAATACACTGATTAGTTAGAGACAGAAAATTTCTTGCATTGCATAAAAATCAATTATTAAATCACATACCATTTTAAAATTATCCTCAATATGAAAATTGATTGTTTGCATCACTGTGGTGTGTAAATCTTTGGAAATATTTAATACTTTTCGATTGTTAATATCGTACAATCGCCTGATACAACTGTCATAGACTTTCTTAATGGTATTAATTCCCAAAGAATTTAACATAAACAATACACTATGAAATTCTTGCATTCGCCAATCTGAAGTAGAGTTAAAATATCACATTTTAAATTTGTAAATTAATTTGTTTTGTGTCTAAATTATGTAGAATAAAATAAAATTATAGTTCTCACCATTTTTGTACATAGAGTCAATTATCGTTGAGTTGTTATCTGCAATGCCATTATTGATAACTTTCGATGAATATCCGCTGTTAATTATCATTCTGTGCAAATTTACTGGATTTCTACAAAATAAAATTTTTTTTCATTCCATTCTAACCAACTCTAAGAATACGTGTAAAATATTAAAGTTATTACGTTTGATGATCGATGTTCAAATCACGTTTCCATACACCCAAATATCCTAAAATATGCAAGACACGTTAGTATTGCAGTCACACTTTAGTTTGAACTATACTTTTAAAGCAATAATGAAAACTCACCAAGTATGCATCTCAAATTTGGATCATTGCAGAAACCGTTCATACAATTTATTGAATTCAAACAGTTATGTGTACTTGGTTCGTGGCGTGTTCTACAATATGGATATACAACATTATCACCACACGATATCACTTTATAGTGACATTGTAGTCGACCTGAGGACTCAACGATGTATGGACATAAGGCTGTGTGAACAAAAATATATCATTAAAATCGTGTATTTATTTTTGTATCATACTGTTGAGATAATAAATGGCACTCACTTGTATTTTTAGCATTGCGACGAACTATTAATTTTTCTTTATATTCTCCATAATTTGAACTAGCCAAGAAAGGTGTACCTTTGCTGGTTCTAATTTTGTTATTTTTTCATTTTAGTAAAGGCGAGCTTTCCACGTGGCGATCACAACGACCGGGAAAATTTATAGGAGTATCACAGTTCATACCTGTAATATTCGAAAATATTGTAGATAAAGTCGTAACGGGTAAAATTATTTGAAAAAAATTATTAAACTACTCACCGGTGGTGGCGTACACGAAATGGCACATTTTGTGTATGGTGGGTATTATTTGCGTCGTGTGATGAACAAATGAACACTGTGGTTTTAATTTTTAACGCGTTTTGTTTAATAGTGAATCTTATCAAGTTTCAAGTTATCGTCAGTTTTCGGTGCAAGGGGTTATCTAACTCTACAAAACAAAATGTTATTATGATGACTTTATATTATACTATTATATACTCGTACTTTTCAAAATGACTTTACATAACGTTCAAATGAACATGCATCGTTCTTTCTTCGATGGTTGTATGTTATCAATTTATTCAATATACAAATTATTATATAAATTTAAATGATAATGTTGTGTATATTTCTGGGGCATTTACTTGAACGACTCGCTCTCGATGTTAATATCTGTATATTTTATGAATATAGTATGATATCATTAACCTCACGGTCACAGTTAAACATTCATATCTTGTTTACTTCAGAAACTAAAAAAAATATATTATTGTAGTACCTAGCTATAAAAATTATTCAATTTTATTGTAAACATTTAAGAATAATACGATATTTATGGCATTGGCTTTTTTTTATTTTGTTCAGAGTATTCTGCACGTGCTAAAATTATCAATGTCAAAATATCTAGTTCCAAAAAATCTATATTATAATATTTTGCGAATGCATTCTACAATAAAATATTCAATCAATTCACCAAATGTGGATAAAATTTAGCCCTACGTACGACATGTCAGTTAATATTGTTCAACTAAATACATTTCGACATATCCGTTTAAAAGCTTAGTTGACGTATTTATTTATTTATATTATATAGTAGCTAAAGCTAATTACATAATCCTTAACTAAGCACCTATACAGAGATGCTTTTTTAAGACTGCCAGGAATTTATCAATAGTTTTGTAACTTCTAATTCCATCCGGCAGTCTATTATATTCCAAAACACCTCTTCTGAAAACAAGATGCTTCTCCTATTTCTATTTACTCTAATTTATTTTATAATTAAATTATATTCACATACATCCATTCCTCTCACAATAAATTTACTAAAATGTGATGATAACATATTATTATCTAACTTAAGTATAAATACCAACATACAAATCCTCAAAGTATCATTCACATTCAACCAATCTAATTCAATCATCATCTTTTTATACTACATAGTGGGTATACCTATCAACACATAAAATACATCTCATACCTCTATTTTGTAATACTTGTAATCTATCTCTAGTTGACTTATCTAACATATTTAATAATGAACCACAATACATATGATGTGGTTATTTTAGTTTCTTTAGATAATAATCTTCTTAGCTGACATAATATTCCTACTTTTTTATTGAAAATTGACCGTGTAACTTAAAATCTAAGTTATCATCCAATATTATACCCAAATATTCTTAATTATTAACTAGTTCAATATTACTTTCACCAACTTTTAACCTATAGCTCAATTAAGGAATCAAGCATATATAGCCAAATACACATCCAATCGAACACTATCCAAAAAAAAACAATGGACATTTAACCATTTTAATATCACCTGATTACATCAATTTTATTATCTCGTGACGACGGGTCGTTACGTTGAAACCGGTGTTTCGTCTCGAACACCTTTCCCTCGATCCGCACAACCCACAATTAAAATGTATGATTAAGGCTCTTCGATACATGGAATCACTGAACAACTGTGACCCTTAAGAACCACCGCCTGAGAGGTTATTTTCATTGCGAAATCGACAGGGCGACTTGGGTCGTCGAATGCAAAACTGTAAACAATCGAAACGTGCTTAGGTCATTATTCGCCCGAACGTGACAACACACAGCAAGTTTGCACAGCGCAATAATATATTATCGTATTTACGACGATGTGAGCATAGCAATTGCGTATAATCACCCTGTATATAAATTATATTGTACGTATATTCATTATCGTTCTTCAAAGCAAAAGCGAAAACGAAATTATAGCCTGCGTCCACGTACATACATACATAGTCTACGGAATGAAAGTCCGCTGAAAGTATGACGCTTCTCTTACCATTTTATAAATAAATGAATGTATTAATTCGTTCGATGGGTTTGAGAAGCTATGTGTGTGATATCGGACCTGCTACCATTTAACCGTGCTTCGGCAATGTTGTACAGAGATATCTTAATGTCCTCAACAGTTCGTGAAGAAGCTTCTCGACACAGTTTTCTCTAAGTCTCGAGACGTTGTAGTACATTTAGGATATCATTGAATGACCATATTATACAGTGTTATTCAAACATAAATTATGCTCAATGTACGTATGCCTAGTAGATATGCAGAGAAACTAGAACCTTCCGAATGTGGAATCTCAGATTTATATTATATACATACCTATTCCTTAATTCATTCCGCCCACGCGTTATAATTGAAGATAATGCTATTCAAATTTGATTTTCTTTTTTACCGACCACACTTATTTTAGGAATCGAATCATTTGTTGATAATTTATCTTATATGCTAAGCGAAGCTGCTAATTTATTTAATTGCATATTTATCTTTTTATACTAAATACTGTTAAAAGTATCAGCGAGTAGGATATATGTATGTATGTAATCGGTGATTATGCCAGTACCTACATTCATATACTGTGTTGCAAATCGATAAAGGTGACAGACTAATAAATAAATTAACCAATATTTAAGTACTATAAGATACTTATAATAATAAATTTATTTTATTTTGTATTTATTTGTGTATATAAAAATCAAAATTAAAAAATCGTGTATGACAATATATCTATACAGAAAAAAAAAAATTCCGTCAACTTTACGTGTTTTTATTCCGATTGTATCATTTAATATTATATACAAATAATAAAAAGACAATCTAAAAATAGTCAAAAAATGTATAGCACCAATGTATTGTATTATTTTTTCAATTTTCTTATACATATACTAGTGTAAGCCCGTTGAATATCAACGGATGTTTGTGTCGGTGAGTATATATTATGTGTATTTAATAGTTTTTTATAGTTGTTGCATAGATGGCGCGTTATAATACAACAACGTAACAATTTAGCAAAGTTGCGAGCCTATTGACATTTAATATTAAGAGGCCCGTCTGCCCGCCTCCGTTGGATGATAGTGTTAGCATGATTCATTCCAACCTGGTTCTGGTTTTTTAATCATTTACCTCAGCGAGCGTTATCAGCAGACAGACAGACAGACGGATTTGGACTATTATATATATATAACTAGTGTAAGCCCGTTGAATATCAACGGATGTGTGGGTGAGTATATGTATATTTAATAGTGTTTATAGTTGTTATATAGATGGCGCTTTATAATACAGCAACGTAACAATTTAGCAAAGTCGCGAGCCTATTGAGAATTAATATTATCAAATTGTAGCAGACTCGTCATCGCCTCCGTTTGGATCATAGCGTAAGCGCTAACTGTTCCGAACGGGTTCAAAACGTCCATCTGCATCAAACCTTCAAGTATTTGAGAAGATATTATCTTATTCAAATATATAATATGTCCATTTCGTCCATATTTTTCATGCAATAGAGACACAAACTGGATTTTCACTCAAACTGGACACACAATATCTGTGCACTAAACCCATCGACATATGAGTCGCCTAGTTCCAAATCCCGATAAGTCCATAAAACTCACTTGTTCGCTAACGCGGTTTTTCTGCAACAGACTTATTTGCTTGATGGCGTTTAAAACTCATTTAAACTTAATTTTGTCGATATTAAACAAAATATTGAGATTAGAAACATGGACTTATCGTTGTTTGTTTCTAAATATGGCTTTTATCGGCTTTTATCATAGTGCAATTGTCAGTTTTTGGAACTAACACTGATTTTCAATATTTTTTTTACGGCGCACTTGGCGGTATTTGGAATAATTCAAGTATAAGGCATCGTTTGAAAACATTCTTAGAACCAGAAAATATTTTATCCTCGTTTTTTATATATTGTGGACTTATCGGGATTTGGAACTAGGCGACTCATATGTATGTACATATATTATATTGTGCATACGATTGCGCGTCACTGTGAATTTCTATGCTGACTCAACTTTGGACATTGATTGGAGCGTCATCTTCAAGGAAGATAATTTTTTTTTTCTATTCCAATAAACGTTAAATACGTTCGAATTTACTGTTTAGTGTTTTATTTTAATATTAGTATAAATTTTATATGGAATACTTCAACTAATTAAGAGCGTCGGCTCCGAGCACGCGTCCCCTCATACATGCATACATACACGTATAC
Source organism: Parapsyche elsis (assembly GCA_022651745.1). Lineage (NCBI taxonomy): Eukaryota > Metazoa > Arthropoda > Insecta > Trichoptera > Hydropsychidae > Parapsyche > Parapsyche elsis. Next base: position 1,451,508 of record JAGVSN010000016.1, read on the forward strand.
GCGCATGTTTACAAGGGACTCGGAGCACTCTATTGGAATTTTCGTAATAATTAAGTCCACGTTTATGCGACACCGCGGGTAATTGACGGTGAATAACTTTCCGGCCGATAATATCTCATAGATTTATGGTGTTTAGAGACGCGCCATTCGAGACACCTTACAGAGAGTCGCATTAGGCGGCCAATTAATCCAGAGTTACGATGTTGATCGGAGCGAGCGCCGAAACTAGAAAACGGTCCACCGTTTTTATACACGTATACGTTTATCTGAGAATCTACAATGGTTTTATCAGACCATTCGTATGCTGGAGACCATGAGCGTATGTCACACGAGGCGAAAATTCCCGAACTCGACTTTTTGACCGGGGCTTTTGCGCGACCCGCTATAAATTTGTCGAATTGTAATTCGATATTCGATTAATACTCCACATACATATATGTATATCTTTGGTCGATTTTAGAACGCGTTGCAAAGAAATAAAATAAAATCGAATAATATATTATGTATTCAGACACGGGGAAAATTAAGCAGACGCGGCGCGATTCATTCGAATGCAAATTTCGTCGAACGATTTGTCGAAATGTTCCATGATGATTTTGCACTACATATTTATGCATTTGAATTTTGCACGCAAAACGTAGTCACGGTAGATAACCGTATTGTAGAGATGTATTTATACCTAGATCAATAGAGTAGCATGGAAATATGTAGGTATGTACATTTGCTTGGTATAAAAGCATGACAAAAGTGACAGATATAGTAGATTTATACAATTGGTGGATTGGTGGAATGAACATTCTTTTTAAATCCAACATCCTGCTATGCTTTAATAAGAAGGCATACAACCAATGCTTACTGCCTGTTATGGCGTATGGATGTGAAATGTGGATTCATTCAATTATGTTACATAAGATCGAGTGCACACAGAGAAGCATGGAAAGATGTATACTTGGTGTAACGAGAAGAGATCGTAAGAGGAATACATGGGTAAGAAGTATGACCAAAGTGGCAGATATAACGGAACGTGTGAAAAACGTGGCTGTGACACATAACGAGAAGAATGGATAGAAGATGGACGCGATAAATACTGGAATGGTATCCGAGAGGATGTGAAAGAAAGCACGGTAGACCGAGTTGACGATGGGCTAAAGAATTGAGAAGAATGTGTGGAGTCTAGTGGATGCAGATTTCTCAAGGCAGACAGGAATGGAAAAGGATTGGAGGGGTCTTCATCCAGCAGTGGATGGTGAACGGCTGAAAATGATGATAAATATGATGATGTGTGTATTTATAGTACAGAATATGTATACAATGTAATTTAATGCATGTTAACGTATCATTTAGAACTTTGTGTAGCTGAAAATGATACTGCCATTCATACATACAAGCGTACACTTAATTTTGTACAAAAAAATTAAATATTGGGTTTTAGTTTATTTTGTATATATTCGAACAACCTGTATTGTCTATCAAACAATGTAAGTAAATTTTGTATCGTAGTGCTTATTTTTTTGTCGCTAAATTAGAGTTGTTCTAACGAAGACAACATTGTACCTGTAGGATACATACATTAGTTCACGAGCGACCATTAGTCAGTAGTTTAATACTTTCTTAGAACATGGCTACCTCGTCTTAATTTACATTTATAACACTAAAGGTGAACAAGTGATCTGTTGAATAACGTTCTGCAGTATCGGAGTTTCTTTTTTTTATTTGCTATAAGCTTCTACAACATCGTAAAGCATCCAATATCTGCGATACAAAGGACTTGCAATGGCACTGTACTTGGCTATCAGTGCGAGCATTCTGCAAATGCGTTACTCGGTACATCGCGATCCTGTCAAAAATTGCGTGAGTTATATCCACGGAACACGGAATTCAATACTTTCAATCTGCTGAAAAACTAACGGATACTTTTCCGAATAAAACTTTCAATACTATCGAACGGCGTGCGTGAATTCTATGCACGTTTCCTGACAAACGCTCGGATCTGTCGTCATTTTCGTGCTCGTGTCCATATTTTTTGATCAGTGCTGGTTCTGTGTAATCAAGTGGCAATCAAAGATCGATAATAATCGTTTAAATATATGTAAGGTGCACCGTGTGTATCTTTAGATGGGATTTTGTTCGTGCAATGTGAGGTTCGCGCGCGCCGATCGTGACACCGCTCGTTGCTGGGTCGATATGGTTCTTTTTCGCGCCAGAACTTGCGTCTTAATTATTGTCGGTCTCTATCGAAGCTCCAGAGATGCAAAATTCAGGATGCTGTTGGTATCTACGAGCACCGGTTGGGAGCTTTTTGCGTCGTTCCAATCAGCCGGATCGGCGGTCGCTAGCGCGCTAATAGGCAACCGCTGTGAAACACCTATGGAGACCTCGATGACCACTTGGTCCACTGGTGAAAAATGTTTAAAGTATCGAATCATCACTGGTGTATCCTCATGATCATCGTTTAATTTCAAACAAATTGATTTTCCAAAGAAATCCATCCAAAAGTTGCTTTTTCACTAGTGAAGTCACTAAAATTCACTTGTCTGAATTGCTGCATTTTTCAAATAATTTCACTAACTACATTGTATTTAAAAATTGAAAAATAAGTTTGTTCATTGCAACTATTTTAAACTGTCAAAAAAATCATTGCCCAATAATATTTAAGTAAACAAAATGAAGAATTCAGATTCAGCAACACGTTGAGTATACATATTTGCTTATGTACAAAAAAAAATTACAATTTTTTGCAAACTGAAAATTTAACATTAAATTTCATAATGTTGCAGTGAAAAGTTGAAGCAAAAGCTCCGTCTAATTTTGCACAAAGGTGGCTACAATTTTTGATAGATATTTATATATCTAATTCTGAAGCATGAAAAGATGTATGTACATATGCTCAGTATAACGATAAGAGATCGTAAGTGGAATGCATGGATAAGAAGCATGACTAAGGTGGCAGATATAGCGGAACGTGTGAAAAAGTTGGAATGGACACACAGCGAGAAGAATGGATGGCAAATGGACGCGAGAAATACCGAAATGATATCCGAGAGGATGTGAAAGAAAGCAAGGTAGACCGAGTGGACGATGGGCTGATGAATTGAGAAGAGTGTATGAATTCAACTGGATGCAGATTGCTCAGAGGCCTTCATCCAGCAGTGGATGTTGAACGGCTGAAAATGGTGATATTAAACATCATTCTAACCGAGTTTTTTCTATTTACCATGAGTCCATCAGTGAAAATTTTAATTAACAAATATTTTGTAGCGTTGACTTTTATTGTCATTGTCCACAGAGCTAAAATTTATACGCACGATAATTAGCCATACACATGTACAGTTATTCCGGGCAATCTAATTTTATTGGCACATTCGTAAAAGTTATTTTATCGCTCGCTAATGGACCGTGTAGAACTAGATCTTCAATAATTCTAATTCGTTATGACTTGCTACCGGACATTTAATCCAAAATTAATGGAATTTTAAGTACCAGTAGCTCGGGCAAATGTCACGACGTACATAAATCGTTGACATTAACGCGTTTACTTTTATCGAACCGTGCCGCAGATCTGAAACTTGGGTACACGTATACCATCTAATTTTAACTTTTGATGAAAATTCGAGTATTAAAGATACACCACAATGGTATTGACTTATTTTTAAATCGACTATTTTATTATTGTTTCGTATAAACGATCGGCGCGCATCGGTCTATAATTATCTCATCATCAAACATCGCCTTCCGGTCGTTTTTTTTTTTTTTTTTTTTATTATTTTCTCAAGCGCACACAACCCACGATATAAATTGTATTTAGATGCCAATTTATAAACGAGGATTCTGTGTAAATTTTGAGATCGGAAAAGCAGCCGGTAATGATAAATTTACAATATATATGTACAAAAGGTGTAACGTAGAGTCATGATATATATTGACAGTGCCGAGACCGGCCTTCCGATTTACTGCAACTGACCTGACCCTTTAGCCCTTCTCGGATATCTATTACGCTCTTCTTGTTTACACAATCTAGTTTGCTGCAAATATTATGCATTTCCTGGGCTTATCGCATTCCCACCGATGAGTATACCCCATCCGATGTTAATGGGATATTATATAGATCGCACGGGGGAAAAAGAAAAAAAAATCCCATTCCGTAACGAAGCTACGGTTCTATCGAGAATTAATTAAACGCGCTTAAAAATATTTATGTATATTCATGCTATATCGTCGTTAGTTTATACGATTCCGCATAAAAACCTTATTGCCGACGGTTCGCTTGATTTTATTGCGAATCAATGATCTCATCGCTTTTTAAAGTGACGTTCGCGATTTGTAAAATTAAGAGCGCAATAAGACAAGTGTGTAAAGTAAATAGTGCATTGCGTTTTATGTCGACAATAAAATCGCAATTTACCCGGTTTAAGATTTGGTATTTCTATTACGTATGTAAATGTAAACTCGGGTGAGAGTTCGATTAAGCATTAGCAATAAAATACATATTTATTTCCCCGCTGAGATTTTTAAACACACATTTTATAAATAAGTTCAACGGAAGTTTCCAGAAAGTATTAAAAACATAGTTGGTTTAGATCAGCGGTCGGGAACTGGCGGCTCCGAAGCCTCATGCGGCTCTTTGTATGTAAACCTGCGGCTTTCGCTGTCATCCAACGTTTAAATAAAAGTGAAAGTTTTGTGTTTTGTTTCCAAAACAATCATTAACTCAAAACTTTTTCAAAATTGGACTTAAGCCACTTTAATTTGTAACGGCTCATACATATATTGTAACTTCATGGCTATAATAAGCATTAAATCGTTTTTCAATCATACTTTTTAATAATTAACTGTCGTTTTGACTGAACCTTCTTTAAAGATCAAAATTATTGTAAAAAATCAAGCTGGTTGCTTCATTGTACAGATTTGACAGTTCTACATAATATACTTTGGTTGCAATTCAAGCATAAATTTAAATATATTTCAAGTATGTAATCCTTGTTGGTTGAGAACAATTTTTGTCAGCTACTTATTTTTACGCTATAAATATTCGTATTTTATAAATATATAATTAAATTCAAAGCCTTCTAATTACTTCATTACAAAATTATTTAAAATCAAATTGAAGAAAGTTTCAAACCACTGCACTGTTCTGTTTGTTGTATTCAACACACACACACACACACACACACACACACACACACACACACACACACACGCATTTGACGCTTAAGAGGTATATACAGATAGCAACTCTTCTCTTACTTGGACGAGTTTAAATCGCTATTTTACCGATTTAAAATTCAGCACACTTCCAATTAACCCTTTTAAATGAAAACAAAAAATAGTGTGGCCAGAACACTATCCCAATAAACATGTTTCAATAGAAAATACTCAATATAAAATAATATTAACAGTGGGAAAAAATCCCAAGTGAAAATACGTACTTTTGACTTTTTATTTGAACTGGACGACTACTTAGAAAGATCTGAAAGCTGAAAAGTACTACAAATGAAAGATAAAACACCTGACTATATATTTCAATATTCATTTTAAACAAGAAATTGACAGATTTTGAGACATCGAACGAACAACACCAAGAAATAGAAAAATCGCGTGATTTAAAAAACACATATATCTCCGAATATCGAGCCAATCAACATTTTTTATTACCAGATTCGTGTTCACTCGGCATAGATCTATAATAAAAGTCATATCTCGTCTCTGAAGCATTCGTGTCGAACAGTGTAATCATCAGCAGCAACATATTAATGCTATCGCTCCCAAACTTTGCAATTTTGCAAATTTTTCCCTAATTTGGCTCTTAGCTCGAAAAAGGTTCCCGACCACTGGTTTAAATGAATCACCTCATTTGGTTTTGCTTTTCACATTTCAACATTTTCCTTTAATGATTGTTATTATATATTCACAGTTACACACACCAAAAAAAAGACAAATATTATACTGTTATTGTTTGCAAACACAATCAAGAATACGTTATACACTCACTTTTGATATAAATTTAGATTTTTATTTTATTACATCATAAGATTTTTTTTATAAGACAACTTAAGAGATTCATAAAACTTTTAATGATATTAAAATGAAGACTCGCATTCACTGTAAATTATCTACGACCGAAAGAGTAAATGTCAAATCATTACAAGGATTTTTTTTTCTCTCTCTCCGCCCATAGGCGTATTACTACAGTAGAAAAAAATGTAAAACGGTGAAATAGTAGCCATCGTCGATATTCTTCTGGTTTTGTGGTGGTGTAGTTAAAATTTTAACGATATGTATCCAATCATATATCAACCGGTACACTCTCAACATCTCTCCCATGACCTCTGGACGCGACCGACGTGAAACCAGTATCAGGAAATGTGCTATTGTATCAATACCATTATTTATGTACGTAATAAATCACGCGCGCATTAAATTTCATAAATTATTACCGGACGATTGGACCGGAAGAAGAAGCTGGGGATGATCTCGGGGTTGACCCACGAAAAATCAGTACACATACCCATAATAATGATGAGAATCATCCATTCGCCAAACGTTGTTCCGATCGATTCGGAAAATCATCGTGATTGCGTCGAGATTGAATTAGGCATCATTACCGACCGTGATTGGCATTCGATTTGTGAGGCTTTCGACTGTGTATCGTATTGCGTAATGCGTAACATACGCACGTTGAAAGCTTCGTCCAGTTATTCACCCTTCGAGTGATGATTGAACGAGTCATCGATCCGACTCGCTTCGATGACTCAATTACGCGATAATTGCGCCAATTAAAATTGCCAGTTGAAAATAAAAACTGGATCTGTCGAATTACGAGTATATAATATACTCGAGAACGAAGAATGCGAGCATAATTTTTAAGTATGAGTTGCGCTCTCTCAAAGTTTAGAACTGGTTCTTTACAACAATGAGGTGCCGTTATGTTGTGTATCATTAATTTAATTAATTCAGGTACCATCAACACTTTGTATTAATAAATAAAAACTACCTTTAGGTACCTAGCGTTTCCCGAGTGCAAATATTTATACTTTTTATCGTATACTAGCTGACCCGGCATGCGTTGCAATGCCCGATCCCGTTCCCGTTCCCGTTCCTAGTACGTTTTCTGACGCGTGAGCAGGCCCGTTCCCGATCCCGATCCCGTTCCCGTTCCCGGTCCCGATCCCGTTCCCGATCCTGTTCCCGTTTCCGTTCCTAGTACGTTATCTGACGCGTGAGCAGGCCTTTTACGATCCCATTCCCGTTTCCATTCCAGATCCCGTTCCCGTTCCCGATCCCGGTTCCGATCTCGGTCCCGATCCCGTTCCCGATCCCGTTCCCGTTCCTAGTACGTTATCTGACGCGTGAGCAGGCCCGTTCCTGTTCCTGTTTTTTCCAGATTTTTTTCCACAGGAACCATCCCCAGCATGATCACAATAAGTCCTGAAAGTTTCATCGCGATCGGTTGAGTGGTTTAGGAGCCTATAAGAGACAAACAGACAAACAGACAGACATTGATTTTTACATATATACATACATATATAGATGTATTGCTTTTCTGAACTGCTACATTCAATGTTTTTCCACTATCAATATGGCAATTACCTAAAATAGGGTTTCTCAAACTATGTTCCGAGAAGGGTGTGTAAGTAAGTGTTCCATGAAAAATTATCAAAATTAGTATGCAATTTGTGCTAGCCCTGAGTTTTTTCCCATCGCATATAAAGGTGAATCTCTTCTGGAAATTTTAACCAAAATTATAACTACCTACCCTATAAAATAAGGAAAGTGTTCCGTTGTAGGAAAAGTTTAAGAAACCCTGACCTATGTAAAAGAACAATTTTCTACCGCACTCAAATACCTCTGCAAAATTTGGTCCCGATTAGTCAAAAGGTATGGAAATGTATGAGGAACTGACAGACGAGAGTTCAATTTAATATACCTACTAGTGTAAGCCCGTTGAATATCAACGGAGCGTTCGCATCACCCGTGCTGAAAAATAATATTAAATTTTATAGTTTTTACAGCGCCATTTATGGCGCGTTATAATACAACAACGTAACAATTTAGCAAAATCGCGAGCCTATTTTTCATATTAAATGGTCACGTTGAAGCCTGCCTATTATCATCTGGTTTGGCTCACCGCGTTAGCGCTCGGTTCCAAATCAACGGTACCGGGTTCAAATCCCACTCGCGTGACGTTCTGGTTTTTTAATTATTTACCGAGGCGAGCGTTATCGACACGACACACAGACAGACAGACAGACGGGCTTGGGCTATGTTAATGAATCGACTATTTGCAATGTTCTGGTTTTTTAATTATTTACCGAGGCGAGCGTTATCAGCAGACAGACAGACAGACACACAGACGGAATAGGGCTATTGTAGTTCACTACATCAATGAATCAAGTCACAATAAAAATAAAATGCTATTTTACATCCCAACGGATAGTTAAAACGAATATCTACAATTGTGTCGATAACAAGTATAACTTTAAGAATAGCAGTATTATGTAGCTTCGACTTGTATTACATACATACATATTGCTAAAATTAGACCCTTTTACCGGGTAAATATCTCAGTATCGATTCTATGCACCCAATGTGTGCAAAATTGAATGTATTTTGCTTTATTTTTCAAAGTATTATACACATGCACGTATCGTGCGACCGAAAGTATAATTTATATACACCTGTTGCATCAAAAGCGATGATTATAGTCGTTTTACATGAAGACGTTGATTCGCTCAACGAGTCTAAATAATGGATTAAGTTAACAAAACGGTCAGCCATTCATCTCAATTAACAACAGTAATCGGATTTCGCCTTGCAGCACAAACACGAAAAAAAAAAACAGGATAATTCGAGCGTTTAGTACCTACCTCGAGCACCAATTTTATAAATCAAATAATAATAGACATAAAGGTCACCCCCTTTCAGATGATCGGCAAGGCTTTTTCGTACGAGGAAAAAGTGCGCATCGACTATTAAATTAAATTTGCTCCGATTGCAACCTCGAATGTGTGGTAGAATCTAAGGATAATTAGCGCACGAAGGCTGTATAAGGTTGAAATTCAGATGCACAGTTATAATTAGTGACTCGTCGTATTTTTTATGGGTATATGATTGGTGCAGTTCGACAGTCATAACAGTGTTGGGCTATTCACTACCAGAATTACGTGTCGTATAAGCGAGCTGAGGATTTTCGCTGTTCTTTTTTCCCCGGGAACAACTTCATCAGGGTCCACACACAAAGTCCAGGACACGCTGGAGGTCGGGTACTCAAGCACCCAGGCCTCGTAAATTATAATCAAGTCGTAAAATAGTCAGACGTCATCGCCGCAATCATTGAAACAATCCTGTTTTTATTACCCATCCTCCCCTTAGAGAATTTGCTCAAATCAATACAATTATTTATTGCTTATCAAACGTCTTGGATGGCTTTTATACTGATGACCAAGTCTATAAAGTCGTTATGTAGTTGAAATGATTTTTTTTTGCATTGCAGTTTTCGTACACTCGGAATTTAAATTGTGATAAACAAATGAAAATATATCATCATTAATTTTTAATAATAATATGACACTATCTAACACTTGATTTTAGCAGATATTGATACGAACCATAAAATACAGTCAGTAGTTTGTTCGCACCAAAACTGAACTGAAAACGTAAAATCGATCTCACTTGATTTTTATTTCGGTTCAAAGAAAATTCGGACAATTTTCCTTGTTGTGAATAAATTTTTGGTAAAACTTTCACTAAAATCATTTAACAACCAAAATTACGATTTATTTATGTATTTATTTATTTACAGAAACACCCACCATAGCATAACAAATACACCAAATCGTCATGGTGGGTAAAATCACAATACATACACAATGAAGTAATTATACATATTTATAATAGCCGAAATCTGTCTGTCTGTCTGCTGATAACGCTCGCTGAGGAAAAATAATTAAAAAACCAGAACGAGTGGGGGATCGAACCCAGGACCCCAGGCTCGAGAGGACTCGCACTAATGCTATCCGCTATCGCCCTTGGTTTAGTCCTTTTTTTTTTAAACATTACCTATACAAGGGGTCGTGACTCTGCTTTACCTATAAAAGGGATCGTGATTCTGCTTATAATACATAGATGGCACTATAAAAACTATTATTTTTTGATTTTTACAAAATCACTTACAAAATTATAATTATTATATATATAATAATTAATAATTATAATATAAATAGTAAGTAAAGTAAAATAAAAATTCAGCGGGCGTTGATGTTCATATTACATAATATCGATGGGTTAGTGCACAGATATTTGTATGTCCAGTTTTGTTTTAAAATATTGTAAGTGACATACATCTCTTTCGCATGAAAACTATAGACGACATGGACATATTATATGTTTGAATAAGGCAATATCTTCTCAAATATACTATTTGGACATACAATACTTTTTAAACGCGAAGGTTTGATGCGGATGGACGTTTTGTGTATGACAACTCAATTTTGGTAAAAAGTAGACATACGATATCTGTGCACTAACCCATCGAAATACATATAAAATAACTAAAAATATATACATAGATATAGTGCAAAAGATAAAAATATTATACATATGTACATAAAATTATTTAACCCTTAGCATCTACTCAATCAAACAACTGTAACTTCCAATTTGAACAATTCAACAGTCAAATTATCTAAATATAGAAAGCCATGGAAAAAAAACCGAACCATTTTTTTAAATACGTTTGATCTGCCTCATTGGTTTTTAACTAAGACACTTTATAAAATAAAAGTTATATTTGACATAAGCTCTTGTAGAACAAATCCACAAATGGAATACGAGCTTGTTTTGTGAAATATGATTCAAAATTCGACATTGGCCCTTTCAGAACAAATCTATGTTTCAACCGGTACCTGTATGTACTTTTGAGCTTCGCTAAGGTTGAAGGTAAAAATGGTCCCGTCGCGCTACGAACACCGACCCATCGCACCTTTTATCATATCAATGAGCTTTAATGAGATCGTTTGAGTTCATTGAAACCCACCAGAAACCCATAAAAACCGTTAAGCTCGCCGTCAAAAAACAGCTTTTGACCGTGCGTTACTTAACGCGCGCGCGCGCGCGCGCTCTTATTTCGGAACACTTTTTTTTTTTTTGGAGATGCGTGGGAATCGTAAATGGATCGTTGGGGGCGTGATAAAAACACTTTTTATACCGCATAGTACGAATTAAAGTCGGCTATAGCGAGCGTTGCGATTGTGCTCGTTCAAATGCTTTAAATTTGCATCGGAATAACGAACTTACCGCGTACAGGTAGAGAACGCAACGCCACGCAAATGCGGTGTTATTCATAGTACTTTACGCGTGTTATTGTACGTTTAATTTTTTTTTATACACACACACACATAGGAATATTATCAATTCATAAGCGTCGTCGCGTTTTAACAGCGTATATAACAAATTTACGATGTATTGAATCGAAGCGTATGGTATAAGTGAGGCTTTAACGCGCTCGTTCTCTCAACAATACGGGAAGTGCTCTATAAATTATATACATTTTCAGATCGTACGTATGTATGTACGTACGTACGGAGCTTTCGTTAATGCCGCACATGAGTATAAAGCTCTGGCAAATTATCCAATATGTAATCGTTATACATAGTGTAGGGAAATTTCGCCCCGAGTCCTCGCGCAATACGTTACACTTAACGAGCATAAATATCCGCGTGCGTTTTCGGCAATCCCACGTGAAATACCGCTCAATATCAAATATCACTGCGAATGTTTAATCATTCATTCGCTTTTGAAAGAAAGAAAGTGCATGCGAAATTATTGGCGTTTTCAATTTTCGCACGCGTTAAATTTTAGCGCGTTTATCGCTACTTTAAAACATTGCATGGATCGAATGGACGATAAGTGAAACTTTGTGCGCCACTTTTTTGCAAAATCGACAAAGATATTTAAAATTTATTTAAAATACATGGGCAGGTGGCATAGCCGATAGAGCCCAGTTATAATTTGTACATACAATTTTTAATTATTTATAGTTGAAGGTTTACAAAAATCCATTTATGTTCAAAAACTTATCGAGATGGTTTTTTAAAAGTTTAAAAAAATATATGTCGCACCGAGAAGGACAATTAAGCGCAATTGTCCTCGAACGTTGAATAAAATAGCCAACCAAATTACAATATAGGTACGAGTATGTAGGCATTATTTATTTATTTATTTAAAAAATACATGAACATAGCCGATGGAGCCCAGTATAATTTGTACATACAATTTTTAATTATTTATATTTGAAGGATTACAAAAATCAATTTATGTATGTTCAAAAACTTATCGAGATAATTTTTAAAGAGATTTGTATTTTCAGAAGTTACTGCCTGATTTGGCTGATGGTTCCAAACTTCTTTTTGAAAAGAAAGAGTCTCTGACAATTTTGTTCGATTTGTCTTTTAGTAATTTCAGTGTATGCCCTCTGAGATGTGCGTTTTTATTGAAAGTAAGGAGGTTTTTCATTGGACATTTATATTTATTATTTATTATTTTGTAGACTATTAGATCGCCTCTTAATCTTCTCGTCTCCAAAGATGTGAGACTCATTTTCTTCAACCTTTCATTATAGGATAGTGATCGAAGTTCAGATGGCATTTTTGTAATCCTTCTTTCTAAATATACAATATCTTTTTTGAAGTTAGGGTTCCAAACATTTACAGCAAATTAGAATTTAGGTCTAATATACGATTTATAAATTTTTGACAGCAAATGGATACTAAATTTCTTAAATACACGTTTGATACTTACTTACTTAGGAGTTTATATATGTATGTATGTAAGTAGACCATTTATGGTCTTTTGAGATAACAACACATTAATTATTTACTTAAGATACTCAAAATAACACTTAGATGTTCAAAAGTTTTTTGTGGGATTATCTTTGAATGTGCGACCTCTAATGGCCAACCTGAAAAGTATTTAAATCAGAAATGTTAATATAATATTTAATAAAATATTAGTATTGAGAGAGAGAGCTTTCTTTAAATAGACCACACAACTATTTTTTAACGGTATATTGCGCATAATTGTCATTCATTGTATTGTATAGTGTATAACAGTATTTAAAAGTTAGTATTAATGTAACTATTTTAGTATAGCTGAAAGTTTATTCAGTTTATCTATAGTTCAAGTTCAATATAAAACTGTATTGATTCAGTCAATCGCTGGTCTCGTATAAAATCAGCAATCACACGTCTATCTGCATATCATTATTTTCTTTCGTAAGTGTGTCTGTAATATTAAAGACTATGGCCTGATTTCGCGGTGAAAAATCGCTTAGAAACGCGACTGCAATTTATACTTATACAAAAGAGCATTATTGACCCTCATCAGATACTGATATTGAAATTCACCTTGTCTGTTGAAAACAAACCAAAAGCAGATATTTCAGAACGTCACTAACCACTAACCGTATAAGGCGTTCGGTTTGACCTCTGATAATATTATTTTTGCGCCTTTTGGCGGTCACATTATTATCATCGATTCTTCTTCAGCATAGCACCTCGTAATTGATAACACCGAAATGTACGAAACGGAGCACCACAATTAATAAATAAGTAAATAACGAGAGCCGTCGTGCACGGGCCGGGCTTATCGGCCATCGCCAAAGGGAAAAATCGTTACGATTCCTTTAAAAAGTGCACCCGAATAAATACTTTCAGCGCGTAAATTTGTCTTTGCGATACCTATCTTGAATTTTAGTACTTTTTAATTTATCGAAATTATCTTAGCGTGCTTAAAATGTTACGATTTTGATCAACGCGTTCTAGATATGTTTTTCTGCATGCCGAAACTGTACAGTGTTTGTGTTGATTTGAACCACATACATACATACGCAGCATAGTTTCCAGCATTGTATGAAATTCAAAAATATACCGCTTCATTGGTATAACAAGAAGAGATCGTAATAGGAATACATGGGTAAGAAGTATGACCAAAGTGGCAGATATAGCAGAACGTGTGAAATTGTTGAAGTGGCAATGAGCTGGACACATAGCGAGAAAAATGGATGGCAGATGGACTCGAGAAATACTGGAATGGTATCCGAGAGGATGTGAAAGAAAGCAAGGTAGACCGACTGGGCTATGGGCTGATGAATTGAGAAGAATGTGTGGAGTCAAGTGAATGCAGATCGCTTAAAACAGACAGGAATGGACAGCAGACAACAGTGGATGGTGAACGACACACAGAGAAACATGGAATGATGTATGCTTGGTATAACAAGAAGAGTTTGTAAGAGGAATATATGGGTAAGAAGTATGACCAAAGGGGCAGATATAGCACAACGTGTGAAAAAGTTGAAGTGGACACATAGCGAGAAGAACGGATGGCAGATGGACGCGAGAAATACCGGAATGGTATCCGAGAGGATGTGAAAGAAAGCAAGGTAGACCGAGTGGACGATGGGCTGATAAATTGAGAAGAATTTATGGAGTCAAGTGGATTCAGATTTGCTCAAGACAGACAGGATTGGAAGAGGATTGGGCCTTCATCCAGCAGTAGATGGTGAACAGCTGAAAATGATGATAATGATACCGCTTCATCAATTAAATAGGCATTTTATACAATATATGTATGTATAATTCTTCACTTGAATTACATACATACATATATGTAGTTCCATTTGGGGATCACGACTTTATAAAATTTGTTGCAATTGCAATACTATTGGCACTTATTGCACTCGTAAACAATGCAATAACTAAACATATATTCATTTTCAATATTTTCAAACAAAATCATAGAAGGAAGTAATAAGGGAATGGGGGAAGAGACAGACCAATGAAAGAATACTTGGACAAGATAATAGTACGCTCTGATTCTGCAAACTATGAGGTCATGTAAATAAAGGTTACTGACTGAAATATTTGGAAAAATATTTACAGACCTAGATCTAATTCTTAATTACAGTAGAAAACGAATAATAATGCTTCTGAGAACTGTCCTCACTGTCACTAGCTATCAGTACTTGCAAATGTAACATTTAAGTTCACACAATCTCCGAATAGGACTATACTTCAAGTAAATATTAATGAAACGTTGTATTTTTTACACTTTGTCTGCATTTCATACATTATCAGTAACATATGTATAAATAATCAACATCGTATTCGTGCTCGCTTATCAGTGCAATATATTTAACGTATTAGAAACTAATCTATTCCAAATGTACATAATGCAGTTCAACTGAATGGATTATAAACGATTCTCGTTTTCAATTTCGGCACATGTACCATCCCATTAGTGACCTTTGCACGGTCCTATTTCCCCCGTAGACCATTAGTGCAAAATTGCAAATTTTAATTCAAACATCCCGACAAAAAGCACTGATACGAATTGATCGTGGTGGCGCGTCAAATTTTCACAGTAAAAACAAAAAAAAAAAAAACAACATGATTTATTGCATCGCCATCGCCTCGGTGCAATAATTAATAGATCGCCTAGCATACGTGCACGTACTTGTTTTAGAAGCACATCATGTCATCTGCTAATTACACTTTCTTGTTTGGAAAAAATCGTAATTAATATTTACCGGTTCCTACCGGCCCACACTCAATTATTAAACGCTCGCATAATGATCACGAAACCGATTGAAAGGTACGCTCTGTACCGTTTTGGTTTGAATATATACGTATGTATGTATGTATTTTTTTTTGTTATTATTTCTGTTTTTTTTACTTCATATCCGAGAGTAATATAATCGGTTCAATGTTAGTATGTATCTCAAACAGCGTAAACGTTGTGTAAAATTTTCGGGTCACGTATTTCATTACTGTCGGCGTGATGTTAAAATTAATGGCGGGATTAAAAAAATAAACAACGCGAAATTACCCCTCATAATATGAGCGGTGATTTTCTAATTTGAACATGCAAATTGTGAGATATTTAGCTCAGTGCAAATACACTTGAACTTATTGCACTTTTGTTAAAAATGAAATCAACACAGAGTTTTATTTACAATAAAATTTAAATTCAATTTAATTTGTTAAATAATTTATCTTAATTTTTAAGTTATATGTACATACATAGGTTATAGGTTATGTTGATAAAATTATTTAAATTAATAATTAATATGAAAGTTATATCATCTAATATTGATATACATAAATATTATCTATATAATAAAATTGTCATCAATCGAATTCCTCGTGTAATATTAGTAGATATCGATTAAGAGACTTTTATTTTGATACCTTCAGTTTTTCCATTTTCCATTTACCACTTTAATTTCCAATGTAATTATATTTTCAATGAAATCTATTATGGAACTGAACATTTATCATATTTATTGTGAAACAATTTATTTTGAAACCTTGACCTTGAGATTATTTTGCCACACCAAAGCTTTCAAAATATTTCTTGTAGTATATATCCCAAAAGTTACATGTATTCTTGTTAGGAATATTTATTATTTAACTGTGGGAACTTTTTAAAATTATATCCATATATGTATGTATATCTATTACAGACAAAGTGTGAAATCACACCTAGGCATTTTATACAATACCCAAAATGGCCAAGCATTGTGTAAAATGTACAATGCTTCATACATACATATATCGCATGTCTGAAAAACTTAAGATTGAAGGAAAATGTTTAGGCATTTTATACAATGCGACGATTTCGCACTTTGCTTCCAACAGTCACCGAAATAAGTTTAAAAAAATCACGTATCTCGAAATCGATGATCCAAAATAAAAAGTAACAGACATTTTCTATTGAATGCATTGATTTATATGCAACACGTTTCACATGTAAAAAGTCGTAAATAAACAATTACTCGTGTACAATAATAATTTTTCAAGCGTTCACTCGCAACTCGATCGTTATTTAATATATTGAAGTAATGATCTCGGCATAATTTATATCATCGTTACGCCTTTTTCCTCTCCTCGCAGCGCGAAGGTTAAGCGACTTTAAATCGCGTTCGAAATAATTAATAGGTTTTCACTACCACGCACATATCGAACAAATAAACACACACACACACACGAAATAAATAAACATATGAAAAAAGATCATAACGTGCAAGTGCAAGTATTCCAGTTACGCTAGCCGCGCGTCTTCTGACAGATACGAGAGTAATTTAATAGAAATCAAGTGTACGTCTGGGACGATTGTGTATGTACGTCCATGTTTTTTTTATACGGTTCTCTTCTCTTTGAAGAGAACCACGGTCAGCTCGAAGAGATTTATGACGAGAATTAATCAAAGTTTTTACAGGAAGCCGATCGCCAGTGGACCTGCCGCACACTGTACAGTTACAAGTCACTGCAAAAGGCCACATCAAATTAGCGGAAGGTTTTGATCTAAGCATTAAAAATACACTAGAGGCGACAACGTGTTAATTCAACCATTAATCATATACTAAGCCTCTATTATAACGTTTCGGATTCGCGTGCAAAGTTGACGATATTCGAATGCTCGAGCTTTTATTAATGTGCGACAATCGAAAGTCGCACAAATTGGAGTAAATCTGTACCTGGAATCGTACGTCATTTATTCGAAAGTCATCCGACAAGGATTCGCTTTCTCAAAAATTGACACGCGAATGATACGAATTTAAGCGTAACTATTTCGCAGAATTTTTCATATTTCGTTTTTGATCGCACTGTACAATCTGAATCGTAATTGCTTAATTCGTATTCCGTGCTCAATGATCGTACGTTACATTTAAATATGAATGACGGGGGTGGGCAACAT
The DNA here is from genome assembly GCA_022651745.1 of Parapsyche elsis. Taxonomy (NCBI): domain Eukaryota; kingdom Metazoa; phylum Arthropoda; class Insecta; order Trichoptera; family Hydropsychidae; genus Parapsyche; species Parapsyche elsis. The sequence continues at coordinate 1,469,259 of JAGVSN010000016.1, forward strand.
TTTTAAATACATTTTACAGTACTGCGTGTTAATATTGCTATCTATCATCTACTTATATTATAATACAATAAATTGTGCATACAATTGAAACAATGTTCATTGGATGATAAGCAGTTTACAATTTCGAACGCAAAAAAATCATTGTTATCGTATCTATATAATATCAATGCAGTAAAGTAAAGTTCTTAAAAACACTCAAGAATTTTGCACGTAAAACGTAGTCACAGTAGATAAGCATATTGTAGAGATAGTTGATAGTTATTTAAACCAGGGACAGTTGGTGAGTATGACTGGATGTAAAGAAGAAGGAATGAAACTAAGATGGAGTGCTTTTGAAAGAATGAACATTGTTTTTAAATCCAACATTCCGCTATGCTTAAAAAAGAAGGCATACGAACAATGCGTACTGCCAGTTATGACGTATGGATGTTACGCAAGATCCAGTGCACACGCATGGAAAGATGTATGCTCGGTATAACGAGAAGAGATCGGAAGAGGAACACATGGGTAAGAAGAGTATGACCAAAGTGGCAGATATAGCAGAACACATAACGAGAAGAATGGATGGCAGATGGACGCGAGAAATACTGGTATCCGAGAGGAAGTGAAAGAAAGCAAGGTAGACCGAGTGGATGATGAATTGAGAAGAATGTGTCGAGTCAACCGGATGCAGATTGCTCAAGACAGACAGGAATGGAAGTGGATTAGAGAGGCCTTCATCCAGCAGTGGATGAAGCAGTGGATATATACATAATATATACTTTACTTAATATATATATACTTAATATAATGCGTTGCAATGCCCGTTCCTAGTACGTTTTCTGACGCATGAGCAGGCCCGCTCCCGTTCCCGTTCCCGTTTTATATCGATTTTTTTTCACAGGAACCATCCCCGGCATTATCACAATAAGTCCTGAAAGTTTCATCGCGATCGGTTGAGTGGTTTAGGAGCCTATAAGAGACAGACAGACAGACAAACACACATTCATTTTTTATATATATAGATATATGTAGATATATTTAATATAATATATATATATATATAATATAATATATACTTTACTTTACAATACTTATGTATAACAACTTGATCGCAATAGTAACTGTGCGTCATAGAAATTTTTCAGTGCACTTGGAATACCTAATTTTGCACTAGGTACACTTTACTTGCACTGCTTACAGCTTTGCTTGATTGAACGATCTACATACATATGTACATACAGTATTCTCACCAACTTCGTACATTTACAGTTGTATAGGTATAATGTAATGCGAAGCTTTCGCGGGCTACGTAAAGCCTACACACGAAACAAGGAAACGAACAAAACATTTCAAAAAGTGAGTCAAAATACACGTTTTTTTGTCTTGTCGAGTCGTGTGCACGCGACACTCGTAAATACACGAGAATTCGGCTTACAAATAATTTAATATGAAATAGCAGTGTCGGGTAACCCCAGTGTTTTTTTTTTGCACTTATTTTCCTTCCCCGTTTAATTTATTTGGTTGTTTTTGCTGTGTTTTTATTTTTTTCGCGTTTTTAATGCGCTTCTTCTTTTGTACAAAAACAACCGTTTTGATACGGTTCGGCAATAATATTAAATCACGGCGTACGAAACCGTAGGACCCCCTTTTTCGCTTTTGATTGCGGCTCGACCCATATATAGGTGGTAGACGAGCCTAATGAGCCCTCGGAAACGGCCAGTTCGAATTCGGCCCTGGCCAATAAATATCGCGGTGAGGATGTGCACTTGTTTATTTCATGTCCGAACCAGGCACAATGAAAGTGCAATGAGAGCGTTGTCATTTTTGCCGGCTGGCTAACGATGCCCCGAAGGGGTCGACAACGCAATGTCGACGGGTGCTTTTACACGTTGTTAATTCGCCGTGATAAAAATTATAATCGATCAATTAAGTGTTAAAGTGAACGTACAGGGTGTCTCTGTCGTGGGGTGCTAAAGCCCCCGACGTTTACTTTTTTTATGTATGTATGTATGATTTCTGTATATGAAACGTTACTATAACGACGGATGAACAGTTTCCGTAATGTCACATCCGTGACATGTGGTGCTTGACGACTTAATTGTTTGATCAATGTTCTGCCCGTGCAGCGGGAGCGGGTGTATCTACGTGGCAAAGCCATATATGTATGTAGTACATAGGAGCGCAGCAAGAATGAAGCATTTTTCTCATACAAAAAGTGGTTTGACGGTCACTTCATCTTCAAATCATCTATGTACATACATAGGTAGAACATATTTTACTTGATAAAGTACATAGGTTATTAATTTAAAGTAAAATCATATTAACCTAGGCTTGAAAATTGACCAATATAAATTGTAAGAATTTGAAAATTTGAGTCTCTTTTCTATATAAAAATACTTTTACATTTAAGTAATGAATAACTTTTTGTTATTGTTTAAAATAAAATTGTTTCGTAATTTATTTATATAAATAATTTTATTTACTAACATTATGTAAGTTAAAATACATACATATGAATGTACATAGTATGTAGACGTACATACATATGTATGTACTACATACATATGTATGTCTGGCTGTTAATTGGGAACGTTCGAAGCTCGTCTTTTGATTTCATTGAAAATTTGAATTATAATTTCTCAATAAGCCCACTAATATATCAATAACAAATACATAATGTCAAAGAGCAATACTCTAGTGCAGGGGCTCCCAACCTTTTTGGGAAATGGGCCGGTTCAGAATTTTAAAATGTATTGAGGGCCGGATGAAAAAAAATCTTATTGGAATCCAATTCAAACATATTTGCATATATTTTTTATATACATGAAAAAAATTCCATATTTTTTGATTTAATATACATATTTCATTTTGGAAAACGTCTGTTCGCTTATGTATGTATGTGCTTCCAAAAATTTATACAATTTTTTTAGCAAATGCTTTTATTTTTGAATAAAATCAGACTCCTCCAATATATGTAGCATAAAATTTAATTAACGCTTCATTTTTAAATATTGACTTCAAACCATCATTCGCTTGAAGATCCATTAATTCTAATTGAAAATCTTCTTCAATATCGTTGATAATTGAAACGGAAAAATTGAAACACTTATTAATTACTTTTAAAATCTATAAATCGATCTTCAAACGCTATCTGTTATAATTTAATATTGTGCATACTGTTTTCTATTGGAAAATTCTGAATAGGTATATTTTTAGACAAATTATCACAGGGAAAATGAGTAAAATTACTTTGCACAAGGTCATTTTTAAATAACTCCAGTTTTGTTTCAAACGATTTAACATGATATGTACTAGAAGTCGTTAACAAGTTTAACTCGCCCCTGTAGCTACATATTTAAAACATTGAGATGTTCACAGATATCAGTTAAAAAGACGATATAACAAAAATGTCACAAATATCGACGAAAAAATATGTCGACCAAAAACTGAATTCAAGCCATCCTGTACCAAACCTAATTTCGCGAAAAGTAGACTTTTTTCACAAATATCGACGAAAAAATGCGTAAAACGAAAACTAAATTTATGCCATCCTGTACCCAACCTAACTTCGTTAAAAGTAGACTTTTTTCACAAATATCGACGAAAAAATGCGTAAAACGAAAACTAAATTTAAGCCATCCTGAACCCAACCTAATTTCGCGAAAAGTAGACTTTTTCACAAATATCGACGAAAAAATGCGTCAATCGAAAACTGAATTTAAGCCAACCTGTACCCAACCTAACTTCGCAAAAAGAAGACTTTTTTCACAATTATTGACGAAAAAATGCGTCATTCGGAAACTGGATTCAAGCCATCCTGTACCCAACCTAACTTCGCAAAAAGAAGACTTTTTTCACAAATATTGACGAAAAAATGCGTCAATCGGAAACTGAATTCAAGCCATGGTGTACCCAACCTAACTTCGGGTCACAAAATTGAGATGCGTCAATTTTTCAGCCAAACATTGACGAAAAAATGCGTCAATCGGAAAATGGATTCAAGCCATGGTGTACTCAACCTAACTTCGGGTAAAGTAGACTTTTTTCACAAATATTGACGAAAAAATGCGTCAATCGGAAACTGAATTCAAGTAATTCTGTACCCAACCTAACTTTCCTTGGGCCGGATGAAAATCTCTCGCAGGCCGTAGGTTGGTGACCGCTGCTCTAGTGTCTAGTCTAGTTAATAAAAATACCACTTTTAGTTATGAAACATATTGAATATTACATATATAAGAAATATGTTGAATGAATTGAATTGGATGAGTAAATGAAACCTCGAATTTGATAAGAATTTATTACCAATATATTTCAATAAGTTTAAGTTTAATAGTGGGATATAAAATACATACATACATAGTCATAATACTCGGGGTAATAATAAGTTAATTGTTATGAATTTAAAATTATGTAAATATAGAAGAAGTATCTTGTACACAGAAATACAAAAAAAAAAAATAGATTCCTGGCGGCCTTAACACAGCACCTCTGTATGTGCTAACAGCTAATAGATAATTAAGCTTATTTTGTAATTTTAGCTTTAAGTTACTTTTTGTTGGTAATAAGCATCTTAAACCATTTTAATTAAATGAATAAATATAAAACAAAATTTTAAATGCGTTTAACCACCTAACAAGTTTTGATTTCTGGTCATCGAATAATTTTTCAATCATTCTATACAATTTTCAATGTACATATAGCACGGCTTATAAGCATTCATTAGCACTCATAGTCACTAGGATAAATGATTCACTTAAAAAGTTCATTTGCCTAAATGTACGCACATCCTCGTGTTTAAAAATGTATCACAATCAATTTTAAGACCTATGCTTAATTGTGAAACATGCTGTATAATATATTTACTTTTATATCATATTGTATTGTCGTACGTTTATATTGAATTGCTTTTCAAGCTAATTATTACTTGTGGTTTTGTATGCGTGGGTTTAAATTGGTACAGATGTTCGCAGCCTTAGAGTGCGAGTGAAAATCCACGACTTTCATTCGAAATTTATACAATTTGAGTGACACAATCGAATAAAGAGACTCGACGAGCGCTGAAATCAAAATTTACAATTTAACAAACATTTTACACGGCGCCATAAAAGTCACCATCGAAATTAACCCACTCTCACAGACACACACGTTTCGCTAAGAGCCCGCATTACGATATTCCTGTTCGTTTATTAGCCGACGGAACACGATCGTCTTGCACACCCGCACTGCCTTAATTATTCAATAAAAATAATTACAGGTTAATTTACGAGCGGGTAGCCGTTTCTGCGAACCGTTCCATCATCAGCATCGAGAAAACAAATCGGGTCGTTTGTATTCTTCGATGGCGAGCCGCCCCGTGGAACATGAGCCGTTTCGGGGAGCCGGAACACCACTCTTTCAAAAGAAGAAGCCGTAAGAAATTTTCAACATGATTAAGTAATGCCATTGCCGAAGACCCGAAAGAAATATCTGCGGTGAAAGGGTTTAAATAATCGCTGTAGAGTAATGTGTGTGTGTGTGTGTGTGTGTGTGTGCGCGCGCGGATCCAAAAACAGCTATGCAATTCCGCAACCTCGTATATAAAGATCATTTGTATCGTATATTTAACAAAAATCCTAAAATTTTATAAACAAAACTTTGATCATTACGATATTATGAAAAAATCATAAAAAACAACATATTTTTTATACTGAAAATATATGTAACGATAAGACAATCTGTAGATAAAAGTAACTAACTTTTTAATTATTGTAAAAGTGTTCAAAATATTAATTTAAAAAAAAAACACTCGATATATGCATGTACTTAAAATGATAGATACGTAAAAGTAGAGTAAAGTTCGGTAATCTTTGACTCGCTAATCAGCTCAAATTGACTCCACTGATGAGCTTTTGACCCCTTGACACATTTATCAATGCTATTTACAGTGTTATATTTTTTGTTCGTTAAACCATTCAAATAAAATGTATGTTTATTCCTTGTCAATGTAATTATTATTTATTTACATAATATATGCAAACTATTCGATGCAAACTAACCACTGAGTCATTTGGTGATGCGTTTTATTTTTTTATTTATTTATATAATATAGTAGCTAAAGCTAATTACATCATCTTTAACTAAGCACCTATACAGAGATGTTTTTTTGAGACTGCCAGGAATTTATCGATAGTTTTGGAACTTCTAATTCCATCCGGCAGTCTGTTATATTCCAAAACACCTTTGTACAAGATACTTTTTTTATAATTAAATTATCTTCTTCACAATTATCTTATCTTCACATATGTACATCCATTCCTCTCACAATAAATTTACTAAAATATGATGGTTACATATTATTATCTAACTTAAATATAAATACCATATATTAAATTTGATCGTGTCATACATTCAATTATAATTAATGACGGTGAAATCGCTCTAATTTGAGTCAATTTCGAGCGCAACAGTGAAAATAAAGTAAAAATTTTAAAGGTGGGGTAATTGATTGAAAATTGCTCTCCAATTACAAGCGCAATTGCAATCTCACCACTTTTGAAACATCCCCAAATCCCGAAAAATAAATTTTTATATAGTACGGGTAATACGTATGGTTAAATCGGCGAGAAAATCGTGCCGATAAGCGTTTTGTTTAACACGATTATATTATCTGTATCGAACGATCGGTCTCGAATTTTCAATGAGCGATTAAATTATTATTAATCGCAGCTTTCGACCGATCGAGCTTTAATGCGTCGGCGTAGTCTCTCGTCGACGAAAGCTCGTCACCAAAATATTGAAACTCTTTAACCGCCATAGTTATTGCGATTCGATTCAGTTAAAAGGTCATTTTAATTGTACGTATAAAGTCGAGCACGTGACGGGGGGAATGCTTTCGCAATAAAAACATACTCTTTTGACATTGTTGTGTCATTTCATAATCGATAATTGTATTTCGAGATTTTTCCAGTCCATTTCTCTTGTAAATTGTATCTCTTGTAATTTTTATCGTTTTAGAAATTGCCGATTTGAGAACCCGGTTTAGCAACCTTTTCGTTTTAACTGATCCGCGTTATGTGTGCAATATTATTCGTTAATTTCACTTCATTAACATTCGAATTGTCGATGTTATATTTTATTCAAAGTTCAAAGCAATAATGGCTTGACTATGTGACCTCTATTGGACTGTTAAAAATTCTAACGCCGAATACGGTTACCTTCCATATACAATGTTTTTCTCGTTTTTTTTTTTTTTTTATTAATCTAAGAGCTTCGGAACGTACGTAATAAAATAAATAATATTGAACACTCAAAATTATCATATGAATATCGCGTTTGAAAATTCAACTTTTCCGTTATACCTACTTGAAATTTTGAATAAATATATTTTATTGGATAATAATTATATCGCATTGACGTTTTATTGCGTTCTGAGTACGTTATTATGTTTGCGACATACTATTGGAATGTGTTTAAATTTGAAAACTTTTGTACATTTTAAATGAAAGGTCTAGTTATTCGTGATTTTATAAAGCGTGCCGTTCAATTTGCGAAATGCGTCTTCCGTGCGAAAATTGCGTGAGAATTCCTTTAAGCGCTCTTCGTACTAATTATCTCGAGGAACTCATCTGACCTTTAGCTTCATGTTCGACATGCTCTTCTCGGAATCTCAAGAATTGATTATCAAAATTAAATTTAAAACAAAAAGAGACGACGAAAGAATCTCCTACTGCTTATTATTATTTTTAAATCTTTGCGCGATTAAATAAATGCAAAGCGCTCTCCTTCGGACACGATTCGCCGCGAAAATTACGATATCCACTCGATTTTTTCGATATTGTTTCACCGCTTTTGACCTTAAAGGATTGTAATTTGTGCAAAACGTCCAAAAATCGGGTGCATCGCTTTTCTTTTGTGGCGCAGAATGCAACAAAACCTTTCACCAATTGGATCGAAACGGCCCGAGAGTTCATCTCTCGCTTATGCCCTTTTTTAGTACGAAAAATATAGTTGCACTCAAAATATAGTAAAATATTCAAATACTACACTAATATTCCTATACAATTGTATATATTTCTTTTCGCGTTAATTTATAGTGTTAATTTTATGGGCGTTGAAAATGTCACTTACATTTGAACGCCAAAGCGTCTTACATTTGAACTCAAAGCCTCTAGTACAAAATAGAGGTATGAGATGTATTTTAAATGTTTATAGGTACGCTAATATAAAAAAATATGATGATTGAATTAAATTGGTTGAATTTGAATGATACTTTGAGGATTTGTGTGTTGGTATTTATATTTAAGTTAGATAATAATAATATGTTACCATCATATTTTAATACATTGTACAGATGCTTAGTTAAGGATTATAATTAATTAGCTTAAGCTACTATATTATATAAATAAATAAATAATAAATAATTTATTGTGAGAGGAATGGATGTACATATGTGAATATAATTTAATTATAAAAAATGTTAGAATAAATAGAAATAGGAGAAGCATCTTGTACAAAGGTGTTTTGGAATATAATAGATTGCCGGATGGAATTAGAAGTTCCAAAACTATTAACTAGTCTTAAAAAAACATCTCTGTGTATGTATTTACTTAAGGATTATGTAATTAGCTTTAGCTACTATATTATATAAATAAATAAAAAAATACTTGACCTTCGCTAAAGAGACCAATGCTCTAACAACTGACTTTTGACTTTTAACCACTATTTGAAGCTCTTTAAAAGAGTCTTAATTTCACACTCCATCTATAGTCAAATGTGTAACATTCCTTTATTTTTATTGTTTCGGTCATTCTTCGGCAGGACCTATTCCTGGCAGTCTAAAAAAAAACATCTCTGTGTAGGTGCTTAGTTAAGGATTATGTAATTAGGTTAAGCTACTATATTATATAAATAAATAAAGCTCGCTCAGACAAAAGTAATATACCTACATAGTGTACGACTTTTTTAGTACGAAAAAATCATATTTCAGTTAAAACTTTTGTTTAATGTTTCTAAAAACTGCATTAAACTTCGTATATGTAAAACTGTGTGTAATTTTTTTCGCATGGGTCGATATTGCATTAATTTTACAGGCTTTGAGCATGTCGCTTGGGCTGGGCGCATTTTAACGCTTTTATCAACGCTTTTCGGTTTAACGATTTAATTATTTTGGTGTTTTACGCTTTTATGATCCTCAAAATGTGGGTCGCCGTGTTGACTTAATCGACGATGCCCACCAGGTCGCCATTTGCATATTTGCACACAACCTCACGTACGAATTTTGGGTCAAGCAACATCGCAGTGGGTTCCTCATTGTCCCTCGAGGACCACCTGATGCTCGATATTATTATGCTTGGTAACGCTTCCTTAAATATTAGCATAAGCCGAAGCTATGTTTACACTTGCGAGTGCGGCTTTGAGGAAAGTTGGCGAGAAAAATTAATATTATTACGAATGCGGTGGTCATCGCGCGCGGTAAAAGTTCAACGGGGAACCGTATAAAGATTGTAATTACATTTTACGCCAATAAAATGAAAACTGGTTACAAAGTGTTATTATATGTATTATATATTAAAAAAAAATATACTTTTCGGTTAAATCGCAATTTCACTTGGGATCAGTCTCGAATGAAAATCAGATACAATGCAATTTCACGCATCTCTTATCAATGCGAATCTTTATGCGAAATCATCTCCGCATCTCCGATTACGTACGGGAACTTTCTTCGGTGCAGTTTAAAAAAATTCGGGGCCGTAAAAAATAATGCGCTTTAAAAGGTGCCCGGTGAAATTAAACGATTCCATTGTGCAAAATAAATATAAAAATTATTATAAAACGGTGACATAAACTAACCGCGCCCGTTAACGACTATACCCGTTATTATTGATATTGCAATATACATATGCATACATATATACAATATAAAAGAATCCAGTTTAAGCACACATACAATATCTCGTCAGCATCTGACACCTTTCCGTCAGGTGCGGTAATTAAAATATAATGAAGTTTCGCGTGGTGCGATTAAAACGAAATCGATCACGGTCGAACAGTGCGTGATATTATCTTATTTATTACACGTCAAAAATCGCCTTAAAGTGTATTGAATTTAATTTAATTTCCTCGTCATATTTTCACGTCTGAATATCACGCTTTACTTTCTCCCAATCCAATGGATGATTATTTAATATATGTGAAAAATAGTTTACGAACAATATTTAATATGGCGTAATTACGTAATGTTCTAATAATAATATGTAAGTAGTTGAAAGCGAAATTTCGTACGGTTGTTATTGAATTGTTTTAACGCGTTTAAAATCGATGTTACACATTTAACAGGGCTTGTCAATTACACACACAAATATATTATTGAGGATTTGTAAGTAGCAAAAAATGTCAAATCCTAGACTCACCGATTAACCTTAACCTTAATTCATAATTTTTATTTCAATCGTTGGTATACCTACCTACTTATTTAACAGTTTTGTTTTTTCATAATGGATGAATGTGAATATAATTTAATTATAAAAAATGTTAGAATAAATAGAAATAGGAGAAGCAACTTGTACAAAGGTGTTTTGGAATATAATAGATTGCCGGATGGAATTAAAAGTTCCAAAACTATTGATAAATTCCTGGTATTCTTAAAAAAACATCTCTGTATAGGTGCTTAGTTAAGGATTATGTAATTAGCTTTAGATACTATATTATATAAATAAATATCAAGGTCAAGAAATGTTAGTTTATTTCTATTGTGTATACATGTGTGTATATTTACGTAATGTATCAACATGTGTCTGTATAATTTTACACAAAAATACCTACTTTAAATTAAATTAAAAAATAAAATAAATTCAGTAGTGATTTATGCGCTCATGCTTTGCGCAATGCACGATTATGACTGTTTAATTTCTTATACGTAGGTACTCATTGAAAATATCGTCATAGGAACTTTAACATTTTGTTCCATATTAAAAATGAATTTATTTCTTCTACGACCTAACTCTTAATTTCCAACGTAATCTTTCGTCACGATTGTGCCTTTTTTGTGCTAATAATCGCATTACATTACGCGGAATCGTAATTCGCTCTTCGCATTATGCTCCACATAAAGGGGATGAGCGTGCACAATGTCCAAGGATGTCGTTCACTTTACGCAAATTACATAGAATGTCAATCCTTGTGGTATTCAAAGGCTTTATCAATTACACAGCGAGTGATTTGCTTTAAGGTGTGGTGCAAAAACCATTATTCTAATGCACTCGAAGAGCAAAACGTATTCTTAATGCATCGAACCAGTCGCACTTTTTGTCCGAGTCTACTACGGGGACAGTCGTTCTTAACCTCGGGCTTAAAAACGGCAATATATAACAATTAATATTGAACTGATTCATTTGAGGATCGGTGGAATTGTGTGCGCGTGAGAATTGTTGTGAAAATTATTGCGCGCAATTTCACTGAAAGCTCGCGTACATACGTAACCTGTAATTTATTGATAAAATTCAATTTAAATCAACTTTTTCATACTTTCACAATGATTTATCGATGTTTACAATACGCTGAATCTTTAGGATGATTCAATTGCGAGTAACCAAAAGTATGAAATTTTATATGCAATTTACAAAAAACGGTAATCACGCTCGCATTCGACTCCGTTCATTTCGTTGATTATTTTATCGAATTGCGAAAATGTTCTCGACCAATGCATCATAGTGCATCAGAGCGTTAAATTATTATTAACACTCGCATGCAACTGTGCATCTCAAATGTGTATACGAGTACATATGTATGTACATATATACGAGTATTCATTTTGCTTCACTTTGCCGCGAATGTCATTACTCGGCCATAATGAACGCCACCGAGTGATTTATTCGAGTCGATTAATTTAAACGATGCTAAAAATCATTTATTGCATTCAATGCCTGGCGGGAAACGGATTAAATATTTGCACGCGACTCGATAAATGAAATAGGAAAAGCGCTTAATTATACCTAAGGGTTTACAAATTATTATACGCTCACAGTCGATAGAGGTATTGGGTAGATTGAGAACTCCTACTCAATTTGCAGCCGATGCAGAATGGTTTAATCCTACCGATCATTTTAATCGTACAAGTATTAAGTACATACTGTCCGTCAAAAGTGACGGGTGAAAAAAATTTGCAATACTAGAAGTTGCCTACCTACTTCAAAGCTCTATAAAATCTATCGATAAAATGCTAAGAATATGATATTGTCAAATTGTCGTGTGATTTGGCGACAGTGCTATTGCCCTCTATATGCATATAAATTAGCAAGTGTATGAATTCCGTTTTAGCATTTTAAATATTTAGGCCATTAAGCAGGGATGCAAACCAGTTTTGAACCGAACCGGAAAACCACCGTGATTCGGTTCAGCTGAAACCTAAACCAAAACCGAACCATTTTAATACAAGCGAATCCCTGAACCAAAAATAATAAATTCGTTAGGAAAATTATCTGAAATATTTACAAATTAAAGCCCAACGTGTCAACTGAACCTTTCTACTAATAATAATTTGAATATTTTAAGAAAATTTTGTTACATTAATAGAGACTAATGATTATTATATATTATGTACATATATATGTATGTATATATGTACATAATAATAGGCATATTCCGTCTGTGTGTCTGTATGTCTGTCTGTCTGCTGATAACGCTCGCCTCGGTAAATAATTAAATAAAACCAGAACGTCGCTGATTCGGAACAGAGCGCTTACGCGGTGAACCAAACCAGATGATAACAGGCAGGCTTCAATGCGAATTGAAAAAAGAATTGCGACTTTGCTAAATTGTTACGTTGTTGTTATTATAACGCGCCATAGATGGCGCATTGTTGCACATGAGTCGCCTAGTTCCAAATTCCGATAAGTCCACAATATATAAAAAAAAAACGAGGATAAAATATTTTCTGGTTCTAAGAATGTTTTCAAACGACGCCTTATACTTGAATTATTCCAAATACCGCCAAGTGCGCCGTAAAAAAATATTGAAAATCAGTGTTAGTTCCAAAAAATGACAATTGCACTATGATAAAAGCCATATTTAGAAACAAACAACGATAAGTCCATGTTTCTAATCACAATATTTTGTTTAATATCAACAACATTAAGTTTAAATGAGTTTAAACGCCATCAAGCAAATAAGTCTGTAGCAGAAAAACCGCGTTTGCGAACAAGTGAGTGTTATGGACTTATCGGGATTTGGAACTAGGCGACTCATATATAATATGTATGTAACAACTATAAAAACTATATTAAATTTAATATTATTTTTCAGTACGGGTTATGAGAAACCGCTGCGTTGATATTCAACGGGCTTACACTAGTATTTCAATGGTAGCCATAACTTGATAAACCCTGGCTGAATTCACCTGCGACTTTTGTGAGTCAGCATGATGAAATAAGTCAAGAAACACAATCGGAAGAGCCGAACCTATGTATGTAGAGTTCTATAGGTGAGGAGACGCGAGCCGATCGTAACTCAACCGTTTTTATTGACGGCAATAAAATCTGTCAATGGTCACACAAGACAGAGCTTAAATCACCGAAAGCACTTTTACAATTCATTAAGCTTTTGAACTGATTCCGCAATAGGAGATGATTCCTGTCGAAGCTCTCGAAAGCTGCGTCTTGAGGTCAGAAAAGCCTACGCGTCGTAAATCCGCTTATTAAAAAAGGCCCCGCGAGCCAATATGATTTATGAACGGATCATTGTTTGATTTGCCTAATGGCCGCATAATTCTTCCACATTCACGTAGGTATTCACTAATCAAATCTGGAAACGGCTAATTTTCAATTCGGAAAAATACAATATACATTATTACGTATGTATCTGTGTGGTAATAATGACAGATGCGTTGTAAATCTAATTTGCGAAATCGTCCCATCACGACAATAATGTTTAATTTATAGTATGCGAACGATTCTTTTCGGAGATAATCAATCTTGCCCAATTAGTGCGACGCTCGACAGCTGTAAAAATTTAATTTGGTTGCATCGAATGTTCGCTTTTACACAGATACGACCAATTATTACATTATGATGTCGATAAAAATTATATTAAGTTAAATGAAGAGAAAAAAACACACACACACAGCAGAGGTCAATTGTTTTTATCGCTAAACATTGGCGCAACTCTTTCGATATAAAAAATATATATGATGCAGTTTCAAATCGTAATAAAAATTCAACGACTTTCTTTTAATCTATAATATATATATATATATTCGCCGTCCACTGCTGGATGAAGGCCTCTCCAATCCGCTTCCATTCCTGTCTGTCTTGAGCAATCTGCATCCACTTGACTCCACACATTCTTTTCAATTCATCCGCCCAACGTCCACTCGGTCTACCTTGCTTTCTATCACATCCTCTCGGATACCATTCCAGTTTTTCTCGCGTCCATCTGCCATCCATTCCTCTCGCTTTGTGTCTACTCCAATTTCTTCACACGTACTGCTATATCTGCCACTTTGGTCATACTTCTTACCCATGTATTCCTCTTGCGATCTCTTCTTGCTATACCAAGCATACGCATTTCCCTGCTTCTCTATGTGCACTGGATCTTACGTAGCATTTTTGAATTTAGCGTCCAAGTTTCACATCCACACGTCATAACTGGCAGTACGCATTGATCGTATGCCTTATTTTTTAATATATAAACAATGCCCAATCGTTCAATAGGCAAAGTGTGAAATAAATCAGTTTTACTGTCCAATCTGACCAACTAATCCCGAAGAACAACATTTGAACCAGTTTTTTCATGTTCTCATTATGAAACGTAGTACACTTTGCACTTTACCTGACCATTTTGGCAATTTTATACAGTGCCTATGCATTTTATGCAATGCAGAATTTTACACTTACAATACCAAGTGAAATGTTAGAACTAACCGAGTGTAAAATAGTTTTTACAGTTTCCTTATTATACTTTTCTCGATATCAGTTTTAATTTCATAAGTGGATCAATATATCAAATATTTAGTTTTCCTTGACATGCTGAATACTAATACCGAGTGTAAGCATTCAACTACATATGTAGATTATTTTGAATGAAAAGCTCTAAAATATGTTAAGTATGCTCATAGGCTTAAAGAATCTCGAATAATAAACTTTCCCGTGGGGGATTTATTTCTTCACATACATACATACATGCAATATAATATACATATGTATAATATAAAACCAATAGAATTTAAATGAACCATTAGATCTTTTCAAAGCCAATCAAAGTGCGTCGAAGAAAAATCGAGCGAATGACAACGTCTCCGAGTTTATGTGCGTTTGTTTCGTTCTCCTCCTACACGTAACCTATTGGTTTACGATGTTGATAAATCGAGCATAGATATGTGTTTATAGGTTTATTGTGGTCATTTTATGATTTTAACAAGAGTAGTAAAATGGGTGGTCAAACCGTCGACGATCCACGGCCTTTTAATGCAACAACTTTCTAAGGTTCTCATCCGAGAGGAAAAACTGTCGCAATCGGATTGTTTATTTTTTTGAAAAGCAGCCGATCGTAAATACCGATCCAATCGATCACATAAAATGTACATAAACGTATTCGAATTTGGATTTAAAACGTAAGTGATCCAAAAGGCGAACGGCTATAAATCATTACGGCTCGAAATGGACACAATAAATTCAATAAAGTTTTCACATTATGTTGTAGATGTGGTGTAAAATAGTTTACAGGAACATAGTGTAGTGAAAAATTCGCGACTATGAATTTAATATTAAATTATTTTCATGCTGCACATAAATAAAATGTTTCGTTCGAGCATAATCGTAAATTGTTTTACGATGTGTTTATTACAACTTTGTATTTTGCAATATATTAACAATAATACTTGCACATATTAATTACGTACTTGGTGTACGTACATGGAAACTACACTATAAAGACGTTTATTGTATAAAACAATGAAATATTGCTTCAGATATTAAAAGCTCAACTATTTCACATACGGACATAAAGTTATATGTGAGATATTTCATCTGAAAATTTTACTGCAAATTCTGCAAAAAAAAAAAAAAACTAATTAATAATTTTCTGTTAGGTTTTATATGTATACATAAATACATAGAAATGGATGTAAAATTTGAATTACAATGAAAAAGTTGTACCAGAACGTTCTTATATTGTGTTGATTTGAAGCTACTATGTATAAAGCTTAACATTTTTTTACAATATGAAAGTTCAATCCAGAATCATTGATTACATGATATTTTTCAATACAGTTTGAATCAAATTTTAAGCGTTCAGTTACTCGCAAACGAATCATGTACAGTACATGTAGTTTCGTACAACGTTTACTATTATTATATAACAAATAACTACGAGTCTATCTGTCTGTATGTCCGTCACCAAGCTCGACACTTTTGTTTTCATTGAAAATTCAATACTTTCACCAGTTGATCATCAATGGGTAATACTATACTAAGCTGTTAGTTTTTCTGTTCAAAACGCTTTAAATTTCACTCATCAAAGTTCTACACCAGTGGTCGGGAACCTTTTTCGAGCCAAATTATGGAAAACCTTGTAAAATTGGTAAGTTTGGGAGCCGCAACATATTATTTTCAGATTACATAGTCAAAACTAAATTAAATGTTACTCATTTATGAAATGGATACATGAGTCGCCTAGTTCCAAATCCCGATAAGTCCATAGAACTCACTTGTTCGCAAACGCGGTTTTTCTGCTACATACTTATTTGCTTGATGGCGTTTAAACTCATTTAAACTTAATTTTGTTGATATTAAACAAAATATTGTGATTAGAAACATGGACTTATCGTTGTTTGTTTCTAAATATGGCTTTTATCAGCTTTTATCATAGTGCAATTGTCAGTTTTGGAACTAGCGCTGATTTTCAATATTTTTTTTACGGCGCACTTGGCGGTATTTGGAATAATTCAAGTATAAGGCATCGTTTGAAAACATTCTTAGAACCAGAAAATATTTTATCCTCGTTTTTTATATATTGTGGACTTATCGGGATTTGGAACTAGGCGACTCACATGTAAGAAATAAGTTATCATCGTGATATTTCTTAATGTTTAATGAAGCTAATCTGAAAAATGACTTTAAAGCTTTTTATAGCCATGACGTTGTGGAAATGGGATTCATTTTGATTTTGTGTAAATTGTGTGTCAACATTTTGCATTTCGGGCAAAACGTTTGATGACAGCGAGAGCCGCAGGTTTTCGTACAAAGAGCCGCATGCGGCTCCGGAGCCGCCGTTTCCCGACTACTGCTCTACACACTTCTATTGTTTCATTGAAAATATTACTTTTTTTTTTCAGTTTACCTCTATGACGATCCCACTCAACGCTACTGCTGATTTTGATCACACAACTCATTGGATACTAAAGCTAAACATAAAATTGAATAATGGTTTAATTTTTTCGCATAAGAATCGATACGAGTGATACTTTCGCTTAATGATTCGCAACCTGTCCGAGCATTGGAGAACTGTTTTATTTGTTACGACCGATACACTTTTCACGGGCGAAAAATCCAAAAAAAGGAAAAGTGCCGGTTAACGACCAGACCAGAGGACTGGTTGATTTACGTCGACCGCGCGGACATAAATAATACAGTTTAATAATGCTCTTTCTTCGTACAAATAAGGTGGGAGATTTAGCGTGATAGATTGTGCATCGTCGTGATTATATTGTTATTAGGGGCATTTGTGGTGAACTCGACCGTGAGATACACATCGAGAGAGACCCAAGTCGATGCATTCACACTGTACCGGGTGGGCGAGAAACTCCACCTATACGCGCATGTTCTAATATAAATTATGCATTATGTCGAGTTATATATGGTCGGCGATATCGTTTTTTTATATTTTCTAGCTCTTCTTCTTCTTCATCTGATTGTGATTTATGAGAATTTTGCCGCGAAGACTGTCTATTTATGACGCTTTTTACTTTCGCCCGAATTGGCCCATTGAGTTTGCGTGCAAGGTGGGCCAAAATTCATCACCGCATTTGTTCCGCTTCTGAGTTTTAAAATATTAAATAAAAATTAGTAATAGTAATTTCAGTGGATTTTAAAGAATTGTATAATTTAAATGACGTTTACAAGTTCGTAGTATGTATTCTGATATCTAAAAAGGTTATCTAAAAAAAAGTGACCTAAAAAGGTCACTTTTATACCATCGAGTTTTTGTTTATATAATTATTCCGATAATCTATTTGGTTTCGTTGCTATAGATTAATATTCATAAAACAATGTTCCATTAACTTTTACTTTGCACAAATTGAAGTACATATACATTGATTTATTATAATACCTATAATTGTAACAGAACTATTTAAGTCATCATCATCTTCAGCCGTGCTCCATCCACTGCTGGATGTACATTGGTCTCTCCAATCCTCTTCCATTCCTGTCTGTCTTGAGCAATCTGCATCCACTTGACTCCACACATTATTTTCAATTCATCAACCCATCGACCACTCGGTCTACCTTGCTTTCTTTCACATCCTCTTGGATAACATTCTAGTATTTTACTTAAATACTTAAACTTTTTCACACGTTCCGCTATATCTGCCACTTTGGTCATGCTTCTTACCCACGTGTTCCTCTTACGATCTCTTCTTGTTATACCAAGCATACATCTTTCCATGCTTCTCTGTGTGCACTGGATCTTACGTAACATTTTACATTCAGCCACCATTTTAGTAATAGAGTATAAATAATCAAAAAGAGTCGAGAAAAGAGAGGAGAGAATAATAAAGGTAGATATATATAAAAGTATATAAGATATATATATATAAGAATATATAAAAGATAAAAGTAGACATATATAAAAATTGACGGCAATTCTGCAATTCTTCAAATTATATTGTTAAGTTTCAAACATCCACTTATGTACTTGCGTGTAACTAATATGCAGTTGTTTCTATTGTCGAATGATTTGTTAACTTATTTGTTGATTATTATTATTGATTATTATTCTACAGCTAAGAGCACACGACCGTTAGAAAGCTGTTGGCAAATTAAAATATAACTGGAACCTGTACCATATGTAGTTGATCGTTGTCCAGTCATAATTCTGTTCGATAGCAGTACATCTGAGTGTGTGTGTGTGTGTTTGTGGATTTGGAATAAGTCAGTTTCTGGGCAATCTCGTTTTTATTATCGGACACTATAAAACATTATCACATGGTGTGTGCGATACCTCGAAGAGCACTCGATACTTTACGATTTAATAATTTTCCGCCTATAAACAACGGCGATACATTCGCTCTAAAATTTCTCCGTATTTGGAGTGTTCCATTTTTCGATTCTGATACGACGACATTAAGTTTGTGTATATTTATTTATAGCATAAAAAAAAATTATTGTATAAAATTGATGCAGAAACGTACAGCACTGCCGGTTCAAATTCACAAAACTCAATTTCGTATTAATAATTTTGATAAAACTAATTGGTTTAATTAAAATTAACATAACTGGCTACATTTATTTCATATGAAGTTTTAAAGAAATATCGACATATTGAAGAAAATTTTCGATGCAAACTAACCACTTTAGTCCTTTGGTGATGCGTTTTACTTTTTATTTATTTACTTAAAGCTAATTACATAATCCTTAACCTACACAGAGATGTTTTTTTAAGACTGCCAGGAATTTATCAATAGTTTTGGAACTTGGAACTAATTCCTTCCGGCAATCTATTATATTCCAAAACACCTTTGTACAAGATGCTTCTCCTATTCATTCTACCATTTTTTATAATTAAATTATATTCACATACATCCATTCCTCTCACAATAAATTTACTAAAATATGATGATAACATATTATTATCTAACTTAAGTATAAATACCAACATACAAATCCTCAAAGTATCATTCACATTCAACCAATCTAATTCAATCATCATCTTTTTACTTTATCCTAATCGGATAAAGTATTGTGATCGTGCGAAAATTCGACCTCGAGATTTTGACTGATTTTTTATACTAGCCTACCTATCAACATTTAAAAATACATTTCATACCTCTATTTTGTAATATTTGTAATCTACATATCTCTAGTTGACTTATCTAACATATTTAATAATGAACCACAATAAATAAGATGTGGTCTGACAATTACATTATAAATTATTATTTTAGTTTCTTTGGATAATAATCTTCTTAGCCGACATAATATTCCTACTTTTTTAATTACTTTTATTATTTTTTGGTTTACTATCGATTTGTTTTATTAAATTTATCAATGATAAGTTCAGATCAGATAGCTTAAGAAAATTTACACGTTATTATAATATACAATATAATAAATTGTCGTATTTTTTCTGAAATGTACTGAGCAATTTTTTTGTATATGCCGAATACGTATGTATGTATATACAAACGTAACATCGAATGCTTGCAAATTAGCCACATTTCTGCAAAGCAACCACGTACCAATTCAACGCATTTCCTTCAATAAAGTATGAAATAGTACAAATCGTGCTTCGATTATTATTTTTTTTCAATAAAAACCTTTGGTAAATTACACGTCTGGCTCACACGTAGGCGCAATACGTTATTGGGTGGGAAGAATATATCGATCAGAATGGCATGTGCGTTCGTTCGTTTGGGTCGCTCTAAAACATAAACGCTTTTCGGCATTATAAAGGTACGTATGTATGTATATACATACACATGTCGATTTCGATATGTCGGTAAAAACGAACGTGTCCATAATAAAAGGTTTCATTAATAACAAACAATTGTTGCCGTATTCGAGTTCGCGCGATATCTGGACCGCTAATCGCCCGAATTATTCGACCTGAGTGTGAAATATCCCACGGTTCGAGATCTGCGCTTTACTAACAGGTCTTACCAAACCCCTTAGAAATATTGTTTACATTTTAATTTAAAGCTAATGCAAAAAACGACTACCTAATGAAATCTATGTAGAGCAGTTCAATTTGAACATTTAAAGCATTTTGATTGCGTTTCGAAGATTTTTGACGGAAACTTTCTTCTGTTTAGACAATGTTTATTGACAAAACGACCTAATAAAGTTTACTTTAGAAAAATCAAAATAAGACACAGTTTTCATTTGAATTTATAGTATTTCTAGACATTCGTATTAACGTTTCAATAGTTGCAGACCAGCGGTCGGAAACCAGCGCACAATTTACACAAAATCAAAGTTAATCCTACTTCCATAACTTCATGTCTATAAAAAGCTTTAAATCGTTTTTCAGATTAAACTTTATAATACTTTTTAGTAATAAACTGTCATTGAGAAATATCATGAAGATAACTTTTTTCTTACAGCTATACATTTCATAAATGAGCAACATTTAATTTAATTTTTAATATCATCATTTTCAGCCGTTCACCATCCACTTCTGGATGAAAGCCTCTCCAATCCTCTTCCATTCCTGTCTGTCTTGAACAATCTGCATCCAGTTGACTCCACACATTCTTCTCAATTCATCAGCCCATCTTCCACTCGGTCTACCTTACTTTCTTTCACATCCTCTCGGATACCATTTCAGTATTTCTCGCGTCGATCTGCCATGTACATATTTTCAATCATTCTGCTATATCTGCCACTTTGGTCACGCTTCTTACCCATGTATTCCTCTTACGATATCTTCCATGCTTCTCTGTGTGCACTGGATCTTATGTAACATTCTTGAATTTAGCATTCACGATTCACATTCATGCGTCACAACTGGCAGTATGCCTTATTTTTTAAGCATAGCGGGATTTTGGATTTAAAAACTAGGTTCATACTTACAAAAGCGCTCCATCCTAGTTTCATTAATAATATGATGCGGCTCTCAAACTTAACCAATTTTGCCTAATTCGGCTCTCAGCTCGAAAAAGGTTCCCGACCACTGTTGTAGACCAATATGATACGATGCAAAAATCGTTCGCTAACGTATACGTTTTGATTGATGTATTGAACAGTAAATTTTTGATTATACGTACATATGTACATACATATGTATAGGTAGGTATAATTTTTCATTTTTGAAAACTTAGCCGCGACTTTTCTGTTTCCAATATTGTGATAGTGCCAAAATTTATTATACTCTATTGTCGAGGCGTTTGATTTACGAAGTATAAAAATCTAGATTTCCTTATACTTACACTATTTTTTTTTATTTTTTTTTTTTTGAACAATGCAAAATAAGAACAATGGTTGGACTCACCTGGTGGGCAGATCTCATTTATCCTCGCGTTAACGCGTAGGCTTTGTACTAAGTGAGAATTATGGATCGAAGATCACAGTAATCATTATGACCTGTATGTAAAAAGTGCTTCGGACCGAGGAGGAGACGAAGAAGAGGTCCAAGATGATACTTAAGGTAGCTTTAGATAAATATTTTTATTTATTCACAAAAGTGGAAATGTTAAACTAACAGTGACTAAACCGAACCTGAAAAGTAAACAACAAACAAAACTCGTGCTCGATTCTAGCGCCTTGCACTTATTGCGAACGTGCGATCGAATTTAAAGGATAATTGGACCGTAGCAGGAAAATTTGCAAATGTCGAAATCCTTCCATCAATCTCTCAAGGACAATATTGACCTTTCGATTTGCTGAGACACCGTGAGAAAAGTGCATCGCCGCCGTTCAAACTGCACAAATTAATTATCGAATAAGCGTTTGATTTGAAGGGGGGGAGGAATGAAAGGGAAGGGGGGGTGATGATGATGATGATGATGATGCAATTGTCGAAGCACCGAAGATGGTATATCCATCGAGGAAAGGCCAACGAGAGCAGATAATGGACACGGGTATAAAGAGGTGTTACATCAACGGCGTTCAACTTTAACACCGCGGTCGTCGCAATTACGCTCTTTTATGTGTTATTTACATCTTTTGCCATTTCGTAATGTTACTCTTTGGCTCTCTCACTCTCGCCACAATACGCCTGATTGCCTTTAAACTATTCCACTTTGCTCTCTCTGTGTGTAGGTATGTACCACGCTTCGGCGTCTCTTTCATCAATCATAAATATATTTGAATTCGCGCTTAGAACGCATCGAAATTCACACGCATAGTATATAGTATGTATGTAATAGCAATGGATAAGTATATTATGCTTGGGCATGTCGACGCAAGCTAATGAGACAATAATCATTTTTGATTTACATAAATGTTTTGTACATATTTATGTACGTATGTATATTTTAAGTATTGGTAGATAAAGCTATGTATGTACATATGTTGACCTGAAAAAAATCAAGATTTTATATGTTACTAGCTGACCCGGCATGCGTTGCAATGCCCGATACCGTTCCCGTTCCAGATCCCGATCCCGATCCCGTTGCCGATCCGTTCCCGTTCCGCTCCGTTCCTGTTCCCGATCCCGTTCCCGTTCCCGATCCCGTTCCCATTCCCGATCACGTTCCCGTTCCTAGTACGTTTTCCGACGCGTGAGCAGGCCCGTTCCTGTTTTTTCCCGATTTTTTTTCACAGGAACCATCCCCGGCATGATCACAATAAGTCCTGAAAGTTTCATCGCGATCGGTTGAGTGGTTTAGGAGCCTATAAGAGACAGCCAGACAGACAGACAAACAGACATTCATTTATATATATATAGATAGATACTAGTGTAAGCCCGTTGAACATCAATGCCCACTGAATTTTAAATACTTTTTTTTTTACTTTACTATTTATATTTTAATTATTAATTATTATATACAGGTATATAATAATTAATATATATATTTATATTTATATATATATATTTATATATTTATATTTATTTTTATTAATATTTATATATACATATATTTGTAAAAATCAAAAAACAAAAAAAATAATAGTTTTTATAGTGCCATCTATGTATTATTAGCAGGGTCACGATCCCTTGTATAGGTAATGTTTAAAAAAAAAAAAGGACTAAATTGACCGAGGGCGATAGCGGATAGCATTAGTGCGAGTCCTCCCGAGCCTGGGGTCCTGTGTTCGATCCCCCACTCATTCTGGTTTTTTAATTATTTTTCCTCAGCGAGCGTTATCAGCAGACAGACAGACGGATTTCGGCTATTATATGTACAACTAGCTGACCCGGCATGCGTTGCAATGCCCGATCCCGTTCCCGTTCCCGTTCCTAGTACGTTATGTGACGCTTGAGCAGGCCCGTTTCCGATCCCGTTCCCGTTTCCGTTCCAGATCCCGTTCCCGTTCCCGCTCCCGATCCCGTTCCCGTTCCTAGTACGTTATCTGACACGTGAGCAGACCCATTCCCGTTCCCGTTTTTCCCAGATTTTTTGCACAGGAACCATCCCCGGCATGATCACAATAAGTCCCGAAAGTTTCATCGCGATCGGTTGAGTGGTTTAGGAGCCTATAACAGACAAACAGACAGACAAACAGACAGACAAACAGACAGACATTGATTTATATATATATAGATATGTTACAGCGAAAGCATATTTCAAATGAAAATATATTTTCACTGGTATAAATATATATTTTTACCAATTCAGACAGTGAAAATGTATCAAACAATGAATTTACAGTTTCACTGCTCAGTATCGATGAAAGTATATTAAAGTAAGCGTATGTGTTTGTGACTTGTTGATGTTGAATTTTTTGTATAGTTTCACTCGCATCATCTCGTAAGGGTAGCAACACGTGCTCTTTTCTTCTTAAATCGACCATTATATTATGTAAGTCAATTGTTATAAAATCGACAAAGACTCATTGTAAACTATATTTGGTACTAACCGGCCTACGGCTGAACACGGCCACGGCACGATAAGAAGAAGAAGCGATGAAATAACTGGGATTGAATGTTTCAGCAGATTATATGATTCGATTCGTTATTTCAAAACTGTCAAATTTAGTTTCAATGACAGTTCGGAAACGAATATAATTTCACCGGTGAGTATCTGTTAAAATATATTTTCATAGAAATATATATTCTACTGGTGAAAATGTGCTTATGATATGATTTCACCGAAACGCAAGTGAAAATATATTTTCACTTGAAATATGCTTTAGCTGTACCATATGTATGTTACAAACAATGAATATAATGACCTGCCAGAAGTTCTCAGAAATATAAATAAAATTGATAGATTCCTGGCAGCCCTACAACAACACCTCTGTACAAGTGCTATTAGATAATAAGTTTATTTTGTAATTTTAGCTTTAAGTAATGTTTGTAATTAGCTTTTTAAGTTATCTTAAATAAACAATTAAAAATGTAGTTCTATATTATCCTGGTAATAACTCAAACGGTAGAGCAATGGATTTATGAATGAAGATTCAGAGTTCGAATCTCGATTTGGATGAATGATTTTCTCGGCGGTTTTCAACTGTTTATATCGTATTAGATGTCAGTTTTTATCAAATTGGTCGTATTTGCCAATTTATCTAACTTTAGTTGTGTTAAGATGGTTCCACAAAATATTTTTACACACTAATTCTTTGTCAGTTCTTTCTTTTCTTTCCACCAAAAGGCAAAAGGAAACTACTGGAGTATAACTATGTATTTCAAATGTTGTTAATAGTGAAACGTTTGATTTTTAAGTGAAGATAAATAATCGCAGTAAAGTCTACTTACACTCATAATGGATAAATGGTGTTTATGATTTGTATAGATTCTCCTATTGATTAAATTAAATTTATGTCAGTTTTAGCGTGCAGTTTTGACAATATTGCGCAACGTACCGAAGAGTCCCACGCTCTTGATATTTGAACTTAATAGCTCATTACGTGGGCAAAAAACATATCCAACACATAAATCCGAGACGAGAAGAATTTCTGGATGGTCTCTGTCTCTGCGGTGTTGACACGCCGAAACTATCTCACCGATAAATAATTGTTAAATCCTACACACAACACAATCGATACCGAAAAACCAATTTTGGCGAAACGTCATAAACGTCTGCCTGGCAAAGTATAGCAAAATCTCGTTAGGTTCGCTTGTAAATCACTTTGGCGTAAATTTTAAATCTGCCCGACTGTCAATAATATTTTTTAAGTGATTCTACTGCCTACAAATATACGCCTGACCGGTGGTTTATTTGGAATGTTGTAACTTTTGAAAAATCGTAATAATTGTTGTGCAATGTAACTCTACAAAGTATGTACCCACTTTTACCTATCATGAGTCGAACGCAGTTTTTAAAATCTCAAACTTCAAACATAAGAATCAGAAGAAAATAGAAAAGAGCTGGCTTACGAAATTCTATTGATTTTGTGACCTTTTGTTAACCTTTCGAAAATACCAAAATGCATGCGCAGTAGGTAATAATGCAATTGAAGACCTCGTTTGAAAAACAGCACATGTGACAAAATACGAATTGTTCAGGAGAGCAAAAAAACCATTTATCTTCCGTAATTACTTAAAAATACCTTATTTAATACATTTTATATTTAAAAATATAACATACAATTAGAATAGATTAAAAATAAAAATTACAAAATACACGTAAAAAATAATAAAAAATAAAAACCAAGTTGGACATCCACAAATTTCGTAATTATTGAAAAATACTCTATTTAATACATTTTATAAGAGGTAATATGCATAGGTAATATAATAAGAGGTAAATATGCATGTATGTATGCAGTGGCGGACTGGCCATACAAGCGACATTGCCTGATGGCAAGTGGGCCCCGCTATCTGTTAGAAAATATGGGCCCTCAGTAAAATTAAATAACTTTTTAACTATTTCATTTTACGTGTGTAATTTACAGGATATTGCACTTTGGGTATTTCAACAAAACAAATTTCTTACGATATACACAAAGAATACCTGCTTTTACGGCCCAAGGATCGGTTAACTTTTTTTATAAGGGTTGAAATGTAAGTTTTCAACATTTCCATGGGCCCTTTTGCGCGGGCCCATTTCCAACCTCAAGATTATGTATTTTAAATTATAAATTTTGTATTTCTGTTGATTTCCAGTAAGACGTGTAGTACGTGTATATTCTAATTAATAAAAATAAAAAAATTGCAAAATATAATTGCACTTTTAACTCTTTGAACTCGGAATTAATTTTGACATTTTTCAATTTCCAAACGATGAAAGTCAATTACAAAAATAAAATATTTTTAACCTCTTGGGTCAAAAAATAACTATAAATCCGTGAAACACATATCCTCGGCATTGTATAAGATGAAAAACCATTACATGAATCTTTCGAACCAGTGCTTCTCAAATTTTTCTACAGAAACATACATATCCATTTCATCTTTACCAACTTGAAAAACCATAATTTCGGGGATTTTGTGTTTTTTTTTAAATTTGTTTCTTGAATAAATTATTTAAAGATTTGGACCGTCCAACCAAGGTAAGAAACTTTACGAGACAAAATCTGAACATGGGTTAAACTTGAATTGAAAATCATGATTACCTTTCTTCGTAAAATTTTAAAACGTTCGAAAAAAAAATTATTTTCTCAATAAATAATGATTTTACATATTATCATTGATGGTGAAAATTCTTCTCCACACTGTTGCAAAATAACTAGCCATTCTCAAAAATTTTCTTTCCAGTGGTTCCAATTTTTTTTTTCAAATAATATATTTTCACTTTTGATGAAATTTGGAGATGAAAAATTGCGTCCGGGATATTTTAGAGGCTTTATAAAATAAAGAGAATGTTTGAGAATCTATAATATAAAAATTAATTTTTTTAACCTCTGTCAAGTAACCATTTTTACTTAAAAATAAATTACGCTTTTGGAAAGCTAATGTTTGAGAATCACTGGCGTGAAAGAAAATTTTAAAACTGGACCAGCTGTTCTCCAAGATATGGTAATTGGATTGGCAAAAAAAAAATTTGTCGTTTCAGTCAGTTTTCATCTAAAAAATGAAGTCAAAGTAAATGTCGAGCTATGCTCGACATACGAGTTCAAAGAGTTTTTTTGATTCGTACATTTTTGAAAATTTTATTTATTTTTTACCCTTGATTTTTAGCGTGATGAAAAGAAGAAAATTTTGTTATATGGGGGGGGGGAGACAAATTTTTTTAACCCTTTGACTCCTGGCAAGCACTGATTTCAGTCCCAGTCCGCCACTGTATGTATGTATGTACATATATGTATATATTATAATTAATTATACATATATATAATTTTTTTAAATATAAAATTGTGGAATTCAATCATTTAAAAAAAGAATATTATACCATTAGAAGAAGTTATCAAACAAACAGGCATCGTTTGAGGCTGATCTTGTTGGAAGAACAATATAATATATTGGACATACATATGTACATATGTTGTCTTTCTAACAAAATGCTTGGACAAGTGTTGTTTTTCCAAAAGTGGCGATTTTTTGACGCTCATTTTTAGTAACTTAGACATTTTTTCCACATCCAACAAAAGTTGAGCATATTGTACGTGATCTGGACTATCATTTGCAACAAAAAAGTCGATTTCGAAAAAAATGGACAAAGTGCTGTTTTTCAAACGAGGTCTTCAATTGGATTCTATTGATCAATGAATAAAAATTTTAAAATTTAGCTCAACTCGCCCGGATTTTGCATTGTCCATTTATCCCCCCTATAGTTACATACTAGGCTACAGATTCCTGGCAACGGCCCTGTACCAATATAGCTCATATGAAATGAAAGCTGGCAATACATCTACATAAGTGTGTTCAATGAATAAAAAAATTTAAAATAATCAGCCTATGTTTGTCTGTTATTATGATATCCAGGCGATATCTCAGTGGTCTCACATCGAATGATTTTCGATCGATTGTCCATTTATCCCTACTCTTGGGACGATTTTTGTCGACCGAAAAGTATGAAGGGGCATATCTACATACATATGTATTATATATCTATGACAACTATCATTTGCAACAAAAAAGTCGATTTCGAAAAAAATGGACAAAGTGCTGTTTTTCAAACGAGGTCTTCAATTGGATTCTATTGATCGAAATTTAGCTCAACTCGCCCGGTTGCAGCCCCTATAGTTACCTAGGCTACAGATTCCCTGGTAACGGCCCTGTACCAACATAGCTCATATGAAATAGCTGGCAATACATCTACATAAGTGTGTTCAATGAATAAAAAATTTAAAATAATCAGCCTATGTTTGTCTGTTATTATGATATCCAGGCGATATCTCAGTGGTCTCACATCGAATGATTTTCGATCGATCAAGTCTCCATTCATCTCTACTCTTGGGACGATTTTTGTCGACCGAAAAGTATGAAGGGGCATATCTACATACATACATATGTATTCTATATCAATGACAACACCCCTATACAAGATGCTTCTCCTAGATCTACTTAATTTTAAATTCTTAACTATTAAATTTTTTTTACCCCTAGTATTATGACTATGTATATTATATCCATGTATTAAACACTTATTTAAATACATATTATTAAAATACATGGGTGTGACCAACCCATGACCATATATTTGAGGAATACAAAGAGTAACGAAATTAATTTTTAAGTACGTAAGTAAATAAAACGCCTGCACACCACCACACCAACCAACATACTAGCAATTTCTATAATCACTGTAACTAGCAAATGAAATTTCGTAATTAGCAATTTCTCTCAGGAGTACAACATTACAATATTGTGACGATACTACATATTTAAAAGACCGAAAATAATAAAAAAAAAAACAACAAATCGTTCAAGAGTCAACTGCCATTTCTGCAAGAGGGATTTTGACCAAAATCACAGTATCTCTTACTGCTAACGTGAAAACTATTGATATGAATTTTTAACTTGATCAATGGGGCAGTTTAGGAAATATTCTGCGGTAAACTTTTCGACAAAAAAAAAACCTACTTCCGGTTGACTGATTTTAATGATTTATTTTTTCGTAACTAGCAATTTCACTCTGGAGTACAACATTACAATATTGTGATGATACTACATATTTAAAAGGCTGAAAAAAAAAAAAAAACAACAACAAATCGTTCAAGAGTAAACTGCCACTTCCGGTAGTCAGATTTTGACCAAAATCACAGTATCTCTTACGGCTAACGTAAAAACTATATACATATGAAATTTCAAAGTGATCAATGGGGCAGTTTCGGAAATATGATTTTTAACAGGATTTTTGAATTTTCTGCACGAAAAAAACCCTACTTGCGTTTGACTGATGTTGACCAAATTTCTTATGGCTCTTACACCTTACGTGAAAATAATAGATATGAAATTTCAGCTTGATAGACTTAATAGTTTCGGAGAAACCACACAGACAAGCACACACACACAGACAGACAGACATTTTCCAGAAATCATGAAAACGTGATCAGGGGATGATACTTGATCCAAATCAGTCAAAATGTCGAGGTCGAATTTTCACACGATCACAATACTTTATCCGATTAGGATAAAGTAAAAACTGGCTTGCATAATTAATTCTATTGATTGTGTGCTTCCTTTGTTAACCTATCGCAAATGCCAAAATGCATGCGCAGAAAAAATGCAGTTCACTTTATTGATCTTTTAAAATTTAGCCCAGGTCCCCACTTGCAGTGCCCTGGGCGGTTGCCTGGGCTACAGACACCCTTGAAACGACCCTGTACTTATACATAACGTTCAATACATACATATGTAGTTAGAAATGCTTCTACACCGAATAAATTTTCCCCGATTGTGGGAAAAATTTAAAATGAAAAGTACATAATATAAACTTTTTCTCCAAATTAGACCAAATACTTTGTGCAACTAATACTAAAAAGTATTAGAAGTATGTTAGATGAATTGGGATGGGTGAGTAGGTATTAGAAATTGTTTAAAGTTAAGCACATTGTCTTTTGTTTATAAGTTAGATCATAAGTTATTGCCAAATTATTTTAAGAATTATATCATTAAAAATAGTGATACAGTGGAACCCCTATGCATCGTTTTTCAAGGGACCGTAAAAAAAAACGATTTATGCAGAAAAACGACTTATACGATAATGAAAAAAAAACGCGTTTTGTAACATTTAAAAAAAATTGTTTAATTATCAGAAAGTTTTAATAAATAATCACATTATACATACATAATACATTATGCATTAGCTTTAAGATACTTTTTTGTTTGTAATTAGCTTTTTTAAGCTACTTTATTCAAATAAATAAATAAATACATAATACATAAATATGTAAAATAAAAAGTGTTATGTAAAATTAAAAAAAACTAATAAAATCATCAGAAATAATCAATAATTACACGTATCTATGTACACGTAATAACATCAGAACATTCTTTTTTTTACAAAGAAGTCTTTCATAGTGAGTTGCCTCTTTGCAGTCTTGCATTTTAATTCAAGCAATGACCTCCCAAATTCGCTCACTTTTTTCACAAAAGATTCGTCTATCTCATATGAATACAAAAATGATTTCACTTTATCGAATGCTATCAATGCTTCTGCGAATATCGGAAAATTCATTCATTTTCTTCATCGTCTTCTTCTTCGCTGGTGTCATTGGCTGCATTACATAATGACTCGATTGTCCTCGAGAAAACCATAAAAATGTTTGTGATCAGATCTATGCCTTCTTGTTGGCGTGGTATTTTACGTTGTGTTTTAATGTTCTTAAAACATCGGGCGCAAGTAGGTATCAGGTACAAATAAATTCGGAAACAGTACTTTCCAAATTTATATTTCCAAAATACTTGCAATTGCAATCTGCAGTGTAATTGTTTAGAAATTTCGAGAAAAAATGGGGTGCTTCCGACTTTTGGTCTAGACTGGGTTCTCGCACGTGTGACAAAAAAAAAAAAAACGATCTATCATGGTAAAATTTGTGACAGGACCGTAATATTTAGACGATTGATACAGAATAACGATATATAGGAGAACGATGCAAGCGAGATTATTTAACACTGTTCTTATGGGTGTTTGGCCGGGACTATGAAAAAATAGCGATGTATGCGAAAAAACAATACAAGCGAGAACGATGCAACGGGGTTCCACTGTATCCATAGTTATTGTACATACTAGAAATAAGAACCAATTAGTTGTAGGTAGAGTAAGGAAAAAAAAAACAGCTGGTGGTGTTTTTCACAGGGGTGTATTAATGTATAATGCCCTCCCGGAGTGCGTCAAGTCTTCTAAGACCATAGATGTATTCTTGAAAAGTGTGAGGAGACACCTCTGTGAGAGATGGTAGTTATGTATAAGTATAGTGTATAATGTGT
The DNA here is from genome assembly GCA_022651745.1 of Parapsyche elsis. Classification (NCBI taxonomy): domain Eukaryota; kingdom Metazoa; phylum Arthropoda; class Insecta; order Trichoptera; family Hydropsychidae; genus Parapsyche; species Parapsyche elsis. The sequence goes on from JAGVSN010000016.1 coordinate 1,501,350, forward strand.
AATAGATGTAAGTTAAATTAGCTAATTAGCTAATATTATATAAAATAAATAAATAAAAATAAACTTGCTGCACAAAACTGCTAACACCCTTTTATCTTCGACTAATTTTTCAGTGGAATTTTCATTCACCCAAGTGTGATTTTAGTCATTTGTATCTAGTGTGCAAAGAAAGTGGAAATTTTCAGCATCGGCCTGGGAAAAATGGCAACCCAGTACAATCAGTAGTGAGATGTGACAACACATCAGCTGATGTGGAAGTTAGCCCGGGATTTATCGATCTTACATTCGTCTGCCCCACAGGTCCCTCCAGCTTCCGTGAATTTCTGGCAGTCTGGAGATTCGTGCCGACGAGCACAGACCACCATGCTCCTACTCTTCGGTGCCTCAGAACAGTCCAGACTCAAGATTGGTGTTTGATGATGATGAACATGCATGAAAAGCCTGCTCAGATTTCATCATTCGTCGACTTCGTTATATCTGACATTGCAAGGTAAGATATTTAAACATTATATTTGTGTAATGCAAAGTTTAACTTGTACAAATATTAGGGAGCGCGGAGTTGACTGTCACACTTTACAACGCTCTTCTCTTCGAAAAGTGGGAGTTAAGCAACAATATTATGCAACTTTTTTTATTTATTTTCATTTTCAATTTAACAAGTGGTTTAAAACATCGAGGTCTGCATTGATGACTTTATGCGTACATTTTTCAAAATATAAATAGTGTGGACTCTTGAGTGGAATTTTTTTAACATGATAATCAGAATCATCAGACTTTGATGCTTAATCATCTCTCCATTGTGACTGGGAAAAAATGATAAATATTGTTTAGCTTTAGCCACAACAGCGTTCTGAAGTGTATCAGTCGTAAAAACGTCAAGCAATTTCACTAGGGAAATTTTCCCATACATTTATATTACTTAAAAATTTTATATCCTAAAAAACTTAGTACCTACTTCAACTTTAATTTAGTCTTTTTGTGGTGTATGTACATACATATTTTGAAGTATTCAATTTTTTTTCAGAATAATTTGTTGAATTCTTGCAATGTGGATACTCCCGAAATATTTTTCATTATCTACATGAAATGAATGACAATTTTCATTTTCTTAAATCGCACCTATGTACATATATATGTATGTAGGTACATACATCAGTAGCCCAAGTTACGAGGCCACTATGTGTACTTCGATTCCAGTGCTGCAGCTCGCAACAATCGTCAATCGAAAATGAAGAACAAATAATCCACAATTAAGCTTGTGGGGTAAATTAAGATTATATGTTTGCATAGGTTTGTAAATTTGAACACAGAAAAATACAATTATAATAAGTTTCTACGTTAAAAGTTACAACAGTTTTATTTTTATTTTCATTGTAGGTATGTTACTATGCAATTATTACATATGCATAGTTACGAGTCAAAGAAGTTATTTTCAAGTCGAAGATTTATGACGGCGCTTAAACCGACAACAGTCAAGAGATTTGCAGTAAAGCAACATGTTTGATCCAGTTCAACAGTTTGACGCCTCAAGGTATTGTAAGACCGCTGCGAGAGTTATTGTCGTGGAAAAGTTCGACCTCGAATTTTGACTATTATGTATTCCTTTCGTGTAAAATTTCAATTAGAAATGTTTTATAAATCACGAATAATTATTGCAAACACGAAAAATTTTGACAAGTTGATTGATTAACTTGTGTTAAAATATCATATGAACAAGTTAAGCTAAAAGGCTTGTAGTTGAAAATCTTTTTTACTGGAGTAAAAAGATACATTTCATTATCACATTGGTTTTTCTTGATTGTACAGCTGTTTTTTTTTTTTTTTTTTCTTAATTTTTAAAGACGTCTTCTACAGAAATTCATCTACTTTATAATCCTGTTGCAACGGGACAAGGTTTCTACATCATTCCGAATTATCTATTTGGTTCGACTAATCGATAATCGAATTGATTCTGTCGTTTCATTATCCACTTCGTCCTTTATATTCTTCTACTTGGATATACAGTACATATTGTACATCGAATATGTAATACTTGTTATAGTGACGAGTAATGATATGTATTTCATTACCGATGATTCGCTAGAAAACTGACGATAGCCGATATTTGGAAACTTAAATCTACGTTGATGTATTATACAGTTATACGGCTAGGTACGTTTACATGTACATAACTATAATGACAAGTCAATCAAGCGATTTTCAGCTGCAGTAAAGACTTGCCTTATCCATTTTATACCGTATATTTCTCTATTTCTTTGCACATTGTTGTAAATCAACGTCCCCTCGTCATATTATCCACTACATAATATCTACCTTATCGAATTATCCACCTCATTATTGTTCGTCACAATCCTCCATCAGTTATTCATCTACTTGAATTGTATTCAGCTATAAATATAACACTCCAATTTTCCATACATTCGTATGTACCATAAGAATTTTCAGCTCTTCATCGGAAAATCCTCGAAACATGCTTAGTTATGTTTCGAGGATTAAATGGTTAAATTAGCTAATTAGCCAATATTATATAAAATAAATAAAAACAAATAAAAAAAAAGCTTTGCCATTGGAAAAGCTTAATCGATTTTACATGTATTTAAGCATTCGTCCAACCTTACGTGAATACTCGCAATAAAAGTATTACTTGTGTATTACAAATTATTACAAATTATCGAGATAACTACTACATTGTGATTGTTGCATTTTGGGCATCCATTTTTAGTACTCTTGAAGGTAGGAGTTACATTGACAGTGTCTCGTTCGTTTCGTCAGATTATCCACTACATAAAATCTACATTATGGAATTATCCATTGGATTTATTATACATAAAAGCATTTTCCACCTGGTTCTTGTTCGTCGCAATCTTCCATCTTCGTCATTTAATCAACATGGATTTTATTCGGTGAAAACTATTGAAATCCAATTGTCTATACATATGTACATTATTATGTACCTTTTAGGCATTTTTTGAGTTGTTTTATCAAAAAACACTCGAAATATGGTTGATCATTTACCTTTCCCTTGGAAAGCTTGATCGATTATACATATTTTTAAGCATTCGTCCAACCTTAATATTTTCCAAATAGAGCAAAAACATAGTTTTTCAACCTCACGTGAATACTCGCAATAAAAATATTGCTTGTGGTTCTCACATTCCATAAAATCGCGTTATGGTAATCTACATCGTCATCAATGAACGACAAAAGGGCACTTACCGTTCATTAAGTGTTCAATTCAAATAAATTTTCATAAAAAAAGTGTTCAACAGCCGTTGTTGTAACAATCGTTGTCTAAGCTACTTTGTAGTTTTGTTTAACCCAGCTTACGAAAAAAGCAGATTTTAGCTATTGGAATCGTAGGTTGGAGGTCCATTAATTGTTAAGTAAATTTCATCAGCGAATTGAAGAATATGATGTTTTTTTATTGCATTGTCAAGCGTTTCTTTTCCCAACTGTAGGGTTTGATAACCCTTTCCAGATCTCCTCTATGATGTACACACATTTATCCACAGGCATTGTGATTTTTTGAATTCTGGGTATCCACTTTTAGTACTCTTGAAGGTAGTAGTTGCATTGAAAGTGTCTCGTTCGCTTCGTCAGATTATCCACTACATAAAATCTATCCTATGGAATTATCCACTGGATTTGTAATATGTACATAATAGCATTATCCACCTCGTTCTTGTTCGTCACAATCTTCCATCTACGCCAGTTAATCTTATACATGGATTGTATTTCTTGAAATATGTAGATTGAATTTCAATTGTACCTTAAGAATTATGTATGTGTAAATCTTAGGAATTATGAGTTCTTCATCAGAAAATCCTCGAAACATGGTTGGTTCTGAATTATTCCTTCGGAAAAGCCTGATCGAGTAGATACGTAAATAATTTTACATATTTTAAGTATTCGTCCAACCTTACGTGATTACTTGCAATAAAAGTATTACTTGTGGTTACACGTTCCATAAAGTCACGTTACAACAATACATATATAAATATTAATATGAATCAGTCAATTTCCATTGCAATTCGCATGATAATTTAAATAGTTGATAGGTTTTGAAAACTTTCATTTTCCACCTGGTTCTTGTTCGTCGCAATCTTCCATCTTCGTCATTTAATCAACATGGATTTTATTCGGTGAAAACTATTGAAATCCAATTGTCTATACATATGTACATTATTATGTACCTTTTATGGATCTTTTTTTTTTTTCTTCCCATCATATTTTATTTTATTTACAAATTATACCATAGTGACATTACTGGTTACCCTCATTCACAAGCATGACCAGAGATTTGAGTTGTTTTATCAAAAAACACTCGAAATATGGTTGATCATTTACCTTTCCCTTGGAAAGCTTGATCGATTATACATATGTTTAAGCATTCGTCCAACCTTAATATTTTCTTTCCAAATAGAGCAAAAACGTAGTCTTTCAACCTCACGTGAATACTCGCAATAAAAATATTGCTTGTGGTTCTCACGTTCCATAAAGTCACGTTATATGTAATATTACATATATAAATATAAATAAAAATAAATATTAATAAGTCAATTTCTATTGCAATTCGCATGATGTTTTGACTAATTTTATCTCCTCCACACGGAGAACACTCAATGTGGTTTTATTCGCCGTGATATGTCGTCATCTGTTAAGAACAAAATGACATGAATGTGTGCAAAACTTTCAATTTTTCATTGCGACTTCCGTTGGGGAAAATTTTACCATATGTCACACTCCTGTTAACCCAAGAAGTTTAGATGGACAGTATTAATAAAAAATTCTCTGTAATATCTACTGTTCCGTAAACGTCTGTATCATCTATATTTATTTGTAATCTCCACTAGATTATATATCGTCGTATTGTCTACTTAAATCTAAGTAGTTGGATTATCGATTCGCAGCGTTTATCCACTTCGTTCTCGGTCGTCACATTATTACACCGGTTAAATATATCATCGCATAATAGATTTCATCTATATACTGCTCTTTTGATGAATTCCTTTTATGGACATAGGACATAAATTCGGACGAATTTAAAACAGCTTGACGTGCTTCTCGCGATTTCCATCGGTGCACCAAAAGTACATTTTCTTAAATTAGTGTTGCTGAAATACAACTGTCTATACATATGTACATTATTATGTACCTTTTAGGCTTTTTTTTTTTTTTGAGTTGTTTTATCAAAAAACACTCGAAATATGGTTGATCATTTACCTTTCCTTTGGAAAGCTTGATCGATTATACATATTTTTAAGCATTCGTCCAACCTTAATATTTTCCAAATAGAGCAAAAACATAGTTTTTCAACCTCACGTGAATACTCGCAATAAAAATATTGCTTGTGGTTCTCACATTCCATAAAATCGCGTTATGGTAATCTACTATATCGTCATCAATGAACGACAAAAGGGCACTTACCGTTCATTAAGTGTTCAATTCAAATAAATTTTCATAAAAAAAGTGTTCAACAGCCGTTGTTGTAACAATCGTTGTCTAAGCTACTTTGTAGTTTTGTTTAACCCAGCTTACGAAAAAAGCAGATTTTAGCTATTGGAATCGTAGGTTGGAGGTCCTCTTAATTGTTCGCTAAGTAAATTTCATCAGCGAATTGAAGAATATGATGTTTTTTATTGCATTGTCAAGCGTTTCTTTTCCCAACTGTAGGGTTTGATAACCCTTTCCAGATCTCCTCTATGATGTACACACATTTATCCACAGGCATTGTGATTTTTGAATTCTGGGTATCCACTTTTAGTACTCTTGAAGGTAGTAGTTGCATTGAAAGTGTCTCGTTCGCTTCGTCAGATTATCCACTACATAAAATCTATCCTATGGAATTATCCACTGGATTTGTAATATGTACATAATAGCATTATCCACCTCGTTCTTGTTCGTCACAATCTTCCATCTACGCCAGTTAATCTTATACATGGATTGTATTTCTTGAAATATGTAGATTGAATTTCAATTGTACCTTAAGAATTATGTATGTGTAAATCTTAGGAATTATGAGTTCTTCATCAGAAAATCCTCGAAACATGGTTGGTTCTGAATTATTCCTTCGGAAAAGCCTGATCGAGTAGATACGTAAATAATTTTACATATTTTTAAGTATTCGTCCAACCTTACGTGATTACTTGCAATAAAAGTATTACTTGTGGTTACACGTTCCATAAAGTCACGTTACAACAATACATATATAAATATTAATATGAATCAGTCAATTTCCATTGCAATTCGCATGATAATTTAAATAGTTGATAGGTTTTGAAAACTTTCATTTTCCACCTGGTTCTTGTTCGTCGCAATCTTCCATCTTCGTCATTTAATCAACATGGATTTTATTCGGTGAAAACTATTGAAATCCAATTGTCTATACATATGTACATTATTATGTACCTTTTATGGATCTTTTTTTTTTTTCTTCCCATCATATTTTATTTTATTTACAAATTATACCATAGTGACATTACTGGTTACCCTCATTCACAAGCATGACCAGAGATTTGAGTTGTTTTATCAAAAAACACTCGAAATATGGTTGATCATTTACCTTTCCCTTGGAAAGCTTGATCGATTATACATATGTTTAAGCATTCGTCCAACCTTAATATTTTCTTTCCAAATAGAGCAAAAACGTAGTTTTCAACCTCACGTGAATACTCGCAATCAGAAAAAAATATTGCTTGTGGTTCTCACGTTCCATAAAGTCACGTTATATGTAATTCCATTACATATATAAATATAAATAAAAAATAAATATTAATAAGTCAATTTCTATTGCAATTCGCATGATGTTTTGACTAATTTTATCTCCTCCACACGGAGAACACTCAATGTGGTTTTATTCGCCGTGATATGTCGTCATCTGTTAAGAACAAAATGACATGAATGTGTGCAAAACTTTCAATTTTTCATTGCGACTTCCGTTGGGGAAAATTTAACCATATGTCACACTCCTGTTAACCCAAGAAGTTTAGATGGACAGTATTAATAAAAAATTCTCTGTAATATCTACTGTTCCGTAAACGTCTGTATCATCTATATTTATTTGTAATCTCCACTAGATTATATATCGTCGTATTGTCTACTTAAATCTAAGTAGTTGGATTATCGATTCGCAGCGTTTATCCACTTCGTTCTCGGTCGTCACATTATTACACCGGTTAAATATATCATCGCATAATAGATTTCATCTATATACTGCTCTTTTGATGAATTCCTTTTATGGACATAGGACATAAATTCGGACGAATTTAAAACAGCTTGACGTGCTTCTCGCGATTTCCATCGGTGCACCAAAAGTATTTTTTCTTAAATTAGTGTTGCTGAAATACAACTGTCTATACATATGTACATTATTATGTACCTTTTAGGCATTTTTTGAGTTGTTTTATCAAAAAACACTCGAAATATGGTTGATCATTTACCTTTCCCTTGGAAAGCTTGATCGATTATACATATTTTTAAGCATTCGTCCAACCTTAATATTTTCCAAATAGAGCAAAAACATAGTTTTTCAACCTCACGTGAATACTCGCAATAAAAATATTGCTTGTGGTTCTCACATTCCATAAAATCGCGTTATGGTAATCTACATCGTCATCAATGAACGACAAAAGGGCACTTACCGTTCATTAAGTGTTCAATTCAAATAAATTTTCATAAAAAAAGTGTTCAACAGCCGTTGTTGTAACAATCGTTGTCTAAGCTACTTTGTAGTTTTGTTTAACCCAGCTTACGAAAAAAGCAGATTTTAGCTATTGGAATCGTAGGTTGGAGGTCCTCTTAATTGTTCGCTAAGTAAATTTCATCAGCGAATTGAAGAATATGATGTTTTTTATTGCATTGTCAAGCGTTTCTTTTCCCAACTGTAGGGTTTGATAACCCTTTCCAGATCTCCTCTATGATGTACACACATTTATCCACAGGCATTGTGATTTTTGAATTCTGGGTATCCACTTTTAGTACTCTTGAAGGTAGTAGTTGCATTGAAAGTGTCTCGTTCGCTTCGTCAGATTATCCACTACATAAAATCTATCCTATGGAATTATCCACTGGATTTGTAATATGTACATAATAGCATTATCCACCTCGTTCTTGTTCGTCACAATCTTCCATCTACGCCAGTTAATCTTATACATGGATTGTATTTCTTGAAATATGTAGATTGAATTTCAATTGTACCTTAAGAATTATGTATGTGTAAATCTTAGGAATTATGAGTTCTTCATCAGAAAATCCTCGAAACATGGTTGGTTCTGAATTATTCCTTCGGAAAAGCCTGATCGAGTAGATACGTAAATAATTTTACATATTTTTAAGTATTCGTCCAACCTTACGTGATTACTTGCAATAAAAGTATTACTTGTGGTTACACGTTCCATAAAGTCACGTTACAACAATACATATATAAATATTAATATTAATCAGTCAATTTCCATTGCAATTCGCATGATAATTTAAATAGTTGATAGGTTTTGAAAACTTTCAATTTTCCATTGCGACTTCCGTTGGGGAAAATTCAACCAGATGTCGCACTCATGTTCACACAAGCAGTTTAGATGGGCAGTATTAATATAAAATACTATAATATCTACTATTGTGTAAACGTCTACGTCATTTATATATCATTGCAATGTCCAGTGGATTCGATATCGCCGTATTGTCTACTCGAATCTTTGTTCTCGGATTCTCTACTAAGCTATGTATACGCTATTTCTAAGCATTAGCCAGTTGATTTGTTATGAATAGCAATATCAACATCGGTTTTGTTCGTTACAATCCTCCATCAGTTATTTTTATTTTTAAGATGTGTTAATTTTTGAATATCCGAATACACAGTTGAAGTTTTTGGGTTGCATATCCGGACAGATGACGAAGTCAAATAGTTGGAAACTGTAGTATCTATGCGTGTGTGCGCTTCCATACAATTCCATAACCCATATGAAATATGGGTTATGTACATATGTATGTACAGCCATTGTTGTAACAATCTTTGTCTGAACTACATTGTAGTTTTGTTTAACCCAACTTACGAAAAAAGCAGATTTTAGCTATTGAATCGTAGGTTGGAGGTCCTCTTAATTGTCTGTTAGGTAAATGTCATCAGCGAATTGAAGATTATGATGGCTATTTACAATATATTGCATTGGCGAGCGTTTGTTTACCTACCGGTAATATTTGATGACGCATTCTAGATCACCTATATGATGTACATACATATGTACATATATGTATATGTATGTACATATGTACATACAATATTCACTGGTTTTGTGATTTTTGTAATTTTAAGCTTTTATGTATATGTACGTACATATATGTATACGACGTGGTTTTCATATCCATGGTCTGACCCACGTTTCGACGATATTGAAAGCTATCCAACTTATAAAGTTTATATCAAAGTTGTTATTTTGTTATTTTGTCAAGCGAAAATGCGTTGTCTCCCCACAATGCGGTAGTTATTTTGGAATTAGCTATTCCATGAAGTATGTATATTAATTTGTGGAAAAAGATTTTTCAGGAGATTTTGAACACAGATACAGACGTTAAAAATGAAGCATATGGTCTGTACATTTTTCATATCTTTTACTCGTAAGATAAGGTTATATTGACAGTTTTTTGAGAATCCTTCTCAAGTGTTATGTATTTATTTAGTAAGATTTTGAGATTTTTCTCACCATCTCACTTCCTCTTCTTGACCAGTGATATGATAACCTTTTTAAGATTATCCTCAATAAAAGAATTGACTTTTATCGACAGTGAATCGATCAATTCTTTAAATATATGTAGAAGCTGCATATGGTTGTCAACATTCTCTTTGTTATCTTTTGAATTTGTCACAGACTTGCTCTGTGCGATATATTTAGGCACATATGTATGTACAATTATGCACATACATATACAATGATCGATTAATGTTAATAACAAATAATTAATCATTGTTAATTTAATTTTATGTGAGATTCGGGAATTTTTCTACACACCCATGTGCACAAAATTTCATTGAATCCCACGTGTATCATTGAGTCAATGTCTGCAACGCCACAAATGAAAATTTCTATCGTGTCAAAACAAGACATCAATTATTTATTGTACATACATACATATATGTACATATGTTCTGTCGGAATTTTTTATGAATAGTTTCTTTCTATTCATAGATGACTGTTTGTAAGTTTGTTGAGTTGTTTCATTTACTGTCAATGCAGTGGACATCCAAATAAACTTAAAAAGTTTTGCAAAATGTTTGTCGCTCGTTTATTTGTATTAAAAAATGATATGTGCAAACAATCTGGAGAAAAAATTCTTGATTGTTTAATATATTACGAATTCTATGAATTTATGATTTTAATTTAAGTATCATTATATTTTTGTGCTTAATTTTATTCAGAAATGATCTGTAGGTACTTGTTAAAAAATTATAATTTAAATTTTTATATTACGTATGTTTATTGTACAAAAAAAGAATTTTATTTATTTCATATCATTTTCAAAAATCAATTGATTAAAATACATTTTGATATGAATTCTCTATTTTTATTCCATTACCCTGCTTTAAAAAAATGTAAGCTACAACAATAGACTTGTAGAACAATTGAAAGATAAGTAAGTATCTAACTTGAGACACCTGATATGAATATAACAAAATCAATTCTTAGCGGAAGATGGAAAAAAGAGGAACTCTTTTAAATAATATCAGTGAGCAACAAAAAATCACGTTTTTTAAAACCCAGAGCGGAAAATGGTTAATCTTTACTAAGTTTAACCCACTGAATTTGAATCCAATAATGATTTTTGTTGATATGCTCTAGTTTATGAGATATTTGCGATTTAAAAAATGTAAAAAATACGCATTTATTTGGCTTTTGCGGTCTATAACTCAAAATATAGTATCGCTGTACTCAAAGTGAGTATTGAAATCAATAGTCAGATATTTTTCCTATTGATTGTGATTTTTTATTGCTTTAAAATACTTATAATTAATTATCTAGCGAATTTTAACGAGCGTACGACCGACCAAATTGCATTGGCATATTTAGACGAAACATCTGGATTTAAAAAACAAGCCACTAGAATTTTTCGAAAGACAACTTGAACAACTTGTCAGAAACGCAGGTTTCGCATTACACCAGCAATTTTGAAAAATCTCTCCCCACCTCGTACCTGATTAGTTTGCGAATCGCGCCAACTGGTACGCAGCAATAAAATATACGATTGGAGTTTTGTTTGATGATGACAGCAACATAGGAGCTTAAAAGTCGAAACGATTTCGCTCTCAAATAACAAAAAATGAGCTGATCCAAAAAGTTGGCGCGAGTACAGTTTTCTCATCGCAACTGGACGAGTCTAGGAATGTATGTATGTACTAGGTTCACCCCAGCTGATTGTTTTCGTAAATTACAAAACTCTGGATATTGTTAAATATAATAGCAGTGTGGGCGCTCTATGAACCAATGGGCTGAGGTTGGTGTCACTGTCTCCCCGATGGTTGGCAGCCCTAGTACCGACAATCGAGTGTTACACAGTTCATACCCACTCGGTATCCGTCGCTCACATTAGTAAAGACCAAAACGTCCACTGCGTGTTTTTCATTCAGCCTTTCCCTCGCACTCCACAACAGCGTTAAAAATAATCAAAAACCCCCCCTATAGAATCTATACTAAAATGCCTGTTTATTAAACAAATTTATACTGAATATGACTGAAGCAAACGAGAAAAAAAAATAGATGAGAAATGGTTCCGCTTGCAATAGTTTGTATAAAATCGTGGCCCACACACTCTCAATTCCACATTCCAATGCAATTTCCGAAAGAATATTTAGTAAATTATTGTTAAAAACTGTAGAAGCTGAATTAATGATCAAACAAAATTTTAATCACAATTGAGCTCCGAAAAATACTTTTAATAAAAAACCTGTTATGATTGTATAACTGTTCAAATCAAAATGTAATTCTTGTGATTGTATCTAATCAAAATGTAATTCTTGTGATTGTATCTAATCAATACGTCTATTACAGTGGTCGGGAACCTTTTTCGAGCTAAGAGCCAAATTAGGGAAAACCTTGCAAAATTGATAAGTTTGGGAGCCGCAACATTATTTTCGAATTATATATATTGAAAATTAAATTAAATGTTACTCATTTTCATTAATGAAATGTAAGAAATAAGTTATCCTCGTGATATTTCTCAACGTTCGACAGTTTATTACTAAAAAGTATTATAAAGTTTAATCTGAAAAACGACCTTAAAGCATTTTATAGCCATGTCGTTATGGATATGGAATTAATTTTGGTCTTGTGTAAATGTGTATCAACATTTTGTATTTCACAGAGCCGCAGGTTCACATACAAAGAGCCGCATGCGGCTCCAGAGCCGCCGGTTCCTGACCACTGGTCTATTAAATAACTGCGATTCCTGCGAATGATTATTCTGTGACTATTTTTTATAAGTTCTCTTCTATGTATGTATGTATATATTCGTATGTACCTATGCATACATACATATATTATAATTTAATTAAAATGATTCTTCTTAAATGAATTCTTCTTAAATGAATTCTTCTTCAATTCCTTAATCTTTTTTTAATCGTTCGAAATGGTGACTGTCTCGATCTGTGATTTTGGAAATCTGGCAGCCCTGGTCACGGTACTAAAAAGTTTAAGCCATAATTTCATATTATGTCATTTATTGAGAAAATTATCATGGACATTTTAAACATTCTCAACGTAAAGATCTGAATTTTTTAAGTTGGAATCGAAAGGGTAATTCAGTTTGCCATTTTAACATTTTGACACATGTGCATGTTGGCAGAACTGTCAGCTGTCAAACGTCACATTCAGAATATTTGAGCGGCGGCGGTCGTTAAGACCGTCGCAGCTCACATGCGGCTAAGATTCAGGTATATATTCGCTCATTTACCATTAATTATGCTGGTCTCCAGTCAACCGCACATTCCTAATCCACAGCTTCTCATTATTTTGTATCTAAACAAAAGAACCAAAAGCTTAGCGATTGGACTGTACATATTTTGCTCTGAAACGGTCAAAATGTTCACACTCTCATCGCCGAGTCACAGTGCGCTCTAATGCCACAAACAAATCCACCTGAGTTCCATTTATCATTCGTACAAACTACACTAAAAATTCGTAATTTTCTTCCAATTATAGGAATCAACTTAAGATCATCTTGGCTCTCTTCTTATGTGTAATTTTTTACAACGAACACTTAATTTATTTTTTGCAAACTTACTGGTGGCCCAATTTAACGTGTGCACCGGAGAGCTCCTGTTTGCGAATCCTTCTCGTTGCCGATCCACAAATATTGGGCGAACAAAATGATGATTCTCCCTTTAAGTATATATTTAACTGGGACAGTGATCGGTCAGTATATATATATATTTATTTTTTTACAGATTTTTATCCCAAGATGTAACCAATATACATACATAGATACGTATATCATTTTCAGCCGTTCACCATCCACTGATGGATGACGGCCTCTCCAATCCTCTTCCATTCCTGTCAGTCTTGAGCAATCTGCATCCACTCGACTCCACACATTCTTCTCAATTCATCAGCCCATCGTCCACTCGACCTACCTTGCTTTCTTTCACATCCTCTCGAATACCATTCCTGTATTTCTGGCGTCCATCTGCAATCCATTATTATCGCTATGTGTCCACACCAACTTTATCACACGTTCTGCTATATCTGCCACTTTGGTCATGCTTCTCACCCATGTATTCCTCTTACGATCTCCTGTTATACCGAGCATACATCTTACCATGTTTGTCTGTGTGCACTGGATCTTACGTAACATTCTCGAATTCAGCATTCACCTTTCACCTACATACATCATAACTGGCAGTACGCATCGGCCGTATGCCGTATTTTTTAAGCATGGCGGAATGTTGGGTTTAAAAAACCATGTATATTCTTCCAAAAGCACTCCATCGTAGTTTCATTCTTCTATATACATATGTAAACAAACGGAATAAATAGTAACACTTTTGAATATAATCTTATTGTTTTTATCCATTTTTAGATACATCGCGAAGACTTATATCAAAGCCGTATCTCACTTTGAGCCAGATGTGATATTATTCTTAGGCGATATCATGAACGAGGGAACGGTAGCTAGCGATGAGGAGTTTCATAGCTACGTCAAAAGACTGTCTTCAATCTTCGTAACTACATATCCTTTGAAGGTATAATCGAGCTCGTCGCCAAAACACCGTTTACTTTTCTTTATCATCATCATCATTTTCAGCACGTTCACCATCCACTGCTGGATGAAAGCCTCTCCAATCCTCTTCCATTCCCGTCTGTCTTGAGCAATCTGCATCCACTTGACTCCACACATTATTCTCAATTCATCAGCCCATCTTCCACTCAGTCTACCTTGCTTTCTTTCACATCCTCTCGGATACCATTCGAGTATTTCTCGCGTCCATCTACCATCCATTCTTCTCCTTGTGTCCACTTCAACTTTTTCACACATTCCGCCTTATCTGCCACTTTAGTCAAACTTTTTACCTATGTATTCCACTTACGATCTCTTCTTGTCATACCAAGCATACATCATTCCGTGTTTCTCTGTGTGCACTGGAACTGTTCTTTATATAATTTAAATTTAATTTTTAGCACGTTTGGATACGGGGGGATAACGACATCGGTGGTGAAAACAAACCGATATATCCCAAAAAATTGAGGATGTTCAACGATGCATTCAATCAACCCGATTTTATAAGTATTAAATTTTTAAACGTTTACAAAGTGAACAGCATCATTCAAACATTTCCAAAATTACCCGCCAATCACGTAATCATGACCAACAAGACCAACATTGTGATGTCGCACATACCCTTGCTTTTATCCCCGGGAAGATTTACGGGAAGTGTAAGTATCGCTTTTTTTGCACTGGCTTACTTCTGTCCCTAAACTTGGCAATAACTTGTATATTTTTGCAGGTGCTTACGAAAATTCAACCGGCCGTGATGTTTTCTGGTCACAAGCACGCCGCTTTTCATTTAGTAACGACGTTAGATACGATGTTCGTCAGTAAAGTTATGGCTATAACTCCTCAGGATAAAAACATCGTTAATATTGTATTCAGACAGGACACATACCATGAATTCATCGTGCCAACTTGTTCGTATAGAATGGGATTGCCGAATATGGGATACGGTGTTACCGTCATAGGTGCATATAATCTCA
The DNA here is from genome assembly GCA_022651745.1 of Parapsyche elsis. NCBI lineage: Eukaryota > Metazoa > Arthropoda > Insecta > Trichoptera > Hydropsychidae > Parapsyche > Parapsyche elsis. The sequence goes on from JAGVSN010000016.1 coordinate 1,516,583, forward strand.
TCAAAATACTATAAGTGGATGAGACGGGCTTGAGCCACTTTGATTTTTGAACATATTTATTCACCCATGCTTGTATTTTGCAGAAAAGTCAAAGTTGTCGTATTCCGTATTGTGGTCGCCGAGAAGATATGAACAACTGATAGTTTACGTCGTGGTTGTAATCTCAGGAATTTTGTATTTAATCACCGTCGCTATGTTCAAAATGGCGAGCGTAGTGTGTAGAAATATTCAATACTCGAAAGTGTAATTTTAGTCTATTTACAATAAACGTACGCTAATTAATTATTTATTCAATCATCGGTAGTGATAAGCGTTTCGATTGTATTTTCGTGCCAAATTTATCAACATTTACATTCCCTGCAATGTGTATGTCATTAGTAATAAAATAATTATCAAATATTTTTTTCATGTATTTATTACTCAAATTTTACAATTTTTATGAATACTTTACAGTTTACATACATAGAGGCACATCCGTTTCCTACGAAAAATCAAAATCGAACTACACATTGGACTAGAATATAAATTATTACATTATTTGAATAAAGCAAACGAAACTTTACAGTTCATACATAGTTTGATAAAATTACTACACTAAAAAATTTGGCAACTAAAGGGATTGTTCTTTTAAATAACGCGTACTTAATATAAATAATAAAATACTACACTTAAATCGGTAAGCTAAAAGTAATTCTAGAAATTCATAGCGTATTAAATTTTGTGCAACTAATTAATCGGTCAGTATTTAAATCAATAAACACCGAGTAACTTAAAGTTTGTATATCGTTGTTAAAAAAAATTAAAGGTTTTAAGATAAAATTATATCAAATCAAGATACAATTTATAATTAAGAGCTATGGTAGATATTTTTTTTTGACTCGAGTTTTTACTTTTTTCAAGAAAATGATCAGTACATATTATATTCAGAAAACGGTCAGTAAAAAAGATGTTTTTGGTTAACTTTTCACAAATAATCAGTAAAATTTAAATTCCGACAGCTTATATAATTTTACTTACCGTTTCGTACTATGATCACTTAAGTACTGACCCTTTATTAAAAATACTCACCATTTGATTAAAATAACTTTTATTGTTTTATTTAATACATAATATTTTGTACTTTTACATATATGTATAAAAGAAATGTAAATGCAAAACTACTTATTGACGGTTTTACTATACTGCACAGTTATTATTGTCATGATAACAATAAACATATACAAAAAGATAATCGATAAACTTGTGTACGTGTCCAAATACAGTGTGTGAAAAAGTAAATTGATCAATCCGGTGACGACATTCCCGACTAGAAAGAACAATAGTCCATTTTTGTTAATCGCCGAGAGGATAATAGGAACTTGATAACTGCGCAACGTATCTTTGTGCTTATCACTAGACTTGATCGGTGTCTCGCTCAATTCAAACATGTAAAACAACGTCAATAGTGTGGTACCGATTGCGAAAATAAAACTACAATAACCCGCATTGGCTAAACATCTCGACGTGCCGATAACACCGTTCGATGCGAAAGCAACGGTCCAAGAAACTGCAACGGATACCAACAACTTATTCAATATCTCTTTTTCTAACTTAAATTCGTACTTTTCGTGCATGATATGTCCGATGTATGAGGAAACCAAATATAGATTAATGTAACCTAAACAGGAGACGATACCTTCTCTGTTGGCCGTAAGAAATGTATCCCGACTTATATTACCGTATACCCATTCGCTCAAACCGTTATACAGCATCGATTCGTGGAGTATTACGAGTAGTATCCCGCTTATCCATGCCCTGTTTTCCTTGAAGATGTACAACAAGGATGTGCCGACGATTTTAGTGATGGCCAACGTTATGAAAAAGTTCCAATGCAATCCGTACTCGGTGATATGCTCGTGATAGTCGACTTCTTTAATAATCATAACACGAGCGTAGCCTAAGATGAGCAGTACAATGCAAGGCTTTGCATTTTGCTCGAGAGATTTAAACAATCCGTATTTGGATACTTTCGACGGTACTATGGCGTTGCTGAAAATGAACAAGCCGACACCGGTGTCCATGAGACTATAGCCGAACCTTTCCGTCTTAGCAAAGTACCTCGGGAAGATGTTAAAATCGACAGCCAGAATACAATGCACAGTTAAAAGGCTGACTAAAGCCCGTACGTATGTAATACAGTGCCATTCTTTTTTGTTCTGTGCTTTAAGCTCCCATAGCTTTGATACGTTGCAAATTTTCTTCCAGTAAAGGCAGATGAACACCAGCACGCTCATAGTCAACAATGAAAGTCTGTGTTCGGAAGCGATCGTCGTCCCCAAGATTATCGGTAGTATTATGACGGCGAATTCCAGACATATTTTGTGAAAGTAGTTTGCAATGCTGAAGTGGATTATTATGAAACGTAAGATGCACGGTGTGAAGAATGTTGGTATTATGGTGGCGAAGGTGTCAAGGGCGGTCGTCCCATTGTTGTTTTGCATAAAAGCCTCATGTATTTGCTTATATTCTGCTGCAGACATGATCGATGTACATACCTGGAAACAGATTGAATTTATTGCACTGTTAAATTTCTCCACTTAGACTTGTGGTTACTAGAAAATAAACACAAAAAAAATTTGAATGAATTTCTCTTCGTATATTTTTCTATTGGTTTTTTGTTTCAATTTAAACTCATACTAATTAGAGTTTATCAAATAGGTAATTGTATTAACACTAGAGAACTAGTCACTGCCCGTTGACCGTGTCATTGGGTGGTTATGATTTATGTATATGCCCAGAGTATGTCCCGAAGACACTCATATGAGGCCACCCCCCCCCACGAATATAATCTGTTGACGATTGCAATGCAGTAGTTGAAAAATGCCATGCAGTGAGTACATTCGAGCGTTCAGCGGCTACCCACCCTGGTAGACCCTTGTGCTATTATGTACATATTTATCAGGTCTACCGTGTACGTACCGAGTTTGTCAGTTTTGGTAAAAAAATATCGCCTGCGGCGCATTTTTTTGAATTTTGTACGAAATCTAGCGATTCTTTTACAAAATTCAAAATAATTTAGATGTAAAATATTCCTATGCAAGACAATGTTTCGCATGCGGTGCATTTTTGATCAAAAAACAAAGTAATTTTTTAAAATTGTTCAAAATAAACATGTTTTTCCGAAAATAAAATTTTCCTCATGTAAAATCCTAGTGTCTCGGTTTGAGAGAATAATAATATGCTAAGCCTAAATATAGTAATTTTCTGTTGACGATCAACTCGTGACTTGTCAACAAATTTTTTATTGACAAATGAGTGAGCTAACAATAGAAAACTTATACACTCAGGTCTCTTTTTATGCGGTAGATACGTTCCACAGAAAACCGCATTAAAAAAACGCAAAAAAAAAGCCTCAACTCCCATATAAAAACAAGGGATAGGTTCCATGATTTTATAAAACCAAATCAATGAGTTAGAATGTACCAAAAATCGCATAAATAAAGTAAATAGAAATGAGTAAAATTTTCTTGGAAACTCTATTACTTTAATTTTATTGAGTAACAATTATTTTTACATATCAGAACTATCGTCACTATATGACATTGCTCGGTATTATTTGTGAACTGGTTAGAAATCACTCTCATCACTAGAAGAGATAGTCAGTGCATCAGATATACATGTTGAAGGGCATGATTCTTTACAAACAGAATCGTTCTGTGTTGATTTTGTTCCTTTGGCAATGTAATCAGTGATTAAACTTTGCGATGATGATTTAACCATTTTTTTATGCAGTTCGTGATAAGCGGATATACAATTCTTAAGCTCACGTTGGAATTTGAAAGCTCGTTCAGTATCTGGGTCATTGACAAGAAAATGATTTTCCAATTTATTGCAAAGTTGAAGACCTTCTCGGATTACATTTGCAGTGAGAGGGACCGGGTTTTCTTCTACTTCACTGTTGTTTTCTGGTTCTTCGAAGACATTTGCAGTTAAACTAATAATATCATCGTCATTTAAGGCATTATCCTCAAGTAATTCATCGACATCATTTTGAGAAAAGGTATCAAAACCTTCTCCACCAATTTCATGTGCCAAAGTAATGATTTCAGCTGATAATGTTGATGTTTGTATTGTTTCATCGACTGCAACACATTCGGGCCAAACTGCTTTCCAGCAAGAATTTAAAGTGTTTGGTCTTATTTTAGATATAGCAGATGAAACATGATTTAAACAGTCCAAAATTGAAAATGTTTTCCAAACTTCAGTTACGGTATACCCATTGTCTAGTTTATCCAATATAGATCGATAAGTGCTCTTAATGTAATATTGTTTAAAAGTAGAAATTATGCCTTGATCTAATGGCTGAATGATGCTTGTTGTATTAGGTGGAAGAAACACTACCTGCACATTTGGATGTTCCAAATATGGATGACCTGGTGAATTGTCAATAATTAGTAGAACTCTAAAATCGAGACCCTTATTCCTCATATATGTTTCAACTTCTGGTACAAAGCAATCAGTAAACCATTCAGTAAATACAGCAGTTGTCACCCAAGCCTTTGCATTAGCCATCCAATGTACCGGTAGCTGTTTCAGATCTTTGCCTTTTAGAGCACGTGGTCTTAGAGATCGATATATCATGAGAGGTTTTAACATTCGGTCTCCCGATGCATTACTACAAAGTAACAATGTTACTCGATCTTTGCTCGCTTTATTCTCAGACTTTGCTATGTAAGTTCGACTAGGCATTTTCTTCCAAAACAATCCTGTTTCGTCAGCGTTAAATACTTGATCGGGGCTATATCCACCCCGCTCAATTATTTTGGCCAACTTCTCTGGATAACTGTTGGCTGCTCCTTTATCTGCTGATGCAGCTTCACCTCTAATCTTCAGAATATTAAGTGCACTCCTCTTAAAAAATCCGGTCAGCCATCCATTGCTAGCTGTAAATTCTTTATTAGAAATAGATTGTTCCTGTTGCTTCATCTGTTCATAAAACTTAAGAGCTTTTTCCTTAATTAAATTACCACTTATAGGAATTCCTTTTTGGGTTAAATCTTCAATCCAAATCACGAGTGCTCGTTCCGTTTTTTCTAATAAAGGATCTCTTGAGTACGATGACGATTTGGAACTTAGTTTTGTCCCAGCAATGACAGAATTCCTTATTGCGACTTCATTATTTTTAATTGCTCTTATAGTAGATTCGCCTAAGTTGAAAGATTTACCTATCGCTGTAGATCTTTCTCCTTTTGCCACGCAATCTAAAATTGCAATTTTCTTTTCTAAAGAAATCGCTTTTCGTTGATATTTTTTTTTCTCCATTGGGGAAAATTAATCTATAGAAATTAAAATAAGAAAAGAAAAGAATAATGAGAAAATAAACAATTATGTAAAAAAAAATTAAACCTATGTACTGAATGTACTGCCAATATACGTGCACCACTCCCGAACATTAAATTCCTACTGCTATGTAAACAATAAGGCACGTTTTTAACATTTTTTTAACAAATATTTTGAACTGCATAACTTCAAAACCGCAAAAAAGGAGACCCGAGTGTAATTCAAATTTTCATTGAAAACAAAAAAAAAGTGTGTCGAACGTTCCCAGTAGACAGACAGACTAAAGATTTCATATTATATATATATATATATAATATAATTTCATAATTTTAATTAAGCTTGTGTTTTTTTGTGAAAATGAAGAGTCAAAAATATGCACATATGTAGAAGGTATAACAGTATACAAGTATAACTTTAGTCATTGAACTGATTGTGATTCTAGCTTCAGAGTTCACCTAGAGAGTTAACGAATTGTATTTAGAGCTAAAGTAAATGTAATTTAAAGTCAACTGACCGAAGCCGGTGACAGAAAATTGCGCGAAATATGACGCTGCTGTCACTCGCCAACTGACAGTTCAATCGGTGTTGCCATATTTGATAATATTGATTACTATTGCTTTGAAAATTTATATTTTTCGACTATTTCAATTTTATTATTATAACGAGTGTATGCCCGTTGAAAAATCAACGGTTGAAGAAATTTTAAAGAAATCCGGCCGCCTAGTGCATAAGAAAGATAGTTGCTTAAGCGGAGGAAAACTTTAAGGACGAACAGACGATTACACATTCTTCTCAATTCATCACCCCATCGTCCACTCGGTCTACCTTGCTTTCTTTCACATCCTCTCGGATACCATTCTAGTATTTTTCGTGTCCATCTGTAATCCATTCTTCTCGTTGTGTCCACTTCAACTTTTTCACACGTTTCGCTATATCTGCCACTTTGGTCATGCTTCTTATTTTTATACCAAGTATGCTTCTACGTGTGCACTGGATCCTACGTAATATTCTCGAATTTAACATCTACGTTTCACATCCATACGTCATAACTAACAGTACTCATTGGTCGTATGCCTTCTTTTTTAAGCATAGCGGGATTTTGGATTTAAAAACTATGTTCATTCTTCCAAAATAACTATCTCTACAATATGATTATGTACGTGAATACGTTTTGCGTGCAATGTAAATTTATAATTATTACAAGCAGCGTGATTACCTTTCAATTTATATTCATAGTTATAATCAATTGTATGCGGTCATAACAAACATTGCGCAATGTTATAAAATACTTTTGTACAGAATTTAACAATCGGGTCAAAATCAATGTAAACGCCCTTTTGGTTATCATAACCTAAATTCTAAATGATAAAATTTTGATATAAGGAGAAGAAAAAAATTATTACACAAAAATAAAAATAAGTTATCGTCTTTATTTAATTGATAAGTCTTTTTATATATCAGTTTTTAAACTCATACGAATCAATCATCACCTTTATTTTTAACAAATAAAATACATGTACAAACATTTAAAATTTAAAATTTCTTCCATATACATATGTATGTATGTACCTCTATGTACATGTAAATCGTTTCAAATCTTGTACGAATTATAGATTTTTTTTAATGACTGAAAATGCGTTTCTTTAAATTTTGTACACGTCATATCAACATGTGATATTAATTTTGCTTATAGTATGTAAGTAACAAATAAAAAAAAATACTATTTAATTGTTTAACTATTTTTCATATTCAAAATCGTGATTGTTCGACGGATGAAACGGTTGGGGTATGTGAGCTGGACGACGTTGCAACAATGGGATGTCTACTTCTTCAGGAGATCTGAATACTTGTGGTCTTCTCAATGGACCTGACGTCGGTTGAGGACCAGGTGATGCTGTTGGCCTTATTGGATTCCTTCGAGGTGTGACGATTTGTATCTGAAAGTTCTTTCAATGTTAATATTGATTCCATTTTAACTGTTAAACTGTTAAATGTGAAAGATGATTGAATTAACCTGTTGTCTTTCTGCTTCTTCTGATTCGTCATCGTCGAATCTTCCATCATGATACACTTCAGATGGATAAAAGCGATCTGAGTACCTCAAAGTTACATTGGGCCTACTTTGAGCTTCTTCAGCGTTCAAAGGCTTATACAAATAGTCGTTTACAAAGTGATACTTTGAAGACTTTTGACAAATGTTATCACTCGATGGTGGCATACAAATTAAATGAACCTTAAAAATAAATGTGGATTAAAATAATGTTCGATCAAAATGACAATTCTATTATTACTAAAAAATTAGTATCTACCTGATGGAAAGTGAATCCATCTGGGCAAATCCAGGAATGTTTGGTATTATCTTGGCAATAGTGGAAGATTTCACAAGCGAGTCCTTCATCGGCATAATAACCTGTCGATCTTCCGACGCAATCAAAATTTGAGTTTTGTAACAGTTCTGATAACCTATCGGGTTCTTCCTTTTCTAATTCTTCTTCTTCTTCTATTTCTTTCTAAATAAAAAAAAAAAAAATTAATGGAAGAAGTTGTGCATTAATTTCAAACACGTTATCATAAAATATGTTTAATTACCAGTCTAAGCGCAGATAGTTTTTTATTTCCTTGAATCTGAGGTCGATTAACTGTATTGTGGAAACCTTCTATGTCTAAAGGAAACGGTTTTCGCAATTGTTGAGCTTGAGATGAAATACTATCTACAACTCTTTGCCTTCCATGTTCACCACCGATGGCCTGATTTTGTACCAACTGTTGTGTTTGGTAAGCTCTTGGTCTAATTGTTTTCGCTTCCTTTTACAAAAAATCGTCACAAAATTAAATTAAGCCGTAATATTCTGATATTGCATAAGATAAAGCAAAGTTTTTAATAGCTCATTTACCTGTGCGTTTAATGAAAACACTTGAGGTCGGAAATAACGCACATCTTCAGAAGCATCTTCTTGGCATATGACAATCGTTATTGATAAACTTATAAAGATAAATAGTATGTGGCACCTGAAAAATATAAGATGAGCCTTGTTTTTAGTACAATTGTTCTATGGTAGACGGTAATTAGCTATTGTTTCCACGATACAAATTAAGTAAGAAGGAAAATGCATGTTGCATTGAGTAAACAGGTATTCTCACACTGTTGACTGAACATGCACATGCACACTGCTTCTGACTTCTTTTCTTTCTAATAATAATAATAAAAAGAACAATTTCTTCTGCTAAGTACACACGTTGTAAATAGCAACAGAAGAATAACACGCACAACCGCATCGACCGTTAACATGGCGCATTTTATCACTATTTTTTTTATATAAATGTTATATAATAGAAACGCAATAGAGCAACGTAACGATTTGGTACGTTGGTTATTTACAAATCTGATCACCCATGTACACAGGTAGATAGATATTGGCTCTGTGACATAATAACGACAATAACAACAAGTGTAACATGCAATACAGGGAGAATCAGTGATCAAGACACAGAACGGGCGTGGGCAGTCAACGTTGGTGCATATGAGTTTATGTTGTTCAAAGAAGCATGTGAGAAAGTAAATGAAGTGACATGACCAACCCTGGTGACCCAATATAATATACCGGTTCACCACCTGGTTGGCTGGATAGCCTCAGGCCAGCACCACTGTTATCAAACACACACGAGCTCGATTCGCAGAAAAATACGTAACTCTTGAACGAATGAGATTATGTGAAAAGTTGGCACGATCGACATGATAAATCTGCCCCAAAAGCTCGGTTATGATCTTGCCATACTACGAGTACAACTCGTTATCGCTGAAATGGTACTGCACACTATCCAACGCGTCAAAAAATCGACGACAGCTTTGTTTTCATCACATTCGTATCTCTTGAGAGAGAAAACTACTCGGTGTACGTTGTCCGAAAACTGTTAATCATCTGCAGAAACCGTTGATGACAAGAAAGTTTAACTTTCTTCAAATGACAGATGACGCACTCTCTTACTATTCAGAGCACTTAGCGCATCGTTAAATCTTAATTTGTCGAATGAAATGAAAGTGAAAGATTCAAAGTCACCCAGTTAACTGTTAACGATTGTTTCTACCTACATATGTACATATATAATGATTCGCAAAAAAATAAAGAAAATCCATTGATTTTGACGTACTTAAAACACACTGTACCTGATACCCAGTCTGTTATTGTGTAACATTTCAAAAATTTTAAGACTTAAACTATGTCTGGAGAGACACATATATAGAGACATATCTTTAAATATTATAATGAATGCATTTTAAACTGAAAATAATACTTTTAACCAATTACACAATAAAACTAAATATCTATATATGTACATATATACATATGTATATGGAGATAGGTACATATTTCAGAATAAATTGCCAATATATGGGTGTTCCTGTAAAAATTACCATATCTTAGATACGTTTTCCGTTAGAATAATAGAATTAACTTTAAAACCTTTTCGAGAGTTTGTTGAATCCTTCAGTGAAAGTTTGACGAAAGTCGACCCAGTAGATTCGATCAGTAATCTCGCGTTGCAAACTCATTCATACGTAGAAAAATAGGTAATCCAACTTGGAAAATGGAATATTCTATTTGAGATATCTATGTACACAAGTGTTACATTTTTTAAATGTTGCATTTCAAGTTTTCTTTATGGGCTACAATGGTGGCTTAGAAAAGAGAAATAGCGTCGAAAAGTCGAACGAAAGCTGCCAATGGGACTTTTTCGAATTTATCGATCGATTTTGTAGCAAAGTGTGAGCTTATTTTCCCCGTTCGTATGCAAGTCGCGCCAAAAAGGAAAACACGGTCAAGTATCGAGAACTGATCAGGTTGTTGAACCTGCAGAGCGAATTTCTTCTGGTGATCCGAAATGCAGAATATCAAAATGATTGTGAAAGTGATTAGTTGCGGTCACGTCTTTTACACTCCACTTGCGTTTTTACGCTTCAGTGATTCTATTCATAATACAATTCCGGAATCGCCGAGGAATTTCTCCATTTTTTACCGGCTCAATATGAATTTGATACAATCGATTTCTTCCGCAAGCGACGTGTGTAAAGTTCGAAATAAATTAATTACACTTCAAGCACGCTTGCATTTCGAACCACCTTTGATGCGCCAGCATGTATCTATGTACTGTCAATATTGTCAGTATTATTTAAGTCTACTTACTATACATACATACATAGTCATACAAAACATACTCACACGAAAAGAAATGTAAATCGAAAACTATCGGTTTTGTGGTTTGAGAATCAAATATTTTAGAATGCCTCAAATCTATGTAATAAAGTTGCATCAGATAAGTACATAGGTAGAAAACACATTGAGGTCAATTTAAACAAAAGCTATTAATATTATGTTAAATTAGATTGACTATAGAGGATTTTTAGTGGAAACTGTTAAGCTACAACTGAGTTCATACATACATATGTATATACTTACGTATGCGTTTGCGTACATTAATTTCATTTGCATTGTTCAAAAATTTACGTTTGCATGCAATATTACAAAATTCACTTTTTATACTGTATAGATAGTCAGGACGCTTTGTTGAAAATATAACTTTAGTAACTGTTATAAGTTAGTAACAGTAATAGTATGTATATTGATATTAATATACTAGAGATCAATAATAAAGATCCCCTATTGAGATTAGTGTAACGATCAATAATAGAGATCCCCGCTACTTTGGGGGGTCTGGCGGGGCTTGAGGGAGTTCAAAAATCAAAACAAAACTCAAAAAACCCAAAAAAAAAAAGATCCGTCGGGGCTTGAGGGATTTCAAAAAACAAATTGTTTTGCTTTCATTGTAAATTTAAATTGCTATTTTTTCCCATAACCCATACCAATGATAAGCACGCGTTGATCGTCAACGGGTCAACGTATTGGTGAAAAATAAGTATGCAAGTCAAATTAAATGAGCATATGCATTAACTGCACTTGGGTTTAGTGTGATATGTATGTAAATTGCACATTGTATCATCAATGTGAATCGCCGATCGAAGCTCCCCATTGACGTTTTTATCCTTGCCGATTGAAAATGTTTAATTTACACAGCGATCCCAGTTAACTTTCTCCGCGAAAAGAAAATAAAGTAAAACTGTTTCCCACCTGCCGTCCATTTTTGATTCGGTGGTCGGTCACTTGATACCGAGAGGTTACTGAGCTGAGGAGCTTTCGCTACTCTTATAAATATACAAGCGGCACCGTTTACCGCTTACCGCCACTCTATTTAACGGTAGGATGGTAGGAGTGCCATTCTTACGATCGATTTTGGAATTATTATTTTTTTTAAACCCACGTGCAAGTTGGTGGTCGTGTGCGAATCCATGCGTGCTGATAACGACAGTAGGAAATGTCATTTTTGTCATCGATCGATGGGTCGAATTGGTTCGCGAGCGCAATACTCGTCATTAACATTTGTCGCGCACGAAAGAAGCCTTTCTTTTGGATTTGCATCGCTCGAATATGCACAATGAGTGATGCCAATCGTCGAAACAAATTGCTCTCGCTTCGGATGGTTGACACATTTCAATTTGTTTGTCGATGGATCGATTGGTCTGCTCCATTATTCACCCGCCTACAATCAATATTGATTAAAATTGTATTAAATTCAGTTAAGAATGAGATTGATATTGTACTAAACGTACGACCGATGCGTACTGCTAGTGAAACGTGGATGCTGAATTTGAGAATGTTTGGTATAGCAAAAAGAGACCGTAAGAGGAATACATGGGCAAGAAGCATGACCCAAGTGATAGATATAGCGGAAGTTTAAGTGGACACACAGCGAGAAGAATGGATGGCAGATGGAGGCGAGAAATACTAGAATGGTATCCGAGAGGATGTGAAATAAAGCGAGGTAGACCGAGTGGACGATGGGTTGATGAATTGAGAAGAATGTGTGGAGTCAAGTGAATGTAGATCGCTCAAGACAGACAGTTAAATAAAAGACTATTGGAGAGGCATTCATCCAGCAGTGGATGGTGAACGGCTGAAAATGATGATGATGACACCTATCCATGCTTCTCTGTGTGCACTGGATCTTACGTAACACTCTTGAATTCAGCTTATAAAAATTGGAGATTGGAGAGAAGCCTTCACCCAGCAGTGGATGATGATGATGATTGTAATAAAAACTGATAAATAACACTGTTCGACAAAGGACGACTTTTTCTTTGCTTCTTGAAAAAGTTTCAAGCCACTGCACTGCCCTATTCGATGTATTCTATGACGCACTATACACACATGCATACATCTGACGCCTAAGAGCTACCATATACAGCAAAAATTTGGTCTCAGTAGTACGCGATTTAAGTTTGCTATTTTACCGATTTAAAGTTCAGCACACTTCCAATTAACCCTTTTAAACGAAAAAAAAAAATAGTGTGGCCAGAACACTATCCCAATAAACATGTTTAAATAGAAAATACTTAATATAAAATAGTTTTAACAGTGGGAAAAAATCCCAAATGAAAATACATACTTTTGACTTTTGATTTGAACTGGACGACTACTTAGAAAGATCTGAAAGCTGAAAAGTACTACAAATACCCAACTATAGATTCCAATATTCATTTTGAACCAGCAATCGACAGATTTTGAGACATCGAACGAACAACACCAAGAAATAAAAAAAAAACACATATATCTCCGAATCGCGAGCCATCAACATTTTTTATTACCAGATTCGTGTTCACTGGGCATAGATCTATAAGAAAAGTCATATCTCGTCTCGGAAGCATTTTTCGTGTCGAACAGTGTAATTAATCAACGCCCGAAAAGTATATTTAGCGAAATGTATTGGCTCTACGAGGAATCAACTATTGATTTTCATTTTTGATATTGAATCAAATTTAATATATGTATATAGCAGAACCAGTTATGCTCATATTAACGATTTTAATTCAGTAATCAGCATTCAGACAAATAAATAATCAAATGCAATGTGACTCCATGAGGAATATGTACACGCTTTGTGCCATGATCAATGTTTAACCAATATCATAAAGGTATACATACATATATAGAAACAGAGGAATAGGAAGACCAAGGAAGGAATCCATAAGCCGACTAATAGAACGCTCTGATTTTACTAACTATGACTCTATGAGGTCATGAAGAGAAAGTCTATTGATCTAAATAGTTGTAAAAAGGCTCATAGGCAACGATCTAATCCTTAAGTACACAAGAAGAATAAACATTCGTGTGGCCATATCTGGTTCTTTTTACGATGGATCTTGTTTAAAATCGTTAAATTTACAACATTGTTTGATTATCGCAATATACACAATTTATTGCAGACAAATCGGATAGCGGATTAGTGCCGATGTAGCAAAATCAATTTCCGAACATCGCATCGCAATTCGCAATGACATCAGAGCAGCTAACAATTTGAGCGTACCGGTTTTTTCTTTTCAATGTACACTCAAATCGGTTGAAACTTTGACAAATTTAATGTTAGTATTAACACCTTTAGGTATTTAATCTGCGTTTATTAGTTTAAATAGTTTATTATCTGCGATCGATGTTTGAAATCTCGACGCACGTGAATGTTTGCAAGGAACCGAATTCGATGTATTTATTTATTACGTAACAAACAGCTTATAGTGCACAATATAAAATATAAATATAAAATAATATTAATTTCACACAATACACTACAGCCAAAATAGTTACAAACGAACAACAGATCAAAACAAGAAAGAAACTTAGGAGTTAGGGCTGGAAAGGAACTTAAGTAAAGATAATCTAAAGGAGGGCAAATAATAGAGAAAAGGATATACATATGTATGTATACTATAGTGAAACAAATATGGCAATGCTTGATAGGATAAATTAATCCATCAGCACAATGATTACGGTATTACAGGGTGTGAGAAAAAATACTTTTCGGCATTTCTTCATCTTGAAGGTAGAATTTAGACTTGAAAAGAAGCATTAGGTAACTATTTTATGGAAGCATGCAAAAGAAAGACTTTTAATTTGACCAAAGATCACTTTAATTTTCGGGTATTATAAAATTATTGTACAAAAATTAAATCACATCACAGTAACCATTCAAACATTCAGAAAATGTTTTAAATGTTTAACTAAAATGCAATTTAAAAAATAGTGTGTACACTTGGAACCCCACAGCTTCCACCTTAACCAAACATCATGTGTGGATTTAGCGTGTGCTAAAAAATTACCTTTCATTCAGTAACGACGGTTTTTTACACAAACGTGTTTTATGTATAGTGAGTTTTCATATGATATTTTAGTGACATCTTTGATGTATATTCTTTAGAACAAATATCACAACGATATTTAATCCCTGAATGAATTCTCATGTGTTTATTTAAACTATATTTTAAAGTAAATTCTTTTGTACAAATCAGACAATTGTAATGTTTTTCTTCCGTATGTATATATTTCGTGTGTGCAATCAATTCTTCATTACTTACAAAACGACAATAACAAAGGTCGCAAAAATATTTTTTCACGTCACAACGAATCTTTTGGTGTTTCAGAAAAGAATTTTTGAAAGCAAATGCTCTAGAACAAATTTCACATACGAAATCCTTTTTCCCAGCGTGAGTTCTCAAGTGGTTTTTCAAATTTTCGTGTGTATTAAATTCTTTTGAACAAATATGACAAATGTGTTTTATTCCAGAATGTTCCTTTTTATGATATCTCAGTTGATGTTCCCTCTTAAATTTTTTAGGACATAAATCACATTGATAGTCTTTATTTTCAAAATGAATATGAATATGACTTTTTAGGCCATTTTTGTGTGAAAATTCTTTAGAACAAACTCCACATTTGAAAAGTTTTATTGCAGAGTGTATTTTCATGTGGTGCTTAAATTTATAATTAGTATAAAAAGTTTTTGAACAAATTTGACACGAAAATGTTTTTGCTCCTGTGTGTTCAGCCATATGTATATACATCAAGTTTTTAGTCTCAAATTCTAGTGAACAAATTTTACATGTTTTAGTATTCTGTTCATAACTTTCACTATGAATTTTCATGTGCCTATTTAAATAATATTTGCGAAGAAATACTCTAGAACACTTTTCACATTTGTAATTTTTTTGCCCGGCATGATTTTTTAAGTGATTATTCAATTTTAAATTACTTTCAAATTCTTTTGAACAAATACAACAAACGTATTTTACTCCAGAATGTACTATCATATGACGTTTAAGTAGATATTTCAGTCTAAAGTTTTTAAAACATACTTCGCATTGATAATTTTCTTTGTCAGAATGAATTTCCATATGCTTCTTTAGTCCACTATTGTATGTAAATTCTTTTGAACAAACTTTACATTTAAAAAGTTTTGTTGCAGAGTGTATTTTCATGTTTTAATTCAATTTAGCATTAGTATAAAAAGTTTTTGAACAACTTTCACAAGAGAATGTTTTTTGACCAGTGTGTTCGGCAATATGTATTTAGAACTCGCTTTTAGTCTCAAATTCTAGTGAACAAATTTGACATGTTTTAGAACTTTGTTGATTGGATGAACTTTCACTATGAACGTTCATGTGCTTATTTAAATCCAATTTGAAAAGAAATGTTTCCGAACAAATTTCACATTCGAAATCTTTTTCGGAATGAAATTTTAGGTGTTTTTTCAATTCATAACTTAATGTAAATTTTTTTGAACAAATATGACAAACATGCGGTTTTAATCCTGAATGTGTGGCAATATGATGCTCCAGTTGAATTTTCCTCTTAAAACCTTTAGAACATATATCACATACATAATCTTTATTGTCAGAATGAACCAACATATGCGTTCTTAGATAAGATTTAAGTTTAAATGTTTTCGAACAAACATCACATTGGTAAGGTTTTTCCACAGAATGTATTTTCATGTGTTCTAGCAGTCTACCATTACAGTAAAAAATTTTCGAACAAATTGGACAAGAATATGTTTTTGCTCCTGTATGTTCGGCCATATGCAGGTACAATGAGGTTTTAGTCTTAAATTTTAGCGAACAAATCTTACACCTTTTAGGATTTTGTTCAATTAATCCAAAAGTTCGCATTGTATGAAGTTTCTGTTCCATTTTCCTACTAAAGCTTTTAAAACATGTGTCAAGTTTGAACGATTTGATTTCAGAATGCCCTTTTCGTGTTTTGCTAATTCAGATTTCAAACTAAATGCTTTTTTACAAATATCACATTTGTAAATTTGATTTTCATGTTTTGTCATTATATGACATATCAACATATTTTTGTTTTCACATACTTTACCACAATGGTTACACTCAAATGTATTATCGAATGGATGACAAATTTTCGAATTTTTAATGATAATCTTATCAATGTTAATCCTATTTATATTAACCTTAAGAATCTTATTCTGATCATACTGAGAATATTTTTTAATGTTGTATGTTTTTGATGTTGGGATAGTCGAAATTTCCAATGTTTCGAAATCGTCTTCATCTAAGTTGTCCTGGTGATCGCCAACTTCATTGTCATCGTCAGATTTAATTCTATTTGCATCATCATCCCTATAATTGTTATTGTCATTATTTGGAGTCGCATTGAAACTACAACAAATATCATTGTCAATAATTGCTGCCTCTAATTTAATAACTGTATCGGCGCTCAATCTCTCTCTTAATATTTTATCAGATCGTACACTTGTATTCTTAAATTCATAGAACAATTCCAATTTTGATTCACAAGATAAACATATTTTATCGGGAAGTCCATCGTCCTTCTCCAACTGTAAAAGCAATCAATGTTTTACAATTTTTTCACTTAAGAAAAATTATGGATAATTTTGTGATATTTTGAAAAAACAATGTAAAATCAATTAATTTCATTAAAGGGTGGTTTTCTTATTATTTTCTACCGGGAAAAAATTAAAACCGCCCTGGAAAAGACCTTCCCCTGGGACGGTCACAATGTAAAAGAAGCGAGTTACTAAAATAATTTCCATATCCACTTTTTTATAATGTTTAAACACACGTATCAAATCCATGGGAATAACATTTCTTAATGAGTTTACGGATGGAACAAATGAAACTTTATCGATTGTTAGTACAATCCAGAAAATATTTGTTAACTAATTAGGAATCACTAGTAGGCAAATCTCAGCCAACACACCATCACCCAATGATGATGTGCTGATTATAAATTATGTGAGGTGCTATATGTATGTATATATGTACTAGCCTGGAGCTGACAGCAGCTCTGGATGCGATTCGAAAGTAACCCAGGACCTTCCCACAAGTATGAGACTGCTGAACACTTTAGACACAAGCGACACTTATTGTTCTGGGTACCATCAAAACTTTCTCTTAATATTTTATCAGATTGTACACTGATATCCTTGAATTCATTGAACAATTCCAATTTTGCTTTACAAGACGAACATATTTTATCGGGAAATCCAAAGTCCTTCTTCAACTGTAAAAAAAATCAACAGTTCACAATTTTTTCGCTTAGTTTTATTATGTGAAATTTAGGATTTAAATTCATAGTACATAATGATGTATAATTTAAAAAAGTTTGATTAAGGTCGATTCATACCACCGCATCCATATTATTGACTTTCAGCAAGATGTATGTAGTAATAAATTTTGTTAAAAGCTACGAATGCTACATATATTATTCTTCTCTAAAAAACGGTACACTTTTACAATTTTATATCTTATACACATTTAACAATTTGTAAAAGATTACTCGTCTTTAATTTAGGATATGTGTAAGTTTCTCTGAAACCGGGAGACTTTAAGATTTTACTTAAGGAACATTTGAATACTTTTTTAAAATTTGAGCAAAAATGCACCGCAGGCGAAATATTTTCTTGCATAAGAACATTTTGCATCTAAATTATTTTGCATTTTTGTTATTTTGAATCAGTCAATTAAATTCGGCGTTCATTGTTGTTGTTGTTTTGAAGAAAGTGATGGTACCATAAGTACCTACCACATTATCGCGTAGTGTTATATATGTACAAACCTCGAACTTACAGCAGCTCTGGATGCGATGCAGAAGTAATCCAGAACTTTCCCACAAGTATGTGACCATGGGACACTTCAAGCACAAGCGACACTCCATCTTTTATGTGTTTATAGTCAACAGAAAATCATCAGAGAGTTATGAAATCGTCCTTCGACTTCTGATCTCCTGATCACCCATCGGTGCAGTACAACTGTAAACGAACTCGATCTGTCATTCTGACAGACTGAGTTTTGCCCCACCGGTTATCTCGTAAACTGGTAGCCGGTAAAATTAATCACTGCCAGTATCCAATCCAGTGCTCTGTAACCTTTTCTCACCCACGACACACCAAAGTTTTTCGCAGAATTCCCCAATCCCAAGTAAAATATATTTAAAAAAGGTGCATACACAGAAATTTATATTTTTAAGAACTATTTGCATATATTAACTTTTATTTGAGTTTTCATCAGCCCATCGTCTACCTTGCTTTCTTTCACATCCTCTCGGATACCATTCCAGTATTTCTCGCGTCCATCTGCCATCAATTCTTCTCCCTATGTGTCCAACCCATTATCACTTCATACTTCTCTGTGTGCATTGGATCTTACCTAACATTCTTGAATTAAGTATCGACGTTTCTCATCCATACGTCATAACTGGCAGTACGCATTTTGTTAATCAGAGCATTCGTCCTTACTTTACACCAGTAAAAAAAACGATAAAGATTTATTTGGTTCTTATTATTCTTATTATGGTCGCCATTCTTATAACTTACAAGAATGGCGACTAATACTGACACTTCCCCTCAGCCCGTCGGCCAATAGTCAAATTCTTGCAATAAAATTACCACCGTCGTTTTAAAATGGCGGCATGACAAAAATGGCGGCCATTTTGCACAGCCTTTTTTGATTTTGAGTACATATTTCGCGTTTTAGGCGTGTATAAATAATTTAATAAATAATAGAGCGTTTTCCACTCGCAATTACTTCTGACGACTTTTAGAGCGATAAACGTGATATTTTGACAGAAGCGGATCAAATTACACCAAGCATTAAACTGGCAGCACTGCTGTTTTTAGTCCGTGCGATTGGCCAACGTGTAAAAGCGACAGGTGCTGTGACTGCAGCTACGGCTGCTGTCACTCGGCTGGGGAATTCATTTCTCGTCTGTCACCTGTCATCTGTCACCTGTCATCTGTCATCTGTCAACTGTCAACTGTCAAACGAGATCATCCACCAGTTGTCATGGAGTCTGGTTCGATGGCGCTGTCTGACATCTCGGCACCATCTCGACTACAATTCGACAGAGGTATTCCAGTTTTTTCACGTGACTCACTTTTCCATGACCTGATTCCAACGTACACGTCTCGAAGAATATTTTGTATTTGTTCGATACGTTTCGTTTCGAATCAAATTTGCACAATGATTTGTATTGTGAATGGTTTCGTCATCTGATACAAAACAACAGTTTTCGATGACTCATCCATATGTTTACACGTACACTGGTTTCGTTGTTTCGAGAATGCATCCGAAATCAATTTTTAGCAATTATTCCTATCGACGTGTACAATTGGTAAATTTCATCCTGCGGAAGAAGAGGGATGTTCATACGTTAAAATTATAATATTCAGAAATTCCCCAACTTCACTTTAGATACTAATTATAATAAAAATCCAAACAGGAATGAAATTATGTATTTGGGTTTAACAGTTTTCTGCTTATGCAAAGTATGATTCTTCAAACTCAGTAGTACAAAAGTCATGGTTTTTAGTCTTAAACAGTGTTACAATAAAATGTATTTTCGAGAAGAATGTGTGTAGTCAAGGAATGGAAGAGGATTGGAGAGGTCTTCATCCAGCAGTGAATGGTGAATATTTTTAACATTCAATGAAATCTATCTTATTCGTATTGGACCGTATGCACTTTCCATTTTATTCTTATTAGGCGACTAATTAATCGGTCAGTATTTAAATCATTTAACGGTCGGGTAAATTTTCGAGCAAATGGTTAGTAAAAATTATAAATACCGTTTATATAAATTTACTTGCCGTTTAGTATTCATCGCTGACCGTTTAAAATATTTACAGATCACTTAAGTAACCCATTATAAAACTTCATCATTTTCAGCCGTTCACCATCCACTGCTGGATGAAGGCCTCTCTTCCATTCTTGTCTGTTAAAGAAACCAAGGTAGACCGAGTGGACGATTTGCTGATGAATTGAGAAGAATGTGTGGAGTCAAGTGGATGCAAATTGCTCAAGACAGACAGGAATGGAAGAGAGGCCTTCATCCAGCAGTGGATGGTGAATGGCTGAAAATGATGATAATGACATATTTCCATGCTTCTCTATGTGCACTGGATCTAACGTAACATTCTTGAATTCAGCTTATAAAAATAACTGACCGAAAATCGGAAAAGTTACTGATCCATTAAAAACGGCTCCTTTTGTAAGTAACTTATTATTCACAAGCAGAAAACGCATTTCTAAATCAAATCAAGCGTTTTATTTATATTAGTCATATTGATTTTGTTTGTCATACATAGTTATCGATTAAGTTTTATCAACACTCAAATAATTGCATTAGTACATATTAGTAATATTAACTTATCTTTGTTTTGAATTGAAATTGATTTAATATCCATTCCAGAACAACAGAAAATCAAATATCGCGCCAAAGAAGAACTGCTGAAAGAAGCTTTGAATGACGATAACACATCATTGCAAAAATGGATAGAACATGCCAAAAGTGACGGAGGACTCGTCAACGGTATATACCATTAAATTAACCAACAACAATACTAACAACAACAATATTACAACAACATTAATAATTTGTTAATACGTTGATAATTTTTGCAGATTCGATACGGAAAACAGTATGGCCTATACTGGTAGGCGTCACAAAGGACGAAATATCGGATGCTCCGTCTTTGTCTTCCTTATCAGGACACGACGAATACAACCAAGTGGTCCTCGACGTGAACAGATCTTTGAAACGGTTCCCGCCCGGAATTCCGTACAAGCAAAGAGTCGCACTTCAGGACCAACTGACCGTACTCATTCTACGTGTGATAATGAAATACCCACACTTGAAATATTACCAAGTAAGCGATCGTCGCTTGCATCAATTATGATAATACGATTTGATGGTGATGTTTAACACGTTGAAATTTTAGGGATATCACGACGTAGCCATTACTCTCCTATTAGTATGTAAAGAGAAAGCAGCTTTTCCCGTATTGTGTCGTTTATCTCACGGTGATTCTGCACCTTTAGCGCCTTTTATGCAAATAACCATGGAGCCGACCCAACATTGCTTAAACTTTCTTCATCCGTTGATTAGATTAAAAAATGAACCGTTGGCTGATTTTTTAAGAAAGTGAGTCACCGAGTCGAAATTTTTAAATATATATTTCGTTTACGTTGAATAATTTAAACCGTTGTACGTTTCAGATCAACAGTCGGTACGATGTTTGCTCTACCATGGTTTTTAACGTGGTTTGGTCACAGTTTGAATCGTTATACCGATGTGGTCCGACTGTACGACTATTTTTTGTGTTCTCCGCCGATGTTTCCGGTATACGTGACGGCTGCAATTGTGCTGTATAGAGCTGTAGAAATATTTGAGCTTGATTGTGATATGGCGACTGTGCATTGTTTTTTATCAGAGGTAATATTTGTGATTCGATTGAAAAGGCCGAGTCTAACCAGAAATGGAAAATGTCGCCAACGGATAAAGTTTAAAGGGGATAGGGTGTAATAAGAATAAGGTGAAAAACTCACAAGGTTTAATAATAATAAGATGGATAAGGTCCAATACGAATGTGATACAAAGTGATTTTGAAAAAGGTTGAAAATCATTGGTGTCCTATTCCAGATTTTTTCAAGAAGAGATAGAACGAAGAATGAAACTACGATGGAGTGTTTTTAGAAGAATGCACGTAGTTTTTAAATCCAACATGCCGCTATGCTTAAAAAAGAAATTATGTATGGATGTGAAACGTGGATGCTAAGTTCGAGAATGTTACGTAAAATCCAGTGCACACAGACAAGCGTGGAAAGATGTATGCTCGGTATAATAAGAAGAGTTTGTAAGAGGAATACATGGGTGAGAAGCATGGCCAAAGTGGAAAATACAGCAGAATGTGTGAAAAAGTTGTAGTGGACACATAGCGAGAAGAATGGATGGCAGATGGACGCGAGAAATACTGGAATGGTATCCGAGGATGTGAAAGAAAGCAAGGTAGACGGGCTGATGAATTGAGAAGAATGTATTAATTACCAACTCTTTATTAAAATTACTGAACGAAAATCGGAAAAGTTACCGAGCCAATAAATACAGACCTTATTATCCCCTTTCTACATTATTCCTATTAGGTCTTATCCGTTTGTGATATTTTCCATTCGACCATATATGTACATATGTAAATTCGCTCTTATTGGATTCGGCTTTTTTAACGCTTCCCAATATTTATGCGTATTTGCGATGGTAATATTTCCTAAAGAATGCATAGATATATGTACAATATTAATTTATATTTGTAGCTACCCGAAGATCTTCCATTTGAGAATATTCTCAACGAGGCCTCGGAATTGTACGATAGGTATACACCAGAGAGCATGAAAAAAAAAGTTATACTGTTTGAAAAGTTAGAGTATGTGTATTTAATAAAACATTCAATACAATTAAGCACCGTGAAATACATTGGTACATATTTTTATTTAAATTTTAGAGAACAACAACGTTTAGAAGACGAAGAAAGGTCAAAGAGACGACAGATAGCGAGACGCGGCGCAAACAACAACACAAAGTTAACTATGACATTGAGACAGTTACGGCAGTTTGTTAACGAAATACCGTTGTTAGAAATCGTTCCGCGTAGATATCGAGCACTTTTGGCAACGGCTACACTATTTGCCGGAGTTTACGCCTTCTACAAATTCGATTACGCGGGATTCAGTTACATTAGATAGCAAAAACACACGTACATGTTCGTTTTATTTAATTTTTAGTGATGTTAATGTCATTCCTTTCTTTTAACAACCCCATTCTTTGATACGGTGCAAATGAAGACGTGCAAATCCAAATGTTTTCAATTTTTTGTAGAAAAGTTATTTCCCAAGAGAATATTGGAATGCCAAATTAATTTATGTTCATATTGTGAGGTTTGCCGATAGATTGCATTGTATTGAATAATATTTAGTGCTTTGAAGTATTTCTCTATTCTCAAAATATATGTTGAAAGTTGAAAAATACTATTATTATGAGAATATTTATGTTTATTTTGATACCTAATATAATAAATTAAAATTTTTAAAACCACAAAATAAGCAACGAATGAACAGGTGGCAAAAGTATATCATATATAAATTTTTTAACACATTATTTAAATTCTGCTAAATAACATAATTTCTAACTGGGATATGGTGTATTATATTTTCATATTGTAAATTTCAAAATTATATGCGCATTTAATTAATTTTAATTTATATGTGGGTTTTTATATGAAACGAGTGAGCGGTATTATCAATATTTTTAAAATGCTATGTACATTATAATAAGTTCATATGCAATTAAAACGAAACTCATTAACCAATGAATATTGGGCTTGTATAGTCTTGTATGTAAAGTATTATAATACAACGATCCCGATTATCTTCAATTTCATTTTGTTGAACGTTACAACTTAATTACATGTATGGAACGGTTAGATTTGGTTACTATTTGTAAACTATTTTTTACTTTTAGCTTCAGCATAGAGGTTTATATTAAAATGTCATTTTGAAATCTACCGGTTTCAATCAGTTTTACGTTTGATAATCGGGATTCTGCTGTAATTTGTGTAAAGCCTTAAATTTAAAATGATATTTTTCATTCATTGATTGTGTATATGTATGTATTGTATAAATATACGACATTGTTAGATTATAGGATTGTTGATTTAAAAAGTTGTATAGTGTATGGTTCGCGTTATTTATAATTTCTTTTTATACATTGAATTTAATTTATTTATTGTGAAAATATATTTTTTATGTAAAAAATATAATAAACTTTACGCTGATATTATTTAACCTTTTTATTGAATTAAAAAAAATAGCAACTTTTCGGTGTACCAAAACGGTTTCAAGTTATATAAAATGCAAATTTTTGCGTCTGAAATTATAATCTGCGAAACCTGTCAACGGCGTTGCTATGCCAGGTAAATCTGCTAATTGTGTTAGTAGTCGGCAGTTTGAGTTTATCCGTTGTATAAATAACTAGTGTCTCGACAATGCAATTTATACACTTTAGTACGTACTTACATAAATGTGTTATTTCATTATAAGTGTAACCATATTCGAAGCAATTTCAATATTTTCGATCCCAAGGTATAGTTTGGACATCAATCATCTCAGTTTCGCTGTCGAACAAACTATGCAGCAATATCAAAATGCGATCAAAGTATCTACAGCTCGGAGAAAAGGGAAGACTCAACCTTTACAACAAAGTAAATTGTTGTCGTTGGTAATTATTCAATTATTTCATTACAATTTGACTTGTACCGTATCCGTTTTAGAATTTACCAGAGAAAATGATGATGACTTGTGGCACCGAGTTGATAACTTGCAATTTTTGTCGATTGGAATTGAAAACTGAATACAGTGGTTCGCCTTCGTCGTGTATTCCATCACCGTATTGTATGAATTTTTATATATGTATATTATCTAAAGTGTATAGATTCCATAACGGTAGACGTTTGTTTAACATTGTAGCGAACGGAACACTCGAAAGTTGTCCCTGTGGAAGAATACTGTTACGGATTCAACAAAATACGGTTCCCCGTTGAAGTTATGTTTTGTATCCAATTTAACATACACAAGCTCCACGAGATCGTTGATTTTTTCATACGAGACTAATTCGAGAAGTAACAATGAAACATACTCTTTCATTTATATATCTAAAAGTAAGTTGCGTTTCATATAAAATAAATATATACAGACACATTTTAATGGAATACCTATATTGTAGAGAATCAACAGGACATTTACGGCAAACTAGGACAAACGGGAGTAATTAGTTCGCCGAATTTTCCATCAAACTATTACATGGATGTCGAAATTGAATACATTATATCTTGCATCTCCAACAATTCTGATGGCTGTACCGTCAGTTTGATTTTCACCGACTTTTTAATATCCTCATCGTCGATAATGGAAGTAAGAAAAATTTCACAGTTGAATACATCGATCGATTGATCTGTTTCATCGACTTACATGAACTATTTTCAGTTTTTTGACTCGGACGGACGACTTATTCAATTCGTATCTGGATCCAAAGCCAGACCGGCTTATGTGGTTACGGCAGGTCCCACGATGACCGTACGATTTTATAGTAACGGCGGTTCATCTCGCGGATACAAGGCTAAATATAATTTCATATCTTCACAATCTAATTACACAGTCAACACAGGTTTAGTTTCATCGGCGATCGGTTAATATTATAAGAGCCGAACCGTTTTACAATAATTAAAATTGTATTGTACAGAATGCGGGGGAGAGATTCAAGATCTCGGAGGCAGCATATATATGCACAACGTTACCGGTTACTATGACTGTATTTGGATTATAAAGCCAGCGACGTCTGTGGCTTATCTAAAAACGCACATTTATTTGAAAGTTGTTACGTTTATAGGCAACGGTATATGTATTTGTATTCATAGTATAGTATAGTAGACGATATACATATGTAGTTCTATTGAATATATGTTTATAAATGTAGGTGAACTGATTATACACAATGGAGAAACTTCAAATTCTCAAATAATAGACACCATTATCAGTGAGGTGCCGAAGAAAACATACGAAACCAGTCTATCGAGTGGTTTTTACGTTTCGTACAAAGGAAACTTTGATAACGAATCGAAGTTGATTTTGGCTTATACTGCATTTTCACGTTCAAGTTAGTTCATTTGTACTGCATATTATCATTGCAGTGATTGAATGTTATTGTAATGTTTGTTTAAACATTTAGATTGTTTACCGGCGGTTGATTTTCCCTGTCACAACAATAAATGTATAGTAATGACGTTAATTTGCGACACAGTAGATCACTGCGGGGACAATAGCGATGAAGAAATGAATTGTTCAAGTAATTATAAAGATTTTGTATTTATTTATTCATTTATTAAACGCCTATTTAGGGCTTTTACATATAAAATATATAATGTATTAAATTAGAAAAAAAACTAATAGATTATGTTGAGTTGATAAAAGAAATAATAGTATAGGTATTAAAAAAATCCATTATTTATTGCCATATCTAATCACTCTGGGAATGGGAGAATTAAGATAATAATTATTACGTGAGATATTTTCACAATCCAATAAAAAATGAGAACGGGTAACATACCGATACCTTTAAACGAAAGTATGATTCTTCTATTACTTGATTTTATCATTTTTTTTAATTTTGACAGAAGAGTAAGTTTTTTTAAAAATAAAGTTAATATTTATATATTAAAACTTATACACCATCAAAAATATCAATTACATCAAAGATATTACCATAGGTTATTTAAGTACGAGCATACATCAATTCTGGTGGCCTTTAAGAACGTCAAGCGAAAATTCCGACATGAAAATAACGATCGGCTTATGGATATGCGGACTGGTATTCGTCAGTGTAATTTCGCTAATCGCCATAAGCACATGTCGCAGTACGTTATATCCGAGGAATGTCAACAATAACAACGATTCTTTTATTGCCACGGATCAGATACAAACCATCACACAACTATTGAGTAAGATTCGCAATGTATTATTACACAATTTAATAGTTTCTCGTATATGGCTCATTTTGTATTTGAAAGGTATCGGAGAAAGTAACGAGTATGATGCGCCGCCCGTGTACGAACCTCCACCCGATTATAATCAAGCGATAAAATTGCCTTATCACAAATTACAATCCGGCACTAGGTTTGTATTGATTTCAGTTTTATACATACTCTTAAGTATAATTTAAATTTAGATTTGTAATGTTTGATTAGATTAATGAGTAAATTCACCCAAAAAAACTTTAAAGGTGAACAGGAATCGTCGTATATTGATTTGCAAGTAAGTATTGTTTTCGGTTAGTATAATAATTTACAGTAAAATTCAATTAGAATTAATTTTATATTCGGTAGTTTATATTATGCCGATGGTGTATTATTAATTTTTATTTTCAGGGACTAACTGAAGGGACGCAATTTGACGAATAAAATTTGAACGTATTACAAAATATTTTATTGTTACTGTGGGAATGATTTGCAAACCACAATTCAATTTGTATAATAAAGGTATAGATTTAAAGTTTATATTATATTATAATTCATATTTTCTAAATCCAACATCCCGCTGTGCTTAAAAAATATGCCATACGACCAATGCGTACTGCCAGTTATGATGTATGGATGCTGAATTCGAGAATTTTATATAAGCATGAAATGATGTATGCTCGGTATAACAAGAAGAGATCGTAAGAAACATGATTTAAAGTTGCAGATATAGCGGAACGTGTGAAAAAGTTGAAGTGGACACATAACGAGAAGAATGGATGGTATCTACCATCCATCTGTCCATACGCGTCCATCTGGACGCGAGAAATACTGGAATGATATCCGAGAGGATGTGAAAGAAGGCAAGGTAGACAGAGTGGAAGATGGGCTGAAGAATTAAGAAGAATGTGTGGAGTCAAGTGGATGCAGATTGCTCAAGACAGACAGGAATGTAAGAGGATTGGATAGTGAACGGTCGAAAATGATGATTGTAATTCAGTACATTGATAATAGTAAATATCAATTTAAAAATCCAACGTGTCCATTGCTGAAAAAAAATTTGGACAATTAAAATAATTTTCCATTTATTTTATATAGATTTTTAAATATGATGAACAAACCGTTGTCACGTTTTCTTTTGGTGCCTTTTTCTAAATTGAAAACGTGCTGTTGAAAAACTTCTATAGATTCTTGCATACTAGAGACGGCTCGCGAATGATTCGGCGCTTGCTCATCTAGCAAATCGTTTATTAGCGGCACTAAATCCAGTTCAAAGGTTAAAACTTTTTCCGCCGGAAAAACTATGCAAATTTTTTCAGTTTTAGGATGAACACTGAACGGCGCCTTGAGCAGATGGTTCATACCTTTCGTAACGTTGATGTCGAGACGAGGATAGCAGAATTGAAGTTTAATCTCCTCCACCAAGTGTTTCATGCGACGATTACTACTGTACTAAAACAATCAAATTACACAGAATAGTATCAACTTACTAGTACATATGTATATTAAAATGAATAGAATATATTATAAATATACTTCTCTAGAAGAAGCATCATATAGTTGTAAGAAAGCTTTCCATCTAAGTACTGAATCGGGTGCTAGTTCCTCTAATGTATTTTTGACTTGTGCGACGAACGCTTCGTCTGGAATGAGCTTTATTAATTTAGCGAGCCCTTCGGGCGATGAAAAAAATTGTTGATCTTCAAGTATTTCTATGAATAGTTTATCTATGATTTCAATAGCAAATCTGTAACCAAAAAAATAAAAAAAAAAGGAAATAAATAGTTACTCAATACAATATTTCATTTTAACATTTGTGCAAACACCAACTTTATACTAGTGTGAACATTGTCCAAATTCAAATGAACTTTTTTCGCCTGAGACTCTCCACCGCTGATGATTGCCAAATAATCGGCGACCGCAGCTCGTCCGGCCGATGAGAGCGATCTCGCTTCAGCACACGATACCCAACAATGAATTCCACGTCTGCCCGAATACACCCACAACACACCGGTGAATCCGAAATCATCTGTAAAATAAACATTTTCACTACAGCGTTGTTTCAACCAGAAACGTGAATACAGTTAGAACGTATTTAGAAACCTGTAAGAGCTCGCTCTAAAATCTGACACGCTAATACCATGAATTTCCAACACTTTTGGCATATGCCGGCACCTTCACAACACGTTCGTACATCGTCATAGTCGGTTAGATCAATATCGAAGACTAATTCTCTCGATACGACTGTCGATCCGTGTTTGGTGATGGATGGTCTAGAAAGGAACACAATTGAAAATTATAATACTACATACATACATATATACTGCCAGTTATGACGTATGGATGTGAAACGTGGATACTGAATTCAAGACTGTTACGTAAAATCCAGTGCACACAGAGAAGTATGGAAAGATTACTTGGTATAACAAGAAGAGATCGTACGAGGAATAAATGTGTAAGAAACATGACCAAAGTGGCAGATAATAGCGGATACATAGCGAGAAGAATGGATGGGGGATGGATGCGAGAAATACTGGAATGGTATCCGAGAGGATGTGAAAGCAAGGTAGACCGAATGGACGATGGGTTGATGAATTGAGAAGAATGTGTGGAGTTGATTGGATGCAGATTGCTCAAGACGGACAGGAATGGAAGAGGATTCATCCAGCAGTGGATGGTGAACGGCTGAAAATGATGATATAAACAACGGGCAATGATCCAGTTGAAGATGAATGAAAATACAATATATGAAAGGATAGCTCACTCTGAATCGTATACAGCACCGATGTCTATCTTCCAAGGGCATTTTTTATGCAGTAAGTTTTTCAGGTCATTAGCACGTCTTATGGACAAGTAGCGAATGTATACATCTTCAGCGAGTGTGAATGAGAGTTCTCGATTAGCCAGAGGATGGGGTGAACAGCCAGCAGCAACCCAACGACACCATAAGCTTAATGGGAATTTCAATCGGTAGTATGCGGGTAATAATTCGCTCAGAAGTGTATTGTCCATGATTTATCTGTTGATGTACGAATATAGTGTACGTTAATAAGGTATTTTGTACATTTTCAAAACGTGACATAAGTTAATTGTTGTGTTTTAACCTGTGTTAACAGCGACGAGAAGTTGGCTGAGGCGTTTGACATTGACAGATGGCATTTCCCGCGTTCAACGCTTTAGCCAGTGCTGCCACTTATAAAAATGTTTATATGCTGGCATTACAAAAAATTGTAATGCAATGTACTAAAAAAAATGATATGGGAATAATTTTGTTAAATATATCGATATGTAGCGTTAAAGTATAAAACTAAATGACTTATACGAGGAAAAAATTTAAAGTGTGTGAAATAATCATGAAAGGGTAGAAATTAACCAAAAATATCATTTAAATTAAAATAGGGGAGAAAAATAATATTTTTCTTGTGTAGTTTCAAACCAAAGCGAGAATTAATGGTATACTCAATCGAATTGTTATCTAAGTTTTTGTTATTGGTCTTATTTTTCAAAAGACACATCTATAAAATTTAATAGTAAGTCAAAAGAAAGAGAAGCATGGAAAGATTGCTTGGTATAACAAACAGATGTCGTAAGAGGAATACATGGGTACGAAGCATGACCCATAGTGTCAGATATAGTGGAACGTGTGAAAAAGTTGAAGTGGACACATAATGAGAAAAATGGATGGCAGATGGACGCGAGAAATACTGGAATGGTATTCGAGAGGATGTGAAAGAAAGCAAGGTAGACGGAGTGGACGATGGGCTGACAAATTGATAAGAATGTGTGGAGTCAAGTGAATGGAGATTGCTCAAGACAGACAGGAATAGAAGAGGATTGGAGAGGCCTCCATCCACAAGTAGATGGTGAACGGCTGAAAGTGATGATGATGATGATGAATAGTAAGTCAGTGCCTACTATTGAGTAGTTTACCTTAACATAATACAACTACAAATCTCAAATTACTCGAGAAGAATCCAAAGTTTGTAGTACACTTTTGCTTTTGGTTGTTTGACAACTACAAATTTGTAATTTTGCAGTATACTTTCAGAAATGAAACAAATTATAAAGTCAATAAATATATTTTAAAACTCGTTTTTTAATAATACATATTACAATATTTTAAAATCAAAGAATATTAAATTTTATTACATTGAATGCAGACTTTTTTATTACATAATAATTTATCTAATTGAATAAGGAATGCAGACTTTTTTATTACATAATAATTTATCTAATTGAATAAGGAATGCATTTATAAAAACATCCTTTTCCATTCAAAGTTAAGCTACAATTTCACTAACAGCGTGTGTGACCCAGCACACTAAAGCCACTAGGGCAAATATCATAATTAGAATATTCTTCCACAAAACCCACTTGAAACGTCCCAAGTCTTTTTCCCATCGGAATATTGTTTCAATTAATGCAGGAACTAATAAACCAAGTGTTGAGTAAAAAATAGCTCCAACCAATTCAATAATAGCATCAATCTTTGGCAGTGCAGCAGCTACAGAAACTAAATAACACAATAGTTTTCATTATAAATATATAATTATTTATATGGATACTCTATATTTGACATAATTAAATACATAGATACCTGAAAATAAAACTCCAGTTGTTAACAATGCAATGTGTGTAATTTTTTTGTAATTTTTACTAGCCATAGGTTCAACGTATTTCCACGCTATGTCGGCCGATACGTAAAATTGAATCGGATACGTCAAGAGAATTGCTATTATTATAAAAATTTTTGCCACTTGAGCAGCTCTGAAACAACATCAATCAATTAGTTTATAATAAAGTATAAATCAACATCTGAAACATGTTGCTTTTGACCAGATATTACATAGAATCCATTTGAAGGTTTAACGTAATGCTACCGAGCAGATCATCACCATATTTTACATATCCAAAAAAGCCCAATGAAGCATAAAGGAAAACTACAATGGTCATTGATATATTCAAAACTCCTGGACATCCAAGAAAGTGAGATGGCTTAGCCATTTCATTTTCAATTGGCATAACGACTCCTATACCCTCCATTGCAAATATGACAGTACTAAAAGCATACATATATGAATGAATATTAATTTTATGAAGTTTTGTAGTTATCAATATTGGTTTATAAGAACCAATATTGAATAAAGTATTTACCTTATAAACAACGGTAACTCTATAATGTCTGGGAACAAGTTTCTGTTTTCTAGACTCGGCAAGTCTTCGAATATGAAATAAAATGAAATTCCACAAACGCCAATGAGGAAAACATTCGCCAAAGCCGAAAACGGTGCTAGATATTTCAAGTTATTTATTTGCACCAACAAAACAAAGGGCACAAAAAGCATTCCACAATAAATCGGCGTGTCTAAGATGAACGACGGATAGCTGTTTTCAACTAGCTAAAATTATTACACAAAACAGACAACATTTTGATGATCTTATCATTTGCTGAAAACATTTTGATATTACCTGTTTTACAGAGCTAGCAATCAATACAACATACACACAACTAGCTCCCAAGTATGTAAACGTTAAGGCCGAGTCGGTAGCGTGTCTAGATAAAGTCAGTAATGATCATTCCAATAGTAAATATTATTAAAATTTAACGTGTTGTATGATTTTCATACCTTGCTAGTGTTGAATATTTGTGAATAGATTTCGGACCACTTAAAAACACTTGTTCGCACGTCTCGGCATATCCCAACGAAGGCTTCTGTATTGATTTACACAGTGATTGTGATACTTTTACCTTAGAAAAATGTAAATTAAATCTGGCACACATATATTAATAATTGTATCATAAATGATTAATCAAAACAATACCAATATTTGTGCACAGTGTGTACAAATGTAACCGATGATTATTGTTCCTATTGCTCCAGTTACTAATCCGGCACATTTGAAGGCTAAAGGCATTGCCAATATTCCAGATCCAAGCGATGACTTTAAGAGATTAGCCAGAGATCGAAAATCTCTACAAAAGTTACACATATATGTATATAGGATGTTAAACTTTTAATATATTACATAATTTCTTGAGTTAAATGCTAGTTGTAGATCTTTACGTACGAGTTTGGATGCTTAACATCTCTATGCTCAAACGGGTTATACGGATTATCCGTTGTGTCTGCATTGGTTTTATTATCAGCATTTTCGACAGAACCGATGGATTGTCTTTTACTTGGAAAGAAAGAACTAAGCATATAAAATTAATATAATTTCAGTATAACAACACTTACATATACATACATATGTATGTATATATGTATATAAGTAAATTATAACAAAAACTTACGGAGGTTGAATATTACTTAGAGCGTTTAAATGAACCATATTTTTGCTTTAATGAGTAAATTTTGGTTTACACAATTGAGCTTTTTATAGCATTACAACTTTGTCAAAAGAAATATTCACAAAATATATTAAAAGAGTGCCCTGCCCGCTCTGTACAACATCCATAATCTGAATACGGCACTCTTACACAATTCACACACAATATGATAAAGTAATTAATCCTTTCATTTGTAAAAAAACAGGGCTGGTAAAACCATGAACGTTAAATTAATAAAACTATTTATGTTTTTTTTAATAAACAAACACGTAGAGCAGTGTACAATGTTGTATGTCGATTTTGATAAAATGAACTGACAGTATTTATTACATTATGCTAAATGGCGTTCTACCTACATACGTATGTATTTACACTTAAATATGTAGTGTTAATAGTTTTTACGTGACGAATAATCGTACGTTTTTTAATGCTATTATTTTGATAGTATGTGTGCACCATTAAATAATTTATTAGTAATAGTATAGCAATGCATCATTTTACTATCAATATAAACGAATCGGCGATTGTTTAACAGGGTTTGCATATCTTAATTACATTAAATTCATTTTTATGCATGAAAGATTAACCCTGATATTTATTCAATGTTTTTTCTTATATCTCGGACATCATTATGTGTGCCTACAATAAAAAATAATTATTGTGGTATGAAAAGTCGCCTTGTTGTTTACTGAAGAATTTGATATGACAATAATATAATTTTATCTACTGTTGAAATTAAGCTGATTACACTACAGTCTAATAAAAGTGGCACTGTATTTATAGTTGAAAAATATGCATTTCGCTTTGAATATTCTAATGTACGACGAACATATAATTTTTAATGGCATACGCTGCGTTAAATTTTGATTATTTTCTTAGGTCGGTGTTGAAATAATGATTTAATACACGACTTATCCGACACCATCTTCCGCTAAACACCAACCCAACATCCAAGGTGTTGATTAGGCGTCAATAAAAAATAGCTTCAAGTCCAATTTATCGATGAAATTCATTACAGGGCCTCATTGGGAACTAAATATTAGAAAAAAAGTGCATAACCGTTCTTACGACTATTCAATTTTAAATTATCCGTATATGAACATGAACTTTATGCTCATTACACTGGGCTAGTATGATAAGGTATTAAGAAATCGCACATTGACATATATCTGCAGATAATAGTGAAAGGCTAACGTATGTTTTTGTGCATTGTCGATTGGATACGTCTATGTCATTCATTTATCAATGAATCAGCGATAATTTCACCATCTATGTACATACATATGTATGTATATTATAAAGTTGAATTTTTTTCTGTCTATTGAATACTTACTATTACTAGGTACTATTGATAGTACCTATGTACATATGGACAAGGTTAATTTTCATTTTTCTAAAAAATAACCTATCCCCCACTTTTCGACATATTTTTTAGTCTCGATGATTACACGGTGATTTTACGGAACCTACCTACCGTGTAAATCGAGGGATGGGTGTATGTAGTATGTACAATTTTCTTTCAAGTAGCTACCATACATTTTAACATACATACATATCCTAATTTATTAACATTTTTAATATAGGTACATACATATGCAGGTTCCTGATCACATTTTTGTCATTTTTTAAACTTTATTTATTTATTTATGTATTAAACGCCCGTTAGGGCTATTACTTATGTATAAAATTACTTAGTGTGATAAAGTATAACGATCGTGCGAAAATTCGACCTTAAGATGTTTCTGTTGATTCCTTATCGATTTATCTATAGGTACATTAGTACATATAATGACCGTTGACGATCAACGCGAGCTTATTATTTGCGGGTTATGAGATAAAAATAGCAGTTCAAATCTTCAACGGTCGCTCAAATCAGCAAACAGACAGCTCTTTATATAAGTTAGTATACCTGTATGAGATACCATGGTGATAGTTTTTGTTATTTTGAAAAATTATCTAATATTCATGAGTTGGTAATATTGTCAATAAAAAAAAGTCAGTACAATTTAATTGTTGGGTGAATCTTAGGACTCCTCAACAGCCAATCTAATTATAAAAAACTATAGCCAAGGCGAAGCCGGGTACTCGGAGCTAGTATATTAGACATATTAAACTAAAACTTTGACCAATTTCTGACGCAGAGTCCGCGCCCACTTCCTAACCAGTTATTACCCAAACGATCAGATAAATTCGACGGCAATCAACACAGTTTGTTACCAAAAATCATAAATAACACTCTTATCGAACAGGGGGTGGCAGAAGCGCCATTAAAGGGGTGGATACCAATTTTTCACTAATACGCGGTGGCTTCAACACCTTCGCCTATCGTCCTCGTCTGATCACACAGATCCAGACAATGTTTGAATATACGTACATACATACATATGTACATAGAAGCCGCGAGAAAAATTCGATTTGACTTTTGCATCACTGGCTTTTGGTACGCGGCACAAACCGACACTCCTCGGGGCTTTCGCATCCTTTGAACGTGTGCCGTATCTGATTTTGTATTCTGTTTTGACTGCTTTCCAAAGAGCGGTAGGTATGAGTCGGTAGGTTAAGAAGGAGCATATTTCACACAGTTAATATGTTTCGCCCGAAGCGTCCGGTAATTACGAGTGCTTTTAGTCAATTTAAAAGTGGACCGCAATGGCGTCCCCCACCACCTGGACGTGTGCTTTCGCAGACTCTGGTGTTTCGAATATTTGAATGCTCCACAAATCGTTGCACATTTGTATCTTGTGCCAAATTGCACATTCGCATTGTGGAAAAGTGTTAAGGTTAAATTGAATCCGCATGCGTTAAGTGGTTGAAATAAATCATCGCTTAGAAACAAATTCTCGGCTGTTGTCGAATTCAATGTCGATTGAAATTTTTTTTAACAATATTATTTTATATAAGTACATAGGTACCTAATTAACAAGTCAATAATATATTCTGATAGTGTTTTTTAAATAATTAATTTTAATTTTAATTTTAATAAAACTAAAATTATGTTTAATGAATTCTGCACGCAAAACGTAGTCACAGTAGATAATCATATTGTAGAGATAGTTGATAGTTATTTATACCTAGGACAATTGGTGAATATGACTGGATGTAAAGAAGAAGAATGAAACTAGGGTGGAGTGCTTTTGGAAGAATGAACATAGTTTTTAAATCCAACATTCCGCTATGTTTAAAAAAGAAGACGTACGACCAATGCGTACTGCC
The DNA here is from genome assembly GCA_022651745.1 of Parapsyche elsis. Classification (NCBI taxonomy): domain Eukaryota; kingdom Metazoa; phylum Arthropoda; class Insecta; order Trichoptera; family Hydropsychidae; genus Parapsyche; species Parapsyche elsis. The sequence goes on from JAGVSN010000016.1 coordinate 1,553,205, forward strand.
AGTTATGACGTATGGATGTGAAACTTGGACGCTAAATTCAAGAATGCTACGAAAGATCCAATGCACACAGAGAAGCATGGAAAGATGTATGCTTGGCATAACAAGAAGAGATCGCAAAAGAAATACATGGGTGAGAAGTATGACCAAAGTGGCAGATATAGCGAAACGTGTGAAAAAGTTGAAGTGGACACAACGAGAAGAATGGATTGCAGATGGACACGAAAAATACTAGAATGGTATCCGAGAGGATGTGAAAGAAAGCAAGGTAGACCTAGTGGACGATGGGCTGATGAATTGAGAAGAATGTGTGGAGTCAAGTGGATGCAGATTGCTCAAGACAGACAGGAATGGAAGAGGCCTTCATCCAGCAGTGGATGGTGAACGGCTGAAAATGAAGATGATGATTATGTAGTATGTTGCAAATGTGTGTTAAGCGGGTATTACACAGGGATAGTTTACTCGCTACCATCTCGCTAGTTTAGTAGACGGCACGTAGAGCTGGGACGAGTAGCTAGTAAACCTATTACACGTGTTAAGTTTACTAGCTAGTGTCGCCACTCGCTGTCATCAACTTGTGACTTATGTATGACTTATCACTGTGTATATAATACCCGCATTACATCATAGTAGACGGTTTTAAATTTAGTTTAACTAAAAAGTAATCATAATCATTAGGTATATTTTAATTAAAATCGTAAAACACATTGTTATGCGATTGCAATACTGCGTATGCGTAATTTCTTCAGCGGAACCGAATCGCACAGGCGCATAAATTCCACGCAAGTATTGCAATCTCCTTCCCGGTTAGTGTACATACATATGTATGTAAGTTTAGAAATTCAATCTAGGCTTTAAGTGTTATAATTTAACAATGAGAACGTATATATGTATGTACATACCTACAGTTCTAATCGTGTCCCATTTTGACTTGTGCAATATCTGTCTTCTAGCACGTTCGAAATATCATCGTTGAGTCAATTGATGTTTAATTGCAATTTTGAAGGCTTTAATTTGGGATTTAAATGTACGTATGTATGTATGTACATCGCGATGAATTATGGCGTGGCTGAAGTAGGGTGAGAGGGGAATCTCCATTCAAAGGTTAAATACCAATTTCCTCTTTCACCGGTGGGTTTTGCTCCTTTGAGATTTACTGCTTCGGGTGCTGGTAACCCGCTAATTACAAAATGAACCGACAACAACGTAAAAAAATCCAGCTGCCACGCGTGAAGAGAACACGTCTCATTGTTTGACCAGAAGTAGAAATTTTTCAGCCGATTACAAGCAGATGTTGGGGAGAAAAGGAATTACGCACACTGTGCACGAACATATCGCGATTCAAAAAATTTAACTTTTTATTGAAAAAAAATATTTACAATAAATACATACATGTATACTGTTGTTCAATCGCACATAATACGATAAAAAAAATTAATTTTCATACACTTGATACGCTTTAGTAGCCCACCATGGTAGTTTTTGCTGACCACCATGCGAGAACTTCGGACGATAAAACTGCTGCTTACCACCTAGTAAATAGTTGCTTGGAGAACTTTGCACATCGCAAACGGTTCCTCTGACCATTTCGTCAACTGTTGCCGTGTAAATTCTGAAATTTACATCGTTAAAATCGAGATCTGCCTCCAAGAACACGGGCATCCTATCGGACATGATCCACAAGTTTCTATTGGCGTCAATCTTAACATCACTTGGGAAAACGAGACCTACGTCGTCCTTATCTACGATAGCGTGATTCTGCGGTTTGTAAGGAAGACTAGAATGCCAACATCCAATAGCATTTTGATCGATCATATTGAAGAACATAAGTCCATCGTCGCTCATGACTTTACTGGTCAAATGACTGTTGGGTGCTCGAGATTCCAATACGGTGAATTCGTGATAGGAATCTTCGACACGACTGCTATCTCTCAAGATCCTAGTGGACACGGCAAACTCCCTGTTACTAGCCAGAGGACTGAAGAACATGGTTCTAAATCCATCTTGTTTCAGAGGTGACAATGCCATGCCGAAGATTCCTTCGGCTCCCCATTGGAAGTTCAATCCAGCGACGTTGAAGTCACCGAGGAGTGGATCAGGCATGAAGTAACTGTGTTCAAATCGCCAGGATCTGTTCTGTTCCCAAGAGTAAGTCACAAGTCCGTAGCCCAATTCGTCAGAGAAGTAAGCAAAGGTATCGTCACATGTTGAGCCAATGTCAACGGCTATGTTGGCGATGAAAGTGTTGGCGTTGGTGTCTTCTGGACGGAATTCGTATCGTCTTATTCTCCTGTCGGTGTTCAGGTCGAAGACATTGATGGCGTATGGACATGGGTTGGTCGTTGTGTTACCTGTGATATCAAATAATTGATACAATTATCAAGTATCCATGAAAAAGTGATCAACTTTTCAAGAAGTCAAGGGATCAAACGAGGGACTGGGCAATTAGAACACAATTTTGCACTAAATTGGTTTACAGATGGTATTAAAAGCTTGGTATCTAAAATGACCAATGTTTCTATGAATCCTATTAGCATTCTACTGATTTTTTTACTCTTCAATATATTATATAGAATTAAACGATCCGTTTAAAAAATTAACAATTTCTTTCACTTTTTATTTGAAGTCAGTTATGTAGGTAACTTCTTCTGTGAGGCTTAAATGTCTAATTTTACGCTCTAAAATGATAATTTCTTGTATCAAAATAATAATTTAAATAAATGTGCCGTTTAACAATATAATTTTCAACATAGAATCCGTACTATTCAATGCGCTTTTATACAAGTTCAGATTTGTATAACATTCGTTATAATTCATATAATGTATTATGTAGAAGCTCTTGATGTATTATATTTAGTATATCTTCAACTCACAAAATGTAAATTATGTCATTTTAGTTCTATGTATGTACATGCATACATGCATACATACATATATGAAACAATTCGGAAATCAGAGCGGTTAAATAAATGACATGTTTTCAACACAAGCAATGATCGAGAATGGCATAATCTACAATTAAGCGTAGGTATCATGCAAATTTTAAAACGATTATAATAAATATGTACTGTACCGATTCCATAAGTTCCAGTGTCCAATACCCAAAGTCTACCGCAAGCGTCAGCCTTCATACGATAAACGGTAGTCAATCCGTTTGCGCAGTTTCCCAATTCGTTTCCTTGCCAATTTGGATACGGAATCAATTTAGGGGACTTTGTGAAGGCTTCATCAGCCCTGATGTAGTTGAGAGTTGCCGGTATACCTTAAAAATTATAAATTTACATATGTAATAAAAAGCAAAAGGAAAATGCGTTGGAATATGCATATTCTTAATTTCAATATTGCTCAAGGACTTTGAAATAGTGGAGCGCGTATCGTAAGAGTAATTATGAATAACTTATGAGGTTATTTCACAAAATTTGTATTAAATCAGTTTTTTTAAGGCACTAACGAACGTATTTCCTTTCTGCTGACATAACGTCTTAATTAGACTAACATTTTTGCATTGGAATTTAAAGCGCGTATTATTTTTTGTTTCAATAAAAATTCAAGTGAATCTAAAGAATGCGATATGATTTTTAAGAACACGCACTAACATTATACATAAGTATTTATTATCATTATGTAAAATGTAAAAATAATACGAAAATGAACGAAAGCACGGTTGATCAAACGATAACAAATACGCAGAAACAATTATTCAATATGTATAAAAAAATGTTATAATACCTATATTTTTGTTTTGAATGATGATATCTAAAGCTTTATTAGAAGTATAATGCCAAAAAATAATTGGCATATTATATAACAAAATGAAATTATTATACAGTATTTTTTTTGTATGCACTTTTAGACTGACGTTTTCGGCTTAAGTGTATTGCACATAAAAAAATAAATAAAGCAACAGCAATTTTTGCAATGGAAGCTAGTCGAATTCAAATGAGTGAAAGCAATCATATATAATTTACGATAAGACGACGACATATCGTTCGTTTAATCCAATAGAAAGATTGATTACAGTGGCCAACTTCCATATAGATAATAGTCATAAAAAATATGCACTCGTTTTTTCAATTAGATGTGCAATTTTTAAGTGCTGTGCTTGCAAAAATCTGCAAAGCTCTACATATGTAAGTGGAATTGTCATTAAAATCAGGTTGATTTAAAACAGCGCGTCGTGCACTATGCAAGGACTCGAACATTATTTATGATTTAGATCAAAATCGGAAATGAATTATTGAGTTTATTAACTTAACTCATTTACGTCCGATGCGAAGCTAATTTGCAACAGTCGTGAAACGCTGTTGGGTTAGTGTAAATTATAAATTATTTCCTATGATAGATTATACATCGTTAAGTAGGTGTCATATTAGATCATTCAAATCACTGCTGAATATTTTAATTAATAAATGTTGTTTCCTTAGGTGTATTATTCTACATTAAATGCATTTAAAAGAAGTATCATAAGGATAATAAAGATTTAATTAAATATACTGTTTGAAAGAAAGGTCATTATACTATTTAACTTTTTTACATATATAAATTCTATACGATTGCCTCTAAAGTTTTGTTTGTGGGCTTTACTTTAAATATAGCCCCAACTAGACTCTTTTTGTTATTATTATGTATTTAAAGATACGTACATATGTATATACTATTGCATTAATTGTGATTGAAATATAATTGCTCATTAAGTTCGATATCAAAACGTTTGGAAGAAAGCCAATTGATATTGTTTGACTTTGGGGTTCAATGTATGTATAAGAAATGTGAAAACAGCTCTATAGCCAAACAATGCTTTCACTGTTCAAACTATTTTTGTTCGGAATAATTTAATTCAGATTCTGGTTATCAAAAGCTATTCAAAATTCTTCACATTTTCATAATATACACGTTAGCTAAAACACTTGGTGAAAGAAGAAACGCGAAATTAATTTTACAATGAAAATACTTAGAATGAAGATTGTTTTACCTTCACGCCACCTTGGAACTGAAACGAAGATTTTGTTTCCCGCAACTTCGATTCCTACTGGTAAGTTATTTTCAGGTACGAAAGCTTTGGACTGCAAAGCTCGCTGTCTGCTGAAATCGTCTGGAAAATCGTAATCCATAGCCCTCCAAGCGAACTTTTCCTGCAGGCGATATGCCGAACGAACATTTCCAACTAGTGCCAAAAGCACAAGTGCGAAACAGTACTTCATCTATTCAAAATGAAAAAAAGACGAATAGGTTAGAAAGCTTGTAAGTGCTCAGTTAAAATTTTAAACAATATTTTCATTGATCATTTTCATACTGTAACAACTGTATAGCACTAGTTATTATGATATGAAATGCTTGGCAGTCGTTTTACGTGGCACTTGCCTTGGTATGAGCGTATGTGAATGAATTGTGTAAATAATATGAACCACCAACTAAATTGGATAAGACTCGGACACGGGTATTAAATAGGAAACCCTTCCATAGCGATTCTGGTGCTCCGCGGTGGGAGTAACTATCGCGCAACCGAATTATCAATTTTAATTCGCAGACACGCATTTATGACGTTGCATTTTCAATTGGATAATAAAATTGACGATAAAAAATTCATTCAGACTATTATAAGACTAAGGTAAAGCTTACGAGTAGTTTTGATGAATTTGTGTTAGTCTATACCAGTGGTCGGGAACCTATGTATTTCGAGCTAAGAGCCAATTTAGGGAAAACCTTGCAAAATTGGTGAAGTTTGGGAGCCGCAACATATTATTTTCAGATTATATGTGATGAAACTGGAATGGAGCACTTTTGGAAGAAAGAACATAGTGTTTAAATCCAACATGCCGCTATGCTTAAAAAAAGAAGGCATACGACCAATGCGTACTGCTAGTTATGACGTATGGATGTGAAACTTGGATGCAAAATTCAAGAATTTTACATAAGTGCACACAGAGAAGCATGGAAAGATGTATGCTTGCTGTAACAAGAAGATATCGTAAGAGGAATGCACGGGTAAGAAGTATGACCAAAGTGGTAGATATAGCAGAACGTGTAAAAAGTTGAAGTGGACACAGCGAGAAGAACGGATGGCAGATCGACGCGAGAAATGCTGGAATGGTATCTGAGAGGATGTGAAAGAAAGCAAGGTAGACCGAGTGGATGGTGGGCTGATGAATTGAGAAGAATGTGTGGAGTCAAGTGGATGCAGATTGCTCAATACAGACAGGAATGAAAGAGGATTGGAGAAGCCTTCATCCAGCAGTGGATGGTGAACGGCTGAAAATGATGATGATGATATTCAAAATTAAATTAAATGTTGCTCATTTATGAAATGGATAGCTGTAGGAAAATGTTATCTTCATGATATTTCTTGATGTCTGACAGTTTATTACCAAAAAGTATTATAAAGTTTAATCTGATAGACGATTTAAAGCTTTTTATTGACATGAAGTTATGGAAATGGGATTAATTTTGATTTTGTGTAAATTGTGTGTCAACGTTGTGTTTCGCGTAAAACTTTGGATGACAGCGAGAGCCGCAGGTTTTCATACAAAGAGCCGCATGCGGCTTCGGAGCCGCCGGTTCCCGACCGCTGGTCTATATACTTATGCTATTTTTAACGGATGTTTGTCGACGCGCGTCGCCGGTAACATATCATAACGTAGTTTAAAATCATTTGCCGCTCGAATTATAGTATGTTAAGATTAAATAAAAAAATATTGAGATAGAAAACCAATTCTTATAAACGTGGTGAAATAAAAAAACTCGCCAAATAAATGCCAAATAACGCGGGAAAAGAATATGTAAAAAAAAATTATATTTGACTTTAAAAATTCGCTAGATTAATTAATTATAAGTATTTTAAAGTAATAAAAAATCACAATCAGTAGAAAAAATATCTGACTATTGATTTCAATACTCACTTTGAGCACAGCAATACTATGTTTTGAGTTATAGACCGCAAAAGCGAAAAAAATGGATATTTTTTACATTTTTTTAAATCGAAAATATCTCATAAACGAGAGCATATCAACAAAAATCATTATCGGATTCGAATTCAGTGGATCAAATTTAGTAAAGATTGACTAATCTCCGGTCTGGGTATTTTTTTTTGTTGCTCAGTGTACATAATTAGATATCTAGAAATTTGCATAGTCAATTTATTTATGTAACCTGGATCAAGTATAAAAAAAAAAGTTTGATATACATACATACATACATATATGTATGTATGTATACTATAATGTTACCGTTAAAATATGAAAGAGCAGATTAACTTCAGAATCTATCTATATATATAAAAATCAATGTCTGTCTGTTTGTCTGTCTGTCTGTCTCTTGTAGGTTCCTAAACCACTCAACCGATCGCGATGAAACTTTCAGGACTTATTGTGATCATGCCGGGGATACTTCCTGTAAAAAAAAATTGGGAAGAAACGGGAACGGGAACGGGCCTGCTCACGCGTCAGAAAACGTACTAGGAACGGGAACACACGGGATGAGTGGCATTGCAAAGCATGCTGGGTCAGCTAGTTTTAAATAAAAACGTAATTTTAAAGAATTATACAAGATGTATTGAAAGTTAATAATTACTGCACGAATTCATCATTTCTTAGTTTAACTGAATATTAAGTTATATCGATAGCATTAGCAAAGCTTATATATTATAAAATAAATAAAAATTTAAAAAACCATCTTTTAACTTTTTTTGTATTTGCTATTTTCATCTATTCTTGTTGGATCAAATATAAAATAATTCAGAATAAATTATGTTTATATTGCAATACAAAATTTTCCCCACAGATAAATGTACCTAATTGTTAAAACTTCTATTAAAATAGGTTAATTTAAAATAATCGTTTATTCTGAAAATATATTATATTTTCATGTGAAATTTTAGTTGGTGGGTAGGTATATCTATCTATATTTGTATATAAATAATTAATATCGTATATGGAAAAGTCACGATAAATTTATCGTTCGGAAATTTTAATCGACCCTAATGGATATTTCACAGGTGTTCTAAATAAAAAAATGATATTAAACGTTCTAAAAACAAAAGTTAAACTTATCCTTAAGTTTCGATATTAATCTTTACGATATGCCAAGCAATAAATATTGACAATTAGCAAATATGCACGTGTGTTCTTGTATCTATTCAGAGTTCCGTATCTGTAGGTACGTACGTAGCTAGTCTTAACAAAAATTACTCTAGCTGAGACTAATTTTATGTGCAATTATATATATTATACCCCCACATCCATAGTCGGTTAGTTGTAATGAGCAAATCGTGCACGAGTTTACAACTAAATTTACTGCCCCAGTTATTTCCTTAAATGGTTTAATCTAAAATTTAAAAAAAGTACACTGAAAATTGGCTGAATAATTGACATTTTCCTATTAACACATTCGACTGCTTTGATTGCATACACACGACTTGTCGTGAAAACTTATAATGGCTCTAAAATGTATTATTTTGAACTAAATATTTTATTTCAGTGTGTACTATACGTTCAACGTTTAATTGGATCAATTGTGTTAGTAATAACTCGATGTAAAAACTATAATTTAACGGAAACAAGCGTGTCGAATAGATCGGATAGTTACACGCCGAGATAAATATCTCGCGCTCGCAAACCGTGTAAATATTAAATTAACCAAGCGTTATTGCTATAATGATAAGCTATAAATTCATCACAGATTCTAGTACGCATTAAAAGGCTACGGTATTAATTATTGACAAAATTGTTTAAACAATGGAAAATTTGGTCCAAGGTTGTAACGCCATGCGTTTCGGTCGAAAGTAAGTGATTTTCTTATGTACTAAAAAGCGTTTATAAAATGGAATTGAATCATTAATAAAATTAGCACTGTTATACTAAATAAGACGTTGACATGATTTCATTTTGGCGGTTTGAATAGTAATTACACCAAAGCGATCTAATTGCATGTCGAAAATTTGACTTACTTTGCGTGTTCTAGAACATCGTAAAAATTTGCAACATTGTGCAACTTGAATATAATAATTTTGCACGGTTCAAAAGTGTGTCATAAATTATATTCTAAACTCTGTGAGTTGTTGGAAATTTGTCTAATTTTTTTATTTTGATTTAAATTCTGCGTAACTACCCGGAAATCGTAATAATTTTCAAATGTTTTGCAATCGATCACGGCTCACCATAAATTAAAACCTAACATACACAGTGTATAGTGTTTTGTGTGTCCTGTTTAAAAATTGAATTAATACGGGTAAATCACAAGGTTACGTTATGATATCCAATCGGTGGCGTTATGTCGTTATATTTGCTGTAATCGATCGCAAAACCAAAAGCAAAAGTGGTCCATTTAAAGACATAGAAAAACCTTGACATGTCACAGCCGAACCATGTTAGTACAATATCCATAAGCAAACGCTGCGAAAAGGTTCCGAAACATATGTACGTGATTTTTAATTTACAACCCCGGTCAATGTCACGTCGTGATTATAATGGCATTATCGAAACGAATGCGTGAATGCAAATTGTAAATTTGCCTAATTATTTCTCCATATGGTGAAGTTTGAATGGGGTATAGAACTATAGATACTTCAGGGCTTTCAATACCGCATGTGCAGAGTTTCAATTTTTTAAATGTGTTTTTTTTTTTGTATTGGAGAAGGTATGTTTAATTAGGATGTTACAGCGAATCAGTTCAATTCCACTGGGATCAATTAAATCAATTACTATCATGACGACCGGTTAGCGGTGCATTAATGATTAATGGGATTCTGTTAGATATTGACAAAAATAACCAGTTTCTACACCATAGAGCTATACTTCAATGGCAACCTTACAAACAAACTGATACAACTCAACTAAAATAAAAGACGAGAAATTATGTACATACATTTGAGAAAAAACTGTCAAAAGAACAAAATTGGAACAGTGAAACGTTTCAGATTGCTCTACAATTGAGAGGTGGGCTTAGGTTAGGTTGTAGTAAGTGTGGTTAGGTTTGGTCGGATTATGTAAGTTTGACTATGCTTAAAAAAGAAGGCATAGGACCAATACGTACTGCAAGTTATGACGTCATCATCATTTTCAGCCGTTCACCATCCACTGCTGGATGAACGCCTCTCCGATTCTCTTCCATTCCTGTCTGTATTGACCAATCTGCATCCAGTTAACTCCACACATTCTTCACAATTCATCAGTCCATCGTTCACTAGGTCTACCTTGCTTTCTTTCACATCCTCTCGGATACAATTCCAGTAGTACTCGCGTCGATCTGCCATCCGTTCTTCTCGCTGTGTCCACTTCAACTTTTTACACGTTCTGCTATATCTACCACTTTCGTCATACTTCTCACCCATGTATTCCTCTTACGATATCTTATTGTTAACAACAAGCATACATCTTTCCATGCTTCTCTGTGTGCACTGGATCTTACGTAGCATCCACGTTTCACATTCATACGTCATAACTAGCAGTACGCATTGGTCGTATGCCTTCTTTTTTAAGCATAGCGGGATGTTAGATTTAAAAACCATGTTCATTCTTCCAAAAGTGCTCCATCCCCGCTTCATTCTTCGTTTTATCACATACAATCTGAAAATAATATGTTGCGGTTTTCCCTAATTTGGCTCTTAGCTCGAAATAGGTTCCCGGCCACTCGGTCTATCTTGCTTTCTTTCACATCCTCTCGGATACCATTCCAGTATTGCTCGCGTTCATCTGTCATCCATTCTTCTCGCTATGCGTCCAGTCCATTGCCACTTCAACTTTTTCACACGTTTCATGCTTTTTACCCATGTATTCCTCGTTGTGACGTATGGATGTGAAACGTGAATACTGTGCTGTGTAAGATCCAGTGCACACAGTAAGAGGAATAGATGGATAAGAAGCATGATCAAAGTGGTAGATATAGCGGAACGTGTAAAAAACGTGGCTGGGACACATAGCGAGAAGAATGGATTGCAGATGGACGCCAGAAATACTGGAATGGTATCCGAGAGGATGTGAAAGAAAGCAAGGTAGGCCAAGTGGACGATGGGCTGATGAATTGTGAAGAATGTGTGAAGTCAAGTGGATGCAGATTGCTCAAGACAGACAGGAATGAAAGAGGATTGGAAAGGTCTTCATCCAGCAGTGGATGGTGAACGGCTGAAAATGATTATATAAGTTTGGGTATATTAAAGATATTATGTTTAATCTATAAGTATTAATACAAAAAATAGATACTGGCTCGTATATACCATGTTGTGCATGAGACTTGTTGATTTTATGTTTACAGATTGCGATTACAAAGTCGCTAGCGATGAGGAATGTTGTTTTCGCATATTATAAATAATGAAAAGGAAAATAAACCGAACCGCCGCATATGGAAACCGCAGAGGGATTTGCACCTTACGGAACTGCATCTTTCGAGTCAGGAACTAAATGTCAATCATCCAATGCAAGTTTGATTAATGCAATGCTCGTTCCTTACACGGATATTGCGAGAAGTTGGGCACGCGTCGGATGCACCGGAAGTGCACCGAATGCATCGATATATTTAATTTCCGACACGTATGTATTTTTATATCCAACCGAGTGTATCCACTGAGGTTATATAGATCACGATAAAGTTGGAGCTTTTAATATGTCTTTAAAAAAATACTGTTGAAAGTATGTAATATAACCTGACAGATTGATTCTATTTCATCAATAAGTAAACCAAACTAATAAGTGACTCAGTTAGCTTAAACCCACCCACACACACGACATTTTATAAGACGAAGTGAAATTTTGCAACCGATATCTAGTAATCCATTAGTAATCCAAAAGGTGATAAATCCAATATCTCAAACTATAGACCTATCGCACTTCTCTCTGCTCCAGCAAAGCTGTTTGAATCAATAATACATAAATATCTCTTTAGTCACTGTGAACCTTTCTCGATTGATCAACAACATGGCTTTAGACCCTCTCGGTCTACTGTAACAAATCTGTTGTGTCTCTCTAATTTTGTTACTAAGTCTTTAGATGCGAATAAACAGGTTGATATTGTCTATACGGATTTCGAGAAGGCTTTTGATGTAGTGAACCATGAGATTTTATTGGAGAAATTAGATCGTTTTGGTATCTCCAATAGTCTCATGTTACTCTACAGAAATTATTTTGTGAATCGTAAGCAATATGTTGTCCATTGCTCTAAATCCTCGCCAGAATATAGTGCTCACTCGGGAGTACCACAGGGTTCAAACTTGGGCCCTTTACTTTTCTTGATTTATGTTAATGACATAGTTGATGTCATTAAATATTCAGAATTTCTACTTTTTGCTGACGATCTTAAACTATATAGATCAATTGTAACTACAATGGATTCCGCTTTATTACATTTGGATCTTGATGCTGTTGCAGCATGGTCAGCAAAAAAAAATAGCTTGTACTTCAGTATTAATAAATGTTGTTCTTTACATTTTTTCCAGATCCCATAATCATGTATCTACTGTTTACCATATTCTTGACAGTGACCTAAATATGGTGGATGAGTTTCGTGATCTGGGAGTCTTATTTTCTTCTAAATTTAGTTTTGGGCGTCATATAGACGGTGTATGTATGAAGGCCTCTAAATTATTGGGTTTTGTTCTCAGAGTGAGCAAACCTTTCCAATCTGCCATGGTACTTAAGATTCTGTATGAAACACTAGTACGGACTGTTCTAGAGTTTTCTTCAATTATATGGAGTCCTTCTGATAAGGCCCATATATCTAAACTTGAAAAGGTTCAGAAAAGGTTCCTTAGGTATCTCTATATGACAACATATGGACGGTATCCTTGGATGTACCCGAGTGGCTTCCTTTTGGGTGCCCTGGGATTTTACTCTTTGGAATCAAGAAGAAAGGTCTACCTGGGTAAACACTTCTACAAGCTGATAGTTGGTTTGATACACAATCCTCAGGTTCTTATGGAGCTTGAATTGTGGGTACCGAGTCAGCTTAGATTTCCCAGGCAACATCTTTTGCTTTATCCGTCGGCGGCACGTACCAATATAATGCTAAATTCTCCGGTTGCTAAAGCTATTGCTTTACTCAACCTGGTGGCTGACTCTATCGATATATTTTCTTGCAGTTATGCTAACCTGGTAGAGACTATGCTTAGATTATAAGATTTTGTGATAGATACACGTTATGCATAACATGTAACATATTATTTTATGATTCTTGAGCCTTTGTTTTTTTTCTTTATAATTTTTATTTTTATTTCTTCACATATTTTATCTAACTTTTTTTTTTTTTAATTTTTTTGTATAATTATATTATATGCTATGTTTATATTCTATGTACACACATCTATCTAATGTTTCTAAGTTTTTATTGTGGTTTTAGGATACTACATATATATGTACATGTACATATATATTGTTTTCCCTGCATGACGATCTGGATTTATATCTGTAATGTCTTGCAGGACGTTTTTATAAATAAATAAATAAAATTAGTGACATTTTTGACATGGAATTCTGCTCTCGTTCCAGTTTTGCCTTAACTGTATCAATCGAACAGGGTTTACATGGGTTCACGTACTATCAGAGAAACCTGTCGTTTGTTTACTTCAAAATACCACATCAGCGGTTCTCAATCGTTAATTAACAATTGCGCAAGCGTAACATACATACATATGTACATATTTTGTAAGACAATATTTCCAACGTCAAATTTATAATTTAATTTGATTTTCACATGAATATTCATAAATTCCAATTATAATTAGTCGTAATAAGTACGCAAACAACGTTATACTTAATTCCGCATTGCTAACAATATTAGTGACATTAGGTGTTCGTTACACGTGTCACGTATCAAAATATGTAAACTTTGACTATTTCAAGCGGCTTAACGAACACGAATATTTAAAAACAAACGTACAGGAAAGATGCTACGTATCCTCAAGTTTACCATTATTATAAAAAAAAGTTATATAATAAATTTTATACAAAGGTGTGTCGGGTGAAATGACTTCGAGGCGCGCGTACAAATGAAATTAATTACAGGTGGGGGCGCGTGGCATTCACGAATCTCCTCGATTTCATCCACAGGAATGAAAGTAAACGTGATGGATGTTGAGATCTTGATACTGCAGGGTTTGAATTAAGGCTTTGTGCAAGATTAGACCACATCAGCCCGAAGGCATCGTCGTCTCCGACATTCCTGAACGTCCGTTCATTATAATTCAATTAGATTCAATTTCCTACACACACTTAGTGTATGCACTCATTACGTCGCACATAATCATCGTGATTAAACGGAATTATCTGATATGGGGTTCTTTGGATATGAAACATCACCCGGAAGGGTTGTTATTTAACAGATTCATAGATATTAATTATATTACAACTATTTCTAATTGATTGCACCTGCATTGCATTATCATAATAAATCCGTTCGAACATTTCAGTTACTATCGCGATCATATTGAAACTATATAAAAGAAAGTTTAGCGCGGGTAACCGGAATGAATCAATTGGAATAATACTATGTTTATTTAGTCAATTGGATAATAACACTGGTAGCATATCGATTTTTAAGTTTAATGTCTCCGTATATATGTAATGTATGTATGTTATAATGGCTTTAGGTAAATTTTGTTCAATGCGAAATATACTACGATTGCGACAGCATCTTAAATGTGTTGTGAAAATGCATACCCCAAAATTTCAACCGAGATAAATTAGTTTGAATTGGTTTCGTTGTGTTACATATATAAAGTTTGAATCGATGAAAAAATCAAACATCAAGGCCAAAGTGCGATTTGCATATAAGCGTGATCCGAAATATGGATTATAGGTATGCATTGAAAATAGTTTTGAAATTAAATTTCACGAAGGATAATAGGCGTTATAAATTTAATCATTTCGCGCTAAATAATAATAGCACAATTGTTGAGCTCAATGCATTTCAATGTAACTTTCCCCTTTTTCTTTGCATTTGAAATTGAAAGTCTTCACGATATAAACTGGATATAAAGAACGAAAGTGGATGTACATAGTGTGTAATTATTATGAAGTGTTAAACAATTATCATACCCAACAGTGTGCGATTTTTCTGGACAGGTAATCTTGCGGAAAAGATGTAATCGATCATATTGAACACAATTGTGTAATTTATTACTGTTTGATTAGTATTATAGCATACTATTATGTTACATTATTATTATAAAATCAAAGGTGCATACTATATACATACATACATAGTGTGATATAATAAATATTTAAATTTTAGCAATATAATACATATGTACGTAGGTATGCGATTTTAACAAATTATTCAATTTAAAAATGTATGTGAAAGTATTTTAATTGGTGATATAATATAATTGCAATATAAATATAGTGGTTTTCATAGTTAGCGAAATTCAACTGCAATTCTAAATTGGTTGTAAATTATTCTGTCGCAATTTGAAACATTGTGCAAATATGTATCAACTGGAATATATTATTGCGAAATTAATTTTTTGTTATTTTTCAACGACAGTTTTACAGTGATAGAAAAAATACTCAAGATTTTAAATTATTCGTTTGGCTAATTTGAATAATATGATTTATTTTAATTAAAATAAAAAAAAATAAACTTGAGACATCTATTGATAGAAAAAATAGTACAACAAAATAAATAATAGTTTGTTACACGATATATAGATGTCACTTAGTATTTTAATATTTCAGTAATTTTCAGCGGTACACTTGCAATTATTGAATATTAATTTTTAATCCAATTGGATTCAATTGAATGATTCTGTGTATCAATGATATGATTTTTATGTATGAAATCTCCATTTCCTTTGACGGATTGATTTTAAAATGATTTTTTTAACACTTCTGCTAGATATTTATGAGAAGGAAAACTATTTCAACGTAACCATTATCTATAAGTGAATTAGTGCGTGTACTATGAAAGCTCTAAACGTCATTAATATTTGTTTTAAGGCGGTCCGGGAGGATTGATGTCGAATCAGTGAACGCCTCGAAGCCGAAAGGTAATTTGTCAGAGAAAAACATAGCATGAAACGTGTGTTGAAATTGAAATTCGAAATTGATTTCGATGTAATTAGGCTAAAAAACGGACTGCCGGCCATTTTTTACACGGAAGAATCCCATCGACAAAAAATCGACTATACTTTACCCGAAATACATTTTTACACTATGTAAAAATGAGTAGATCATACTACGCGCTTCGATGTCTTATAATAAAATAGTAATCCCTGTGAGATAAGGGTTTAATGGCACGTCACAAAATTTTGATTGCGCGCGCGGAATATATAAAAAATTAGTATCTAAATGGCGTGTTAATTTTAATCTCGCACGCCTATTGTTATTATTATGTGTCGGTAAGTTTTTTTTTTTTATTCCCTTTTCGTGAATTAGTAAAATCCAAAAAAATAACGGGTGCTCTACACAGGAAGCCGCGTATTAATCGACTGAGAAGTTATACGAGCCGGTGTATCCGCCTACTACTGTTTCTCCTATTATGCCATAATTAGATTATCTTTGTTGTACGAAATCGCCAATAAAACCTTTATCACAAAGCTAGAATAAAACATCAAGCGAATCATTAACGGCATCTACTATCGTACCGTTTGATATATTGATACGTCAATGCGTCTCGATTTCCCGCTGAGAACTTACGGGACGTCTAGTATGCCGAATCGTGTTAAATGTGTTTAAACAATGATCTTGTTATGGCTATTGTGTGAAATCAGTAAATTACCGTTATAATTTTAAGATTTTTATTCTAAAAAAGAGAACATCAAATGTAAAGTCAATATTTTACATGTACAATACATACATACATAAGAGATTGAACCTTAAATTTGCACTGTAATAAAATTTATCACAGACCTTATAAATAAACATCATTTAAAACACGAAATCATTGCATTTTAATTGCGGTAAAAAGCCTATGTTTCTATGGTATTAAATTCACAATATCGCCATAAAAATATTTTTGTATGCAAGCAATGCATGTACCTATATGTATATGTAGGTACATATAGATATTATTTTTCACTTTTTGTAAAGGTATGTATTTTGGTTCGTAGACTCTTTATAAATAACATAGGTACTATTATACTATTGAAATGAAATTGAAATGGTCTATTGCAAAGACCGTATATGTATAAATAAATAAATAAATGTATAAATGTCTGTCTCTGTGTGTATTTGTGTGTGTCTGTCTGCTGATAACGCTCGCCGAGGTAAATAATTAAAAAAACCAAATCGTCGCGCGCGTGTGGGATTTGAACCCGTGATCACCAGATTGGAATGAGTCGTGCTAACACTATCATGCAACGGAGGCGATGACGAGCCTGCTACGATTTGACAATATACTATGTAAATAGGCTCGCGACTTTGTTAAATTGTTACGTGTTGTATTACAACGCGCCACCTATGCAACAATTATAAAAACTATTAAATACACGTACATATACTCACCCACACAAACATTCGTTGATATTCAACGATATGTATAGTGTGCTATAATATAAGCTCTTAACCAATTAAATTTCAAATATAACACACCTTATAAAAGTCGGTGGAAGCTATTTTAAATTTTTTGTACGAAAAATGAAGCGTAAAATTAAAGTTAACACCAATAACAGAATAAATGTGCATTCACGGTTAAACTTGCATCAAATTGATGACATATAAATACGTATGTGCAAAACTGGATTCATTTTACGGATTGCTATTGACTATCGAATGTTTATGATAGTTACATACTCGTACGTACATACATATGTATGTGTGTGCGAATTTTGATTTAATTGAGTGCTCATATGCGAGTTCGCCGGCAATTTATAAACGTCGTAAAAACATTAGACACGCGTCAAGCACGAGCACAAGCGACAATTACCTGTCCATGTCTGGTATATATAATAATACATACACGCTAAAAAATGCACATAAACAATTCGGAAACGCCTTCAATCAAACTGGATCTACAGTGCGCGATCGTATTATATTAGCGCAACGTAACGCCAGCTCACCGGGCATGCAAATGGATTCCGGGTATAGGAATACATAATAAAAAAAAAAAAAAAAAAAACTGTTTAAAGTCACTGGGTAGTAGGAGGAGGAGGAGGCTTCGTCGACGCCGACAAAGTCTGGTTTAATTAATCACTAACGAGACGATAATTAAACGCGTCTATCCGTCTGCCGTGGGCCAACACTCATTAACTAATGGCCCCGACACGTGAAAGAATTAAAATGGACGAAAAAGTTTGCGAAAGGCGCAAAAAAAGTGCATCGGTTGCAGTGGCAGACTGTGAATGAATGCGTTTTTTTGTTTTTTTTTTTTTGCGAGAGCGTATAGGTATGTGAACTTTATCTGCATTTAAAAACGTACATATTAAACAGCCGCACTGTAAATCAACGCATTTTAGCTAGTGTTTAAATTGTTCGTTAGCTAAAGCGTGATTTTGATATAAACAATTGTACAATTTAAATTTGACTGTCTTTTAATTGAAAACGAGTGAATCAAGCACGATTTTTTAATTTTCGATTTATAATCGAGTCTGATTTCAAAGAAATGAGGCTATGGTTGCCGAAGAGTTACGCATTATATTATACGTGTATATAATAATAGCCGAAATCCATCTGTCTGTCTGTCTGCTGATAACGCTCGAGTGGGATTTTAACCCGAGATCACCGGTTCGGGACAGTGAGCGCCTACGCTGTGATCCAAACGGAGGTGATGACGGAGCTGCTACAATTGGACAATATTAATTTCTTAATAGGCTCGCGACTTTGCTAAATTGTTACGTGTTGTATTATAACGCGCCATCTATGCAACAACTATAAAAAAACTATTAAATTTAATATTATTTTTCAGTACGGGTGATGAGAAAGCGCTCCGTTGATATTCAACGGGCTTACACTAGTAAATGTTAATAACAATAGTTGCCTTAAATAGTCTTGATTCAATATTATTAAATACAGCTCATACAGACTGTAACTTTCATGTGTAACTTTCAAACGCGAAGGCTTGATGGATAATTTTTGAACCAAAATAGAATCATTGTGGCATACGACCAATTATGACGTATGGATGTGAAACGTGGATGCTAAATACAAGAATGTTACGCAAGATCCAGTGCACACAGAGAAGCATGGAATTATGTATGCTCGGTATAACGTAAGATCGTAAGAGGAATACATGGTAAAAAAGTATGACCAAAGTGGCAGATATAGTGGAACGTGTGAAAAAGTTGTAGTAGTGGACACATAGCGAGAAGAATGGATGGCAGATGGACCCGAGAAATACTGGAATGGTATCCGAGAGGATGTGAAAGAAAGCAAGGTAGACTGATTGGAAATAAAACTAGGATGGAGTGCTTTTGGAAGAATGAACATAGTTTTTAAACAATCCGCTATGCTTAAAAAAGAAGGCATACGACCAATGCGTACTGCCAGTTATGACGTATGGATGTGTAACTTCGACGCTTGGAAGATGTATGCTCGGTATAACGAGAAGACATCGTAAGAGGAATACATGGGTGAGAAGCATGACTAAAGTGGCAGATATAGTGGAAAAGTTGTAGTGGACACATAGCGAGAAGAATGGATGGCAGATCGACGCGATAAATGCTGGAATGGTATACGAGAGGATGTGAAAGAAAGCAAGGTACACCGAGTGGACGATGGGCTGATGAATTGAGAAGAATGTGTGGATTGGAGTTTGGACCATAGTTTGGTAGAAAAGTGGTCAACAATATACACTCATTTTCACATAGTGTGAGTTTTTACAATGGAATTATGTAGATAGCTGTTGATCTTTACATTTTAGTTGATACGTTGATTTATCACTTTGAGTCATTTCGACATTTAATATATAATAATTTACATTTGCATATGTCGCACACGTTCTTCTCGCATACATACATATGTACGTATGTTTTGGATGAAATTTTTTATCACACACTATAAAAGTGAACGGATTTAATCTCGCTCAGACGGACAGACAGACGGAAAAGGTTGTTACAACACAGGTAGTAGAAATCTCGACCGACCCTTCGATTCATAAACTCCTTTGTTTCGACCCTTATCAAAATGGATTACTTTGGCGGTGCTATGTGGCGATGAAAGTATTAGCTCCACTTTAATAATAGGTCGCAACCTATTTTCGTAATCTATTTTCTAGACTCTAGAATTTTATTTTTTCTCTAATTAGGCGCACCAACGAACCAGGTCGGCTACCAAAAAACAATTCTGATTATAAATCCGTAAAAAAAAATACATGTATACGGCACACGCTTCGTTTGCAATCTACATATGTACATATGTATACGTGCTTCTATGCAAGTGTGTTGTGTTGCACTTGTTTTAAACACTTTTGTACCGCTCTTACGTTTAGTCAGAGATGCGTATGTTACGCCTGTGGGTATCTACGAATTTGAACACGCGTTGCAATCGTCCATCAACGAATAATTAATTGATCGAGCTCGAGCGCCGCTTTGCGTAATAAATCTTTTGCCGCGCATTAGTGGTAATAAAATCTCGGTAATTCGAACGTTTAAAACGGGGGAGGGGACTTTCGATCCGCCACAATTGCTGTGTAAGATTTTAAATACACTTAAATAATAGCAATCACACCCGAGTTTTCACAGCCCGACGTCACACAAAACCTTCAATTCAATATTTAGATTTATTGCCCGTGGGTTATTATGTAACGCCGAGAGGGTTCCGACTTTATATATAGACGAATAAAAAAAAAATGGCGTTCAATTAATAATAAAAAAAAATCGATAGCTGCCGGTTCAATGGATGTTTAACGGAAAAAAAATGCGATCAATAATTATAGGTGGGTTAAAGTTTTATTGGAGCAATTTGCGAGTTGCAAATTAATCGAAAAATTTATAAGCTCTCATTAATCGAGCCGCTTTGCATAACTAGATTCGTGCGCGCGAGCTCTTTGGGCACAATTTAAAATTATTAATTGATACTCTGATTCCTCATTTTTCAAATGATAATAAACGCAAAGATTCCGATGAATTATTCGAATGGTATACGTAGATATTTTATGCGAATTTTGATCGCCTCTGGGCGGGTTTGAACGATCAATACGAATACAATTTATTTATCATTCAAATCTTGAATATCACTGCTTAAAGTGTTCCGGTTGCATATTTAGAAGTGCCGATGTAATTTTATAGCACTCGATCGTTTTGTAAAGAGGCGTACGTAACGTTGACACGGTTAATTTGTTTAACTGTAGATTTATGTTGCCGTCACTTGTGGAATTTTCAGCATTGACGGATTTTATACTGTTGTTTTTAAGCAATGCAGCTGCTTTTTAATTCACTTTGTGCAGAATTCGCGTTGATGCACCGATGCAATTTCGCGAATTGGTTGTATAAAATAAAACAAAAAATACCGAGAGAAAGGGTTTTCGTGTGTTATTAATTTCACTAAGAATTCTTCGTCGGTGACAGGTGATTGTTTCAAAAATTTCTTTAGATGTATTATAATAATAAAATAAAATAAACAACGCTTGAATATCATTTTTTAAAAGGTCAACCTTTTAGTTAAACAGTTAATTATTAGTTAAATAAAATTATATGACATCACACGAAAGCTTTTGAATACAACATATAATTTTTATTGTTTTTTTTTTCTATGGAAAAAAGTCTAGGAACAAGATACTAATTCATTTCGCACTCATTGTTATGGAAAGAGGTTTTTGTCACTTGTCAAATAGTCGAATTTATATTCCATATATAAATTTTGCCGATTTGAAATTCATATATTCACCGAAACCCAAACATATACCAATTAACCATATTATAAATTATAGTCGCAGATCAAACGCGAACGTTTTTCACGAATCAATATGGATTCCGCTTGATTTCAATTTCAAATTATACCTATAATAAAATATTATACGAACAACGAAACGTGATTGATGAAATTTTTAAATCCACTTTTTTACTACCTATAGGCTTCGGCAAAGAAAAGAACTATCATAATATTTCAATATACACTTAAATCATTCTAATTAAGAAATTATAAGAATATTTCAAGGAAAAAAGTAGAACAACATTTCATCTTTCGAACATGTGAATATAAATTTGTAAAAGAACCAACAATACAGGCGATGTGTACAATTTCATGACATGTTGGTACATATGCATATATCTATATTATACACACAAGTCAGATTTTAATACACATAGAATCATTATCGTTATTAATCATACTTAAAAAATTTTGATTTCTTTACTATTGCAACGATTTTTTTATGCCCCGATCGTAACCTATTATACACATTTGAGTATAACGAACGAGTCCTCTATAATCAATACAGTGAGATCGTCATTTATCAATCGCCATATATACATATATACATATATTAATTTGCAAATATCATGCTTTGATCTGACCTATACGTACTAATTTATGGATTTTGATAAATCGACATTGCGGCATATAAATATAGAGTTTCTTTGGTTAGGTAGCGGTTTTTACTACCATCACTACCACTATATTATACCTATATCTATGCAAATCGACACGATCCGATGTTGTGTGACCTTACTCGAATTTTTAATACAAATATTGTGATTGTACACGTAGCCAGTGGCTATTTGTGCACTTTGGTCGTATCTCGAAAGCTTGGGGTACGTTCTGGGGGCTATTATTAATTCTACCCTTCCGTTCGCCCTTTGATTGGTCCAAAGCCAGTATCACCTGTCGGCGTGGCTTTTGTAGTTGGGGTCCCTAATACTCCAATCGCGATTAATAACCAGTCGAATTTATCAAAGTGTCTACGTGTTGCCTTAATCCAGCTATATTAATTGCTTGGATTACGTTGAAATACGCCAGAATTGTGTACAGTATATTTGACGATGTATACTTTTACAATGAATACCAAAATATTAACAAAATAGCACACTCATTAAACTAATACACATTTGATGTAATATGTGTTTGCGTTTTAATAGCTACATATGTACGTATATGTAGAAAGTTAGCACCAATACAATTAACATCTATGTACATATGTATACCTACATATGTACATACATAGTTTACAGTCATATTTATTTAGGTGAGGATTTCTGAAAAGTAAGGTAGATTCATAAGATACACCTTAAACGTGTCTGAAGTGTTTTGATCATTTGAGTTGAGGTCCAATTTAAATATATAATTTTAAGGATTTTGTAACAATATTGTATTTGATATGTTTGCTTTGATCGTTATATTCGTATTGCATTAATTGGATTATCTTTAGATAGAATAGGTATATTCATCATCATCATTATCATCATTTTTAGCCATTCACCATCCACTGCTGAATGAAGGCCTCTACAATCTGCATCCACTTGACTCCACACATTCTTCTCAATTCATCACCCCATCGTTCACTCGGTCTACTTTGCTTTCTTTCACATCCTCTCGGATACCATTCCAGTATTTTTCACGTTCCGCTATATCTGACACATTAGTCATGCTTCTTACCCATGTATTCCTCTTCCGATCTCTTCTTGTTATACCAAGCATACATATTTCCATGCTTCACTGTGTGCACTGGATCTTACGTAGCATCCACGTTTCACATTCATACATCATAACTGGCAGTACGCATCGGTCGTATGCCTTCTATTTTAAGCATAGCCGAATGTTGGATTTAAAAACTATGTTCATTCTTACAAAAGCACTCCATCCTAGTTTTATTTCTTGTTCTTTACATCCGGTCATATTCACCAATTGTCCTAGGTATAAATAACTATCAACTATTTCTACAATATGATTATCTATAGTACATATGTAGGTATATTGTGAATGTTTAAACACGCGGTCGATATATTCCACTTTGTAAGAAGTTAGATTATGGGTATATATTGAAACTTATAATGATTATAGATTCCACTTGGCACAAATTGAATGTTGGAGAAGTTTAAACAAACATGACAGCACTATATTTAGATCGAAACTGAGCCGCATTATCGGCGAAATTAATCAAATCTTTAGAAAAACGAAATGTGTATAAGATAATGTATGCAAATATCGATATTAAATTCCGGTAAGGTTCACAAAATACGTCTGATAGCGCCAACCGATAATTTTTAACGTCTTAATTCATAGTTGAGACGATCGTATCGCTGTCTCGAAACGTGGAAACTGCGAGCTTTTCCACCTCAAAAGCCTTCGCAGCCAATTTGCAAAACGGCGCGTCATAAAACTCACCTTCCGGATATTTGAATAGGATAATCGCTTTAGTGGTTTTTGCATATTGTGTTTGTTCGGGTTCTCCCGACGTTCGTATTTGCATAATAACAATATCGCTACAAAGTATAGCCCTTGTTGCTTTTTCCCCGACAGTGGAAGGCGACCGACTATTTGCCTACTCGCACTAATCATACGTCTCAAAGAATTTGCGTACTAGACATAGAAAAAAAGAGTTCAATTCGTCTACATTTTTTTTTCGCATGTACGTAATGTATATTTCGAGTCGTTAAAATGATTATTTAATTGACGGGTGTGCGCGAGTATTGTACATATTACCTAAGGTAACGTTTTACCGCGTAATGTATGTGTTTTCGATTTGCGCAAATTGCGTTTTAAATAGTTGAACATTGTCGTTTTGATGGAAAAAAAAATGTATCTTGCCATTTTTCGACATTGTGTGTAAAAGGTTAGCCTTCGTTGATATACAAGAGATTAGGCGTTTGCGACCCATTTATTTATTTACGATCGGCTACCTCCAATTTTATGCTTTCGTATCACGCACGTAACCTTTCAGAATCTTCAATTAATTTAATTTTTAATAATAAAACGATAAATTTTAAATGATCTAACTCTCGACGCTTAACGCCTTATAAATGAACAGATAATCTCGCTGACTAATAAAATTGATTATTATTTATTTAAGCGAATATTCGTCATTTTGTGTATGTGTGTGGTGCATCTGAATAATATTTCTTGCGCAGGTGCTAAGGAAATGACATATCAATTTTTTATTGCTTTCTCTTATTTTCAGGGCTCATGTACTTTTGCGGAATTGAATTTTAGTCAAAATATATTGGTATACCTACATACATTAAATTTAAGATATACATATGTAGTATGATTAAATTTGTGACGGTACTTATTCGTATTGAGAGACCGATAGAGTAGGTATGTAATGTAAATTTTATACTACATTAAGCGAAGATATTTATTAAAATTATATATTATGTAATATAATACCTACGCCTATGAATAATTTTTACGCGATCTTATCTTAGAGAAGTATGTATTTAGTTATATGATACTGAAATTTAGTTTAAAGAGGGCAATATCAAGGTCAATCCAATGATTATAATATCATCATTACCTGTTTTAAGGCATTGGAATTTAAATAGATATAGGTATATAACTATATATGTACGTATGTACAAAAAAAGCATATTTGACATAATACAGTAACGCTCTATTTCACAAAACTTGATATACATACATATGTACATACACAGAATACAATATATTTTTATTCATCAATGACCAATTATGTATATTACTCACAATACTTATTTAATAGTAATACTTTATCTATGTACATACATATATGGTTTCTGACAGATTTTCAATGGTATCAAAATTTTTGCCAACAGCCATAGCTGTACTTGAAACTTTGAAAATGTCAATTGAATCAGTTATTTTATATATGTATGTACCTACCTATGTACATACATATGTACGTACATAGGTACAGTGCCTAAACGTGGAAATGTTTGAAACAAACAAATTTTACTGTCTTAATACATACACATTTTATTTCATAAATTCGACTGATCCCAATGAACAATTTGAACGAATTTTTTTATGCAGTATTTCTCAAACGATAATTTTTCTATTTTAACTTATGCAGCATAGCACATTTTATAGTTTGCCTTACCATTTTGGACATTCTATAAATTTCCCAAGCCTTTACCTGTAACATACATATGTATATATGTAGGTATGTTACAGCGAAAGCATATTTCAAGTGAAAATATATTTTCACTGGTATAAATATATTTGTACCAATTCAGGCAGTGAAAATCTACCAAACAATGAATTTAAAGTTTCACTGCTCAGTATCGGTGAAAGTATTTATATATTTAAAAGACTTATTGTAAACTATAATTGGTACTAACCAGTAAAAGTCTACGCCTGAACACGGGTACGGCACGATAAGAAGAAGAAGCGACAAAATAACTATGTAGGATTGAATATTTCAGCAGATTATATGATTCGATTGGACAACTGTCAAATTTAGTTTCAACGACAGTTCAGAAACGAATATAATTTCACCAGTGAGTATCTGTTAAAATATATTTCAACTGGATATGATTTCACCGAAACGCCAGTGAAAATATATTTTCACTTGAAATATGCTTTCGCTGTACCTATACATAAAAATACTGAAAAAATCTGTTTGTCCATCTGGAACGTTCGACACACTTCAGTGAAAGATAAAGTTAATCACACGTAAATCAAATATTTTTTAATCGACATCAAAGACAATATATGAACATTTTAAACGATAATTTGTTTTATCAAAAAAAAAAAAAGGTTCTGTACACCTTTGGCGTGCTTCGGCGACAACAGTCGCGTGACGACAATGACTGACAAGTCGCTGTGATGTCACTGGAACACTGCACCCGCAGGAATGCCTGCTGAACCACTGTGTTCCGTTACTTTTAAAAACGGAGAATTCTCAAGAGCAACAACCCAACAAAGAAAAAAAAAAAATCGAATCCCGATCGATATGTACACATCGGACTTAATGGCTTAATATAAAACGATCGCACGTACGTACGGGAGTCTCACGCGAAACACTACCATTGTCCAATGGCGGATAACATACATTGTACTGTTCATTTTATTTTTTCGAACTTTGGCGACATGAGATACGGTTATGGTGTCTCCGTATCCAGTCGTACGACTTCATCAATACGAGGAAGTCTCGACGATAATTTGTGTATTTGTTTATCGTGCGAAACGTCAAGAGAGCGAGCCGCCACAACTTATAATACACATAACGGACGTTTAATTAATGCAATTGCCTCGCGAACGAAAAGCTACGATCTTATCGCGCGCACACACAAACACACGCGTCAAACGGTCAAACGGAAGCCCTTTCAGATTACGGGGAAGACGACCGTGACCGATCGAGCGGACACTCTAGCGTCAAAATCTGGTTTCGTCCCGAGCGACGCGAATTAAAATCAACAAGGACGCAATTGCGAATTATTGTTAAACACGGAAAGTCACTTTGCAAAGCGGTCGAATTTTCCGCGTCGGTGGATTCCCAGAGATTTACGAGCGGCGCGCGAGCTTTAAGCGCTACCACATTGTCGGTTCATTTGTTAGGTCGCGACTGTGACTCTGGGGGTGTCGACGGTGTTATTTTAACACCTTTTTATCGCGTGAATTATTGACGAAATGAATCTCGGAGACGGTTGAAGCTTATCAGATTTGAGAATCGCTTTGTGTGTGTGCATACGAGTGAGCTTTCGCTCGACGGGTTTGAATCGGCCGCGCGCGTTCAAGTCTCCGAGCGTGTATGTATGTATGTATGTAAGTCGACGTAAAAAGGATTATGCGAAGCTCATGTTTAAATGCTCGTATTTATTGACACACTACAGTGACATTAATTAGCTACATGTCAAAATATGCGCGAGACGTGGAAGTGCATTATTAAAATATAAAAAAAAATGAAATATCATCATAACGTCTCCGGAACTTCCGTCAATGAATTTTACCCAGTCCTGTTAAATGGTCGTTCAAACAGAACTATCATCTTAAACGCCTCCATCTTCTCAGGCTGATATTACACTTGGCCACACCACCAACAACTGATTTTTTTTGAACCTCGACTACCAGATAGATATACATGTTTAGATGGCACGTATTACACTGTGCGATTCACTAGTGTCTAACAATTTCTTGGAAGTCAAAGGTTTGCAGTACAAATCGCCACCAAATCCCTTTTCGACCCTTTTGTTTTGCGTCGTCCTACTCGAATGCAATTGTTTCGAGAACGCGTGCTATGTGATAGATGTGTTTTCGGACCCATTTTTTATAACCAAAATAGTTTCGAAAACCATGATAAATAATTAGCTGAAAATCGTCTTGCAGTTTTTTTTAACACTAAACTACATTGAGTAGTTTTCGAATAGCTTCGTAGCTCTATTTTTTTTTGTATAAAGATGAGCAGATAGCTGGTGACTTTAAAAGTGGTGCAATGTAAAATCGGGTGTTGGTGGAGTGGTCAAGTGTAATATCAGCCTTAAGATGGCATAAAGACATTTATAAATTTTTGCCTGTTGCGTCTTAAATTTTTGATAAACATTTTTTATTGAATGTCCATAGTGAATTAACAAGAGAAAAATACTCTGCAGTTGTTTCGCATCAGTAACGAAAATCCACTGTTGGATGGTGAACGCCTCTCCAATCCTCTTCCATTCCCGTCTGTCTTGAGCAATCTGCATCCAGTTGACCCGCACACATTCTTCTCAATTCATCAGCCCGTCGTCCACTCGGTCTACCTTGCTTTCTGTCACATCCTCTCGGATACCATTCCAGTATTTCTCGCGTCCATCTGCCATCCATTATTTTCGTAATGCGCCACAGCCAACTTTTTCACGCTCCGCTATATCTGCCACTTTAGTCATGCTTCTTACCCATGTATTCCTCTTGCGATGTTTTCTTGTTATACCAGGCATACATTTTTCCATGTTTCTCTGTGTACACTGAATCTTACACAGCACAGCATCCACACGTCATAACTGGCAGTACGCATTGATCGTAGGTATGCCTTGGTGAATATGACTGTAATTGTAAAGAAGAAGAAATAAAATAAAGAATGGAAACTTTTGGAAGAATGAAAATTGTTTTTAAATCCATCATTCCGTTAAGCTTAAAAAAAATTAGGTGGTTTTCTATGGGAAGTACCACTTCCGGTTGATGAAAAATTTTGAAAGTCTAATGGATTGTAATGGCCGGTAAAAAAAATATAAATATGAAGTTTCAGTTCAGTTTTTGAGTTATTAGCAATTTTACACAAACATACAGACATTTTCCAGAAATAATGAAAACGTGATCAGCTGATGATACTTGATACAAATCAGTCAAAATCTCAAGGTCGAATTTTCGCACGATCACAATACCTTATCCGATTAGGATAAAGTAAAAAGCCTTCGACCAATTCGTACTGCCAGTTATGACGTATGGATGTGAAACGTGGATGTTAAATTCAAGAATGTTACGCAAGATCCAGTACACATGCTCAATTCTCGGTATAACGAGAAGAGATCGTAAGAGGAATACATGGGTAAGAAGCATGAACAGGGTGGCAGATATAGCGGAACGTGTGAAAAAGTTGAAGTGGACACATAGCGAGAAGAGTGGACGCGAGAAATACTGGAATGGTATCCGAGAGTATGTGAAAGAAAACAAGAATGTTTGGAGTCAACTGGATGCAGATTGTTCAAGACAGCCAAGAATGGAAGAGGATTGGAGAAGCCTTTATCCAGCTGTGGACGGTGAACGGCTGAAAATTACGATGAACTTGGCAAATTCGGACAGATTTTTAACGATCTTTTAATAATAAATAAATTTTGCCAACTCGCTTTCAAGTATGAAACCTTCTTGAACCTGATTGAATATTTCAACCGTATCGGGAATCGAACCACAAGCCTATGTATGTACATATGTACATACGTTCACGAGTCCAATACTCAAAAAAAAAGTGCGTAGGTGCTATTGAGCCGTAATAATATAATTAAAAACGTGTTATATAATATAATATTGAAAAAAAAAAGTTAAATATTAACATATTCATTGATAATAGAATTAAAAGGTTAATGTGTCGGCATTATTCGTTTTGGAGACCAGTCTAATATGATTACCATAGGTGACAGTTTCTGTCTTGCGCATATATAATTATTGCATCCATAATAATATATAAATGAACGTGTGTGGTGTCCGGTTGGTCGCGTGAGGGGCGCGTGCCATCTCCCCCCTCTACCCCTCTCTCTCCCCCTTCACCCCCTTCTCCTCTTCCCCTCTCCCATGAGACGAGACGTACGCCGGCGCCCCCGGCTGCCCCCCAATTCCCCCTCAACCCCCCCTCTCTTCGTCAGGTCGTCTTTGACTACCTGCACCTACCGGCTCGCCATCGTAAAGGTTGACCGACGCAAATGGCATGGCTTTAAAATTGCACCAAACGAACCACTTTAAAGTCACATTAAAGGCGTTCGTACACCTCTGCGAAGAAACGCACGAAAAATCGCACGTTTAACATGGTGGGGGAGTTGTATCGCATAACCGCAGGTGGCGCTGCCTATACCACTGCCGATTTCCGACCGGAAAACCGCTCGGAATTTGTTGTGCACGTGTGTCGGCGATTCGCTCAATTTCGATGGCGTTTGTTGGAAAAGTTGTTGGAGACGGTGAAAAAGTATCCCATCCTGTGACAGAAACAGTGACAGAAAACCGAGACGATTTTGTCAACAGTCGGCCGATCCTCGATGACACACCGTTATAAATTTCATTCAACAATAACAGTATTTAACTAATCATTCATATAAATATGCGACCAAGATTACAGCTTCGTCTTCATCTGAAGAGTACACGTCAGAATCGTGAGTGAAATACAAACGTTGCGAAAGCGAGGTGACAGATGGTAGTTCGCTCTTCGGTCGGTAGAGTGCGGAATGGCGCTGCAGTCGTGCCAGTGTGTGCGGTATTGCTACTTCAACTTTTTCACGTTCTGCTACATCTGCCAATTTTCACCCATGTATGTATTCCTCTTACGATATTTTATTGTTATACCAAGCATACATATTTCCATACATCTCTGTGTGCACTGGATCTTACGTAACATTCTTAAATTCAGCATCCACGTATCACACCCACACGTCACAACGGGCAGATGTACATAAATTATGCACTAAAAAAAAAATGTCAATACTTTAATATAAACAGATAAATGTAATAAAATAGCCGAACACTCTTTACATTTGTTATAATTTATTTCATTTAAAGGTGTTCTTAAGTGCTGGATGAAGGCCCCTCAATCCTCTTCCATTCCTGTCTGTCTTGAGCAATCTGCATCCACTTATCTCCACACATTCGTCTTAATTCATCAGCCCATCTTCCACTCGGTCTACCTTGCTTTCTAAATGTGAATAAAACAAAAATGATGTTGTTTAATAGTAAAAATGTGTTGAATGAAGTTAGGATTAATGATACAATTATTGAAATAGTTGATAATTTAAAATATTTGGGAATTCATATAGACTCTAAACTGAACTTTAAGGTACATGCTGAATATATAATTAAAAAAATGGATAGAAAAGTTGGTGTTTTATGTGGGTTAAGAAATATTTTAAGTAGGAAAAGTAAGGTTTTAGTCTATAATACAATTGTCTTGCCACACCTGGTTTATTGTGCCACTGTACTTAATATGTTCAGTGGCCAAGATTTAAATAAAATTCAAAGGTTGCAAAATAGAGCTATGAGAGGTATTTTGAATGTTGGTAGACTAAATAGTATTAGAAGTATGTTAGATGAATTGGGATGGATGAGTATTAGAAATTGTTTAAAGTTAAGCACATTGTCTTTTGTTTATAAGTTAGATCATAAGTTATTGCCAAGTTATTTTAAGAACTATATCATTAGATATAGTGATATTCATAATTATTCTACTAGAAATAAGAACAAACTAATTGTAGGTAGAGTAAGGAAATCAAAGACAGCTGGTGGTGTTTTTCACAGGGGTGTTTCAATGTATAATGCCCTCCCGGAGTGCATCAAGTCTTCTAAGACAATAGATGCATTCTTAAAAAGTGTGAGGAGACACCTCTGTGAGAAATAGTAGTTAAGTATAAGTATAGTGTATAATGTATATTTGATTTAGTGTTTTGAAATATGTAATAGATGTAGTTAAATTAGCTATTTATTTAGCTATTATTATATAAAATAAATAAAATAAAATAAATGTATTTTTTTTGCGATCTCTTCTTGGATCTAACATATGTATATAGGTACATAAATAAGGTAATAAACAATTTGTTAAGTCATAGATTTTCAGTTTGAGCATTTTCTGGTTTAAAATGGTCAACATAAGACTTACCATAGTGGTTAAATTTCTTAAAAAAAACTTCTTAATAAATTCTACTGATGATAAAATTTTATAGTTCTTATAAAATATGATATTGTCAATTATTACCTATAATGAGTTCAGAATATGCCAGACATTTATAGCCGTGCCTGGCCGTGTAAGTCGAACGTACAGGTGCAATTTTGACGTGATGCCGAAACCACCTTATAATAAAACAACGCAAAGCAAACAAACCAAAAAAATGGCAGGTGAGATGGGAAATTTTATTTCGACGCAAGGGAAAAAAAGAAAGGTCCCCACCGTTAATGTGACCCAACGCTGGCTATTTAAGGTCACATTTTACCATCCACTAGTATTGACCCATTCGAACGGCACGCGTCTCTAACAAACAAAAAAAAAAGTAATAAAAAAAACTATGCAAATTAAACGCAAACAGATTAATACCGTCGAGAAGGTTAAATGTTAAGCGAAAAACCACATCGCATGGACGTAATATAAAACTCGCGTCACACGCGCTAATAACCCGACAGATACACCTGTCAATTTATTGGGAGGGGAATCTTAGAGTGTTGCATTTTCCTTCGAGGAAGAGGCAGAATGCTCTTACATTGTTGTACGAACGGGATTTTTTCCGATCGACTTTTGATTGTGATCGCATTTTGAAGAGATTCACCCGTCGCATTAACGATGAAACGTTGCCATATCGATTACATGCGTATTTTATGTGATTTGAAATTTTTGCACGTGTTTTTTTAACTATACCTACTTGACATGCTTAACATCCTAATGGCAATATGTGTGTACGAAATGAAATACACACATATATGCATGTGTAATCGTTGATACCAAACTGAAGGGGTTTTTGACTTGGAGAATTGCTACAATTTTTGTATGCAAACTTTTATTGATTCAATTGCAAGCTTTCAGCACGACACCTTCAGCTCGAAACACTGTAATAGATTATCTAGTATAAAAAATATGTTGAATGAATTTAATTGGATGAATGTATATATTTTTAAGTTAGATAAGAATTTATTACCAAGATATTTAATAAGGTGATGTAATATACATAGTCATGGTATTAGGAGTAAGAATTAAAAGAAAAATTAAGTAGATCTAGGAGAAGTATTTTGTACAGCGGTGTTGTTGAATACAATGAACTGCCAGAAAATCTCAGAAAAGTTCTAATACATTGTAGTTAAGTTTATTTTGTAATTTTAGCTTTAAGTTAGGTACTTCTTGTTTGTAATATTAGCTTCTTAAGCCATTTTAATTACATAGATGCTCAGTATCATAAGAAGTACAACTGCAAAGTTTCATACCAATTAGTCAAACGGTGTACGAACGTCTGCAAATTTCATTGGTTTTGTAAGCTAAAATTCTAAACTGGCAATCTATTACGATCGGAAACACTATGTGTCATTAATAATCATCGAACAAAACTTTTGTATTACATTTATGTACCTACTTAATACCAGCAGTGTTAATGGATAAAATTAAGTTTATTTTTGTTTGTAATTAGCTTCTTACGCCATTTTAATTAAATAAATAAATACACAAGTCTTAATAATTAATTATCTTACGCACAGTGGGTTAAGAATGTTATGTTGAAAACAATGTCCTCGTCATAATGTCTCAATTGTTCTTGTGATAAATTATACTACAATTTTAGTCAGTCAACGTACCTATGTATATATTTTATATTCAATTAGTATTGCAAGTGTTTGGACGTGCGTTTACAAATTTCTTTTTTTTTTTTTCAAAAGGAGCTTTTTTTTTTATTGTTGTTGTGCTTACGGAAAGCTTCGACCGTGTCGATGCATAAAAGGTCGATGCATTCCGATGCATATTATGCGCGCCGATCGGACATGAGCGCGAAGGTACATATCGAACGAAAATGTTCCAGTTTATGTCGCGGTTTAATTGCTACGTTGCGTTGTTTAACATCGCGTTGACAAAAAACAATTTAATTTGAGACCATCAGTCATCGTGCGGTGCAAGAGTTGTAAAAGTGCAACCGTGTGTCTTTCGCGACCACTTTCCATAATTGCATTCGTGCGGTGCATCTAGGGAAGCTTGACCCAGAGCGGATCGAGCACCGTTGTCCGTACAAGGGCGTGGCCTTTTTAAGCGTTTTAACGGTTTCTGGTTGTCGTTCTGGCGGCCTTGAAGCGTTTGAATGGACCAAGTGTTGCCGAATACTTGACGATGATGATGATGATGACGATGATGCCGATCGAGGGTTGTTTTTTTGGGCGAAACAGGGTAGGTTCTCGATCAATCGATATGCCCATGATAGTCGATGCTTTCTTTAAATTGTACAGTCATCACAACGGTAGATATTATTAAAAACTATAAATAATTAATAAAACATAGACCCAATGAAAGTTTAAAGCACAGTGCTTGAAATGGTAATTGAGAATGTTTGAAACTGTAGATATGCTACTTAGATTTCGGCAATTTTAAAAAACCCATTGAGTGGATAAAAGTAGTATTAATCTAACTTAACCTAACCAAACAAAAATCAAAATAAACGAATAAGGCTCTCCACTCTTTTAAAAATAACCAATATATCACATATGGCAAATTGTCTTATATTAAAATGGTAAAAGTTTAGCCCTAAACCACAAGTGTACTTCATCATCATCATTTTCAGCCGTTCACCATCCACTGCTGTCTGTCTTGAGCAATTTGCATCCACTTGACTCCGCACATTCTTCTCAATTCATTAGCCCATCTTCCACTGCCTTCTTTCACATCCTCTCGGATACAATTCCAGTATTTCTCGCGTCCATCCGTCATCCATTCTTCTCGCTATGTTAGATACTGTTATATCTGCCACTTTGGTCATACTTCTTACCCATGCATTCCACTTACGATCTTTTTTTGTTATACCAAGCATACATCTGAGTGCACTGGATCTTACGTAGCATTATTGAATCTAGCGTCCAAATTTCACACCCAAACGTCATAACTGGCAGTACGCATTGGTCGAATGCCTTCTTTTGTAAGCATAGCGGAATGTTGGATTTAAAAACAATGTTCATTCTTCCAAAAGCTTCTTTCTTCTTTACTATTGTCCTGGGTATAAATAACTATCAACTATCTCAACAATATGATTATCTACTGTGACTACGCTTTGTTCATTCTTTATTTTATTCATTGTGTAATAATAAAGTGAAATTCTACTAATAGGTACTATGTATTTATTATTTTGTAAAACGTCATACACGAAAGAAATTTAATTCAATTTCAAAAACGATTCTATTGTAATTTCGTCAATGGAAATCATTTAAATATATGATATTTATGCACATGAACTAATTTGATTGATACTCTGCTACGTCTTTTAAAAAAACCCATTCTGTCCAAAGATTGGGGTGCGCTTTCTTTTGTCATCTACATACTTACCTGGAAGACACAGGTGTATCGTAGAACTGGCGTACGTCTTTTCCTTAAAAAAAAATTAACATTAAAGAGTCACTCAATAAGTGATTCAGTTTTTTTTTTTATATGTATATATATCTTGGTCGTACGAGAGAGGATTCTATAAGAGGGGAACGATTAAGTCCACAATTATTTATGCGCCCGACGTACAGGTGCAAAGGTGCCACCGGGATGAAAGTAAAAACCAGAGCTTATCCCGAATTAAACAGTTCAGCTGCTTCTCGCAATACTCGTGTACCTTTAAACATGATATATTGTATGTATGTGGGTATTTTAGATGACGCGTTGAAAGCTCGCGTGTGTTGTTTTCTCTACTACATATATTTATTTTGAATTATAATCAGTTTGACACTAAAACGCGACGAGGTGTTAATTAAAGCACTGCGTTTCTCCCCTTCGTGAGACATTTTAATTGAGTCGATCCGATGCAATCGTATGACCTCATCTGCTATCAATCTTGGTTCGAACAATTTGTTCGACACCTTGTACGACAACAATCTTACTAGACAATCTCGTGTCTCACCGACTTCCTACGACAACATTGTCCATAACTTTGACTTGGAATCGTGTACGTCTTCTTGTCGGAGCGAGCAACGACTTCTATCCCATTTCTTTCGTACGGGAGACTATAATTTTTAAAGAGAACGCAGGCATTTTCGATTTGTACTCACATTATTAATATAAATAGACGGTCGGGTGTCATTCTACGAACTAAAAAAAAAAGGATTGAAAAACTCAAACCAATTAGAGAGTCATAAATCTATGGGACACGTCAAAGATTCGGGTCTCGGGCATAAGATTAATTGAACCTTAATATTATATTATTTAGAATTTTTTATAACTGCGTTTTTTTTCTCAAACAATTTACCACGAAGCTATGTAAGTTTCAAGATGGTCAACAGTTTCGTGAAAAATTCGCATCTCCATATTCAAATCAGTGCAATATGTTTTAGCATTTAACATGTTTTATTACACCAGCACGTTTCAACTCGCGCGGTATTAAAAATGTTGCTTGTTTTATTTAACTTTTATTTGATAAAATTTATACTCTTCAGTTCTGCATACATACCTACATAAATGTAAAAATTATCATAATTCTTATGAATATTCAAATATGCTTGCAAAACAAATAAATAAATTGGATACATAATATAGGCGAGTTTGAAAAGTTCACTTTATGAATCGAAATCCTTAATAAGTTTCACAGAATGAACCGTATAAAATTGCTCTAACTAATCTATAATAAAATGGGAGGGTATCCTTCTATTATAAAGGATCGCCTATCTATGTGTACGACGTTTCTTGTTTGGAAACATAGCGGTACCATTATTGGATACTATGTCATTTCGGCTGTGAATTCCTTGAATGTGCTTTTATATTGCCATTATAGGTGTATTTATTTGACATATAAAACAATTTCGAGGTGTATACTTAAAAAGTGTATTACTTACGAAGATGACGCTCGGTCTATAAACATAATTTTGCGGTTTGATATATTTTTTTCCTATCGAATATTAAAAAAAAATACCAACCGAACTTGCACAAGTTTTTTAGTACCTACCATCATATAATTTTTTTGTTTATAAATAAAAAAATATAATATTTGCCTGAAAAAAAAAAACAGTTGTAGTAAGACATAATGGCACCCACATTGTGAATTGATACGTTGATGTGTCAATTTGAAAATCAGATATCGCCGAAACCCTTTCACCATTAATCCTCAGCGGGAGCGCGACTACCAACAATAAAATAACTGTCAAAATAAACGGCGCTAAGAGTTATTATCGACATTCGTCATTTTTACCGTCACAATGTGGCGGCATATGTGGGCGAGAGATGTGAAAAATTGAGCTGTCCATCAGCTCAACGATAAGAATATAGGCTATGGGCTTTTATTTATTTATTTATTTATTTATTTATTTACAAAAACGTCCTGCAAGACATTACAGATATAAATCCAGATCGTCATGCAGGCATTATCGAATTGATACAACAGTTTCATCAAGAATAATTCAATTGAGTTTAATTAAATATATACATATAATATAATTGAATTCTAGAAGGTATATCTTTTACATTGAACCTGCTTGTATTAGTAGGTACATAAATGTAATACAAAAGTTTTGTTCAAGGACTATTAATGACACATAGTGTTTCCGGTCGTAATAGATTGGGTATTGCCAGTTCAGAGCACACAATACACTTATACAAGCAATTTTAACTTTCAAAACTTGCAGACGTTCATACACCGCTTGACTAATAATTGGTATGAAACTTTTCAGTTATACTTCTTATGCTACTGAGCATTTATGTCATTAAAATAGCTTAAGAAGCTAATTACAAACAAAAAGTACCTAACTTAAAGTCAAAATTACAAAATAAACTTTATTATCTATTAGAACTTATACAGAGGTGCTGTTTTAAGGCTGCCAGGAATTTATGAATTTTGTTTATATTTCTGAGATCTTTTGGGAGTTCATTGTATTCAACAACACCCCTGTATAAGATACTTCTCCTGGATCTAATTAATTTTAAATTCTTAACTATTAACTTATTCTTACCCCTAGTACTATGACTATGTATATTATATCACCTTATTAAATAACCCTCTGTACCTACATAAGATAATTAATTAGTAAGACTTATGTATTTATTTATTTAGTTAAACATAGCTTAAAAAGCTAATTAAAACAAAAAGTAAGTTAAAGCTAAAATTACAAAATAAACTTAATTATCTTCTGGTAGTCCATTGTATTTAAGTACAAGATACTGTTCAAGATACTTCTCCTAGATCTACTTAATTTTAAATTCCTCAAACTATTTAATGATTGTTACAAAAAAAGTAAATATTATGAATATGTATATTATATCCCCTTATTAAATACTTATTGAAATATCTTGGTAATAAATTCATATCTAAATTAAAAAGGTATACTAACATCCACATTTACATACAGGGTACTTGAGAGCGATAGTGAAATTTTATTTCAGTTAGCTGCCTTGCAAAGCATTGTTTCGATGATGACTGACATTTGACATTTATTTAAAATACATAGCCGATGGAGCCTAGGGGTCTGACATAACTTTATACATACAATTCTTAATTATTTATATTTGAAGGCGTACAAAAATCCACTTGTGTTCAAAAACTTATCGAGATGATTTTTAAATAGATTTGTATTTTCGGAAGTAACTAGCTGATTTGGCAGATCACTTTATTGGCAGGCATTTATATTTATTATTTATTATTTTGTCGACTTCTATTAGATCGCCTCTTAATCTTCTCGTCTCCAAAGATGTGAAACTCATTTTTTTCAACCTTTCATTATAGGATAGTGATCGAAGTTCAGATGGCATTTTTGTTATCCTTCTTTGAACCCTTTCTAAACATACAATTTTTTTTTTAAAGTTAGTGTTCCAAACATTTACAGCAAATTCTAGTTTAGGTCTAATTTACGATTTATACATTTTTGAAAGCAACTGGATACTAAATGTCTCAATTACACGGTTGATAATATATATATATATATATAAATCATTGACTATTTGCAATAAAAAAAGGAAATGCTGGATACTACACCTAGTATGTGGGTATGTGAATAGAAATCAAAGTAATAAACCAATTTTTTAGTCACTCGTAACATTGAATGGGTCCGTGGGTAGGTATTATAAAAACCAAGAAGAATTTATTTGAAAATGAGCCTACGGGATAAAAGAAACAAAAGTGATGGGTATCAAATTGATTGGTGTTGTACTACAGTGTTGGGGTCGAGTGCAATGTTTACCTGCTCGTTTGCGAGGTTGAGGAGGGCCGAGAGGGCCTTAGGCCATCGTCCTGCCTAGCGCCGCTCCATTGTTGCACCGATCCAACACACATAACACTCCTTCAGCGGCACGCTTTGCCGCCGAGGACTTTTGCCGATTTTTTATATATTTTTTTGTGTATTCCTCCTTAAGAGGGCGGTACGTTTTACGTTCGAAACGAGAGCGCGACGTATCCTGCTGCATCGCGGAATGCATAAAGACGCGCCCATATACGAGGAAAGCTCGCGATGCGATTTGTCGTCGCGACGTTTACAAATTGCACACGTGATAAGCGATGCTGGATCGTGTAATCCGAGCAAACTTTGAGATAAAAACGCGCTCGTTTTGCCGGATAAAAACGAGATAAATAAAATAAATGCTATCTATCCGGAGCGACATGGATGAAAATGCGCGGAAACGTCGACGCGCGGATAAGCGCGAAACCCACACCTTTTATAACCTTTAATCTAGTTGTTCATTATACATACGTAAACCGAGTCGAAAAATATACAAATTCAACATCGCCATCATTCCCAACAACTTTAACCACACTGTACTTAATATGTTCAGTGGCCAAGATTTAAATAAAATTCAAAGGTTGCAAAATAGAGCTATGAGAGGTATTTTGAATGTTGGTAGGCTAAAAAGTATTAGAAGTACGTTAGATGAATTGGGATGGGTGAGTATTAGAAATTGTTTAAAGTTAAGCACATTGTCTTTTGTTTATAAGTTAGATCATAAGTTATTGCCAAATTATTTTAAGAATTATATCATTAGAAATAGTGATATCCATAGTTATTGTACTAGAAATAAGAACGAATTAGTTGTAGGTAGAGTAAGGAAAACAAAGACAGCTGGTGGTGTTTTTCACAGGGGTGTATTAATGTATAATGCCCTCCCGGAGTGCGTCAAGTCTTCTAAGACAATAGATGCATTCTTGAAAAGTGTGAGGAGACACCTCTGTGAGAGATGGTAGTTATGTATAAGTATAGTGTATAATGTGTAATAGATGTAAGTTAAATTAGCTAATTAACTAATATTATATAAAATAAATAAATAAATCTAGTGGAGGAGAAGGTGGTAATAATGTTTTTAATTCAGCTTTAAACCAATTTCAATCAAATATACATCAAAATACTCGTAATTTAATTGGAATTGATATATTCCAACGTTTGTCAGATTGACATCATAGTTTTTGTAATTATTTAAAAAATGGCATAATGGTGTGCTCGACAAAAAGTGTGGGTAATATGGTACCACCCCTTTAGCATGGTCGATTGAACACGCGAGAAATTATTAATAAATATGTAAATAAAACATTTATTAAAAATAATGTCAGATGTCTGAGTCAGTTTCATTTTGAGTAACTTTGGCTCCACGGTCTCTTTCAAGTCCTCGACTGGTGCCAGAACCACCCAGCTATGGGGGTCCATATTACCAACAACACACATATTTATTGCATATTGTTTAATTAAGTATCAAAATAAAATAATCTTAAATTTTTACCTGTTTGTATTGAAGAAAATTACTTTTACTACCAGTATGATAATGAATATGTTGAAAGACCACTTAAACCACACAGGTAAATTGGCGCTAAAAAAGTTTCGATTTTACATACAAAACTCTACCAATCACGCTTGCAGACAACAGGCAACTATGTATGTATGTAATCTGGAAAAGTCGCGTATGCACTTTTGGGAGTGTAGTGAAGAATATTAAACAAATATTGCATACATATATATGTCACTGCTAGTTTCGATTTTAAGATGCTAGTTTTTTTTGGTCACCATATGATATTTTAACTTTATCTAGAAGTGCTTAGTTACACCAAAGGACAAATTGAGTCATTTTAAAAGCTCAAAATCACTTCACTCATATTGAAGAGAAAGGATGATAGACGGAAAACATTGTAGGAAGAAGAATATCCTGACTACAAAACTTGAAAGATTGATTGCACTTTAATATTAAATCGTTGTTTAGAGCAACCACTGATCTAATAAATATGGCAATGTCGATATCAATTTATTTTTAATATCTAAATTAATTTCTTCTTATTTATTACTAGTGTAAGCCCGTTGAATATCAACGTACATATGTTTGTGTGGGTGAGTATATGTGTATTTAATAGTTTTTATAGTTGTTGCATAGATGGCGCGTTATAATACAACACGTAACAATTTAGCAAAGTCGAGAGCCTATTAATATTATATAGTCAAATTGAAACAGACTCGTCATTGCCTCCGTTGGATGATAGTGTCAGCACGACTCTTCCGACCTGGTGATACCGGGTTCAAATCCCACTTGCGCGCGGACGGTTCGTGTCTTTTAATTATTTACCGAGGCGAGCGTTATCAGCAGACAGACAGACAGACAGACGGATTTCGGCTATTATATATATAATGAGTCATAACAAAGATCTAGTCCAAGTATCTACATACACCCGCCCTTTGAAAAACCGCATTTTTTAAATTGTAAATTTTTTTCCAATTTTTTGGAATTGTAATAGATTCATTTTCATCGATCTTCGTCAAAATATCTTGAAAAGTATGTTTGATATAACAACCTTCAAATTTTATCTAATGGTTGGATTATCGAACTAGAACCGCGCGAGAAGACGCACCGGATGAATTAAAATAAATTGTCCATTTTGCAAAACCGCGTTAGATTAAAACCGCGCAAAAAAACCCCCCCGCGTAAATCTATGTACATACATATGTACATGTTAAACTATTTCAAACGATTAGTTATGTATGTATGTATATCACAAAATTTATGTTTCTACATTTGAGTCGAATGTAATAATAGTAGCGTTTTTCATTCATACGATTTATCAACATCGTTTTTTAGGGGCTGCAGAAAAGCCCATCGAGCAAATGAAGATGTCGGCCGTGTTATCTGGTGTCACGAAAGACCCATGTATTGTCGAGGCCCTCTAGAGGCACAATGAGGTCTTTGCTTGTACGTATTAATCAGTCCGACGTGGGAATGACGCCATCAGAAAACAGCATCTCTGAAAGACACCCACTCGCTGGGTTATCTCGCGACCATTCTCACACGCCGACAACTTCACCATTCACGTCTCTTTACACCGTGGGTCTTCACCTTCTGTATGAGAGACGGTTCTTATCGCCTCTAATTAGCCTTTAACATCCGTATTCATCTTCGGATTAGCACCGCTCGTGTCTTTTGTGATTCGTTTTGACGCGCGCTTCATTCGAAAGCCACGCATCAACACTCAGCCCGGGAATAAAAGCTCGTTTAATATTAATTTTATAACGAGTGAAGGTTCGACATTGATACTTAACCTATCTATCTATATAAAATTAATTATCGTATGCCTCTTTGTTTATTTTGACTATTTGGCAACAAACTTTGCACAGTTGCTTACTACTCATACATACATGTATGAGTCGCCTAGTTCCAAATCCCGATAAGTCCACAATATATAAAAAACGAGGATAAAATATTTTCTGGTTCTAAGAATGTTTTCAAACGATGCCTTATACTTGAATTATTCCAAATACCGCCAAGTGCGCCCTTAAAAAGATATTGAAAATCAGTGTTAGTTCCAAAAACCGACAATTGCACTATGATAAAAGCCATATTTAGAAACAAACAACGATAAGTCCATGTTTCTAATCTCAATATTTTGTTAAATATCAACAAAATTAAGTTTAAATGAGTTTAAACGCCATCTAGCAAATAAGTCTGTAGCAGAAAAACCGCATTTGCGAACAAGTGAGTGTTATGGACTTATCGGGATTTGAAACTAGGCGACTCATATGTCCAGTTTTGTGTTAAAATATTGTAAGTGACATACATCTTTTTTGCATGAAAAATATGGACGAAATGGACATATTATATATTTGAATAAGGCCAATATCTTCTCAAATATACTATTTGGACATACAATACTAAACGTGAAAGTTTGATGCAGATGGACGTTTTTTGTATGATAAATCAATTTTGGTAAAAACTGGACATACAATATCTGTGCACTAACCCATCGATATATAGGTTATTGAGTGCTATGTATGTATATAACATTTTTCTTCGAAATAGGTACCTATGCATGTATGTAGCTTATGTAAAAGGTTTTGTTTCGATGACTTATGACAACTAATGA
Source organism: Parapsyche elsis (assembly GCA_022651745.1). Classification (NCBI taxonomy): domain Eukaryota; kingdom Metazoa; phylum Arthropoda; class Insecta; order Trichoptera; family Hydropsychidae; genus Parapsyche; species Parapsyche elsis. Next base: position 1,596,661 of record JAGVSN010000016.1, read on the forward strand.
TAGATATATGTATAGTGTATTGCCAATCAAAAATATGATATTAAATGCACAAGGGCAATGCCAATTGACAGTTATGACTAATCAGCACCAAACGATTTGAATGTGATAGGATATTTTCCGTAAAACGTTTCCGTTAGTTTCGATAGTTGATTAATATAATAGATATCAACGATACTTCGTTGATCGAAACTATAATATTAGAAGCGCCAGGGCAACGCCAGGTACCTACATACCTTTAATTCTATCGATAATTACACATCATAGGTTAGTAGATGACACCGTACATTTTAGTTGTCAGACCGAATCAAAACGAGGATGATTGCGCTTGAGATGAAACGATTGCCAATTGACGTTTTCCGATAGCCAATTAAGCCTTTTCCGTCATTTCTTTTATACGCAACAAAAAAAGATATCCGAAGAAATCACATCATTAACTTGTCTTTTTGATATCTTTATTGTGACTGTTCGACAATTGTACGAGTTTGTTTGTTTGTTTTTTTTTTTTTTTTTGTAACATTCGTTAAATATCGTATCATTTCTAAGCATCGAGGATACGAAAGTTGCGTCGATTAATCTGAAGAATCCCGCATTTATTCTGGAAACTGGTTTTTATTTTTTTTTCATTTGACAGTCGTTCGTTGTTTTCATTCTCTCGACTGGGATACAGCAACGGCACAAATGAAGCCGTCTCGTTTTTGTAACCCTATGGTTGAAGATGGATTCCGAAAAAACTTTGTTTTGTCAGGACGGAGCACTTATCTTGTATCTGTGAGGACGAAATTGCTTGTGACGTGTGCCCATAGAGCCAGCATCTCCTCTCGAACGTTTCCCATTCAAAAAAATTGTATGTAGAAAAACAAAAATAGAAGGTTGAAACAATCCAATGACGAATGATACGATAGCGTACCCACTCGTACGACAATAATGTAAATTTTCGATTTATACAATGTTTAACATATTTGTCGCGCGAACAAAGAACCGGCGATAAATCGTAGCACGATCCTTTTTGTTAATGAGAAACTTCCTTCTTTACAATTGAACGCTACCACCTTAGATGAAGTTAAGATATTTAACATCATTTGTAACGTCGTAAAAATTTTTATTCACACCTACATTGTGAAGCAGCGCGCATTGTTCGACAGACTCGAGAAAAGAAAACGTATATGTTTTGACACCCTACTCATTTTTTGTCCCTATTGTTGAATGAAAAGCTTTTAAATTCACATAAAGGAAAAACAGGAGATTTTTCTTTGATAAAATAATATTAAATTTATTACATACATACGTATGTATGTACATATATGTATGCTCAGTTATAAAAATACGACACTGCAGAAGTACGATACCCAAAGACAGTAATGATATGTCAGTAGAGCATTGTACACACGAACTGAATTGTATCTTTATTTTAATGTGGTTAAAAAATCCAACTGCTAAAATTTGCCGACTTTTATCTTAGATCTTACAATTTTGATTTTAAACGTAGCTGCTTCAATTTTTAACTGAAATTTTAGCATCTGTCTTGAGGTTAGCCGTTGTCTTCTGAAGGGAATAGAGAGGAATAGCCGTTGTCTTCTGAAGGGAATAGATGAATACGACTTTGAAACCAGTTGTAGCGCAACAAATTGTTCAAAATCAAAAAAATTGTATCTGGGTGACAGAAATATCCAAGGATAAAATTAACACCTACTTATCCCCCCCCCATACCTCTACTTCTATTTCAATTAATTGTATTAATATTCATTTCTGTAAACATTAAAAAAAGGGATTGGGGCATATTTTTCCATCAGAGATATATTCTGAGTTTATTTTATCTGAATATGATACGTGAAAATTACAATTTGAGCAATTTAAAGTACAAAAATTAATTTGGATTTTATATTCAAAATACGCAGTTTAACAACCATCCAAAAGATCCAGATTCTTATTGGTCGATGGTGGAATTCAACCCATTGTTGTCTCGCTCACTCACATGGCATTGAAGTTAACTGAGTATGTTCTTCGCATCAATGCAAGTGAGAGATTTTACCTGATTTCGGATATGCGCTCCCGTTATTTGTTAGAAAGAAACCGACATTGGTTTTCTGCGTTCAAGTCAATGTGACATAGACCCGATGAATATAGATGGACACGAAGAATATTACACGATGTCACTTTTATCTCAACGAGGATTTTTAATATCATGCAAATCTCGTCACTTGTCGGCAACAATAAATTTGAAAATAAGTACCTTTCGATTCTAAATTTTGAAATAGTTATGGATCGAAGCTTACCGAGTACGTTTGGAGTGTGCTTTTTTTCAGGGTTCCGAATTGAAGTGGTCCCATTCCGTGCACGTAATTTCCGATTGAAATTCTAAACAGCTAAGCGATGGTTCGGCTGGTGGTATGTTAGGGCTATCGTTATCGTATCGTTACGCGAAGAACAACATTGTTAAGCATCGGTCACGGTGGATGGAGCCGTGGGCGATCGCCACCCCGTCCGTTTAACAGCCCTGATATATTGCCAGGGACGTTACTGACACCAATGCGCCATATATCCCGTTGTAATTAGCCCTGCGGCGACCGATTTTGTGAAATATCGGCGGGGGCACAGCTATTCATCCTCCGACGCAACCATTATTTTATGGACCTCTTAAGCGGAATGGATTCCGCCTAAGGTACTCGCTCATTAACATTGTCTACCGAGTTCTTATACCACCAAAGCTACCATGTAAATTGAACGGAAACCAGCCGAAGCTTTATCGCCAAACGATGAGCGCGATTCCACGCTAGTGGGTACAGTATGTACATATGTACATACATACCTACATAATTCAGTTCAATTCAAGTAATGTTCATTGAACGACATTATGTACATAAGTTGTCGTAAGTTCTTACCTTATTCTTCTTCGACTGGGTACCGAGCGTTGCCTTTTCACTATTTGACATACATACATACATTTTACCGTCAGCCATGGTGAAGTTAATAAGTAAAGATACTCTCCAGTGGTTGCCTATTTATTGCCTTCTGGGGGCGGAAAGGAAAGGATTTTTGGGGTGCAGCCAATTTTTGTGGAAGCGTCTCACAATTAGGTTAGATTTATATGTAAATTGGCAAAATTTGGCCGCAGTTTGTATTTATTTTTATTTATTTATTTAATACTAGCTGACCCGGCATGCGTTGCAATGCCCGATCCCGTTCCCGTTCCCGTTCCTAGTACGTTATCTGACGCGTGAGCAGGCCCGTTCCCGGTTTTTCACGATTTTTTTTCACAGGAACCATCCCCGGCATGATCAAAATAAGTCCTGAAAGTTTCATCGCGATCGGTTGAGTGGTTTAGGAGCCTATAAGAGACAAACAAACAAACAGACAGACAGACATTGATTTTTTATATATATAGACTAGCTGACCCGGCATGCTTGGCAATGCCCGTTCCTGTTCCCGTTCCCGTTCCCGATCCTGTTCCCGATCCCGTTCCAGTTCTCGTTCCTAGTACGTTATCTGACGCGTGAGCAGGCCCGTTTCCGTTCTCGTTCCCGTTTTATCCCGATTGTTTTTCACAGGAACCATCCCCGGCATGATCACAATAAGTCCTGAAAGTTGCATCGCGATCGGTCGAGTGGTTTAGGAGCCTATAAGAGACAAACAAACAAACAGACATTCATTTTTATATATATAGAAGATTACGTAACAAACAGCTCATAGAGTACAATATAAAATACAAAATAATATTAATTTCACACAATACACTATGTACAGCCAAAATAGTTACAAACGAACAACAGATCATAACAAGAAAGGAAGGAGTTCGGGTTCGAATGGAACTTAAGTAAAGATAATCTTAAGTAGGGCTACTAATAGTGAAAAGGATCAATATGTGCCGGGATTTCGTTGATTGACGAGCAGGATCTATAAATGAAGGAGTTTTGCGAATAATTGGTGGAACAAAGATTCAAATGAAACAATGGAGGATTTCTGACATATCTAGGGGGACAATGTAGAAGGTTCCTACTTAGTAGGTAAGGGCTATCTGATAAATTATTTAAAAGCTTAAATACAAAGCAGAGATCCGAGACCGTCCTCCTGGTTTGCAGAGATATGTAATCACGGGAATTTGCAGAAGAAGAAGAAAGTAGTAATGTATGTACATAGATCGAGAAAATCATTCGACTTGAATCCTGGATCTCCGCTTAAGAGACTAACGCTTTAACTACTAAGCTTTCGCCTAGTCTATGCATATTATGATTATTTATTATTTATATACATATCTATAGAAGGTAGGGATTGCACTACCCTCCTCGCCGTCTAGAGTAACAATTTTTATTAATATTAACCTCAAAAGTCAATAGATTAAGTTATTCCGAATTAGAAACACTAGTCGCACTCGACAATTCTCACTAGTCTATTGTTAGCAATTTATCAAAAGCTATCAAAAATAAATTATAAATTAGTATTCGCTTGTTTATTATCAAAATCTTCAGTATAAGTAGATAGTAGAAGTAAAATTAGTAGTAGTATGTACTCTCATACAGCTGAAACTGCAATTGCATTGCAGAATTAAAATGAATCAAAATTACAATTAAAACGCACTGGTGATGTGTAAGTGTTCAATATCATTAGCCTACATAAGCCTACAATTTACTCACACGTACTCGTACAAAAAAGTTTATAGTGAAGATAGCACTGTGCGTTATATCTAGAGATACGTGATTTTCGCATCTATTTTTATAAAATTTCGCGTTTTGACTCTTCAATTTCGCGTTTTGGAGCAAATAAAATAACAAATTTTCGCATCTATTTAGCGTTTATTTCTTTTTCACAAATTTGAAGTTAACAAGTCCAATTTAAATACAATTAATAGAGAAACAAAACAAAACATGGATACAAAAATAAAATATGATTAAAATTAATTAAAACTCAGCATAGAACATATTTCTATAGATGATTGTTTTAATCTAGTACAGTGGTCGGGAACCGGCGGCTCCGGGCGCAAAAATTGGCGGCTCCGTTTATAATCCAACACTTTTCGTAAAATAAAATAAAAAAAATGTAAATTAGTTTTTTTTGACCCTAAATTTACTCGCGTCTTATAGAAATTAAAAATAGAAGTATTTGAACTGAAAAACTAACGGAAATGTTTAGACAAGTGGAAATAAATTTAACCACCAAAGAGAGCACGGCAAGTGGTATTATATTCAAATGTTGGCAATCATTTCCAGCCAATTATTCGAACGTCAGGAAGCTTGCATTTGCTGTCTTGACGCTTTTTGGTTCCACATACAATATTGTGAAAAAATTTTTATTCGATGAAATTTGTGAAAAATTCGTACCGTAATCAATCAAGTTTTAATGAACACTAAATACGTTCCGAATTTATGTAAATTTTCCGAAAATGTAGAAGTTCAAAAGACGCATTAGATTTTAAAAATAACATTAAAATCCGTTTTCAGACAAAATATTTATTTTTAGGGCTGAATTGTGTAACGTTAAGTAATATCTCTACATTTTTTTATTTTACATACAGCCTGCAAGTGAGGTATAATATTGGATGATAAGTTAGATTTTAAGTTATACGGTCAATTTTTAATAAAAAAAGTAGCTAAAAAACATACATTGAAGATAAGAAGTGATATTTGTGCGAGATATTTTTCATTTTTCGCATCTATTCGCATATTTTACTGTTTTCGCATCTATATCGCGATTATCGGTTTTATCGCATCTATATCGCACTTATCGCAAAACGCGATAATCACGTATCTCTAGTTATATCCATTACTTCTCATTAACATTCAGTAGGATAATGTTAACAGAAAAAAAGTAGGTATGTAATATCTATGTCTTGCATTTCAGGAATAAAATTAGTATATTTTAATTATAAAAATGTTTATGTTGATTCCATACAAATTTTTGACGAACTATTTATTACAAAATTACGGTCCACTTCAAAATAACCCAATTGTACGTATATTCTAAATGAAAGAGCGTTTATGACCGTTTAAAAGTATGTAAATTAACATAAATCAAAAACGCATTCGTTGTGAAGCGTGCGCGCAGGCCGAAGGCTAAAACCACCCTTTCTCGGAAATAACCCACCCTTATGTTTTCATATACGGCCCTTATTGACATTTTATACCCTTCGGCCGTGAAATAACAGCCCCTCGACTGTCAATAAATAAAAAGACCAAACCGATCATTAAAAAAATAAAGTAAAAACACCGTCGTTACGAATTGACCACAAAAATGCGTACCTACGCGTAAAAAACGCGCTTGGACTCGATTGAAACACTGGGATACTTTTATGCCGCGATCTCGAGAGCTTGTGCCGTGTTTTTTGACGAGGATGTGCCTTAGCGAATTATTGAAAATTGATAATGTCCGAGATGCGGGAACGTGCTCGTAATATTTTATTAGCGTGCGAATCGATCGCCAAACGGCCAAGGCGAGAAAACGCTCCTCTGCATTTATTATAACGGTGCATCGGTCGACAAAAATGCATAAATGCATAGCGACCCATAACTCGAGTGCAACGCAATCCACGCTCATGTTTAATACATATCGAGTCACGTATAAAAATTGATATTTTATTAAACCGTTAATGCGTTCGAGCCGCCACATCTCGGGTGCGGGCGAAAATCCGTGAAATTTAAACGAGGATAAAATTCGTGCCGAATCAGTTTCGTATGGTGTACAGCTCCAATATACATATTATAGCCCTGAGCTGTTCTCAGCTCACGTGCGGTGCCTCCTCCTCTACCTCCTAGGTATTTTTTAGACGAAACAATTTTCACCTATCATTACTGAAGACGTTATCCGTACGTCGATCTGCGCGTGATCTATGACCACAAATTTAGTCCAATCCCCGAGTGAAATATTGCGGCCTTGCCCCATTTGTAAATGAGTCCTTGGGGATACGTTTTTATCGTATAATTATGTATATTTTCAATGATTTATATGAATTTTAATGAGACGGTCTTGCTTGTGCATCGTACGATTCGTATGCAAACCAGAAGACAGAACTTTAAACTCGTATAAATTTTATTATTTTGTAATGCACGAAAATAATATGTATGTATATAATTTATTCCTTTTGGCAATACAAATATTTTGATTACCTAAACGAAAACAATAAAATGTACAGACTCATAAATATCATTTAAATATGTATAAATTTACGATTTGATCAAATGTTAACGACTGATTTATGTGTATGTAGAATGCCCGTCGAAATTATTTTTATCACCAATTTAAAAAAACAAAAAAAATGCACTGGCAGATATGAGCATCATTATGTATCATCATCATCATCATTTTCAGCCGTTCACCACCCACTGCTGGATGAAGGCCTCTCCAATCCTCTTCCACTCCTGTCTGTCTTGAGCAATCTGCATTCAGTTTACTTCACACATTCGTCTCAATTCATCAGTTTGCTCGGTCTACCTTGTTTTCTTTCGCATCCTTTCGGATATCATTCCAGTATTTCTCGCGTCCATCTGCCATCTGTATGTGTGTGTGTGTGTCTGTCTGCTGATAACGCTCGCCTCGGTAAATAATTAAAAAAACCAGAACTTGGTACCGCTGATTCGGAACAGAGCGCTTACGCGGTGAGCCAAACCAGATGATAATAGGCAGGCTTCAATGTGACTATTTAATATGAAAAATAGGCTCGCGACTTAACGTGTCTATTTTAAATAACATAATAACGTGTCTCTTTCGAGTCTATCGTCGCTTGTTGTTTGTCCGTTGTGTAATAAATTGTGAATAGTATTATACGCATTGGGATAGGCGTTGAAATATGGGTAAATATGTCAAATATTATATTAAAATTAGTTTTGATGCCTTCAAAGCTTATTAAGACAAAATTCAAGGGGGCAATCTGTGTCTGTGTGTCTGTCTGTCTGCTGATAACGCTCGCAAGTGTTCGCGACTTTGCTAAATTGTTATTATAAAGCGCAATCTATGCAACAACTATAAAAACTATTAAATTTAATATTATTTTTCAGTACGGATGATGAGAAAGCGCTCCGTTGATATCCAACGGGGTTACACTAGTAAAAATATAAATTTGTTAATGCTATCGATTTATTTATCGTATTTTTTTTAAAATTGCTATTTCGAAAAAATTGTATTAGGCTCGTATGAGAACTTATCTCGATTGTCTAATAATGTTTCAGGTAATTGAATAAACAACAATTTACACCGTACGATGAAACCGGTCAAGCTGTGCGAGCTGTCGCGTTCCTCAAAAAGCTCATATGTCATCGGCTAACGCCGCAGGGCGAGCGAGCTTTAAAGCTCAACAAGCAGACAACATAATCTCTTCTTGCCTCCCTGTCACCGAGTGCCCAACAAATTGATTCGAACCCGTCTCATAAATCGGAAAAACAATCAATAACCACGCAAATAGAGGAAAACTTGAACCGAGCTTGAGCTCAACCGGTTAATAGGCCAATGTACCGATCAAATAATGCTTTTATTTAAAGCGTGGATGTATAGAAAAAAGAATGCGAAGAAAAATTGCAGTTTTCAGTGCAATATCGAGGTGTTGCAGTGCAAAAGATGGGAGTGTTAAATGGTAGTACGCGGCGAGTCGGTCAGAGACAAATCGTTCGAGCTCACCGACTCGCTCGCTGAAAAGCTCACGATTCTTTCACGTGTGAAAAATCGCTTTGCATATCTCATTTCGCTTATCGTAAATGGTGCAACCGTGTAAGGATTCCGGGCGTTGAAGTTCAAAAAATTAATGGCGCGTTTAAGTATTTTAAATATTTAAATTCCAACAACGGAACCTTCGTACGACCGTACGGATTCGTATTAGCGAATTTACCAGAGCGTTTTACCATCAGGCAGTGGTAAACTCTTTGATGTTTACTTATCGATGGGTTAGTGCACAGATATTGTATGTTCAGTTTTGTTTTAAAATATTGTATGTGACATACATTTTATATATTTGAATAAGGCAATATCTTCTCAAATATACTATTTGGACAAACAATACTTTTTAAACGTGAAGGTTTGATGCAGATGGACGCTTTGTGTATGATAATTAAATTTTTTTAAAAACTGAACATACAATATCTGTGCATTAACCCATCGTTATGTATATACATACATACATACTTAGTGTACCGTAATTATAGTTATCAGCGTTACTTGCATATGTTTGTATACGGAAATACTGCATCCGCTTCGATTAGCAAATCGGCGATACATACTCCAATTTTCAATAGCTGAAGTCGTCGACACGAAAATGTACATGGCAATTGTAGTACCGGGTACAAATATGTACATTTATCATCATTTTCAGCCATCCACTGCTGGATGAAGGCCTCAACAATCCTACAAATACAAAGGTTCAAATGCGTTAAATTTCATGTTTTTTGTATTGAAACATAAAATTATTTATGTGTTGTGTTTTAATCAATCTGATTTGATTGGCAACACAACACGCCTTCTATCATTAGACCCATTATCCATATTAATTAATAAGAAGTTCCATACGTACTACATTTCCAGGTTTCGTATTTCCTCTTCTTCTTGCAAATTACCGTGATTACGTCCCTCTGCAATCTAGGAGGACGGTTTCGGATCTCTGCTTTGTATTTAAGCTTTTAAATAATTTATCAGATAGCCCTTACCTATTAAGTAGGATTATTCTGCATTGTCCCCCTATGTAGATCTGTCAGAAATCCTCCATTGTTTCATTTGAATCTTTGTTCTACTAATTATTCGCAAAACTCCTACATACATTCATAGATCCTACTCGTCATTTAACGAAATTTCGATTTTCTTTACTTAAGTTCCTTTCCAGCCCTAACTCCTTAAGTTCCTTTCTTGCAATGATCTGTTGTTTGTTTGTAACTATTTTGACTGTATTGTATTATGTAGAATTAATATTAATTTATTATTTTTGTTCTACTTTGTTATTTTACTACTTTTTACTTTTGTACTACTAATCTTAATCTTGTTTTTACTGTTGTTCGTTTTATACTTGTTTTATATTTCATGTTTTTCTTATACGTAATGTATATTTGTAATCGCTCTCCCTGTACGGCGAATTGGCGTAAGCTGTTATGCCATGCAAGGAAGTTGTTCTATAATAAATAAATATATAAATATACATACATACATATATCGTTATAGCCTAATTTGTGAAATAAAGTAAAACTAAAAATATGTATTTTATCATAGTTTGCTGTTTTAATTTTTGATTTTTATTCGCGTAATTAAACTTTTAAATTTTGCAATATCATGTAATTTTTATAATTGTTTGTAATTAATTTATTAGTCATGTATTAAAATTGCATTTAATTGTATCTGGTCGTGGTGACGAATTGGGGTAACCTGTTAGGTCATCACGGTATATTGTGAAAATAAAATAAAAATATATTTTACTAGTGCAAGCCCGTTGAATATCAACGGAGTGGTTTCTCATCACCTGTACTGTGAGTATGCATATGTGTATTTAATAGTTTTTGATTAAATGGCGCTTTATAATACAACAACGTAATTTAGGAAAATCGTAAACCTATTGAGGATCAATATTGTCAAATTGTAGCAGGCTCGTCATTATCGGCGTTGGATCATAGCGTAATCGCTCACTGTTCCGACCTGGTGATCTCCGTTTCAAATCCCACTGACAGACGGATTTGGGCTATTATGTACATATATACTAGTGTAAGCCCGTTGAACATCAACGCCCGCTGAATTTTAAATATCGTAAAGCGCTTTTTTAATAGAGATCACCTATCGACATATCGAGCATGGTATCGATACCCAAATGATAAAATATATTTTTTTTACTTTACTATTTATATTATAATTATTAATTATTAAAATATAATAATTATAATTGATAAGTGATTTGGTAAAAATCAAAAAAAAAAAAAAAATTAATAGTTTTTATAGCGCCATCTATGTATTATTAGCAGAGTCACGATCCCTTTTATAGGTAATGTTTAAAAAAAAAACGGACCAAATTGACAACTGGTTTTGGCGGATTAGCGTAAGCGCGTTCCTTCCGAGCTAGCGTCCCGGGTTCGATCCCCCATTCGTTCTGGTTTTTTAATTATTTTTCTTCAGCGAGCGTTATTAGCAGACAGACAGACAGACGGATTTCGGCTATTATATACATACTAGTGTAAGCCCGTTGAATATCAACGCCCGCCGACTTTTAATTTACGTAAAGCGCTTTTTTAATAGAGATCCCCACTAATTGATCGCACGGTTGTAAGTGACAAAATAAATAATAGTTTTTATAGCGCCATCCAAGTCCCCACTAATTGATGCAAAGGTATCGATAATTTCGATAATTTAATTAATAACCAGGTCGATATTTTTTTTTATACCTTACTATTTAAGTATATAATAATTATTAATTATTATTTGTAAGTTATAATTTATGTAATTTATAATTTTGTTAGTGATTTTGTAAAAATCAAAAAACAAAAAAAAATAATAGTTTTTATAGCGTCATCTATGTATTATTAGCAGTTACGGTCCCTTTTGGTAATGTTAAAAAAAAACAGGCGATAGCGAATAGCATTAGTGCGAGTTCTCTGGAGCCTGGGGTCCTGGGTTCGATCCCCCACTCTTTCTGGTTTTTTAATAATTTTTCCCCAGCGAGCGTTATCAGCAGACAGACAGACAGACAGACAGGCGGATTTCGGCTATTCTATATATAATATTATATTATATTATACTCTATAAGCCGTATGTTACTTAATATTAAATAAATAATTAAAACGTAGCTTTGTATAAACGTGCTAAAATGTCAATGTACATGTCATTCAAAAGTCAAAATGTACACGTTGCGCCCAGCTGACTGACACATTTCAGAACAAACTCCTGTCTGAGGAGTGATTGATGTAAAGTATGACTATTATACACCAAACAGGAGAGCGTTTGATGCCCCATTGTAGCCCCGATTAGAAACTTTGACGTTGACTCTTTCAGAACCACGCCACAAATGGTATTGTTTACACATATTCATTATAATGAAACTGGTCGGTAGTAACCGAGAATTATTAAAAGCTTTCGCGGCGCGCGAGAGTGCTGATCCAATTTGCCCGGTCCAATTAGTTCGACGTGAGAAAATGGCAGTCGATTCTGCAAAAGCTCACCGACAAAAAATGGCGGCCTCATGCCGGGCAGCTTTAATTGCGATCGAGGCTCGCAAACGAGACGTGTCAAATCTCTCCACGACCGACAAGTTTTTCCCCCACAGACACTTTGCGCCTTTTTTCGCGAATCAAAGCTCGCTTCATTAACGACGGTGAGCTTTTTCATTAAAGCCCGAGACGTCAATTACGCGCCTGCTCGAAAAAAAGCTCTATAAAGAGCTGTGTGGAGCCATAACGAGGATATGACCAGCTTATCTCATTCGATGACATTGCCGAGGAAAATCAAACACACTGAAAATAGTCAACTGTCCACAAAGACGCGATATCATTAACGGAAGTTTAAATCTTGTAGAAGAATTTGATCAAAAGTCCCCATAAATCTAAGCTTATTATTCCGAATATCTTATCGTTGTAAAAACATGCAAGTTTACCCCACGAGCTGAGATTTATCGTCGATGAAAAGTGGTGATCTTACTATCAAAGATGACCCCATACATTCATGTTTTGACTCGTTGATAAATTGAACCATTCATTCCTTTCATTGGTAATACTTGAACATACATATATTTTTTTAAGTTGATCTGCACCTAAACATAACATAGATCAAGTTTTATCTGTGAATTGTTTCTGTTTTACACAAAATCGTACTTTAGGTGTGGGCGTTCGTTTTTATATATTTTTTAAATTGCAGGTGTATAATGAATACACTATTGTATTAAAAATTTACAGTCTAATTGTATTCATTCGTAATAAAATAAAATGATTATTTGCATAAAACATAAAATAGTTTTATAATGCCTACTCAAATGTCAAATTTTTCATCAAACAACTTTAAATGTCATATCCTTCAAAGTAAAAATTAAAAACTTTTATATATGTACATATGTACATATGTAGATATAAATCATTTAAAAAAATAGTATATTATAATGATGGGAAAGACACCTATAACCGTTACATTGAGACCAAAATTTAGGCCACACTAAATGTAAATGAAACCTTCGAACACACACGAGGGTGACTATAATTTCTCTCAGTGTCATTTGAATACGGGATAATCCCGTTGGTATTTCGGATCTCATAACTTTCGTGTCACCGTCGAGTTGTTGTTGTCTTTAACACTTGCAGCTCATTATTGCACCTCATTGAATATGATTGGTTGACGTGGGTGGGTCTTTCAATATAAAGAGCACAATTACCTTTCGTTTTGTCCCTGCGGCTATGTATTTAATCTCTTCATTTCCGATGAAATGCGTCGGAGCAAAGTTAACTCATCAAAGTGTATTTAAACACAATAAATTAATCCCCGTGAACTTTTTATCTATACCTGTAGATACGATGACATTTTGAACGGCAGTATTATACGTTTTCGTATATGAAAAATTAATCTGTGTGCTATTAATATAATTGAGAAATTGTAGGTAGGTTGTTCGTATTGTATTGTTAATGGGCGCATATTATTTTTATGGTCGAAATCTGGTTTGCGTTTAATGTATGTAAATGGTAATGATCTATAAAATCATACTACTATATATTTATGTGCTATTTCATCGTAATACTAATCGGAAGTATTATTGCTTGTGATCACCAGCTTTGGTGTTCCTCACAATATGTCGGTTGTAATGAGTGTGTCATAAGATTTCTAAATGGAAAAATTATATAGAAAATAAAATTATTTTATGCTAGGTATGGCTATTTAAATATAATCAAACTTAAAATTATATATCACCATCATCATTTTTAGCCGTTCACCATTCCATTGCTGGATGAAGGTCTTTCCAATCCTCTTCCATCTGTCTGTCTTGAGCAATCTGCAACGATTTGACTCAACACATTCTTCTTAATTCGTCCGTTTGGTCTTCCTTACTTTCTTCCATATCCTCTCAGGTACAATTGAAGTACTTCTAGCTTCCATCTACCATTTATTCTTCATGTTCCGCTATATCCACCACATTGGTCATGTATTCCTCTTTCAATTTCAACTTGTTATTCCAAGCATAGGTATATCTTTCCATGTTACACTGTGTGCACTGGCTTTTGCGTAGCATTCTTGAGTTCAGCATCCACCTTTCACATTTGTATACGCATTGATCAAAAGCCTTTTTAATTACGCATAGTGCCATCCATTAATTATTTGTCTTATATCTTCTTCTTTAGATCCAGTCATGTTTAAAAATTGTCCTAGGTATAAATAACTATCTACTATCTCTATGTATAGTGTGATTATTTACAGTGTATATAATGATTAAAATCTTGCTGCAATCATAACTAATTAAGTTTGATATAAGAAAACTAGTGTAAGCCCGTTGAATATCAACGTAGCGGTTTTTCATCACCCGTACTGAAAAATAATATTAAATTTAATAGTTTATATAGTTGTTGTATAGATGGCGCTTTATAATAACAATTTAGCAAAGTCGCGAACACTTGCGAGCGTTATCAGCAGACAGACAGACACACAGATAGACGGAATAGGGCTATTATATATATAATAATAAGTCGAAAAAGATGTAAAACAATAGATTGCCCCCTTGAATTTTGTCTTAATAAGCTTTGAAGGCATCAAAGTTAATTTTAATATAATATTTGACATATTTACCCATATTTTAACGCCTATCCCAATGCGTGTAATACTATTCACAAATTTATATTATTATCACTGTCATTTAGTTTTATTACACAGCGGACAAAAACAACAAGCGACGATACACTCGAAAGAGACGCGTTATTATGTTATTTAAAATATTACAATGTATTCATTTTACCGTATAATCGTACATAAACTATTTATAGATTACAGCCCGATACCGGTAAACCATCTTCGATCGAGAATATCATTAAATATCTATGTTATATGTGAATGTCAAACTAGCCAAATAACACTTGCGTCCAATGCGTGTGTGTAGTGGTGCATCGATGCAAATTTCTATAAATTAATTTTATATCGCTTTCGCATTTATCACGATTTTAATTTTCATCGCTTTATAGAGCCAAGACGTTTTTGATTAGTATACGCGTATATATAGTGTAATGTTTATGTATTTTGATGATAATATTACGTGTGGCATTTCACACGGTGCGCTGTGGCGGCGAGTGTCGCATCAAAAACGCATTAGCGGCTCTCTCGTGAGATGACCCTTTGCGTCTCACGAAAAAAAAATTTATCGCTCGTACAAAGAAAGTCACTCATGAAATCATTTAAATTAATTACTATTTACAATTTAATTTCGTCGACGGTAGCCGGGACCGATCAGATTAACGTGTGGAGGTCTCACTCTCGAGCCTCCCATCGTTGTTTGATTGACGTTGTTTGATGTGAGACACTTTGGAATAACGTAGGTGCGTTCCAGATATTAAATAGGGCTTTCGTTTGCTCAGATAAAGTGCTTTTTTCAGTAATTAGGTTATCCAAATCGGCATTAATTCCACGCGAGAAAATTCCCACCGTAAAGTGCATTAGCTTATCTATTGTGGACGAGCGATGCTTTCATGAAAATGTGTATACATAGCTGTAATGTATTCAACGATGAAGATACAATTATAAAAAATCAATTTAATAGACTAATAAAATCAAGCCCCAATAATTCAATGTCTGTAAAGCGGGTATTATTACACAGGGATAGTTTACTCGCTACAATCTCGCTAGTTTACTGACCGCCGCGTAGAGCTGGTAACGAGTAGCTAGTAAACCTATTAAGGGGCTATTACACAGGGCGAGTTTACCAGTGCTCGAATTCAGCGGGAGCGGCAAGGAGCGGGCGTTCCCTTTCGTGAAATTTGAAAACGTAGCGTACCCATTCGTAAAATCTGTAAATTTAGCGCTCCCTTTCGTAAAAAACCAAAATTTCCGTGCTCTTTCAATAATTATTGCCGAAAAAATGCTAGAAGGTGAATTTCTTTAACATTTATGAATCCTAAATCACAATATTTGACTGGAATTCCGACAAAGGCATCTTATCTGTAGCCAAAAGCCATTTAAAATATTATTATGTTTTGAAAAAGCTGGATGCACGTGTGTTACTTGAAGATAACATTTAGAATTCGAGGTTTTTTAGATTATATTTATTTTGGTCGGTTATGCGCAAAAAATTGTTTAAAAGGGTTTTATTGTTTAAAAGTTTAAAAGTTTTTTGTTTAAAAGTTTAAAAGGTTTAAAAGTTTAAAAGTTTTATTGTTTAAAAATTGTTTAAAAGTTTAAAAGTTTTATTGTTTAAAAGTTTAAAAGTTTAAAAGTTTTATTGTTTAAAAGTTTAAAAGTTTAAAAGTTTAAAAGTTTTATTGTTTAAAAGTTTTATAAAGTTCAAACGTTCGAACTTCACTAGCGCGGCCGAAAAAGCCAGCTAGTTTATTAACTTCACCTATTACGCGAGCTAGTTTACCAGCGGCCGGCAAACCAGCGAGATTGTACCGAGTAAACTATCCCTGTGTAATACCCCCATAAGATTAAGAACATTTTATTTAATATTTGTATATGTATAATAGGTCGCTGGAATGGCACAAAACGGTTCCATGACAAAAGAGAACAAGACAAAACAGAACGCGACAAAAGAGAACAAGACAAAACAGAACGCGACAAAAGAGAACAGGACAAAAGAGAACAAGACAAAACAGAAAAGCGATAAAGAGAACAGTGACAAAACAGAACAGTGGAAAAATAAAATATTTATTTTTGTCGAATCTATTTATTAATCACATACATACATATAAAAGAAAATATAATAAATATTATAAAAATATATAAATATACAATATGTATAACAAAACGATGACAAAACAAAACAGTGGAAAAATATTTTTTTTTTTCGTATGTATCTCGATCTTGTCGTATCTATTTATTAATTAAATACATATAAAACAAAATATAAAAAAAAAATTATAAAATATATAAATATATAAAAGCGTCCCGTCGAGGGTATCGGACGGTGGTAGATGTGACAAATTTATCAGGGCATTTAAATTAACTGCGATGATTTTTTTTATTTTGACATTGCATAAGCATTTAATATTTAACATTTTTTTTGTGGTTAAAGAAACCTATCTTTTATTTATATGCATACCTACATATATGATAAAATATTATGTTTTTGATTAAAAGTTAATATATTTTTTAAGAATTTTGAAATAAATATGTATGTATATGTACATATATGGGAAAATCGGACGGAATCCAATTCGAACTAATTTGCATATATCGTATATAAACACGGAATTTACAAAACATGACAAAACTGAAAAGTAGAAAAAAATAAAATTTTTAAATGCCCCGATAAATTTGTCACATCTACCACCGTCCGATACCCTCGACAGGACACTTTTATATATTTATATATTTTTATAAATTTTTTTATATTTTGTTTTATATGTATTTAATTAATAAATAGATACGACAAGATCGAGATACATAAAAAAAAAAAATAAATATATTTCCACTGTTTTGTTTTGTCATCGTTTTGTTATACATATTGTATATTTATATATTTTTATAATATTTATTATATTTTCTTTTATATGTATGTATGTGATTAATAAATAGATTCGACAAAAATAAATATTTTATTTTTCCACTGTTCTGTTTTGTCACTGTTCTCTTTATCGCTTTTCTGTTTTGTCTTGTTCTCTTTTGTCCTGTTCTCTTTTGTCGCGTTCTGTTTTGTCTTGTTCTCTTTTGTCGCGTTCTGTTTTGTCTTGTTCTCTTTTGTCCGGTTACCGTACAAAACAGGGGTCAAGTTTAACGGAAGACATTTGAGCCATCTAAGATTCGCTGACGACATAGTTGTAGTTGCATGTAACTCAGTAGATTAACAAAATTAAGCAACGAAAGTATGAAAGTAGGCTTAAAAATGAATTTTAATATAACTAAAATTATGTTTAATGAATTCTGCACGCAAAACGTAGTCACAGTAGATAATCATATTGTAGAGATAGTTGATAGTTATTTATACCTAGGACAATTGGTGAATATGACTGGATGTAAAGAAGAATACATAAAACGAAGAATGAAACTAGGGTGGAGTGCTTTTGAAAGAATGAACATAGTTTTTAAATCCAACATTCCGCTATGCTTAAAAAAGAAGGCGTACGACCAATGCGTACTGCCAGTTATGACGTATGGATGTGAAACTTGGACGCTAAATTCAAGAATGCTACGAAAGATCCAGTGCACACAGAGAAGCACGGAAAGATGTATACTTGGCATAACAAGAAGAGATCGCAAAAGAAATACATGGGTAAGAAGTATGACCAAAGTGGCAGATATAGCAGTGCGGGTGAAAAAGTTGAAGTGGCAATGGGCTGGACACATAGCGAGAAGAATGGGACGCGAGAAGTACTGGAATGGTATCCGAGAGGATGTGAAAGAAAGCAAGGTAGACCGAGTGGAAGATGGGCTTATGAATTGAGAAGAATGTGTGGAGTCAAGTGGATGCAGATTGCTCAAGACAGACAGGAATGAAAGAGGATTGGAGAGGTCTTCATCCAGCAGTGGATGGTGAACGGCTGAAAATGATGATGATATGTATGTACAAGCAAAATTTAGTATACAATCACCCGGTAAACTAGTTTTAATCGTGTGATTCGTGAATTGGAGATCTTTTTCTGCTATGAATTTTTAAATTAAATTAAATATATAATTGTATTATATTTAATATCGATATTTTGATTCTCGTCCAGTGTAATTTTTGTCAGATTCAATCAATGGAACAAAACTCTGTTACAGTGTGTTTTGAAATTATTACAGAATACGTCGAGTGTGTATTATAAATGATAATGGCGTGTTTCGAAGCTCAAAAAAAAAAGTGATCAGCATCCAAAGATGAACAAGAGCGGCACGTACTACTATGTACTTACAAACCGGCCGAAAACCACAAAGCGAGCTTCCAAAAGAAGCTCCTTTTTATACCTGCGATCTTAATATTTCCGTCACATCAGCTTCCATTTGTTATTTTCAACACTAATCTCGTAATCTCCTTATCCGTATAATTCCATTTTGCCCACGAGTATTTGCCAAACAAATTCGCAAACATAAACTCACTCAGATTACTGACAGCGGGGTACTATGTAACGCACTAAAGGACTACAAATTCTTTGACGACAATACTCGTTGATTACAGGTTTCAGAATAAGGATGCATACTATGCTATCCATCACTTTTTTCCATGGTATTTCTAATGTGGATCTGATGATTCGTGGTTTTTCTCCAATGTCCGTGGCAGCCATCATATTTCAATTTCACACCGACGATCCCCGGATCCTGATAATTTTTCAATTAATAAGCTACGGAGATTAAGAAGCCATTAAGGACAAGGATGGAATCTTTTTGCCACCGTAAGTGCTTGAGGGACTATACGACACGATAACGGGAAACAATGGATACTCGGGAACTTCATGCCTTATCCGCGTTATTATAATAAATGATCCTGCACTCCCGAAGGCGTTATATAAATTAATTACTTGGCCTTTATCTGCGATCGCTAATTCACACATACATACTTCATAGTGGAGCTTTTTTTATTTTAAGGGGAGCTTTTTATTTTGATTTTTTTTGTATTGTTTTGAACAATCGGGAACACTATAAACATAAGCGATTGTCATTTTTCTTTGTGTTAATATACAATTAGTTAACTGAAACTATAGTCCTTGAATGTATTTGGTTAAAATTTAGCAACCAAGTCCACGCAACTTTACAGATATTGTTGCAAGTTGAAAAAATAATATATATTGTGTATTAAAATTATTATTTTTACCATCGCAAATGTGCGTATTTCCATAGTGACGTGCACGATTCCATTGTGAGTAAAACGCACAATGCTTCGCAAAAAGATATCTAGTTCGGATTATTGTGCGCCTTTGTGCGACAAAGAATACGAAGCGAAAGGGTTGAATGAGCGATTCAAAAGGTATGTATATTTATGAAAAATATCCCTTTTCGTGGGAATAATAATATTTTTTCGGGAATAAATGCGAGGATGACAAAAGTTTTCTCATTGTAGACACGTCCCACAAACGTCTTTGTTGCCGATCAAAATTTTCGAAATTTCGCTCAGTTTCACTGCGCTTTTGTTGTCGACAGTGACATGTCACTTTCAGACATATACATTGAAGATTTCGTCTTCCGGGAAGTTGGAGATCGCGGTCCAAACTCTGCACATTTAAATAAATTCGAATAAAAAGCGCACTCGCACGTAGAAAATAGTATAAATTGGTTAATTTAAATCATAGTACCCAATCCTCGTGCGTATATAACTTACGCTCAATTAAATAAAGAATATCATCTCAAGACGAAAAAAGAATACAACGTAAAGTTTAATGGACGGTCCTAATCCCATGCCACTGAAATTTAGTGTCTCGTCATATTTCTCGCACGAATTCAAATCTGACACATATATTATTACGCTAAATATCTTTTGGACATCGTCCTAGGAACAAGTTTCGTTTCCTAGTGGGTATTTATATTTTCAATAATGCGAGAGTGAAAGGTTTATCCCTACAAAAAAACCGTGAAATGGTTTCATTCTCTTAGGGGCCGTAATCCGACAAGTATGTGACTCGGACGAAGGATATTAAATAAATTGATACTTTAATGTAAATAGGATATCAAAGTAGGCTTACCTACTTACTGCAGTCCCCCAGGGTGTTTTATCTCTTATCCGTATAAAAAGTCGTATTAGAAATAGATTCCGATACCCGAAGGTTAAATCCTCTACCGTTTGCCGACTCGTCGATATAAATTTTTTTTTTTTTTTTTTTTATTATAATACATATGTGAGTGAAACAAAAATATCAGAGGGAATATTTCGACAAAATAATAGACGCGCTATCTGATGTCTCAATCGTGTGTTTTGTGCCGTTAAGTTGACTCAAAAAGGATGACAAATTTCTACATTACAAATTGTCGTAAGTCCCATGCGGCGACCCTGCGGGTGGTTTCTTCTACATAAATTCGTCTGGGACTTATTTTGTATCAATTTAATGCAGAACTTTCACATCGTCATAAATACAAATTTTCTTTTATGTGCTCGCGTAATATTCTATTGTGTGAGTAGGATTTCTACATTAGTAATCTTCCTAGAAAGATAAGATCAATCACGACCTATGCGTACTGCCAGTTATGACGCATGTATGCTGAATTCAAAAATATTACGTAAGGTCCAGTGCACACAGAGAAGCATGGAAAGATGCATGCTTGGTATAACAAGATGAGAACGTAAGAGGAATACATGGGTAAAAAGTATGACCAAAGTGGCAGATGTAGCGGAACGTGTCAAAATGTTGAAGTGGACACAGCGAGAATAATGGATGGTATGTAGATGGACGCGAGAAACACTGGAACGGTATCCGAGAGGATGTGAAAGAAAGCAAGGTAGACCGAGTGGAAGATGGGCTAATGAATTGAGAAGAATGTGTGGAGTCAAGTGGATGCAGATTGGAACGGCTGAAAATGACGATGATGAGATTATCAATTTAATATTCATTATCAAACTATAATATTTGCCAAACTAGTAATTTACATGAATAACGCATATAATGTGCAATTTTTCAAGATTTGTACAACAACAATTGAATATTTCATATAATGCATTTTTATTGAAATACTGTAAACGAGAATTAATTAATTTCACACGTTTTTAAAAGATGGAATTGTTTAGATAATTAAACGAAGAGCAGCTCTAATTTACCATTTAGAGTATTAGGTAGAATACTTTATTCAAAATAATTGAATATACGAGTATATATACATATATGGGTACAATATTTATGTTGAATCGTTTTGTTTGTAGCTGAAGCTTCCGAGAAAAGTTCATAAAAAAAAAGACACAGCAGGAATGCGAAAGGAATCTTATAAGAATGTAATAATGGGAAATGAAGGTTACACAGTGATAATTCAAACCCACGAAATTAAGACACGTGCTCGAAAATTTTGAGTATTTTTTCCTACATCCACAGTGCGCCTCTACATCCCATTTATGAGCGATCGATCGACGATAAGGGTGTTAAATAATAAAAAAAAAATTAATAAATAAAACATTGTACGGAAGGAATGTCAATGTCGCGTGGCCCCCACACCGTTTTCAATTAATTTAATATACAAGTGACCGCTTAACCGTTAGTTGGCGGGGGTCGCTTGTACCCCATTGATTTATCGACGAGGTCGCAATGCGTTCGGGTGGAGAGATAACGCGAACGGTTCAATTTATGAGAGAGGCCAGGGGTGACGAAAATGATAATTCACTCCGGCGAATAATAGCGTAAATGTTTTTATAAAACAATTTATAAATTTTGAACGTGTGCACAACATACCCACTCACTTACTTACTTACGAGGTAGCGTATAACTTAACCATAAATTGTCGTGTATGACACGGGGTCTCGCCGCGCGCGACACGGTCTACACTAGTACATACCCGCTTTTAACTGCACCGTAATGTTATATTATTTGCAGGAATAGTTAACTGGAGGATCACATCGATTGAACAAATGGATAATTGTTGTGATTGAATTTTCCAATTTAAATATTTTCGATTAAAATTTAAGCGTATGAAATTTGCTATTCAATTACCTATTACTTTGCCTAGCGATATCTCGGTTAATATTGTGAAAGCACATTTTGACGTTACATATGTAGTTATGATTTTGGCTGTTTTAATTAATTCTAATATCTAATTTAATGTAATTTGAGTGATATGTACATATGTATGTACATATGTATTGGTACAGTTTTGTCTTTTCATTTACCTATATTGAATAGAAACTAAACTGTTTCATTTTTCGTTTTAAAATATACCGATGTGACTTCACAGGTATCCCTAAATTATAATGTATATGTGTGTGAGTATAATAATATATATATTATTTAATATAATCATCACTGGTGGATGAAGGCCTTTCCAATCCTCTTCCAATCCTGTCTGTCTTGAGTAATCTGCATCCGCTTGACTGCGCACATTCTTCTCAATGCATCAGCCCATCCTTGCTTTCTTTCACATCCTCTCGGATACCATTCCAGTACTTCTCGCGTCCAGCTGCCATCGGCCATATAATAGCCTGTGTGTGTGTGTGTGTGTGTCTGTCTGCTGATAACGCTCGCCTCTGTAAATAATTTAAAAAAACCAGAACCCGGTACCGCTGATGACCTAACCTAACCCCACTTACTATAACCTAATTTAAGCCCACCACTTAATTGTAGAGCATTCTGAATTGTATCACTGTTCCAATTTGATCTAGCTTGCTTTCTTTCACATCCTCTCATTCCAGTATTTCTCTCGTCTATCTGCCATCCATTCTTCTCGATATGTGTCCACTTCAACTTTTGCACGCGTTCCGCTATATCTGCCACTTTAATCATGCTTCTTACCCATGTATTCCTCTTACGATCTCTTTTTGTTACACCAAGCAATCTTTCCATACTTCTGTGTGCACTGCATCTTACGTAAACATTATTGAATTTAGCATACACGTTTCACATGCACACGTCATAACTGGCAGTACGCATTGGTCGTATGTCTTTTTTTTAAGCATAGTGGACCTGTTATATACATATGTACATATGTAGGTATATAAAGTTTTCAACTGCAAATTTTCCCCATAATTCGTTTATTGATAATAATACTTTTAACAAAATTCCAAGCTCCATTGATATATGTACATATTTTCTTGCAACCTTTCAACCATTAAATTTTTACAAAACTTTCTAATCCATAATTCCATTTTTAATTCATAATTTCCCATACTATTATCTATGTATATTCTACGTTATATAATTTAAATTACATTTGTCTTTGCACTGTAAGCTTCCTTCTCCAAATAAAATAAACATCTTAGAAAATAAGCCGTGAATTTACACAGTTTTGATTATATTATTATATACTTATTAGGCGCAACCAAATAAAATGTGTCGATTTAACAATCATCAATAATTGCAGTATATACCTAAACAACAAAACTCTATTATCAATAGTATAATATTAATCAGGACCATTCATTGCAAGTTGTTTTTTTTTTAAATTTACATTGTGGAATCATTGCAAAAATGTTATAATGAATGTGTATATACGTAAATATAACACATAGCAATAAAATTCAATTTATTGTGGAGGAAATATTTTTCAACAGTGGTCCATTGTGTGTGTCTTGTTGGATTCTTAGTAACGTAAGGTCACGTTTGACCTCTGTCCCCGCCTGCTGTTTGATCACTTTATTACCGAAAGCTCTCTTGGTGGCAAAACACTCAAAACAAATATATTCACACACATACAGTGCGTCCCAAAAGCCAATACGTATCATTTATAATGTATTTAAAAGCTGACCATTACATTGTGATGCACGTGTCTTGTGTGCGGTTGCGTAGCGGCGTATTGTTAACCGTCTAACAATCGCCTTGCGGTAATTTAAGGAATACACAGGAGTGTTATCGGATTAAGGATGAAAATCCTCGGCCAGTATTTGTGTGCAGATTACGCAAGGGGGACGAGATGAAGAAAAAATCGCATACAAATCGGTCAAAAGATACCATCTCGCCGGCTATTTGTGTGAAACTTGAGGTAGCTCGTGGCCAAAAAACCACATTAAAAAAAAACCGAAACATGTTAAGGCTCTCGAATGTACATACATTAGGTAGCGATAGAAAAAAAATGTTATGTGCAATTATTTTTGCGTTTTCCAATCGTTCGGAAAGCGGTCGAGCATTGAAGAAGTGCGGTCGGCGTCTCTTTACGCAAACATTCGCAGATAAGATCTGCGTGGTTCTTTCGTGCGAAAGTAGCCGTGTAATTTTACATGTATGTATGTGAGGGATTAACAATGGTAGACAGGTAATTTTAATTTGCAATGTAGGAAATAAGCAGGTAAAGCGAGCGTGAATTCGGACATTCGATATTACGCCAAATCCGGTAGCTTTTTTTTTTTTTGTTGGGAAATGCGATCCGGCGAAATATTACAGCAAAAATTACGTTTTACATAGAATATGTTTGTAAAAGTTATTGGATATTGAATATTTTACTAGAATAAAGTATTGTATAAATCTCTTTTGTTGAGCGTATTCATCGTCATTTTCAGCCGTTCACCATCCACTGCTGGATGAAGGCCACTCCAATTCTCCATTGCTGTCTGTCTTGAGCAATCTGCATCCACTTGACTCTACATATATGTATATTCATCTCAAGTCATCAACCCATCGTCCACTCGGTCTATCTTGCTTTCTTTCACATCCTCTCGGATACCATTCCAGTATTTTTCACGTTCCGCTAAATCTGACACATTAGTCATGCTTCTCACCCATGTATTCTTTTTACGATGCTTCTCTGTGTGCACTGGATCTTGCGTAACATTATCGAATTCAGCATCCTCGTTTCACATCTATACGTACTGCCATATAACTGGCAGTACGCATTGGTCGTATGCCTTCTTTTTTAAGCAAAGCGGAATGTTGGATTTAAAAACTATGTTCATTCTTCCAAAAGCACTCTATCCCAGTTTTATTTCCACTTGGTCTACCTTGCTTTCTTTCACGTCCTCTAGGATACCATTCCAGTATTTCTCACGACCATCTGCCATCCATTATTCTTGCTATGTGTCCACTTCAACTTTTTCACACGTTCTGCTATATCTGCCACTCTGGCCATGTTTCTCTTATGATCTCTTCTCGTTACATCGAGCATACATAATTCCATGCTTCTCTGTGTGCACTGGATCTTGCGTAACATTCTTGTAATTAGCATCCACGTTTCACATCCATACGTGGTCGTATGCCACAATGATTCTACACATCCTCTCGGATAACATTCCAGTATTTCTCGCGTCCATCATTTCAACTTATACCCAGCATACATCTTTCCATGCTTCTATGTATGTATGTGTGCACTGGATCTTACACAGCACATCATCCACGTCTTACATATGTACATGCGTCATAACTGGCAGTACGCATTGGTCCTATGCCTTCATTTTTTAATCATAGCCAAACTTACATAATCTAACCACACTTACTATAACCCAATTTAAGTCCACCACTCAATTGTAGAGCATTCTGAAATGTATCACTGCTCCAATTCGGTCTAGCTTGCTTTACCATTCCAGTACTTCTCGCGTCCATCTGCATATAATTCTTCTCGCTATGTGTTCACTTGAACTTTTTTACATGTTCCGCTATATCTGCCACTTTGGTCACGTATTCCTCTTACGATCTATTTTTGTAACACCAAGCAATCTTTTCATACTTCTGTGAGCACTGAATCTTACGTAGTATTATTGAATTAAGCATACACGTTTTATATCCATACATCATAACTGGCAGTACGCATTGCTCGTACGCTTTCTTTTTTAAGCATAGCGTGATGTTGGATACAAAAACTATGTTCATTCTACGAAAAGCGCTCGATTTTGGGGTCTGCATGCATTTCTGTCACCACAGCACACGGAGCAAAAAGTGAACGAAAAGTTGCACACGCGCAAGCAGAAAATCATCGATATAATAAAGCTTTTGTGATTTTCAAGCAAGCATGTTGATTATGATGTAACTAGTGTAATCCCGTTGAATATCAACGTAGCGTTCTCATCACCCACACCGAAAAATAATATTAAATTTAATAGTTTTTATAGTTGTAGCATCTATGCAACAATGCACCATCTATGGCGCGTTATAATACAACAACGTAACAATTTAGCAAAGTCGCGAGCCTATTTTTCATATTAAATAGTCACGCTGAAGCCTGCCTATTATCATCTGGTTTGGCTCACCGCGTAAGCGCTCTGTTCCGAATCAGCGATACCGGGTTCAAATCCCACTCGTGCGACGTTCTGGTTTTTTTTTAATTATTTACCAAGGTGAGCGTTATCAGCAGACAAACAGACAGACACACACACACACAGACGGAATAGGCCTATTTTATATGTATACCAGTGTAAGCCCGTTGAATATCAACGGACGTGTTTGACGTAATTGATTACGTAACAATTTAGCAAAGTCGCGTATCTACTAAGGATTAATATTTTCAAATTATATGAGGCCTCCCATCACCGGTGTTGGATGAACGCGTTCAAATCCCACTCGCGACGTTCGTGTTTTTTCAATTAAATTTGAATTTCAGCCTTTACCGAGGCGAGCGTTATCAGCAGACAGACGGAATTGGGCTATTATACATATACTAGTGTAAGCCGGTTGAATATCAACGAAGCGCTTTCTCATCACCCGTACCGAAAAATAATATTAAATTTAATAGTTTTTATAGTTGTTGCATAGATGGCGCCTTATAATAACAACGTAACAATTTACCAAAGTTGCGAGCCTATTTTTTTTATTATATAAATAGTCAACAGACAGACACACACACATTATATATAGTGCCATCTATGTATTATTAGCAGAGTCACGATCCCTTTTATAAGTAAAGCAGAGTCGCGATCCCTTGTATAGGTAATGTTTAAGGACTAAATTGACAACTGGCGACAGCGGATAGCATAAGTGCGAGTCCTCTCGAGCTTGGGGTCCCGGGTTCGATCCCCCACTCTTCTGGTTTTTTAATAATTTTTCCTCAGCGAGCGTTATCAGCAGACAGACAGACAGACGGATTTCGGCTATTATATATATAATAATTTAAGTTTCAACTATTTTCGCTTCACTGAAAGCTTTGCCGAGGTAAGGGCATGAAGTACCTACGTATTCGCTCGAATTTCATCGCGCTTCGCATTTTCATATGCGAAATTACTACGAGGGCACGCCTTTCGCCACATTTGCATGGATGTGCATTTTAAAACCTAGCCGTGGGGGTTCAAGACGATGCAGACACTGCCACTTGTCAGTCACAGTTGGCTCCTGAAGCCTGCCAACCCGTCCGTTGCCCCACTGAAACCAACCTCTGATAACGTGCGCTTCATTATCCGGTCGAGGAATGCATTATTTTATCGCGAGGCTGTTGCGGTACAGTGTTTCAATTTTCTCCAGGTTCGCTTCCGGCTCTCTGGGTCCTTTCTGGTAAAGCACCGGACACCCAGCGGCAGCCAGAGCCTATCAATCAGTGGGCCAAGTCCCCTCAGGGGCCACGCTACCTGTTGGCTCCCACACCGTAATGTCTGCCTCTTGCCTCCTCCACGCATTATATAAATTGTATTGTTTATGAGAGAATGAAAATAAAGCAGTGTGAATACAAAATACAATACATCCTCTCGTATCTCTCAAATCTAGCAAGTATACTTAGTGTACCTATGTATAGTAGTTAAATGATCAATCTTCTTACACAAATAGTCTATCAAATTAATTAGTAGACAACACTAGCTATGTAATACTGTCTCATCATCACAACTTACGTTTTCAAGGCATACAAATAATAAAATACCACTAAACGTATCAACGTCATAATTTATAGTTTCGAAATCTTTAACTTACATAGTTCGGGGTGTAAATTATATATTAATTTTTTATTTTTTATTTATTGAAGTAAAACTTCTATTGGCACGGTGGTGAAAATCGTTTCGTGGCGTTTCTATACAAACTGACCGACCGGACGGGTGAAACGACATTGCCGTCTCTCTTGTTCTTCCGCGTTCATGCGAGACAGAGATAGCTACCCGTACCGCCCCTCGCCCTCAAAATTTAATCGCTTTTATCGCTCCATTGTTTGAGCAAAATGTGTGCGATGTTTTGAAGTCATTCGTGCTTTTATTATTACCGTATGCTCGCATAAGTTTTACTTCTATAGTGAGTAGCGGGTACACACTGTGATTTTTATTTATTTATGTAATAAAAAGCTTATAGTATACAATAAAATATAAATGCAAAATAATATTAATATCACACAATACACTACAGCCAAAATTGTTACAAACGAACAACAGATCGAAACAGGAAAGGAACTTAAGTAAAGATAATCTGTAAGAGGGCAAAGAATAGAGAAAAGGATCAATATGTGCCGGGATTTCGTCAAATGACGAGCAGGATCTATAAATGAAGGAGTTTTGTGAATAATTAGTGGAACAAAACAAATAATATCAAAGTTGTTGACTAAACAGTTATTAAAAATGCCAGCAGTTTTGGAACGAAGTCCTCGAGCATTTTGGTAGTACATATAAAGTTACAGATCCCTCTACTCCAGAGGTATCTGACTCAGACCCACGGTTTACATCGCTCCTAGATAGCCGTGACCCGAATAATAGCTGAAATCCGTCTGTCTGTCTGTCTGCTAATAACGCTCGCCTCGGTAAATGATTAAAAAACCAGAACGTCGCACGAGTGGGATTTGAACCCGGTATCGCTAATTCAGAACAGAGCGCTTACGCGGTGAGCCAAACTAGATAATAACGGGCCTGCTACAATTTCTCAATAGGCTAGCGACTTTGCTAAATTGTTACGTTGTTGTATTATAATGCGCCATCTATGCAACAACTATAAAAACTATTAAATACACATATGTATACTCATCCACACAAACGTACGTTGATATTCAACGGGCTAACACTAGTATATTATAAATATACATAGTTATTTGATACATTCGACCAATAAGTGCACACGAATTTGTGGGGCAACTGTAAGATTATTGTGTATACATAGTTTAACGCTCTGTTGCATTTGAATGACAATAAACCAATCAATGTTTGTTTTTTTATCTATATGAATCATATTTGAGTGATTGTATGTAGTCTTTCATCATCATCATCATAATTTTCAGACGTTCACCATCCACTGCTGGATGAAAACCTCACCAATCCTCATCCATTCCTGTCTGTCTTGAGCAATTTGCATCCACTTGACTGTGAACATTCTTCTCAATGCATCAGCCCATCCTTGCTTTCTTTCACATCCTCTCGGATACCATTCCAGTATTTCTCGCGTCCATCTCGCTTGCTTGCTTTCTTTCACATCCATTCATCTCGCTATGAGTCCACTTCAACTTTGGTTATACTTCTTACTCATGTACTTTTGCGATCTCTTATTGTTATACCGAGCATATGTACATCTTTCCATATCAAATCAAATGTATGAATTTACCTACATATGTACATTACGTCTATTTGAAAGTAGGTCCATTGAGGAAGGTTTTAATTTTAATTTATATACGTACCTATGTACCTACCTGTAAAATGTTTGAATACGATTCACGTGTGCGGATGCATGTTGCACTAGCTCGGTGCAATATCAGCGAATTAAGAGCGATCAGCCACCGGCGACAGCTGCAGTTGCAAAATGCACACGCGAAAACAATACGTCCACGATGCGATATTAAGACTTTTTTTGGCGTCGAGAGCCCACAGCCAAAATGTGATAAAGTGGTGAAATTAATATGTGGAACGTAGGTGGGCGCATCGAGATTAAAACAAAAAAAACCATACACATATAATTGTTCTCGCACAACAACAAAACGAATTTTGAGTGACTTTCAATTCGAAAGCTCGATTCTTCGTCTCGCAAACGAAACACAGTCTTAATTTTTATCTACATTGAACATTCAATGTGTGCATGTGTGCGATTCGAACGCGTCGAAACATCTGCCGCAAATATCAAATCGATAAACGGTACTCTATGTATATATTGTAAAAGAAAAGCTCGCGCAAAAAGCTCCCCCCCCATTCAACATTTAAAGGTTGGTGGTGTTTCTGGATTTTTTTTGCGCTCGTCGATATTTATTGCACATCATTTTCGAAAGGAAATCTAATACGATGAATGAAAACAAAGCGTTTTACAAGATCGGGGAGCCGGTATGTGGCCTAGTTTTGCGGATAATAATAAATCAATGTGGGCCAAGCAACGCGATACTTCGTTATTATTCCGAGCACGCTTCCCGTAGCCCGGAAAAAATGTGCAAGAATCATATTGAAAAGAAAAAATATCGCATGTGTTTTGTGCAAAGGGGGATCAAATCGACAACTGACTATTCACAGATATTTCATATTTCCAAGTCAATGAGCACGAGAGCCTCTTCGAAACTTTGCCTATTAGTGGCTCGATAGTAGAATATACCTGTATTTGGGTAGAGTGTTATACTCTTGGTATGATTTTCTGTACAAATTTATTATTTTATACTTAAATCTATTGCAACTATTTTTTTTGATAATGTATACATATGTACATATATACCGAATCTAAAACCTACAAGACCTAAATCCAACATCCCGCTATGCTTAAAAAATAAGGCATACGACCAATGCGTACTGCCAGTTATGACGTATGGATGTGAAACGTGGCTGCTGAATTCAAGAATGTTACGAAGAAGAAGAAGATCCAGTGCATACAGAGAAGCATGCTTGATATAGCAAGAAGCGACCGTAAGAGGAATACATGGGTAAGAAGCATGATCAAAGTGGCAGTTATAGCGGAACGTGTGAAAAAGTTTAAGTGAACACTCGGCGAGAAAAATGGATGGCAGATGGAGGCAAGAAATACTAGAATGGTATCCGAGAGGATGTGAAAGAAAGCAAGGTAGACCGAGTGGACGATGGGTTGATGAATTGAGAAGAATGTGTGGAGTCAACTGAATGCAGATTGCTCAAGACAGAAAGGAATGGAAGAGGATTGGAGAGGCCTTCATCCAGCAGTAGATGGTGAATGTCTGAAAATGATGATAATGAAAGACTATGCATAAAAGCGCGCCACCGGTAAACATATCATAACATAGTTAATAATCATCTGCCGCTCGAATTAGTACGTAAAGAGAAAATAAAAAAATATTGAGATAGAAAACCAATCTTTACATATGTATGTATGTATATACGTGGTGAAATAAAAATCTTGTCAAATAACACGGGAAAAAAAAATTTTTTTTTGATTTTAAAAGTTCGCTAGATAATTAATTATAAGTATTTTAAAATAATAAAAAATCACAATCGATAGAAAAAATATCTGACTATTGATTTCAATACTCACTTTGAGCACTATACTTTAAGCACTATATGACCGCAAAAGCCAAAAAAATGGATATTTTTCCATTTTTTTAAATCGCGAATATATCATAAAAAAAGCATATCAACAAAAATCATTATCGGATTCGAATTCAGTGGGTCAAATTGAATAAAGATTGATCAATCTCCGCTCTGGGTATTTTTTTTGTTGCTCAGTGTTATTTACCTCAGCGAACACACTTTCAGCGAACACACACAGTAGGACAGACGGAATAGGGCTATTATGTATATACATATGTATGTATGTCTTTTTATCCATAAAATTGCCTTTTAAATACATATGTACTAGTGTAAGCCCGTTGAATATCAACGGAGTGGTTTCTCATCACCCGTACTGTACACCCGAGTGTTTGTGTGATTGAATAAACATATGTGTATTTAATAGTTTTTATAGTTGTTGTATATATGGCGCTTTATAATAATAATTTAGCAAAGTCGCGAACACTTGCGAGCGTTATCAGCAGACATACACACACACACAGACACACAGACAGACGGAATAGGGCTATTATATATATATATTTGTATTTTTATGCCTCGAAAGCGCAAGTTATCGATTACACACAATCTGCGTAATTTTTGTGGGCAAATCAAGATTGGCGATGGTTGCCCTCACGGTTGCAACGTTCGCACGCAGTTTTGCACACCAAAACAAGAGCATCGAGATATTGCAGTGACCTGCCAGAGGGGGTGTTGCCGAGTTCACCGACATATGCTCCTTATTATTTATGGCATCCGTTTTCGCTCATTGCGAAAACGAACTCCAGAGGGAGTGTAAACCGTAGCCCGCGGTCTGCCAGCCGGCCCCCACTGGGTGCCAACCTGTTATTATTACTACGTTCGGACTTCAGCACAGAGTACTTCAGAAGGTTCTGAAGTGGCGAAGGAAGTCGGTTAATGACGATCCACGGCTCTCTGATAGATGAAGTTCTCCGGGCGTTTGATTGATACGGTGTGTGCGAGCTCAGATCAATCATTCGCGCCGTACAACTCGTCAGTCGTTCGTTGCCGCTGCTTTTAATTACCCGCGAGACCTTCAAATACACCACTTCTTGGCAATTTTTCATCGCTTCACTGTTGTCGAGGCTCAATGCGTATCATCAGGTGGTTTTTGTGCTTATTTTTAATGAAAGAAAAGCGTGAGAGAAATCTCAAGTTTGTGCTGAAAAGCGTTCCGGTATGTATGTACTTTTCGTTTTGAGCGGTGGCAATTATGTACTTATCGGCGGAATGAATGCGTCAAATCTGACACGTTTTTAAGCATTTTTGTTACATTGTGAACACATGTGGGATTACTACATCGAAGAAAGCAATCATGCTATCAATCAAGATTTACACATTAAAATATTTTATATGATTACTAGCTGACCCGGCATGCGTTGCAATGCCCGATCCCGTTCCCGTTCCTGTTCCAGATCCCGTTCCCGCTTCCCGGTCCCGTTCCCGTTCCCGTTCCTAGTACGTTTCTGACGCGTGAGCAGGCCCGTTCCCGATCCCGTTCCCGTTCCTGATCCCGTTCCGGTTCCCGTTTCTGATCCCGTTCCCGTTCCTAGTACGTTATCTGACGCGTGAGCAGGCCCGTTCCCGTTCCCGTTTTACCTAGATTTTTTTTCACAGAAACCATCCCCGGCTTGATCACAATAAGTCCTGAAAGTTTCATTGCGATCGGTTGAGTGGTTTAGGAGCCTATAAGAGACAACATTGTCTGACAACAGACAGACAGACATTGTTTTTTATATATGTACTAGCTGACCCGGCATACGTTGCAATGCCTGATACCGTTCCCGTTCCTAGTACGTTTTCTGACGCGTGAGTAGGCCCGTTCCCGATCCCGTTCCCGTTCCCGTTCCAGATCCCAGTCCCGTTCCAGATCCCGGTCCCGATCCCGATCCCGTTCCCGTTCCTAGTACGTTATCTGACGCGTGAGCAGGCCCGTTCCTGTTCCCGTTCCCGTTTTTTCCCGATTCCAGATCCCGGTCCCGTTCCCGATCCTGATCCCATTCCCGATCCCGTTCCCGTTCGTAGTACGTTATCTGACGCGTGAGCAGGCCCGTTCCCGTTCCCGTTCCCGTTTTTTCCCGATTTTTTTTCACAAGAACCATCCCCGGCATGATCACAATAAGTCCTGAAAGTTTCATCGCGATCGGTTGAGTGGTTTAGGAGCCTATAAGAGACAGACAGACAGACAGACAGACAGACAAACAAACAGACAAACAAACAGACATTCATTTTTATATATATAGATCTAAGATCTATATATGTACATATCGATAGATATAGATTGTACCTGCTTTACATTCAAAAGCTTCAGGTTTTTAAATAATTTTTAAAACATAATATTGATCTGAAAATCGTTTAACTTTATTGTCAATTTGGAGGGAAATCACTAAAGCTTACACAAAAACTATTTATAATTTTACGTATAGATTAACTCCGGGGCAAACAGACACTTTGTATAAAGCTAGAGCAAAAAGCTTTACGTGTCCGCTTGTCTAAGGATTCCCCTATATATGTACAATATGATTTATTTCCTATTCAAAAGACATTCTTTATCACTTATTACAATAATCACCGTTCTAAAGTATGTACAATATACCTAATAGACGTTATGTTTTAATTTAACAGTCTATAGCGGAGGTCGGGAACCTTTATCGAACCAAGAGCCAAATTAGGGATACCTTGCAAATTTAGTAAGTTGGAGAGGTGCAACATATTATTTTCGGATTGTATATTCAAAATTAAATGAAATACTGCTCTTTTATGAAATGGATAGGTGTGAAAAATATGCTCGACAGTTTATCACTAAAAAGTATTACAAAAATTTTAATCTGAAAAACGATCTTAAAGCTTTTTATAGCCACAAAGTTATAAAATTAGGATTTATTTTGATTTTGTGTCAATAGTGTTTCAAGCAAAACGTTGAAACAAAACATGGAGAGCCGCAGGTTTCCATACAAAGAGCCGCATGCGGCTCCGGAGCCTCCGGTTCTCGACCGCTTGTCTATAGTGTCTATTTTACTACCGTGAATTAGTAGTGTTATCAAACATTAATTCTTAGATTATGTCTTATATTATATCATCATGGATGAATGCCTCTCCAATCCTCTTCCATTCATGTATGTCTTGAGCAATCTGCATCCACTTGAATGCGCACATTCTTCTGAATGCATCAGCCCATCCACTCGATCTACCTTGCTTTCTTTCACATCTTCTCAGATACCATGCCAGTATTTCTCGCGTCCATCGCTATGTCCAGCCCATTGCAACTTCAACTTTTTCACACGTCCTGCTATATCTGCCACTTTGGTCATACTTCTTACCCATGTATTCCTCTGACGATCTCTTCTTGTTATACCAAGCATACATCTTTCCATGCTTCTTATATTACATATACAGCTAATTAAAAGCTTCCTATGAAATTGCCGCAGTTTGTATTTATGCAAATGTGTATTGTATTTATGTGCATATGCTATATTCTATATAATAGAAGTGTGATTGGTCGATTTTGAAATCAGAATTAGGTATACATTGTACGTTTTGTATACGTTTAGCCCGATTTCCAAACAAGGGTTGAACACGCTCAATTCACGCCGAAAGCTCAAGGTGTATCTCGCAAACAATGACTGTTCGATACTTTGATCTACGAAATTTGTAATTGTATCCGACGAAAACGTTCGGGTGCATCGAGGTGCATATTATGCTGGGGCTCGTGCTATCAATGGGGAGGAAAAGGTGCTTCGCATCCTCCGAAAGCTCTCAAACAAACGTTGGCATCGCATTTCTGGCGCAAGCCTTCCATTAGCATCGACCGACCAACCAGCTGGCAAACACCTTGCACATCCTGCTGATGATGCTGAAGACTCGAAGGTGACATCTGCCTCGTACCAATTCCATTTACATACGTGGTGCGTGTTTTTTTTTTTTTTTTTTTTTTTCTCTCTGTGAACTCTTTCAGTGCGTAAACAAGTATAAGATTTTGCCTGTTAACAGTGCGAGGCGATGTCAACTGTCGGTTTATGATACTAAAAATAACACTCGCCAACGATTCAATACAAAATCATCATCATTTTCAACCGTTCACCATCCACTGCTGGATGAAGACCTCTACAATCCTCATCCATTCCTGTCTGTCTTGAGGAATCTGCATCCACTTGACTGCGCACATTCTTATCTTGCTTTCTTTCACATCCTCTTGGATACCAATTCAGTATTTCTCGCATCCATCTGCCATCCATTCTTCTCGCTATGTGTCTACTCCAACTTTTTCAAACGCTCTGCTATATCTGCCACTTTGGTCATACTTCTTACCCACGTATTCCTCTTACGATCTCTTCTTGTTATACCAAACATACATATTTCCATGCTTCTCAGTGTGCACTGGATTTTACGTAGCATTCTCGAATTTACCATCCAACTTTCACATCTATACGTACTACCTACATATATAATCAATAGATCATCATTTTCAGCCGTTCACCATCCACTGCTGGATGAAGGCCTCTCCAATCCTCTTCCATTCCTGTCTGTCTTGAGCAATCTGCATCCACTTGACTCCACACATACTTCTCAATTCATCAGCCCATCTTCCATTTGGTCTACCTTGCTTTCTTTCAAATCCTCTCGGATACCATTTCAGTATTTCTCATACCATACATACTTCTTACCCATGTATTCCTCTTGCGATCTCTTTTTATTATACCAAGCATACATCTTTCCATGCTTCTCTGTGTACACTGGATTTTACCTAGCATTATTGAATTTAGCATCCAAGTTTCACATCCATACGTCATAACTGGCAGTATGCATTGGTCGTATGCCTTCTTTTTTAAGCATAGCGGAATGTTGGATTTAAAAACTATGTTCATTCTTCCAAAAGCACTCTATCCTAGTTTTATTTTTTCTTCTATACATCCGGTCATATTCGCCAATCGTCCTAGGTATAAATAACTACCAACCTCTACAATATGATTATCTACTGTGACTACGCTTTGCGTGCAAAATTCACTAATCATAATTTTAGGTTTATTAAAATTAATTTTCAAGCCTACTTTCATACTTTGTATAACTATGTATGTCGTAGATGGCTCAAGTGTCTTCCGTTAATGTTGACCCCTGTCAATACAAAATATCGTAGTAAAATTAGTCAAAGTCTTAGACCTGACTTTATAGGTCACTAAGTGCCATAACAACAATTGTTCTATATTTATGCATATCGAATGAATGTTCAATAATACATTTTTGTGTGTCAAAGAAAGGTTTTCGATCTATGACATCAATGGTGAATCGGTTCGGCACGGGCCCAATACGATATTGACATTTGAGATGCATCTGCGCCAAAATGTGCATGCGCCCGGGACATGTGCACATTTTCTTTTGAATAAATCAAAGGGTTTCTAATATCGTACCTACGAATCGCACCATTTTTTTTTTCTGCAATAATATCATACGCGCCCGATCTGTATATACATAATAAATGCAAAATTTATCTAACTATATATTCAAACCGCGAGTATTACACATAGGTATAAATTAGACGCCATACTATTTTCTATATGCAATATTTGCACTCTAGTATCGCATTACGCGTACAAATCAAACAATGTTGCATAATATTTCTATTCTGCACACAAATATTTAATTTACACTTTGGAACATTCTCATCGCAATTTTACACTATTGTGTGAGATTAGAGTGTGAACGTTCGAGTGATTTATGTACTTTGTCCCGTGCCTACGGTCAAGCTGATTTTTTTTCGAGTTGTGCAAATCTTTCAAATATTTCAAGGGTTTTTCAATCCTTTTTTTTTTCAGTACAATTCGTTGCATAAGACGCACCTTGCTATGCGTTTCGATGTATTCTTACATAATGTGAACGCAAAGAATGGATCAAATAAAGCGTGTTGTTATCCCTGCATATGTGTACTGTCGAGAATAAGAATGTATGTATGTACATTCTACAATTCTACAGACATACAAGTAAGTATTTTTGCAGTATTTGCGTATACATTTAACAAGATTTAGTATCTATGGTCAAACTATGACTTACTATTTTGAATTTGTTTTTATGTGATATTTTGGAATTAGTCAAATTTAATTAATTGTTGATCTCTGAGGTTCAATCACCGTACGTTCAATGATTATCTCAATGGTTTTTGGCGTTAAATATCATCATCGGCAAGATCTGGGTATTACTAAATTTACATATATAACCTAGTTGTGAGTTGTAAAAGTAGGTAATATTTAAATAGTAAATTTTAATAAATAAATACAATTTTTTGAATGATATAGTTTTAAATAAAAATACTCACTATAAGTACTTTTGTAAACATGGTACTTCTTAAGCATATTTTTCGCAAAGTCCGAATCACTTAGTTTGAAACCCTTCATACCCTTTTGTTCCGAAAACGAAAGAGTTTCGCCTGCGAGGTACACTTTATATACCCGTTTTGAAATTTGAACCATTTGTTTGTTTGCGGTCAAGTGCTGACATTTCGCCGACAAGGGCTACTCGACTCTTATGTGTACTATATATTTTTTTTAAACCACCCCCTTTTCAACAGACAACTATTGTGCAAATATTAACACAATTTTCGCGCACGCACACACATACTTGCACATTCCGAAAGCAGCATTGAAACGTTCGCACAATAGATTTCCAAAGTATAATCGATTTATCTTATTCGTTCGACTTTCTTCAACTCTTTCATATTTACCGACGTATGTATATTATATGTAGATAGGAAAAAAAAACTGTGTTTATCCCTTTTACGCTTATCAAACAAGAATTGGATCAGCAGTGACGCCACTCGACGATTTCAAACGTACGAAAAACTGCTTACATAATGCATTTTTCTTTATAATAATACTACGGGCATAGCATATCACGTTGCGTTTGAAATAAGATTATTTTTTTTTCCAATGACCATATATCACGAAGTGCCTCTAAATAAATATTTATCTAACTAATTCACATTAAAATTTAACAAATGACCGACGAGAGGCCACCGATTTAAATAGTTTTGCTTAGAGAAATAGCGCTTTTGTCTAATATTATTGAAATATGTTTCATTATCACACGTTAGCCGTTGAATAAATCACGCCACTTGTGGCCGAACAAATTTCTTTCGTGTAAAAAACTAAAATTTATTCCCATAAACTATAAAACTAGCGCTGGCTGCTTTGAAACAGTATCGAGCGTAATATTTTCACCCGTTAATAGCAACATTGAGGCGTTGATCGAACGATAGAATAAATAAACCAAAAAAAAAACTATTGGAACATTATGAAATATGTTAAAACGTCTTTTGTTCCATGTATCGCTCTCGAATTAAACACGCGAGCTCTTCGACGATTAGTTATAACAGATTTTAATTTAGTTTTAATCAGTTGGATAAATTATGCGTTGAATTTATACTTCAAGGCTTATATACAAAATAGTTTTACGCTCAATTTTAAATATGTTTGCTATTATAAACGTCGACTGTTATAAACAAAATACGTTGAATATGCATAATGTTCATGTTTGAATTAAAAATAAAAGTATTTATGCCATATATGTAGATTTCGTCGAATATTACGCAGATAACACACAATTTACATAAATAATACGATAGAATGAATGTATTGGCGAACAGTTTCATAGGAAACATTTTAAAATGCATAAAAGCCAACGGGAGTCATCTCTGCGGGCAGTTTCCTAGACTCGCACCGGGGTGCCGGTTCTATCCAAAAAGATCATTTTTTTTCCCCATCTCTCTCTCTCTGTCTATTTTGATAAACAACGAATAGCGCAATTCGAATTAAACATCTCATTTATAATAGAGGATCAGCCGATACGTGCACGGTTTCAATAAAATAATGCGTATGTAGTACAAAAGCTATCCGAAATCGGTAGCTCTCGCCATCATGGGAAACAGGAACGACAAGCACAACACGAAAGAATGAAAAGTTATTATGTGAAATTTGATACGGTCATCGGAGCGTTTTGTTCGTGATCGTAAAAATGACCATTGTCCGAAGTTCTATCCGTATATATTGTAGATGAGTAATGGATACTTTACGAATCAAAACGAAACGCGCGCTACTGTAATCAGTGTGATTATTTTTGTGTGTCGGCATCGCTTTTCTATTATACAACATGTGAAGAATTGAAAATCAATATTCTGTCAAACCAAAGCAGAGCCGGTAGAACGCTGTACACATCAATTTAAGGCTCTTCTGAAATTCCAATCGAAAGCTGCTGATAATATCTGAATGTTATTAATAACTAATGGACTATTTAATTGACATTTGAGATAATTCCATATAAAGTTTGTTAAATGTTAGAGTAAATAGAAGTAAATAGAAATAGGAGAAGTGTTTTGGAATATAATAGACTGCCGGATGGAATTAGAAGTTCCAAAACTATTGATAAATTCCTGGCAGTCTTAAAAAAACATCTCTGTATAGGTGCTTAGTTAAGGATTATGTAATAAGCTTTAGCTACTATCTATATATATAAAAATGAATGTCTGTTTGTCTGTCTCTTATAGGCTCCTAAACCACTCAACCGATCGCGATGAAACTTTCAGGACTTATTGTGATCATGCCGGGGATGGTTCCTGTGAAAAAAAATCGGGATAAAACGGGAACGGGAACGGGAACGGGCTTGCTCATGCGTCAGATAACGTACTAGGAACGGGAACGGGATCGGGAACGGGCCTGCTCACGCGAACGTTTTTTCTTAAGTGCAATATATTTGTTATCAGTGGAAAGTATTTGTTATAAGTGGAAACTATTTGTTATCTGTAAGTGGAAATTATTTGTTATAATGTAAGTGCAAATTATTTATTATTAGTGGAAATTATTTTTATGAAAGTATGTAAATATGATCTAAACTACATAAAGTGCAATTAATTACCACCCTTCTATTATTATATATTTTTTCCATGGCCTTCCTCTTTACCTACCCTGAAGGTGGCTTCACATTGGCGAACCGAATAGCGAACGACGAAGGGCGAAGGGGAATTGTTAAGGCGCTGACACACCTTAGCGAAATCGCTGCATCAAACTGACGCCCTCTATCGCCGTTGATTCGCATCAGTGCGAATGGGACGACGATAGGGGCGAAAGTTTGACGCAGCGATACTGCAGCGAATTTGCTAAGGTGTGTGAGCGCCTTTATTGTGTAGACGTCCATAAATCATCGGACGTTATTGTACGGAGCGGTCCACACAATAAAACTTCGTCTTCGCCCTTCGTCGTTCGCTGTTCGGTTCGTCGGTGTGTACGCAGCATAAGAATAGAGAGCGTGGCAAATGCCGATTCCTCTTATCATTTCAATGTATTCAATTATTTGTCATTTTTAATCATGAGTTAATAAATGTATTGCTGAAGGGCGGAGAGTATCTTTTCATCAACACTTTACTATGACAAACGGTAAAATTGTTTGTCTATAAGTGAAATCAAGTACGAGTTAGTTGAAAAATCAAAAAAAAAAAACCACATTTCACCATTTGCAGAATTTCTTTGATATTGTTTTGATTTTATTGCCCGTCGCATTTATTCGCTAAGCGAAAGGTTATCTCGTTAATTATTTCTTCGGATGCCACTCATCAGTCAAGCGGTATTGACGCACAGTAAGATTGCGCATAGCACGGCAGGGCATCAAAAAGGACGATCGTGTTCAATTCTCGGCAATCTTGAATCCACATTAAAATTAATATAAAAGTAAATGTAAAAAGTAAGTAAAAACCCACCGGGCGACTCTCGCCCCGCTAATTAAAATCCTCACGGGGGAATCTGCGCAATTAAGCGTTGTAATACATCATACGATTGCTGATATTAATATCGAGAGTCTGATGATTATTGAAGGAAGTGAGGAAATTCGACCGAAAGCTCAACACTTCAGTACCTATGTATGTATGTTGTATGTAAATATATATTTTCTTTTGGGTTTGAATGGGCACCGCTCGTTGAAGTCTCTTTGTTAATTTCCGCATTCTTATAACATTTTTGTTGGTACACTTAAATATTGGTGATATGAAATTGAACTATTAATTTAGTATGTTTATTATGTTATCTCATCATAAATTGCAAAGCGCGATCGTAAAATGCGAAAGTATTCCTCATACGCGATTTCCCTTTCGTATAAACAAGCAAACATGTCGTCGAATTTATTCGCACTGACTTCTATATTTATTTGATTTTAATGACGCCCGTCCCGTGATATCTTGATCGAATCGGTCGGTTGCGTGAATAAAAGCAATTATCGAAAAATAAAACTGACCCAAAGCTTTGAATACACACACACACATGCGACGCGACTTCTTATCTCGCGACGCATTGCCGTGACGAATTTTGAAATTGTTTATCTGGCGAAGAAATGACCCGTCGCATTAATTTATTTTCGGGGACTAATTCGATCTTTGAAGATTGCGCCGAACTCAATAATACCACTGTGTAATTTATTCACCGTATCGTAAAATCAAGAATTGCGGAAGGACACCGTAGGAGAATAAATAAATTAATACGATTAAAAATGTTCTCACACTCCTATTTTTTTTTTTTTAATATCTCAAATTGTGAGATTAAATTTTTTTACAAACGACAAATGAGCGAAAATTGACTTTGATAGGCCGCTGTTTTTTTTTTAAATTACGAGTTGTGACCTACCTGCCTTATATGGCATTTTATATGGATACCTATAATTAAGCCGATTCTATCGCGATACACTTCAAGTTCAACCAATGTTATTAATTATCGAAAAGAGATGATATTGATAATATTTAAATTTAATCCTCATCAATATCGCTCGTAATGTAGTATTGAATAAAAACTCATCGTTATTTGAATCCACAATACCCCAATCTGTTTTTCTTGACAATTATCTATTTGTAAGTCGTTAATTTGGGTCATTGAAACAAAAAATTTGGATCTTGCCAACCCATGACTTTATCCATATATTTGAGGAATATCATAAAACCGTGCACAAAGTAAAATAACAGGATTTTTGACTATATTATAAGAAAAAAATTCCACTTCCAGTAGACCGATTTTGATGTTTTTTTTTCACAGATTGTAATTATTATAATAATTAAATACTATTACAATATTATGAAGATTCTAAATATTTAAAAGGCCGAAAAAAAATTGTTCAAGAGTTTACTACACTTTCGGTTGGCGGATGTTGACCAAAATCATAATATCTCTTACACCTTAAGTGAAAATAATAGATATGAAATTTCAGCTTGATAGACTTGATAGTTTCGGAAAAAAGTTAAAAACACCGAAAACCAAGAGTAAAAGTACCTACTACTTCCGGTGGGAAAAAAAAGTTTCAGTGTAGGACATACATATGGTTTTTGAGTCATTAGCGATTCTACAGACATACAGACATTTTTCCAGAAATCATAAAAACGTGATCAGGAGATGATACCTGATACAAATCAGTCAAAATCTCGAGGTAGAATTTTCGCACGATTACAATACTTTAAGTAAAAATTGTATGGTACGTAAAAGAAAAGTGCTACATTGTTTTCATGATTTTTTTAAGATCATAGTTATCTTGCAAGATAATAGGAATTATCTGTATAAATTTTAGTCATGATTAGTCAAAAGGTGTGGGAATGTACAAGGAATTTAAAGACAGACAGCCAAGAATAAAATTATTGAAGCTTAGTATATTTGGAAAATTTACAACTTACTGGATGCCTACTGTATGTTTCCCGTGAATTATTTCGATCTTTCCCGGGCGTAATTAGTACTTACCTATACAGAAATTGGTAAAGTGAGTAGTTTTACTTCGTTTACATGTCAATGACGTTTTTTTAACCCGGTTTTTCAATATCCGAACGGCCTTCGATATAAATCGTCACTACGCACTGTCATTGAACTAGAATTAATGTATATTTATGCAAATTGTGCAAAGGTTAAATTACAACCGTTTTTTTTTCGTCGCTCAAGCAGTTGTTGTCGTATCGTTTTGTACATTTTAAAAGCACATTTAAAGAGATCGCACGCGTCATATATAACGCTTTCGCGACAGGATCGCTCCCGTACATAAAAGAATTCCACTTTTCGAATCGGACGCGGCGAGAAATATGTTGTTGTTGCGTATTGAAATCGAAGCGATATATCTCTTTGGCTCGATTGATAATCGGTAATTTAGTTCGGCCGTGTCGCTCGGTGAGGTATCGATTACAGAAAGATGTCCGCGGCTCATTCAGTTGCGATCGGTAAGGTCCTTTCGATCCTTACGATCGAAATAATTCACTTCTGTTAAGGTCGCGTGAAGTATCAAATAACACTGAGAAGATCCACGTATAGATTTTTTCCACAAAGCTTTTCAAATCATTCCATTAGTAGTAGGTATATAGTTTTCCGTCCGAATATACATAAGTATGATATTTTTTCCATATTAAATTCTAGTGTAAGTGACAGCGTGTAGTGTTGAAGGTTTGCCAATGCGAGTGTTGAGCGATAAATTCGCAATTACGGGCACATACACGGCTGCGACCGAGGAAATTCTATCCGAAAGGATAAACTTGTCGGTTATTTTATTGCATCCTTCCTGATAAACATCGTGGTTTTCAGCTCGGATGCTGCACAGACTGATTTGTATGCTGCGACACCAAGCCGATCGACCCTCAGATATAATTGGGTCTTTGGAAAAAATACACAGCTCTCTGGCGAACCCCTATCTAATCGTTTTCATTAGAAAATATAAAAATATTCTTTATGTGTATAGAATTATTTAAATTTTAACTATTTACATACATAAATATTCTACTGTATAAATAATTTTATTAAAATTTTATAAAATATTGTGGTTGAAGTTCAAATTATGTTAAATCCATCAAATTTCATAAAAACATTGTGTTTATATCAGTGGGCTCTTT
This sequence comes from Parapsyche elsis, assembly GCA_022651745.1. Lineage (NCBI taxonomy): Eukaryota > Metazoa > Arthropoda > Insecta > Trichoptera > Hydropsychidae > Parapsyche > Parapsyche elsis. Next base: position 1,641,522 of record JAGVSN010000016.1, read on the forward strand.
GTATGAAAACTGCGGCTCTCATTGTCACTGAACGTTTACGTGAAATAAAATAAATATTCCAAAAAGGGTGTTTGAAACATGAATCAAGATAAATCTATTCCAATTTTTCTCTATCTATAACTCCATACAATCTTCATGCCTTTAAAAAGCTTAAAAATCGTTATTAAGATTAAACTTTATGATACTTTTTAGCAATAAATTGTCTAGCACTAATAAATATCACGATGATAACTATTTAAATCAAACTCTCCGGTCTACAAATGAGTAGTGTTTATTTAAATTTAAATCTCATCATTATAATTTTCAAACGTTCACCATCCACTGGATGAAGGGCTCTGCAACCCTCTTCCATTTCTGTCTGTCTTGAGTAATCTGCATCCATCGTTCACTCGGTCTACCTTGCTTTCTTTCACATCCTCTCGGATACCATTCCAGTATTTCTCGCCTCCATCTGCCATCCATTCTTTTCGCTATGTATCCACTTCAACTTTTTCACACGTTCTGCTATATCTGCCACTTTGGTCATAACCCATATATTCCTCTTGCGATCTCTTCTTGTTATACCAAGCATACATCTTTCCATGTTTCTCTGTGTGCAATGGATCTTACGTAGCATTCTTGAATTTAGCGTTCAAATTTCACAACCATACGTCATAACTGGCAGTACGCATTGGTCGTATGCCTTCTTTTTTAAACATAGCGGAATGTTGGAATTTAAATCTATGATCCGAAAATAATAGGTTGCGGCTCCCAAGCTTGCCAATTTTGCGACTTATTCCTTGATTTGACTCTTAGATAGAAAAAGATTCCCGACCACTGGATATATGTATAAAAAAATAAATATATTTTTATTAGATTTGGATACCTTTGTATATAGCCATCATTGACGCTGATTTAGATTTTTGATGAAATCGTGGATGTATTTTATTGAGATTCGAATTTAATTGGTTTAATAATGTTATGCATTTATCGAAAGCAAAAATTCGATATATGAATTATAAGAATATTTGTATTTTTCTTTGAAAAAATGTCAAATTTGTATACCGATTGTAAGCTTTATGACGTATTAAGGGTAGCATTCATTCATTCACATATCAAAATTCAACGTCCATTCATTTTTGCGCGTATTTCTCCCCTCAACATTCTATTGCGGTATTTAAGGCGCCCATTCACAGTGTTTATTGTGCAGATTGTAATGAATTTTTATACACATTTCGAAACACGAAAATCTCAATGGCAAATACTTAATCCCCGGTTTGCCATTTGTCAGTCTCGATATTTTATTTCACACCGGTGCGTGCCAAACGCTTTTCCCCTCGAACAATGACGAAATATCTTTTGAAATATGCTCGGGGCACGAACGCATTTTCGCTGGTTTCAGTAGCTTTTATGAACGCGTGCCGTATTCTCATAATGGGATTTATTAAAATTACACCTTTCGCACACATAAGCGTACCGAGCAATTCTCTAATGATTACAAATGTTCTATAGAAAAGCTTTTGAGCAGTTGAAGTACTTGAATTCTACACAACCAAATACCTATACGTAGGTACAATGTGAGAGAAAAAGTAACGATGGAATAATTTCAATTTTTGTCAATATATAAATTGCGATATTGATAATTTTTGCGATTTCGGTTCCAACGAGTTCTCTTCTTACTCTACCGGTTCAGTAGTGGCCAAGATGAGTCCAATTTACGACTCTGAAAGAGTCAATTCGGTCCTCATCGTCGTCCACTAATTATGTGGTTTCATTTCTTATTTTAAAATGTGGTTCCGATATAAAAGCCGGTGTGCGCGATTTTTTTTATGTCACATTTCGAAATATCAACGTCGCGCGTACGATACCGTTAAAAACGTATCATTTATCCGGAAAATAGCTCGTAAATATAATAAAATCGAAACGAAAAAATAACTTCTCACTCATTAGTAGTTCACAATTGCAAAATAAATTAAATTACAACAGCAGCGTCCATATGTATGTATATTGTATTACGACGTTGTACACATGTCTAAAGAACTTGTTACAATTTAAGAAATACAATAAAATTTATGACTCAATCATAATTTTTCGATGCCATACTGGTTTTACGATCGCTCTTTGATGCTCGAGCATAGATCGCAATCAATCGTTGATTAGTGTTATTTTTTTAATTTATTTTTTACGCACAGTAAAAATAAGATTTATAGAATGAAAAGTAACAACATTTACTCGTACATAGCCTAAATAGCCCACCCACATTTCCGTCTATATATTTCAATTAAAAATACTTATATCAAAAGTTTGGATCTAAATTGGGTCAATGACGAAACGTATGATTCTAAACATTTCAATCAATATCTACAGTCGAAAATTTTCATTTATAATTTTTATATTGTATGTAATTGATTGAGGAATATATGGGTAAGAAGTATGACCAGCGTAGTCACAGTAGATAATCATATTGTAGAGACAGTTGATAGTTATTAGGACAATTGGTGAATATGACTGGATGTAAAGAAGAAAGAATGAAACCAGAATGGAGTGCTTTTGGAAGAATGAACATAGTTTTTAAATCCAACATTCCGCTATGCTTAAAAAATAAGGCATACGACCAATGCGTACTGCCAGACCAATGCGTACTTGGACGCTAAATTCAAGAATGTTACGTAAGATCCAGTGTACACAGAGAAGCATGGAAAGATGTATGCTTGGTATAATAAGAAGAGATCGCAAGAGGAATACATGGGTAAGAGATATGTATACTGAAATGGTATCCGAGAGGATTTGAAAGAAATCAAGGTAGACCAAATGGAAGATGGGCCGATAATTGAGAAGAATGTGTGGAGTCAAGTGGATGCAGATTGCTCAAGACAGACAGGAATGGAATAGGATTGGAGAGGCTTTCATCCAGCAGTGGATGGTGAACGGCTGAAAATGATTATAGTACCTACTTACTAAATTCGAATTATGGATTGTATTAAAAGAATAAATTTATTGACCAATAAATGTTATTTTTAGGACCTCACGTAGAGAGTGCGAGCGAGAGAGGCCGTCTTAGTCGCATTTTCTCACAAATGACTAATTAAAATTTATCCCGTGATCTCGATCATGAACATTGGTAATTTACGAGCTCCAATTTGACGTTGTAAAGCCATCGGCAAACGGTGGGGTCGATAGTTTAATCCAACGAAATGACCAAAGACCGGTTTGCATTCCGAAACACATAAATGCACATACAACATACGAGTATATCATACATATGTATGTATACACCGACTTTTTGGCAAAATTGTAAAATCTCACGGATCGTTGAAGTGTTTGATGTTATATTTTGCGACAACTGCGAACACCCCGGTGTATCACAAGTCGGCACTCTTTGAAAGCTCGGTCGTTTAGTGGTTAATCCTCTGACTAGGCCACGCATGACCGAGATGAAGACATAAGCACAACACTGTGTGAATGAGTGTTCGGTGCCTTTGCCACAGGCCTCTTGATTAGTCACGGCCAATAGATTTCCCATTGAGCGGCTAGCTAGAGAGAGAGAGCTTTGGTGGCAAAAGCTCCTAGGCCGTTTATTAAAATGTTGTGTGACACTTGCGCCGCCGACACAATGAGTGCTCAATTGCGACCACCCGGTAGATGTCCAAGTTTGTGCTGGATTTCCGTGGAAAATTTCAATAGACACACTCGAGAATTCCACATTTGTTATCAAAGTGTTGTGGAATTTTTCACGGGTGCTATGAAACGTGGCGCGTACGATTTATGTCTATTTTTATTAGTGCGTTGTATCTTTTCGATTGTTGTACAGGTGTAACTTCAACTTTCTTATAAAAAAAATTAGGTAATTTCTCATGCGAAGTACCACTTCCTGTTGACGAAAAATTTTGAAAGCCTTATATGTAGATTGTAATGGCCGGCAAAAAGTATATAAATATGAAGTTTCAGTGTAATAGGATAAACGGTTTTTGAGTTATTGGCCATTTTACACAAAAGTACACAGACATTTTCCAGAAATCATGAAAACGCAATCAGTTGATGATACCCGATACAAATCAGTCAAAATCTCAAGGTCGAATTTTTGCACGATCACAATACTTTATCCGATTAGGATAAAGTAAAAATTGTCAACTGAATATCGATGAGTGATGAGTTAAGATAAGATAAGTTTTTACGAAATATTTCAGAATCTCTTTATCTACATATGTATAATGTTTTTTTTTGTTTATATTTCGATGGGTTAGTGCACACAGATATTGTATGTCCAGTTTTTACCAAAATTGAGTTATCATACACAAAACGTCCATCTGCGTCAAACCTTCATGTCTACATAAATAGTACATATATTTGAGAAGATGTCCAATTCGTCCATGGTTTTCATGCAAAAGAGATGTATGTATGTCGCTTACAATATTTTAAAACAAAACTGGACATACAATATCTGTGCACTAACCCATCGATATATAATCGTAACTTAATTGTATCAATAAAAAGCCTTATAAATTTTGTATATGATTAAAAAAAAAAGTAATAGTCACCTGTAAATCATTTTCGTTACCATTTTCGCTTAAACTCTCAACATTTCTAAGCAATATTTGAAACTTAAAATTTTATTTAATTTTTTTATGCATACATACATGCACACACTGATACACATCAGCAATGAAAAGGAATTGGTTTTACATTTTTTTTTCAGCGGAAGTATGCATATACAAGTAAATGTACATATCCTTGAAGCTAACTCTTTTACTTAGGTATACGAAGTATTGATATAAAATGTTATTGAACTGGTTTACATTATATATGTACATATGTAGGTAGTTATAGATACTCATGCTGCGTGTATAAAAATAGCAATATATATATATTGAAAATTGTAACAAACAGCAACAGGTAGAATCACAAATCAGGAGCATGTGAATCGGTGAACTTTGGCGTGGAGCTTTCTCACAGACCTGCTGCGCCATTGTTGCCGAAGAAAGCGCTCAAAAGCGCATCGCTTCTGTCCACTTTTTTCCCATATTTTCTATGACTAGCGATCCAACAATAGCCGAGGACTATATTAAAATGTATTCAACGACGCATCCGTGAATGATGGAGCATCGCGTTAAATAAGTTTGACGGACATTTTTGTTTACGCGCGCAAAAGCTTCCCCAAGCACCGTTACAATGCCCCGAATGACAATTGAAGAAAAAAATCACCAGAAGATTGATTCCCGGCCATTTTTTTTTTTTTTTTTTCACACACACATACCCACTCACATCCATCTTATTTTCGAGAGTGTAAAACTCACGTTTTATTTATTTTAAATGGCGATTTTATGGATCGACAATTCACTCGAACAAAAAGGGTATTTTATTTTTCAATGGCGACATCGACGAAGATTACGACGAACGATTTTTGCACGAGCTTTCACACACTCTTATCGACACTTTTGGGATTTTTTAATGGGATTTCGCTGTTTGCTATCCTAGTTTTGTGAGTCTTCCAGACGTCGAGACAAGAATGTTTCTACACGCGGTGCGATAGCGCTATCGAAATTTGCGATTTGACGACGAAATAATCAACGTTTCACCGTTAAGGGGTAACAATGAAGCCGCTTCGATAAGCGTTATGAGCAGGGTTTTAATTAAATAGCTGAGATATGTGGACTTTTTTTTGTACGAAAGGGTACCCACTTTAATAGCAAAAGATAAACATTCAACCTTTGTGTATATTTTTTGTCGTCTGCAGGTACGCAAAGGTAAAGGTATCCCTTATTGTTACACATCGCTCGCGGAAGCCATCTTCAGCTACGAAGCTAAGTGAAATATAATATACACACATACAAGTTTCGCAGAATGATTTTTATTGCGATTCTCGACGACTTGTCGTCGCTTTAAAATGTTCAATTAATGTGTGTGTGTGTATGGGGATGCTGTGTGAGTAATACATACATCTTTTCGGTCTCATATTAAATTCGCGCTTAACAATGCGCTTCCGCTCTTCGAATGTTTTGAAGAGGCTCTCGTCGGCGATCTGAGAAAAACGGTAATGACGTATAATTGTAACAGTAAAAAGTGTCGGATCTTCATCTTTTCGAGACGCGGCGACGTCTAATAAATTTAATATTCGCGGACAAAAAGCTCGCGCAGCGCTTTGATGATGGATCGTAAGCGAATCGTTTAATAACGAGCTGCAAAAAATGTGCAATTCTTCGGTTTAGGTAATTGAGTATTCAATTTCATAATCACGATGTCGGTTTTGGTCAAAGGCATAAAATGGCTTTATATTTTCAACGAGCTTTCATTACACATTGAAAAATGATACGTTGTTTTATTGTGAAAGACTTACCTTTAGTTAGCTTACTGCGTATACTTACTTATCTTTCTAAAATTGGTGCAATTTCAGCACAAAAATTCCATCTACAGTTAGATTATAGATTTTTAGTAGGGCAAACACTAGTGTGTTACTAGTTTGATGTCATACTGTGTATGTATTATGATTATTTTATATTTTAAACTTTTATAGTTATATGTACTTGTATGATTCTGTGAGAAATTAAAAAGATTAGAAGAATTCATAATACACGATGGTTAGTTATCTTCGTTGCATCTCCCATTATCTGTAACCTGTAACGTTTTCGGCCGAAATCAAAGCCGGATTCTAATTGGATCGTTTCTAGTTGCATTATCCAAAAGTGACAGGCGACTACCAGATAAAATTACACAGTACTTGTTTTTCAAAACCCACGCGTGAAACACTCTATAATAATATCGTAAACGATCACCGATGATAGTGAAACGCATATAATCGGGGCGAAACTTAAAAAAAAAAAAAAAACCTTCCCAACAATTAACTCTAATACCGAAGAGATTGAACCGGTTACATTATAAAATATAAATACTGCAATTATACGGATATACACATAAAAACACACTATCGTTGTTATCACTACTACATACATAAAAACTCAAAAATAAAAAAATAATAGTATATTTCAACCGTTTTATTAGTCGATTGCAAAAAAATGGCATTCGTTTTATACATAATAATAATAATAAAATAACTTAAAACTTACAAATATAAAAAAAATGGTTCTATCAAAAATAATTGAATCGATTCATAACTTACAATACTGACTAGATAACAAGCGAATAACATTATTTTGTACAGGAATAAACCACTTCAGCAGTGATTGCATTGACTCGACGACGTCTCCCCTTCCACGCTTGACAAATGGCACAACGATATAATTTTAAAACTGTAACAAAACAAAATAAATTATTATTAATTTGCTCGGAAAAACTATGTACATATGTACGAAAATATATAGCATATTATACAAAAATATATTGAGTCAAAAAATTACCTGTATGTTATTTCTGTTGCCACCAGGATATGACATCGAGAAGTTCTTCGTCCATGGAATTGATAGGTGCGTCGTATTTATCGATGGGAAAACAGTTCATGGTGTATCCAGAGATCCCCGAAGAGACTTCGGATGAATAGGATGGGGTAGGAGATGCTGAACTTTCCGAACACGGTGGCGTTTGGTCTAATAAATAACCGTGTTCTAATCTTTGCATATCTTGACTGGACGTCGACGCGTAGTACGCGTTGTTTTCTTGATTTTCATTCACATTGTCGCCGTTGCACAATTCTAAATTTTCATCGTTCTCGTCCAAAATTTGCTGAAGGTATCTGATGTATTCCACGACCATCTTTAACGTGTCGACTTTGCTTAACTTTTTACTACCGCCTCTTCCGGCGTTCGACGACAACGCCGCTACAACTGACGGTGGTAGATGTTTTCTAAGTGCTGCAAATCCATCGTTGACTTGCTTGACTCTGTTCCTTTCCCTCGCGTTTCTTCTGACTATCGACGCGGATTGGTATCCAGAGAATGGCTGTTTGTAGGTGGCTTTCTTCCGACATCTGAGTAGGTCCGGCTGTTGATGGTTCATCTTGGAAGGTAGTGGCGCGATGGCGATCGTTCGCTTCTCGTTGATTTTCGTCGGATGGTGACTCTGCTGCTGTTGGTATCCGTTTGGCACGATGACACAGTTGTTCTGCTCGTTGGGTATAATGTGAATTTCGTTCAACATGTTACGTGTTTTCTCGTTTGACTTCTTCGATCGTAGCACTTTGAGTTTCGCGTAGGTTATACACTTTCTGTTACCGGTGCACGCTCCGCGGCGGCTGCAACCGGAATGAGCCCTACTCGCCACAGACCCTATATTTTGTAGAAAAATGCTTCGGTTGAAGGGACCGGTGCGTTCGTGGTGTGTGTGTGTGTATTTTTTTTTCTTTTTTTCATTTTGGTTTGGTTTGGTTCGGGTTGAAAGAGCCAGGCGCGCCGCGAGCTCGTTTTGTATGAGCGGCTCTAGTGGACGGACGCGCGTGCGAATCATAAACAACGCGCGAAAGTGAAAATTAGCCTAATCAATGTCGGTAAAATAATGAAAAAAAATAATTAAAAAGCCAACGGTGGGTTATGCGATTGCGATCTTGTCGCTTAAAATAATATATTATGTCGGCGAAGAATATTATTATCTAAATAGACTAAAATAATAATTTATAATTGTCAGACCGCATCTTGTGTATTGTGGTTCATTATTAAATATGTTAGATGAGTCAACCAGAGGTATGAGATGTATTTTAAATGTTGATAGGTATGCTAGTATAAAAAAGATGATGATTGAATGTGAATGATACTTTGAGGATTTGTATCATATCTTAGTAAATTTATTGTATGTGAATATAATTTAAGGAATAAAAATAATTTCAGAGAAGCATTTTGTGCAGAGGTATGAAACATCTCTGTATAGGTGCCTAGTTAAGGATTATGTAATTGGCTTTAGCTACCATATTATATAAATAAATAAATATTACAACCGTCTAAAGTCGCGCTTCGCTGACTTGGAACGGACAACGAAATATGTATATGAGTCGCCTAGTTCCAAATCCCGATAAGTCCATAACACTCACTTGTTCGCAAACGCGGTTTTTCTGCCACAGACTTATTTGCTTGATGGCGTTTAAACTCATTTAAACTTAATTTTGTTGATATTAAGCAAAATATCGAGATTAGAAACATGGACTTATCGTTGTTTGTTTCTAAATATGGCTTTTATCAGCTTTTATCATAGTGCAATTGTCAGTTTTTGGAACTAACACTGATTTTCAATATTTTTTTACGGCGCACTTGGCGGTATTTGGAATAATTCAAGTATAAGGCATCGTTTTAAAACATTCTTAGAACCAGAAAATATTTAATCCTCGTTTTTTATATATTGTGGACTTTTATTTATATTTGGAACTAGGCGACTCATATGTACATACATACGTACAATGTTTGTTAATTTTATCCTAAGTCCTAATAATTATCGACAGACGTGTATTATTTTTAATAGGTCAAACGGAATCGGTCGATTTTCCGCGAAAGTGTGATTTTTTTTCCGAATGCATAATTTATGTATATTATTTTTATGCATCGTAAGGCACGAATGACTTTTTTTCACGCGTTGAAAATAGTCAACCAAAAAAATTGATTTAAATTTAAAATAAAATACAAACACGAACATTATACACAATATAATACGACTGTTTTTTAAACTGAAATGCGCTTAAATTGGAAATAAATTATATAAAATCACTTTTAAATGGTAATGAAGGATTTATCTAACAATTATATATATATATATAACTAGCTGACCCGGCATGCGTTGCAATGCCCAATACCGTTCCCGTTCTAGATCCCGATACCGTTGCCTTTCCCGTTCCCGTTCCCGTTCCCGATCCCGTTCCCGATGCCGATCCCGTTCCCGTTCCCGGTCCCGATCCCTTTCCCGTTCCTGTTTCCGTTCCCGGTCCCGATCCCGTTCCCTTTCCCGTTCCTAGTACGTTATCTGACGCGTGAGCAGACCCGTTCCCGTTTTTTCCCGATTTTTTTTTCACAGGAACCATCCCCGGCATGAACACAATAAGTCCTGAAAGTTTCATCGTGATCGGTTGAGTGGTTTAGGAGCCTATAAGAGACAGACAGACAGACAAACAGATAAACAGACAGACATTCATTTTTATATATATAGATAGTCTGTCTGCTGATAACGCTCGCCGTGGTAAACGATTAAAAGACACGAACTGTCATCCAACGGAGGCGATGACGTACTTGCTACATTTGGACAATATTAATTTCTCAATAGGCTCGCAACTTTGCTAAATTGTTACGTTGTTGTGTCTATAACGCGCCATCTATGCAACAACTATAAAAACTATTAAATTTAATATTATTTTTCAGTACGGACGATGACAACGCTCCGTTGATATTCAACGGGCTTACACTAGTACTTTTACTAGTATTTTTCAATAATATAACGCGTAGAAAATACGAGTAAACTTTACAATCGACTGGCTATGTACGTACATAGCTAGAGCTGAGCTTACATTTGAATTGCGCGTAAAGTCATTTAATACAATTTCAATGACAAATGCTACGAGTACAGGTACGTAAATTTATACTGCCGTATGGGTACATACCTGTGTACCTATATACGTATATTAAAATGATAATTATCTTCCCTATGTGAAGCAAAGGAGCAAAAGGCGCCTCGAGAGGGGGCAGCTCGTGGCAGACGCACGCCGGCAGGTGTGTACCTTCCTTATACACCTATCTACATTTACTATGTCGACAAAAAATTATTCACAAACACAAACACGTATGTACACGTGCTAGTATATGAAAAAAAAAGTGAAACACTCGGACCAGGGTGAACACCTACCGTACGAGAATAGGCAGCTGATAATGTTATATCATTAAACTATTATTCAAATCGAACGGTTTCACTTGGTCTATCGAGCGCTGCGGCATTTGCATAATGGCGTCGCGTCTGCGAGAGATGTTTGTACAAAAACCAGAAATTCGGAGACCTATAATTGAATTAACACTAACCTATTTATTTTTAAATAAACATAAATTAGCATATAGCGAACTCGAACTGCGAATCGACCGCTTTTTAACCGCTTAATAACGCTTAAAGTAATATTTTATCCGAACGCGCGCAGAGCAGAGAGCACACACGACGCGCGAAACGTCAAATTTTCTAATGCAACACTCATTACACGCGTATTTGCTTATTATTAAAATTACATTTTTAAAAGCCTCGCGAGTGTTTTGAAATGATACGCGTTTCAAAAAAAGTGGCGAGCTTAAGTGGTAAGAAGCTGATAGTGCCTCGTTACAAAAGGATTTCGATGCTCTTTGCGAATGGTGTAGAGAACCTTTTACTATCTAGGAATAAGTCGCAAAATTGGCAAGCTTGGGAGCCGCAACATATTATTTTCGGTTAATGGATTTAAATTGAAATAAATGCTACTCATTTGTGGACCGGAGAGTTTGATTTAAATAGTTATCATCGTGATATTTATTAGTGCTAGACAATTTTTTGCTAAAAATGATCATTGAGTTTAATCTAAGTAACGATTTTTAAGCTTTTTAAGGGCATGAAGGTTGTATGAAGTTATAGATAGAGAAAAATTGGAATAGATCCATTTTGATTTATGTTTCAAACACCTTTTTTGGAATATTTATTTTATTTCACGTAAACGTTGAGTGAAAGAATGAGAACCGCACTGATATAAACGCACTGTTTTTACGAAATTTGATGGATTTAACATAATTTGAACTTCAACCACAATATTTAATAACATTTTAATAAAACTATTTAAATTTGACTATACGGTAGAATGTTTAAATTAAAACTATTTAAATTTGACTATACGGTAGAATATTTAAATTAAAACTATTTAAATTTGACTATACGGTAGAATATCTATGTTTAAATTAAAAATTTAAATAATTCTATACAAATAAAGAATATTTTTATATTTTCTAATGAAAACGATTAGATGGGGGTTCGCCAGAAAGCTGTGTATTTTTAAGCTTTTTAAGGGCACGAAGGTTGTATGAAGTTATAGATAAAGAAAAATTGGGATAGATTTATGTTTCAAGCACCATTTTCAGACAATGAGAGCCGCAGTTTTCATATAAAGAGCCGCATGCGGCTCCGGAGCCCCAGGTTCCCGCCCACTGGTGTATACTGTATGATGGAATTTGCAGTGAATAAATGCAGGACCATAAGTTACATTAGGTTCACTTATTTGATTATGTCTGATTACCATAAGTTGGGAGAATTTCTTGTAAGGGTAAGTGAAATCAGGGATCTTGGTGTCATCTTTGACCCTTAGATGACCTTTCACGCCCACATAAATAATTTAGTATCATCCGCAATTAAACTTCAGGTATTTGTAATAAGAAGCTAGAAAATATTAAGGTTGAGTACAATTGTATAATATGGTCGCCTTATGAACGTTCGTACAACAATATGCTTGAACGAGTTCATAAGAAGTTTATTAGATATCTTTATTTATTTAAGGGAATATGGCTACTACCCATTTCTGTACCCGAGTACATAAGTTTTTTCTGGGTATGACGGGCATGCAATCACTCTAGGTACAAAGGAGCATGTTGTTGTTGCGGCACATGTTCCTAGTGTACAGAGTCGATGTATGGAATCGTCCAGTGCTTGAAAGACTTAGCCTGCTTGCGCCCGAAAATTACATTCGTTCGCGCTCTCATCGTCTTTTGAATCTATCTATCTGAAGTAACATTTAGCTAGGGTACATAACCGGGATTGGGTCGCATAATGATAATGATAATTTTACTGTATATTTATGTTTATTAAACCTGTAAAATAAATAAATAAATAAATTAGCAACCAAGCCCGCGTTCCTGCGGCTTCAATCTCAGATTTAATGTCCGATTTAATAATTTTTACTTTATCCGTATTTTATTCAGGTTTATCGATTATTCAATGCGTAAAAGGCGGTGTCGTTGAAAGCCACAACTGACAAATGTTGACAAATGCGGCAAAGGGCACGGGTTAAACGGTTAAAGGGTCTCGAGTTCACGGCTCGTTCGTCAATAAAGCCTTCGGCGAAAGTTCTCAAACAGGTAAGATGTAAGCATCGATCAGAAACTCATAAATCAGACGGCTTATAAGCCAAAGAAACCGCTTTATGAAGAATTATCTTTTTATTTTGCTATATACATACATACATACATGTAAGCATAAAACGACGGTGTAAATTATTTTCATTTTAATTTTATATATGAAATCGGTATTATTATTCAATTTTTATGTACCCATGTAATATGATTCATTGAATATTATATTCAAACTATCTGAATTGTAATTTGTTATGAATTATGAAGATATTTTTTTATGGGTCGAATATTTCGAATACAACAACAATAGAGTGCGGTCAAATCCATCACTCATCAATTTATTAACTATCCCTTTGAGACTGACACGCGATACACTAATGAGGTTAAACACAACTAACAAAGCCTCTCAGAATCTTGTAAGATTTTCATAGACACTTTTTATTATAAAATTAATATTTTTACAATATATGCACATTGAAATTCATCTTGCTCAAAGTTATGAATTTGATGTAAGATCATATATGTATGTATGTATTATCACCGATATTAAAAAAGCTCGCCTAGCGGTTTTTTAAAGCCTCGATCACTAATGAGGGATCAATCATTTCAATTTCATAGTTGGGTATTTTTTTTTCTTCGTCTATCGGTCGGCATTTTTGATTATCAATGCTTTGGCGTGGATAACTCTGCACTCTTTGTTGGCAGACGAAGGGAGAGCTTTTTTATTTGAGAGGAGAGCTTTTCGGTACGTCAGTCGTCCGGTTCGATACAGCTGATTATGTTTTTTCTATGCGTAAAACAAAATAATAAGGAGTAAATGAACCGACCCTTTGAGAGAGCGCGGTCTGCCATCAATGGATTATTAATATACAAGAGGACGAAAATATTTTAAAAAATGAAAAAAAAATCTCGCTAAGGTTCGTCCAAAACAACGTCGTATGAAACAAATATTCAAAACATGTAAATATAATATTGAAAAAACTGCAAATTGATACAAAACCTAGAAACTATACCTACATAAGTTTTCAACAATGCAAAATTGAATACATACTGATAAATAAAATTCACAAGTGTCATTGATATGCTAATGTTAACATATGTAACTTGTCAGAAGTAAGTTAGAGTTTATTATTAGAGTTATTCATCCATATTCTTTAGAAAGAATCTAAAATAAATTTTTAAGATTCATTATCTATAAATTCAAGTATCTTATTGATAATATGTAGCTGTTATGACTCTCTTTTACTTAGTTTAAAAATGCATAAATTATCTGATAGAAGAGTTGTGAATGACTTGGTCTTTTTTTATAAAATTATAAATTCTTTAATTGATTGTCCTACTCTTGTTGAGTCGATTTTACGATTAAAAGTTCCTGCACGTTTTACACGATCTCAATTTTTATTTGTGGATGAAGGTAATTCATGCACCAATTATTATATGCAATCTCCTATTCCTAGGTTAATAAGGACTGGCAATGAGTATGGGAATTTATTTGGATTATTTTTGTATGAGCATTCATTTAGCTCAAGCTGTTGCTTTCTTTAAGAAGTTCCTCTTCTTAGTTTAATAAATTTTACTGTTCTTATTGTCATTTTTTTTTATATTTTGTTTATATTTATACATATGTATGTATATTACTCTTGTATTGTTATCTTTTCTGTTTGTATTATTTCTTGTAAAAGACTTTTTTAGGCGTGTAATAAATAAATAAATAAATAAATATGTATCGATGGGTTAGTGCACAGATATTGTATGTCCAGTTTAAAAAAAAAATTGAATTATCATACACAAAACGTCCCTCTGCATCAAACCTTCATGTTTAAAAAGTATTGTATGTCCAAATAGTATACATATTTGAGTAGATATTGCCTTATTCAAATATATAATATGTCCATTTCGTCCATGGTTCTCATGCAAAAGAGATTTATGTCACTAAAAATATTTTACAACAAAACTGGACATACATACAATACCCATCGGTATTAAATATATTATTGAAAAAAGTTTGATTGAGTCAAACTAGATTCCACTTAGAACGCCATTTACGGAATATCGTTCCTATTTTGTATAAGAGAAAATAAATTAAACTATGCAATCAATCATTGAGCCGATTCTACATAGGTACATAGCGTTGAAAGGCATTTAAAATATTCATCATACGATATTTAACTTTTTTTTTTCCTCATGAAAGGTTAAAAGTCACTGGTACCTTTAACACGTCGACAACGACGTTATTGTTGTGGCAGGTAAAGAAGACGAAATGTTTTATAAATTACACGAACATTCAGAAAAGCTTCTTATGTTACGTTACACACACAATAACATATCGAGTTCATTCATAACATTCCCATTGTGAAAAATCGTAAAAAAATAAATCATCGTGATTCACAATATTTACTAGCTCCCGAATGAGAAAGCTCGATCTTGACCAAAATACCGCTTTTCGTGGGAAATGTTCCGTTAATGGATCGAATATGAACGTGCATGTTTTTTTTTTTGATTTATTTATTTATGCAAATTCTACCATTGAATTGTGTGTATAAAACTTTGAATAAAACATACATAGGTACGTACCGATTTGAGATGACACCACAGTAGTGTCTGATCCGATTAAGCTCCACGTGCCGAAAGCTCATGCGGGGCGTATTAGCTTTACTGGGGATGAATTACGACCCAATGATAAAGCATTTCTTGTCATCGTGATTTTCACCTTTTGAATCTCAATTTCAAAAATTCGGTCCCGAAAAATTCGATATGAACAAACAACGCTCGTCGTATTTGTTTTGATCCGTACAAAGCAATTGGAAAAATCAAGTACCCGTGTATATAAATGTGAATCAAAGTATGTAGGTAGGTACAGGTAGTTGTATATTTGAGGATTTTTTTAGTGTTTATTCTTTTATATAAGTATTTTGTATGATTTATCACCGTTCGCTCCTCGATATTGATATTGAATCGCGATTCAATAAATGACCGCTTATTAATCAATGCCAAATTAGCTCAGTTCAGGCCGATGCAGTGCATAACTTGCACGTGATTGCCCCGGGCTAGGGATGTTCGTTTCATACTCAAGACCGTGGTTTCTGAGACTAGAGATCTCACCTAATTAATTGCACCGAGCTCGAGGGCGAATCGAGCAGAACAATTGTGCGATAATTGACACTCAACGAAATTCGCATTAAAAAGCGGTCCGTTTTCGCGGTCGTGTTGATGTTACTGTTTGTTTGTTTTTTTTTTTTTTAGTTTTATTGGGCGAGAGTGATTTTTATACAACTTTTTGCATAACACTTGCGTGTTTGGTTGCCGCGGTGCGTATGTAAATTCTTGCGGCGGCGAGGAATTTTTTTTTACACCTTTGTTTACCTCGAGCGAAGACTTATCTGGAGACAGAGGAACAAATGCGATGAGCAGGATACGACGCAGATACCGATGCAGATGTGGTCATCATCTTGTACCCACGGCCAAGGACATGCATGAGCTCCGAAAATTTGCTTGCGATGGAAACATTGAACCGAAACCATTTCCTTTATGAAAAAATTCAAAGTTAAGTCAATTTAATGCAACTTTAATTTTATTGATTAACTTTTTTCAATCAAAATAGAGAAATGGCAAACAAGGCTCAAAATAAAAAAAAATGATTAATAGAGCATCAGTAACGTCGACATCCAGTCACAGTAGATAACCATATTGTAGAGATATTTGATAATTATATATACCTAGGACAATTGGTGAACATGACTGAATGTAAAGAAGAAGAAATAAATCTACATATATATATAAAAATCAATGTCTGTCTGTCTCTTATAGGCTCCTAAACCACTCAACCGATCACGATAAAACTTTTAGGACTTATTGTGATTATGCCGGGGATGGTTCCTGTGAAAAAAAATCTGTAAAAAACGGGAACGGGAACGGGAACGGGCCTGCTCACGTATCAGATAACGTACTTGGAACGGGAACGGGAACGGGAACGGGCCTGCTTATGTGTCAGATAACGTACTAGGAACGGGAACGGGAACGGGATCGGGCATTGCAACGCATGCCGGGTCAGCTAGTATATAAATAAATCCAACATCCCACTATGCTTAAAAATAAAATAAAAAAAATACGACCAATGCGTACAGCCGGTTATGACGTATGGATGTGAAACGTGGATGCTAAATTCAAAAAATGTTAGGTAAGATCCAGTGCATACAGAGAATAATGGAAAGATGTATGCTTGACAGACAGGAATGGAAGAGGATCGGAGAGGCCTTCATCCAGCAGTGGATGGTGAACGGCTGGAAATGATGATGATGATGGTCAACATTCAAAACTCCACTTTGATATTCTTAAGATTTCAAGTGGATCAAACATACACCTAAACCTGCCTACACCCAAAAGTTTACTTTATGAATATCTTCAGTACGCACAGTTCTTATAAAATCCTGACTGTTTGTATAACTGTCCGCATCTTAGTGATGCTCATCATCATCATGATTTTTAGCCGTTCACCATCCACTGCTGGATGAAGGCCTCTCCAATCCCGTTTGTCCTGAGCAATCTGTGTGCACTGGAACATTCTTAAATTCAGCATTTACATACGTTTCACATCCGTACGTCATAACTGGCAGTACGCATTTGTCGTATGCCTTCTTTTTTAAGCATAGCGGATTGTCTGATTTAAAAACTATGTTAATTCTTGCAAAAGCGCTCCATCCTAGTTTCATTCTTCTTTACAACCAGTCATTTTCACTATCTCTACAATACGATTATCTACTGCGACTACGTTTTGCGTTCATTAAACATAATTTTAGTTTTAATTATGATCTTCCATAACTAATATAATTACACGGTATGTTTACATACATATTTTACTTGAACTTTCTTTACTACAAATTTTATTGTGATTGAAAAAAATTGATCAATTAAATGAAAAATGCATCCTACATGTGTACATATATCCTCTAATTGAAATTATTGTGTAGAAACATACTCTTATCGGTACTTCTCCGACTAGATATTGTTTTGCAATGTTACCATATAAGTGTCGCCACCCTTTACATTGAAAAATTAGTACATCTTCAAACAATTCCTATGTATTATGGGCTCAGTTTTCAGGTAAAATTGTAAAGTTTGCGTACATCTGGCAGTAGCTCGCGTCACCCATCCGCGAGTTGCCTTTGAAGTGTCCATCGAGTTTGCGTATCCGCCACAGGACCACCACATGATTTGCCAATGTATTCATCAATCTATTCGACAGTTTTTTTTGCAGACGAGGGCCCCCGTGTCAACGAGGGCCCCCGTTGACACGGGGGCCCCTCGACAACCAACCGGTGGCTTCGTTCGGCAAACGTCACTCCTCGCAAGAACATCACTTATCTCCGAATCGGACTGATTTACATGACGGCAATCTTCTTTTACCGCTGCCTACTGCTTCAGCCGTTCGATATAGATAGCCCCATTTTAAATACATACATACATACATATATCCTCGAATGAGATTAAAGTATCGACGTACGCGTTAATTATGTACATATGTACATCAAAACCGACAGTGGTTCCTAAAGCCGCGTACTCACTAGCGAACAGCGCGTGTAATGTAATGCGCGTTTGATGCACGCTAATGTGGACGCCATGTACAAACGCGCCGTATTGTATCATTGCAAGCTAATTGAACACTTCTATGTAACTATATTGTACATATGTATGTACATATAATAGCAACATTCAATTGTTTAAATGAAAGTATAAATTTCACACTAAACTTAATTCTTAAAATTAATCAAGGACAACAAATCCTCAGACTAGGATATCTTCATCATCATCATTTTCAGCCGTTCACCAATCCACTGCTGAATGAAGGCCTCTCCAATCCTCTGCATCCTATTGACTCCACACATTCTTCTCAATTCATCAGCTCATCGTCCACTCGGTCTACCTTGCTTTCCTTCACATCCTCTCGGACACCATTCAAGTATTTCTCCATTCTTATTCGATGTGTCCACATCAACTTTTTGACACATTCCGCCATATCTGCCACATTGGTCATACTTCTTACCCATGTATTCCTTCTACGATATCCTCTTGTTATACCAATCATACACCGTTCTACGCTCCTCTGTATGCACTGGATCTCATGTAACAGTCTTGAATTCAGCATCCACGTGCCACATCCATACGTCATAACTGGCAGTACGCATCGGTCGTATGTCTTATTTTTTGAACAAAGCGGAATGTTGGATTTAAAAACTATGTTCACTCCTCCAAAAGCGCTCCATTCTTCGTTTTACCTGTTCTTCGTTCCACCCAGTCGTGGTCACGTTTTGCATGGTAATACTTTTAAAATGTTACATTTCAAATTACCTATATAATAGATTAAAAATCACACACTCGCAAAAAGGTCACTTTACTGCGCGCGTCGTCACAGATTGAAACTGTCGTAAAGCCGCGTACTCATTAGTGAACATGAGGGTGTAATGTACATAATACTCGCTAATGTGGACGCCATGTACACACTTGCCGTGCAACCAAATGCGAACGACTGGCGAGCCCCTTTGTGTTCGTGCCAAAAACACCGACACCGAGTGGATTGCCGCGAACGTTGCAGAGCGCGCTAATGCCGCCTCTTCACTGGTCGCGCGAATGTTCGTGGAATATTCGTGGAATGTTCGTGAAATATTGGCCGTAGTGTTTCGAGCAGCTGCCGCTGCTCGGGCGTCGCGAGTGCGCAACGATCGTATCGCTAGTGGCGCCACTCTGGTGTCAAATAGCAAGTGGCAGCGAACGAAGTGTCGAGTCAAATGCCAAGCTTCCAAGACATTTAGCAAGGTGACGAACCATTGCATATCAATTTACGAACCCTTCCCCTTCCAAATTCAGTGTCGTTTATGAGTTTCCCGCGGAAACATGTGGACCAATTCTGTTACTCTAAACTTTGTTGAACTTCTTGAACAAGAACCTGCTATAGGGTACCTCTTATTGCTGCTATTGACCTATATGGGACCTGCTATTGACATTTTTGTAGGCAGTGATGCGACACTTCTTTCGCTGCCGTTTGCTAGTTGACGCCAGAGTGGCGCCACTAGCAACACGATCGTTGCGCTCGCGACGGACGAGCACGGCAAATGCTCCATTTTTGCGGATACGCTCGGAATGTTTACGAAAACGTTGGCCATCGCGCGAATGTTTATAAAAAACGTTGGCCTTCGCGCGAATGTTTACCTACACCTAGGCGCTCGGCACCGCTCGTCAGCGCTCGTACTATATGAAGAGCCGGCATTAAAGTATGCTCGCGAACGCGTACACATTTACAAACTTGCATTACACGCGCGGTTCGCTAATGAGTACGCGGCTTAAGGTAAATCAGACGCGATACAATGAGAGCTTGCGTCAATTTGTGTTTGTGGGTCGAACTTTGCCCGCTGCGATTATATTCGCATTTGGAGCCGCCAAATTTCGCACGTTTTCGTCAGGGATGGGTGATTTGGTGATGTTTCACTGTTACTTTTATTGTTTTGTCCGCTCATAAAGTATCAGCTTTTGCGCTCAACACTCGGTGGGCGGGTTTGTTTGTGCGAAAATTAAAACGTTCGCGTCGAAGATCTCGTAAAGCAAAAGTCTCCGCTACCCGCCAATTCGATTTTTGGCAGGGTATAATTCAACAATACAATGCCGTTCAAAATCTACATGCCACTTTCCGCAAAAGAGACGATCTGTTATGTGTATTGAGGCTCAGCGTATACAAATCTCACTTACATACGTATATGTATGTACAGTTGGGTCAATGTGAAGTTAAATCTTAGATGAAAATATAAAGCTATCGGTAGCCGAAATAAAAAAAAAAAAAAAAAAAGGTTCACCATCCAATCTCTCCTCATCTTAAACAAATAATCATTTCATTAAAAATCGTGTTGCATAAATCATCGTATCGATAATTGTATCGATAACGTTGCTTCACGCTTTCGTATCGAAATCTAATAAAAAGGGTTGCCACCTTAAAACATTAAAAATAGTTCAATAGTAAGCCGACCCTACATTTTTCATTGTGGGCTAAACAAACATTACAGAATCTATTATATTTTTATGTCTAAATTGTACAATAAAGATTTATTTTAGCGGTCGTTTCGAATTTGTCGAAACGCATCTATACAATGGCCAAAATATAACACGTATGAAAAACTTAAGTTTTAGAATGACTGCATGGAAAAAACTGGTTCAAATTGTACTTCAGGATCAGTTGGTAAGATTGGTGAAAATGTGGCAAATTTATTTACCTAATACTTTGCCTAAAATGCTTAGGCAATTTATACAATGCAGGTATTGCAAGTTTTATCTTTAGTATACATAGGTCATCATCATCATCATTTTCAGCCGTTTTCATTTTATGCATTCAGTTGACTCCACACATTATTCTCAATTCATCAGCCCATCGTCCACTTGGTCTACCTTGCTTTCTTTCACATCCTCTCGGATACGAGTATTTCTCACGTCCATCTACCATCCATTCTTCTCGCTATGTGTCCACTTCAACTTTTCCACACGTTCCGCTATATGTGCCACCTTGGTCATGCTTCTTACCAATGTATTCCTCTTACGATCTCTTCTCGTTATATTTAGTTTTATCTTTAGTATAGTCATCATCATCATCATTTTCAGCCGTTCACCATTCACTGCTGGATGAAGGCCTCTCCAATCCTCTTCCATTCCTGTTTGTCTTGAGCAATCACGTTCATAAATTATCGGACTTTTTTGTGTGGACCGCTCCACACAATAGCAACCATTCGTCGTTCGCTGTTCGGTTCGTCGGTGTGTACGCAGCATTACATCATTCCGACCCATTAGGTTTTTTTTTGTTCAGCAATCGGTCAAGTCCTTGCTCTGAATTTTTCGTCACGTTTAAATTAGATCGCTCTAATCATATCCACATTGAATAACAAAAAAGCTCAACAATTTTGATGAAAATTGGATTGTATAATATTAGATTCAGTTATTTACTTTTAAGCATTAATAAATGGAAATAGAAACAGTGAACGTATCAGTAACAAAAATATAAACGTTTAGCTTTGATTTTGTTGCATTATATGCGATGAAGCAATACGGATCATCACTGTTAAGTATATTATGTACATTTTTCCCCCCCTGTTATGAATATGTTCGGTACTGCCTAAGTACGAATAAGTATAACAATTACATCAAAGTGCGCACTATGTAATATATTTCACAAAATTGATGTAAAGTTTGGCTTTTAGCGGCTATTACACATTAGGCGTTATTTTTTTTATTTGTGGTAATTTTTCACGATCTTCTACGTGTATAATAAATAATTATGTAGTGTCCCGCCAAAAGATGGAATAAGTATTCGTCAAATTACACACATTAAACGAAGTGCGTTTCCACCGTCTAATGGCTTTCTCTTTAACTCGCCCGCGTCTCTCACTATAAATAGGATGGGCTTTCGATCAATTTGTAAAATGAAAATCGATCACGCAACAATGGCTAGTGAACATTTTACAGTGCGTCGAATGGGTTTCGAAATTATGTCTAATGAAATCGATCTGTACAGTCAGTGTAGGTGTCAATTATATCGTCTGGTGTTGTAATTTTTGTTGACAGTCGTACAAAGTTGTTCAATTGATACGTTTTTTCATGCACGGTTTAGTTTACAGCTTTGCCTGTATTTATGAAATAGTTTCGAGTGAACTTTTTTGTATGGACGCGTTCACTTTCATCGACTGTACCATAACGAGGTACAGAATTCGGCAGCCTCTTTTGTGAAATTACAGCAATTTTGACACCTCGAGAGGTGCTAACGTTGAAAAATTTTAACCTAGTTATTTAGGAAAAGGACCGTAGGAAATTGGCCACGAAGAGTATATACATTATAGTTTTTACACGCGGCTGTAAAAATTCAGATAATTAACCGTTGTGGTCGCGGCTTAACGGAACCGCAAAACCACACGCGTAATAATTTCATCTTTAAATCTAACGAAACTGACAATAAACACTACCGCAGTCACACAGTGTGAAAAAAATAGATAAACCCGAGCTCACTTCATTATCCTTATTATATTATAGAAAATTATGGTAAGTATAGCGCACGTAGGCGCAATTTATTATCATTATTCGGAATTTCAATCAAAATATTATTTTTCGCTCGTATGAGCTTATGTATTTTCAAGCGCATAAACATTTATGACTCAATTTTACTTATGGGGTGTTAAAAAATCTTTCAAATAATAACATAAAAAAAATGTCTCAATCCTGTGCAGGCATCAAAAAAAAAAAAAGATAATTTACACGTAAATTTATAATAACGTCGTTATATTATTCAAAATCGGCAAAAGAAATTTTTTTTTTGTTATATAATCGTCCGAATTACACGCATACGAGAAATAAAGTCTTTACGATGAAATAAAACTAATTTATTGAACCATTTCGTATAATTTCCATAAAAATACTACTAGTGTTTAACGCTTTCGTTCAATAAATTGCGTTAAAATATTTTTTTTTACTCTATCGGGATAAATTAAAGTGGTCGTTTCATTGATGGGTTCAATCTGCACCTCAAATTATAATAATGAGATTTATCCAGATCATCATCATTATGTACGCACCTACCCAACTACGGCGGATGATTGTTAAATTTTCATTGCAAAATAAAAACAGTGCAACATCAAAACGCAACGCAATTTAAATGCAGGCCATCGTTTATATTTCACTTATCGCAGGAAACGTGATATCGATATCGTATTCCCGATTCGAGACTTCTGGTTGCCAATAATTCAAACACTTAATAAGCGCCTTGCAAAGATCACACATGATCGATGGGTTAAATGTGTTCCTCTCGCAATATTTTAACACTTCAAAGTGTTTTAAACGGTCGACTTCTGAAACGCAACGCACACCTGTGATTAAGCGAAATTAATTTGATCTAAATTTGAAACAACTGTATGATTCATTTCGACACAGTTTGGCACATATTGTAAATATGGAGAATATTTATTTATTTATTTAAAAATACATGGGCAGGCAGCATAGCCGATGGAGCCAAGGGGTTTGTCATAATTTGTACATACATACAATTTTTAATTATTTATTTGAAGGGTTACAAAATTCTATTTATGTTCAAAAACTTATCGAGATGATTTTTAAAGAGATTTATATTTTCAGAAGTTATACTAGCTGATTTGGCAGACGGTTCCAAACTTCGACCACTCTATTTAAAAAGAAAGAGTCTCTGACAATTTTGTTGCAGTGTATGACCTCTGAGATGTGCGTTTTTATTGAAAATAAGGAGTTTTTTCATTGAGCATTTATATTTATTATTTATTATTTTGTAGACTTCTATTAGATCGCCTCTTAATCTTCTCGTCTCCAAAAATGTGAGACTCATTTTTTTCAACCTTTCATTATAGGATAGTGATCGAAGTTCAGATGGCATTTTTGTAATCCTCCTTTGGACCCTTTCTAAACATACAATGTCTTTTTTGAAGTTAGGGTTCCAAACATTTACAGCAAATTCTAATTTAGGTCTAACATACGATTTATAAATTTTTGACAGAAACTGGATACTAAATGTCTTAAATACACGTTTGATAAATAATATGTATAAATGAATAACACTTATTTACTAAGGAGTTAATACATATGAGTAGACCATTTAATGTATTTTGAGATAACAACACCCAGGTCCATTTGAGAATATTGTGCAATTTTTTTTTTGATATATTACGGTCGACGCGAATAAATTGCATGTAATTTTGCATCGAGTTGCAATTAAAAGTAACCGAGGTTGCGTTTCATTACGTGTGGGTGGTCTTCGTCGTTAATTACAACGACATTTGACTAATTTTATATTAAATTTTTCGATCGGCGCGAATTAGCATTTTCGTCATATACAAATCAATTTTTTATCGAATAAATATTAAAAAGCTATTTTTTCATTAGTATTATAATTCACGAGCGTTCCATCGCTTTGCATAAACATTATTCACATTTAATTTGAATTTTTACATACGCATTTGACAGTTTGAATATATAATTGAACATATCATTACCAATACATTACACTATCGATATGAAATGTATATTTTTTTATGGAGCGTGGCACACACGTGTCTTATATCGGCGATCGCCAACCATTCGGACCTCACGGACCACTAAACTCAAAATTTCGAATCCCGCGGAGCACTACCATAATTTTTTCCATAAAAATAACATTACACTTGTATTTGCACTCCAAGCTATTTGCAAAAAGTTAGATATCACATTATAATGATATGATAAGTGATATATTAATTATTCATTATGAAAACTGCCAGTTATGACGTATGGATATGAAACAATATGCTACGTAAGATCCAGTGCACAGAGAACAGCATTGAAAGGTGTATGCTTGGTATAACAAGAAGAGATCGTAAGAGGAATACATGGGTAAGAAGTATGACCAAAGTGACAGATATAGCAGTACGTGTGAAAAATTTGAAGTGGACACATAGCGAGAAGAATGGACGGTTGATGGACGCGAGAAATACTGAAATGGTATCCGAGAGGATGTGAAAGAAAGCAAGGTAGACCGAATGGAAGATGAGGGCCACCAAAATTCTCTCCCGGACCACCGGTTGGCGACCGCTGTCTTATATAATATACGTAAACAAAACCCCAAGGGTGTTTTTTAACAAAAACACACCCAAACAAAAACCCATCGTCGTATAGTGTTAAGTGTTGATTAAAAAAAAATATATCTAGCGCACGTCACATTTAATGATAGACGAATTACACGAGAGCTTTACGACTAGGCTCTCGATGATTGATGCCATAAAGCTCCTCGGTTCTTCTTCAGAAGTTGAGGGCCCGATTTTATTGGTACAAAAAGTGCCTTTAGTTGCCGCCATTTTTTGAGGAAACACAAAACAATGTGCCATAAACGCACGCTTCGGACCAGTTTCTAGACAAACAATTTATTTCCGAGCACGCCCTTAATCGCCCTTATAATTACACATTGCCTCGAGTTGTCGGGAGAAATTGTTTTAAGCCAGGGTCAGCATCTCGGTAATTGGATAACACTGCCACGAATTCCTCAAATCAAAAACCGACTACAATTTTGAAGCTCATTGAATATACAACTAAATGTGAATAAAACAAAAATGATGCGGTAGAATAGTAAAAATGTGTTGAATCAAGTTAGGATTAGTGATACAATTATTGAAATAGTTGATAATTTAAAATATTTGGGAATTCATATAGACTCTAAACTGAACTTTAAGGTACATGCTGAATATAAATATGTATAATTAAAAAAATGGCTAGAAAAGTTGGTGTTTTATGTAGGTTAAGAAATATTTTAAGTAGGAAAAGTAAGGTTTTAGTCTATAATACAATTGTTTTGCCACACCTGGTTTATTGTGCCACTGTACTTAATATGTTCAGTGGCCAAGATTTAGATAAAATTCAAAGGTTGCAAAATAGAGCTATGAGAGGTATTTTGAATGTTGGTAGGCTAGAAAGTATTAGAAGTATGTTAGATGAATTGGGATAGGTGAGTATTAGAAATTGTTTAAAGTTAAGCACATTGTCTTTTGTTTATAAGTTAGATCATAAGTTATTGCCAAATTATTTTAAGAATTATATCATTAGAAATAGTTATTCTACTAGAAATAAGAACCAATTAGTTGTAGGTAGAGTAAGGAAAACAAAGACAGCTGGTGGTGTTTTTCACAGGGTGTATTAATGTATAATGCCCTCCCGGAGTGCGTCAAGTCTTCTAAGACAATAGATGCATTCTTGAAAAGTGTGAGGAGACACCTCTGTGAGAGATAGTAGTTATGTATAAGTATAGTGTATAATGTGTAATTGATTTATGTAGTTGTTATAAATATGTAATAGATGTAAGTTACATAAATTAGCTAATTAGCTATTATTATATAAAATAAATAATACATACATGTATGTATGTATGTATGTTGAATTCGTGTGGTTTTTTGCCATTGTAGTTATTTCTCTGGTGATTTGACGCGGGCCGCACTTAATGAGTGACGTTGTTAGCGGTTTTTATGGAATCTTAAGGAGCCATAGCCCCCCCCATTATAAATGTCTCAAAACTAGTCGTAAAAGTTAACGAGGTACAAACTGGCCTCTTTTGTTGCAGCTCGATGACGGACGGACGAAAGCTCTCCGTCAAAGCTTCGTGATTGGGGTAACTTTTTATTATGACACCCCTAAACGATCTTATTATATTGTTTGAGCAATTGAAAAACAACGCGATCATGTATAATTATTATTACGCACGAGATTGACACACGAGAAGGGTTTGCCTAATTATTAAAAATATTTAAAAAAAAAATGCATCGTTTTATACAATCAGTACAATAAATACATCGAGGATTAATAAATCAACCACATCGTGAGTGAAAAAATAATGGAAATTCTTTTTATACAGTATTTTGGTTATAAGATTGAGATTCTCTTATATGGACATATTTTAATTTGTAATCAAATTTTCAATCTTACCCTTTCCAATTTTGTATTTTGATCAGAATTTCAGAATTAAACCACCTTTCAGCACATTCATGTGTTTCAATAAAAAATATATGAAATAATTTGTATACCTATACTAAAATGCGTACTGCCAGTTATGACGTATTTATGTGAAAGCATGGAAGCATGTATACTCGGTATAACGAGAAGAGATCGTAAGAGGAATACCAAGATGGCACATATAGCGGAACGTGTGAAAAAGTTGAAGTTGACACATAGCGAGAAGAATGGATGGCAGATGGACGCGAGAAATACTGGAATGGTATTTGAGAGGATGTGAAAGTAAGCAAAGTAGACCGAGTGGGAGATGGGCTGAAGAATTGAGAAGAATGTGTGGAGTCAAGTGGATGCAGATTGCTCAAGACAGACAGAAACGGAAAAGGATTGGAGATGCCTTCATCCAGCAGCAGATGATTATGATGACCTATGTACATATGTATGTATACTAAAGATACAAATTAAAATATATAAAAAATAAATTTGCCAAATTTTCACCAATCTAACCTACTGATCCCGAAGTACAATTTGAACCAGTTTTTTCCATACAGTCATTCTAAAACTTAAGTTTTTCATACGTTTTCTATTCTTGCACTTTCCGCGACTATTTCGGCCATTGTATACAATGTCTAGACACTTGATACAATACGAAATTTCACACTTTGTCCGTAACATACATACCTATACACAAAAAGATTATGTATTCGTCATATGACTTATTTTACATTTAATTTTTTATATGAAATGTGAAGCTTAGAAACTTTTCCAGTATGTTCACCGTTCCCGTATGATCCTTTGCATACAACGAATAATCGTTTACTCACTCATTGCTAACGATAAAATAAAATTGAGCCGAGAACAAAATTCTGCCCGTCGCGTAGCTGTAATGGTGCGATATAAACAAGCCGCGAACGAAAACAAAACAACGCAAAAAAAACCGCGCCGCGGCCGCGAAAGAGTTAAATCGTGGGAAATATCTCGATAGCGGTGAGCGGGAGCTTTTTGCCGACCGGTTCGACTCGGGAGCTTTTCGCTATCGCCGTGCTTTATCCGTTCGCTAATGGGGTCTAAATTGAAAAAATACTCGCATTATGTCCGTTTCGAAACGATCGACGATTTAGCGTCAATAAATTATTTAAAAAAAATCCAATACGCGAATTAAAACTACGTCGAATGATTAATGAGGCATAATCGTACAATTATACTATACATATACGTACATATATACATATATATGTATATACATATGTATATTGTCGATTATAATCAATCCATGGAACAAGCAGGGTTCAGGTCCAATTTCAGCACAGTGGATCATCTTCAGGTGGTAAGTGAATTAATTGGTTGAGCGCGCGAACGAATATCGCCAACCACTATGTTTAAGTTTCATCGACTACGAGAAGGCGTTTGACTCAGTCAGTCAAACAGCCGTACTGGATGCCCTCCAGAAACAAGGCGTTGCGCAACCGTACGTCAACCTGCTAGCTGCCATCTACAAAAAGGCAACAGTCTCAATTCGTCTCTTTGAAGACACGGAGCAATTCGGTATTGAGAAAGGTGTTAGGCAAGGAGACACCATTTCTCCTAAATTATTCAATGCGGTGCTCATTGACATCAGGACATATTTAGGTCGCTGGAATGGCTGGAACGATAGATTCGCCGACGATATAGTTATAGTTGCATGTAACTCAGTAGATTTACAAAATAGGTTAACAGAATTAAGTAACGAAAGTAGGAAAGTAGGCTTAAAAATTAATTTTAATAAAACTAAAATTATGTTTAATGAATTTTGCACGCAAAACGTAGTCACAGTAGATAATCATATTGTAGAGATAGTTGATAGTTATTTATACCTAGGACAATTAGTGAATATGAATGGATGTAAAGAAGAAGAAATAAAACGAAGAATCAAACTAGGATGGAGTGCTTTTGGAAGAATGAACATAGTTTTTAAATCCAACATTCCGCTATGCTTAAAAAAGAAGGCGTAGACCAAACGTACTGCCGGTTATGACGTATGGATGTGAAACTTGGACGCTAAATTCAAGAATGCTACGAAAGATCCAATGCACACAGAGAAGCATGGAAAGATGTATGCTTGGCATATCAAGAAGAGATCGCAAAAGAAATACATGGGTGAGAAGTATGACCAAAGTGGCAGATATAGCAGTACGGGTGAAAAAGTTGAAGTGGCAATGGGCTGGACACATAGCAAGAAGAATGGATGGCAGATGGACGCAAGAAGTACTGGAATGGTTTCCGAGAGGATGTGAGAGAAAGCAAGGTAGACCGAGTGGACGATGGGTTGATGAATTGAGAAGAATGTGTGGAGTCAAGTGGATGCAGATTGCTCAAGACAGACAAGAATGGAAGAGGATTGGAGATGCCTTCATCCAGCAGTGGATGGTGAACGGCTGAAAATGATATGTATATTGAAACTTTAGTTGTTAAGTTAACGTTGTAAATTATAATGTGGGTCGTACACACGTGGCTATGACCCGACAATAACAATATGTGATCAGTTGTGTGATGTATGGGGCGCATAATTCACGTTTCGCGCGCGCACAATGAACAATAATCTTAACGATCAGAAGTCACCGCTCCGGGGCCAGATGTTGAAAAATTAAAAACAGATCAAACCGTCGATATTTAAATACACATACAGGGTGGTTCACCGGTCGTCGTACAGACCGCTAGGAATGATAGATTATGCCATTTCAACGAAAAAGTCATACAAACATTAAATTAAACATAATTAAACTGAAACAGAAAATTGTGTGATTTTCGCTATTACATGTGTTGAATGATTCATTGGAAATATTTCATCATTTTCAGTCGTTCATCATCCACTGCTGGATGAAGGCCTCTCCAATCCTATTTCATTCCTGTCTGTCTTGAGCAATCTGCATCCAGTTGACTCCACACATTCTTCTCAATTAATCAACCCATCGTCCACTCGGTCTACATCGCTTTCTTTCACATCCTCTCGTATAGTCCAGCTCATTGCCACTTTGGCCATACTTCTGTATTCCTCTTGCGATCTCTTCTCGTTAAACCGAGCATAAATCTGTCCATGTTTCTCTGTGTGCACTGGATCTTGCGTAACATTTTTGAATTCAGCATCCACGTTTCACATCCATGCGTCATAACTGGCAGTACGCATTGGTCGTATGCCTTCTTTTTTAAGCATAGCTGAATTTTGGATTTAAAAACAATGTTCATTCTTACAAAAGCACTCCATCCTAGTTTCATTCTTCTTTACATCCAGTCATATTCACCAATTGTCCTAGGTATAAATAGCTATCAACTATCTCTACAATATGCTTATCTACAGTGACTACGTTTAGCGTGCGAAATTCATTAAATATAATTTTAGTTTTAATAAAATTAGAAAGGTTATTAGAGCTAGAAAATATCACAATTCAATGTAAAGATATCATAATGTTATTGTAGACAACTATGTATATTTTGAACCAAAGACAGTAAAGGGTTAAAAAAAATTTCAATATCATTTTATGTAGTTCTCAGTTGCTTGAGACTGTTATTAAATTGGCCAATGTCAAAAGTATAGTCGTATTTTATGTATATGTAGGTATAGTCTCGTTATCTGTTATCAAAAGAAGGCTTTCAGAAGTGGCTCGTTAGGCGCGAGATGAATTGCGAAAACGACGCCTCTGGCTTTAACCAAAAGACAATGGTGGGCGTTTTCGAATCGGCAATCGTTGTTTTTCATAAGGACATCATAAGGATTCAGCTCCGCTAATAACAATCTATGCCGATTATCCCAAAGGATTCGTACGATTTCGACTCGTACAAATTTGACCCTTATCGCGATCGTTCCATATATCACGTATGGCACACGCGAGATGCGCTTTCGCGTTATCTCAAAAAATCAATACTTATTTATGTATTTATTTATTGCACTTTGGGCGCGCTCTTTCAAAAGAAGGAATAAAAAAAATATGCACATAAATTTTACAATGCGGTGAATCTTAATGTTGTTTAGATAAACGCGTAATTAAAATGTATCAAAGCGTTCATTTAATATGCTAACGAATCTATCGTAAAATGCATCCGTAGCGTTCATTCAGTTGTATGTATAAAAAAAAAAGTGACCAACTAGCCGACATGTCAACGATGCATTAATTATGCAAAAGCGGACATAACTATGGTCGGTTTGAATGCAAAAAATTTAAGAATGGCGTCTGGTGCATTTAAAGTGTCATTGCCTTCTATGCGCCAAAAAAAAAGATAAATAAAATAGCGATTTATTATATAGTGCTTCCTAATACCGAAAATTTACATGCGATACCTACATAGAGACAGGTGTATTGAAATACATCATGCATATGCATTCCATTGAAATTACATATACGAGCAAAAACGATGTTTTGCAGTTGCTGGTGGTTTTTTTTTTTTTTTTGTGCCGAATTAGATCTCTTATGTACCTAGGTGATTTTAAACTAAGCATTAAGTTACGATTGAAATGATGATCGGCAATATTGGCAAGAGTAATGTAATTTTACTATTCCAAAACTATTACAACAGTGATTCAATTCAGAATCCGATCGATTCGGTATATACTAATCAAGTTTATATAACGAAATTTAGTACGAAATGCGTTCTTTGAACTTGTCGAGCCCGCTTGAGTGTGTTGGAGGAATATTCAGTGTTTCCGCGTAGCAATTTCTTTCGAGTTTTTCACGTTTTCAGTTATTATCGATGACGGGGAGATAAACTGGAGTCTTCTGTTGAAGATTTTTCGTGTTGCTTCAAACGAACCAATTATCTCCAACGATCCGAGATAAGCATCTCCCCGTACATTGGACGAGATTAATGCGTTGCGCGTGCTCACAACAATTCTCGCGTATGTTTGCACTTTGTAAACTGCCGATCGATCCAATTCCGGCTTCTGAATATATTGAAATAAAAAGAATAGACGTATGTATGTATGTATATTAAAAAAAAATTGTGTGGTCACGAAAGCGTTTACTAATTCTAAGCGTTTGCGGCTATCGCGTTCGTTATGCGCGTAGTAAAAAAAACATAGGCGAATAAAATTAAACGCCAATTTGGTATTTATTGAATGCCAATTATGCAGTGTCCTTGTCGAATTTTTGTGTATTAAAAACGCTACTGATCCAGATAACGACGCATGCTGATCTTGATAAATCAGTCTCGAGGCGATTTCTCTACAGCGAAAATAGCAACATCGAATCTTTTAAAGCTCACAAACGACGAGTATATGTATGCTACACATTCATATAACTACATAGGTATACAAGGTGATTCACAACTTATAGTACATATTACATGGATGATAGATTATATGGATCATTAAATAATCCCTTTGCACACAGAGAAGCATGGAAAGATGTATGCTCGGTATAATGAGAAGAGATCGTAAGTGGAATGCATGGGTGGCAGGTGGCAGATATAGCGGAAAGTGGACACATAGCGAGAAGAATGGATGGCAAATAGACGCGAGAAGTACTGGAATGGTATCTGAGATGATGTGAAAGAAAGCAAGGTAGACCGAGTGGACTATGGGCTGATGAATTGAGAAAAATGTGTGCGAGTCAACTGGATGCAGATTGCTCAAGACAGACAGGAATACGACCAATGCGTACTGCCAGTTATGACGTGTGGATGTTGTGCTGTGTAAGATTCAGTGCACACAGATAAGCACGGAAATATGTATGCTCGGTATAACGAGAAGAGATCGTAAGTGGAATATATGGGTAAGAAGCATGATTAAAGTGGCAGATATAGCGGAACGTGTGAAAAAGTTGAAGTGGACACATAGCGAGAAGTATGGATGGCAAATAGACGCGAGAAGTACTGGAATGGTATCCGAGAGGATGTTTAAGAAAGCAAGGTAGACCGAGTGGACGATGGGCTGATGAATTGAGAAGAATGTGTGCGAGTCAAGTGAATGCAGATTACTCAAGACAGACAGGAATGGTTTATTATGCATAGGTACAATATATGTAGGTACATGCCTATTATTTGTGCAGTTTTTGAATTTATACAAAAGAAGGTGCTAATATTTTTTACGTTTAACCTTCGACGTGTCATCAACTGATCAAGACCACAGCTTGTCGATGCTTCTTGGTATCATCATGATTGTCCTTGATCAGGTCGTTTGCTGATCTACACAACAGGTGCTTACCGGTAGTCCACGCGACTCTTCAAAGATCAACATCACGATAATCATCGATTCGATTGCAATTCACACTATGTACATACATACATACATACATACATATTATATCCGATTTTGTTAAATGGTATCTCAATAATAGCAATTTTCGATACTACGTGAATCTTAATTGAAGTACATTCGTTCAAATTTTAAATAAGTGTACCGTAAATATTATTAAAAAATCATTTTTCTTATTCGACAACGCGGTTAAAGCTTAACAGGATTAATTAATGTAAAGATAACGCAATTTGCATAACGCTTTAGATATATATCCCGATATTTAATCTGTCAATTAAGTCGAAATTTCATTTTGAGAACGAGTGATATACGGGTGCTGTTCGTTCTCGGATTGATATTATTGCTATTTCTCCGATACGTTTGTATTACGATTCTCGTTTTTTTACACGCGTGCTCCAAAACTGTTAAATAATTGAATAATTATTTAAGAATAATAGATTACCATGTTATACCAGTTTGTTGTTTTTCATTAACGGATACTATTTTCGACGTTATATTTAACGTGTAAAGTGGACTTTGTAAAGGTAATTTTTTTTCATAAGAAAATAATTAGTATTTATATTATGGAATTGAACTTTCGGCATTTTGTATCCGTGTATATTAATGTCGTACGCACAAAATGTAGTCGATCGGGAAAATGGTCTTTATGATAATATTCACGTTCCATCAAACCAGATTGTTAAATATTTATATCGCAATCAAATTAAAGTACCCGGTGTGTTATTATAAGATACCCAATACTATTGCTAGTTTTGTTGTTTTTTTTTTTTTTTATCACCGTGTCGTTTCGCTTTCGACAAATTGTATAATTTGAAAATTCGTTTTAAAATTACGTGTACCGCATGTAAATAAATCACTCTAGCGAACGAAAACATCGAATTGTGATTCCGTTAAATTCGCTAATTCCATTGTATTCGAAACTAATTTGAACTTTTTGCCATATAAAATCAACTGTTAAACGGCTAATTGATATAACAGCACGGGAATCGGACTAGGAATACAAAATCGATGGCGATACATAATTTATAAGGATTTAACTAAGGAAAAAACTAAATCGTTTAAAATACTTTATGTCTCATTTATAGAAAACGTCTGAATATTCACATATGAATATCTCAATAATGGTCTTAGTTGTTGTTGTTTTTTTTTTTTATGCCCAAGGAATGCTTAAGCTCTGACACGACGTAAGAATGAAAAATTAGGTTGTTTCTATTCTACATAATGTGTATTCCTTGCACCTACTCGTCTAATTTGAAAATGTGGATCCTCAAGCGCCATGGAGACGAAAGGCTCCGTAGGAAAAAATCCTTACTACACCGATTGAATATTAATTTGGCGATTCTCGAGATAAAAGTCGAGACTGGAGACCTTCCTACGTGACAATTTAGTGTGATGTCCAAAGCTCTTAAACATACTATAAAAACACTGTATAACATCGCCAAATCGTGTTATAAAAGGCTTTTATACGTTTTAATAACAAACATCAATCATTCGAAAAATACTCGGAGGTGTTTAGAACGCTCGTAGGCGTTCCCGTTGATGTCCTTTTAATATTCGAAAATAAAATTCATGACATTCAAACAAAACTTTGTATGACACTATATGTATCAGCATATACATATACATATGTATAGCATGTCCTATCGCACTCAAGACTAGCAGGATCATAGGAAGGAATTATGTATAGTTAAATACCGACTATTCAAACGTTATAGAAATGTATGAGAAACAAACAGATTATTATTTTATACAATGCCCAAAATGGCCAGGAAAAGTGCAAAAAGCTGAAGTTTAAGATAGAGCGGATGAAAAAGTCTGTTTAAAATTGTCCTTTAAGATCGGCCGGTCAAATTGGTGAGATATAAATGATTCAGACACCAAATTTCATACTTGGCATTGTAAACGAGCAACATTTTTCAGCAATATTGCTCACTAGCATCACATGCGCAAAATGTGCTGTTTTATTATTGCCCACATTTTGTATTTACTTATACCGTGCGATTTCATCAGCGATATGGCAACAATAATCGCCAACACACGGCCATACAAGCAATATTGGAATAATAGTGTCGAGATACACGACTACATATATTTCCGGCCCACATCATACCATATTTCAGTAATATTACCGGCAATGCTTGCCGGCAATACATAACCGTGAAAATGTTGATCGTTTAGCTTTCACACTTTTCCTGTAACATTTTCACAAGACAAACACTGATACGAGTATGTTTATTGTAAGCATGACTAAAATTGGAGAATTTTTCGTCTGGAATGGAACATCGTAGGGTGAAACCGTTCCAATTGTTTATACATGTAATGTTTGCGGAAAATTTATTAATCGAAAACGCTCTTGTTCGAGAGCAAACTCGATCGATCTTGCTACTTTATTGTGAGCTATAAAAATGCATATCGTGTCACATGGCGATGTAGGGCGATTGCCTGTACTTATGTATGTACTGCCTATTGACAGTCGAAGCACATCCGCCTACAAGTCGAGGACTAAGGACTACGTAGGCGGGTGCTGCAAAGTAAGTGACCATCGTTTTTGCTTTATTTTTTTTTTCATTAGTAGGTATTATTATACGTACCCGGTACGTGGTATGCGTTGAAGACATTGTGACTCGAATACCGTCACTATATAGATAACGTACATACCCTGGCGACAAGTTTATAGCTTTCAATATGCATTTGGTGCCATTTGTTAACATCGGCTTGTGCACTTGTGCATGTCCTGGCCGAATCTATCCCCCATTATGATTATTGTTTATTTTTACATCGCCGCTGGAAAGCTTGCCGCACTGTTATAAAAATACAGTTCTAATTTTACAGGCTTACACGTGTGTAGAGTTGATATCTCCGTCGACGATTTGGCGAAGATTTGACCTTGATCGGTTAATTTTTTGTGTTGTTGACGTGCTGTTAACTCAAGCTCTCCTCTTTTAGTATGCAGTATTGTATGTATTTTATACAGAGAAGTCTTCAGTTCCTGCTTAAATCATAGACGAAAGGTATTGTTTTTTATGCTAAAAATTGAATATTATAACTTCTGATCAAAGATCAAAATCAGCGGTCAGGCTCTTTGTATGAAAACCTGCGACTCTCGCTGTCATCCAAAGTATTACGTAAAACACAACGTCGACACACAATTTACACAAAATCAAAATTAATCCTATTTCCATCACTTCATGAATGTAAAAAGCTTTAAATCGTTTTTCAGATTAAACTTTATAATACTTTTTAGTAATATTATGAAGATTAATTTTTTCTTACAGCTATCCATTTAATAAATGACCAACATTAAATTTAATTTTTGAGACTAAAAGTTCCTACACGTTTTACACGATCTCAATTTTTGTTTGAGGATGAAGGTAATTCGTTTACCAATTATTATCGGCAGTCTCCTATTCCTAGGTTGATTGGGACTGGCAATAAGTATGGGAATTTATTGGACTATTTCTGTAATAACCTTAATTTAGTAAAGTCTAAACTGTTGCTTTCTTTACGAAGTTCCTCTTCTTAGTTTAATTTAAATTATATGTATATTTTACTCCTGTATTGATATCTTCTCTGTTTGTATAAAAGCCTTTTTAGGCGTGAAATAAGTAATAAATAAATAAATTTGGAATATCATCATCATCATTTTCAGCCGTTCACCATCTACTGCTGGATGAAGGCATCTCCAATCCTTTTCCGTTTCTGTCTGTCTTGAGCAATCTGCATCCAGTTGACTCCACACATTCTTCTCAATTCGTCAGCCCATCTTCCACTCGGTCTACCTTGCTTCATTTCACATCCTCTCGGATACCATTCCAGTATTTTTCGCGTCCATCTACCATCCATTCTTCTCCTTTATATCTGTCACTTTAGTCATTCTTCTTACCCATGTATTCCTCTTACGACACCAAGGATATGTACATTTTTCCATGCTTCTCTGTGTGCACTGGATCTTATGTAACATTTTTGAATTTAGCATCCACGTTCTACATACATCCACACGTCATAACCGGCAGTACGCATTGGTCGTATGCCTTATTTTTTAAGCATAGCCGGATGTTGGACTTAAACACTATGTTCATTCTTCCAAAAGTGCTCCATCCCAGTTTCATTCTTCATATAATCTGAAAATAATATGTTGCTGCTCCCAAACTTCACCAGTTTTGCAAGGGTTTCCCTAACTTGGATCTCAGCTCGAAAAAGGTTCCCGACCACTGATCTAAATTTTATGTACGGTACAATTGTTGATTTTCCCTTTGAAAATTCTACCACGTTTCTGCGTGGAGTCAAAACGACCGACGATAATAGTTGTATTTGTATCGCATTGTACATTACCGATTATGTACGTATTAATATCGACATAACGACAAGTTAATAGGGGTTAATTGCGAAAACTCGATTATTGGCAAACTGTGGCGTGCGCCGCGTGCGTAATTGGTTGCGGATAGTGAAAATGAAAGTGCGTGCCGGTTTTGTTTCAAATTTTTTTTTTCAATACTTTTTCATACATATTGTATGTGCTTTTTTTTTTTTTTTGTTAATTCTTCTTAAATAGCCGCATGCGTTCAATGTCTTCGAGTATTGGAAGCCGGTTTGCAATAACCGATATTTTTTTTTGCGCGAACCGCACACGGGGTTCGCTTTAAAGACTCAATCTGACCGAAATAACTGCGGCATAATAACAGTAGGCCGTCAATGTTGAGCCCTAGGGTTGTATGCCAAACGAATGGAAAAGTCGCAAACGTTGCACTTTCGATTTCCTCGTGACTACTTCAGAAGCTTATAATGTACTCGGTTTGCACGGCATCGATACGTGAATGGAAAATGATATAATCTAGTTTGTGTGTGGATTGATGTCAAATTTTAGACGAATTGAGCTATATGACATATACATACCTACATATGAATATACATACATATGAGTCGCCTAGTTCCAAATCCCGATAAGTCCATAAAACTCACTAGTTCGCAAACGCAGTTTTTCTGCTACAGACTTATTTGCTTGATGGCGTTTAAACTCATTTAAACTTAATTTTGTTGATATTAAACAAAATATTGAGATTAGAAACATGGACTTATAGTTGTTTGTTTCTAAATATGGCTTTTATCAGCTTTTATCATAGTGCAATTGTCAGTTTTTGGAACTAACACTGATTTTCAATATTTTTTTACGGCGCACTTGGCGGTATTTGGAATAATTCAAGTATAAGGCATCGTTTGAAAACATTCTTAGAACCAGAAAATATTTTATCCTCGTTTTTTATATATTGTGGACTTATCGGGATTTGGAACTAGGCGACTCATATGTACATCATCAAAATTTTCAGCCGTTCACCATCCACTGCTGGATGAAGGCCTCTCCAATCCTCTTCCATTCCTGTCTGTCTTGAGCAATCTGCATCCACTTGACTCCACACATTCTTCTGAATTCATCAGCCCATCTTCCACTCGGTCTACCTTGCTTTCTTTCACATCCTCTTGTATACCATTCCAGTATTTCAGTACATTGCCACTATATATCTGCCACTTTGGTCATACTTCTTACCCAAGTATTCCTATTGCGACATCTTCTTGTTATACCAAGCATACATCTTTCCATGTTTGTCTGTATGCACTGGATCTTACGTATCATTCTTGAATTTAGCGTGCAAGTTTCACATCCATACGTCATAACTGGCAGTACGTATTGGTCGTATGCCTTATTTTTTAAGCATAGCGGAATGTTGGATTTAAAAACTATGTTCATTCTTCCAAAAGCACTCCATTCTTCTTTACATCCAGTCATATTCACCAATTGCCCTAGGTATAAATAACTATTAACAATCTCTACAATATGATTACGTATATACTGTGACTACACTTTGCGTGCAAAATTCATTAAACATAATTTTAGTTTTATTAAAATTAATTTTTAATCCTATGTAGGTATATTACATATGTATGTACATACTATAAATGTCTAATATTGAGTCTTTACGTAATCATTCACTTGAATCAAAAGTGCTAAATTATTTATGCTAGCTCAATAATTCATAATGTACGTATATACATACATATATACAAAAACTCTGTACCGACTGTTATCCTCTAGCTTTTTTTTTTTTTTAATTTAAGGCCATCTCTAAGCGCGTTTATATATACACAAGTTGCCCGATATACTCGATCGAAATTAAAAACAACAAGTTCATCCGAAATTAAAAACAAATTCAATCCAATTTACCGCATTTTTGATCAGCGGCGTCGCGTTCCGCTCGTGGCGGATTAGTTCTGGCCAGTTATTTCAACGCCTCTATCATTATATTATAATTTTTTTGCTTGTAATTTTTCAATTATGGTAATATCTAAAACACTGTAAACCAGTTATGAACGTAATTTGTCAGTATATTGACAAATTGTGTTGGTAACTAGCGCGCACGAACTAACCCAATCAAAAACAACAAAAAAAAAAAAATATATCAACAACGACGAATCGCAAAGCTTTTAATTCATTTTTAAATGTACAAATCAAAAATAGTCGATCACGTGGAGATACGTCAGTATCACCGCGTGGTGCAAAATGGGTACTGTGTCAAGTTTATCGTTTTCAGTTTGAATTATGCCCGATCGGGAGCTTTGGCAGATACGGGAGCTTTGATAGTAACTACGCGTATGGGTGAGTGCTTATATTTAATTGTTCCATAAATATCGGACATATCGGAGGAACAGGTGTAGGGCAGACAGCCGGCAGACGGTTGGCACTCACAAGCACTCACTCAAGTGGTACTAGACAGATTATCATACATTGCGAGCACGTACGAGACGAGTCCTTCGCCAGGAGCCGGATGAACGGCTCGTGCTGTAGGTAATACGGGCATCGGGTATCTAGGTGACTGTACTGGATTAAGGTGACCGTAAGTCCAGTCTAAGAATTCAGAACAGTTCGTGTAAACTAGCACCATGATTAGGTAAAAGCAGACTAGGTAAAATAAGTTCAGGTGACTTTCTTTCTATAGCGGACTTCTTTGCAATATCTCAAAATGTGTGATGAATTTTTAATTAGTATAGATATGTATGTATTTCAGAACGTGTAACACATGGTGAAAACACTTGAATGGTATCCGAGATGGTGTGTAAGAAAACAAGGATGGGCTGATGGATTGAGAAGAATGTGCGCAGTCAAGTGGATGCAGATTGCTCAAAGCAGACAGGAATAGATGAGGATTGAAGAGGTGTTCATCCAGCAGTGGGACGGTGAACGATGATGATGAATGATGATGATGATGATGATGGTGTAATACTACATATTTACATTAGTCAAATGTGATTCCTATGCATAAAAAACAAACATTGATTGGATTGTTGGAATTGTTGGT
Organism: Parapsyche elsis; assembly: GCA_022651745.1. Lineage (NCBI taxonomy): Eukaryota > Metazoa > Arthropoda > Insecta > Trichoptera > Hydropsychidae > Parapsyche > Parapsyche elsis. The sequence continues at coordinate 1,682,576 of JAGVSN010000016.1, forward strand.
AGACCGAGTGGAAGATGGGCTGATGAATTGAGTAGAATGGGTGGAGTTAAGTGGATGCAGATTGCTCAAGACAGACTGGAATGGATGAAGATTGAAAAGTCTTCAAAAGTCTTGAACGTCTGAAAATGATGATGATATGGATGGATATTTCGATATTAAGTAAGATAAATTAACAGAAAGCACTTGATTCGTCTTGCACTTGACCATCTATGATTAGCTGACGACATAGTCATAGTTTCATGCGACTCGATAACACAATTTTGCAACGAAAGTATGAAAGTAGGCTTAAAAATTAATTGTAATAAAACTAAAAGTGTGTATAATGAATTTTGCACGCAAAACGTAGTCGCTGTAGAGATAGTTGATAGTTATTTATACCTATGACTGGTTGTAAAGAAGAATAATTAAAACGAAGAATGAAACTAGGATGGTGTGCTTTTTGAAGAATGAACATTGTTTTTAAATCCAAAATTCAGCTATGCTTAAAAAATAGGGCATACGACCAAGGCATACTGACAGTTATGACGTATGGATGTGAAACGTGGATTGTAAATTCAAGAATGTTACGCAAGATCCAGTGCACACAGTGAAGCGTGGAATGATGTATGTTCGGTATAACGAGAAAAGATCGTAAGAGGAATACATGGGTGTGAAAAAGTTGAAGTGGCAATGAGCTGGAGGCATAGCGAGAAGAATGGATGGCAGATGGACGTGAGAAATACTGGAATGGTATCCGAGATTATGAGAAAGAAAGCAAAATAGACCTAGTGGACGATGGGCTGATGAATTGAGAAGAATGTGTGGAGTCAACTGGATGCAGATTGCTCAAAACAGACAGGAATGAAAGAGGATTGGAGAGGCTTTCATCCAGCAGTGGATGGTGAACGGCTGAAAATTATGATGATGAAGTACATAAGAAATGCGTTTTAGAATGAAAAATGGTCACACTGTTGATTAACCGCTTCTCGACGCGCTGGACTTTCCGTTTGTAACATTTTCCTTTTTATTAATATCATTTAACTGTTTTTTTTGTCCCGCATGCTCTACGTACATACATACATACATATGTATGTACGTTCAGAATGTATTCTTTGTCGGACTTGAGTTATATCGATATTAGTTGAACGTGTGCGGGGTTTTTAATAACGCGTCTCTCTGTATGCCCAAGTTCATTCAGTTTTATAAAGGTAACGTACAAATTAAATGAATAATATAATCATAGGTTTATCTGTCAAGTCGCCAAGTGAATGAATGATATTTTATTGAGTTTTTGCTTTAAGAAACTACGAATCGATTGTGGTTTAGCGATAAAGCGATTACTGTGAAAAAAAATTAACATCTGGGTCTCAAATTGGAATGGTAAATTCAAATCAAATCAATAGCTTGAAATAAAATTCAGTTTATTTTAAAATTAATGAATACATATGCTTACAATACACGTGAATACAAAATCGTTAATCATAATTTCAATAAGCCAAGTCATATGAATAAAATCAAATAGATTAAATATTCCATATTTTGAATTGTAAAATAATCATCACCAGTCAAAATTCAAATGGGTCATGTCAAACGGTACTTGTATAACAAATCCTTCACGAGCTACGTTAAGCGGTGCCAATTGTCGCCATTCTTTCTTTACTTCGTCGTATTCTTCCATGTTGGTTGATTTTCCACCTAAATAATAAAAAAAAAGATGAACATTGAATACATAAATTTAGCCAAAAGTATTTAGTGCGATATAAAAGTGTACGAACCAATGGCAATAGGTTTATTTCTTAGGGTAATGGCAGCCACACATCCTGTGGATGAAATATTGGCCATTCTAGTCCAAGTATTAGACGTTGGTTCATATCGATCGACATTATTAATCGAATGATCATAAGTACGATATCCACCCATTAGATACAAATAACCACCAGCTGACGTCATCTAAAAAATGTTTTATATTAAAATATGTATGTATAGACCGTTGACATAATTTTAAAATGCGTTTGATTTAATTTGTATTAACTGCACAGTATGCGTTTATATCAATCAATGGCGCTTTCATCGTCCATGTATTTGCTTTGATATTGTACATTTCTAAACTTTTCAGATAGCCCTGTGGCCCTCTACCACCAGCGACATAAATGTTTCCATCTAAAACTGCACATGCACAACCACATCTGGGTTCATTCATCGGTGCAACCATAGACCAGGTCGTATTGATTGGATCCCATCTGAAACACGTACACACACCTAAAGATATATTATCTATGTAGAATCTGTTTTCATTTAATTTTATGAAAATTATCAATTGAAACCTTTCAACTGAATTTAATTCATCAACGTTTTCTCCCCAGCCTCCAATAACATATAAAATGGCCGATCGTCCTTGTCCTACAACGGCCGTGACCGGATAATGTCTTTTTACTATTAGTGGTTTCAAAGTCTCTAAGGCACCAGTCGACAAATCGAGAGATTCCACCTACGTTTAAAGAATGTTTGAAAAATTATTTTATCACTTAATATATGAACAAATATTTATTTTACCGTATTTATTGGATTGCCTTCATTCGTTGAATCTGTACCACCAATCAGCATCACTTTACCATTGATTAAAGCAACACCAAAGGCTCGTTTGTTTATTTTCAAATTCTTCAGTTGAGTCCATTTATTTTTGGACAACTCATAAAGTTCGACAACTTTTGCCGTCTGAAATATTTTAGGTAAATTTCAATTATTTTTCAACATGTACATACATATATATAAATTACAACTGTTGGTTGATATTTTAAACAAGCTCACTGTTAGATCGTAACTTCCCAATGATAACAATTTGATCGTATTGTTTCTTGTTTCGGAGCATAGTTTCAACTTTGACCTTTCTTCGGGGAAAACGTGCCAACGAATAGCTTCCATAACTATCTTTCTACTATTTGCAATCGGTGAGACAAAAGGTTCCACTTCGTTCAATATATACTAAAAATACAATTCATCGTAATATTTATATGCTACATTTTTTTTATTCACCATTATATGTATGTACATATCGATGGGTTAGTCTAGCACAGATATTGTATGTCCAGTTTTGTGTTAAAACATTGTAAGTGACATATGTACATCTTTTTTGCATGAAAAATATGGACGAAATGGACATAGTATATATTTGAATACGGCAATATCTTCTCAAATATACTATTTGGATCCGATACTTTTTTAAACATGAAGGTTTTGTGTGCGATAACTCAATTTTGGTAAAAACTGGACATACAATATCTGTGCACTAACCCATCGATATTATCTAATTATATTCCATTAGAATAAAATAAATACCTTGAGTGATAGAAGCGGGAAGCAAACCATTTCCAAGAGTGATGATGCATCAACCTCCAGATTTCTATCGTTAAATATTAACCACTTTTTGATGCTGTCAAAGATATTTTCTTCACATGGCGCAATATTTTCATCGAAATTCAACAGTTCTTTGAAAATATCAACTCTCAAATGTACGTATGCGCCGTGATGGAAAATCTAAAATAAAATAATTAGGCTAAGTGGGTAAATATATATGTAACAAAAAAGTTTGTGATATGCACTTACTTCCATAAAATTGTTGCGAGCGTAGTTTAAAGCTTCATCCTTTTTATCACGTAAACTCTTGTCCACATTAATTAATGTGCTCAACCAACCACTCTCTTCTGGGGTTGTATAAATTTTATTATCACACATCTTCACTTCTGTTGGCAATTAAATGTCGTTGGAGAGCACTCGGAGTAACACAATCTAGTCGAAAATGATGTGAGCCTCATATTTAAATAGAAAAAAAAAATTAAGAGATACGTGTGCAAATTTGAAAATACCACATCCTTATCATGTTTATTTTGTTCATTCATTAGAAAAAAAATATGCAATATGTACATATGTATATATTTTTAGGAATTTTTGAAAACCGTAATCAAATTCTATAATCGTGGTTAAACTTATAAAAAAAAAAAAAGGAAATGACTTGTCGACCACAATCCACAATACATAGATATACATACATACAAGTATGTATGCAGTGAATATTAAATTTATTCATTATGTAGGTACATATTTGATTAAAACCGTGTTTTTTTTTTAATAAAATGGGTGACGATTATTTCAAATACATCCAATGTATAAAAATAAAATTTCTCAAAAACCACTGCAATGTCTCGTTATGATTATCTACCTATATGTACATAGGTAGGTAATATAAATATTTCCATCGTCTATTTTTTCTTTTGAAAAAAACTCTTCCGTATTTTAGTTGTGCACTTGATGGGCAACTTTTGATCCAATTTAATTTAATTACAGTTTTGCACGTTTTCCTTCGTAAAAACTCGTTATGGAACTTATTAAAATTTACGCGTCACTTTTGAATTCTTTTCGTAGCAAAATTTAACCTGACAGTGACTACCTATACATATAATATGTATCTATATATATGTACAATACTTGCAATTGCAATTAAAAATACGGAATCAATATAATTTAGGAATAGTAAATAGGATTGAACAAATCTAGCATAGGTATTGTTAATTATAATATGCGATTCAAAATGGAAATGTTATACTTTTTTATGGAAGTATTCTACTTTTTTACTCATAAGCGTTTATATTTGCGTGCAAGATTCAATAAATAATAATTGATTGGTTCATATACGGATACAATTTTTTTTTAAATATACGATTATTAAAAGAAGGCAGTTTCACAATAACCATAAAATATTATAATTGAATACCCACTTGACCTGCACATTACGTGGATTAAATACGTTTTTATTTAAATTGTGAAATGAAATATGACGGCGCCTAATGAAATAGTTAGTGTCGTATGGACGATGTGCTCGCAAAAACATTCACATTGATTTGAATACATTAAAATTGAAGTACTTGAGAAGTTCACCTGTCGTAGACATATGAAAAATCGTCCGGTATTCGTACAAGTTTTAATATAAAATATAACCGGTAGTAAAATATTTCAGTCATTGTTTATTATAATCGCACAAGAAGGTATTCTCTAACACAGGAGCCGATTCGCGAGATGGTTCTGTTGTCGTGCACCTGGATTACTAATTAATAGTATTGCCCGCATCTCTTCGAGCACACCTTTTACGTATAAAAGTAGACGAACGATTGTCGTGAACTAAGAAGATTGTGCCGTCTGTTTTCTGGTCACTTTCAGTGCCCAGACCGAGACAATTTGCACCTGGTGTGGTTTTGTCAGTGATGATCTGGGTACCACTTCGATCGCTTTGTACAATTATCAATTTCATACATTGTATTTCCGAACGTGGGGGAAAATTTAATTCAAAATAAATTGGATGGCGAGAATACCATATATGTTTAGTTTTTTTGGCATCGGAAAAATGGGCCAAAGTCTGTCTGTCTCGTTTGGAAGTTGATGTTGAATTTAAACGACGGTAGTATTTCTATGGAAAATCTTTTTTATGAACGGTTCTAAAGATGTTCCCCTTATCAATTATAATATCTTTTGAATAAAAACAATGTCAGAGTCAAATTACCGTAGGAAAGTTTCGTGTATGTTTTAGCAATGAGACACGTTTCATTGAATATTTTACGAAAGTTAAAAAAATTCTGTCCCTTCTTTGAAGACTATGTGTATTATAAATATTTAATCAACAATTTTTTTGTATTGAAAGAAAATCCATCATTTTGACGTTGTACGGTTCTTTCACATAATATAAAAACACTACATATGTACATATGTATATGTATGTACAATATGTATTTTATATGTACATACATACATAGTGTCTGTACTACACATTTATGTACTAAGATTGTGTTTCTACCACACAATTTTTATTAAGTAGTAGTATGTGTACATAGATTCGTACATATGTATGTATATACGAAGTTCACACATTTTGACATAAATCAGCTTAGACTTTTGCTATGTACCTACATACATACATATGTACATAGCAAAATACATGGGTATGAAAAAGTTGAAGTGCCAATGAGCTGGACACATAGCGAAAATAATGGATGGCAGATGGACGCGAGACATACTGGAATGGTATCCGAGAAGATGTGAAAGAAAGCAAGGTAGACCAAGTGGACGATGGGCTGATGAATTGAGAAGAATGTGTGGAGTCAACTGGATGCAGATTTCTCAAGACCGACAGGAATGGAAGAGGATTGCAGAGGCCTTTATTCAGCAGTGTATGGTGAACGGCTGAAAATGGTGATGATGATGAAGTAATACATTTAGAGAAATTATTGCTTATCTAGTAGATAGATAATAAAAAGCTAGAAAAGAAAATACAAAAAACGCGTTATTCTTAAAAATGTAATTAACGAGTTTTACCTCTACGACATGTCGAGGTAAAACTCACTAACTGTAGTTCGATGGATGGGTCTCACTATGTACAATATATACAACACACACAGAAAAAATTGAACAGGAACAATGCGTTGAGTATTAATCCTCACCAAAAAACACGACCCTTAAGCCGCGTACTCATTAGCGAACATGAGCGTGTAAATGCAACAAATGTAAATGTATACGCGTTCGCGAGCATACTTTGAGCGCTCAGATTCAGATGCAATAACTATGGCGCAATGGTATGGACGAATGTTGAGTCATACATTGTTTTTTTGCGCATTTGGTTAAGAATCGGTACAGCCCGGATATGAGTCAGAGGTCGCGACACATAACCCCCTGCCTCTCTTGCCCTCAGTCTAAGTTGACGCTAACCAATCAGGTTCGACAGTGCATCGGGCGACAACCGATGACCAATTGCAATCGACCCAAGGATCAGCTGTTTTCCTCTCGCCTCTCTAACCCCTTAAGTTTATATATAGATGTAAAGGTCGGAGAACAGCCACTCCTCCAGTCACAACAGAATCATACAGACGCCTCCTCCAGTCAACAGTCATACAATCAGACGTAAACTCTTACGTCATCCAATCACTCATATTCGATCACTCCAAGTTGACCTTCACACTACTAACCGGTATAGCGATTTGCTATACCGATAATTACGCAATTTCCGAATCGCACTAACACACAAATCTTTATATTTTACTGTAATTGTGCCATCAAATGAACCATCGTGAAATAAATCAATAAACAAACAATCATCATACCGTCAAGTGCTGTTTTCTCATTTTTCTCTGTTCCTCAACCTCCAACAGATTCGATTGGTCATTTCACAACTGTCAAATTTAGTTTCAATTACAGTTCGGAAACGAATATAATTTCACCGAATGTGCTTGAATATGATTTCACCGAAGCGCCAGTGAAAATATATTTTCACTTGAAATATGCTTTCGCTGTAACATATACATACATACATACATACAAAGCTTCGTATAATGCTTCTCAAGAATGTAATAAATTAATTAAACGGCGTCCCAGTGCAAACCCTCTACGAGTCTACGTCGACATTGTCAGTAGTGATATCCGAACGTGCATTTGAAACTTGTGCCATCAAATGAACCACTGTGAAATAAATCAATAAACAAACAATCATCATACCATCAAGTGGTGTTTTCTCATTTTTCTCTGTTCCTCAACCTCCAATACATAACAACGGCAAGTGTGTACGTGGCGTCCACATTAGCGAGCATTACATAACACGCCTCATGTTCGATAATGAGTACGCGGCTTTACATACACTGGTTCAGCGCTACGGCGATTGCGGAAAAATCGCAAACGCACAACTTCAAATCGGCCTACAGCGTTCGGCGATCTTGGCATTGTCTTTGCGACCCACAGTGAATACGCAATACATACATACGTGAGTCCTGTGGGTCCTCCGACGAGACGACCTATTACCGGACTCGAAAAGATTTATTAACAGCCGCCAGCCGCAGAAATATCGTGTCGATCGTCTCTCAAAAAACACTTTGGCCCGAACGTGAGGTGTGTGCCCGAACGGCGCGTGTGAACCGCTCGATTCGGGATTCGAAACGCGCGCGCGTCGATGTCCTTTCATCTGTCGGGTCGTATAGATTATGTGCAGATTCAAAATGCTGACCATACCCCGTCGTAGGAGAATCTATATTTAATTGGTCTTATTGGGTACGCGAGCGACATAATCAAAAAGAAGCGCAATAGTTTCAAATGCACGTTCGGATATCAATACTGACAATGTCGACGTAGACTCGTAGTGGGTTTGCACTGAGACGCCGTTTAATCAATTTATTACATTCTTGAGAAGCATTATACGAAGCTTTGTATGTATGTATGTATGTATGTATGTATATGTTACAGCGAAAGCATATTTCAAGTGAAAATATATTTTCACTGGCGCTTCGGTGAAATCATATTCAAGCACATTCGGTGAAATTATATTCGTTTCCGAACTGTAATTGAAACTAAATTTGACAGTTGTGAAGTGACTAATCGAATCTGTTGGAGGTTGAGGAACAGAGAAAAATGAGAAAACAGCACTTGATGGTATGAAGATCGTTTGTTTATTTATTGATTTCACAATGGTTCATTTGGTGGCACAATTACAGTAAAATATAAAGGTTTGTGTGCTAGTGCGATTCGGAAATTTGCGTAATTATCGGTATAGCAAATCGCTATACCGGTTAGTAGTATGAAGGTCAACTTGGAGTGATCGAGTATGAGTGATTGAATGACGTAAGAGTTTACGTCTGATTGTGTGACGGTTGACTGGGGGAGTGGGCTTTCTCCGATCTTTACATCGATATATAAACTTTAAGGGGGTAGAGAGGCGAGAGGAGCTTTGAAGGAAATCGACTGATCCCTGGGTCGATTGCAATTGGTCAATAGGTCGCCTGATTTGCGCTGTCGAATCTGATTGGTCAACGTCAACTTAGACTGAGGGGAAGAGAGGCGGGGGGGTATGCGTTGCAATGTCTGACTCATTCCGGACTGTCCCGAATCTTAGTCAAATGTGCAGAAAACAATGTATGACTCATCCGAGGTATGACGAATTTCAAGTTAAATGCGTATAAGACCAAAAGTCCGCGGTCGGTTGCTACGGCTCGACATTCAATTGTACTATTGCATCATATTTATGACGCACCGGTCAGGCGGAGACGTAACAAATCATATAATCTGCTGAAATATTCAATTCTAGTTATTTTGTCGCTTCTTCTTCTTATCGTGCCGTGCTCAGGCGTAGACTTTTACTGCTTAGTAGGTACCAATTATAGTTTAGTCTGTCGATTTTATAACAATTGACTTATAATGGTCAGTTTAAGAAGAAAAGAGCACGTGTTACTACCCTTATCCAAATAATCCTCAGATATAACAACGCCACCGTTTAGATCAAAACACACTTTTAGGATGACACATCATCGACTTAGGCCAACATCAACAAGTCACAAACACATACGCTTACTTTAATATACTGTCACCGATACCGAGCAGTAAAACTGTATATTCATTGTTTGATACATTTTCACTGCCTGAATTAGTAAAAATATATTTTCACTTGAAATATGCTTTCACTGTAACATATACATATGTACATATATACCACAGTGAAAAGTCGAGGAAACGGCTAATGTTTAATCGTGGCACATACTGACAGATATGCCACTAATCATAACATATTTTGTTAAATTTAAATAAGTAATGTGAATATGACTGGTTGTAAAGAAGAAGAAATAAAACTAGGATGGAGTGCTTTTGGAAGAATGAACATTGTTATTAAATCCAACATTCCGCTATGCTTAAATAAGGCATACGACCAATGCGTACTGCCAGTTATGACGTACGGATGTGAAACGTGGATGCTAAATTCAAGAATGTTAGGCAAGATCCAGTGCACACAGAGAAGCACGGAAAGTTGTATGCTTGGTAAAACGAGACGAGATCGGAAGAGGAATACATGGGTAAGAAGTATGAACAAAGTGACAGATATTGTACATAGCAGAACTGAGATGGACGCGAGAAATACTGAAATGGTATCAGAGACGATGTGGAAGAAAGCAAGGTAGACCGAGTGGACGATGGGCTGATGAAACGAGAAGAATGCGTAGAATCAAGTGGATGCAGACTGCTCAAGACAGATAGGAATAGAAGAGGGTTAGAGAGGCCTTCTTCCAGCAGTGGATGTTGAACGGTTGAAAATGATGAAATAAGTAATAGTAATAAATTCCTAGCCAAGTTAGTGTCAGTCTCTTCAGTTCGATCCCTGTATGTCAAAAGATAGGGACAAGATACTGAAAAATACTACAAAATCCAGATCGGCCACCTCCTGTTAGAATTTGTAAATTGATGTCACTTGTGAGACAGATCCGCAAAATTGGCGCTAAAAAATTATATCCTACCTGCAAATCATAATTCGTTCGTTTTTTTACATCTTCATATAAGATAACAGGAAACTACTGGGTTGGATATTTATCTAGTAATTTCACTATGACTGACGGTAGCGCATCATATCAAGTACGCCACCTTCAAAAGAAGATTCATTTCTAATTTTCGTGCTGTACATTAACTTCTAATGTATGTGCGTTAAATTTCCCAATACGTTCACACGAAAAAAATCTTTACATCGAGATCGATCACCATAAATCTTTCATGCGGAATAAGAATCTAGATAAGTGCTTGAATATTCGATCTCCAATAACCACGCAAACGTTTCGCTATATAACCAGTTGTTGTTCGACCGACCGATTCGACTACTTCAGAAGCCAAACAAACGACCGACGAAACGTAACAATTCTAAGGCACAAATCAACTAACGGATTTCATATGCATATAAATCACGCTCAAGGCAACGCAACCTAAGACGAAGGAAAAAAAAAAACAAAACACTAAGAATTATCGCTTTCGTAAACGAATATATTATACTAATTGTTATTAGCCGGTAAATCATACGCTAAAAAGAATCTTCGGGTAAACCCAATCAACCGATGCCGACGCATTAATTTTCCCAAACTCGTACCTATTATGCTGTACTTTAACGTTGACTAATTTCAGCTAGTCCAATTTCCGACTAGAGAAAACCTTCGGGGCTAATTTTTTTTCTTTCGAAAATATATTATTTGTACATGTGAGCTGCGAGAAAATGAGATGCCCGTGGCTACCGTGACGGTCGATTTTACACGACGGCTATGATTATGACATAAGTCTCCGCTTTAATTAGAAGGTTGTCGAAAATTAAACATATCGAGAGACGCGTTTTTCGACTTTCGGTAATTGCGCATAATTCCTCTTCTAAAGTGTTCGACCCTTTCGCGACTTAAAAAATAATTGTATTTTTCCGCGCAAACGAGCGATTACTTTGTATGACGCAATTTTCGCTCGTCCCGTTAAAAATATTGTTAAACGGCGAAGTTAACGGTGTCCGTTGACGAAACTTATTCATTCATGTTTATGAATGTTAGAAATTTGCAACGATGATCCCGTTCCAACATTCGTGCGATGTATTTATCATAAATAACAACATGGACTTTAAAATTATTTTATTTTCATCATCATCGTCATTAGTTTCGGAAATTCGGTTTTTTTTATGCCCACCCCTTCATGATCATCATTTTCAGCCGTTCTTCACCCACTGCTGAATAAAGGCTACTATAACTCTCATCCATTCATGTCTGTCTTGAGTAGTCTGCATTCATTTGACTCTTCAGTGCATCACCTTGCTTCCTTTCACACTCGGATACCATTCCAGTATTTCTCGCATCCTTCTGTCATCTGCCACTTTGATCATGCTTCTCACTGACGTATTCCTCTTTCAATCTCTTCTTGTTATTCCAAGCATACACCTCTCCATGCTTTTCTGTGTGCATCGGTCAAAAGTCACCTTTTTTAAGCTATCTGCCATCCATTTCTCTCGCTGTGTCCAGCCCAATGTCACTTCAACCTTTTCACATGTTCCGCTATATCCACCACTTCTCGTGGGTCATGCTTTTTACCCACGTTTTCCTCTTACGATCTCTGATTGTTATACCAAGCATACATCGTGTCTGTGTGCACTGGATCTTGCGTAACATTCTTGAATTTAGCATCCACGTTTAACATCCACACGTCATAACCGGCAGTACGCATTGGTCGTATGCCTTCTTTTTTAAGCATAGCGGGATGTTAGATTTAAAAATATGTTCATTCTTCCGAAAGCGTTCCACCATAGTTTCATTTATCCTCTTATTTATTCTTATTTACATCCAGCCATGTTCACAAACTGTCCTAGGTACAGATAATTATCAACAATCTCTACAATGTTATTATCTACAGTGCGTGCAAAATTCATTGAACATAATTTTAGTTTTATTAAAATAAATTTTTAAGCCTACTGTGACTATGTCGTCAGCGAATCCGTTAATATTACTTAATTAATATCGAAATATTTAAACAAATACAAAATGCATCACTGATGGTACACATTTTAATGGTGGACACACATCTCTATAAGTGTATAGAATGCTTAAAAGCTCGCTGCAATCATGACTGTAAATATCATATATTCTACTAATTCCTTTATATTGTACATAATACCTAATCAGCCGATGAATCTTTATATTTTTAACGCTATTATACCGTACTAGTGTAAGCCCGTTGAATATCAACGGAGCGTTCTCATCACCCGTACTAAAAAATAATATTATTCGCGTTATAATAACAATGTAATAATTTAGCAAAGTCGCGAGTTTTTTTTTTAAATTATATTCGGCTATGAATAGTCACGCTGAAGCCTGCCCCACATCATCTAATTTGGCTCACCGCGTAAGCGCTCAGTGTACCGAATCAGTGGTACTGGGTTCAAATCCCACTCGTGCGACGTTCTAGTTTTTTGAAGTAAAACTTCTATTGGCACGGTAGTGAAAATCATTCGTGTCGTTTCTGTACAAACTGACCGAACGGACGGGTAAAACGATATTGGCGTCTCTCTTGCTCTTCCGCGTTGATGCGAGACAGAGATAGCTCCCCGCGGCACGTACCGCCCCTCGCCCTCAAAATTTAATCGCTTTTATCGCTCCATTGTTTGAGCAAAATGTGTGCGATGTTTTGAAGTCATTCTCACATAACCTAACCCCCGCTTGCTTTACACTGCAAAGTTTTTTTTAATTATTTACCTCGGTGAGCGTTATCAGCAGAAAGACATACACAGATGGATTTCGGCTATTATATATATAAAATTAAGTAAAAGTGACATGAAAAGTGTTGAAAATTTGCTTCCGCGAGTTTCGCTTGCACAAGGTTCGATCGCTTGAAAGCTCGCAGATCGAAATCGAGCAAAGCCCATTTAGGGCAGTCGGTCGATGTTTTTGCGGTGGCCAGTGCGTCTCATTTGAGACACACAAGACCAACAAAAATAAGCACACATATAATAATAATTGCATGTAAAATTAAACGGGCGAGTTGACGCTTGCCGCTGTGGCATTGAAATGGTGCACGCAGCCCTCGGGAAAGGCCATCCGGTCCTACTGTTGCCACTTACACCTGTATGCACCTGGAATTATGCAATTTTCGATTAATTTTTTTATTTTCCTTAATAATAAGCCCGCTTCACTTTCATAGTTTCGGGCACGAGCCGCGCGCGCTTTTCGTAATTGGCCGTTACGGTGCCGCGCGACAATTAATCCAACTTTCCGTTTCTTTTTATTTTTCTCCTTTACACGCGATTATTTATTTACGTAATTTATAAATTCGTCGTTGTGTTTCTTTTCCACTACGAGCGGGTGAAATTTATTTACGCGAAGTTTTTCGTCGGAAATTTTTTTCGCACAATAATTGGACAAATTTTATTTATTTATTTATTTATTTTATATAATATTAGCTAATTAGCTAATTTAACTTACATCTATTACATATTATACACTATACTTATACATAACTACTATCTCTCACAGAGGTGTCTCCTCACACTTTTCAAGAATACATCTATGGTCTTAGAAGACTTGACGCACTCCGGGAGGGCATTATACATTAATACACCCTGTGAAAAACACCACCAGCTGTCTTTGTTTTCCTTACTCTACCTACAACTAATTGGTTCTTATTTCTAGTACAATAACTATGGATATCACTATTTCTAATGATATACATAATTCTTAAAATAATTTGGCAATAACTTATGATCTAACTTATAAACAAAAAACAATGTGCTTAACTTTAAACACTTTCTAATACTCACCCATCCCAATTCATCTAACATACTTCTAATACTTTTTAGCCTACCAACATTCAAAATACCTCTCATAGCTCTATTTTGCAACCTTTGAATTTTATCTAAATCTTGGCCACTGAACATATTAAGTATAGTGGCACAATAAACCAGATGTGGCAAGACAATGTCACAAAGTTCACTCACTACCTTATCATGAAAGATTGAAAAGACTGAATCTCTCCACACTGGAGACGAGGAGATTAAGAGGTGATTTAATTGAAGTATTCAAAATAATAAACAATCATTATTCATGTGAAATGACAAACCTCATATTGTTCAATGAGAACCCTCATCTAAGAGGTCATACTCTTAGAGCGATATTACACTTGGCCACTTCACCAACAACCAGATTTTTTTTGACGGTGTCGAGCATCTTATTACATTGCACCACTTTTACTTCACCTGCTCATCTCATAATCTTCATACAAAAAAAAATAGGTCTAGGAAGCTATACGAAAACTAGGTACTCTATGTAGTAGTATGTAGACGAAATTTTTATGCAACAGAGAATCGCACAATCTAATACGTACCATCCAAACCTGTATATCTATCTGGTTGTTGGTGTGGTTGCTAAGGCTTATATTACATTCAGCAACAAATCGGGACACCAGGTTTTTTTTGAACCTCGGCGACCAGATAGATATACAGGTTTCAATGGTAAGTATTACGATGTATTACACGATGCGATTCTGGGTTGCTTGAAAATTTCTTGGAAGTCAATGTTCGCCGAAAAAAATCTTCACCAAAAACCCTTTTCTTTTTTTTTTTTTTTTGCATCGTCGTACTCAATTGTCAACGCAACGCAACGTCAACGCAATTGTTTCGAAAACAATGAAATTCAGAAAGAAATACGAGAGGTTGAATTTTATATATTTTCTACGTCTAGGTACATAGACCTCTTTTTTATAGACGTCTTCCTAGACCTATTTTTTTTTGTATGAAGATTATGAGATGAGCAGGTAGCTGGTGAGTGAAAAGTGGCGCAATGTAATAAGATGCTCGCCACCGCCAAAAAAATTCTGGTGTTGGTTTTGTTGCTCAATGTAATATCGCTCTTAGTGTAATATTAGCCTTAGAATAAGCCTTAGAAGAAAATCAAATAAGATTGTTAGAGATTCATTCTTTTCAAATAGAGTGGTTGACGTTTGGAATAGTCTTCCGGATTCAATAGTCACCTTAAAAAATGTTAATTTATATAAAAATCAACTAGATACCTTTGTATATTCTTAAAAAACAAAGGGTTTTGATATTCTTTAATAAATGGACTATTATTCATTTTATTTTAATGTTAATTTTATTTTTATTTTTGTACCAAACCCCATGGGCCTATCGGCTATGCCGCCTCTCCAAGTAATTATTAAATAAATAAATAAAATGGTTGACGCAAGCTTACGCGGACAGCTTCAAACTTCACGTTCGTTTTACTGTAAATTGTTAAATGTGACTAATTAACATACATACATATCGATGTTGTTTTGCGTCACGGGTGAATTGTTTTCGGAATAAATTTGTAACGTTTTGGGGGAAAAAATTCGCCTGAAAATTGCGAAACGCGAACGCTTCACGCGCATTCGCTGTCGTATACGGTATAAATGTTTATTTTTTATGAAACTCACCTGTCAGATGATTTTTTTGTGAATGTGTATGTATAAAATCGTCGAATTATCCACACGGAAAAAATACAACAATACTTTATCTACACTACGTATATGGATAAAGTAAGAAACGAAGACGTTCATACATATGTATGTATGTAAAATATAATTGTATAAATCGCATTCATCGTTTTATGGTGATTATCACGACTTTAACTTAAAAATCGTTGACAAATTAACTGCGGGTACTGTACGACATTGCTTCGGCGAGCTTTTTTTTTTTGAATATATCGTATGTCTTAAATTGTCCAATTTATTTTAAAATTAGTATCTCGAGGCTATTTATTAGAATATGATCCACGCTCTTGGAAGATTTTATCGCAAATACCCCAATATAAAAATTTGGCATAAAATTAATCTCACATGCACACTTGATTTAGTCGTGAAATTTTCACATTTATAAATGTCTTATATTATCAAGATTTTAGATAAAATGTTACGCTTTAGGGCAATCTTTCAAAAGCGAAGCATGGTTGTAAAAAGTTTCAAAAAAATTGAATGAAACGTGTGACGAAATTCATCAATGAATCAAATACGTCGCTTTTTTAAGACTCGGTCGAAATTGTGTCGTAAGATTTAATAACTGTCAATGAGACGATCGTATTATGCAATAGATTAGATACTTAAGTGAATGCTAATTCTTGTACGATAACATGCAAATCGATGCTAATTCAAATGTACGCATACCGGAAAAATGTGACGATTGCGCAACGAACGAACGAGTTTAAGTCGTCTTCTTTTTTGCCCGAATTCTGAAATTGAACAAAACTCGGCCGTTTCGAAAGTGAAATTGGACAATTACAAATGCGTCTCATACCTACGTGTATGCACAACGACACGGGCAATTATTGACTATTTTTAAAATTCAAATTCGCAAACCGGATAAGACTAATCGGCGGCAAATTGGAGCAAGCGCGCGGAATTCCCACAGTTTTCCACGCGATCCTTGGAATGAAATCCGCTAAAATAAAAAGTAAAACACATTCGCGCCCCATTTTATCGGACAAATGCGGCTACATCCCTGCTTCGTGCTATGGCTAATTTTATCATTTGAAAAATGGTTTCTTTGTCTTGGACGAACGAGGCGCGCGATCGTTTACCCAAATTGGCCGTAATTTATATATAAACTGCGAGAGCTTCTAATGAAATTTTTATGAGGTGACGAAATTGTGTGCGCTCGAGGCGTCCGTTTAACCGGCATTCCGGATGAGGTGGGGGTATATATTAATACATATATATACATATATATAAAGTACCTACTAACCACTTTCGTTGCTGGTATAATTGGCCACGCATTTGATGTTGGTCGTTGATGATGAGAGGCTTCTAAGCGTCGATGTTAGTTTTTGTAAGTGCAAGAGCCGCCAATTACGTGACTGGGCGCTGAAGACGCCCCCACAACAGACACAGGAAGCTTTTAAAAGCTCGTCTCGACTGCTCTTATTCGGTCGCATTATGTAACGTTCCAATATGGAATTTTACTGATCTAATTTCGATTCAGTCAATACTTCAAATAACCGCCCGTGCGAGAGAGGAATTCCAAGAATGCATCTCTAAATGTCAATCGTGAAAATAAATCAATAGTCTGGCTTAGAGAAAAATTTTGGACGATTTGAGTAATAGGCATGTGCTCTACGTGAATTAGTGTCTACTATCTCGGGCTGAAATAGCATGGTTCACAAGCTCGTATTGACTAGATAGATTACTAGCTGTATTCGATATTATGTATGTACTAGCGTACAAATATTTAAGTTATGGGTCAGTGTTCGATTGCAGTGTTGGTCAGTTGTGTGTAAACTTAAGGTGCCTGTAAACGATCAACATTTTAGTGCAATGTAATGATGTGGGCCTGAAATATAGTCGTGTTTCTCGACACTATTGTTCCACTATTGCTGGTATGGCTGTGCGTTGTCGACTATTGTTGCCGCATTGCCGATGATATCGCTCCGTATACGAAAATACAAAATGTGGGCAATAATAAATCAGCAACTACTTGCCGGCAATCGTTGAGCAACACATTGCTGCGACACATATTGCGCTTGTGATGCTGGATGGTTGACGAACACTATTGCTGAAAGATGTTGCTCGTTTACAGGCTCCTTTAGGTCACTATGTACATATGTATGTACATCCCTACAATAAACTTGTCGAAGATACTGCCGTGTGAACCTATGTAGCTTTATGTAGATTCTTCATTACTAAATTGGCAATGCTCAATTAGTTTTGAATGGTAGTACTCTATTTTTCATTGGTCAAAGGTAACTTTCTGATAGTAAAATTAACATATCAATGAGTCAAGTACTTAAATATGTATGTAGATCCACAAGATCATTGTAATTACTTCTTCAAAATTTAGTTTCGATTTTTGAAATGGTATGGGAATAAAATGTAAATGATAAATGTACAAAAAAAAAAGAAACAAACAAACAGATAATAATTCAATTTTATGTACATATCATTGGATCAGTTCCAAACTTGCCTATCCCGCGTTTATGTTGTTTCATTTGTTGATATTGGACGATTTGGAACTGATGATGAATATTTTTAAAAGGTTTATTTTCCCAGAAGCAAACCACAAACACACTATTCGATCACATCGGTACGGATACGAAACACATAAACGCTATCTTATAATTAAGTTTAACGGCAACAATCTTAATAACTTGATTAATTTCTCATGTATTGCTAATCTGCTTTTATTACACGTGCGAGATACGATCTACCAAAAAAAAAAAAAAAATAAAAACCGAATCGGACCCGATCGCATTAAAAATATCAATCGTTTGAAAATTTTGCGATATCGCGCACGTATCGATTAAAATGTAAAATAAACATTTTGACCCGGGAAGCGTGTCACTCACATAGCACACATTCTAATATTTAAAAATAGCGACACAGAATAATTTCAACCGAACGCAACCATATAATTCCTATAATTAAGCGTTGACGTTAGACCACTCGATGCCAAAAAAATTACTTGTAAAATATACGCGCTTTTTTATTGGCGATCGATACAACGAAAGCAATCTACATACATATATCTACATATATATAGAGCACACGTCAGAGGTAACGCGTATCGGGTGAAATAATTCCCGGAAAGGATAATTTGTGTATAATAATAGAAGGGGATGTTTAAACTGGCTTTAGTGGGGCGAGTGCCACATTAATTGCGTAATGGCGCCTCGCGATCCTTCAGATTTCACGGTCTATTGAATTTTTTCCAACCCTTTTTGTACGCCTAGGTTGCCGCAAAGTACCCTAAATTAAATTTTTATTATTTTACTTAGTTATTTATTTTTTACCCCACTCTTCTATCTTATAAGAGAGGATGTACGCAGTAGCGCGCGCTCGTTCAAATTGATCCTCGTTGGATAGGCGAATCGAATTGTGATTTATCATCGTATTGATACTAATGTTTGAAATCGTACAGGGCGATTAACAGCTCGTGGTTCACACTGTAAAAGGGTGATTATATGTAGACATCGTTTCGAGAGTAAAAAAAGTCACATGAATACCTTTTACCGAAACGCAAGTGCAATTGCAATCAATTGATATGGAAATAGTATGCTTGAAAAACTGAAGTTTGAAAAAGACTGCGTGAAAAAAACTGGTTCAAATTAGTTTTAAAGATCAGCTGGTCAGACTAAAATGATTTGTTTCACACTTAGTCTAAAACGACATTTTATACAATGCGAAGATTTCAGACGTATAATCAAGTCGCAATTTATTTTGAATGATTGCTATTTTTTATCACAATGCAATGGACAGTTAAAACATATATGTATGTAGTTACAAGTCTAATTTCACAAATAGCAGTACAAATTTCGACTACTACTACATACATACATAGTACCAACTAGAGTTTTTCACATTGTGTTTAAATGTCTCAGTATCGATTTTACGAACTTGATCCATTAATAGTTATAATGAACTCGTCATGCGTTAAATGCGCAATATGTGTCGCAGCAATGTGTTGCTCAATGATTGCCGGCAAGTAGTTGCTGTTTTATTATTGCCCAGATTTTGTATTTTCGATATCATCGTCAATGCGGCAACAATTCTCGCCAAAACACGGTCATACCAGCAATAGTGGAACAATAGTGTGGGGAAACACGACTATATTTCCGGCCCACCATCACCATATTGCAGTAATATTGCCTTTAATAAGACCTTTTTACTGTATCCATATCGGATATACTATTGTGATTGTGCAAAAATTCGACCTAGAAATTTTGACTGATTCGTATCAGGTATCCGTATCATCCACTGATCACGTTTTTATGATTTCTGGAAAATGTCTGTATGTTTGTCTGTGTACCTTGTGTGTAGAATCGTTAATATGTAACTCAAAGACCTTTTATCCTATTACACCGAAACCTTATATTTATATATGTATTTTTAACAGCAATTACAATACATAAGACTTTCAAAAATTTTCGTCAAACGGAAGTGGTAATTAATTCCCTTGGAAAGTCACCAAATTTTTGTGCAATCTTTGGAAGGTTTTTCCAGCAAAACTATGATAAACATTAAGCTGAAATTTTGTATGTGTTGTAGGTGTAACGACCTTCAAAATGATATAATTTTTTTTTCCACCGGAAGTACATAGTACTTTTGGTTTTCGGTGTTTTTGACTTTTTCTCCGAAACTATCAAAACTACATATGTATGTATGTACATATGTATGTACCGCGACCTGTGAATCAACTGTCGTTAAAGTGAGGCTAAATACGCGCACTCGCCTGTTGACGAGTTATCGAATGACGTAACAATTGAAAAAGTTGATGGGGAGTTTTCGAAGACCTCGCCACTTAATTGTCGCATGATAAATAATTAATATGATTGACATTTTCGCATCATCTTCGTCGAATGTCGAACCACTCAATTAAGTCGAAGTTGCCGAAGTGGCTTCGCAGCAGCATGGCATCGGCATCGGCAACAGGGAATCTGGACAGAACCAGCTCTCGGTGCATCCGTTTAAGGGCAAGCCTGGTTCTCCCCGGGACAATTACCAATATGGGCGTGTTGTGATGCAACGACGGCGGCTGATAATTCATAATTAATCGGGTCTTCAGAAACAAGTGTTTTGACCTCAAAAGTGCGCGGCGACCAGTACAGGTGTCGCGCGACCAGACAGGTGGGAGAGCTGAGGTGCACCTGCTCGGCACGCGACCCCAACCAATCCACCTATGGTATGGAAAATGTTAACGCAGAGACCCTATTTATTGTTCCAACTACAATTACACCCACATTTGCCATGTTTCCAACGGAAAATTCGTGAAAATCCGTTGGGTTTTGTTGTTACGACACGTTTCTAGGCGGATTATAGCTCGTTTTTAATTTAAAACCGCTGATTTAACCTATCTTACATACATTTATTTATTTTATATAATATTAGCTAATTTAACTTACATCTATTACATATTATACACTATACTTATACATAACTACTATCTCTCACAGCGGTGTCTCCTCACACTTTTCAAGAATACATCTATGGTCTTAGAAGACTTGACGCACTCTGGGAGGGCATTATACATTAATACACCCGTGTGAAAAACACCACCAGCTGTCTTTGTTTTCCTTACTCTACTTACAACTAATTGGATAACTATGGATATCACTATTTCTAATGATATAATTCTTAAAATAATCTTATGATCTAACTTATAAACAAAAGACTTAACTTTAAACAATTTCTAATACTCACCCATCCCAATTCATCTAACATACTTCTAATACTTTCTAGCCTACCAACATTCAAAATACCTCTCATAGCTCTATTTTGCAACCTTTGCATTTTATCTAAATCTTTGCCACTGAACATATTAAGTACAGTGGCACAATAAACCAGATGTGGCAAGACAATTGTATTATACATAGACTAAAACCTTACTTTTTCTACTTAAAATATTTCTTAACCTACACAAAACACTAACTTATCTAGCCATTTTTTTTTATAATATATTCAGCATATACCTTAAAGTTCAGTTTAGAGTCTATGTATATGAATTCCCAAATATTTTAAATTATCAAATATTTCAATAATTGTATCATTAATCCTAGCTTCATTCAACACATTTTTACTATTCAACCACATCATTTTTGTTATACATATACATATACAACTGATCGTTTCTATTTATAAGAAAAGTTTATCTGTTATTATATAAAACGTGATGTAAAGCCGCGTACTTATTAGCGAACGTGAGCGTGTAATGTAATGCTCGCTAATGTGGACGCCATGTGCAAACTTGCCGTGCAACCAACTGCGAATGACTACGACTTTGTGTTCGCGTCAAAAACCGACACCGAGTGGATCGCCACAGTATGCTCGGTATGCTCGGCACAGTATGCTCGCGAACGCGTACACATTTACAAAATTTGTTGCTGTGTTCACACTAACCGTAGTTCGATGGATGGACCTCACTATGTACAAAAAATGACAGTGTGTAGCCGCTACTCACTATAGAAGTAAAACTTCTTTGCAGTGTAAAGCAAGCGGAGGATAGGTTATGTGAGAATGACTTCAAAACATCGCACACATTTTGCTCAAACAATGCAGCAATAAAAGCGATTAAATTTTGAGGACGAGGGGCGGTACGGGCTGCGGATAGCTATCTCTGTCTCGCATCAACGCGGAAGAGCAAGAGAGACGCTAATATCGTTTTACCCGTCCGTTCGGTCCGTTGGCGAACGTTGGCGAACGTGAGCGTGTGATGCAACAAATTTTGTAAATGTGTACGTGTTCGCGAGCATACTTTGAGCGTGCTCTGCAACGTTCGCGGCGATCCACTCCGTGTCGGTTTTTGGCACGAACACGAAGGGGCTCGCAGTCGTTCGCAGTTGGTTGCACGGCAAGTGTGTACATGGCGTCCACATTAGCGAGCATTACATATGCAATTGACTGTTGCTATTGTACATACATATGTATACGTAAGTTAAATAAATTATTTAATTTAATCTTCAGCCACGATAATATTATGTTCATTTGTAAAATTATGTACAACTATTTGTTCTTTGTAAAAATTAAAATTTTATAGCTTTCCTTCGCTTGCATCGTCAACATCTTAAAATTTAATATTCCTATAAGCACGCGTCTCATCGCTTAGGAAATCACCTCACGCGTTATCGTTCACCTTATATATCTCCTTATTTTATTACAACGAGACTATTTTTTAAGAGTTTCTAAGTAAACCGAGAACTGCTGTGGAATTTCTTAAGGTCAAAATTACCATATCGATATAATTGATTTATATATCAGCGAACATCAAGATTCGAGCTTTACGCTCCTCACTTCTCTTTTCCGCGCGTGATGAAAATATAAAATCAATTTTAATTTTATAATATGCGTACGTATGTATGTGTATGTACATACATTCTAAGGCTATTTTCATTTTGTCAAAATTAATAAATAATAAGGGATGCATTCAATCTAATCTCGACCATTAACCGAAACTAACCCCCATTTTTGTTGTGAAAAAAAACTAGGTAAATTTATTTATACTGTGCGTAGAACGTAGGTGGCTTTCGAATAAATTAACCAAATGATAGGAATCAAAATAAACGATGAGTCGTTTAAGTGTTTAAGTTTTTAACGAAAAAATAGATAAATGTATTTTTACTATATAAATAATCGTTATTGCGTTTTTTACGGTGCCATTCTAATTTATTAAGTACACATCTAAAAATTAGATAAATATACAAAAACTTATGAGAGAATACATATACATATGTATCTAAATATTCTAGATTGCATAATACGCTCTTAACAACTGCTCAAAAATTTGGCTATTTCCGGTTGCAATGCCGATTTTTTTTTATTTTTGGCGTCGAGACTAACGACCTCGCAATACCAGGACCTCGTTATATAATAAATAATAAAAACGAATCCTTTCATTATGTAATTAAGTACACCCGCAGGATGTTTTCGTGGGTGATATTATTAAAAGTGTACACTATGAAAAAAAGCACACCTTTCATAATCGTAAATATTTATTCAAAATAGCAACAACATATTACTGTTATTACATTACATATATAGGTGTATACATGCAATGGAGATGTTATTCGACGATTCTCATTGCAATTTCCTTACACTTTTTAATGGATTGGTTCTAAAAGGGCCAATGTCCAATTTATAGGTAGTTCTGAGAAATCAGACTTGCATTTTACATACACTTACATAATGATATGATATTTTAAACTTCTTTGTTGAAATATGTTTCATATTATATTCGACTCCTCGACGTTTTTACCATATCTCGGTTAATATGTTTCATTTGAAGACAAACTTTTTTCAATAATATTGTCTATAGATATTGCATTTCAATATATGAAAGTAGACACTTACATATGTACATACATATAGCAGTAGTTTCAACTATTTACAGTTTAAAACTCCCATTTAAAATAATAAATGAAAAATGGAGCACTGGTGCTACTAAAATGTTGATTTTCAAGTGTATTCTGTTCCTAATAATTTCATCATAAACATACATAATAGCCGAAATACGTCTGTCTTTGTGTCTGTCTGTTGATAACGCTCGCCTCGGTAAATAATTTAAAAAATCAGAACGTCGCAAGAGTGGGATTTGAACCCGGTATCATTGATTCGACACTTATGCGGTGATCCAAGCGACTATTTATATACTAAAAAATAGGCTCACGACTTTGCTAAATTGCTACGTTGTTGTATTATAACGCGCCATAGATGGCGCATTGTTGCATAGATGCAACAACTATAAACTAACTATTAAATTTAATACTATTTTCCAGTGCGGGTGATGAGAACGCTCCGTTGATATTCAACGGGCTTACACTAGTCATGTATATAATAGCCCAATTCCGTCTGTATGTCTGCTGATAACGCTTGCATCGGTAAAGTTTTTACGCAATCAATTACGTTAAACACGTCCGTTGATATTCAACGGGCTTACACTGGTCCTTATATAATTTTAAATAAGGCAAAGGATTCGATGAAAATACGATTCATAAATATTCAATAGCGCGCGCACTTGATTATAGTGCTTTTGTACGAGTGCGTATAATTTCCTCATATTCAACGGGGAAGCTTTCGCCGTGCAAAACTGCACATCGCGTTTAATTACGCCAGTTAATTGGCGAATCAATTCATCACACGGCGAGTCCCGAAGACCACTGGGGTAGTTGGAAGTGGTATTAAAAATCTTTTTTCATTTGGTTTTACGCATTTTTAAGTGCACTTATTGCTGGTTTCAGCTGCCGAAAGTAGCGGTATTCGTCGCGGGCAGTTGACGCGTGCAGAAAACTACTGTTAATCACGCGTATAAAAATGGTTTGACAGGTTAATTTCAATAATAAATTATTATAGCTGGGAGAGGACCAAAGTGGGCCATTCCAATTAAGCTCGTACGCCAAATTAATTATAATGTAATGGTGCACTGTGCACCCCGAGAGTCCCTGAACGATTGCACACATTACATAAGTCTACTGAAATGTTGTTTTTTTTTTTTAGTTCGAAAGCTCTTGAGGAATCGTAGGCGCGTTTAATGTAATTAAAATCAGTGCGTGATCGTTTTGTCAATGGATCGATTAACATTTATAAAACTCGACGTATATTTCACGTACAGATTCAATCTGTTCGATTCATTAGGTGCGCCTTTAAATTGGGCTCGAGTTGAGCATTATATTAAACAACCGATCGATCGACGCTCATATCAAAAGCTCTACCGCTATGTGGGGTGAAAAAAAATGCGTATAAATTACCCGCGGAGATGCACGGGGACCTTTTGCGTTAATTCTTCGAGTAATAACTCTTTCTTTGCCGCTTTTAAAATAAACAAAAAAAAATTAATGTGTATATATGTATATCTCTCGCGCGTTGAGAATCCGAAAGGGCAGGTGAAAATTTACGCGGTCTCGCGATCGGGCGCAAATGCTCTTTTATAAATGCGATATCAGATAAACGAATAAATTAATGTTAACGCGTATATTTCGCACTGCACACCACATTGCCGACAGATTTTTTCAGTTAACTTTTCACTCGCCAACCAGATGGAAAATCGCTATATGCGTGTGTGTGTGTGTGTGTGTGTTTGAGTTCGCCTAATGTACCCAAGGTACATACACTGAGATGAGTGATTCAATTACAGATAAGCTGCGTAAATATTGATTAATTAATTTATTTTTATATTCTATGAATACTTGATATATGTGGGGTAACGAGTTTTAACTCTAGATTCACCTGCAAACGGTTATATTAACCTAAACCTGAACACCTTATTATAAAACATTGAAATTGAAATTAGACATATTAAAATTGAAACAATTCCCATTCAAAACTTAACTGACTCAATTTTTACATTGGTTATTGTATAAGCCAGTGGTCTTTTTCAAGCTAAGAGCCAAATTAAGGATAACCTTGCAAAGCTTGGGGCATATTATTTTCGGATTATACTGTATATTCAAAATCAAATTGAATATTGCTCTTTTAAGAAATATTGTAAGATAACTGTAAGAAATAAGTTATCTTCATGAATTTTTTTAATGTTTGACAGTTTATTACTAAAAAGTATTACAAACTGTAATCTTAAAAACGATCTTATGGAAAAGTTATGGAAATAGGATTTATTTTGATTGTGTGTAAATTGTGTGTCAACGTTTTGTGTTTCGCACAAAACGTTGAATGACAGGGAGAGCCGCAGGTTTCCATATAAAGAGCCGCATGTGGCTCCGGAGCCGCCGGTTTCCGACCTATAAGCTAACCAAAGAATGGAATTAAATCATGTACCTCAAAGCCCTATAGAATTGTTTAAATTGTAATACACATACATATGTATGTAGATAGGTGAATTTGGTTTTTTTTTTATAAATACCCTTGTACAGATTTTCATCTCATCTTCCGTTGTTCCAGCAAGAGGTCAGCCCCCCAAAAAAGGGGTTGGGGGGGGGGGAGGAGGGAATATAAAATAAATAAGATTTTATCAAACAAAAGTATGCAAATGTGGTCTCGATAAGACGAACGACCCAACAAAAAAGCAGTTCGTCCCAAAAGACGCCGATATCTGATACGAAGAACAAAAGAATTCGAAGATCTTATTTGCCGAAGTTCACACACTAAAGTTGTCTTCACAGAACACTACTTACTACCAACAACAACCGAGGTAAATATTTTCGACAAAAAATAATCGCGCGTATTTAACACGTTACATACATAATTTTATTCTATTACAATTTTTTTGTTTTTATTTGAGGAATTCTTCTTGTCAACCAAGGTCGCAAACGGGTTCAGTTTGTTATTATTTTTCATAATTTATACGGCGGCACTTGCGGATAAAATCGTCGGAAATTAGCATGCACTTGTATGAAATTTAATAAGCGATTTTTGTTACGCGGAGCTTTTAGCAGGCAGTTCACCTACAAGTGGAGGACATTTTCGTCCACTTACACTTTAAAAAAAATACTCGAAGGTAATTACTGAAAAGGTAATCAAAAGCTTTCAATATATATTGGCATAGTGAGAAATCGCCTATAATTATCATAATTGAACGACACGTGTACCTACACCTGTTTATAATGAAAAAAAAAAGCTCACACTATGTAGATGTATCAACAATAGCTTTGAGCAAAAGCCGCATTGCGAATTTCACGCAGACGAAATTACTCAAAGTCGTAACAAAACCAGAAGCCTCTAGTTTGATTTCCAATTTATTGGGTTAATCGAACCATTCATCATGCGACTTGTCTTTAAATTTAACTAAACGAGAGTGAATTTCGAAACTGAAATTTCAATTAACAAACTGACGTACCTACAGTTTACGTAACGTAAAGGTTAACTTTTCATTATACAACAAAAAACTTCTTTCTTAAGCTTTTTTTTTATATTTTTATTTTAAATCATTCACCTTAAAACTTACTTAATCTAGAAAGAGTATTACAAAACTATAATTGACTAGAGTACTTGACAAGTAAATAGGCTTTAATTTTAAGTTCTTGTATTAATTATTTAAAAATTAAAACATATTCTCACTCACATATTAATCGTTATTTTCTAAGACGATGTTAATCAGCATAGACCTAAAGTTAAAAAGTTAAATAAAATACACATATAACAGTCAATTGTAAAATCGTATGCGGAAAGGGTTAAGCTGTAACAAAAGCAGGTTTACAGGGGTTGAATGTTTGTTTGAAATATACATAAAAAAAGTTTTCATTCAATACTACATACATACATACATATATGTACATTGTCGACTTTCCCACGAGATTGTCGTCCATTGAGACGCATTGCTTTTGAATCGATCGCACGTTTTTGTACGAAAAACACATCAAAACAACAACAATACACACGTACACGGACAAAAATGACTATCGTATCCTGTCATTATGCGTTTGGGGGTCGAAAAGTTCCCATCGTCTCACTTTCAGCAAACCACAAAGTCGATTGTGTGACTAATCGACGCACAGGTGACAAAATTGACAATTTTCTATAGTGAACAGGGTCGAAATCCATTACCGCTATAAATTAAAATCATTACCGAGTGTGCGGATACAATATCGGTATTGTCAACATTCGAGGAAGTAGCTTAATCGATTACGCTTGGACGATTTCATACACGAGCAATATGTATGTAATTACACGTGCATATTGAAAACGAAAAGACACGTGCATTTGTTCGTTCGCTCGCTAAATATGTAGTATATAGGAGGAAGTTTAATTGCAAATCGAAAACTAATCGACACGTTCGAAATTTGAATATTTTCGCAATCATTCATACGATGGAGTTGTTTGCACGGTGTCGCGACAACCATAATCGCACCATTGAGATTTATATACAAATTAATGCGGTGGTCCAATCAACGTGTTACACGAAGTAGGCTGGTCTATACAATGTGTATAAATTGAAGAAAAAATTCAATAAATTATTCAATAAAAGATGCGATTGAAAGCTTCCAGTTGTGCTATCGTGAGTATCGTTTAATTGAGTCATACTATATATGTATGTATAGGCACGCGTTAACCTTGCATTTGACAATTTGAAATGTGCTTAAGGTTGCGTGTAAAGTGGATCAGTTAAAGTGCATAAATTTGATTATCAATGTACATATAGAAATTATGCAATGAAATAAATTTCAACGGAAGAAAACACACGAGAAAGCTCCAAAGGTGGGTGTATCGACGAGTTAATTAAATACAATTAATACTCAAAAGGTATTAATTCACTTTTTAATCTTATTTTTATCAAATATAAATATTCAATGGAAGTTTTTTGAAGTTAACTCTAAGTGATGTTCGATAAAAAAACTTGAACTATTGACAGTAATAAGTGTTTCGCGACAGGTGTCTTAGTATGCAGATTCCTCGCTATACTTGTACAATATAAAATAATAATCGGTTACGAGCAACAATGTTTTATTGACTTATACATTATTATTCGTATTAATTTGTCATTTATAACTACATGATATACGATCTAATATAATAAGTTGAAATTTAACGATCAAGCGGAAAGGAATGGTAGTTAGACTATTTCGCATTGAAAAAAAAAATGTAAATAGTGATATTTAAATATCGCATTACCCACGAAGCTAAATAGCTTATTTATTCAAGTGTTTTACAATAGAATTTAAATGGTAGATACACATTAGATACGCGGGTATGTATTTTTCTTTAAAAAAACACTTTTATCGATTATTTATAATGTTTACACACTTGAATTAATTATAGTTGAATTTCGATACGTTCAAAATTTAAATCAAAATCGCCCGCTCGGCAAAAGGTCAATATTTAACGAACTTGTCAATCTGGTGTTATCTCGATAGGAACTGACAGTTGACACTCTGCGGATTCAGGTGTGAATTGAATGTATTCGAAATTTTTATAAGAATGTCGTTTGTGTGATAATTTAAGAAGTAAAAATTTATTTTTTTACAATCCATCTGTGTCGAATTAGTTTTATTTATATTATGACGCGGGGTCGATAACTTTAAATCCGCGTAATTACAGGTGTACTACATGTTTAATAACGTGCATAAATAAATAACGACTTATCGGTATATGTACATATGTACGAAGGATACGCGCGCGCTTACGAATGTTTGCATTTATAAAAACCGAAAGATACGGTCGTTATTTTGTTCATGAAACGAAATGTCAATTTTAATTAAAATTGGACTAGTTTTTATCCGGCGCCGATTTTCTGAGTTATCGCATCGTTTTATTCAAAGGTAACGAAAAATTTTCTATACAGATACGTGACTCTGTCCCTAATCAAATCGAGTGGATCACTATGGTTTGTCTACGGATAATGTGTGTTATTTATTTGACCCTTTTATTTTTTTTTTTTTGTGTGGCGTGTGGGAAAACTCCTAGTTTGTTCGGAAACGGGTCACGTTCGTTCACTTTCTCGATATTTGTTTTTACGTCGAATTACAGCTTGTTTGGAAAAAAAAAATCTAGATGTATCGAGAAACAGGTGTATTAATTAAACAGACAGTGAGTACGTTTAGGGATTAGCTAGATCAAAATTCAGCGTTGTTTTTGTATGCGGCGTATATAATTTATATAAATATTCAATTTTTATGCCCCGATTTTGCATACTAGTATAGTTAGAATCAATTAAGTGTATGTTGACCCGTACCGGTTGTCCCAAAAACTCCTTTCATCCTAGTGCCCCACATTTAACGTTTCCTGATGAGTAAAAAAAATGTAATAGAAGTCGTTAAACGTATCTTTTTGCCATTTTAATTACCGCTTTGGTACGATCAACGGGTAAATTGATTCGGCTAGATGAAAAATTATCTAGAATACCTGAGTCGCCTTGAGATTAATGCCAAACTGGCACTAATTAATTTCGTCTAAATCTGATAAGAATCCAGGCAAAATCCTGCCGGGCACGAGCTAGTTGCCTGAAAATGAGGGGCGAAATTCAAATTCAAATCAATTCAGAATAATCACCTGCTTCTTTCTATAGGTATACATACATACATATATACGAGAAACTCACCTGATTCGGTTTTACGAGATGCAAACAAGACTCGCTCATACAACGCGCAAATGGAACATCTGCTAAATATTACATATTTGACGATATAATTAGATTTATATGTTCAATAGTATATTTTTTTCTATATGACAAGTTCTCCAGTACCTACACATTAAGTTACACGAAAGATTATATACATAGGTAGGTACAGATGTCGACTTTTAATATCTGACATATTATGTAGAAAGTCAATGAACTGTGCGATTCATCATCATCATTTTCAGCCGTTCACCATCCACTGCTGGACGAAGGCCTCTCCAATCCTCTTCCATTTATATCTGTCTTGAGCTATCTGCATCCAGTTGATTCCGCACATTCTTCTCAATTCATCAGCCCATTTCTCGCGTCCATTTGCCGTACATTCTTGCCGCTATGTATCCACTATAACTGTTTCATACGTTCCGCTATATCTGCCACCTTGGTCATGCTTCTTACCCATGTATTCCTTTTAAAATCTCTTCTCGTTATAACGAGCATACATCTGTCCATGCTTCTCTGTGTGCACTGGATCTTGTGTAACATTCTTGAATCGAGTGGCTGGAATTAACTGGCAGTACGCATTGGTCGTATGCCTTACTTTTTAAGCGCGGAATGTTGGATTTCAAAACAATGTTCATTCTTCCAAAAGCACTCCGTCCTAGTTTCATTCTTCGTTTTATTTTTTTCTTTCTGTTCGAATATATACTAAAAATTGTAGGTATATATATATTGGGCCATATTACAGTTGATGTTTTTTTCCTAAGTTATCAATTATTTTCAGCGATGATTTCTAGTAGGTAAACTTTATAAAGGACACCTCAAAGTTTCAAGGAATTGAAGACAGATATTGTAGTAATAATTTGTGCCGTTGATCGAAACAAGATGATATCAATAGTGAACAATATACTGATTAGGAAGAAATAAAACGAAGAATGAACAGTTTTTAAATCCAACATTCCGCTATGCTTAAAAAAGAAGGCGTACTGCCAGTTATGACGTATGGATGTGAAACTTGGACGCTAAATTCAAGAGTGCTACGTAAGATCCAGTGCACACAGAGAAGCACGGAAAGATGTACATTTGCTTGACATAACAAGAAGAGATCGCAAAATAAATACATGGGTAATAAGTATGACCAAAGTGGCAGATATAGCGGAACGTGTCAAAATGTTGAAGTGGACACAGCGAGAATAATGGATGGTATGTAAATGGACGCGAGAAATACTGGAACGGTATCCGAGAGGATGTGATAGAAAGCAAGGTAGACCGAGTGGAAGGTGGGCTGATGAATTGAGAAGAATGTGTGTAGTCAAGTGGATGCAGATTGCCCAAGATAGACAGAAACGGAAAAGGATTGGAGATGCCTTCATCCAGCAGTAGATGGTGAACGGCTGAAAATGATGATGATGATGATACTGATTAGAATGAATCAAGCCAGGCGCCTCTTATAAAAGGTTACATTTTCAAGGATATTCTTTGCAAGTATCGATCCTATCGTAAATTATAGCCGATCGAGTTATTAGCCAAATTAGCCGAAAATTATCTTAAGAGGAAAGACAACACAAAGCGTCGTTAAAATCCGCGTCTAATTTGAACGCGCGTCCCACTGACCAAAAAGCTCGTAAACAAAAAGCTCACGGTGCGATACGATCGCCGGAAAGCTCTCGGCGAGCTTTCTTCGACAATGAAATTTTCGCAAACTGCACGAGAGTGCAGCAAGCAGCTGCGGCGGATGTTCGACTTTGAACGTTACAGCTTTCCTCGTGTGCATAATGAAGCGCGGCAAATCACTCAACGAAAGAACGGTGCAACGAATTGCAAATGCATCGAACGCACGTGCCCCCCTACACATTTTCAAAAGATGGTATTAGACAGTATTTACCATATTTTCGATACGCAAAAGCACCAATGAAACCTCCTATCGATGAATCATCGGAAAAACTTGTATTCCCTTAGAACCATCTGGTGTTGCAGCATTTGGCCCGTCTTAAGCCCACTTAACGTAACTGACAAAACAACAATATCGAGATAAATGGACTTGAAAGTTTTATTCTAAATTTGTGTTTTTCTTCATATATTACTGATTTATTTAAACTTTTTTTTAGTGCATGAGGTTATTTTCTATTGTGTTTTGATAATTCTAAGAAAAAAATTAAAAAAGAATGAATACTTTAGTAGTTACGTCACTTCATTATTCATTATTAATGTATACATATGACTATTCCAAACTTCAACCACTCTATTTGAAAAGAATGAATCTCGAACAATCTTATTTGATTTTTTTTTTCGGAGTCTAAGAACCTCTTAGATGAGGGTTGTCATTGAACATAATGAGGTTGGTCATTTCACATGAATAATGATTATTTATTATTTTGCATACTTCAATTAAATCACCTGTTAATCTCCTCGTCTCCAATGTGGAGAGATTCAGTCTTTTCAATCTTTCACGATAAGGTAGTGACCGAAGTAAATATTGGATACGTTATTTTCGCTAAGTATTGGTGATACTATGTATTTCTCAGCGCATGCAGATACGTTAGATATAATAGCTTGAAAAAGTCACTTTTGGTTGAAGATACATTAATTTTGATATAAAAAATCATTTTCATTTTTTTGTCAGTTACGTTAAGTGGGCTTAGGACGGCAGTATAACAGTAGCTCAATGTAACGTTCAACACTTTTGACACATTCATTTTGAATCAATCCATATGATAATAATCACAGTCGTGAATGCAAAATTAAACAAATGGCTAATATTATGCGTTTCGCATTATATCAATATTAACACAACGACTGTCTTCATCACACACACACACACATAATACATATGCATGTATTTTATAATTCAATTAGCATTAAGTGAATATGTATTAATTTAATTGAATTTCACCAGGTAAAGGATAATAATAGAGACGCGGAAAACAAAAAAATTCTCAACGTCTATTCTACATATCTTTAAATATGCAAATTGAGGAAAACTATGACATGGACAGATTCAAGGACTTTATCGACGTTTCTGCGAACATCTGCTACCATTTATAAAATTGATAGTACATACTAAACGACGTATCTTGCCACATCAACCGAAATGTTTATCCGACTGGTGAAATCTTCAATGCCTGTGGGTACATAATAAATAAACAAATCTTGTTTACTCGCAAGTATTATTCCCCTAACCCCTAACTGAGGCGAGTTTTCGCCCCTATCTTTTGTATTCGGGCTCGGGTTTGGATCTCATTCACACCGATTACTCCAATTTTAGCGCTTGCTTTGTTGCTGTGGTCAATTTTGCACATTTGTACTATATTTACCCGGTGCAGATGACTTCATTTGGCTGCTGGGTGGGTAAAGTGGCAATGCGGGCCGTTACGTTTCAGTAAAAGGCTTTTATTAGCGGTGCACGGTTTACACCTTGCGCTCACCGGTTCAGCTTTTCCCCTTTATTATTATTCACAAGAGACCATTTCACACGAGGCCCTACCTCTCTATATATAGGAATGAACCGGGGCAAATAACTCAAAATACAACTACCGTCTGCTTGTAGTGGTTGGACACTTGGTACGGTCGTTAATCGCATTTAGAACGCGCCAGTTTTCTGTTTTCTGTCGCGAAACGCTTACAAAACCATATCGACTCTCCTGCTTCTAAGTGATCTAGGTCACATTTGAGTTAATAATCTACGTTTGAGCAAATTCATTTTTTGCCTCAATTATGTATATTAATCTTATAGGTGTTGGGTACAGACATATGTTACTTAACTTCATTGTTATCGCATCATCATCATTTTCAGTCGTTCACCATCCACTGCTGGATGGAGGCGTCTCGAATCCTATTTCTGCCTGTTTTGAGCAATCTGCATCCACACATTCTTCTCAATTCATCAGGCCATCGTCCACTCGGTCTACCTTGCTTTCTTTCACATCCTCTCTTGTCGCTATGTGTCCACGCCAACTTTTTCACACGCTCCGCTATATCTGCCACTTTTGTCGCGCTTCTTACCCGTGTATTCCTCTTGCGATATCTTCTTGTTATACCGAACATACATCTTTCCATGCTTCTATGTATGTACATATGTTTGCACTGGATTTTACTTAACATTCTTGAATTTAGCATCCACATTCTTATCTAATTGGGTCAAATTTTATATATATATAAAGTATTTCGGTTGAAACGTTATTATATAACAATTATTATTAATAACTAGCTGACCCGGCATGCGTTGCAATGCCCGATACCGTTCCCGTTCCCGATTCCGTTCCCGATCCCGTTCCCGTTCCCGTTCCAGATCCGGTTCCCGTTCTCGATCCCGGTCCCGATCCGTTCCCGTTCCTAGTACGTTATCTGACGCGTGAGCAGGCCCGTTCCCGTTTTTTCCCGATTTTTTTTCACAGGAACCATCTCCGGCATGATCACAATAAGTCCTGAAAGTTTCATCGCGATCGGTTGAGTGGTTTAGGAGCCTATATGAGACAGACAGACAGACAAACAAACAAACAGACATTGTTTTTATATATATATATGTAGATGTTGTAATGAACTTTGCACAAATGTATGAATACAAACCTCGATTTAAAAAAAAATAAATGCATTAATTTTTCTCTTGGTTGAATTGATTTCACTTTATTTATACCGGATTTGTGAAAAAATTCGACATTGAGATTTTGATTGATTTTTTTTACATTCAAATAACGTTAAAGGCAGAAATTGTACTACGAAAATTTAAAATAATGATTTTTGGGTCCGTCATTCAGATTACTTCTAATGCTTGATATGTCAATCAGCAGCTTACGTGTATTAAAAGCACTTTAAATGTACAAAAATTC
The DNA here is from genome assembly GCA_022651745.1 of Parapsyche elsis. Classification (NCBI taxonomy): domain Eukaryota; kingdom Metazoa; phylum Arthropoda; class Insecta; order Trichoptera; family Hydropsychidae; genus Parapsyche; species Parapsyche elsis. The sequence goes on from JAGVSN010000016.1 coordinate 1,718,189, forward strand.
TTTAACAACGAGTTTCATTTTATGTACATATGTATACATACATACATGTCTACAATGCAAAATTTCTAAATACGATAAAACTTTTTGTGAAGTACTGAGCCTAATCGTACATACATACATGAGTACGATTCTTTCACACCTGCAAACGAATTATACACTCGTCATCAATCAACCGCCTTTAAATGTTAAACCGTCCGATAGGGAAATAATAATTGCAACGACGATCATAATCCCCACTATAATAATAAATAATTAAAACACGCTTTGCAAAAGTACAGGTGAAAATTCGCATGCGCGCACGCGCACGTCAACTTGAATTGCGATCGAGTAATAAGCCGACCGGATACAGGTGACACTGCGTAACAGCTAAAATTCACTGTATGCGAAAAAAAAAGTTAAATAAGTTTACTCTATCAATTTTATATACATATATATATATATTTTTTTTGCATATTTGCATGTGTGCGTAAGGCCTTGGCTCATCCAATGCCAGCAACAATATTAAAATTGACCGGACAGGCGCCGCAACGATATCGAAAGTGACTCTACACGTCTGCTTGGAAAAACTAATTGATTTTCGCTGTCAAATATGCAATGTTATGAAGTTGTAAAACAAAATGAGTCTAATTTAAATTTTCCATAGTTAAAAAAATCTAACAGATATGTGATAAGTATGTAAAATTTGCCTAGATGATGCGAGCGCGTGTCACCATAACGATATGTATGTATTTCTGAAGCTAATTTGAAATACTTGATCACACATTGAATTAAGCTGATTTTTTTTTTGTTTGATTATTTAACACCCGGATCTTACAAATTATTTTAAAAATTAACACTGTCCATTTTCGTTCAAAAGATCAAACTTTTTAACCGAACTGTGGATCGTTCATAAACGATCCAATTGTGCGCTGTATATAATCCACACAAACTGTACTACAAATTGAACCATAGACGGGTATCATCGTCGAAAATCAAATATTCACATTCTGCGTTGTAAGAATTTAATTTAAAGTTAGACAATGACTCAGTTCTATCATTGTGATATATAACATAATCGTGAGCGAAGTGAAGTGCCTTCGTTGGGTCGAGGGCCAAAGGCTGATATACGGCGTCGGCGATCCGACAATCTCCACAAAAGCTCCACTTACAAAGTCGAATGTGGAGTAAATAAACACGTTGCCGCTTTCGATATCAGATCGGGTCCGCTTAATAAAAGAAAACAATTAAAAGTTATTGCTTACTCGGCAATGTCTGTATCAATATCGCGCGCGCGCCCTGGGCCATCCGGCGAACGAACGCGTTCCGACACTGTGAACTGACTCAAATACGGCTATAGTGCACTCAGACAATGTTGGCTAATCGAAGGGAACATTTAAAGCTACACATTCAGTTCAAATTACATAGTGTATTATATATATAATAGCCCTATTCCGTCTGTCTGCTGACAACGCTCGCCTCGGTTAATAACACTGAGCAACAAAAAAAAATCATTTTCCACTAGAATTAGTACGTTTATATAAAATAAAAAATATGGTGATAGAAAACCAATCCTTATAAACGTGATGAAATAAAAAATTGGCTATAAAAACGCCAAATAACACGGGAAAAAAATGTGTAAAAAAATATATATTTTTGATTTTAAAAGTTCGCTAGATAATTAATTATAAGTATTTCAAAACAATAATAAATCACAATCACTAGGAAAAATATCTGACTATTTATTTCAATACTCACTTTGAGCACAACAATACTATATTTCGAGTTATAGGCCGCAAAAGTCAAAACAATGGATATTTTTTACATTTTTCAAATTTCAACAGAAATCATTATCGGATTCGAATTTAGTGGGTCAAACTTAGTAAAGATTGACCAATCTCCGCTCTGGGTATTTTTTTTTTTGTTGCTCAGTGTAATTAAAAGACACGAACCGTACGCGCGCGAGTGGGATTTGAACCCGAGATCACCAGTTCGGAATAGGGTGCGTTTACGCATTCATCCAATCTAGGTTATGACGGGCCTGCTACAGTATGACAATATTAATCCTCAAAAGGTTCGCGACTTTGCTAAATTGTTACGTTGTTGTATTCGCAAAAAAACTATACTCACCTACGCAAACACTCACGGTACGGGTGATGACCGCTCCGTTGATATTCAACGGGCTTACACTAGTTATATTTTAATGGCCAAATTTTGTTCAAACAACAAATTCAAAAATTTAACGAACAATACAAATATGTACATACAATATTTAGTACATCAATAGAAAGCTCACGTATCAAATCTGATATTTTAATATAAATCAATCAGTTAAAAAGCATATGTACCTACATATGTATGTAGGTAGGTAGATATGTACATGTAAAATATGTATGTAGCTTCTCTAGTATGAAATGAGCCGGTTTAAAGGCTCCCACACACTTACCACACGCCACGCTACACGCGTCTTCTGATGAAATCATAAAGGCCATCTCATTCGTACCGATATAATTCGCATTGGTACGAATCAACGACGATAGAGAACGTCAACTTGACGTAGCGATACCGTTCAGGTTTGTGAGGGCCTTAAACGCGTGAATCTCTATGGTTTTGTATAGCGTAGATACACACATGCAACACCCCACCCCACCCCACGTCACAATTCATAGCAACGGCGCGACATGTGTCGTGTGGTAAGTGTGTGTGAGCCTTTAAGCTTCAAGCGTTGGGTTAATAATAAATTCATAAAATATGAGCCTCAAATCTTTAAATTGCCTCAAATGTACTGGGTTTCTTTAAAATTTTGTTTGTTTGTTTGTCCATTACGTAAATCTATGTACAGTTTTCAATTTAGAACCACCAAAATTGGTATACTATCTCATGGTACTCTAACTTAGACCGCGGACGATTTTTGGAAGAGGTCGAAGCCCGGGGTCAAAATTACCCCGTACAAAATTTTTAATCAATTTTTGTTTGAACTGGAGATTAAGTGTTTATTTCGATATTCTTTTGTTTTATTATTTTAATTCACCCGCCCGAGAAACGCCGGGCAATTCGGCTAGCTTATAATATGTGCGCTTTTGGTCTGTAAAATACGCATTTGTATTGTTCCTAATATTTGTTGGGGTCCTTTTATATACATACTAGTGTAAGCCCGTTGAATATCAACGGAGCGGTTTCTCATCACCCGTACTGAAAAATAATATTAAATTTAATAGTTTTTATAGTTGTTGTATATGTAGATGGCGGTCTATAATAACAATTTAGCAAAGTCGCGAACACTTGCAAGCGTTATCAGCAGACAGACACACACACACATACGGGTTTCGGCTATTATATATATAATGTATGTATGTATATTATATATCATCATCATCTTCAGCCATTCACCATCCACTGCAGGCCTCTCCAATCCTTTTCCATTCCTATCTGTCTTGAGCAATCTGCACACATTATGCGCAATTCATCAGCCCATCGTTCACTCGTTCTACCTTGCTTAATTTCACATCCTCTCGGATACCTACCATTGAAATATTTCTCGCGTCCATCTCCCATCCACTCTTCTCGCTATGTGTCGACGCCAACTTTTTCACACGTTCCGCTATATCTGCCACCTTGGTCACGCTTCTTACCCATGTATTCCTCTAACGATCTCTCCTTTTATTATATGTCAAATGCAAAAGTCGCACCCTGTATTGTTGCATTGATACTGAAATTCTACCGTGTAGCAAAGTGGATACTATCGAAATTTCGCATGTTTATTTCTGTAGAGCGTTAAAAAAGCAATAATCGATTTCCAAGAGGTCAGATTGAGATATCACAGTCTCGCGAGAACACTCCTTTGATAACTAATAAATAAAAAAATAAAAATATGAGTTACAACGCTAAACGATCGAGTGCAAATTAACCCTTGAGCGAATCCACCCCTGTCATATTTATCTGTTCGAAAATAAACAACGCAATAATTGTTTCGAGTTAAATATCTGAAGTGCGTGATCACGGCTCGCGGATAATCAATTGCTTTCGTTCGATCCACGGCTCACCCTTTGCCCTTTTTAATTGTTTATTTTGCATGCGAAGATCGCACGTATGTGTGCATATGATAAGTATTCCCATGGGCATACGAAAACGTATCAATTTGATTTTTTTTTTTTACTATTATACTTAACCTACGTCGAAGTATGTCCATCCGTCAGATATACGTCGCGATTGAGAATATCTGTGGCCGTTTTATTTTTTTGCGAATAATTTATAATACATAATAACGACACGTTCGAGTGCAAATAAGCTCTCAAATTTGCAAAAGCATCCCGGCTCGCGCGCTAATTGATATTCAGATCGATAGATAAGTTTTTTTTTTATGTTTAATGGCGACGACGAACTCGAGCGTTATGCTCGTAAAATTGTTTGTCAGATTTTCGACTCGGATTGCGCTATCGAATCCGTTACGGGATTAATAAAAAATAATTAAAGATACCATACGAGTTATGTATGTATAGTGAATAAATGCCATATTAATTCGCTCATTTTCCTTTTTGATCAGGATAACCACTTCTTGATTTGCGCGTGCGCCTTATATAACCAGTTTCTAAATCTTTCAAGGCTGGTCTATTTTTACGACGTGCATTTTACTATGGGGGAAAATTGTAATGTTGTTTCGTTATCCCCTATAATGCGTATACTATCTTTTTTTTTTCATTAGAAAGTAACTACCGTATAGTTGTGTAGCGCATATTCGATTTGTAGGTATATCGATAAGCTTTGAACGCACGTACGATTCAGCGTTCTTTTGATCAATTAATACATTCAGATCATTTTTCGAATTACCTTCACCGTAATAAAATGAAATCCTAACAGCAATTGCCTTCAAGAATGTTCATCCTTTGATGTCGGCGAAAGGTTGTCCCGACAAAGGGCACTTTGACAGCCGTCGTTAGTGACCGCAATTCCCACACCCTTCTACGATTTATTTATATGAAGAAGAACCAAAGAAAAAAAAAAAAAAAAAAAAAATACCGTTTGCCGAAATGAGAAACGCCTCAAACTCTTCCAATTTTGCCCGCTTTGTCCGTGAATAATTTAAAATAATATACTGTACAAATATCGTTATTCGCCATACATATGTGGGTACATGGAGGATTAGGCTTCTCGGAATCGATTATTTCCGCTTCCTGGACGATGTTCAAAGTTTCACCGATATTGAAATTTCGCCACGTTTTATTGTATAAAATTATCGCCGAATAAATTTACGAACGTCTTATCTTTTGAGCCGTTTACGTATCGTAAAATTTTCGATGTAATAAATTGCGAATTCCGCACAAGTATAAACACGGGCCCCAAACGAACGCTATAACAATAATTGTCATTAATTATATGATTATATGATTGCGGAAAAATCAATCCGTCCATCTGTGTATATAAAATTGAATTCTTGTGTGTCTGTAAACATTCCCACACCGCTTGGCTAATCGGGACCCAACTTTGCATTGGTTCTTCTTATGGGTACTATGGGATCTTATTGAGTACTATAATGCAATAGGACATATTTCAGTATCTTCCATACACAGTTTATTTTCGATTAATCTGAACAATGACAGATTAAGTACTGCCAGTCGAAATTAATCAATTAGGTATCGCCAGTATACATACATATGTATGTACATATCGATGGGTTAGTACACAGATATTGTACATACATATGTCCAGTTTTGTTTTAAAATATTGTAAGTGACATACATACATCTCTTTTGCATGAAAACTATGGACGAAATGGACATATTATATATTTGAATAAGGCAACATCTTCTCAAATATACTATTTGGACATACAATACTATTTAAACATGAAGGCTTGATGCAGATGGCCGTTTTGTGTATGATAATTCAATTTTTTTTTTAACTGGACATACATATGTACATACAATATCTGTGCCTAACCTAATAACCTAACCTAATAACCTAAACCTAATAACCTAACCTAACCCATCGATATGTATTCTATGGGTAAAGTGTGAAAACCCGTATTGTATGAAAAACTATAGTTTGAAAAAGACAGCATGACAAAAACTGATTGATGACATAAAAATTGATTCTGACATTTTTCTTCTGGTTCTGACAAATTTCATTTATTACATTTGTATGTATGTACTGTAGCTAGTTTTAAATAAATAAATATCCTCTTTTTGAAGAGTAAGGAAATATAATTTGAATTCAAGTGGATGTTTTGGGCTATCGTAGTAAAAATGTAACTTCTGGTCGGGTCTAAATTCCTTGGTCTAAGCTTGAACTAATGAGTGTGTAATTTAATCGCTGCTCAAGGGTGGCGGTCTCCCTTGGCGGTCCCTTTTGTTTATTCAAGGGATGATTTCGAGATTGTAACCACGAAATGGGAAAGGACCTGCATTATAATTCAACCGTGGCCAAGGACCCAAATATTCATTCCCTGCACGTTCGAAGACGCCACACTTTACGACACACACATTATAAAAATATCCGCAATATAAATGTTGAAATTAATAAGCTAACTAAATTTTTCTCACACTTTTTTATATACATAATTTTTGTTTGTTTTCATTAACAGCGAGATTCTGTAATTACGGTGTGAATTTTTACACGAGTGCACCTTTCCGATAGCATCTAACTATGTAGTTATTGCACATGCTGCAGTGTCACGGTCCACGTAACACGCAAAAATAACGACTGTAATTCTCGTTTGTTTGTTTTCGGCCCTCTTTTCGCCCTCAGCTGATTGCAGAGTGTAATTAGTGAAAAAATATCGGAACAAAATCGACAACTTCCTCAATTAAACAAGCCCCAGATCGATCGGTCACCCTGCGGTGGTAAAATTGGACCAACTGCAATATCGAGGGTCTGTGCTTTCGAGTCCTCTGCTCACTGTAACAAATGGCCATTACCGATGGTCTGCTCTCGTGAAACAATAACGCATACAGAATGTTCCAAAAAAGTCTAAACAGGCGATATTATTAACTATATATTCATTGGAGAAAAAATTGTATCTGTAAATTTTATGATGAAATTATATTGAAAAGATGACATATGTAGTTTAATTTTCTTGCAAATTTTGGTTAACTCATTGGACAAAAATAATAATTTATAATGTAATTGTCAGACCACATTTTGTGTATTGTAGTTCATTATTAAATATATTAAATATAGGTCAACTAGAGATATGTAGATTGGGAATATTACAAAATAGAGGTATGAGATGTATTTTAAATGTTGATAGGTATGCTAGTATAAAAAAGATGATGATTGAATTTAAATGATACTTTGAGGATTTGTATCTTGATATTTATATTTAATATGTTACCATCATATTTTAGTAAATTTATTGTGAGAGGAATGAATGTATGTGAATATAATTTAAGGAATAAAAATAATTTAATTATAAAAAATGTTAGAGTAAATAGATAAATTAGAAGTAGCAAAACTATTGATAAATTCCTAGCAGTCTTAAAAAAACATCTCTGTATAGGTGCTTAGTTAAGGATTATGTATTTAGCTTTAGCTACTGTATTATATAAATAAATAAATAACAGTGTACTTTATTGTGTGATTATGTAATGGATTGATCGTATACGAGCTATTTATTAAATCTGCAGACTTTGAAAATAGTATCCGGGATGAAATCAGTAGCTTACGATCAAAAATTCTGAAGCAAGTTATGGAAAATCATGCCGGTTGTAATGGAACGCTTCAGAATCTGATAATAAAACGAGCTTAAAGATATCATCTCTTCTTTAAATATTTCCATAATTAAGTAAGTATAATAAAAATCAACATTATTCAGATTAGAATATAATTAAGTATTGAAATGAGTCGAAAATTATTCAGACAATCAATTCGACTTTATCTGTTATGGCATTGCGTTCAGAGAAAAAATTTTGTATTTCGAAAAAATAAATTATTCATCGCTGGTGCATCGCTCTGTACGTTTGATAAACAACATAAAATACCTCTAGGGAGATAAAGAAATGTGTCAATTATATATTACAAAACAAAATTCGATATCGGTGGAGCGGAACGTGAGCTATGGGAAATTGTACCCGGTGGTCATAATTATTGGACCAGTTCATCACTTATCTCCGTTTTCACCCCCATTTATTATTAAACTGCAGAGAGGGTACGAAAAATTTAATGATCATCGCGGATGATTAAAAACTACCGATACGTTATATAGTATACCTGCATATATGTACATACAAGGTATGTTATACGTTACTCTTACTGTGTGAAAACGTACAGGGTATGTACCTACGTATGTATATGCGTGGCGCTCGTGTAGATGTATGTAAATGAGCAATGCTTTTAGTATTATTTTGACACGTTTTACTATCAATTGAAAACACGATCTCAAATATCATAATTATTAAATTAAAAATTGTAATTTTATTCAACAAATTCGATGGTGCTAATTTTATTTCGATTTTTTGTATTACTAATACAAGTATCCAAAATGGCGGACGGCGAAGCATACGTTTAACATTTTAGGTAATACATTATATTCACAATTGAAAATGTTTAGCAAATGTTACTTTTTTATAAATTTGAATGCGTATTTCATTCGTTCAATGCATATAAACAATTTTTCTAACGTTTTAAATGTCATTCAACATACGTCGCATTTGTACATAATTTCAACCGTACTTATTGATGGACAATACATTTCAGATACAAAATTAAACTTTTTTTTCATTCTAAAAAATAAATAAGCTTATTTTTATTCGTTTCAAGGTTACGTTTAATGATTTTTTTATATGTTACAATTTTAACAATATCGGTGTAGCTTGTGCGAATTTTTAAAACTTAACCGTGCGTGTATTAGCGTCGATTCAAATATCGCACATTTTCACCGTCAAATTACTACATTTATTAATTGAAATATTAAATCGCGCTATATTAGAGCATTTTCAGGATATCTGGTATTTTTTTATCAAAAGAGGAACTGCGAAAAAAACCGTTATGTTAGCGCTCGTCGTCGTCGCCTTTGAATAGTTGAATGTAAATATTTAAAGGATATAACCGACAGATGATGAACTTGCTATCGCAAAATGTGTGGGTGGACTACTTGGCAACGTGGGTGGATCGACACAATGGTATTCCTTATTTGAATCGATCAAATCAATAATTCCTTTGTACGAAATATTGTCCGTTGTGGTATCGACCCAGTTAAACACTGAACGCGTTTATCAATCGAACATATAATTTTTTAGATTTTTTTCTATAGAAAATAATACTAACAGTACTAACGTAACCCTATTTGTAAACAGTCGCACGCGCTTGTTCATTGAGACAATCTCTCCCTCACTTTCCGACCTTCTCAAACTACACTTACATCACATACGTACAAATATTTACGTTATTTAACTTCAAATGGTTTGTATGCAAATGAAATTATTCAAAAGTTGCAAAAATTAAACGTATTTCATTCAAATAGATCAATTTATGCATAGGGGTTGAAAAGCTGTCGAGTGCGAACGTACACGTTCAATCATCAAGCTCGCTGATTAATTTTCGAGATTTTTTAATTTAATTCGAATATTTTTATAAATCAGAGTACGGCTTACGAGATGCAAGTGTACAAGATAATACTTAACGTACCGATAAAGAGTTATGCGGGACACATCCCGACACCAAGAAAACCAGTAAAGTAATTGCAGAGCTGATTGTAAAGCTGTTTGAACATTGTTGTACTCGCGTACTTCTCGTATATTTAGTGGCCGCGTAAACCATAAATTTATAAGCCTGATATGAGAAAAATATTGTATGCTTGAAAGATGAACGCTTTCGAATTACATACTTTCATAAAGAATGAAAAAAAATCATGCGAATGTATGAGAGATTCATCGTCATTTATCAAATTCAAACTTATTTAGAAACTTTTAATGTTTATTCTCCAGTTTAAAGTATTATATTAACACTAGGTATTTAACATATTTTTATGTGGATTATTATTTTAAATTAAATAAGTGTACACAAGCTTACACGTGATATCGATGAAAATTGCGTGTATCTTGTTTCTTGAGCGAATTTTGATATAAAAAAGATATCAGCTATAAATTATGAACAAAATCGGTGTACATATCTTACCGACGGCACGTTGATCTTGCAATAATCGAGAAGCTTCTGAAGAAAAATCTGTTGCAAGTGCATACTATAACGTTAAGTGCTCTTCGAAATAAGTGCATAATCGCCTAAGAAAGGGCAATATTCAGATCGGCGATAATTTTTAATGAAAACTGTGCGAAATCTCGCACTTTCGAGCGCGGTTCTCGAAGATTATATGAAAGAAATAAAACGTGTTTTGTTTTATTTATTTTCTTACAACAGTCCTTTGAAGCTGTGCGTTCAATTATAATGACACTTCACGCACGTACGACCAATTTTGCGAATCGACAACATTTTTTCAGTATGTTTTCAACCCGATCGGACATTCTGCAAACGAAGGTTTGCTCTCTCATTATCTTCGTTAGCCATAAAAGGAATAGAAATTGAATACCGAAAAAAGGGCAAAATAATAAATAATAAAATATTATAACCTTAATTGACAATTAGGCCACTAAAAGGGTCAACGTATGAAATTCAATCGAGTAAAAAACCAGATGTGTCATTGAACTGAAACACGAAAACGCGCTTTCGATAAATTGCAATCCTTTTGTGGAATTTCTCGGAAAAGTTTAAACAAATGTGACATGTTGTTTATGTTAGCATAATACTCGTGGAAACAATAGGGTTATGACTTGTCATTAATACCACACGTAACGGACTGGTTAACATAAATGAATGTTAAATTGTCATGTGTCGTCAATGTATGACGATTCATATGTAAATCGATCAATTGAGAATGTCTTAACTAGATTTTGACTTTGTACAAATGTATTTATCTACATAGATCTTAAAAAATAAGAGAAGAATTTTCAAAAATAATTTGAATACGCACGTGCAAGGCAAGTCCATCTACAGAGGCAAATAATGAGGGTTTGGTAATTTTGCACTACAATTTTCATCGCCCGAAAAGGAAAACATCGCTAATATCAAGGCAATTCGTTATTGTCCAATTTGTTGTTGCCATTCTTGAACATCTTCCCCGAATTTGAGCTTCATATCGTCGAATTGTTAACATTTTTGCTGTCAGTGAGAGTAGCCTTCTTTGGAACAGTTTCGACGAGTCTACAAATCGCAAAAAAACTCTTATGTAACTCGCAGAAATTTCTCGAGTTTACTTTCAAACGCGAAAGAATTCCGAGCGGGTTGAAAAACGTATGAGAACTAGCATTTACGATAATTTTCCAATCATTAAATTAATTAATACATACATACATATGTGTGCGGTAGTTTCACAACAATGTTAATGCTTCGAGTGTTTAAAAAGATGAAGGATGCTGCGGCTCGATGTATCGTTAAACCCTTTTTTTATCCATTGCGAAACAAATTGCATCACAATGCGGCTCGTCAGTTCCACATTTGCAGGTATACACGATTTTGAAGGGTGTTAAAATGAAATTCCGACAAATTTGATGCTAAGTTGCCGACATGACGACGCAAAAATAATAGCAATACATCATTGTTTCCTTTATCTTTAGAAAATAGCCCAATCATGCCAAAGAAGAGTCTACCTTTAGGTGAGTATTGTGATTCAAACACCTACGTTTACGAAATTCACGCTTTTCGTACCGTTTTATATTTCGATTTAAGCAAAAAAAAAAAATTATGCTTTTACACAAGAGTGGGGTAATTTTCGATCAATTTCAAAGTTTGTTTTGTTGATTGGAGATTTTATCACGCCGAATTTACCAAACAAAAGACACAACAACACCCGTGCGAAACGGTGATCCATTTTCCCCGAATGCTTTTTCATTTTTAATGGACTCCATATATAAAATATATAATATTGAAAGCGATAAAAAATACTTAAACGTATATTTTAGATTCGATTTGTTTCGGTCAAATGATAAACTCGGCATTAAAAAAAATTCGGAACGTTAACAATCAATAGATCAACGAGAGTGCAGATTTGTTATCTGCGATATTAGTTCTAATCAATAATAAAAATAATAAATGAAACCGTTTGCAATCAAAGTATAATATTAATAATATAAAGAACCGGTTCGATATGGTATGTATATAAAATATCAACATACACTCCGGAAATTTCTTTTATGAAAAAATCTTTTATAGTTATTACTAATTGCACATGTGGACGTATTGATTTTTTTTTTAATCGCTATTTGCCTTGTCTATTAAATTGCTTATAAAATATAATTGTTTTCGGTGGGGTACAATTTCAACAAATGTTTGTTCTCAAGGTCATATATGTAGATTGTTACTTTTAATCGAATCGATAGACTGATATTGAATGAACGAAGATATTTCAATCAAAAAAGTGATGAGCTTTTAACATAATATGTTACTTTTTAATAATATGCTACCATCATATTTTAGTAAATTTATTGTGAGAGGAATGGATGTATGTGAATATAATTTAAGGAATAAAAATAATTTAATTATAAAAAAATGTTAGAATAAATAGAAATAGAAGAAGCATCTTGTAAAGAGGTGTTCTGGAATATAATATAGAAATTCAATACTGAATACCTATACGTATGTAGTTTTTTCAACATCTACTATACAAGTATCAATGGATTGGTTATAAAATTTGATCAAAGTTTGCAACTCAAAATGCGTCCATTTAGTATTTTAACTCACTCGAGATATTACATGTTCCATTTGAATCATAATAATCTAGTCAATATTTATATTTACATATATTTGAGTTGGATAAAAATAATATGTTACCATCATATTTTAGTAAATTAATTGTGAGGGGAATGGATGTATGTGAATATAATTTAACTATAAAAAAATGTTAGAATAAATATAAATAGAAGAAGCATCTTGTAAAGAGGTGTTCTGGAATATAATAGACTGCCGGGTTGAATTAGAAATTCCAAAACTATTGATAAATTCCTGGCAGTCTTACAAAAACATCTCTGTATACATATGTATGTGCTTAGTTAAGGATTATGTAATTAGCTTTAGCTACTGTATTATATAAATAAATCAATAGCAGTGTATTTTTTTGTGTGATTATGTAATGGATTGATTGTATACGAGCTATTTATTAAATCTGCAGACTTTGAAAATAGTATCCGCGATGAAATCAGCAGCTTACGATCAAAAATTCTGAAGCAAGTTATTGAAAATCCTGCCGGTTGTAATGGAAATTAATTAAGGATTATGTAATTAGCTTTAGCTATTATATTATATAAATAAATAAATATTATTAATTGAATGAATGCACGTATTCCTGTATGGGTATGTACATACATACATACATGTGTATAGCTTAAATACTACTTAAGGGTTTTAAACAGGTGATATATGGGAACTCATCAAGTGAAACCAGTGCTCCTCTCGTGTGAACTCGATTTTTAAATACGCTTACGATTGTTGCTCGTGTGATGCCATTAAACAAACTTTTTATTTTTGTTTTAATTTACTTAAGCCCTACGCTACGGGTACGAGAGCGATCCATTTAGATCAACACCGCTCCTATATACCCCCATATATTTAATTAACGCATTCCGTTCCTAATATTGACTCGACTTCTAATTACCGTTCGAATAGTTTTCGAGAAGTTGAAAAGATTAGGGCGTATAAATCGACTACCTGTAAGTGGAGCTTTCCGTGAGCTTCGAAGCTCGCTCTGAGCATATCATTAGAGGCTTTGAGTTGAGATCGTTAAGGTCCCCAGTGACATGGAGTCTCGTTTCGACGTTTGTATAATCGGATGGACTTGGACCCACCAAATGAAGTGACTCCCGGTGCGATTATATACTCACAGACGTATCATTTGGGAGGAGGGAACTAATTAGATAGGTTTTATTGGGTTCAAATAGACCACCATCGAAGCACGAATCACGCGTTGGAATCTCTCGAGTCGATATCTTTTTACTTTCGACTTTATTTTTTTTTTTGTTTGTTTTGTTTTCACATCAAACGCAGGATCCTGTAATTTCTTTGTTTGTTTTTGCTGCAATGAATTACCTTCGGAGTTTGCTCGTTGGACTTGTCGAACGTTTCATATAAACATTGTATTACATTTGCTGTAATTGAGGAGTAAGAAAAGGGCATCTGCAAAAACATACTATTAATTGTTAATTTATACGATTCGTATCCTTTTTATGTAATATCAATACTTTTTTAGTTTGAAATGCAGGTGTTTATGAATATATTCAGGATTAAATTTGCATCATATTTTTCCGATGTTGACCCAAAAAAACTAGAATACGTACTGAAAATATTAATCAAATTTGTATAAGTGATACAATAAATTTAAGAGTTTTATAATCACAACCATTTTGAATTTACTGTTTATAATAAAATAAATTTATTAATGAAAACTAATTTCTGTTACATATCGATGGGTTAGTGCACAGATATTGTATGTCCAGTTTTTACCAAAATTGAGTTATCATACACAAAACGTCCATCTGCATCAAACCTTCATGTAAAAATATTGTGTATGTCCAAATATTATATTTGAGAAGATATTGACTTGTTCAAATATATAATATGTCCATTTCGTCCATAGTTTTCATGCAAAAGAGATGTACATATGTATGTACATATGTATATACGTATGTCACTTACAATATTTTAAAACAAAACTGAAAACCCATCGATATGTGAATTTTTTAATAATAAATTTTCTTTATTTACATATGTACTATACATACATATGTACAGTAAAAATATATTTTCATTATTTTTGCGGAGGAAATAAAAATAAAGTACTTACAACAAAAAATTATTTACTACACTAGAAATATTCAATTTTTTGAAGCTAAAAAACACAGGAAAAGATTAGAGTAATTTAAATGTGAGTATTTTTCTATGTGCGGATTTTTCGTGTGTGCATTTTTCTATGCGCTTTTTTTTCATGTGGGGTTTAATCACCGAACCGTAGTTTTAAGGTTTCTACCAATATTTTCAATCAAACTTGAATCCATATGAGGTCAAGTTAAGTTTATTTAATAATTTTCATATCCTGAAAAGTACACAATGTTGAGCATTGATCGGTACAATTTTAAACGACATAAAATAATTTTTGAATATGATTTACTTATGTACTCTCGATGGCAAACGCTCGTAAAAGGAATACGTACACGTCGTACACATTTCACCATTTACATCGAACGAACAGTAATACATAACTCCTGAACGAGAACGTCTTTTTTGGACATTTATGAATGCAGATTATCGGACAGGGTTGACGTCCTTCGGCTCGCCGAAATTTGCGTATCCAAAGGATCGACCGGCATTGTTATACGACGTCGACGACAAATTACCGACGCAAAGTCGACTTCCCACGGCAGATCTTAGATATGACCATCAAACGGCCATTAGCAAACTTTCTTTTTTAGATTTTCGATATTGTAAAGATGTCTATATATGTCGGGGACCACCATGATTCCATTTCGGAATACGTTTACGTCACTCTTGGTATAGTTTTCGTTTCATCATCGTGTCGCTCGGTGGCCTCCCTACTGTTTCGGTGTTCTATCGTTTATCGGTACCTACGGTATATACGGTTTATTATTGGGGTTCCCGTCGCTTATCCAAACACCATCTACGAGTTTTAATATAAATACGATTTTTTTGCGTCATAATCAAAATGAATTTTTAATGGAAACCGTGTGCGGGTAAATCTCACGAATATGTTAGGTACGTTTGTGTGTTTTTTTCGACTATGAATCCATGCGTATTTATAAGATTGATTAATGGCCTGTGGTAACTGCGTGATATCAAAGATTTAAAAAAAAAAAAATCGATCAAATTCAACACTATGTATGTATGCACATATGTATGTATATGAAATATATTTCCAGATGACGATTAACGCTATTATTATTGATAATTATGTACATATGTACCTACATATATATGGCTTATGACTGAGTAAATAGTAACAATTAAAATTAGTGTTTATTATAGCAGCGTAAATACATATGTACATATGTATGTATGTAGTAAAAGTAACTAAGTAACAGTAACTATAAGTAACAGTAACTAAGTAACAGAAACTAAGCGACAGTAACTAAGCGACAGTAACTAAGCGACAGTAACTAAGCGACAGTAACTAAGCAACAGTAACTAAGCAACAGTAACTAAGTAACAGTAACTAAGCAACACTAACTAAGTAACAGTAACTAAGTAACAGTGACTAAGCAACAGTAACCTAAGTAACAGTAACTAAGAAACCGATTTGTTTTTACGGTCAGACTTTGGTAAAACTAGTAAACTGATTTTAAGTATTTATATACATACCTACATTCATAATATACATATAGTATTGAATGTGTGAATTGTACTATTAAATTTCGTTAACATTAGTAATTAAAAAAATAAATGATGAATATTTAAAAATAATTAAAAACCAATCAATTATTTTACGAGTCGAAAATGAATATTTGTTTAAATCTCGAGCAATTTCCGACACTTTCGGTTATTTATGTCGGATTGATTCGTTCGAAAATAATTAAAAGGTGTTAATTTCATACGCACTATACATACATACACACACTTACGTACATACATGTGTATATTCAAAAATGAAATTTATTCAAATGTATTCCCGGTTAGCAAACCAGTCGACACTATTGAATAATATACAACCTACCAGAAATACGAAATCAAACGAACGGTCAAAATTTGTAAATAAATTTACAATACACATACCTACTACACGCACACGGCTAGAGACGGAGATTAATATGCATGCGAATTAGTTCGTACTACTTATCGTAATAAAAGCGAAACACTGAATGAAATATTGCCCGGCAATTAATACAAATGGAGATTATTTAATTACACGATCTCGCCTCGGTGTATTTCGTTTGACATAAAGCTTTGAATATTTTATTAGTTATTTTTATTTCGCAAAGGTAGAATTATCGATTCTCGGCGACGAGCTTGAAAATATCGTCGCAAAGTACAAAGGACACGAGATCGAAGAGGACAATCGAGACGGTAGATTTACTGCTTTCCTTTCTGGCAGTTCAAATTGACGAAACACGTGTAGTAGAAGCCTCCCGCGGAGGAAATCGTTATTTATCCATCGGTCTTCTCATTGCGGTCCTAATTGAATTATTTCCTCAATCGATGACATTCCACTTCTTATGTTTTGTATGGAGGAGTCGTTGCAGCGTGCGTGAGACTCTTCTTCCGTATATATTGAATCCTATTGAATATAATCAATAATACAATGCGTTGCTTAAGAACAAAAGCATCGCATTACTTATACCTACCATGGAGCAATGTTTGCCACAATCGCTAAAAGGGAACACACAAAGTATACATAGAAAGCTTAGGACCGCCTCTTCTTTGAATGTATAGAGCCAATCGATCCGAATGAAAGTAACCTATTTGCTGTTTCTAAAGATAAGCTATCTTTTTGTAACACCTCAACGCCCACCTACACAAACACCATTATACAATTATGGCGAACAATATAATTTTCATATTGATGTAAAAGATACGATTCGTGTGTTCTTTCTCAAACTGTGTTTCATACGTGATATTTCTACATACATTTTTGTTATCATCATCATCTTTTTCACCCGTTCACCATCCACTGCTGGATGAAAGCCTCTCCATTCCTGTCTCCACACATGTGTGACTCCACACATTCTTCTCAATTCATCAGCCCATCGTCCACTAGGTCTACCTTGGTTTCTTTCACATCCTCTCGGATACCGTTTCAGTATTTCTCGCGTCCATCTACATACTATTCATTATTCTCGCAAATGTGTCCAGCCCATTGCCAACTTTTTCACACCCATGTATTCCTCGTACGATCTCTTCTCGTTATACCGAGCATACATCTTTCCATGCTTCTCTGTGTGCACTGGATCTTACGTAGCATTCTTGAATTTAGCGTCCAAGTTTCACATCCATACGTGATAACTGGCAATACGCATTGGTCGTATGCCTTCTTTTTTAAGCATAGTGGAATGTTCCAAAAGCACTGCATCCTAGTTGAATTCTTCGTTTTATTTCTTCCTAATCAGTATATTGTTCACTATTGATATCATCTTGTTTCGATCAATGGTTCAAATTATTACTACAATATCTGTCTTCAATTCCTTGAAACTTTGAGGTGTCCTGTATAATTGATAACTTAGAAAAAAAAAGCAAAAGCACTCCATCCTAGTTTTATTTCTTCTTCCTTACATCCAATAATATTCACCAATTGCCCTAGGTATAAATAACTATCA
Source organism: Parapsyche elsis (assembly GCA_022651745.1). Lineage (NCBI taxonomy): Eukaryota > Metazoa > Arthropoda > Insecta > Trichoptera > Hydropsychidae > Parapsyche > Parapsyche elsis. Next base: position 1,736,464 of record JAGVSN010000016.1, read on the forward strand.
ACTATCTCTACAATATGATTATCTACTGTGACTATGTACGCTTTGCGTGCAAAATTCGTTAAACATAATTTTAGTTTTATTAAAATTAATTTTTAAGCCTACTTGCACACTTTCGTTGCTTAATTCCATTAATCTATTTTGTATTTTTGTTATCGTAACATACTAAAATTTTCAGTTTGGAAGCGTTCAAATTTTATGTTACAACAAATTCAGACCACCTCAACTAACCGTCGAGACGATAATTTACATGTGTTGGAAAATGCATTCGATGCAGATTCAACGCGAACGCACAAAAAGCGCATTTCACATACCTAACATTTGCATACAAAATAATCGATCGAGCTGAAGATCGCAACATCAATCCGAGTATATACATATAAGCGGCAGAACGGTTCGAATCTATCGTCACCTGAATTTATAATCAAACACGCACATTTTACAATATATGTACATTGTATAGTTAAGTGTATATGGAGTTGGGTAGGTAGAATCAGAGGGACATGATATGATACCCAGGAGTTGCGCATATAATGCAATAAATTGGCATTAACGTAGGGTAAAGGGAAGACATTGCAGAGACCACGGGCAAGAACGTCAGTGCATTTTGATTTTGCATTCGCAAACTATTGTAAATCTGCCCCAGATAAGTATCTTGATATACGGACAAATGCAAAACCGCGTACGAGAGTCAAACCAGGCTTGTAAGTATGTGTATGGTTCTCTCATTGATAGCCGTTCGAAAAATCCCCAGAACCACTTTCATACATTTCGCTCGTCGTATAAAAGCAGATGATTATCGTACGCAAGTATCGATCGTGGTATAGAAAATTTGTTAACCAAATCATTTAAAACGCGCACAAATCAAACTCGTTCTCCGGCCGTAGTAGATCGATAACCGTTCGCGTATTCTAATAAATAATAAATAAAGTTAAAAAAAAAAGCATCGCTTCGAGTCTCGTTGCTTTAGAAGCGTACCGAGTTAACCGACACTGCGATACACTATCGGCGACTTTTACTTCGTGTAATACACGTACTTACCAGCCACTACATAGATATTGATAGAAGCATAAAGATAAACTGAACTAGACTGCTTTTTGTCTAAATTTTACAACGTCCGCTCGAGCACTAGGATATAAACCTGTAATGCGTAATTTTACTAAAAAAATTTTTTTATTGTTCCCAATACATACATCTTAAATCTATTTTAATAGCTACTGGTCCAGTGACCATTATCTATTTTACACATTGTTCATTTTGTTAGTATTTATAAGGATTCTTTTATTTTAATGTTAGTGTTTAAAGCATAATAGGAGAAAGAGCTCAAAAACCTATTTACAATTCTTATCAAATGTTTATAATATATTTTACATAATTAAACACTTTTTAGAGTCGGCAATCTAAAGAAAATTATGTTTAGGTAATTTGTGTTTATACCTAAAGGGTAAAGGCATCTTGCTATAATCACCGAGACCTTTCACTAATTTGTTTGTGTGGTTATTGGTAATTCTATCATAGAATCTACTGCTTAATCTGTTAGTGACATCTACGACTAGAACTTTCGACTTACGCTGAAGTAAACCTATGGATTGATACGAAATGACCCAATGTCATCTAGTTTGGTGATCTTTGCTTTGAGTTTTATAGCTCAACTGGTGTAAGCCCGTTGAATGTCAACGGATGTTGTGTGGGTGAGTATATGTATGTGTATTTAACGCAAGAATTTAGCAAAGTCAAATTGTAGCAGGCCCGTCATTGTCTAGTTTGGTTGAATGCATAAGTGCACCCTCTTCCAAATTGATGATATTGGGTTCAAATCCCACTCGTGCGCGGACATTTCGTGTCTATTAATTATTTACCACAGCGAGCGTTATCAGCAGACAGACACAGATTAACGGAATAGGGCTATTATATATATAATATACCTATATAACTAGTGTAAGCCCGTTGAATATCAACGGAGCGGTTTCTCATTACCTGTGCTGAAAAATAATATTAAATTTAATAGTATTTATATGTAGTTGTTGCATCTATGCAACAATGCGCCATCTATGGCGCGTTATAATACAACAACGTAACAATTTAGCAAAGTCGCGAGTCTATTTTTCATTATATAAATAGTCACGTTGAAGCCTGCCTATTATCATCTGGTTTGGCTCACCGCGTAAGTGTTCCGAATCAGTGATACCGGGTTCAAATCCCACTAATGCGACGTTCTGGTTTTTTAATTATTTACCTCAGCGAGCGTTATCAGCAGACAGACACACACACACACAGAAACACAGATAGACGGAATAGGGCTATTATACATACATATATATAATTGATCGAAAGCTTGACATTGAACCAAAACAACATAATTCCAATCGAAATATACATCAACTTATTAAAATTGTTTCAATGACTATCTACATATGTACATACATACATATATATGTATATACTAAGTATACCTCTGTACATACTTATAACCAGAATGGGTAGTATTTTAATACCTTATAGCGTGAAATCTCTAATGAAACATAGCCCTGTATAGAATTCTCAACGAACTTTTAACGATCAATAAAAACGGTGAAAAATTTTAATTAATCGCCTACTAATTTCAACGTGTTAATTATTATGTTGATGTTCAACAAATTTTCCAGGCGACATTCTGAATATTTTTCAAAAAGAACCTTACGCTAATCAACTTTGAAACAGGTTTATTTTTATCGGATTTACCGAAACGCGTAGCCTACTACCAGTGCTGTTTGCGTACGCCCATAAAACGGTAACATTTCATATAGATAAATCAATTCGATCGCGTCCATAAACACGGCGAAATGTTCAACAGTAAGATATTTACAACCTTAGACCAGATATTATTATAATGACCGTCGAGTGGACCGAAAATTTAAATAAATGCATATTCATCGCGGCGCGTTATCATTTGCGCATTGACGCGTGCTACTCGCTTGCCAATAAAAAAAAATTAAATTAAAAATAAAACGCAACACATGCACAGGCGCTAGTCGATAAATTTTGATCGACGTCAATATGCGGAATTATCTAGATTCTGGAATAATAAATTCGCCGTGAAAATCGCAAGTTATGACCGCTTGACGGATATGTCTTCATTCGCCGAACGACATGTGAACGCGTCGAGCGCGCGCTCACTGAATGCAGATGAAACGAATACATCAAACGCCTTATCGTAAACGCTTTTATGTGCGAAAAACTCTGCAAAAGGCAAGGTTAAAAGGTGTACAAATAACATAAATAATACTGAGCTGGTCTCTGCGGTCGTAAAGCGATTCAAATATTCGCCGATTTGAATTTTGATTATCCCACCGACCGTATAAATTCGCATACGAGGAGATATTTATATCGACATGCCGAATGCACTTAAAATACAAACATCGATAGATTTATATAGTAGTTTATATCAACACACTTAACAACATTGTAATGCATTACGTTGACGATCAAAATCAAACAAATTACTAAAAGAAAAACTATACACACAAGCCTACACCTAGAGAAGCATGAAAAGATGTATACTTGGTACAACAAGAAGAGGAATACATGGGTAAAAAGTGTGACCAAAGTAGCAGATATAGCGGAACGTGTGAAAAAGTTCAAGTGGACACATTGCGAGAAGAATGGACGCGAAAAGTACTGGAATGGTATCCGAGAGGATGTGAAAGAAAGCAAGGTAGATCGAGTGGACGATGGGCTGATGAATAGAGAAGAATGTGTGGAGTCAAATGGATGCAGATTGCTCAAGACAGACAGGAATGGAATAGGATTGGATACACTTTCATCCAGCAGTGGATGGTCAACGGCTGAAAATAATGATGATGATGTATATTTTTGGTTTAGGGCTAAACTTTTGCCTGAACAGTCGAACCCTAATATTATTCATACTTTACCATTTTAATATAGGATAATTTGCCATATTATTTTTAAGAGTCTTACTCGTTTATTTTGGTTAGGTTAAGTTAGATTAGGATATGACATAAGCCTAAAGTATGTCAAATAATCATTTTTTAATTAATAGGGCAATATTCTCGCAATCCAGTGTCTAAAATTTATTTTACTACTACCTGTAGTACTCGGCATTGCCCTGGTGCAAATTTAATTTGTATTTCCATTTTTGTGTGTGTGTGTGTTTAATGAACTTACAATACTCAAAAAAATCACCTCTCAAAGGCCGGAATCATCACGACCAAACTTTATACATATGTATGGCAGTTGAATGAACGAAAAATGACATATCGCATTCAAGTACTCCATAAGACCATAAGATCGTAAAAAGTACCTATGCAAAGTTTAATTCCAATTATTCAAATGATATGGAAATAACCTAGCATAAGAAACAAACCGACAGATAAATATCAATTTTATATATATGTAGGTGAATATTGTATCAACTATTTATGATATGTTTCGACTGGCAATACGGTATCATTCATTGGTTGCAGCCATTGAAACACTTGGAACACAATGAAACACATATACAGAAGTGACAGACAAACAGGTAATAATTCAATGTTATATATATTATGTATTATTGAGATAGATTGGATCGAAAGACAGTTATGTATATTATGAAAGGAAATGCAACTCTAATAAATAATACGATTATAAAGGACCCCCTGTAGGTGTGGACGTTTGTTTTCACGCCGAATTAATACGAAACACTTTGTCATGCGCGTATGATACACGGCCATACCAAAAGTCAAACCCCCCAAGATTTTATACGAAAAAAAAAAAAAAAACAACCAACACACATATCTATTCACAGCATGAAGATCACGCTTGATTTCTCACGCTTTACATTCGACCGCTAAAAAAAACTACGGATAAGTAAAAGGAAAACAAATACACGACAATGCCCGTCAAATAGTAAAGGCTCAGATCCTTGTTGTATCGGAAGCGCCGATTTCGCGAGCCGCGCGGCGAAAGGATTGTCCTTTTTGCACGTGTGCAAAATCCTCACTTCCGCAGAAGGAAAAAAAAAACCACAATTCACCTGGAGTCTCGAGACATCACCTGTATCGCGGAACAATGAGCTTTTTTGCTACGATTCCCTTTTGGTCGCGAATCAACGGTGACAAAGAACGGTGCGATGCGTGAAATTGTCATTGAGAGATACTCCAAAAATCGGTCATTCGATGTTTATTTAATAACAATATACGAGTGTGTGTGTGCGAGTATGTAGATACAATTTAACCCTTTTCCCTACCTGATGGTTATACAAAATATGAATATCGCATAAAATACAACATCCGTTCTAGCGATTGAATGTCATATGTTAATGTCATGAGTTCTCTCAATTTATTTATATAAATATAGGTATATGTATATATATGTACTTTTGAATTGTTTTCCAGTGAGTGAAAATCGTATAAATAAAACGCTTACAGTGTATTGTTTATTATTGCGCACGTTGCACTGCAATTGTTCTGCATTTTTAGCCGACGCAAGTGCATATTCCCTGTGACTATTAAATACTTTAAAGTCGACCACAGGACTCGTAAATAGTCCTCGCGTGTCTATTTCCAGTCGCAAAACAATAAAAAGCAAATGGCGAAAGAAAACTAACACGTCGAGTTTATGATGAGGTTAAACAATAATTTTTAACCCTAAAAGATTTAAATTTCTTTGTAGTAATCGCAATAATTGCTTACATATAAAATTTAAACAATTTATTATATTTTGTTAGTTGGTTGGTATTTTAAGAAGAGTCAATATTTTAATAAATTCAAATTTGTCAAAAATAACATTATTCACATTTGCTATTTATACTGACCATTTATTGTTAAAATAAATAGTCACCAAGTCATACATATGTACATAAGGAAATTAATTTTATTAAATAGTACCTAGTAATAGCAAAACAATTTTTTTTTATTAAAAAAACCCAACCTAACTTTCGTCTTTAGTTACTTATATTTTCTCATTATAGTGTATTTTAATTACTGAAGCTCGATTTATTGTTATGGTTGATATAAAATATTGTACATATTATATTGAGTATGAAGGTTAATAAATTTATACCATAATCACTATGGGGTTAAAGATAATTAAACTTTTATAGTTACATATGACTAGCCCGCATAGAATTTCGAAAGAAAACTTCGACTGTAACAAAAATAGTCATACCAATACACACAATAATAGTATTTTTATGCATGCAATATTGCAACTGCATCAGGAAGCGTTGGGTTTCATTAATTTTCAAAAATAGCACATTTCACTCTCGAAAGCCTTGGCTCGCTTTCATAATGCACTCACACTATGTACATACTATGTACGTGCAACAGTGCAGCGAAAATTGCGTATTTAATAAACATCGACCACGACCACCGTGATCGATCTCATTTTAAGCATTCGTACGTACGGTCCCGGTGCTTTTTACTCAACGCCGAGAACTGAACTCTGTGTTCTCACGCTGCAATACATCGATGCATTTCCGTTCTCGTATTTATCTGCATCGGAATCGTTGCAGTGCCATCGGCACTTTTCCCCCGTGGCACGCGATCTCACTCACCCTAAAAACAATTGTGTTTATTGCAATTGCATTTTATTGCATCGGGTGCATTAGGTGCAATATGCCATAAAGAGGCACCCTTGTTACAATCCGAATGCAATTCGATAACGATCCGCGTGCTCGAAAGTTGCACTCGGAACAGTTCATTCACTTTACATTATTTATAATAAATTATTCCGATCGTATTTTTTTTTACACGTGAAAATGAAAGTCATAATAAATACACTATCACTTAATCTCAACGACAAGTCAACGTCGCGGACCCCCGATAAAGCCATCAATATTTAGTTAGAACTTGTCTCGCTCTCGAGCCAATTAAATTTACGCTTCACTTGAAGACCCCAGAACCCCACCGATGAAGATGTAATGTCTTGTATTGCTTAGATCCGCGATAAAGTGATCAAAGTCGCAAATTCGTTCGCGGACACACATATGTACATACATATGTATGTAGCACTTTTCGTCGTTAAATTTCAATGTCGCCAGATGTATGTATAAACGTCGTCGTTAATGGCGTTAAATGTCGCTGAAATAAATTTATTTTCTTATACATAACAGTACATATATGGCGTACACAATTATATGGTGTCGTAAAATTTTAGTACGTTATCGAACAAAATAGTCAACACTTATCGGGTGTGTCGTTCATATAAATAACATATTGTATAGTCGTAAAGTGTACGGAACGCATATTTTTGTAACATGTATTCGGTTATGTCCCATAAGATTCTTGTTGGATGTTATGAATCGGTGATATTCAACTATTTTTGATCAGAAACGTAAATAAGGTTTAAAAGTACATTTTTTATCTTACGTGCTTATGCAATAAATTGTTATAAATACACATCTTATTGAAATTTTTTATTGTTTGATGAACAAAGCGTAAGTTTGCATTGATAACGTTATTACTATAAATGTATAAATGTATGTACGTACATACATACAATTATATTACTATGAATGTATGTACATATGTACATATATTACTATGAATGTATGTATGTACATATGTACATACAATACATGGAAGACATTCAACAGTATCTATACACTAGTGTAAGCCCGCTGAATTTTAAATATCGTAAAGCGCTTTTTTAATAGAGATCCCCACTAATTGATCGCACGGTTGTAATTGACAAAAAAATAATAGTTTTTATAGCGCCCTCTACGTATTATAGCAACACCGTAGTATCGATAGTATCGTTTTTTTTTTTTTACTATACTATTTATATAGTTTTTATAATAATAATTTTATAGCGTCATCTATGTATTATTAGCAGTCACGATCCCTTGTTTAGGTAATGTTTAAAAAAAAAAAAGGACTAAATTGACCAAGGGCGATAGCGAATAGCATTAGTGCGAGTTCTCTCGAGCCTGGGGTCCTGGGTTCGATCCCCCACTCTTTCTGGTTTTTTAATTATTTTTCCTCAGCGAGCGTTATCGGCAGACAGACAGACAGACGGATTTCGGCTATTATATATATAATTATTTGGAATACTTCTCACTGTTGAAATTAATTTTGTTTATTCAACATATGACATTCAGTATGAAAATTAAGCTTCAGCTACAAATCTGCAATTATTTATGATACAATGCATAGTTGCCCTTTTATTTTACTTGACGTTTAAAGTGGACAATTATTTTGTAACTGATTGAATCTACATATTTAATGGCTCATAGCTGTGGCCTTTGACCAAATGCCTATTGCCAGTTATGGCATACGGATGTGAAACGTGGATGCTGGACTCAAAAATGCTACGCAAGATCCAGTACACACAGAAGAGCACGAAAAGATGTTTGCTTGGAATAACAAGAAGGGGTGGACATATAGCAAGAATAATGTATGGCAGATGGACGTGAGAAGTACTTGAATGACAAGAAAGCAAGGAAAATCAAACGATTTGTGTAGCCAAATGGATGCAGATTGCTCAAGCCAGGCAGGAATGGAATTGGATCGTTCAAATGGTTTCAAAATAGGTTCAAATTGTTACAACTGATATCACGGAGATTAGGTGCGACCCAGACTTTTCCTGTGACTTTTAATATTATATTAATAATATGACGAAACGTTGAGTGTGTGGGGGTCAATAGCATACGTGCACTCACAAGCTTATGTAAACAAAGGACTAGTCATCATAACGGGTTAGCAGGACCTCTCGAGGTTTTTCATCGTTTGAATCCTCGTATCAGAAAAGGATATCTGGCAATCATCGACACGTGAGGAGTCAAGGTGTTCGACTATCGGCCGGGTGGTTGGTTTAAGTCTAACCACCCTTACCCCGCTCTTTTCCCTCTCTCACTCTCTTCAAACACGAAACATCTGTCCGTGTTTTCTGGAAGGTACGTGAATTGCATTTATACCCTGGTATTATAAACTATACCCAGTCTTCCTTTTTGTTCTGGGCCGCGGGAGCATCCCTTGATTTGCTTATCGGAGGGACCCACGCGTGTTGTCGGCCGGGCCCTCCTTTCATACTAACCACAATGGTCAATCAAAAGTTTGATTGATTGGTATACGCGTACAAATACAAATGATAATGAACGATGCAAACACTATATACATAGAATACATATTAGAAATAATTTTGTAACAAAACCATGTCGATATCCGTAAAATTTCAACGTCAAAATGTGTCCCATTGCTAATTATTGCATCGTCATCATCATTTTCAGCCGTTCACCAGACACTGTTAGAGGAAGTCTTCCCCAATTCTGTTACATCTACTTGACTACACATATCCTTCTCAATTCATCATGCTTTCTTTCACATCCTCTCAGTATCCATTAGCCATCCATTCCTCTCGCTGTGTCCACGCCAACTTTTTCACACGTTCTTCTATATTTGTCACTTTGGTTATACTTCTTACGTATGTATTCCTCTTACGAACTCTTCTCGTTATAACGAGCATACATTTTTCCACGCTTCTCTGTGTGCACTGGATCTTACGTAACATTCTTAATTATTCCATCATCATATGACAGCAAATCAGTGCTCTAGTCAATTCAGCAATGAATATGTCGCAGTCAAAATGTACAATGATTGTATGAATGTCTTTAACTCTCCAAAAAATGGTATCAAACTAAAGATATTTGACAAACAGAACAGAATTTGAAACAAATCAGTGATTTATTAAATTATGCCATATTTTCATTTATGTATTTAATTTATGCCAAGTTTAAATAGCTAGTTTAAAAAATTGAATTTCACTCTTGATTATTGAAAATGTGTGTCATATTTTGAATTCATTTGCATTTGAATGTGAATAAATCAAGTGAAACAACAATACTTGTATGTTAGGCCAAATTTCGTAATAAAAATCAATTGAAAGTCTTTTTGATTCATCATCATCATCATTTTCAGCCGTTCACCATCCACTGCTGAATGTAGGCCTCTCCAATCCTCTTCCATTCCTGTCTGTCTTGAGCAATCTGCATCCACTTGACTCCACACATTCTTCTCAATTCATCAGCCCATTTTCCACTTGGACTACCTTGCTTTCTTTCACATCCTCTGGGATACCATTCCAGTATTTCTCGCGTCCATCTATGTACATACATACCATCTATTATTCTCGCTGTGTCCACTTCAACTTTTTCACCCGTACTGCTATATCTGCCACTTTGGTCATACTTCTTACCCATGTATTTCTTTTGCGATCTCTTCTTGTTATGCCAAGCGTCCATGCTTCTCTGTGTGCACTGGATCTTTCGTAGCGTTCTTGAATTTAGCGTCCAAGTTTCACATCCATACGTCATAATTGGCAGTACGCATTGGTCGTACGCCTTATTTTTTAAGCATAGCGGAATGTTGGATTTAAAAACTATGTTCATTCTTCCAACAGCACTCCATCCTAGTTTTATTTCTTCTTCTTTACATCCAGTCATATTCACCAATTGTCCTAGGTATAAATATCTTTGTTGATTATCTACTGTGACTACGTTTTGCATGCAAATCTTTTTGATTATTATGCGAAATTAAAGCCCCACTATCTCCGATCTCTATGAGAGTCGATTGTAATCTTCGAGGGAAACCACTTTGGTGCACAAGCAGTTAATTAAACGTCCTGTAGCCGTCTTGGTATTGTCAGTTGTGGTGGCGACCCTCAAAGGATACTCTCCTGACGGACAAACACGTCCTGACCAAGATTGCGAAGAATCGACTGCGTGAGAATCGGACACAATCCGTGAGAACTCCACACTCGCGAAGAATTTGATTAGTCTTGAAATATCGCCAAAATTCATCTCGCATTGGGGGAATTCGAACGCGTACATATGTATGTATGTATGTACAAACGACGTGTCAAATTCGTTGGGAATTTTTATGATTTTCGACAGTGAAATATATTTCGTTGGCCCGCGTTTCGCTCTTTTTTATTTAGGATGTGACAGTTTACAGAGGCCGAGGTTTATATATGTGTCCGTTGTATGTCGGTTTTGGAGAGCGAATTTGAATATATTGTCTTCGGTTTGTCGCTCCTTTGCATACTGACGTCCTGCCGCCATCCACCGAAAATGTCGTCCTGTCTGTCCGTCTGTCTCGCCAAAGGAGATTCTTCATTGTCTCTTCGTTTTTGTCTTGGCAAAGTGTCGTGAGAGCGCTTGGCATACCGCTATTTTCCATCCCCACCACTTTCTTTTTATCGTCAATTTTTTATCATTATGCATTCTTCGACATCTCGCCGACGTGTTCCAAGCTTTAAATAATTTAAAAATATATAAAACACTCGCATCTGTGTGGTCACCCTACCTACATACATACATACCTATATATTGCACCTAAATCATCGATTGATACGACCGGTCAGTTTGGAACGAAATCACGCATGGTCGGAAGCTTTATTGTCCAATAAGGACGTGTACGTGTTCCGGGAGGATTTACGATCTGGAGGCAATATTTAAGGATAACCTACGATGTCGAAACGTCAAATATTGTCCTTAATAATATAATAAAATGGAAGATCCAGGACCACCGACGATCGAACGTTGAAACGAACAATCCAATGTTAAACTGTCAAAATCAGTGACATCGACATACACATTATAAAACATTTCGATGGGTTAGTGCACACATATTGTATGTATGTCCAGTTTTGTTTTAAAATATTGTAAGTGACATACATACATCTCTTTTGCATGAAAACTATGGACGAAATGGACATATTATATATTTGAATAAGGCAATATCTCCTCAAATATACTATTTGGACATATGTATGTACATACAATACTTTTTAAACATGATATCTTCAATATACCCTATATTCAATCGACATAGTGCCTTATCACTACATAATAAAATTAAAATATATCGCGCACTCATACTACCCTTACTAACATACGCTGCTCCCGTATGGAATAATGCCTCCAATACTAACCAATCAAAGCTTCAAGTAGTCCAAAATAAATCATTAAAAATCATTTATAACACGCCCATATATACTAACCTAAAAAGACTACATTCCCAGTTTAACATCCCATTAGTCGTAGATGTCACTAACAGATTAACCAGTAGATTCTATGATAGAATTACCAATAACCACACTAACAAATTAGTGAAAGGTCTCGGTGATTATAGCAAGATGTCTTTACCCTTTAGGTATAAACACAAATTACCTAAACATAATTTTCTTTAGATTGCCGACTCTAAAAAGTATTTAATTATGTAAAATATATTATAAACATTTGATAAGAATTGTAAATAGGTTTTTGAGCTCTTTCTCCTATTATGCTTTAAACACTAACATTAAAATAAAAGAATCCTTATAAATACTAACAAAATGAACAATGTGTAAAATAGATAATGGTCACTAGACCAGTAGCTATTAAAATAGATTTAAGATGTATTGTGAACATAGTATAAGAACAATAAAAAGCTTTTGTAAATAAAATAAAAATAAAAACATGAAGGTTTGATGCAGATGGACGTTTTGTGTATGATTACTCAATTTTGGTAAAAACTGGACATACAATATCTGTGCACTAACTCATCGATATCGAAAAGTTATATTCACATATAGAATTTAGCTTCATATTAAACTAAGTAAAAGTCAGTATGAAAGTTTTCAAATTAGGAATCGAGCAAGATTATATATACCTAGTGGCTAACATTCCAATGTTTCAATTATTATTGAAAGTCAACGATTTATCCTAATTTTGAGTGCATCTTGTGTGGTATCATAATTGCAGGTTCAAATTGATTGTTAAATGAACGCACTGCCACTCACGCATTGACTATCAAAGCGAACATAATCTATTGAATTATTCATTTTTATTCAAATTTAATAACCGCGTTTTCATATAGTCGTTATAATCTTCGTGAAATCGATCATATAATCGTTCGGCTTATCTCCACCGAGATACATAATCAGAATCGTACAATTCAATCGGGGAAAAAAAAATTACCAAGGATGTACGGTTTTTTTTATCGAATAATTTTTCAGTACTAAACGGGCGAATACAGCGATCATAACGATCAGAAATTATTGTGTGTACGTTATACGAGTGCATAAATACTTGAAAGCGGATGTTTGTAAGTGGTATTTCAATTTGCAATTCAACGCACAGCTTCTTCATACGAGAATTTCATTCATCTCTGCTACTGAATACTCCCATGCGTTTGCGATGTGCGAAAATGAACCTTTTAGTGCGTATAATTAAAGACCGTATCCGTGGTCGATGTGAAGCGGTCTTGCGATCTTCTGGACAACAGTCGAATGGGTAAGTCCTAAATAAGGTAAGACTGGATATTGGAAAAAGGAAATACTGGATTCGTTCAGAGATTTTGTTGAATGAATGTTGAGAGAAAAAAAAACGAGACAATTAAATTTCTAGTGCATTTATTATTCAATGGGCACTCGTACAACATATCAAACATACTACATAGTTGATACAATTAAAAAAAAATTTTAACACAATAATAATATTAAATTAAATTAAAAGTCTATTATTTTAGTTAGTTTAAATGTATAAAATTTGATTGCTGTTTAATTTTTTTGAATATCTATTGATTTTCATTGCTTAAATTGTATTCAATGAGAGGTCTATAATGTGTGATCGGCGACGAGGCGGTCTCATCATTTCCTTGGTCTTTTTTGCCGCTCGCACGACTGAATATAAAACAAGATCGACGAGGGAAAAATCCTCGTTTATTTTATTTTCATTTTATCGATTCCGAGATGAAAAATACGGATAAAAGGTGCGCCGCCTCTGAATTATGAAACAGGCCCTTTAAATCCTTCGAGAACTTTTGCAGTGCTAAAATCGAAATGGAATATCTATGCATTATTTGACGCTCGAACACTAACTTATTTCAATTGAAATTCCACTGTGAAGCTATTATTGTTAAGAACAACAATAAATAATGGCAATTTTTTCGATTCGTCTTAATTAAATTTGCATGTACGTTTTTTGACTTTCACTGCATAGATAGGTACTAACAAAGAGATGTTAATTAAATTTGTTTAAATCTAAATATAGGCTTATCGCATTTTAAAAATACGTTTTATTATAAATCATTTACGATAAGATTGTAATAGTCGAAAAACTGGATCATAAAATTAAAATATTCCATTAACGCAATAGTTAAAATTTTCAATCTATTAAATTTACTACTTAAACGAATAAATGAATAAAATTTCAATAATAATAATTTGAGCATTTTCTAATGAATACCTGCCGTTGACAATTTGTATAATGTGAATGGATACGTTTGCGAAAAAAATGCATATGAATATCAAGTTTCAATAAATAATCTTTAATGCCTGTAGTTGGCGGGGTTTAAAAAAAATTGTAATTGGTATGAAGCAAACGAGTCATTCAAGCGCCTGTTACTTCTATTTAAACATTTCAAAATGCATTTAACGAGTCAATTATGCAGGCATGGCTTGACTCTTCTTCGTAGTTTTTTTTTCAAAGTAGAACATGGATAATTACCACGATTTCGGTCATCGATAAAAAGTGAAGACGACAAAAATATGAAACTACACTCAAAATACTAGTTTAAAAGACACGACATTGTGGGAGGCTGGACTAGTTTTCGTTTGATGACATCCGACAAAGGGATGTTTATTTATTTAACAAACGAATATTAACATTGGATCGAGTATAAAAAACGTTTTATCTCATCGTCTATTACAGTTTTTTTTTTTTTTTTGTTAAGTTGTTCGTTGTTGATAAACATTTTGATCTACATAGTTCAATACGTATTAATCTGCTACGTGGACATGTACGATCAATAAGAACGGACAAACAAGACGGATTGGTTTTATCATTGTGAAAAATACACGGTCGGTTGTAATTGTGCTTTGATTAAAATTATCAGAGATCGACAACCTTTTCATATACACAAATGAATTTCGTAAAAAAATTCAGAGTTTTACAGTATATTTTTTTGACGTAATGTACATCTTACATGAAATCCTTATTCCATCACGTTTCTTTAGTTTTAAAAGAATGTACGCACGCCAAAGGTTTATATTGTTGTCCCTTTGATATTTTTTGGTGCGTTGACTTTGTAGTAAGACACGAATGTGTAATGATGTCTCAGGCCATGTAAAAAAACATGTACATATACATATAAATGATGGAGATAGATAGGCGTCCGTGTCGGTCACATTCACAAATAACGTCCCTTTAACCTTATAACCGCGGCCGCCAACAAAAAGCTACAGCACAGCACGACGCCTTAACTTGACATTCGGAATGATGGCGTTAAAATTAAATTCTTAGCAATTCATATAATAAATAAACACCAATAAATAATTTCACATACCACACGCATAATATATGTCGATGGGTTAGTATTAGTTAGATTTAGTTAGTTAGTTATTAGTTAGATATTGTATGTCCAGTTTTTACCAAAATTGAGTTATCATACACAAAACGTCCATCTACATCAAACATTCATGTTTAAAAAGTATTGTATGTCAAAATAGTATATTTGAGAAGATATTGCCTTATTCAAATATATATATATAATATGTATGTCACTTACAATATTTTAAAACAAAACTGGACATACAATATCTGTGCACTAACCCGTCGATGTATGCATGTATTTTTCAACGAAAATAGTACTTTTGGTTAGTGAAATTATATTTATATTGAACAAATGTATCGTCGCAATTAAAATTGTGTTAACGTGATATTTTTAGGGTAGTGTATTATAATAAATGATTGACAATCGTTATCTCGGGTGAATTTTCAACATCGTGTCAAACCAACTTCGTCGAAGGTAGCCAAGTCGATTGAGACGTTTCGATCGGACGTGTGCATGAGAAAATATTTTTTTCCGATCCAAGTCCAAAAACAAAACGCTTTAGACCCGAAATAAATAAATAAATTATTAATCTTGACAAAAATTCGACGTCTTCCTTATAAATAAATATTCAACCGAAAGTCTCCTACGCTCGCGAGCACGTAAAACCGATACCGATGCAATTACACATGTTTTTTTTTCCTATTATTTATATGAAACACATACAAGATATTTTAGTCACATCTTATAGTGGAGTATTTGAGGCAACGTCACGTGCTCAAATTCGAAACGAACGCATCCATGAATACTAATAAACATTAGACCGCCATTGTTTATCGCCACAACTTGAATAACTTCGTACGAATATGCAACGCGTAGAATTGCTGTGCAATTTTAATCCAATTAGAGGATCGTGTCAAAATTTTATTCGTCTGTCACGCTCGACATGCTTGAAAAAATTGCAATGGGGATGGTTTAACTCTTTTTGCCTTTAGCTGGAATTGAACAATGGATCGCGTTTTATCATCGTTCCGAAAATTAGAAACGATTTCATTCATTCTAACGATCGGTTGCTTGGATGGAATACGAATTATTTTTTTTGATCGTAATAGAGAAAGCTCCGTTGTACCTTTGAGAAATTGACTCGTTTTGACCAATTATGGAATGTCGTCTGTATGTGTGTGAACGAGCTTTTGTGCGGAAATCGACAAGTTGTCGGTTATACACTCAAAACTCATGCCAACCAGTTTTGACGAAATCGTATATGATTAATGAATTTATTTTTGCGGCATTTTATGACATTTTTTTTGTTGTTCTTAAATGCTAAATTATTTAAATGGCATTGCACATTTATCAAACTTGTGGCAGTGTTGATACATCAATTAACACTTCTAATGTGGTTTTTTGTAAAGAAAAAACAATGTCGATTGATTTATGTTCACTTTTGCAAACAAAAGATTTCAGCGGTATAACGGAGCGCGTAAACGGACGTAACCCTTTAACACTTCGAGGCTCGTTCGAATACATTATATACAGGTATTATCGTTATTTTATTGCGACTTTATCACACAACGCGAGATTGTAAACAATACGATGAGAAAATTCGAAATAAAAGCCGTAGTAGTACTAGGCGGAATCGTTGTACGAGACTTTACTGCTTAAAAACTTTAAAGCCTTTTATATTTATGGCGGCGATTTTTCACGCATAATGCTTCTCGTTCCTTTACGAAAAGCCACAAGGGGAAAATAATGAAGCAATAACGAGCGTGCGGCAAGAAGCGTCGACTTTGCAACATCCACTTTATATAGAGATTACGAGTTCAATTAACACGTTGTTATCGGCGAGAGCGAACATACGAGGAGATGGCTCGTTAACCGCCACGACCTTTTATTAAATTTCGAAAATTGTGTCTAAATCTTAATTATTATTGACGCGTTTTATTTTCATCGTAATTGCACCTCACCCTTAAACCAAACACCTCTCATTTAACGCGTTAAATTGCGAAAATTAAACTAAAGCGTATTTTCTAAATTTTTGTACATTTTTTTAGGCACAAATTAAACGCCCATAATTTCGATTACGTTAAAAAAATTAATACATGCTTATTACACGTCTAAAGGTGCCTGTAAACGATCAACATATTCACGGCAAGCATTACCGGTAATGTTACTGTAATATTAGGAGAAGCATCTTGTACAGAGGTGTTTTTGAGTATAATAAACTGCCGGATGGAATTAGAAGTTCCAAAACTATAGAAAAATTCCTGGCAGTCTTAAAAAAACATCTCTGTACAGGTGCTTAGTTAAGGATCATATAATTAGCTTAAGCTACTGTATTATATAAATAAATATGGTGATGTGGGCGTGTTTCCCGACACTATTGTTCTACTATTGCTGGTGTGGCAGTGTGCTGGCGAGTATTGTTGACATATTGCCGATTATATCGCTCGGTATACAAAAATACGTGGCAATATATGTTTCTTTCCTGCTCTCTCACATACGTGGGTTTCTGTCGCTGAAGTGCGGACACGATACGACACGATGTTGACCAGCGAATCTGGGCAATAATAAAACAGCAACTACTTGCCGGCAATCATTGAGCCACACATTGCTGCAACACATATTGCGCATGTGATGCTGAAAATGTTGCTGAATGGTTGACGAGCAATATTGCTGAAAATTGTTGCTCGTTTACGGGCACCTTAAGATTATACTAATTGCCAACGTATTTCTTTGACACGCTTTATTTGCATTATAATTGTGGTGTTCGAATTAAACCGAACACGAAAACACCTCACAGCTTTAAGCTGAAAAACACACAGGAAAAGATTAGAGTAATTTAAAGGCGCTCGCACACCTTTGCGAATTCGTATTCGCCTAGCGAAGAGAACGCACGAATATTCGCGCGTTTGATATGGTGGGGAGTTGTATCGCATAGCGGCAGGTGGCGCTGCCTAAACCACTACTGATTTCCTACCGGAAAACAGCGCGGAAACGCAACGGAATTTGATGTACACTATTTTTTCGGCGATTCGCTCAATTTCGATGACGTTTGTGGAAAAGCTATTGGAGACGGTGAAAAAGTATCCCATCCTGTACGATCTGACTTGATAGATTATGCCAGAGTGACAGAAATCAGACGATTTTGTCAACAGTCAGTCGATCCTTGATGACGGATGTGCGCTCTTTTCTAATGTGCGCATTTTTCTGTGCTGATTTTTCGTGTGCGGTTCAATCACCGAACCCATAATTGTATGTATATCACTTTTATATATGCAACACTTCGCTAAATGAATGCATTAAAATAAAAAAAAATTAAATTAGACTTCATATGTTTATCGTGCGCCTATGATTATACTAATAGCCTAATATTTCGTATGAAATTTAATGATAAAGTATGCGACAACGTTGACTCAACTCTCTCTCGAGATAAAATTATTCAAATGGAATTTCATTCGGGAAAAAAATCATATGTAAACGAAAAAAGTTGCCAGTCACAAATTACATACAATTTTCAAGAATATCCTTGAATCGCCCCGTGTCGAATGTGTCATGACTTAAGTGTAACATCGTCTTCAATCAATCACTATCGCACGTCAAATCAAAAATCAAACTACGGATAAGTAGTCCAACGCACAATCCGATTGCCAATCAACAGAATAATATATGTACATACACACGAACCGAGAATTATTATTTACAGTGAATAAAAAAAAAAAAAAGGCACAAGTCTTTATACGGTCATGATGTTCGTTTAATTAACAATTTCACGCGTCGAGTGCGCGCAGCCCCTCTCAAAAGAGCACACACACAGTATAAATTACAAAACACTACAGAAGATAACCGATCGGGATTTATACTCGAGTCGGCGTGCATAATTGATTAGTCACATCAATTTTTAACTGATTTATTTACGTGCGAGAGCGATTAGCGCTTTCAATTTGACGAACTCGTCAATAATGGCGCATTGTGTGCGATAATTTTGCCAATTAATTAAATATGTTAGATAAGTCAACTGGAGATATGTATATTACAAATATTACAAAATAGAGGTATGAAATGTATTATAAATGCGGATAGGTATTTATTTATTTATTTAAAATACATGGGCAGGCGGCATAGCCGATGGCGCGAATAGATCCCAACAAATCCATTTGTGTTCAAAAACTTATCGAGGTGATTTTTAAATAGATTTGTATTTTCAGAAGTTACTAGCTGATTTGGCAGACGGTTCCAAACTTTAACCACTCAATTTGAAAAGAAGGTATGCTAGTATAAAAATGATGATGGTTGAATGTGAATGATACTTTGAGGATTTGCATGTTCGTATTTATATTTAGGGGTCAAGATTGACGGAAGAAATTTGAGCCATCTAAGATTCGCTGACGACATAGTTATAGTTGCATGTAACTCAGTAGACTAACATAATTAAGCAATGAAAGTATGAAATTAGGCTTAAAAATTAATTTTAATAAAACTAAAATTATGTTTAATGAATTTTGCACGCAAAACGTAGTCACAGTAGATAATCATATTGTAGAGATAGTTGATAGTTATTTATACCTAGGACAATTAGTGAATATGACTGGATGTAAAGAAGAAGAAATGAAACTAGGATGGAGTGCTTTTGGAAGAATGAACATAGTTTTTAAATCCAACATTCCGCTATGCTTAAAAAATAAGGCATACGACCAATACGTACTGCCCATGACCTATGGATGTGAAACTTACACGCTAAATTCAAGAATGATACGTAAGATCCAGTGCACACAGACAAACATGGAAAGATGTATGCTTGGCATAACAAGAAGAGATCGCAAAATAAATACATTGGTAAGAAGTATGACCAAAGTGGCAGATATATGTACATAGCAGTACGGGTGAAAAAGTTGAAGTGGCAATGGGCTGGACACAATAATGGATGGTATGTAGATGGACGCGAGAAGTACTGGAATGGTATCCGAGACGATGTGAAAGAAAGCAAGGTAGACCGATTGGAAGATGGCCTGATGAATTGAGAAGAATGTGTGGAGTCAAGTGGATGCAGATTGCTCAAGACAGACAGGAATGTAAGAGGATTGGAGAGCAGCTTCATCCAGCAGTGGATGGTGAACGGCTGAAAATGATGATGATTTATATTTAAGTTAGATAATAATATGTCATTTTAGTAAATTTATTTAAAATTATAAAAAAATATTAAAATAAATAGGAAAAGCATCTTGTAGATAGTATAAACAAAGATGATAATTAAGATGATGATAAGATATTAATTAACTTGTTGAATTAGCTCATTTAATTTGCAACAAATATAAATCATCTCAACTAGAAGTCAACTAGAGATACCTACTAAAAGTCAAAAGTGGGTATATTATGTCGGCTAAGAAGATTATTATCTAAAGAAACTAAAACATTAATTTATAATGTAATTGTCAGATCACATCTTATGTATTGCGGTTCATTGTTAAATATGTTAGATAAGTCAACTGGAGATAGATTACAAATATTACAAAATAGAGGTATGAGATGTATTTTAAATGTTGATAGGTATGCTAGTATAAAAAAGATGATGATTGAATTAGATTGGTTGAATGTGAATGATACTTTGAGGATTTGTATGTTCGTATTTATATTTAAGTTAGATAATAATATTTTAGTAAATTTATTGTGAGAGGAATGGATGTATGTGAATATAATTTAATTATAAAAAATGTTAAAATAAATAGAAATAGGAGTAGCCTCTTGTACAGAGGTGTTTTGGAGTATAATAGACTGCCGTATGGAATTAGAAGTTCCAAAACTATTGATTAATTCCTGGCAGTTTTAAAAAAAAACATCTCTGTACAGGTGCTTAGTTAAGGATTATATAATTAGCTTTAGCTACTGTATTATATAAATAAATTAATTAATTAATTAATTAAACATCCTGCACATATGTATGTATGTATGTACCAGTGCAATCTCTCCGCGTGTGTAATTTCGGTACGATATTTGTATAATCGGTGTGGGTGAGCCGGCTAGATTGATTTAGAGCAATGGCGCTAGACAAGTGCAATTTGCATGTCGTCGAGTGCAATCGTCAGGTATTCGATAACGATGCACAACAACTGTTTACGACCGGTGCACAGTTACGTACGGCCACCGAGAGCCGATTTAATTGAAGCCAAAGAACCGGTCGTTTGGATAACAATGGCGTTTGGGCCGATAAGGGGACAAATATTTGCCCCGGATATCTCATTCCCATACCAATTTACATGTCGAGTGCTGACGATCGAGACCTTTTCCCTTTGAGGACTGCGCGATGGGCGAACGTTGAACTCGTTGGATACACTGTTCACTAACGTTAATCTTATGCGATATACATATATGTATGTATGTATCATCATTTTCAGCCATTCACCGTCCACTGCTGGATGAAGGCCTATCCAATCCTCTTCCAGTACTGTCTGTCTTGACTCCACACATTCTTCTCAATTCGTCAGCCCATCGTCTACTCCATTCCAGTATTTCTCGCGACCATCTATTTGCCATTCATTCATCTCACTGTGTCCATGCTCTTCCACCCATTTATTCCTCTTGCGATCTCTCCTTGTTATACCAAGCATACATCTTCTCTGTGTGCACTGGATCTTACGTAGCATTTTTGAATTAAACGTCCAAGTTTCACATCGATACGTCATAGGTGGCAGTACGTCTCGGTCGTATGCCTTATTCTTTAAGCATAGCGGAATGTTGGATTTAAAAACAATGTTCATTGTAGCAAAAGCGCTCCATCCTAGTTTCATTCTTCGTTTTATCTCGTCTTCTTTACATCCAGTCATGTTCACTAATTGTTCTAGGTATAAATAACCATCAACCATCTCTACAATATGCTTATCTACAGTGAGTACGTTTTGCGTGCAAAATTCATTAAACATAATTTTAGTTTTATTAAAATTAATTTTTAATCCTACTTTCATACTTTGTATGAATATATTATCATTTTCAGCCGTTCACCGTCCACTGCTGGATGAAGACCTCTCCAATTCTCTTCCATTCTTGTCTGTCTTGAGCAATCTGCATCCTCTTGACTTGAAATCAGCGCTCTTGTCAATTCAACAATGAATATGTCGCAGTCAAAACGAACAATGATCGTATGAATGTCTTTAACTCTCCAAAAAATGGTATCAAACTAAAGATATTTGACAAACAGATCAGAATTTAAAGCAAATTATTAATTTATTAAATTATGCCAGATTTTCATTTATTTAATTTATGACAAGTTTAAATAGTTAGTTAAAAAAATTTAATTTCGCTCTTGATTATTGAAAATGTGTGTCAAATTTTGAATCAAGTGAAACAACAATACTTATATGTTAGGCCAAATTTCGTAATAAAAATCAATTGAAAGTCTTTTTGATTCATCATCATCATCATCATTTTCAGCCGTTCACCATCCACTGCTGGACGTAGGCCTCTCCAATCCTCTTCCATTCCTGTCTGTCTTGAGCAATCTGCATCCACTTGACTCCACACATTCTTCTCAATTCATCATCCCATCGTCCACTCGGTCTATCTTGCTTTCTTTCACATCCTCTCGGATACCATTCCAGTATTTTTCATGACCATCTGCCATCCATTCTTCTCGCTATGTGTCCAGCCCATTGCCACTTCATGCTTCTTACGATCTTTTCTTGTTATGCCGAGCATACATATTTCCATGCTTTTCTGTGTGCACCGGATCTTACGCAAAATTCTTGCATTGTACATACTATGAAGAAAATCCTGTTCTCGAGATTTCGTACTGAAATACTGATAATTGACGTATTTTTTTTATTTTTGATTTATTTTCATTTGACGCATACGGAAAATAGAGCGTTCATGTCAAGGTCACACCAACAGCACAATTATTTCTACCTACGAAATCAAAAATTAGATCTATGCCCAGTCGCTGATCCACCCCGAAAGCTCTCGATATGACAATAGTACATATGTACATACATACATGATAAGAAAAGGAGTTAGCACTGCGACCAACTACTTGTATCGAAAATGTTGTTAAATTTTCACGCTCAAAAATGATAAATTCAATCTACCAAGTGAAATAATCACACTCGTTCCATTATCATAATCGAAATTAATATTTGCGTTTAAAAAGTTGGCGCCCGCGTGCAGTCAATAAGAAGGGCGTTCGCTCATTTGGAGTGGGTCGCACCTCCGGCTCGGGTACAACACCTCGGCTAATTAATAAACGGCAACGCGATATAAACTACCTGCCAGAGTAATCGCGAGGGCCACGAACGTCTTAAGCAGGAAACGGTACAGCGGCAGAATAACCAATCGTGGCCTCCGGTAATCAACAAACTGTACTACTACCAACACTCGAACCTATACCGACCATTAAACACTGTTCGACTGTATATTAAAAATCAGCATTGTTATACCTACCAAAAGTTTCGTTGTATCATCCGTATTCTCGTAAAAATACTGAAAAAAATATGTGAATATGTCATCAGGCCTCTACCTGAAAGGGGGCCCGTCGACCCCCTGATCCGACCCCTTCCAAAACCCACCTACAGTCTGAGTTAGGCCCGTAACGCACTTGGCAGCATGGCTGCGCGGCCATGGCCGCGGCGACCACAACGACTGCGCGGCCACAGGTACCGGCTCCGATACGCAGCAGCCAGACAGGCAGCCACTGGCCGCCGCGGCCAACACGAGATGTATTTAACAAAGCAAATGTATGTGGCTGCCTGTGCGATGCACGCACTAGCAGCCTGGCTGCTTGGCAGCCAGTCAATTCACGTTTGTGAATTATTATTAAAAACGAAAACGAATTATTTGCATCTACATATGTACATACAGTACAAAAGGATCCGAGATCCGAGATTACGAACCAAATATTGCATTGAATATGTTGTATCGCTGGCCATTTGTGAGCATCTTTTGTTTGAGAACTTGCCGCTAAATTTCTGAGAACTGAGCTCTGGCTGCCGCTTTGGCTGCTTGAACTGGGTGCACGTTTTTCTGGCCATGGCCGGGCAGCCAGGCTGCCAAGTGCGTTACGGGCCTTAGGCTGATATTACACACCACACCAAGAACCAGATTTTTTTTGAACCTCGACAACCAGATAGATATACAGGTTTAGATTGGTACGTATTAGATTGTGCAATTCTCTGTTGCATAAAAATTTCTTGGAAGTCAATGGTTCGATGAAAAAAACCTTCACCAAAAACCCTTTTCGGCCTTTTTTTTGCATCGTCGTACTCAATTGTCAACGCAATGCAATTGTTTCGAAAACAATGAAATTCAGAAAGAAATATGAGAGGTTGAATTTTATATATTTTCAACGTCTACATACTACTACATAGAGTACCTAGTTTTCGTATAGCTTCCTAGACCTATTTTTTTTGTATGAAGATTGTGAGATGAGCAGGTAGCTGGTGAAGTAAAAGTGGTGCAATGTAATAAGATGCTCGACACCGTCAAAAAAAATCTGGTTGTTGGTGAAGTGGCCAAGTGTAATATCGCTCTTTGGGTATCATGAGATAGTATACCAAGTTTGGCGGTTCTAAGATGAAAACTGTAGATTTGCATAGCGGAACGACAAACACAGAAAGAAAGAAACAAACAAACAAACATTGAATTTTATATAGTAGATTATAAGTACTTTTTGTAAAAATCTTCTATTCAAATAAGTGTGAATTTGTGGGCGCGGTGGGGGGGCACGCGAGTAAATATAAGTATATACGAGTAAAGTAAGTATGTACCTATAGTAAAAGTAAATACTAATTTTCCAATTAAAATTGCTATTTATAGAGATTGGAAAAAATCAATTGGAAATTTTCATGCGAGTAAAAGTATTAGGATAGAAGAGCTTGATAGAGAACAGAAAAACTTTTTTAATTAAGCAGATTTTTTGAGACAGAAGAGGTATGATGTAGAGCAGTGCTTCCCAAACTTTTTAGTACCGCGACCTTATACATACATCCGTGGACTCGTCCAGTTGCAATGAGAAAAATGTTACTAACTCACTAACTCTAAAAATGTCTCACTAACTCTCAGCTCAACTTCTGACCATTGGGCCATTTCATCGATTCTGCATACAATCGTACTATAAGTGAAATCGTTTCGACTGTTATACTTCTTTCTTGCCCTTATCGTCAAACATTCAACAACAATTCCAACCGTGCATTTTATCGGTGGTAGCACTAAAGTCTTGCCAATTGTATGCGGCTTACTAGCTTGCGTGATTATGAGCAAACTAATCAGATATGAGGCGTGGAGAGATTTTCCATTAATGCTGGTGTAATGCGAAAGCTTCGATTTCGACGACTTGAGCTGTTTCAGTTGTCTTTCAAAAAATTCTAGTGACTTGTTTTTAAAATCCAGATGCTTCGTCACAAAATTTCGACGCAATTTACTCGGACGCATCCTATTCTCCGTTGTGCCGACTTGTTTTTTTTTTTAATTTTGTTGCATATTATTTTTACTTTCCCATCTTTTCATATTTTTTAACAGTTTGGGAAACGTAGAGGCAACTTTTTATAACTATTTCAAAACGAATATCCAAAAAAAAGTTAAAGTTCCATACATCGACGCTCCACCCTACTGTACATAGGTTCGGGTTATAATTTATATACGGGACGCGGTTAGTAATTATGCGGATCGGATCGTATTATTTCTAAAAATAATTTACTGTGGCGATTAACTTGGATCATTACTACGCTGGTATCGCAATAACGAAGTCATCATCGGTGATGGATGCGAGTTCGTTAGGCATGTCAGCTCCCTTAATGCCTCGGTGTTAACTCGTACCCCGGGAACCAACCTTGCGAAATGGACGAGTTTAATTGTCGGCGAACACGCATCCGCCGGCTACCACTTTTGAATTGGATCGACGTATGAAAATCAATCTGCGTGTGCTTTGAGAATATGCGAGAGAATATGCAATGAGAGTTTAGAGCAGCGGTAGGGAACAGGCGGCTCCGGAGCCGCATGTGGCTCTTTGCGTGGAAACCTGCGGCTCTCACTCTCATCCAATGTTTTGCCCTAAACACAAAACGTTGACTCGCAATTTACACAAAATCAAAATGAATACTATTTCCATAACTTCACGCCTATAAAAAGCTATAAGATCGTTTTTTTAGATTAAAGTTTGTAATACATTTTAGTAATAAACTGTCGAACACTAAAAAAATTTATGAAGATAAATTATTACGTACAGCTATCCATTTCTTAAAAGTGCAACATTTAATTTAATTTTGAATAAAATGTTGGGGCTAATTTGGCTCGTAGCCCGAAAAAGGTTCCCGACCACTGGTTTAGAGCAAATTAGTTGACTTGCTTGAGAATCTTTGAAAGTATATATATACGATTTTGTAGAAAAAAAAGTCCAGTGTTGAAATTTGGTGTGAATTTTTTCCACTCAAATGATTTACTATTCATATATCTACTAGTTTTACATATATTTTGGCGAATGTGTTAAAATCATTTTAGTACATAAAAGGAGACACACTATAGGGTATATAAAAAGTCTGTCCCGTAGCCAATATATCAATATATGTACATATATAAAAATAAATGTCTGTCTGTCTGTCTCTTATAGGCTCCTAAACCACTCAACCGATCGCAATGAAACTTTCAGGACTTATTGTGATCATGCCGGGGATGGTTCCCGTGAAAAAAAATCTGGAAAAAACGGGAACGG
The DNA here is from genome assembly GCA_022651745.1 of Parapsyche elsis. Classification (NCBI taxonomy): domain Eukaryota; kingdom Metazoa; phylum Arthropoda; class Insecta; order Trichoptera; family Hydropsychidae; genus Parapsyche; species Parapsyche elsis. The sequence continues at coordinate 1,763,437 of JAGVSN010000016.1, forward strand.
GCCTGCTCACGTGTCAGATAACGTACTAAGAACGGGAACGGGAACGGGATCGAGACCGGGATCGGGAACGGGAACGGATTTGGAACGGAACGGGCCTGCTCACGCGTCAGATAACGTACTAGGAACGGGAACGGGAACGGGAACGGAACGGGAACGGATCGGCAACGGGTCTGCTCACGCGTCAGAAAACTTACTAGGAACGGGAACGGGAACGTGATCAGGCATTGCAACGCATGCCGGGTCAGCTAGTTACCAATAAATAATATACACACGCTTATCGGCAACGGGCAATAAACTAGTGTATTGTAAAAGCTCTAATTAACTCAAATTATGTGGTTGTGAATATAATGAATAATTTTTAGCTTAACACATCACAGTTGAATATAGAATAGTTTAAATTTTAATGCAAGCTTTCTAGCAATGTATGTATGTATGTATGTACCTATACCTAGGTACTTATATATTTGGTAATAAATATAAGAACCATATTAATATAGCCTATTATTTTCCGTACAATCTTTCGAATGGATCAAATTGATTCCAATTATGTATGTATAGAATTTGCAGCTTTTATTGTCTCAATGATATCGCCAAGGTTTAAATATGTTGGATCGAAAAAATTTAGGCTATTGCATTCAAACACCGATTAAAGTTAATGTACGAAAAAAAATATATTCAATCAAAAAACAACGTCCACTTGGCAAATTAATAGTTTATGGCTCACACACCTTATAATCTTCGAAGTGTTATCTACCAATGGAATATGTGAATATTTAAATTTGTACTACATACATGCCCGTACGCATGTATGCAAGTATGTATGTTTATTACAAGAAAGCGTATCACTCGTCCGAATATGGACAATATTATCGATCATTAGACTGATTATAGGCTTGCATTAGGTGTTAAGTGCCTCGGTGAACACGTTATAAAACTCGAGGTGTTAATTTGCACACCAGTCTAATATGGTAATTGTCTTGTTTATTACACTATCATTAAGCATTATGCGCACACACACACACACACATCGAGTAATTTTTACGAGCTCGTAGTGTTCGAAAAAGAAATTCGATTTTAAACGATTATCGTTATTTCTCTTATACGAAATATAATATATTAATGGTACATACATACATACATATATAGCGAATGGCAAGTTCTTGTTGCCGATACAATAATTGTGAATCATTCGCTTGTCAAAGCGCACCGCTGCGTTGGTAGTAAGCTCACCTCGCGAGCCGAGAAAAAAACGTGCTAATTTATTGCGATTATTAAATTAAATTATTAAATATTTAATAAGCGAAAACGAGTCGTAAATATGTGCGAAACACGCGATGGACAAGCGGTCGCTTCCATAAATTCAAAACAAAACCTCACACAACCCAACGTGCGGTACTGAAATGAAAAAAAAAATAAACAAACTATTTAATAGAATGAATTTCTCACTAACATTATACTGAATGAGTCGATATTATCCACAATTTATCATGATATGTAATTATACTTGCATTACAATTAAATTGCTCTAATTTGGATATAATTGTTATTAATTAATTGAAGTAGGTACATACATATGTACATACGTATGTATGTTTCGTTACTTGGATCAATCCTTAATTTTGCACCATCAGTTTATTTTTAGCTACCAAACAATTTGCACACTATTTGGTTCGACTAAATACAGGTACAAAAATCGTTAAAAATTGACGAATGTTTGTTTACATAGAATTATTGCCTCACTTTTATATTTGAACCATAAAATTAGTTGACGTTGATTGAAGAGTCATAAAATTCAACACGTTTTCTGATGACAGCCAAAAAAGAAGAATTCGCTATTCAAATTTTCACAGCCAATAAATATCGAAATACACTCGGTTCAATAAGTAGATTTATTCGCTCCATTTATGGGTAAGAAATTCTAATTTAAATGTAAATTTTGTTAGTGCGTCAGAACGCGGCTAATATATCGATAAATTTAAATTTTGATCCATGCCGTATATTTTAATAATAATAAAAAAAGTAGTTGCCACAGACAACAGCAAGGGACACGCGAATAATTTACGTCCCATACTTTATGTCTGATAATCATAATGTGGAGATAGTGTATAAGCTATTTATACCTAGGGCAATTGGTGAATTAGGATGGAGCGCTTTTCGAAGAATGGACATAATAATCCAACATTCCGCTATGCTTAAAAAATAAGGCATAAGACCGATGCATACTGCCAGTTATGACGTATGCTGAATTCAAGAATGCTACGTAAGACCCAGTAGATGTTTACTTGGTACCACAAGAAGAGATCGTAAAAATAAAACATGGATAAGAAGCATGACCAAAGTGGCAGATATAGCGGAACGTGTGAAAAAGTGAGCTGGACACATGGCGAGAATATTTGAATGAACGCAATACGATGGGCTGACGAATTGAGAAAAATGTGCGGAGTCAAGTGGATGCAGATTGCTCAAGACAGACGATGATAATGAACAATAATAATAAAAAAGTAGTTGCCACAGACAACAGCAAATGACTCGCGAATAATTCACGTCCCATACTTTATGTCTGATACCTAGGGCAATTGGTGAATTAGGATGGAGCGCTTTTCGAAGAATGAACATACTTTATAAATCCAACATTCCACTATGCTTAAAAAATAAGGTATACGACCAATGCATACTGCCAGTTATGACGTATGGATGTGTAACGTGGATGCTGAAATCAAGAATGCTACGTAAGACCCAGTACACACAGAGAAGCACAAAGAGATCGTAAGAGGAATAGATAGGTAAGAAGTATTGACCAAAGTGGCAGATATAGCAGAACATGCTCAAGGCAGACAGGAATAGAAGAGGATTGGAGAGGACTTCATCCAACAGTGGATGGTGAACGGCTGAAAATGATGATGATGATGACATTTGTAATCTATTTTAATTGTTATTTGGACAGCAAGGATTGAACTATGTACCATTGTTGTCGTCTGGAACAGTACACACAGAGAAGCATGAATAGATGTACATATACTTGGTACAACAAGAAGAGATCGTAAAAGGAATACATGGGTAAAAAGCATTACCAAAGTGGCAGATGGAGGCGAGAAATACTGAATGAAAGCAAAACGATGGGCTGACGCATTGAGAAGAATGTGTGGAGTCAAGTGGATGCAGATTGCTCAAGACAGTCGATGAACAATAACAATAAAAAAAGTAGTTGCCATAGAAAACAGCAAAGGACTCGCGTATAATTTACGTCCCATAATTTATGTCTACTGTTGACACGACGCCTGGAGCGATCGATGAATTATTGAAATATTACAATGTCGTCGATTTTTTTTTTACACACACGTAAACATTTTTGATTATAATAACAATAATGTTTAATGAATTTTGCACGCAAAGCGTAGTCACAGTAGATAATCATATTGTAGAGATAGTTGATAGTTATTTATACCTAGGGCAGTTGGTGAATATGACTGGATGTAAAGAAGAAGAAATAAATCTAGGATGGAGCGCTGTTGGAAGAATGAACATAGTTTTTAAATCCAACATTCCGCTATGCTTAAAAAAAATAAGGCATACGACCAATACGTACTGCCAGCCCATGACCTATGGATGTGAAACTTGGATGCTAAATTCAAGAATGATACGAAAGATCCAGTGCACACAGACAAACATGGAAAGATGTATGCTTGGCATAACAAGAAGAGATCGCAAAATAAATACATTGGTAAGAAGTATGACCAAAGTGGCAGATATACATAGCAGTACGGGTGAAAAAGTTGAAGTGGCAATGGGCTGGACACAATAATGGATGGTATGTAGATGGACGCGAGAAGTACTGGAATGGTATCCGAGACGATGTGAAAGAAAGCAAGGTAGACCGTTTGGAAGATGGCCTGATGAATTGAGAAGAATGTGTGGAGTCAAGTGGATGCAGATTGCTCAAGACAGACAGGAATGGAAGAGGATTGGAGAGGCCTTCATCCAGCAGTGGATGGTGAACGGCTGAAAATGATGATGATGATGTATAACAATAAAAATAAAATAGCATTGAATAAGATCATTAAAAAATTACTTGTAATTTTGCGAGTAATTAACATTTGGAGCGTGTGCGGTGACATGAATGCGCGGAGTAACGCGAAACCTTAAAGAGTTAAACCCGCGAACGAAATAGTCAAGAGACTGGTCCCTTTTAATCAGGTTTTCGTCCCTTATCAGGACGATATCTGACCATCGGATAATGTGCACGATCCATTTTGCGGCCGTCGTTTTCATTGGGGGGGCCCTCGGCAGCAAAACCGACTTGTTTTAATTAACAACGTGTCGTTGGCGTACGCGGCTCAATCCCACCACAAGGCAAAACTTGTAATCCTATATGGAGGTATGTGTGTGAAGTGATTCCGACGTATTAATCTGCGTTGCTATCTCCGTTTTTGGCGGTTCGATTGCATTATGGGAACGCATTTTCAACGTGAAGTGCGTATCGATCAGAGATCGCCCGGTTTTACGCCGAATAAAACAACATACGGGTACAAAGTGCATACGTACGCGAGCCAGACAACAAACTGTTATGTATTCGATGTTTTACGTACTTGAAATGAAAAAAAAATTGTTTAAAATGTGCGTTACATTTTATAAAACAAAACTCCAGTTGACGAAAAATTTTGCCTGTAAACGATCAACATTTTCACGGCAATGTATTACTGCAATATGGTGATGTGGGCCGGAAATATACACACTATTGTTCCACTATTGCTGGTGTGGCCGTGTGTTGGCGAGTATTGTTGCCGATTATATCGCTCGGTATACGAAAATAAAAAAATCTGGGCAATAATAAAACAGCAACACATTGCTGTGACACATATTGCGCATGCGATGCTAAAAATGTTGCTCGTGTACAGGCCCCTTTGTGGATTGTTAGAACCGGCAAAAAACATCAGTGTAATGGGATAAACAGTTTTTCAGTTTTAGCGATTTTACAAACTGATCCACAGACACATACAGACATTTTTCAGAAATCATGAAAACGTGACGAGAGGATGATTCCCGACGCAAATCTCAAAGTCGAATTTTTGCACGATCACAAAGTGAATTAATATATAACTTAGCAAAATATAAAAATAGACGTTTTTTTTTTTTTTAAATGGATAGTTTGCATTTTGAAATGTGCAGTTTTTACTTTGTAATTAAGAGTTTGCACTTTGAAATGCCATCGTATGTTTGGTGCAAAATTCCCGACTATTTTACATAGTATGAACTACAAGTCAAGTAAATCTAAAGTTTTACAAGGCAATTCTAGAGAAGCAGTGTACATACAAAGTATTGCAGCACTGAGACACTGAAAAGTTGTAATCGCAACCATGCTAGATTGAAAGATATGTATGTCACTGACTTATGCTAGCAAATAATGATTGCAGTGCCACCAGAAAATATATACAAGTCAATATGTTAACGTAAACAATCTATTTCTAGGTGTATAGATTAATAAATCCACTGTTAATAAATGATTTTTAGCAAATTCAAAGTGCAAACAATTACGACCGAAAAAAAAAAACACAAAGTTTCGGCGTATCTCTCAATTCGCAATAACCATTTAATTGCGTCTCAATCGCGCGAACGTTTTATTCTAGATATTACTTAATTAACCGCAAATCCAATTACAATTGCCGAACCATAAGCTCTCAAATTAGTGCGTTACACGGTTATAACGAACCGGTCTAATAAAACTTTACCGGATTGCTTCCCGCCTCCGGTCAAAGAAGCTTTATCGAAATCCTTCCATAGCGTTCAACTCCAGGATAATGAATATCGACGATATTCAAACGGCAAAAATAAATTCTAATAATACCATTCAGCACCATAGACGCTACGTGACGTTTAACTTTACCGCAAATTTAAAATAATTTACATCAACATATTCAACCCAAATAATTTTGTAACTAATAGAGTGTAGCTAACAATTGGCGGAATTAAATTCAGAAATGTTTGAGCAACAACGTTTTAAACAGTTTGCTCATATTTCCTCGAGGCGCACATATCCGGTGGTATAAAACCACTCTTGGTGATTTACGGGCCTGAAACACGGATTTAATTCGATCGTTTTATTCACTGAAAATTCTATTGTATAATTTTACAACACTGAAAAATGCATTGCGATATACAATACATTCTCATATGAAATTGATTATTTTCTACGATTTAATTGCTTTAACTAAACGAGAACGAATGGGCTGCGACTTGGTAATAAAAAGTAAGATTGAATTTACACACACCACGAAAGTAATATTGTATCAGAATTGCGGAAACGGAAAAAAGAGTCCGATTAAAAATCGACATGATCTTTAAAAGAGTAAAAAGCGCCCTTAAGAGAGACGCGTTTCGGAATAAGTATCGCCTCATTCTCTGTGGGGACAATGTATGGTAATGAACGGGTTAACAACACTCTCGTCGAGTTTTATGACGCAATTATCGCTTGAGCGACAATACATATGGATTTGATTCAAATTGACACGTTTTTAACCGCTATTCATATTCTTTGCCTTGAGTACCAATTTTTAAATTGTATATTATCCTTGTTAGATTCACATAAGGGTACACTTATAAGATTCAAAATTTGATACGTTTCTTATTGGATTCCAATTGTGCGTATTATTCATTCATACATTACCTATATTGTAATTTGGTTGGCTATTTTATTCAACGTTCGAGAACAATTGCGCTTAATTGTCCTTCTCGGTGCGACATATAAAAAATTATAAATCGTATCATCATCATTTTCAGCCGTTCACCATCCACTGCTGGATGAAAGCCTCTCCAATCCTCTTCCATTCTTGTCTGTCTTGAGCAATCTGCATCCACTTGGCTCCACACATTCTTCTCAATTCATCAGATTAGACCTAAATTAGAATTTGCTGTAAATGTTTGGAATCCTAACTTCAAAAAAGACATTGTATGTTTAGAAAAGGTCTAAAGGAGGATAACATAAAATAATGCCATCTGAACTTCGATCACTATCCTATAATGAAAGGTCGAAGAAAATGAGTCTCACATCTTAGGAGACGACAAGATTAAGAGGCGATCTAATAGAAGTCTACAAAATAATAAATAATACATATAAATGCCCAATGAAAAACCTCCTTCCTTTCAATAAAAACGCACATCTCAGAGGTCATACATTGAAACTACTAAAAGACAAATCGAACAAAATTGACAGAGACTCTTTCTTTCAAAAAAGAAGTTTGGAACCACCAGCCAAATCAGGCAGTAACTTCTGAAAATACAAATCTCTTTAAAAATTATCTCGATAAGTTTTTGAACATAAATGGATTTTTGTAAGCCTTCAAATATAAATAATTTAAAATTGTATGTACAAATTATACTGGGCTCCATCGGCTATGTTCATGTATTTTTTTTAAATAAATAAATAAATAATGCCTACATACTCGTACCTACATATATTGTAATTTGGTTGGCTATTTTATTCAACGTTCGAGGACAATTGCGCTTAATTGTCCATCTCGGTGCGACATATATTTTTTTATCCCCGCGCGCGATACCAACCTACGTTACGAGGAATTTTTATTCATGATTTTCATTCAACGACGCACACAAAAGCTTCACGTGTCGAACGAGCAAAAAGCTCCGTGACACGAAAGCTTCCCGGGGGAGAGAGAGACCGGCCCGATTTCGCCTGCTGAATACCAATGCCATAGTAATTGGCCCGTTTGCGATCATTCATACACTGCGGCCATTCAATTATTCGTAAACGACGGTTTCCTCCAAAATATTTATCTCACCCCCAGAGAGACTATACACGAATCCAACTACCGTTCGTTGTAATGGCATAATACGTCCCGTGTCCTCGCTTAAGCCCAATTTAGACAGTTAATTTAACCGCACACGCGAAGTACGTATGTATGTATGTATTCGCAAAAATGTGCAAAGATACTAAACGTCGAACGGGGCAACGATCTGAGGGTACATACATACATAATGTTGAGTTCCGGTGTAATGTTGCGTTTATTAATAGCAAAAGATGAACTCGAGCGGTAAACACAATAAAAGAAGTTACTCGGTAGCTATAACAATTAACCGCATTACTCGTCAACGGTAGTAATTGATACCCGTCGAAGCAAACAACACTCTTTTACTTCATGGATTATTATGAAAGCTTTACTCATTTTCTTCGACATACATACAAATCGTATCAGACATAATATTCTAACAAACTTCGATGGGTTAGTGCACAGATATTGTATGTCCAGTTTTGTTTTAAAATATTGTAAGTGACATAAATTTCTTTTGCATGAAAACTATGGACGAAATGGACATATTACATACATATTTGAATAAGGCAATATCTTCTCAAATATATCCACTTTTGTGTATTATAACTCAATTTTGGTAAAAACTGGACATACAATATCTGTGCACTAACCCATCGAGATAAAGAGATTCTGAAATATTTCGTAAAAAAGATTGAATTATACATAAATTGACCCATGTCTTATGAATCAGTTGTCAGAAACGTCAAAAATACGTCATCTATGAATTTTTAAGGTAGAATTACACGATACATTGGGTGCAATATTGCCAGTTGTGTGTAAATAAGCACTTTTATTATGTCAGCACTCATCGCCAGTATATCGTCAATACGCCACAATTCAATAAACTGGTAGAGGACACTTGCTATGTACCTAAACCTAGCTTAAGATATGTACATACATACATGTATGCAAGAAGAAGGTAGGCATATTTCTATTTACCTACTAATATTACACCCATAATCCAGATGAAAAATTTGGAAATTTGAAAATAAGATAATACCACGAGGAGGAGCGAGCTTCTGTGCCACGGAGCTTTCTCTGTTGTCGGTAAAAAGAAGTTCCTCGGTGGTTTCCTCGGTACGCATACATTAACATGAATAATACAACCTTCCGCGGCTCGTAAGCCCATCAGCTTTATTGCTAAAGGTATAGGTAACCCGCACAGTGAGGTAGTTAACGCGAAACTTCTAGCAGTAACTGGTGCGCCATTAAATTATTATATCAATGAAATCATGCCGAAGTGAATATTTGAATATTGATTTTATAGTCGATGTCGATGTCGCCATTGCGTAACAAGTAGGTACATATACCTATTCAAAATTACGCTTGATCATATTCACGTTTTAAAATTATAAAATATTTCATTAAACTTGGACAAAACTATACGTTATATTTCATTGAACATATCACGTGTATAACAAAGTATAAAAAAAACTCTATACATAGTAATTGAAAGTCTGTTTTAACTACATATGTACATAAGTACACGTCGAAGAAACTTTAGAAAATATCATATGAGGGTACCGGCATGGCAAGCGAGTTTCATCTTCGTCCAAAACGTGAACCTTCATGGAAAAATATTGCACATTTCCTTGTTGTTTGTCGATGGTTTTATTTAGTTCTTTGAATGTATAGCATTAAATTTTTTTATAATAAAATTTCGCTACAATAAAATATAGAAACGCTATAAATCTTTTCGGATCAGGGACACACACAAAGGTGCAACATTTGAGTTTGGAAAAAAAAAAAAACAGGTATACACCCCGACCCTAAGCAAAATTGTCCACACGTGTGCAACACCTACAAAAATACATGTGCATAAAATAATACGACAAGTTTTATAAATGAAACACATTTTATAAAACTAAACATATTTTAAAATAAAAATAATGATCCAGTTATTCATTTATAATTATAATTAATCTTCGATTGAAAAATAATACTGATTTATAAAAAAAAAAAAAAACGATGCAATTTAAACAATGTAACATTTATCAAAATTTAATTAATATTTTTTGACCATAATACAAAGTATTTCTTAACAATTTGCTTTATTTATGCAAGAGTGACTTTTTTTGCCTAAAATTGTATTTGTGATTGCCGTCGAAAGATGGCACTGGTTTGATCCTGTTTGGCGAAATTCCAGTTAACTTGTAAGTATTAAATTTTTCCTTGTTCATAAGCTGAACTAGAAGGCTTAATAACAAACGAATGAGAATGCATATTTTATTCTTCCATTGTACATTTATCTATATACATAAAAGTTTTTAAATTCACAATAATAATACAACTCGTAATGTCTCTATAAAAAAAACGAACTTTTTAGGTCTAAAGATTTACTTAAAGGTATTATATGTACAATTAGTGCTGATTTTATATAAGACAATTGTAACCGCGAAGTATAAATCGTATGAGCTGAAATAAAATTTAAATTTAAACTACAAATTATTATTATTAATTATTGTAAAAGTCAAAATAAAAAAAAAAAAAATTTCCGAAATGTTCTCAATTTTTACATTATTTGTGAACAAATTCAAACATTGCACTTAACAGCATTGGCTTTTATTCACCAGCTGACGCTACGTGTCTAAATAAAACAAATCACGAAAAATTCTACATTTTTACTTAAAGCTTTAATAAAATCACACGTAAACATACTATTGATCCAAACCTCAAACTCAAAATACAAAAAAATAAAATAGACACAATCTATTACATCATACTGGCGCCAATCAAACATACAAGCCCCGTTCACCTTTCGATCTCATGTATGTACATACATACATACAACTCGTTTCCATTGGACCAATTTTACCAAATCGGCAACTTACATACCCCCCCCTCTCTCCCTTCCCTCTTTATACCACCCCCTTCCACAATCCATCATCAGCATCAAATATATAAATGGTGCTAGCAGTAGAACTAAGGCCAAACACGAATCAGTCAATTCAAAATGCTAAGGCCGAGAACAGTAGCATGAGATAAACAAGGGACAGAAAATGGTTCATAGTCGTCGCCATCTTAAGCGTGGAAAGGAAACATCTATGTATGTATGTAGATATTGTTGATGACTAGAAATAACAGTAAGTTAGAGAACTTAGTGATTAAGTTAAAAATATTGGATAGTAGTTCACCTCGACTGTAGAAGACAATATCGTAGAAAGGCGTTTCCAGCTGTTAGGATACAGTTAATCACTTTCCTGCCGATTATCCTAAACTATTCTTATGTTGATGATTGTAAGTATGTCATATCATCTGATGATATATTTGCACGTATGTACATATATCTTACGACGACAGTTTTCTTCTTGATGTACCCTGCCCGTTTATCGTAGAAGTTATCAGTTGACGAAGTCGGCACCTGTCTCTTACCACCTGGAATAGTTGCGGATGTTCCTTATCTAAAAAAGTCTCTTCCTTGCAAATCAGCGCAGTGCTTCCCCATCAACTTTGATACCTTCGACAAGGTATCTAACTTGGTGGATATTACTAGGCAGGTCTACTATAGTCCAGAAAGTTAAACCTATTTTGGGGTGTGCAGTGGGGCGAAACAGGACCAAGGCTATCTTATTTGCAAGTGTCTCCAATAAAACAGATTATATGTGGTTGATTATTATTTATTTATAAATTTCGCTAGTGCGTCAGAACGTGGCTAATATAACGATGAATTTAAATTTTGATACGTGCCGTATATTTTAACAATAATAATAAAAGTAGTAGCCACGGTCAACAGCAAAGGACTCGCGAATAATTTACGCGCCATACTTTATGTCTGATAAAAATCATATTGTAGAGATAGTGGAAAGTTATTGACTTATACCTAGGGCAATTGGTGAATATAACTGGATGTAAAGAATCAGACTAGGATGGAGCGCTTTTGGAAGAATGAACATAGTTTTTAAATCCAACATCCCGCTATGCTTGAATAATTGAATAAGGCATACGACCAATGCGTACTGCCAGCTATGACGTATGGATGTGAAACGTGAGTGCTAAATTCAAGAATTTCACGTAAGATCCAGTGCACACAGATAAGCATGGAAAGACGTATGCTTGGTATAACAAAAAGAGATCGCAAGAGGAATACATGGGTAAGAAGTATCACCAAAGTGGCAGATACATACATATATACATATATATGGCATCGCAGTACGTGTGAAAAAGTTGAAGTGGCAATGGACTGGACGCGAGAAATACTGGAATGGTATCCGAAAGCAAGGTAGACCGAGTGGAAGATGGGCTGATGAATTGAGAAGAACGTGCGGTTAGTCAAGTGGATGCAGATTGCTCAAGACAGACGAGAATGGAAGAGGATCGGAGACCTTCATCCAGCAGTGGATGGTGAACGGCTGAAAATGATGATATTAAAATTAAATATAATCAAATTACATTAAATCAAATAATAATCACGGGTGAGTAGCATGACCAGAGTGGCAGATATTGCCGAACGTGTGAAAAAGTTGAAGTGGACACAGCGAGAAGAATGGATGATAGATTCATGCGAGAAGTACTGGAATGGTAGACCGAGTGGATGATGGGCTGACGAATTGAGAAGAATGTGTGCGAGTCAAGTGGGTGCAGATTGCTCAAGACAGACGGGAATGGAAGAGATTTATTTATTTTATATAATAATAGCTAATTAGCTAATTTAACTTACATCTATTACACATTATACACTATACTTATACATAACTACTATCTCTCACAGAGGTGTCTCCTCACACTTTTCAAGAATGCACCTATTGTCTTAGAAGACTTGACGCACTCCGGGAGGGCATTATACATTAACACACTTTGACACTTTGGTCCGCAGCATCTTAGAGTCTGGCTCCATAATATGGAATCCCAGAGAAGTAAAATATTCTTTACAGATTGAGAGAGTTCAGCGGAAATTCCTTAGATACCTATACAGAAGACAGTGCGGCTACTATCCCTGGCTGTATCCTAGTGCTTTTGTTCTGGAAGCAGTAGCCGCGTAGAGATAGACTCCTTGTGAGTCACTTCTGTAAGCCATTGAGAGGTGACATTTGCAACCCACTGATCCTGGACGAGATGAAGCTGTGGGCTGCTGCACACTTCCGGGAGTCACGTTCGCGTCAGTTGTTTCGGGAAGTTGAAGCGATAACTGGTGTCCTTGCTAACCTCCCCCATTGCTCGGGCCATTCAATGCCTCAATTTACATGCGCAACATTTTGATATTTTTTGCGCTACTCAACATCAGATCGCCACATTTCTCACGCACTTTAAATTTTAAATTGTATTTGAAATAATTTAATTCAATATGATATGATTGCATTTTAATTTGTTATTTCTGTTAATGTTATGATATTATTTAATTTAATTCAATATGAGTTGTTTATATTTATTGTTGTTATTTTATAATTTCAAGGTATTATTTAATTTAATATAATTTGATTATGTCAAATATTTATATGTTCCTGCTCTTGTCTGGCCATAGTGATGAATTGGGGTAACCTGTAATGTCACTATGGTATAATTTGTAAATAAATAAATAAATAAATACACCCCTGTGAAAAACACCACCAGCTGTCTTGGAGATTGGAGAGGCCTTCATCCAGCAGTGGCCGGTGTGAACGGCTAAAAATGAAAAATATTTAACCTTTGCTACTTTAAGACCAATCTCCCCCCCCCCCCCCCCCCAAGTCTAACACATGCAACAATATGATTGATAAGAAGCGTACGCGTGCGATCGAGACCTGTTCAACACAAAAACACACACACCAACAAACACCCTATTTGAAGCTCAAAGCTCCGGTGCTGCGCAAAGGCAGGTGTTGTGCAGGGGAGTAGGCGCACGCCGCACGTAGTTTGGTACGCGTGCCACTAACCCCCACCACTGTGCACGAGCTTTCGATCTTCGATACTAAACAAGAGGGCAAAGCTGTGCGCGGCATTGCACAGTTGTGCGCAAGCGTGAGCGCACGTGCCCAGAACTGCGTATGGCACACGCTGACAACAACATGGTTCACCTTACCCAGCAACAGACCCTAGTGAGAAAGCTTGCACCAGCCCCAGACAGAGCCTCAGCTCTGGCCACACCCCAGGACCAGACACGCTGCAAGAAAAAAATCACCTTCACACCTTACTCATCGCCGCCGGCATCCGTAGCCAGACGAAACGCCAGAGAGCGAAATCGCGTCAAACAAGTCAACAACGGATTTGCAACCCTCAGGGAGCACATACCATCATCGGTGGCCGCCACGGTGACCGGAACCGGAAGAGGTGCTTCGAAAAAACTCAGCAAAGTCGACACGCTGCGCTTGGCCGTCGAGTACATCAGAAACTTGCAGGAGCTGCTGGACGATCACGATTCGGACGCATCGTCGACGATAACCACCCCCGATCCAAACTCCTCCTACTATCCTGAAAGTCCTTCGGAGATGGGTCACATGGTGCATCACACGCCACCCTGCTCGGAAGCTTCAGTTTCGCCGACACCTTCGTTCACCTCGGAGCAAACCCCCTACCCCCAGCAAAAACCATCATATCAAAACGAACCGTTTGAAAATTACGAGCCGATGAGTCCCGAGGACGAAGAGTTGCTGGACGTCATATGGTGGTGGCAACAGCAGTGACGAGGACGACGACAAGGTAAGCACATCTGTGCACACATTTATTTACACCTTAATCTTTTTTTTTTTTTCAACACGCGTCTTATCGAACGCCGAATACAAACGGTGCTGTTGTACAATATTTCCACGTATGTACATATGTATGTAGACACTCTGCAAAAATTTACTTTAAATCATGTGTGTGTGTGTGTGTGTGTGTTTGTAAATGTATTTTTATTATTCACTATCGATACGTACAATCTTTGCTCGGGGGGGTGGGGGGAAAACTCGGCAAATTCTCTGTAATTCAAAAAGGTGCATTGTCGTTTTTAAAATGCATTTTTTTCCGTCCGTTGTTGCGCTCGAAATATAAGGACGATGCGTGTGCACCCAATGCAGCTTTTGTTAAATGGGGTCGTGGTTAGAGTACAAAAGCTCACGTTTATAAATCAATGTATGCGTGTGCAACTTTTAGTACCTGCTCGTGACGATTAATTTGCGCGTTATAGTAAAAATTGTAATAAGTTAACGTACTTCTTTGGTTTAGTTTTTTAATAGTTTAAAAGTATACCTGCCCTATGCCAATAAACCCCAAAATCTATTTGCCCTGTTACCAAAGCTCTTGTGTGAACCTGTGTGTGTGTGTGTGTAAGTAAGAGAGACGCAAGGTACCCTTGCGAATTTGCACTACCGACGTTCAATAAATCTGGTTTTTATAATAACACAGTGAAATGTGAACTGGATCTGAGAGGCCAGCATTCACGTGTGTGCATGTATTTCATATACATACATGTACAATACATACATGACGATCGTAACACGAGCTTTTTATCTTGTTCGCAGAATTCAATCGAAGAGTCAGCACCGGCCAGTACTAAACACACCGCTTGGATGTCTCTCGTCATCAATTAACAATAATAATAATACAATGGATGAAGGGAAAAAGAGTGACACGAGAGAGAGAGGGAGAAAAGGGGAGAGAGAGAGACCACTTTTGACGTCATCAATCAAGCGTTCGAGATGGCGCCGAGGTCCATTCATCATCGAAGCTCCACACGAGTCGAATAAATCATTCACAAACGAGTAATTCGGAGATGAGAGAAGAAATGTCAATTTCGATTCGATCGTAGATATGACTGTGATTTTTATCGATACTGAAACCCAGTGCCTTTTTTTTTTTTTGTTTTATTAAATATAATTAAACTACTAATTGTTAACGATGACGATTTGATGATAATAAGTAAATAAATGGCTCACGGTGAGCCGTTTAGTCTCCCTCCGCGTCAGTATAATATTAATTGTTGCATTGTTGAGTCGTGTTTTGCTGTTGATGAGAGACACACACTGTTTTCTAGTCATTTATATTGTAAATAGTTAAGATTTATTTTTGGATATATTATTATTGTACATATGAAATAATTCCAAAAAAAATTTATTTTTAATTCTGATCAAAATTGACGCTTTATTCCGAAGTTTATTATTAATTATACGATGAAATTGTGCCTTTGCTTAAACGATGAGCGTATCACCTTTGATTTTTTTTTTTGCAAGTCGAACGAGCTTAATTATGTATATCGAAAAAAAAAACTGATTTGAAAAATTACCATTATTTTTAGATTGCATTTTTTTATTATTAAATATAATATTATATGATAAATATATTGAGAATTCCTATTAGGTATGTAATGTTGAAGTTAGAGCCAGTTATTACCTAGTTGGAAAAATATTCCTCTCCTCTGTTACATAGTTGTAAATAATGTTTAGTTTTTAAGGCGTTTCTTTTTGATGAAAAAGAAAATAAATTTTTATATGAAAGAAAATTTTTGTTTTTTCCTTTAACACTACCCATATACACATTTAGCAAACTAAGAATACAATAAACTAAAATAAATTTCAAAAATCACATTAATTTTCTAAATTTGACTAATTTAAAATCAAATTTAGAAACTCGAAGAGTAAACTGTCCCTTTCTTTGGGACTGGTTTTGATGAAAATAGCAGATCCCCTCTAATAGAACATCTTTTTTTCCACGATAGAACAATAATGGTAATTACTCTTATTACATCCTTTGTAATATACCTAATAATTTCAATTTGTTCAAATAAATTTTCTAACTTTAACTTTTTTATAACCTATTATTAATTTAAAATATCACGACGATATAAATATAAACTAATCAATACCAAAAAGATCGATAAAAACTAAATTTCACAATCGCACACATTTTCTAAAAATGTTCAAAGCGACGATAACTGATTCATGTCCGTCAAAATTTCGAGGTCAACCTTTTGCATGACAACATTATCTTCGTGTTATTGCATATGGATAAAGTAAAAATAGATAACGCAGCTTTGTGCATTGTACGTCTAATCTAAATAGTAAATAACGAAAAGAGCAAACGGCAAATAATTCCAAGTAGGTACATATGTACATATTTATTTAAAATTTTTGATAAGCCATTTCCTTTGATAAAAAATATACATATAAAACCCACGTCTGTAGATATTCCTAGACCGAAAGTTTTCAATTAAAATTTATCACAGAAATTAAATTGAAAATATTTAAGAATCACTGTTTTGAAATATAATATTACACGAAAATATAATTCACTGAGACACCCCGGATGTGCAGAAATCCTTTAACTGTATATCTTCCGGTGCGTTTTTATTGTAGCACTCTATCAATACGTGCATTTCTATTATTTTCGAGTCTATCCGGATTTTGATATGTATGAAATATTTCATATCGTTCACAATGCAAGGTAGGGGCGCAAAAAAATTGCAAATGACCCTATAAAGGGAGTGGGGTATAATCGACCCGATTGAATTGTTTGTGCAATGAATCAAAAGAAATAAGGGACGGGGGGGAGAGGAAGGCATTCGAAAAAGAGTGGGCCGCGCCACTCTATGCAAATTTTCATATTTAATCGCTCTGATCACAATGGCGAATCGTATACGGTGGAAATGAAAGAGATTGCAATTTGAAAGGAGATCTCGTCTACAGGAAGTTGGTTGAAGGAAGACACCTGCATTTAGGCAATAGAGGCACGCGACCGACACAAGCTTCCCCTTAATTCCCACTGAGATAAAGACCCTAACGCATTCACATAACACATAGAGAAAATTCAATTTTTGCAATTATTATTAAATATAATTAATTTAAAATTACAACATTTACCATCAGAACTTATTTTAATATATAATATTTCTGATTTCCATTTTTATTTATTTTTTATACATACATATGTATTTATATGTATTTGCAATCTATTTTAATTTTACTATGGACAGCACGGAATTGAACTGCCATCCTTGTCGTCTGGAATAAATTAAACTACCATCATAAGGAATGATAAGGAAGGTCATTTGTATCGCATCAATGTATACTTTAGATGTGATATTAAGTAGGTATACTTTCGAGTAATTAACTTGTTGAATTAGCTTCTAGAATTAGTTGAATTAGAATTAGAGATTCCTACTGGAAGTCAAAAGTAGGTATATTATGTCGGCTAAGAAGATTATTATCTAAAGAAACTAAAATATTAATTTATAATGTAATTGTCAGACCACATCTTATGTATTGCGGTTCGTTGTTAAATATGTTAGATAAGTCAACTGGAGATAGATTACAAATATTACAAAATAGAGGTATGAGATGTATTTTAAATGTTGATATGTATGCTAGTATAAAAAATATGATGATTGAATTACATTGGTTGTTACATTAAATGTTAGAAAATAAATAGAAATAGGAGAAGCATCTTGTACAGAGGTGTTTTGGAATATACATACATACATAATAGACAGAAGTTCCAAAAATATTGATAAATTCCTGGCAGTCTTAAAAAACATCTCTGTATAAGTGCTTAGTTAAGGTGATTATGTAATTAGCTTTAGCTATTATATTATATAAATAAATTTCTTTAGAAGAGCAAGAAAATGAAAAATATACAAAGTTATTTTGTTTTGTTGATTCGTATTTCAAAATTGAACCTTGAACAAATCCAACCTTGAAATTGTTTATTTGAACGAGTAATAAAAAGGTATAAAGAGACACCAACAGTGTAAGTTTAAATTTAATCAAAATTGGTTTTTTTTAGTCGTTGAAATACGTACATACATGATAACGAGAGCGTCAACAAAGGAGTCTTCACAATTCACACTAACGTTTCAGTGTACCTGTATGATTTATTCCCTAGTTACAGATCGTAGTTTGTAACATTATTACGGTCCATCGGAGGGTATAATTTCTATACGCCGCCGATAGAAATCAATGCGACTATTTTATTGTTTCTCCGTTTTCTTTGTGTTGTGTGCCGACTTTGGCCGAAAATCTTTTAAGGGATGTAAAGAAACACACACATATACAGTTTAAAAGGGAAAGGAGGAGGAGAAGACGACGAAGACGGTCAGTGGCATTGTTGATCAGAAGAATGTTAACCTGCCCCCGTACGAATTCACGCAATTTCCCATACAATGACCGCTAGAAAAAATCACATAAATCCGATCGATGCACGCTATGATTCCAAATGAAGAATAATCGATTATCGTTCACGCTGCCATTCGGACGACCGATCCGCTGAAATATGAAAACATTTCAAACATTTTGACACATTTCGGTTTGACCGACTTATACCTAACCATTGTCGTCGGGTACAAAGAGGTCGCACACACTCGTAAAACGTACGTACGTGTGTCAAAGGATATCTAAATCAGAAGGACGACTTACGGAATCAGCTCGGTATCGCATATCGGTGTACGTAATCGGAAAATTTTAGTGTCATATCTCCGAGACCCGTCAGGTCACATAACGATTTGTTCCTTGTCGGCGTTGATCCATCACCTCGACTCTCAGGTAGCATTCTTCATTTGGAAGAGAAGCCCTTTGTCCAGGGGCCATCTCGCGTGTTGACTTCTTCGACATTTTTTTATACTCTAAGATCTGCTCGACGCCGACATAATTATCGAAAATCTCGAAACGAATCTCCGACTCCGAATAGCTGCAATATCTGAAACGTTTTATGTGCTCACCAATACTTGAAAATGATCATTCGGATAACACTTTACGAACACTGGTCGATTGCTCTAACAAATATCATCATCATCATTTTCAGCCGTTCACCATCCACTGCTGGATTAAGGCCTCTACAATCCTCTTCCATTCCTGTCTGTTTTGAGCAATCTGCACCCACTTGACTCCACACATTCTTCTTAATTCATCATCGCATCTTCCACTCGGTCTACCTTGCTTTCTTTCAACAACTTTTTTTCATCAACTTTTTCACCCGTACTACTATATCTGCCACTTTGGTCATACTTCTTACCCATGTATTCCTCTTGCGATCTCTTCTTGTTATACCAAGCATACATCTTTCAATGCTTCTCTGTGTGCACTGGATCTTACGTAGCATTCTTGAATTTAGCGTCCAAGTTTCACATTCACACGTCATAGCCGGCAGTACGCATTGGTCGTACGCCTTTTTTTTAAGCATAGCGGAATGTTGGATTTAAAAACTATGTTCATTCTTCCAAAAGCACTCCATCCTAATTTCATTCTTCGTTTTATTAAAGGTTAACTATTTTTCATTTTTAGCCGTTCACCGGCCACTGCTGGATGTAGGCCTCTCCAATATCTTCCATTCCCGTCTGTTTTGAGCAATCTGCACCCACTTGACTCCACACATTCTTCTTAATTCATCGGCACATCTTCCACTCGGTCTGCCTTGCTATCTTTCAACAACTTTTTTTCATCAACTTTCAACCAGTTCAACTTTTTCACCCGTACTGCTATATCTGCCACTTTGGTCATACTTCTTACCCATGTATTCCTCTTGCGATCTCTTCTTGTTATACCAAGCATACATCTTTCAATGCTTCTCTGTGTGCACTGGATCTTACGTGACATTCTTGAATTTAGCACTCACGTTTCACATCCATACGTCATAGCTGGCAGTACGCATTGGTCTTATGTATAACAATATATTACTTTAAAATATAACTCGATTAATATACAAACATTCTATCGTTAAATCTCACTATTGAAAGCAAAGCTTGTATCTTAATTAGTCGACTGTGTGGTAGCTCTATAATCGCGATTTTTATGCGATACATATCGTACGTTTATTTATATAGTGTTGTAATTAATGTCGTCGATGAACAACTTCTACTTCTCATTAAGGACTTTTAATGGTTTTAGCTATATAAACAATAATAACGAGCTTTGATGCATTTACATTCTTATCTGTTAAATAAAGTATCGCTGCTTTATGGGCGTATGTAAATAAATGAGAATAACCCTGTTAGATTGCATAATGTCGACATCCATTATTGAGTGTGACACGAGATGATAATTTCAATCGTTCGACATACTTATAATCGTGCGTGTACCGAGCTAATAGAGACAACGGCCGAATAAATTACTCCACAATTACTAATTGAACACGGCAAATGAATATATAATTAAAGATTCGTCGCTACTTGGTGGCTGGAGGAGCCGACGAGATAATTTCGTCGTTAGGACGGATAAACCCGAAATGTATATATGTACATTTTCCCCGAGTCGATTACAGATAACCAACCCTCTTCGAAATTGTGATAGAACGTTTCTATTATTGTGGTACTAATTGGGTATGTGGTATTTAGTCTTTTTATTATTATAATATGATACTGCGCGGCTGCACGATAGTAACCTGGATTTTTTCTGATACAATTTGAAGAATTTTTAAAAGCTCCACTCTGATACATCCAACGTTGGTATTAATTGACTTTGATAGGGGTGCATCTATAAAACCAGTTTTCGGTTATCAAATTTATTTATGTGTATACTTTTTTTAGGCACACACACACACACGTAAAAGACACATTTCAACGGATCTTTTAGTATTTTTATTTGGTAGTGGATAAATATCGACGCCATTAAAATTAGAGCGTAGTGGGCAATCAATTCACAAATCACAGTTATAAAAGTGGCTTCCAAGATACGTTTTAATTAAATACCTTTTGCGGTTCAATATGGTTTCGAATGCTCGTCGCTTATCGACCGTTTAGATATGGTGCATCTTTTTCGAGTCGCGTTATCTGCGACCAGAGGTTGTTACACTTCGAAATGAAGCGATTCAATACAATCTTTATTTTGTAAGAGGCTGGAATCCTTCGAGAGCTTTGTGGCAACCACCGCTATCTCAAAATCCACCTTTACCTTTTGCCCCGGAGAAGTTTGGTATACGTGCAAAGGGAAAAGTCCATTGAAAAATTCGTTTACCATTGTTTCCCCGTGCAAATATCCTTATCCTTATGGGGATATTGTTTTGTCTACTGTCGCTGAATTTTCATACGTCATCTAAAAGAAAAAATTTCTCTCGTTTCGCCAATCGATCGAATTGTTCATTTGACTTTTATGCGTGGAACGTGCCAGCATGCGGATCGCCTTGACCCAAGCAGGATATTTCAGACTTTCAGTGCGAGCGTTTTATTTTTAAATCACGCTACGAACGCATTACGATTCCAAATCTTTTAATATATAATATATACATAATAGCTTCATTGGGATAATTGAACCAGACCGTACGATCATTAGGATTAGAGGTTCCTTCGGTAGGCAAATCAACCGTGACATTATCATCGGTCCTCGGGCTACCAGTTTCGTGAGGAGTTGCTTGATGATGACATATTTACATTTGGGAAACAACCCCTCCTACCTAGATGGGGGTAATTTAACCGTGACGGCTTCAATCAACGGATTTTTTTTTTAGTTCGTTTAGTAAGTCGACATTTACCGCGGAAAAAACCCGACGATGTACATAAATGCTGGTAGTCACCGGTAGCTTTGTTCAGAAAAAATCGTGTTCATTTTGACCACAGTGGATGCGGGAGACCACCTAGAAACAATAATAAAACGGTCAATATTGGAAAGGTAGCGTTTCTCGCCTATCTTTATTGTGAATGCTACCGGAATCTCCTCCATGTAATTTTTTTTTCAACCATTAAAATAGTTTTATCATTGAGCAATCGATCCGACTTTTAACGTACACTGATATTAAGCAACCTCCAGGCGAATACATAAGATAATCGTTCAACAGATACATTATTCATTGCTAGCTATGTAGATAGGTATAGTATATATCAAAAATACTGTACATATATGTACTTACATAGACACTTATGATCCAAACTGATAACATTTATTAAATTTAAGGCGACGTCAACTACTGCGAATGAACTTGAAGCAAATGTGTATCAACTCGTATGTCGTACTAATATTAACATAATTAAATAAATCAATAGTATCTATTGATATATTTCGTATTCAATAGCATAGGCAGCGACTTTTGATTCACATTATGAGGATGAAAGCATAAAAATCATAATAATATTCAATTTTATTTACTAGAATACGAATCTGAATTGAATATCAACAGTGCAATAAAATATGTACATACCTAGTGTGTGTAATTTTAAATTTAAAACTCTTCATTTTTGTGTAACATTGTATGAATTTTGATAATACTTATTACATACAGTCTTCCTAAGCTCATTACTTTGAATCTCAAAGTAAATGTGACTATTTTAATTTTTTTTCAGTTTAAATGCGCTCGCACACCTCTGCGGATTTCGCACGAAATTCATGTACCGCACACACTGGCACGACTGCAGCGCCATTCGACACTATACCGGCGAATAGCGAAATACTATTTGTCACCTCGCTTTTGGAACGTTTGTATTTCACTCACGATTCTGACATGGACTCCTCAGATGAAGAAAAAGCTCTAATGTTGGCTGCATATTTATATGAACGATTGGTTAAATACTTTTATTGTTTTTGATGTAATTAATCAGGGATCGGCTGACTGGCTGTTTGCGCAAGACCAGCGTTTTGAGTCGAGACACTGCAGGAGAGGTGGGTTCTGATCTCTACATTCGTTTGATGTGTCGTTATTATACTAAAACAAGCAACCGGTCGTTAGTAGTAAAGGTTTATACTTGAAAAATGTGCTAGAAAGATGAAACTAGTCTGATGAAGACGAAGCTCGAATGTTGGCTGAATATTTATACGAACGATTATTTAAATACTTATATTGTTGAATGTAATAATTTATAACGGTGTGTCATCAAGGATCGGCTGACTGTTGACAAAATCGTCTGGTTTACGTCACTCTGACATAACCTATTTATTTATTTATTTATTTAATCATGCAACAAACAGCTTATAGTATATGTACAATAAAATATAAATACAAAATAATATTAATATCACACAAAACACTACAGCCAAAATAGTTGCAAACGAACAACAGATCAAAATAAGAAAAGAACTTAGGAGTTAGGACTGGAAAGGAACTTAATCAAAGATAATTTAAAGGAGGGCAAAGAATAGAGAAAAGGATCAATATGTGCCGGGATTTCGTTAAATGACGAGCAGGATCTATAAATGAAGGAGTCAAGTGAATAATTTGTGGAACAAAAATTCAAATGAAACAATGGAGGATTTCTGACAGGCCTAGGGGGACAATGTAGAAGGATCCTACTTAGTAGGTAAGGACTATCTAATAAATTATTTAAAAGTTTAAATACAAAGCAGAGATCCGAGACCGTCCTCCTGGTTTGCAGGGAGATGTAATCACGGGAATTTGCAGAAGAAAGACAAAACCTGGAAATGGAGTACGTATGGAACTTCTTATTAATTTTTTCCAATTTATTAATGGAATCTTGGTAAAACGGGTTCCATATATGTAGTACTAGCAAATTCCAGGTGACTTCTCACAAATACATTATATAGTAAAGACACTGTATCAAAGGACTTACAGGGTTTGGATACTCTCATTATGAATCCCAAATTCCTATAAGCCTTATTGACAGCCGCATCAATGTGTATCAAGTCAGATCGTACAGGATGGTATACTTTTTCACCGTCTCCAATAGTTTTTCCACAAATGTCATCGAAATTGGGCGAATCGCCGAAAAAATCGTGTACAACGAATTCCGCGCCGTTTTCCGGTAGGAAATCAGTAGTGGTGTAGGCAGCGCCACCAGCCGCTATGCGATACAACTCCCCATCGTATCAAACGCGCGTTTTTTCGTGCGTTTCTTCGCAATGCGAATACGAATTCGCAGTGGTGTGCGAGCGCCTTAATGCGTAATCCTGTTGAATTAACATTCCGCAAATAAACAACCGGTTCATTAATACAAACACGACATTATTGTTTAAATATAGATGTAAGTGTGCACGAAGCGCGCTTTAATAAAATGATTGAACTGTGCTCCATCGACACACACGCTCGCAATAAAAGCCTCTCGTTAAAACACCTCACAAATCGATTCGCATAAATAAAACCTGAATGATTCATACGGCATTAAAGTGCACGATAAGCGATGTGTTCCCTGGACCACCACATCAGACGAATCGAGTTCAAATCCAGGATCGAGGTCCTACACTTTTATTGTTGACGATACGCTTGCGAGAGCGTGACCCGATCACGTACAGCCTCCAAGGTGTTAAATGAAACCCCTTCAACCGAGTCTCCCGAATCGGGGAGGAGGTCGAAGCACAACTCAACGCTAATATAAACATCAAATTTAAATTTATTTCAGAAAAAAATCACCCGAACCGTGCAAATTCGCGTAATGACCGAGAAAAAAATTGCGTCTGTAAGCGCCGCTGGAATTTCCGGTCGAAAGAGATGATCGCAAATAAAAAATTCAAGGTACAAGGACGTTCGTGATCGTCTCAAAGTGTCAATTTGTCGACAGTCGATCGCGTTCTACGAAATAAAACAGTTAACTTTTAACCGCAAATCGAATTGTCCAATTGCGAAAGTCACGCAAGCGTACCCAGATGCAAAGTTCACGTCTTAGAATATTTTTACTGTGGGGCGATTAAGCTGTAATTCAAACCGAAAACGACAAAAAAAGGAAATTTAAAGACGGACTTGTCTTTTATGTATATTTTTTTGGATGCTGTTCAAGTTCCTGGTTGTTCTTATCCGTACTTTTTTTGTTTATTCGGACGCGTCATTTATCCGGTACGGACCCTTTCGTTTTCATTAACAATTTGGAAGGACAAGTTAATTTAAATACGTATTACACGAGTAATTCTCAAACATTGTAACGTATTAAATGAACGAAATTCGATCAATTTTACGACGCGCCGTATAACGATTGTAATCATAAATCAACCTTGTGTTAATAATAATATGCGTTAAAATTTTACACGTTAACTGTCATTCAATGTCTTGCAATAAGGACTGCGTAACGTTTCTCGCTACATGTACTAAGTTTGAAGTTTGAGCTGTCATCAGCTCGGAGACGTGTTTGTAGGCGTTGAGATTAATAACGCACATCATCGTTGAATATATATTTACCAGAACACAATCCCTAGTCGATAAACTTCCGATACCGTGTAGTTCGTTATCTCTATCTCGTACTTTTCGAGGATTTTGTTTATCTTAAATAAGTATCGTGATGTTGTGGCGACACAAACGGTGACAAAAACATCAATTTAACCCTTTCGCCGTGACGAGATAAGCTGCTAGAGATGATGACACGTCTCTTTTTCATTCCGAAAACGTTTGTCCGATCCGAATCCCACGGATGAAATTTCACAAGGTTTGCCATTACAAAAACAAATACACTGTGGATTTAGTTCATATTTGTATCACTGTAGAAAAACAGATGAAAATGTACTGAAAGCTTTCAACGAACTTACATGAATTTTTTGCCGCTTACATACCGAAAAAATAAATTACACACCAATACAACAATTAATCGATCTGACTTCAACTTTTACAAAATAGCAAATAATCCAACTATACACATACAACTGAATTGGTGTCTGTCTGTTCATGAATAATCGAGGCCAAATTGTGCAAAGGTGCTTCCTATGAACCTGTGGGTTTTATTATTTTATTTATTTATTTATTAACAGGTTTTAGCCCAAAATATAGATAACATATACATATGTACATATATAAAAACAAAAGAATAAGAATATCAAAAAGATACATAGAAGTTAGACAGAATATAATATAATATAATAAAAAATATAAGAAAATCAAACAAAAAAAAAAAAAAGAAATAATAACAAAATAATACTAGAATTTACAAATTAATTACTTCAGTTGGATAACACATTCTTGTTTTAAGTTGTTGTCTTATAAATGACAGATAGATGAAACGCAATATGTATGTATGTACAGTTGTACGTTTCAACGCATTATATTTTTATTTATTTAAGATAGCTAAAAAAGTTAATTAGAAACAAACATTACTTAAAGCTAAAATTACAAAATAAACTTAGTATCTACTAGCACAGTGGTCACCACGCTATCCCCAGTTTTTATATGTATAGGTGTGGGTGGAGCCTTGCCTTTTTAACAGCCAATCCCGTCTACGTAATAACTGATGACGACATCTCTATTGTCATTTATCTCAGAAATATTACCAAAGCTATGTACGCTAATCCGCTACCTGAAATGCTCACTGACCCTTCATAGTTTTTGTGACTTTTTGCATGCACATTTCACTGACTTAAGTCCTTTTATAATAAATTCTACGTATTTTAAGTTGGAACAGGGGTACTCAATTTGAAATAAAAATAATACCAAAAACATGTGCTAGTAACTAGCACATGTAAAGAGATGCTGTTTTAAGGCTGCCAGTAATCTATCAATTTTATTTATATTTCTGAGAACTTCTGGAAGGCCTTTATATTCAACAATACCCCTGTACAAGATACTTCTCCTGGATCTACTTAATTTTAAATCTTTGACTGTTAACTTTTTCTTATTATGACTATGTATATTATACTCTCTTATTAAATATTTATCAAAATATTTTGGTAATAAATTCTTATCTAATTTAAAAATATATACTAACATGCACACTTTTAAGGTTTCATCATATATGTATCTTATACTAGTTAATCTATTGACATTTAAAATTTTGCAGTTTTTGCAACCTATCTTTAATTACCCTATTTACTAAATTTAAACATGAATTATCTACATATTATATATATGTATACAGCAGGGTAACGCTGGGTATTTTTCTTTCTTCTGATCACCAAACCCTATCAGTACTACTTAGCGCGAAACGCGAATCACCTGCAATTAAAGCGAGGCAAATACGCAAACTTGTCGAACACAACAATAATAATAATTGAATAGTGGATCGACAGATGCACACACAGAAGCCTTTACTTTTATAATACCTTTCGAATATACATATGTGTATAATCGATCGTACACCACACGCGTCCAGCAATCATACATATACACAAAAGAAGGTTGACAGCTTTTTCCGCGTTTAATTGTGCAACGATCGATATACACAATTTCGAACAATTAACTCGTCAATAACGTCCAGTTTCGGACACACCAACGTTAACAACGTCAACATCCACGATGAGTACCTTACGCAGGTACCTACATACGGGGATGTCGATGTCGAAGAAAGCCACTTTGGAGGCTTGTCGATCCTCGGCCACCAATTATATACACGGTGAGTAAAATTACTCTGAAACGGACTCACCTGTCCTGTCGCGTATGAGACCGCAAAACTTGCAAAACTCGCGCGAGAGCAGCTCTTTTTAATGGCGAAATTGCGATAATGTTTTAAAAGCACTAGTCAAGTTTTATCGGGAAAAATTGACGCGTGAAGGTCGGATGCGATTGAAGACTACTTGTCGATTTGCACCCGCCGATTCGATCTACACTTTTAAAGATGCGGATTATTCATTGTGCAATGTTGTCCAAGTAAAGTGTGTAACGGCTTAATGATACGAATAACACAAGAACGCAATTGCAAAAACGAGCCTTTGAGGAAAACAACTTTTTAAAGTTGAACTCATTTGAAGGTGTACCTAAATTGCAAATCGTTATGCCGTTTTCTCAACGGGCTGTTTAATCTGAACATAATCTGCTTCGACTGGAAACACTTCATCAGTAGCCGGAGTCGTCAAAACAAAACTTTGTATGGCAGTTAGACGTAAGAAAAATATCCTATCGCACTCAAATAACCAATGAAAGCAGCAGGATCTTCGGGAGTTATTCTGCAAAGTTGCTATTGAATATCAACGGAGCGCTTTCTCGTCACCCGTACTGAAAAATAATATTAAATTTAATAGTTTTTATAGTTGTTGCATCTATGCAACAATGCACCATAATAAATACAACAACGTAACAATTAAGCAAAGTCGCGAGCCTATTATTCATATTAAACGGTCACGTTGAAGCCTGCCTATTATCATCTGGTTTGGCTCACCGCGTAAGCGCTCTGTTCCTAATCGGCAATACCGGGTTCAAATCCCACTCGTGCAACGTTCTGGTTTTTTTAAATTATTTACCAAGGTGAGCGTTATCAGCAGACAGACAGACAGCTGGATTTCGGCTATTATACCTATACTAGTGTAAGCCCGTTGAATATCAACGCCCGCTGAATTTTAAATTACGTAAAGCGCCTTTTTAATAGAGATCCCCATTGATTGATCGCACGGTTGTAAAGGACAAAAAAAATAATAGTTTTTATAGCGCCATCTATGTATTATAGCAAGTAGTATCGATAGTATCGATTTTTTTTTTTTACTTTACTATTTATATTATAATTATTAATTATTATTTTTTAAAAATCAAAAAATAAAAGTTTTTATAGCGTCATCTATATGTAGGTAATGTAGGTAGGTAGGTATGTAGGTAAAGCAGAGTCACGACCTCATTCGTAGGTAATGTTTAAAAAAAAAAGGACCAAACCGACGACTGGTTTTGGCAGATTAATCTAAGGACGTTCTTCCCGAGCTTGGGGTCCTGGGTTCGATCCCCACTCATTCTGGTTTTTTAATTATTTTTTCTCAGCGAGCGTTATCAGCAGACAGACAGACGGATTTCGGCTATTATATACATATACATATAATAATACTAGTGTAAGCCCGTTGAATATCAACGGAGTGGTTTCTCAACACCCGTACTGTACCCAAGTGTTTGTGTGGTTGAGTATACATATGTATGTGTATTTAATAGTTTTTATAGTTGTTGTATAGCTGGCGCTAATAACAATTTAGCAAAGTCGCGAACACTTGAAAGCGTTATCAGCAGACAGACAGACACACACACAAACAGATGGAATAGGGCTATTATATATAATACATATGTATATAATAACGGTGTGGAACTGTATGTATAAAAATCAACATTCATCACACTTTCTTAGACAAAAATTGATTATTGTCTAAAATCAAGTGGAAAAACTGATCGAAAATTACCTTCTATAGATTACTGTAAAGTTAATTAATATTTTGATTTAAGATTTGCTGCTAAAACTATCTAGAAGTGTTAATTGTTACAATTATTTTTGTCTAATGTTACAACAGGATCAAGCCTATCCAAAATACTAAATACTAAAAGGCACTCTTGTTCCCTTCTTTATCACAGCTCCTCAATTTCGTTGAACGTACAAGTCAGACGAGTCTTAAAAGTTCCTGAATAATAAATCTATACAGAAGTGCGAGCAGAATTCAACCTGCCACAGTATGACGTGTGGATAAATTGCAAAATTTCACGCAGTCAACACTTTTGACATATTGTTTTGCCACTGTGTTTCAAAATAACACTTCCAAGTCTTGGCGAGGCGCGAACAATGATTAAATAAACTTCGAGTGAGTCGTTCAATTCAATGTTGCGTCTTTAAATACGTTTTTTTTTTGTAAATTCTTCTCTATCATTTGAAATTGAATTATTATTTATGCATTTTATAGCCATTTTAGAGTTACAGTGTCGAGCCTGATCGTTTCCAAAACATCGCCCATTAAAGCTAAATCGATTTATTTTACGCGGTGCGCGTCCAGCAGCTACTATTTCTTACGTATTAAAAAGAAATAAAATTTAATTTATATTCCAATTATAACTGTATACGGCAGCAGACGCCTTTTAAAAGCAGTCCCGGATAATCGAGAAAACTACGACTGTATAAATCACCGGTTCCGCATTCGATTCTCATCACCCTATAAATCATACCGTCGTACAATTAATATTCATATTTAATACATATTAATACAAGTGGACCCATCACTTTTCGACAATTTATCAAATTAGAAAATGCCACGGTATACTTTTCAATCTGATCCACCTTACATGTTAAAAAAAAAAGCATAATCTAATCCGTGTGTTCACGTAGTTTTATAATTAAATAATTTTACGGTGTCCAAAATCGAATGAACGCTTCAAATTAAAATAGTTCACTAGATGAGGAACGCTTTTTTTTTTTGTAGTAAATTGTAAAAATTCACAGCAATATCGTTTAAATAGCGCAATCTTATCAATCAAATGAAATTCTATCATTCAAAATTCACACAACTATATTTTTAATGGAAGAAATATACAGTAGCAGTGTTGTTGTTTGTTTTTATATGCTAAAATTAATCTTAAATTTAGATATGAAAGAATGTATGATAGGAAAGAATCCCCAAAAGTATTATTTATTTCTATTCTGAATTTCAGCCAAGTTTCTTTCTGTCTTGAACAATATTGACACCACACATTCTTCTCAATCCATCAGCCCATCGTCCATTTGGTCTACCTTGCTTTCTTTCACATCCTCTCGGATACCATTCCAGTATTTCTCGCGTCCATCTGCCATCCATTCTTCTCGTTGTGTGTCGACTTCAAATTTTTCATAAATTTCGCTACATCTGCCACTTTGGTCATACTTCTCACCCATGTATTTCTCTTACAATCTCTTCTTGTCATACCAAGCATACATCTTTCCACGCTTCTCTACGTACACTGGATCTCACGTAACATTCTTAAATTCAACATCCATGCGTCATACGTCATACGCATTGGTCGTATGCCTTATTTTTTAAGCATAGCAGAGTGTTGGATTTAAAAACTATGTTCATTCTTCCATAGCTCGTTAATTAAGAAACGAATTTATTTGACTATTAAATTGATTTTAAGCTAAAATGCTACTACTAGTATATAAAAAGTGCATTTCAACAACAAAAAGCGAAATGTTTTTACCTTATCCAAATCGGATAAAGTATTGTAATCGTGCAAAAATTCCACCTTGAGATTTTGACTAATTTGTATCCCTTAATCACGTTTTAATGATTTCTGGAAAATGTCTGTGTGTCTGTGTAGAATCGTTAATAACTCAAAAACCGTTTATCCTATTACACTGAAACTTCATATTTATATGATTTTTGCCGGCCATTTACAATCAATAAGGCATTCAAAATGTTTTTGATAATCCTCTCAAAAAAAATCTTTTAAATCAAAAATTGCAATTGAACGATGCAATTTCGTAGCGAAATTTATAAACAAGAAAAACCTTGAAATTTCCATAACTCACTATTAAGTATTGTGTTGTTCTCCGCGAGGGTTACATCCAAACCACATCGTACATTTTGAATGCATACATTTGTAGGTATAGGATATATGTATGTATATTATTTTCATCTACTTTTATTCCATAATTGGATCGATACAATGTCGGGTCATAAACCACACACCTCAATCTTATCACGGTCATCGGATACGAATCACAAATTCGATGTTTCGAGACGCCAAAAACCAAATCAAACAAAAGCCGCAGACAGTTGGGGTAATGAGGTTTTATTGTCCGCTTAGCGCGGCACCGTTGAGGCTGTGGTAATTGAAGTCGTTTTGACAAATTCACCACATCAATCTCTTGGATGGATGCGGCCAAGGGCCAAAGCCGTGGCCCTTCTGCTTAACCTTTGTTGTGGTAACGAGCATCGAAGGCCTACACTAAAATATACAACCCCACAAGAACAACCATAACGACCGACAGTGTGATATCGGAGGATAATCAAGACGTAACCGTGGTAAAGTGCAACGCAACACACTCACCGATCGAACCGTGGAAAATTATCAATAAAAACACTCGTGATACATTACAATCATATTTTATACGCCCATAGACAAGTATACGTATGTGTACATACATATATTGTATATGAATAAAATCGAAAGTCATCGTATGTACCTACCGACGAGATACGATCGTTAAGAATACATATATGCGAACGAACGAACGTTGGGAAAAAATTGATTTGTCACAAACGGGAACGAAGCGATCTGTTATTTGTGTGTAATATGGATGTTATTTAGATTGTATCTCGATACGATGCGGTTTCCGTCGAAAGGATTCTTTCCCAGTTTATGATATATCGGCTTTTGATTGTTCAATACGTTACTAGTATTAGCATAAATATAAAATGCACACGTTCATTTCGGATGACATTCGTATTCTTTTATTATATATTTTGACGATTTTGACTATTTTTTGTATTGTAATACGACTTCCCATTTATGTTTTCCTTATCAACAATATACATATGAGTCGCCTAGTTCCAAATACCGATAAGTCCATAAAACTCACTTGTTCGCAAACGCGGTTTTTCTGCTACATACTTATTTGCTTGATGGCGTTTAAACTCATTTAAACTTAATTTTGTTGATATTAAACAAAATATTGAGATTAGAAACATGGACTTATCGTTGTTTGTTTCTAAATATGGCTTTTATCATAGTGCAATTGTCAGTTTTTGGAACTAACACTGATTTTCAATATTTTTTTACGGCGCACTAGGCGGTATTTGGAATAATTCCAGTATAAGGCATCGTTTGAAAACATTCTTAGAACCAGAAAATATTTTATCCTCGTTTTTTATATATTGTGGACTTATCGGGATTTGGAACTAGGCATGCGAATTCATTCTAAATACTAAGTAACATAATTGAAATGCGTACTGATTGAATTGTGTCGACCCGAATACACACGAACTTTTCCACACAAAGCAACCCTTCGTCGTTCGCTGTTCGATACGTCAGTCGGTGTGTACGCAGCATAACCTGTCACATTTTCTAAAAACTTGTATTTATTTGGTCAGTACTTTAATAGATGATCAGAAATATCAAACAATTCTGATCGTTTATTATTCATACTGACTTTGTGAGTGCATATCCCCTATGGAGGCTTGAAATCATCACTGCTATTTTGATTGTTTACCTATTTGTAGTAATTAAGCATTATTCTTTGTCTAATAATAATCTGTGATTTTGATTTGATTTTTTATTTATTTATTTAAGTAATACAGCTAATATACGTAGTACAATATAAAATAATATTAATTCTAAATATGTTAGATAAGTCAACTAGAGATAGATTACAAATATTACAAAATAGAGGTATGAGATGTATTTATTTTAAATGCGGATAGGTATGCTAGTATAAAAAAGATGATGATTGAATTAGATTGGTTGAACGTGTTACCATCATATTTTATTAAATTTATTATGTGAGGAATGGATGTATGTGAATATAATTTAAGGAATAAAAATAATTATATAATTAGCTTAAGCTACTGTATTATATAAATAAATAATACAGCCAAAATAGTTACAAACAAACAACAGATCATAGCAAGAACTTTAGGAGTTAGGGCTGGAAATCTCAATATGTGCCGGATATGATGATACTATAGTTTTTTAATTGAATTTGATAGTAAATTGGTTCAAAAAAAATACAGTGAGAGTACAACGTTGAACTAAATCAAATTGATCGAAAGCAAACATTCAAAAGCTACACACACCGTCAACTACGAATACTAGCAACCCGATGTATACATAATAAGGCACGTAGCCCATTTAGGCTTCAGTTGACGTGCTAACAAATTTTCAGCAGCGGCTCGGTGTTGTCGTGTTTAACTTTGCTCTTGGCGCCAACACATCCCGCGACCATATCTCCATAATATCGACACGCACGCGGCATCAGTTGAAAAGAGTTCGTTTTGTGTGTGAGAAAATCCAGATGAGGAGAGAATGCATTTATTCCGAAACGAGCATTAAGTATTTATCACTGTCTCACAGTGGCCGAGGGCTACCCGTTCTTCTGTAAGGGGACAGTGGTTGTCAACCGTGCCGCGCTTACGACCATCATCGGCGATACATCATTTCGTTACTAGTGTGCCCATCGGATAGACGGCGAATAAATATAAATATATATATGTATGTATACGTATCAGCAGGGATTTTTGCATACAAAGCGCTTTTTAAACTGGAAAAATAATAAATTTATATCATCGCCGAAAGTGTCGGAGAAAAGCGCATAAATAGCGTGTCAGACGATTGTGTGACGCGGACACCTTTTGTATTTCGCTGACAAACTTCAGAAATAGCGTGAGAGTGTTATATAATGTGATGTGTTTATCCTCGTATCGTATGAATTTATTTCAGACATATTATAACAAACTTGAAGGGTTGATAGATGTGATTCATGAACGAAAATCACAATGGGAAAAATATCGCTCACTGTTTTCAAGGTATGAACCTTTAAGAAGCCACGCTGACTATAGCATTAAAATAAAAATTCGGTAAAATTACTGATTTTCTAATCGAACTTAGGTTCTTATTAAGTACATAAGTATGGAAAAAAAATACAGAATTAACTGAAAATAGTTATGAAAAGTCGCCTTTATGAATGTTTTATCTTATATATATATATATATATATAAATGAATGTCTGTCTTTTATAGGCTCCTAAACCACTCAACCGATCGCGATTAAACTTTCAGGACTTATTGTGATCATGCCGGGGATGGTTCCTGTGAAAAAAAATCGGGAGAAAACGGGAACGGGATCGGGAACGGGAACGGGAACGGGAACGGGCCTGCTCACGCATCAGAAAACGTACTAGGAACGGGAACGGGAACGGGATCGGGCATAGCAACGCATGCCGGGTCAGCTAGTATGTATATAAAAATCAATGTCTGTCTGTCTGTTTGTCTGTTTGTCTGTCTCTTATAGGCTCCTAAACCACTCAACCGATCGCAATGAAACTTTCAGGACTTATTGTGATCATGCCGGGGATGGTTCCTGTGAAAAAAAATCGGGATAAAACGGGAACGGGCCTGCTCACGCGTCAGATAACGTACTAGGAACGGGAACGGGATCGGGACCGGGATCGGAAACAGGAACGGATCTGGAACAGGAACGGATCGGCAACGGAAAGGGGAACGGCAACGGAACGGGATCGGCAACGGATCGGGATCTGGAACGGAACGGTATCGGGCATTGCAACGCATGCCGGGTCAGCTAGTACTTCATATATTGGTATGTATCGATTTATATGTAGTGTTAATCGTTTATATAATAGCCGAAATCCGTCTGTCTGTCTGCTGATAACGCCCGCCTCGGTAAATGATTAAAAGACACGAACCGTACGCGCGCGAGTGGGATTTGAACCCGCGATCACCCGGTTGGGATGAATCGTGCTAACACTATCATCAAACGCGACTTTGCTAAATTGATACGTTGTTGTATTATCTACGCGCCCGTCTATGCAACAACAATAAAAACTATTAAATTTAATATTATTTTTCGGTACCTGGTGATGAGAACGCTCCGTTGATATTCAACGAGCTTACACTAGTTGATAGAGTAATGTTGGCCCTGTTAAGTTTGACCTTGAAGTGTGTATTCACCAAGAATGATTGTTTTCATCAGATGAATGTATTTCAAATCCAATCAGGCCTACAAACTATTGGGTGATATTTTTGTTCGTCGCATTCGCAGAACTGAAGTTGTATTTTTCTTGTTTTGCACAATGTTGGCGTCTTATATTATCTTATCGGCGCTTAAATGTAAATCGAATAGATATAAAAAAAAAAAAACACGTGCAATGAATTTTATCTTTCAAAAGATGGAAACGTGCGCCTCTACTAGGAACCACTGAATCAAATGTCCGTGAAGAGTGAGGTTGTCATACTTCCTCTGGAACGTTAACATGTTCACAGAGATATCATCTTGTTATTAGTCGACAAAAAAATATCGTTTGAATTCAAAAATGGATATCCGAATCAATCACGCACTTGCGTATCAAAAAAAAAAAAATTAAATAATAATAATAAAGCAAAGAAAAACTAGACATGTGCGTGCCGCCGACTTGAGGAACCATAAACAGCGTTATTTTAAAAGAGAATTTTATGAATACACACTAGATAGGTATTTATTTACAAGATATCTTTCACAACGACACAGTGTAGTCTGAGAATAGCATCCGATTCAAAGCGATATAAATAAATTATTCGTACAACTTGGTAGCGACGTTTGAGACAGAAGCGTAGGTAATAAACAACTCTTCGCGATTCACTTTTACAAAATATTTTAATACTGAATAAACAGTTTTTAAAATTGAATACGCAATTTTGTTAAAACAATGTTTTATTAAAAACGATGCCATAGACCTCCCTGAATACGCCACACGCACTTAAACTTACATTGAAATAAATCGGCTATATAATACATCAAATAATAAAAAAAAAATGGGTTTAAACAGCAACGAGCGTGATGTAGAGGTGTGATTGTATTCGGATATAATTGTACAAAATGAAAGGTTGAACAAAATCGAAATTATACACCACGAAAACGGTAGTAAGGGATCGATGGCAAAAAAAAAAAACCGTATTTTTTATTATGAATCTAGTACGAAATTTGAACTACAAGATATGCGAGTTTAAAGTGGTCTAAAACTACTTCATGGGATTATTACATTCGATTACGTATCAATTTTGTAGCGATCGGTGCCTTTGATGGTAACTGCCCGCCTAACCCGGCTTGTGCCATAAAGGTTAATTTAGATGGCTCGTTTCCAAAACCGTTTTTCTGTAATTTCCAATTATAATTATAACCCTTAGAGATGGCCCAGCTCACGTGTAAAGGGGATACTATTTTACAGCCTATTCCCCTTCTGCATGATGACTGTGAAATTTGTAGAATAAATTAAGCACGACGCCAAAGTTCTATAATTTTTTTTCGGTATGTATTAAAATTTATAATATGCTCATCTACATAGGTACATATGTATGTAGACTGGTTTTTTTTTTTCGCATTACCGAGATTATTGACTTATTAAACTATTTGCTACATCCAATTAAGAGAGCTTTAAATCATTCCGAGTTCAAGACAACATCTCTCGTGCAAAATGCCGATTGAACTTGAATGACTTACGTTTCCGATCGCGAACCATTACCGCTTAATTCGGTTGCGTGCAAGTTTAAGTTAATCTCGCAACCTTCAGGATATTCGCATTGTACATAATTATACATTAATTAACAAAATTTTAATTGCCTTTTAATTATTTGCAAAGTTATAATTTAATTTACAAAATATAAACGCCAAGATCCGAGACTAAAAGTTACGTTAAACATTGTACATATGTAGTAATAAAAGTATCGAATACTTAATGAGTATCATCTTACGGCGATTCAACACTTGTGAGTTTAACGATCGAGCACACATCGCAAACTCGACTATTCGCTATTCTGAACTTGATTTATGTACAATTTACAAACACATTTTTCCGCGTGAGATTTACGACGCTCGTTTACGTTTCCGAATCGAATTATTTTACGTGAGAACTTGTCGCCGATTGGATTATTTATATGTGAAACAAAACCTTTCATCCTCTTGTCTCGGTAAGAGTTACGCGATACATGCGTATCGACAAATATAAACGTTTTTTATACACATTACACTAGCCGAGAACGAAACAGTAAATTTTAATGTATCAGTTGTCAGAATCTGTTTTGATAAGATGCTAGTTACTGTCGGGTCTGGTTTAATGTAACCAACGTTTCACTAATAGTGAGATAGTCATTAAATACACTATGCATTTGATTTTTTTGTCAAAATGTAGTTACCTACTTACGTTTAACTGTCACTATATTTTTATGGCAAACTACTGGTCACTATAGTCGTATTATTTAACATGAAAATAATCCCAATGCATTGAATACATTGAATATTGTCCCCGAAATTGAATTGTCAAGGGAATAATCGTATACTACAATGTTTGCAAACATACTGTCAAACTTGTATTGAAAATGCAAACAATATAGTCTTTATATCGTTCTCATTGTCGGAGGCCGTTTCCGTAAATGGGCCACACAACTTGACAATTCTATTAGCGTCAGGAACATGCGCGTATCCTGAATTTTAGTGTCCTGTGGGAGTCCTGCGTGTAAAAAAAATAGTTTTCACCGATGAATGTGATTCGAAATCGCATAAATTCGCAGTTGTATCCCTGTCGAGGTGAATTTCCAAATGTATGTGTTTTTGTTTCTATGTTCGAATTCCCCAGATGGTGGCCAGATAATCCTAGATACGAACGAATCGATTATTCGCAGTTTTGGGCGCGATTTTAGCACTTCTTCTGCGAAATCTGAACGTGAATCTGTCTGGACGTTTGGTCTACTTCAGTTTTTGCATCGGACGTGGGGCCCTTGTTTTACACGAAAACTTAGCACAACAAAAGGCCAATTTATCAGGTGCAGTGCCAAAAACAATCCTTATCTGATCTGTCACACCTTGAACACGTTATTAGCCCGTACAATGGGGCGCGACCACTGGTCAGGGGCTTTTGTACCGAAAGAAAGTTATTTGTTTTACAGCAAATAATATAAAATAAATGTTTGGACGTTGCGATGGACGTTATCGGTCTCATCTACATTACGAGGTAGTCACAAGTTCATTTAAGAGGAATCGTTCATTGACAGGTGACATCGTTCATCTTTACGTCGACTATGTGGGTGGCTCTCGAAATCGACATAAATTTTGTTAATTTATTATTTAAAAATAATATAAAAATTTTCTGGCACACGAAAAGGATGGGTCATCTATTCCGTAGTACGTGTTTTCAATATTTGTAAAGAAAATCGTCGAAAAAATTGAATACATTGAAAGTGAGACCACAAAACGATCACTCCCTACTGTAACCTATTGTGTCCTATGGGATTCGCAAATAATAAGGATCGCTTTAAAAGTTCTAACTTATTACATTATATACGAAGAGTTTTGGCATAAATATTAGTATTAATGAATAATTTAAAATCACGCCTACATGAAGTTAATTAATTTAGAAAATATAAGGAGGAGAAACAAATATCAAAATATAACAAAAGTTACTATATTTATTTATTTATTTACAGGCTAAACGCCCAAATTATTTACAAACAAAAATCAATTACAGTTAAAAATAATACATGATATAAATACATATGTACATATTAACATCATAGGGCATTAAATAGTTTGAGAGCCTTAAGGCGCCTGTAAACGATCAACATATTCACGGCAATATTACTGCAATATGGTGATGTTGGCCGGAAATATAATGGTATTTCCCGACACTATTGTTCCATTATTGCTGGAATGGCAGTGTGTTGGCGAGTATTGTTGACATATTGCCGATGATATCGCTCGGTATACGAAAATACGCGGCAATACATACATATATGAGTCGCCTAGTTCCAAATCCCGATAAGTCCATAAAACTCACTTGTTCGCAAACGCGGTTTTTCTGCTACAGACTTATTTGCTTGATGGCGTTTAAACTCATTTAAACTTAATTTTGTTGATATTAAACAAAATATTGAGATTGGAAACATGGACTTATCGTTGTTTGTTTCTAAATATGGCTTTTATCAGCTTTTATCATAGTGCAATTGTCAGTTTTTGGAACTGACACTGATTTTCAATATTTTTTTACGGCGCACTTGGCGGTATTTGGAATAATTCAAGTATAAGGCATCGTTTGAAAACATTCTTAGAACCAGAAAATATTTTATCCTCGTTTTTTTTATATATTGTGGACTTATCGGGATTTGGAACTAGGCGACTCATATGTTTCTTTCCTGTTCTACTGAGGTACAGATATGACACGACACGATGTTGACCAACACGATGTTATCAATATTGCTGAAAAATGTTGATTGTTTACAGGCACCTTTAGTAACGTCTCACCGAGTAGGCGATGTGTTCGTGAACGAATATAATTATTCGGCACAAACAAGCCAATCCTCTCCAACACTTGACGATTCCAGATGAACCCACGAAATAAAATAAACACGTGTCGTAATAACAACATGTCTCTTCTAATCGCTAGTGACTGCATGCCGACCATGCCCAGAATAAATTTACTAAGGTACAGGTACAGGTACAGTACAATTTCAAATATTGTTTACAACTGAAATATCAGAAAAAGTTCACTATGCCGTACTAACTTGTAGGATCGTTAAACTTTCATGATGTCCATAAATTTTATTGAAATAATACAAGTACATTTTTTTGAATATTATATGAACTTCTTCAGGATTAGTCGACCCTCGCTCACATATGGACTCACGCTGGCCGTCACGCATTGAACGGCCGTTCGCCAAATACTAAATACTTTATTATAGCAATTTAAATAGCAGAAATGGAAAAATGAAAAATAGACCTTTGTCCGCGCATTGTGCAGAATGTAGGTGAAATCTATTCAATTCGAATCGCAACAATGAGGCGTCGTGTTTTGTGGTGGGCTCGAGCATTATATGCGCATATCTAACGCGCGAGGAATCCCTAAATTTTCTAGGTCCCGTATCCATATATGTAATGAAAAACATACCGAACATATCTACACGGTCGAATTTCGAAATAAATGTATTTTTTTCCGGGGTGGAACTTCGGAGGCGTTCTCGGCCGTTTAATGATGCTGTATATCTTGTCGGTTGCATTGCTTCGGTGACTGGCGGCACGAATTGTCAATAGAAACCGTAATATAATAGGAAATAAATGGTCAGCGTGGTTAAATTTACCGATTTACCAACTCTAGAATGAAGAAAGAAGAGTGGGGGGTGATCCTTACGACTATTGCTCGGAAAGGAGATAAATTTTATTCCATTCGATTCAACCCTACAGTGCGTTTATAGCTACGTTTCAATCGATCAGTTTATTGCCGTGTAGAAATTAAGTCGTTCGATTTGGTTTCTTTGAAACGAAAAAGCAAACTTTAGTACATACACATGTATGTAGTTGTTGTTTGGCACATTTTAGTGCCTATAAAAATGTTTATATCTAATATTGTTAAAATTTTCTCTCACATTTGATTTGTATGTTGATATTTATATTTTAGTTAGATAATAATATGTTACCATCATATTTTAGTAAATTTATTGTGAGATGAATGGATGTATGTGAATATAATTTAATAATTTAATTATAAAAAATGTTAGAACAAATAGAAATAGGAGAAGCATCTTGTACAGAGGTGTTTTGGAATATAATAGACTGCCGGATGGAATTAGAAGTTCCAAAACTATTGATAAATTCTTGGCAGTCTTAAAAAAACATATCTGTATAGGTGCTTAGTTAAGGATTTTGTAATTAGCTTTAGCTACTATAAATAAATAAATTTGCTTAGTAAGTTAGCCGAAAGATAATAAATTAATTTAATACTTTTAAAATTCATGTAAGATTCATGCCTATTGATTGATCTATGTCAGTGGTCGGGAACCTCTTTCAAGCTAAGAGCCAAATTAGGGAAAACCTTGCAAAATTAGTAAGTTTGAGAGCCGCAACTTATTATTTTCAAATTACATATACATACCTATATTCAAAATTAAAATTAAATGTTAATGTAAGAAATAAGTTCGACAGTTTATTACTAAAAAGTATAAAGCTCAATCTGAAAAACGATCTTAAAGCATTTTATAGCCATGACGTTGTGGAAATACATAGGATTCACTTTGATCTTGTGCAAACTGTGTGTCAACATTTTGTATTTCAACTATGTACGTATTTTCGAATTATACATATATTCAATACTTAATTAAATGTTACTCGTAAATCATTAATGAAATGTAAGAAATATGTTTTCCTCGTGATATTTCTTAACGTTCGACAGTTTATTACTAAAGAGTATTACAAACTTTAATCTGAAAAACGATCTTAAAGCTTTTTATAGCCATTAAGTTTTGTGTAAATTGTATTGGATGACAGCGAGTGCCGTAAGTTTTCATATAAAGAGCCGCATGCAGCTCCGGAGCCGCCGATTTCCGACCACTGATCTATGTACATAAATGGTGAACGTATGTATTTTGTACCTTTTTCCAATTTGAAATAAATACGCAATAAATTTTCCGAGTGGCGCTTATTCATCGTGCTTAGAATGACAACGCTTTGAATTCATTCTTTCACAGAGAATACTTTCAAATTTTCACTCGGTACAAAAACTGAGTCAATACGCAAACCGTTAAGAGTTTGAGGTTACACAAGAAGGCGCTTACAATTTGTCTTGTGGAGCTTTTATTAGAGGACACTCAGAACACCGTCTATTCTTTGCACCTACCCACTAAGACGAAGTATATTAAACTACAATGAGGCAGGGGTTTTGACCATTCAGTAAGACAGAAAATATCATTGACTTTCTTAGAAGTTGAAGTGGGCAATTGTGAAGCTCTATTTTTGTACTGTCATATATATACATAGGTATGTAAACCCGATCGTTCAAGTGCAAAGCAAACAAGGAAAGACACGCGCCAGGACATCACTCATAAGGTGTCTTTCCGAGTAAAATGAAAAAAAAATCAGCGTGACCAACACACTACTTTCAAACAAATTTAATAGAATCTTTTAAATATTCCACATTGTTCATCTTATCAATTTATTCAATCGATATTGCGTTTAACACCTCGGACCGCACAATACCCGCGTGTACATATACAAACTTTCAAAGTGTAATCCTTAGTAGCTGGTTTCGAGATTGTAGATATTCTCCAACAATGAATTTTTGCGCAATGAAAAATTCGACATACTATCGCGATCGAATCTTTATACTTTCGGTCCTTTTGTGCGTGATATGGAGACGAGGACGCTCAGATTGAAACTTATCAAGATGATGATGATGATGATGATGCTGGGGGGGGGTGTTAAAAAGTAACCGCAATTCTTCGACAGGACCAAGAGTGGCCCCTTGTTGTGGCCAAATAAAGGTTCGCGATACTGTTGTGTTTTTCTGATCGTTTTTGTCGATAGCAATCACTCCCGTAAGACCACAATTTACGTACGAAAATATGGCGCGGCAAACACGCAACTTTCTCGGCATATTTATTACAGGTAAACAAACGCGACGCGTCAAAGGATGATTTGACCAAAGTCGGAGATTCAACGGGGTTATATATGGTACACTTTTTGACATTCAAGGGTTTGTATTTGGATTCCAATTGGAATTCGATGTTATGTTGTGCCCTGCCAACCTACAATGTACTTATTTTAAGCACGTACAACGTTGCGGTTAGTCAGTGGGTGAATCTCAGTAAGTTTTACTTTATTTTTCAGGTTGTACATACATATGCAGATAACGTTTCGCTAGAGTTTTAGCTCGTTTTGGGGGATCACACGCATCCGTAACCCGAGCCGACACAATCTGGTCAAATCTTTTTTTGTGGTCAACGACGGGGCAGCTGCCCGTTCGGTGGCAGGAGCCGTCGTTTTTCAACTCTCCTCTCTCAGATACGCCGACAAAAAATTATTATTCGCTCTTTTATTCACGTCCAATAATACCCGAGCGAGCTCCGATGCTTTCATTTTTTTCCCTCGTATAAAATCGACAGCGAAAGCTCACGGATAAAAGCTCGACGAGCACCGAAGATTAAGTGTACGCACACTTGCACAAGGCTCGAGTGTACAAAATACGCACGATACGGATGATGATTTTGACTGTGAAGATTCTATGTATCAAAAGGAAGATCATTCGGAAAAAAAAAAAAAAAACAATCTATGAACCATTATTTAATTTTATAGATTTTTAGCTTTAAGCGTTGAAAAGAGCATTAAATCTTGCATTAAAAATCGTGGAAATCTCAGACTGAGAGGTAAATTATTCTAACTGGTACATACATTACTTATTACTAGTGTAAGTGTATATAATAGTTTTTACAGTTGTTGCATAAATGGCGCGTTATAATACAACACGTAACAATTTAGCAAAGTCGCGAGCCTATTGACAATTTATATTGTCAAATTGTAGCAGGCCCGTTATTATCTAGTTTGGATCACAGCGTAAGCGCTCACTGTCAGCAGACATACACACACACACACAAACAGTCAGATTTCGGCTATTATATATATATATAACTAGTGTAAGCCCGTTGAATATCAAC
The DNA here is from genome assembly GCA_022651745.1 of Parapsyche elsis. NCBI lineage: Eukaryota > Metazoa > Arthropoda > Insecta > Trichoptera > Hydropsychidae > Parapsyche > Parapsyche elsis. The sequence continues at coordinate 1,807,817 of JAGVSN010000016.1, forward strand.
GGAGCGGTTTCTCATCACCCGTACTGAAAAATAATATAAAATTTAAAAGTTTTTATAGCGCCATCTATGGCGCGTTATAATACAACAACGTTATAGAACGTACGTCATCGCCTCCGTTTGGAAGATAGTGTAAGCGCGATTCCTCCCAACCTGGTGATCTCGGATTCAAATCCCACTCGTGCGACGTTCTGGTTTTTTTTAATTATTTACCTCGGCGAGCGTTATCAGCAGATATACAGATTTCGACTATTATATATTTGTAAGCCCATTGAATATATGTCAACGGAGCGTTCTCATCACACCCGTACTGGAAAATAATATTATATTTAATAGTCTTTATAGTTGTTGCATCTATGCAACAATGCGCCATCTATTGCGCGTTATAATACAGCAACGTAACAATTTAGCAAAGTCGCGAGCCTATTTTTTATTATATAAATAGTCAAGTTGAAGCCTGCTCATTATCGTCTGGTTTGGCTCACCGCGTAAGCGCTCCGTTCCGAATCAGTGATACCGGGTTCAAATACCACTCGTGCAACGTTCTGGTTTTTTAATTATTTACCGAAGCGAACGTTATCAGAAGACAGACAGACAGACGGATTTCGGCTATTATACATATATACTGCATATGCATATTATATATAATGCATAACTTGACGATGGTCAATTTACAATATGACCATTTCCCTGAGTTTCAATTTAAATGACCTCACCTCTCATTCATTACTATGTATTCATTAACCACTGTGTCTTATATGTACACTGTTTATAGTATTATCTATACGTGTTTGAATAATTTGCAAGTTTTAAAGTCGTATTTTGTATAATATTGAATTCAGGATATATAATTCATTTTAATGAAGATTGTCCGCCCCCAGATCGAAAGAAATTCGTATAAAACCACCCTTTTTTTTCGCCGCACGCACAAATATGATATAATAATACATCAAAAGTGGCAAAAAAGGGTGGTTTTTCCTTTTCGCAGAACCTCCCCAAAGATTTATGCCACTTTTTGTGCAAATCATGCCGCCTCAATTAACCGGGGAAAAAACCACACGAGCGAGCTTTCACAAACGAAAATAATAATGTCGGCGAGAAAAACAAATAGATTTATATTAATGGCGATATTAAAACGCAACAAATGGTTTAACGGGAACGCCGACGATTTCGTAACCTTTCGGTCGAGTCAATTAAGACTTTTCGCCCTAATCGGAGACTCATTTTTGTGATTTAGTACCGCAACGGGATGCCCGAGAAGGGCATCAATATTATTTCGCAATAAAGTAGTTCAAATATTTTTTCAAGCCTCAATCAGATTTATGGGCTTTTTTTCACGTTTCCTTTCCATTTTAGCAAACATTTTTTTACGCGATGCACCTGAAATGAAATTAACACAAAAAACCGATAAGATTTAAATAATAATCAAGTGTGTGCGCAAAAATTATGAGCTTTCGTGCGATTTGGCCCGATTAGACGCTCGTTGTCTGATTAAGCTATAAAATCACGCTTCTACGATTTTATGCGAATTTTATGAAAATCGAGTGTAAACGTTCGATATTTATTGCCGCATAATAATAGCGTCCACGTGTTTGCTTATCGTTTCGAAACAACGAAAGCTCCCATTAACCCTCAAAGGACCGCGGATTAAATAATGATAGCGTACGGATGAGATTTGCAAGGCTATCGGCGTTTATGTTTTTAAAAATGATTTTCAAAACAAAATGAAAAACTTGAAGAATTTCAGTATAACATGCTGTACACAAATTACCTACAACCTTTACAAAAGCTTCTCAAACGTTTTCAATTGTAAACGTCATATCTAATTAACGCTAAAATCTACCAATCTTTACAGACAATATATAAACAGAAATTTTATACTTTAAATTTGACTCATTTAACCATGAACTTTTACAAAACGAATGCCATATAAACTAAGTTAGTTGAATAATTTTTGACGAGTTTGAGTGTGTCTGAAAAAGTGATCGCGTGCAAGTCGCGTATTGCTTCAAGCAAAAGCGCTATTAACTCAGCGCACTTATAAACACTTTATTATTTTCAAAGCACAAAAACAAAAAGCTCACATTCGCTCGTGCAACTGATTGGTGGCGATGGCACTAAAAGCTCACATTTATTCGCATATTTTATCAAATGGAGCCGCAACGGCGACAATGAACCAGTACGAATTATAAAAAAATATATACTTAACTAGCTGACCCGGCATGCGTCGCAATGCCCGATACCGTTCCGTTCCAGATCCCGATCCCATTGCCGTTCCCGTTCCCGTTCCTAGTAAGTTATCTGACGCGTAAGCAGGCCCGTTCCTGTTCCCGTTCCCGTTTTTTCCCAATTCCAGATCCCGGTCCCGTTCCCGATCCTGATCCCATTCCCGTTCCTAGTACGTTATCTGACGCGTGAGCAGGCCCGTTCCCGTTCCGTTCCCGTTTTATCCCGATTTTTTTTTCACAGGAACCATCCCCGGCATGATCACAATAAGTCCTGAAAGTTTCATTGCGATCAGTTGAGTGGTTTAGGAGCCTATAAGAGACAGACAGACAGACAGACAAACAGACAAACAGACATTCATTTTTTTATATATATAGATAGATAACACCATACGCGAAACTGTAATTAATCGTTTTTTGATAATATAGGTATAATAAACACATGACTTGAAAAATGATTTTCAATTACCATTCACCCCTCATTTTTGATTTTTTTTTTATACTAATATTCATCAATAACGTATAATCAATACGCGTGGAAAAAAAAATGATCGTCATGGAAATACAATTTAAATCGTTACTTAAATATTCTATATACATATGTACATTGTAGCTTGAGCTTAGTAGTGGAATTGAAACCTTGAAATTCTACAACGCGTACACCCGTAAAATAATTATACGTTGGGTAAACTTTTCGTACGCACAACTCGAATGCGAGTGTGAAATAAAAACATATTAAAATTCAGACAGTGATCTTCAAGCGTTCTTGTGTATTAAAAAAAGTCAATTTTAATTAGAATTCCGTTCCTTTGTCGTCGTTTTGTCTTAATTAACGATTCCCACGCCGAAACGCAACACAACGGCGCTTTCCCATTATGAAAGATCGGACTCATCTCAATAAAAGTCGTCTCAGATGACTCCTAAAACCGGCGGGTCTGGTTATTTATACCCTGGCACTGGTTAAACGCCGCTTAAACACCCTTTTGGATGAAAGATGCCCCGTCAATTGGACGTATTTATAAAGAGTTCTATGTCACGGAGCGGAACTGGACGCGTTGAATCGGCCCTAAATTTAGATGTTTCTATTAGATCTTTATCGCCTAGAGACAATTAAGTCGTTACTTTACAACGGTTTCGAGGTGCCACCGATCGATGGCTCATTATACGAAACAGCCTGATCCTCCTCCTCCTCCACCACAACCTCCAATCCACTCTAATTAACCGTTGCCGTATATATCGCCGTTGTAAAAATGTCGTTTTCACACAATGGATATTGTAGCCAACTGTACAAAACACTGCGAGCTCAATAAATCTGACGTCGAAGCGTTCAGGGACTTTCAACTGGCACTTTCATACAATTTCATTATCATTGTTATATATTGGAGGTTGAGGAACAGAGAAAAATGAGAAAACAGCACTTGGTGGTACGATGATTGATCGTTTATTAATTGATTTCACAATGGTTCATTTGGTGGCACAATTACAGTAAAATATAAAAGTTTGTGTGTTGGTATAATTCGGAAAAGTTGCGTGTTGGCAACTGTTATTATAGTTTAGGAGAGTATACGTCCGTGTGGGTTAATTGTTTGACTGAAGAGTGTACTGTGTGATTCTGTTGTGACTGGAAGAGTGAGCTTTCTCCGACCTTTACATCTATATATAAACTTACGGGGATAGAGAGGCGAAGGGAGCTTTGAAGTAAATCGACTGATCCTGAAGTCGATTGCAATTGGTCGATAGGTCGCCTGTTTTCACTGTCGAATCTGATTGGTCGACGTCAACTTAGACTGAGGGGAAGAGAGGCAAAGGGGTATGCGTTGCAATGTATGACTCATATCCGGGCTGCACCGAATCTTGGCAAAATGTGCAGAAAATAATGTATGACTCAACATTCGTCCGAGGTATGGCGTATAAGACCAAAAGTCCGTGGTCGTTGCTACGGCTCGACATTCAGTTGTACTATTGCATCATATTTATGACGCATCGGTCAGGCAGGGACGTAACATCATACACTAGCTCTACATAGTTTCTAGTACCTGTCGCTACTTGGCTGCAAATGTTATATTGAAATGCAAAACGTTAAAATAATCTAACCTTAATTGTGTTTTCTGAACTGTATCGAATAGCAACTTTTAGTAGCTTATTAGACCCATATCATAGGAAGTGCTGCCGATTAGTCAAAACGTAGATAGACATTTTGCTATCCACGAAAAAATTCTATAAAAATTGCGTTTGTCTAAGAAATACATAAATTTCAGCTTAAATGTACCTATTGGTTGCATAGATACAAATCATCATTTTCAGCCGTTCACCATTCACTGTTCTCTCAAATCCTCTTCCATTCCTGACTGTCTTGAACAATCTGCATCCTCTTGACTACACACATTCTTCTCAATTCATCAGCCCATCGTCCATTCGGTATACTTTGCTTTCTTTCACATCCTCTTGGATGTCTGCCACTTTGGTCATGCTTCTCACCCGTGTATACTTCTTACGATCTCTTCTCGTTATACAGAGCGTACGTCTTTCTATGCTTCTCTGTGTGCATCGAATCTTACGTAGCACATTCTTGAATTTAGCATCCATACGTCATAACTGGCAGTACGCATTGGTCGTATGCCTACTTTTTTAAGCATAGCGGAATGTTGAATTTAAAAGATTAATATCAGAAACTGATGTTAAAATCTTATTGATTGGACTGACTACAAAATCTCATATGTTAGGAAGTGGTGACGTTTTTTTAAATGAAAAATCAATATACATATTACAGTTTGAGAATTATATCATACAAAAATTGCAAAAAGTATTTCGTCTAAAATAAAATATACATTTTTTCCCTTCAAAATAAATAATAGCTCTGAATTTTTGGACGGTGAGCGGCACACTTTTGGGTCAATTAAATGGATCCAGTTCTGATGGCCGTTGTAAATAACGACGCAATAGGCGAAGTTATAAATTACCAGCTCGGAAAGATTACGTGAATACGAATTATCTCATTTCTCAGTTATAAATACGATAGATTCAACCATTTAACTTTGGTTGTCTGCTTAAACTTTTCAGACACTCGTGAATCACAAATTATATTTATATAAATAGTGTATACAGGTATGGGGAAATTCGCGTGTTCGACAACCATTACTTCGATGTCGATGACTTAATTTCAATACTGCCTCGATTCGCATTTAAACCGTTCCGCTTAAACGTACCTACATATAAATCTTCGAGAGAAGCCTGACGATAAACCAGCCGAGTTTCTGTTCAATTAATAATCGCATACGTTATCCGAACCTCCGGAGGTCCAGAAAGATATATTTTGACTTGGAACGTGTTAAGAGAAAGTCATAAGGCGAGACATCAATTGCAATCCTTTAACGAGCGTTAAATATTATGTCAGCATCTTCTTGTAAATTTCAAATATTTTTATTGTAATATTGAAGTCGAACCCTACATGGCACTATTTACATATTTACAGTATTGTATTAATCAAAACGATGATAAATATTCTCGTAGATATCGAATAAATAAAATAGCGTGAACATACACGCCGTTGATGTAGAAATAGGGTATAAAAACTGAGATTCTTTTCACAAAAGTCATAAATTACTGACGGTTTCGGCATTTTATTCCTAAGGGTAGTTTTATAGAAATCTTTGCTATGCGGGCGCTTCAGTCCTTACTATGGGGTAGAATAATTTATACATTTTACCTGCGCTTCTGCAATTCATTGTTGAAATACCGGTACCTTTATAAATTTGTGACAAACACATATAGAAAAGCACACCAATATACTTATATTTTTAATCAATGTTGATTTTGTAAATTAAATTCAGTATAATTTCAGTAAAAAAATAGTTTAAATCCAAGTGTCACAAAATGTATTGGATGCATTGAAGCAGTCATTAAACTATTCTGTGAATATAGTGGATTTTGCGATGATAGAAAAAAAAAACTATTGTTAAATTCTTCAAGGCATCCTAATGCACATTTGTGCATTGAATGTAAAGGCGTTAGGGATGATGTGCGCTTCGACACCCCTAAGAAAATTTTCTCACCCTGTCGCGTTTTCTTCGTTTCGTATCACACTTTGAAAAAAGCTGTCGAAGCGAAATTAATTCCGAGCAATGCAATAGTATGGCGAAATTCATTTTATAAAGAATTCCATCTTGGAAATTTAAGAATTGAATACTAGATTATGCAATACGTAAAGATATATTCAATTTAAAAGATCCATCATATCGAAGACAACAGAGAACAGCTGACTAATTTGTCATATAGGGAACTTGTAAAAATCTTTCATAAACCAATTTGTTCTGATTATTCCTTACAGACCAAACTTTATAGAGGTACTAGCTGTGATCCTACTACGGGCCTTGCAGAATAATTAAGTACGACAGAACATTTTTCATTCGGGTAGCTACCACATAAAGTTCTCACAGATAAAAAAAAAGCAACACACCTATGCCCTATTCCGTCTGTCTGCTGTGTGTCTGTGTGTCTGTCTGCTGATAACGGTCGCTGAGGTAAATAATCAAAAGACACAAACCGTCCGCGCGCGAGTGGGATTTGAACCCGAGATCACCAAGTCGGAACAGTGAACGCTTACGCTATGATCCAACGGCGATAATGCGAGATCTCCCATATTTGAACATATAACTCCTTAGTAGATTCGCGGTGATGATAAACCACTCCGTTGATATTCAACGAGCTTACACTAGTGTAATAATACATATAATAGCCCTACTCCGTCTGTGTGTCTGTCTGCTGATAACGCTCGATTCGATTAATAGACCAGAACGTCGCGCGAGTGGGATTTGAGCCCGAGATCACCAAGTCGGAACAGTGAACGCTTACGCTATGATCCAACGCCGATAATGTAAGATCTCCTATATTTGAACATATATGTAACTCCTTAGTAGATTCGCGGTGATGCGAAACCAGTCCGTTGATATTCAACGAGCTTACACTAGTGTAATAATACATATAATAGCCCTACTCCATCTGTGTGTCTGTCTACTGATAACGCTCGCTTCAGTAAATAATCAATAGACCAGAACGTCGCGCGAGTGAGATTTTAATCCGAAATCACCAGTTCGGAATTTGTTGTATTATAACGCGCCATCTACTCAACAACTATAAAAACTATTAAATACACATATACTCATCCACACAAACATACGTTGATATTCAACGGGCTTACACTAGTACAAGTATAACTATTTTCATCCGAGATACACACGGAACTTATAGCTAGTTTCACACCAAAGCAGAAAACCTATGAACGAAATTAAAATTCTATATTTACTTTAAGGATGCGTATGTGTGAATTCAACACACTTGGGTACTTGAATACGTCCCGCAGAGTTAAGAATGGTCCCCGATATCCTCACCACCTCCAGCTCCTTTGATGCCTTATCCTATTTGTATTCGCTTGTTTCAGAAGCTCCGAACCGAGGTACATACGTGTGTCAGTGTACCTACATATGAATATAATACGAAACGAACTACAAGTCCAGCCATTGTCGATAGGGCACACAATGTTCACGCCTTTGCACCATTCACAGTGTCAATGTCGAGGGGGCCACCACAATGCGTTCGATTGTCTAATCGCAGCGAGACACTTTGATTTGGCAATATGTAGGTGTAATGTTTAACACGAACCTGCACATTGTTGTGTCGAGAGGACACTTTGAAAAAAGGCTTTGTGCGAATCCGGGAAACGTGGCACGCTCCCGTCGACGGCTCTCGTTTTGCCGATAGACAATTAGAAATACGTTACGGTCGTCATTGTGTTTACACAGGAGACGCCCGGCGTGTAATGATGGCCTTTATGTCCTTTCGGAATGTTTGTACAACGCCTAAAAATCATTTTTGACTTTCATCCAATAATATATTGTGCGGGCGAGTACATAAATTTTCCATTTTGTCCATTTGTAATAATTTTCTTCGTGTCTATTCAAGACAAGGAGAGCTCAACGTGCGGGTATGCTTCAAACCCACACATATGTACATTTGTCACTAGTGTTGTACATATGTACATACATAAGTCGAGAATATTCTCGGAGAACGAGAATATTCTGAGAATATCCTCCAAAGATTATTCTCCGAGAATATTCGAGAATTTTCTTTTTTCTTGGTTATAAAACATCTCTAGATAGTTTAATAGCTTTTTAGAGGATTCTAGGATATTTTCAGAACCTAATAGGAGTAATAGGATTTTCTAGAGTGTCTGAGAGAATTTTCAATAACATTTTTTCATTCTGACGACACTGAATGTGTCATTTCGTCATTTTAACATATGCACTACTAGCATGAACGTTTTCCGCGAAATTCTCACAGGAATACAATGCTTATTAACTCTGGAAGCAATAAATTATGTATACATATTTTTATTGCTTTGATTATGATATAACGTATGATATAATCATTCATTTAAACTTAGCACAAAAGATCGTAATAATTTTGTCATATTCACGCCCCGCCAAATTTAGTGTTTGTCACGGATACTAAAAACATGTGTACTCTAAGAGTAAGAGAGAACTTTTACACTTATACATGAAACAAAACGGGATGAAAATATATTGTAAAATAGTGAGATTACTGCGTTTTCAAATTACATGCATAATAAGAGAGAGAAATATATTTTGAAAGACAGTGACAAGGACACGATTGCAGTAAGTGACGTGAACAAACTCAAACAAAAATTACTACATATGTACATATATATTGTGCAATTCTGATGAAAACTAATATTATTCGTGTAATCCGTATCACCTCTCCCAAGTATTAGCCCGGATTAGAGGGAGTTTACTGTATATTTGAGCAGATACAGTAATATTTGGTATTTATTAATTTAAAATACATGGTAGCCGATGGAGCCCAGGGTACATTGCATTATGTACATACAAATTTTTCCCCTCAGATACTCTAAAAATTAAAATTCTCAGTTTGGAGAATATTCTCCAAAAGATTATTCTCGAGAATTTTACAACACTATTCGTAACTACATACATATGTACAATTGTACATGTGTACGTACAATACACGAGCTTTCACGGTTTTATTATTAATAGAATCGATAATTTAAATGAGCCTTATTTATTTATTTTCCGACGTGAGATATTACGCGTCGTGCCCACATACATATACGTGATTTTTTTTCCTAACGAGTGCTAACCAACAAATTTCGATATTAAAATTACAAAAAAAAATACACCTAAGCGCAAGCACATAATTCCAATTAATACTTTGCACCCCACTGTTAGCGTATAATTAATTGTGTTATAGTGTTATTTGAGGATCTAATGTTGGACGCGTAATTTCCGGTCAAACTACTGTTCCCTTTGAAATGATTGAACGTGTATCGGCGACTATTAAACTTTTCAATGATTTACGACGTTTAAATGTTGTCGTAACATTTTTGTGTATATTTGCAACATTAACAATCAAATTATGTGACGTTCGATATTTCAATATTTTCTTATGTAAGTACGCGAATGAAAAGTTACACGAACCTATGTAAATATTTATATTTGTGGTATATCAAAATTTAATACATTTTAACAAAAATAATTAAGCACCATTCCGCATAATCGCAATCTGTTTCCTTGAAACTGCTATAGAATTATTAATTTTAGTATGTATGAATATATTCGCACCTATAAAGTATTATACAATATTGACATTTTAAAACTTTTAATTATTTTTTAACATACCTGATCTTATTCACCTTGATAAAATAAAGAAACATAATATAGATAAATTCTATCACAGTAGGTGATTAAACTAAACTACAAAGCACTCGTACGAGACTGGCTATAAAAAAAATAACAACTTATAGGTATTGAACTAGTTAGTCATATGATTAACTTTTAATTGGCCGCTTAGACGAGCCTTTATTGCTTTTTATTATTATAATCCCTTATTAATTTTCCATCTCAGTAAAAAAACTTTTAATGAGTCAAATTTTAAATGTATCTACCTACGTGTGAAAATTTTTACATCTCATCTAATACGGTGAGACGATTAGAAATCTACAGAGGAAGCGTCAAAATTGAACGATATCAGGCAATTTTACGATTATGCTAAAATGCGTAACGGTTTGAAACTTTCAAAAATGAGACATTTCACAATAAAAGCGCGCGCCGCTTTGATTATTTTTTATGTTTAATTTATTACTCCGAATAAATATTGATTAAATTCTAAATTGTATATATTTTACGGTGCTTATCTTTATTATTACAGGCTTGACGATAAGCGGCCACTTCAGATGTACAAACAGCATTATAAAATCTGTCAGATGAGGCACACGACATCGGAAAATAATCTTTGTACTATTTAAACATTGTTTGTTGACATTTGTAGTACAATTATGTACACGTAAGCATTGAAACTATCCATTTGAACATTTTGAATCTTAAAAATATTCAAATGTGACGATGATTGCACATACATAAACAGTGCGTGCAAATATTTTATTACGTCGCTATAGTATTGTAGATAGTATTTATTATTGTTTGACTGATATCGAAACGAAAAAATTTTCACTTCCGCTTGATGCAAGATGTAAAAACGTTTTAATCAAATACGATAGCGACCCGATGGGTCCTTGCACCTTGAAATAATATTTGAACACCTTTAACCCTTACGCTGGAAACGTTGACCCCTCTTATGATACAAGTACTGTCGATATCTCAGGTACGTTCGTTCTCTATATAAAACAATACTGTGTTTTTATTGTATTCAATACAATATACAATGTTGTATAAAAAACGTGCATTAAGAAATACATTAGTATTTAATCCAAAAATTGTTGAAACACTCGCAATGTCAAAAATTATCATTAATCGTCGTTATATGACTCAATTGACATAGTTGTATAATTAAATTCAATTAAACATTTGAATCATTTCAATAACAAGTATGTATGCAGAGGTATTCGGTATACAAATCGGTGACCTAATTTAAGTCAATGATAAGAATTAATTTGGTTTATTCGTTTAATTGAGAATATTTTATTTAAATTGAATGTATCTAAATGCGGACCGTGAAATTTTTGAATACATATAACTTAATGTTTCGCTACAATCTATTTAGTTTTTTTTTATCGATCCTATGGTGTTATAGATGGATTTTTCGGTGGTGAAAAAATTACCATAGGCGTGTGTGTTTTGAATACAAAAGAATAGACCTGCATTTTAATAAAAATTCTTTTTAATTAAGGGCTTATCCCTTTTCGTACGTTATAGATTTTGTTTTGATAAATGGAAATAAATTACGAGGAAACGGCGACGCCTATTTTAAACAAACACATCCAATGGTTCGTACCAACGTTTCTCAAAGTCGCTCTTCGTTTATGTTTTAATGAAAAAAATGTATAATTTTCGTAATAAAAATACGGAATAGCATTCGACAGCATTCTGTGTCAAGCTTGTAAGGGGAAATTACATGAAATTTCAATTTGTCAACATGATAGGAAACCATCAATAATCGGCTTAACAAATTCGGTAATTTCGTTCGACAGCATACAATTAATGAATATGTCTCAATTATAAACGCATGCGTAAATATCCACACGGTCGTGTTACTCGTGTGTGTGTTTTCCTGTTTAAATCATACTAAAATCAATTTAAACATACGCGAGGGAATTTTATTAACATAAGATTTTTTTTAACGAGAGGAGCTTTCTATGCGACGACAACGCTTTTAACCTTGTTAGCTTATAAACATTTATATTTACTAGGTATATGTATGTATTTTATTATTACGTGTCCGAGTATATAACAGAACGTATCTTATTTTTATTTACAAAAAAAAAAGTCGTTTTTCATATGGAATTAATCCGATGAAGAATTCACATTGTGATGCAAAGCACTTGATCGCTCAATTCGAATTATTTCTCAGAAGCAAAAGCTCATAATATATGTAGTACGACTTAAAAATGCAGTCATTCGATGTTTATTGTGTCGACTAATTTGATCAAAAGAAATGTTAAAAGTGTGAGTGATTTCAATACTAATTCAAACATATCGCAAGATAAAAATATGGTTTGTACGAATTTCTAAGTAATCTTCGATATTATTAATTTAAAAAAAAATGTAAAACAATTGCGTCACGCATGAATAATTCATGACAAATTAATTTCAATTAAACTAAAACGAAACTCGAAGGCGAAATCGATATTTAACAAATACGCACTTTCGTATCGGTTTTATAAAGGAAAACAGATTTTTTTAATGGCTATATGTATATCGAAATGTGATTGAGATTTCCGCTATTAATATCCAAAACGAACAGGTCGTAATTTAAACGCGAAAGACTAATTAAAAAAATCATACGATCACCAGTGCAGATAACGAAATTATTGCCGGTAGAATTGCTGCTGGAAATTTTATAATAAATCTAACTTTTACGATAGAAAAATAACAGTAGCATCAAATCTATGATAATTTTACACTTTTCATTTGATTTTGCGTTAAAAAGTGTGGAACTTATTAAAAATCATCGGCAAATGTTCACAGGCTTTGAACTCGAAGATTTACATACATTTGTGTATATTAATCTAATCAGCTTGCGGCTGTGATTATTTTTTTGTTTCGATATAATTATTCGGTATCTGAAAGTGTGTACGATTTAATCAATGTCGGTGTTTAGTTAAAAGGTAAGGAAGGACTCCCTAACTAAGAGATCTAGACACGATAATTCAACTCGTGTTAAATAAGAATGTGCTGTAGAACAAACAGGTAGCACGTGAGTCGGAGCTTCCACGTCTGCTTTTTTTGTAGATGGACCAATTGAAATTATTTATATGAATCGGAATGTGTGGCTTTGAAATGTTCGAATGCGGTGATGGATGTTGTATATTCGATAGGAACTTAATCAAGTTGTAGTGGTACGAATATTTCGATTTGATTTGAAGTATCTTTATCGATAGTTAGAACGGATATGGGTCGTTACTAGCGTACATAGTCATCGATTAAATTTATATAAACTTTTAAAGAGAAGGTTATTATTTTTGATCGATTCCATATTGGATGGTATTAGAGGCTGTGGTTATTTTAAAATTTGTGGGTCGGTGACGTTTCTTATTGAAATATGTGATATTTTCGATCAGATCGAATCGATTCGGGGACTTTTCTATACAAAATTTAAGGTCGCATTCAATCTATTGAATTTCGCACATTACAAAAGTGCCAAACGTTAACATTTTTCATCTTGCGGGTCCATTGTGCACATTGTCCGGCCACTCGACATGGTCATTGTTGGAGATTCGCGCACTAGTGTCCCTCTATTGTCCCCGATAAAATGAACAAATAGACACGGGAGATCGTTTGAAGTGGACGTGAGATTTTTGAAAAATTAAAAAAAATACATTTGTACCATTTTGAGCTACCCTGTTGCACGGGGAATACGCGTAATTTATCGTATGAGAGATACGTCAATTAAAAAATCACAATGTATAAATGCAATGTGGTTTGCGGAACAAAACAAAAACAAAAACCGCACACTGGAATGATTTGCGATTCAAATGTATTTATTGAGTACGGATTTGAACCGAAGACCTCCCGGTGCGATTTGCATAACGATGTCATCGAAAATCTCGACGGAAATGCAATAAAATCCATAATAATAATAAAAAAAAAACGTTTGCGTATATTCAAATCTTTTTCGAGGGATAGATTTGATTTTTTTTCTATGCACGCTTCGGACGAGATTCTGATCTGAGGAAAAAAAAGATTTATGTCGTTTTTTATGGCAGTATTTAAATGTGGCGCCAACGCAAACATCGCATTTTTACCAATAAAACTAATCATTCTCATCGTGCCAAAGAAAAAGAACGAATGTAAAATTTTTAAAAATTGATCTATTCTCATAGCGATAAATTTACCGTTAATCGCTACCCCACAAACGTTCGCAATCAATCAACAAATAAATAAAATTAATGGTTATTTCAGCAAATATTTTGAATTATCCACCGAGATCCCCCGTCGATTACCGCGTTATCGTTTGTATAATAGTTCCATTATGGAAAGGTCAAAAAGTAATTTGTTTTCATCGTCAATCGTACGCTCGTCCGTATTTGACGAATTAAAATAATTCAATCGAGAATATCGTGCCTTATTTTGCCATTGAAATGTACATACAATACCAACATATAATAGAAGAATTTTCGAAATGCGCAAATCGATATTTCCAACTTATTCCTATTCGAAACCAGCATTTTCAAAGCAACTGAGCAACATAAAACTATTTAAATACACTTTGTATATTTCTAAACTGGCAATACTAGTCAAATACATCAAAATCATACTTTGTATAGAAGCACTCAATACCATATGTATTTCGCTGGGTTAGTGCACAGATATTGTATGTCCAGTTTTGTGTTAAAATATTGTAAACATACATCGTTTTTGCATGAAAAATATGGACGAAATGGACATATTATATATTTTAATAAGGCAATATCTTCTCAAATATACTATTTGGACATACGATACTTTTTAAACATGAAGTTTTAAGATGCAGATGGACGTTTAGTGTATGATAACTCAATTTCGATGAAAACTGGACGTACAATATCTGTGCACTAACCCATCGATATTATAGAAAGTGCCACGGCAAAGTTTGCTTTGGGAATGTATAAAGAACAAACAGTATATTTTTATATTTGTACATACATTGTATAACACAATTCAATTGGATAAAAAAATTTCACGAATGTATAACCATTTATATTATGTTGATCTATTCTTATTCACGATAAAGTTGAGATCTCTTTGAATGGTCGGCAAGCGTTGAACCATTCTGTATTCGCCAATACGCAGATCCATTGTGAAACAGGGTGGTCTCGTCGTCAGTACGATTCAATTAGTGAAGGTTCAGGCCATGGATGGAGATAACATGGTCGAGACTCAATTTGCCCCGTCTTAAGAAACATCAAGCCATCATCCGATCCATCCGAACGAATCATTCGGACTCTATTAGACGTTTGCAACGTACATAGAAAAGACGATCGATAGTGGTGACGGACGACTCTATCTCCCTTCCCTATTCGCATTTATTTATAGGTGTTCGAAAGCTACACCCAAAAGTAAAAAGGAGGGTTTTATTTGTATCGTTTCGATGATAAAATTAAATTTGTTCGTTCGTGTGGGTCCTCGTAATCTGTTCAATGCCCACACCAATTACCGTCTACGTGAGTTAGCCGGTAGCTTATGGCTGATGAGGCCATCGATTGGAACGAAGAAGCTCAACGTTTTAAAGCAAACATCCCGGCCACGCAGATTAAACATCTTCGAAGCTTCCTTTCGAGACCGTGGACCGTGAAATTTCTTCGACGTCTCGATTCCGCATCAATCTGTATGATTAAGCCATAATTTATTTTTATTTTGTAACTAGCTGACCCGGCATGCGTTGCAATGCCCGATGCCGTTCCCGTTCCCGTTCCTAGTACGTTTTCTGACGCGTGAGCAGGCCCGTTCCCGATCCCGTTCCCGTTCCCGTTCCAGATCCCTTTCCCGTTCCAGCTTCCCGGTCCCGATCCCGATCCCGTTCCCGTTCCAGATCCCGGTCCCGTTCCCGATCCCGATCCTAGTACCTGATCTGACGCGTGAGCAGGCCCGTTCCTGTTCCCGTTCCTTTTTTTTCCCGATTCCAGATCCCGGTCCCGTTCCCGTTCCTAGTACGTTATCTGACGCGTGAGCAGGCCCGTTCCCGTTTTATCCCGATTTTTATTCACAGGAACCATCCCCGGCATGATCACAATAGGCCCTGGAAGTTTCATTGCGATCGGTTCAGTGGTTTAGGAGCCTATAAGAGACAAACAAACAAACAGACAAACAGACAGACAGACAGACATTGATTTTTATATAGGTATATACATATGTATAACGCCTATTTGAGGCAAAATTTGTATTTCGATATAAACCCCTGTTTTTACTTTATCCTAATCGGATAAAGTATTGTGATCGTGCGAAAATTCGACCTCGAGATTTTCACTGATTTGTATCAAGTATCATCGTTTTCATGATTTCTGAAAAATGTCTGTATGGCTGTGTACTTGTGTGTGTGCCTGTATGTGTGTTTGCTCCGAAACTATCAAGTCTATCAAACTGAAATTTCATTTATATTATTTTCACGTAAGGTGTAAGAGAATTTGGTCAACATCAGTCAACCGGAAGTAGGGTTTTTTTCGTGTAGAAAATTCCAAAATTCTGTTACCACAGAATATTTCCGAAACTGCTCCGGCGATCAAGTCGAAATTTCATATCTATAGTTTTCACGTTAGCCTTAAGAGATTTGGTCAACATCTGACGACCGGAAGTGGCAGTCAAGTCGAAAATTTATATTTATAATTTCCATACAAAATTTAAGAGTTGATAAGGTTTTGATCAAAATCCACCCACCGGAAGTGGTAGTTTTTTTCTATTTGAATATATGCCGAAGATCGTAGTTTACATACGCGCGCGCACTCAATACAGTAATTTCATGATATGTATGTATGTATTTTGGTTGGTGTGATGGTACGGAAGAAATTTTTCAGAAATTTATATTTTAGGGTGTATGGTTATTACCTATACCTGTACCCTAGTAAATTTATTCTGGGCATGGTCGGCATACAGTCACTTGAGATTAAAAGAGATATGTTATTATTACGACACATGTTTCTTTTACTTCTTGGGTTCATCTGGAATCCTCAAGTGCTGGAGAGGATTGGCTTGTTTGTGCCGAATAATTATATTCGTTCACGAACACATCACCTACTCAGTGAACCGTTAGTTAGGTCTAATGTATTAACAGTTTCTCCCGTTACTAAGGCTCTCAAACTATTTAATGCCCTGGCAACCGATGATGTGGACATCACCTATCTTCACTTTGTGTCATATCTTATGAATTTTCATTATCTGTGTATAACATTACTATAATTTTATGTCTATGTATGTATACATTATGTAATGTACATATGAAGTACATGATCTGTATCTACAATGTTCCATTTATGTTTTGTATTTTCATTTGATATGTTATTCACTGTTATGTTTTAATTTACATGTACCAAACTACATATATTGATTGTATTTTGGGCTAAAAACCTGTTTAAATAAATAAATAAATATATGATGCCGGGCGATTTTTTGTATGAACGAAAGCTCGTGATTCGAATTTTTTCGATTGTTTTCTACTGTCGCTATCGCTCTTGGAAGTATTATTTATACTACTGAATTCGGATCGGCCAGATCTCTTATCAGAATTTGTCAGCTTTGACATTCTCCCTGCCTACCAAATTCATTGTCCTTTTCTTTCTTTTCCCCCTACAGAAGGCAACGGTAAATCATTGGACAGTAACTTTTCCTTTACAATTTCAGTGTAACAGACGGTAAAATGTTTGTCGAATAGTGAAAAAGGATCACTTAATATCAAGTACGCCACTCTAAGGAAAATATGACGAGAATATCTCAGTATATGACAGTATCTCAGAATAATATATAAATTATCTGTCTTAAAATAAGGAATGGATAAAATTGCTGATTTTCTAAACCGAATTAAATGCAATTATCCTGACGGAAGCCGCATGGAAAATTTTCAAAGCTGCCATTATCCAGAATGAGATTTCAAAGCACGTATGATTGAACACATAATAAGCGCGGTGAAAGCCCACACAGGCAGCTTTCAATACGTCACGTATCTACATATGTACCTAGGTAAGATATCAACGTTTCGACAGTATCTCTAAATCGATTCAAAATTTTGATAAATAATATACACTTTGACTTTGAATCGAAAGCGCGGCGAGCTTTCTTCTGATCTTTCGCTGATCAGCTCTAAGGAGGCCGATTTCAATTTCACGGTTTTTGCAAAACGATAATACATAGGTATAATATTATGCGGATCGAATAGGATGTGCGAATCGCACGCTATACGGTCCTAACGAAGCGTACATTTCCCCGGATAATCCGTCATGATCGCTGATTTGCATGCTTTGATTATTTCCTCGATGTATACGTCGATTTTTATTAACTACGTGGGATCGACAACCATTGCTGATAAACAAATTACACATGTCAATACTAATGCGCATTAATTAAAATAGATCCTAGTTTTATACGTATACGATTGAATTCGTTTGAATTTGAGGCTGTGATATTGCATTTTTGTATGCTTTGATAAATTAATTTCAAAGTCAAGCGCTATAGAAAATGTTATCTTAGGTATAAAGGTTTCCTATTACTACACCAGAGTATCGTTTATGCGTTCGTGATCTAGGGATGAGTATCAGGGATTTATTTTAAGGATATTTAGTGAACTTAATGATGGCTCGTGGGCGGCAAAAGCTCGCCGTTCTTTACAATCATCGATTTTATGGCCGATTTTCAAAATGTAGATCTTAGGCGCGAAACGAGATGCGTATTTGGCACGTTTGCCGCTATTCAACATACATGATTACAGGTTATCATTTGGTAGCATTTCAAATATTTGAAGCAGGTGCTTTTAGACACAGAGCACAATACCACTTTTTGCCGAGTTAATTACACGCGCGCGCGTATGTACACGCTTGATACGAATTCGGATAAGTGAAAAAAAAAAAAAAAAAAAAAATACTAAAGATGAAAAAATTTCGTTTTAATGCACTTTTAATACCTCGTAATATCTGTTTATTCAGTGAGTGTTTTTTTTTTATTATCATTATTATTAAGAAAATCTACTATTTGGCGCCATTGATATTTGTACGATGCGTTAATGTAAAAATTCAAGGATTGCACTCTCGACCAGTGCGTATATAATTTGTATGGGAATTTTTCCGAGAATGTCTCTCTCACTGTTTACTTTCAAAGTGATGACTTAATGAAAACCGTTGTCGTAATACCAATAAGTACACTTACAGCAGTGGTTTTAAAATATCTTTCAAATAACTATACAGAATGGTTAATCATTATACGTATATAAATAATTTGATAAAGACGCTACAATAAATCCTTTCTTTGTGATTTTATTTCAACTATTTTGGTCAATGACCTACAGACAGTTTTACACATTCAAACAAATAATAAACTTCCTACCACGATGTCGATGGGTTAGTGCACAGATATTGTATGTCCAGTTTTGTTTTAAAATATTGTATGTGACATACATCTCTTTTGCATGAAAAATATGGACGAAATGGACATATTATATATTTGATATCTAATCAAATATACTATTAGGACATACAACACTTTTTTTTAAACATGAAGGTCTGACGCAGATGGACGTTTTGTATATGTATGTATACTAAATTTTGGTAAAAATTGGACATACAATATCTGTGCACTAACCCATCGATATGTACATACACACATACGACTTTGTATATTTTATTTTAAAATGAGTTCCAATATTGCGATGGAAAGATTTAAGATGCAAAATATTACTGCCAACCAAATTTTCGATCGTTTTTGTGAATTTACTTTGATTTCAATAAGTTGCCAGTTACCTTTCTTTATGTGAATTGTTTCCTTAAAATAAATACATACCGTTTCTAAGAGAGTTTAAAGCCCGTTCGAATATGTAGTGTAATTCACAATCATCATCATCATTTTCAGCCGCACACCATCCACTGCTGGATGAAGGCCTCTCCAAACCACTTCCATCGCTGTCTGTCTTGAGCAATCTGCATCCAGTTTACTCCACACATTCTTCTCAATTCATCAACCCATCGTCCACACTCGGTCTACCTTGTTTTCTTTCACATCCTCTCGGATACCATTATCATTCTAAAATACTTAAACGAATACAACTCAGGTATACATACTTACAACTACACAAACTTATATTCGAAATTTGCACTCTCCGGTTCTGAATGAACTCTACCTATACTTACAGGCACAGTTTTCGGTTCAATATATAGAATTACGTTTGCAGAGAGGTACCTGAGCTAATATAATAATATTTGAGAAACTTTGGCGCGGCTCCTTGTGTCGAATTCCCGTCGAAAGTGGAGGTCTTCGGGTAATTATTTCGTGCACGGGATCGATTCTAATTGTACAAATTGCGGAGAACTGTCCGGCCGATTGGCGTCTAAACGACCCAACAGCTCGAAACGACGCTCATTACGACGCCGTTTATGAAATTATCCTCTGGAGCGAGTGATAATCTGCCGGGGTACGAGATTCCGACACAAACGGGTGTTGAACTCGCAAACAAATCAAATAATAACACAAATCGTCAAATTTTAAAATAAAATAAACCAACGTTCAATTGAACTGAAAATAAATTACGTACACGAGTGGATATTGATTGCATAGACGCGTGTGAAAACAATCTCGCTTGGTCGCTTGCTTGTACATACATACATACATATGTATGTTGGAATTTTCACTGTTGTGTTCACAACGATTAACACTTAATACGCTCGAGTAATTACGAGCGAGATTACTTTGCAAGCACTGTTCAGACGTTAAATCCAGGCAATTAATGCTATAATAATTCCACGCTTGTCGAATAACTTGCGAACGAGATGATTACGTGTGCAATATAAACGCTCTCTGTTATCACCTCTATCACCTTCGATGTAAATAAAAATAATCATTAAATCACATATAATCGAACAACTGGCATATACCTCTATTATTTATTTACAATGTGTGAAATCCTGCATTTAATGAAATGCCAATTTATTTAATACAACGCCCAAAACGGCCAGGAATAGTACAAAATTTAATAGACTTTATAAATAGCATATGTGAAAAGCAAAAGCTTGAAAGAGACTGCATGAAAGAAACTGGTTCAAATTGTTATTTGGGATCAGCTGGTCAGATTGTTGAGATAAACATGACAGCATTTGCTTATTTCATACTTGGTCAAAAAAGCATGGGCACTGTATAAACTAATGAAGCATTTTATACATTGCAGGGATTTTAAACTTTTTCTGCAACGTATTCAAAACAAATCTTAGTAAGTGTGTTCATTAGGAACGCTTAGCACAATTCTTTTGCTTTCGATTTAACACACTTATATGAATAACTAGTGTAAACCCGTTGAATATCAACGAATGTTTGTGTGGTTGAGTATATGTGTATTTAATAGTTTTTTTTATAGTTGTTGCATAGATGGCGCGTAATACAACGTAACAATTTAGCAAAGTCGCGATATTATATTGTCAAATCGTAGCAGGCCCGTCATTGCCTTCGTTGGATGATAGTGTTAGCATGATTCATTCCAACCTGGTGATCACGGGTTCAAATCCCACTCGCGCAACCTTTTGTTTTTTTTAATTATTTACCTCAGCGAGCGTTATCAGCAGACACACACACAGACAGACAGACAGATAGACGGAATAGGGCTATTATATATATATATGATAAATACCCGTTGATCGTAAGCGGGCAATACTTCAGTGTGTTTTATATTGAAAAGTTGTATTGTATCAAGGAAAATTCATAACATTCGATTTTCCTGAATTAGGTCCACATTAGTGCAGAGCGACCCATTTATTTGATATTTTTTTGCCTCTCAACGTTCACTATGGTAGTAAACTTGATCTTGTGCACACACAGCTGGTACATGACTGGTACTTATGCATCCGCTCTTATGTGATTAACGAATATCCTCTCTCGCCAATCTAATTAATCGAAAGGAAAAGTCAGTCGCTAGTTTTTCCTTATACGGTCGTCGGGCGCCATTTATTTTATCGATGAATAATTAATTCGTTATAAACGACCGCATTGAAAACAGACCAACAGTTTGCCGAAAACGCTTATAAGGCATCAATATATATAATTGTCGTTAATTAACCGACGCTATAATTAGCCCCGGCCAGCGATAAATATTACCGTCTAATACGTATTATTTTAAATTAACAATATTTACGCAATGATTTGTTGGACCGCCTCGAAGTATGTAAATGGCATTCGAATGCTTAAAATCGCACATTCTGGCTGAACTTGCAGTGTCAAAGTAACTTTTAACAAAATCTACATACGTATGTACATACATACGTCCACTTAACAAATCAATCAATTTAATTGTAAGCGCAATTTTTTTATCGGTACACAAGGCGTCAATAAAAATTTGAATCATTCAATACGGGGTTTTTTGCCGCAGACAGTGGGGGTTAATAAGATCTGAAACACCGCGAATAAAAAAAAATATATATGTATGTACATATATTAGGTATATAATACAATCGACGATATCATTAGGACTCGGGACGGACAAAAATAATACCACTTCGAGCCGAACAATCGTAATGATGATGACCGACAAAAATGACCCACATATACAATAAAGCAGAAGGCTACATCAGCAGGAGTCTGTTTTATTAGGTTGGATTCTTCTAGTGATCTAACTTGGAAGCACTTTCGCCCATTCGTAACATTGTATAGTTCGATCTAAAACTGTTTATTAACACATCAAGATTAAATCGTCCAAGGCGATAGTATAAAAACCTAGTAGAGAAACATTTCCATACAATTAATAACAAAGCGTCAAGTGGGAAGCCTTAATAAAAGGGCCGCGTATTTTTTATTTTTATTCTCTTAACCCTCCAACACTCTTCTTGTTCGTGAGTAAGTATAAATCATAGTTAATAAATGCCTTCGCATTGTATCGATGGGCTTATCTGCGTAAAGAATCGTACCAACTGGGTCGGATCAATTTTTTTCTATTATCTCAATTGTTATTGTACACGAATCCGGCAAAAAAATACGCTTTCGTATGTATATTCGTTTCATAAAAAGATTTCAACTAAACGCATTAATAAAAGAAGACGTTCGTTTTAACATTTCACTTACGGCACTCGTCGCTAATATTTTCAAATTAAATTTTTGTATATAAAAGCTCTATTTTACGGCGAGCTTTATCATTATAAAATTTGACTTAAGTAATCGTTCGCCAGCGCTCGCTAAATCAAAATTGCAAGCGAAGGGAACAAACCCGGTCTTTAAGTCCCACGAGTCAATTTAACTCTCACGTGTATGCATATACAATGTACCTACACAGTGGGATCATTTATCAAAAATTAATTTCACATTAGGCTTCTAATTACGGACATTTCGGCTCCCATCCACCTCGGCGGCAATATTAAACATTAAACATCTCAATTTTGCACGAGAAGAATCTTGGCAAATCACTTTTTGATGGTGAATCGAGCTCAAACGGAATCGCCAACGAAACCCAAGTAAAAGGGCTTTATATTAATTAACAACACCGATTAATACGGCCGTATGTGAAAAATCTTTTTTTTAAACCGGTAGTACGCGTTGGGGAAAACGAAGCCTTCGAATCGAGATTGTGATGTTATCTGCGTAAATAATAACCCTTATTTCATACTAGAATCTCCGCTTACATAGCGGTAGAAGTTTCCGATTAATATATGTACATACATATACATAGCCTAGGTAAATTTAATTCGCTCTCAATTTCACGAAAATGATTATGCCATCAAAAGCATCGGCAATAAATCATATCAGTCGTTGCGCATGTAAAAAAAAATAGCGGCAATGAAATGTCTATAATGAAAGTGTATTATATTGTAATTTATTCTTAACATCTAAAAAAAAAACAACAAAATAGCGACCCGAGTACCATAAATATTCAAAAGTTATTATTGCTGTGTCTAAAAAAATTTTCATATACAAAAATTGTATCAAATTGGTTACCGAACATTTTTTTTCTTCTATTTTGTAGACGGAATTCATGAATATTTCAAGGTATTGAACCAAAAATCAAAGGCAAATTTGACTAACGATGTCTGATTTAAGGTAATATATTTCGCCGTAAATTTTTTGACTAATGTAATAGAATATGTAAATGCGCAAGTGAGCCCAATAAATACCTACTTAGATCGAGCTGTTGTTTATTCAACTAGATTCAATTATGCAATGAAAAATTTATGACAAATTGGAGATCATATCTATGTATGTACATATGTATATGAATGAACGGAGCTAAAAGGATGATAAAATTTTGATGTTTTTTTTTAATATTTAATATATTAATCTGTATAATCATTTGGTGCACTGATTCTTTTGATCGTTTTAGCAGTATATATTGATATTTTATTTTCTTTTGTCTCAAATAATCCAATGCAAAATTTCACCGCAGAATATCGACTTTGTACGACCGTTGGTTGCGGTCTCTCGAGTTTCTCTCGGACTTGTGGTCATTAATCTGGCCAGACGTGATCCTCTCTGGGCTATCATTATCCAGGAGGAGGCCTGCGAGGATCTACTATCATTCACTAAATGCACTTACTTACGTAACGAGGATTTGCCGAGATAAATAACACCCTCAGATTCAATTTAATTGCACGCGTGCACGTATCGTTCATTTTTTTCCCCCCTCTTCCGACCGAATATGCGAATTTCAAATTCGAAATTCCGTCAACATTTTGTCTATGCGGGTTCATTAAGGGTTATCTCGGCATTTAGCATACAAGATTGATTGTGTATACAATTTAATTAAGCCAATATCGTTTGCGTCAAGTAAACGGTAGACATGTTATCAAGGTCGACTACATTGATGGTGATTTTTTAACCGTCAAAATAAATTCTTCTCAGTACGCAATACCACGTTATATCTAGTACGTACGAGTTTTTGTTTTATTTGAAAGCGATTGCTCTGGTTATTTCGCGCTTAATTGATAGATTCAGATTGGCAGGATATTTTATGGAGCATAATGCGATCCTCGACGTTCAGAACGAAGCGAAATCTACAATTAAACTGGAGCATCTCGCCTTGTTATTACCGAAGGTCTACGATACCGACAATCATGAGAGATGTGTGAAAATGCAGACTTCGTAAACAAAATGAGATACTTCCAGTGCATATTTTGTACGAAACTTCAGTATAATTTCAATGATTAAACCCCACGGCCTAAGTAATCCACCGGAAGAGGCTTACTATCTTGCGTTAAAATATTTCACGGTCACTACCATATAAAGGTTATATGTACATATGTATATGTAGGAAAAACGATCAAATTGTTTTGCGGTCAATTTGGCGATTCGCATAGAGACTTTGCGGTTTTAGTATTAATTAAATCATTCGAAATCAACATTTCATGGGTGACTGAGAATATAAATTGTCGAATCAAAGTCAGTATATATATTTTTTAACATCTGTTTCAAACTTTTCTAATCTTTAAAATGCTGAATTTTTATTCAAATTGTTACGACCGTGTGTTGATTGTATCTTACGCTTAGAATTTTAATTGATTCCAATAAATACTTCCGTCTGAATTTTATGGCAAACTTCGACGAAACACTCAACAGTTTGCTTGTGAATGGTTTATCGATTCCACGATGTGTTTCGATCGGATAATTTAAAGACCGCAAATTTCATCGTAAGTAGGAGACTTCATTACCTGAAAGGGGGGAGTAAAAATTGGCAAACAACCCACGACCGTTATAATGAGTCGCATTAAGACACCGAATGCAATAAAATCGCACTCGGATAGTGTTCTATTGTTGATGGAAATGATATATATTTTAGCGATGCTGCACTCTATAATGGCATATAATTTAGCGGTGGTTTGGAACGATACCATTTCATACACAATGTGAGTGTTATTTTCATCGAAGTAAAAATGCGCTGACAC
The DNA here is from genome assembly GCA_022651745.1 of Parapsyche elsis. Classification (NCBI taxonomy): domain Eukaryota; kingdom Metazoa; phylum Arthropoda; class Insecta; order Trichoptera; family Hydropsychidae; genus Parapsyche; species Parapsyche elsis. The sequence goes on from JAGVSN010000016.1 coordinate 1,833,611, forward strand.
GTTCTTGGCCTCTACGTGCAAAACTACACTCTCCATTCTGGTGATGTCTGAGCTTTTTGTATTATTTTTTTTTTTGCCCCTCGTCCGCTAATTAGCGGGAGCTTTCGGAGTGAATCGAAGCTCGTGCACGTAAGTAGGTATAGTCCAGGAATTATAAATTGTACGGCATTGTTATCAGAGAGTTTCGCGATACGTTGCCGACATTTTAAATAGCGCCATCGTACATCGACTGTAAACTTTTATGGAGCAACTTTGTTAATACAAATTCGGAAAAGGCCCGCACGCATGCGAGCTTTTTAAAAGCTCCTTAAAACATTTGCGAGGCGGTGGTCTCCGATTGAACAAAATCGTTTAATTGAGACCTCAAATCAATTATACAAACAATACTGCCACTGTGACATTAATACTGAGATAGGTATTTTGTGGTATTGGTCTGAAGGATAAAACACTTGACTATAAATCCCAATATTCATTTTGAACATAGTACTACGAGAACACCAAAAAATACCTGAAATTCGAGTGCAATCAAGTACACCGAGTACAATCATATTCGTACTCGGTGGGCATTAATCTACAAAAAAAGTTATATCTATGTACTTTAGTTGAAAATTCCATACCCGTGATTTCTCAGAACTAGAGATTTTATGTACATTGGTCCTTTTAGAACTAAGCCACAGGTGTACACATACATATTTTAAATGAAAATTCATATACATAATATCACCGAGAGTGCTTGATTGTGCAAATATTGTATAGAACCACTTAAAAGCCTATGTAATTAATCGAACGACATTAACGAGACACTAATTAAATACAAAGTGGCATTTTTTAATCGACGTATTTACTTTCAAACTTAGCAACGTTTACCGTCAAACTTTTACAACATAATTAAACGGTTCTAATTGAGCGAAAAGGTTATGACGCGCGTCATAATGACTGCCCCTTGATGTTTTTTGTAAAATAGCGAAGGATTAAACCCAAATTAAATTTAACTTTACCGTCGTAAATGGTTTTACGTTCAATAAAACGCTTCGTGCGTACTTAAAACTGACGATTGAATTTGTTTTTTTTTTTACTTTTTTTCACATGGAAAATTTGAATATTTTAGGATTTTGCAAGCTTTTGACCGTTCATCTGAAGCACAGTAAATCCATTAAGCGTTGTATAAATTTGTACGAAGTTCTTCCTGGTTTTAAAGTCGACTGCCTACTCGACTACGTGCAAACAACCGCAAAGAGGCGATTTCTTCGGGGACTTTATGACTTTATGATCGACTTTATTATGTGCTCTCCGTGTTAATGCTTTAAGCACATTTTCGGGCCATCTTTATTATGTTTATGCACATCGTCCGCCGGCCTAAAACAATGTTGCGAAAGCCTTTTCGCGGGCAAATTGGCGCATCTTCGCAGTTGATATAAATGCATAATTAATTGCTTCCAGTTACAGGCGTCATTAAAACGAGAACGAGGAGCTTTTACAATTCTGCACACAGTCGACGGGCTTGTTAGCGGTTATAACAGACACATTGCCTCATCGATGGCGTTTATACAACCGACATGGCCGTTTAATGATTACTACCGATCTTCTGGAGAAAAAGTAAGTTTTAATCGATTTTAGAACGGGTCTATTTGCAAGGAATTCATATTCACCGTATCGTCTATTCTGTATTCGCTGGGTTGAGTCGAAACATTCTGAAAAATTCTTTCGCAAGAATGAATTCGTTCTGGGAAAAATGTATCGACATGTCGCTGTTAACATTCCCCATATATCCATTGATGAGATTTCAAATGACTTCATAATAAAATCGATAAACAATGTTTCAGTATTTTAACAACCTCCCTATAAGTATACAGAATGCCTCCAGCACGATATACACAACTTCAATGTATAGATAAGTAGTTGAGGTCATCTTGTATTTAAAAAATGCTATGATAAGAGGAAGTCTAGTAAACTGTCAACTGTCTCTTACATATGTAAATACATACTTTTATCATAATTACTCAAAAATTATTAGTTTAAACACTACAATAAAGTATAAAATGTATACTGTACAAGTATGGAGTACTTCATATCAGCGAAAGTGACGTAACGCTGATATTAATGAGCGTCGTTGAATTGAATTGAATTGAATTGAATTGCAGCACGCGCGCCTTATTTCTGTCGAAAAGGTCGTTAAAATTGTTGTCGAAAAGCTGGATCAAGTAAAAAAAAAAAAGTGCGGAAGTCCCCAACGATTGCCACTAATTGATGTTACTATTCGTGAGTGAAATATCAAACGCGAATTCAATGAAAAGTGAGACTTTTTCGATGATTTACGATTCGATAGTTGTTTATATACAAAATAAAACAAGTCTTCAAATGTGAAATTCAACAGTCGAATCGTACGTGTACGTTAACACAAATTTATTTTATTTATTTATATAATATATGTAGTAGCTAAAGCTAATTACATAATCATAATAAGACTGTCAGGAATTTATCGATAGTTTTGGAACTTCTGTCTATTATATTCCAAAACACCTCGGTACAAGATGCTTCTCCTATTTCTATTTACTCTAACATTTATTATAATTAAATCATTTTTATTCCTTAAATTATGTATATTCACATACATCCATTCCTCTCACAATAAATTTAATAAATTATGATGGTAACATATTATTATCTAACTTAAATATAAATACCAACATACAGATCCTCACAAGTATCATTCACATTCAATGATCATCTTTTTACTTTATCCTAATCGGATAAAATATTGTGATCGTGCGAAAATTTGACCTCGAGATTTTGACTGATTTGTATTTGTACGTTTCTGATTTCACGTTTTTACGTTTACCTGATCACGTTTTTATGATTTCTGGAAAATGTCTATATGCTGTGTGTCTGTATACTTATGTGTGTGTGTTTTCTACAAAACTATTAAGGATATCAAGCTGAAATTTCATATCTAATATTTTCACGTAAGGTGTAAGAGCCATAAGGAATTTGGTCAACATCAGTCAACCAGAAGTAGGATTTTTTTCTTGAAGAAAATTCTAAAATTCTTTTACCACAGAATATTTCCGAAACGGCTTCGGCGATTTTGTCGAAATTTCATATCTATAGTTTTCACGTTAACTGTAAGACATACTGTGATTTTGGTCAACATCTGACGAGCAATTATGGCAGTTTAATCTTGAACGATTTTTGGTTTTTTTTTTTTTTTCGACCTTTTAAATATCTTTATTTTGCTATTTTTTAAAAAATAAATCATTAAAATCAGTCAACCGGATGTAGGTTTTTTTTTTTTGTCGAAAAGTTTACCCCAGAGTATTTCCGCAAACTGCTCCGGCGATCTTGTCGAAAATTTATATTTATAATTTTCATATAAAAATTAAGAGTTGATAGCGGTTTGATCAAAATCCGCCCACCGGAATTGGTAGTGTTTTCTTATTTGAATATATGCCGAAGATCGTATTTTACATACGCGCGCGTTTTATTTACTTACGTATGTATGTACGTATGTACGTACTTAAAAAATTAATTTCGTTACTCTTTATGTTCCTCAAATATATGGATAAAGTCATGGGTTGGCCACACCCGAATTTTTTATACTAGCATATTTATCAACATTTAAAATACATCTCATACCTGTTTTTTTGTAATATTTATGCGTTATTGTTTAAATGCGTTAATATCGATCAACTTTTAATAATGAATGAAGAGTGGAGTACTTGTATGGTAATAGGAAATTGTTCAAATTGTAATGTGACGTCGCGTGTTTTTCGCTTCCTTTTAACGGACGACATCACCCCAAATGTATGTGCATATAAAATAATTTTAAAATAAATTGGATCGATATCGTATTGCCGATTGACAGGTCGTTAAAGCAATAACGCTCGCCAGGGGATATGGGTAGGGGGCGAGTCCCCCGAATTGTTTAATTGCAAATGGCGTATTTTTTTCCCGAAAAAATGCGACAGTGCCACGGAAGTGGTCCCTTTAATTGCCTCGGCCAACCCTTTGACCGCGGCCGGACAGGTGGTCGTGAGAACTGGACGTCATCAGTGGGAGAATCGTATGCGCTTTATGGACGCAGTTAACGTGCCGATGCGAAATTGCAACATAATAATTGTTATTATCGACTCGACTTATCAATTATCATCGCGCTTACGTTTACATGAGTTGAATTTTCTTCGCGAAGAAAACGAATTTATTTATCATACCAAGTCCAAGCGATACAAATTCAGAAGTATACAGGCACGTCACGAACACCATGGCCATGTTATCGATAATGACGATCGGTTCTTATAGGTAATACATTCTCAGAAATGGTGCTTCTAAGCCTACTGCGTATATGTCACTTGCATTCGTGACACAGCGGATAATAAGGGTAAGAAAATTCATATGAAAGTTTACAATTGATCAACTTTTTAGTGTATTACTTATATAATTGTAAATGCAAACTGGAGCTTTTGAAAAAAGCTCACTACATCCAAACCTATAAGAAAATGCTAATAGCTGCCAATTTTTGTATGATTTTTTTAAATAAAGAAACTAGGATGGAGTGCTTTTGGAAGAATGAACATAGTTTTTAAATCCAACATTCCGCTATGCTTAAAAAAGAAGGCCTACGACCAATGCGTACTACCAGTTATGACGTATGGATGTGAAACTTGGACGCTAAATTCAAGAATGCTACGAAAGATCCAGTGCACACAGAGAAGCATGAAAAGATGTATGCTTGGCACAACAAGAAGAGATCGCAAAATAAATACATGGGTAAGAAGTATGACCAAAGTGGCAGATATAGCAGTACGGGGTGAAAAGTTGAAGTGGCAATGGGCTGGTCACATAGCGAGAAGAATGGATGGCAGATGGACGCGAGAAGTACTGGAATGGTATCCGAGAGGATGTGAAAGAAAGCAAGGGAGACCGAGTGGAAGATGGGCTGATGAATTGAGAAGAATGTGTGGAGTCAAGTGGATGCAGATTGCTCAAGACAGACAGGGATGGAAGAGGATTGGAGAGGCCTTCATCCAGCAGTGGATGGTGAACGGCTGAAAATGATGATGATGATGATGAGATAACCTTCTCACCCTCAACTTATAAAATGTACACTATACATATATGTATTTAGGTACAAAAAAAACCCTCCCACAGCAAAATGTTGTATATTTGGAGAAGAATAGAAAGAGGCATGAATATGTAAATTGAATCATCATCATCATCATCATTTTCAGCCGTTCACCATCCACTGCTGGATGAAGGTCTGTCTTGCGCAATCTGCATCCACTTGACTCCACACATCTTCCACTCGGTCTACCTTGCTTTCTTTCACATCCTCTCGGATACCATTCCAGTATTTCTCGAGTCCATCTGCCATCCATTGTTCTCGCTATGTGTCCAACCCCTTGCCACTTCAACTTTTCCACACGTACTGCTATATTTATTTAATATTACGTAACAAACAGCTCATAGAGTACAATATAAAATACAAAATAATATTAATTTCACATAATACACTACAGCCAAAATAGTTACAAACGAACAACAGATCTTAACAAGAAGGGAACTTAGGAGTTAGGGCTGGAAAGGAACTTAAAAGTAAAGATAATCTGAAGGAGGGCAAATAATAGTGAAAAGAATCAACATGTGTCGGGATTTCGTTGAATGACGAGCAGAATCTATAAATTAAGAAGTTTTGCGAATAATAATTAGTGGAACAAATATTCAAATTAAACAATGGAGGATTTCTGACAGATCTAGGGGAACAATGTAGAAAGAACCTACTTAGTAGGTAAGGGCTATCTGATGAATTATTTAAATGCTTAAATACAAAGCAGTGATTCGAGACCGTCCTCTTGGATTGCAGTAATTTAAATGCGAGTATTGTTCTATGTGCGGATTTTTATGTGTGCTTTTTTCCAATGTGCGCATTTTTCGTGTGAGCATTTCAACTTTTTCACCCGTTCTGCAATATCTGCCACTTTGGTCATACTTCTTACCCGTGTATTCCTCTCGTTATACCAATGTAAATTGAATAATAGAATTGATACAAATATTACAAGATCTGAACGGTTAGAGGGTGTGTGTTTAAAATTTTAAATAACATTCGAATGTCTTATTTAGTGTGTGCTAATATATTTGTATACAAAACGTCGAAACGCATCCACGGCAAATGAGTCGCGTATAACCGCAATAACGGAAAAAGTTAAACCTGTTTCTATTCGGAAACGAGGGTTGTCTACCCCTTTGTGATCGCGAATTCACGAATGTCGCGGTGCATTCACCTTTAGAAATTATTGCACTTTTTGTCCCCGAGGTGAGTGATTCGTTCGAGTCGCCCGAGAGAAACGAAAATACGACAATAGTCGCTAAAGTGAGAATAATAGTTGTTTTTTTTTTTCAGTTTCGAAATGAAAAGACATAAAATCTGGTGTATGCGATATTAATATTATATTATGTATTGAACGTGATGCGCTTACCGAAGACGATCGATATTTCTGAATTATTGATGGTAAAGTGCTACGACCGCAACGGACAGATTTATAGCGTGTCATCGAGGAAGTTTCAGGAATTATGTACTTCACTATACGTTTCACTAAATGTTTTATCGGAGAATAGTGCTAAATAGTGCGCGTCCTCGTACAGGTCTATGAACGAATCATTTAGATTATCAGTAAAAGTGCATCGATTGAAAAGTTTGATCGATCAGACGCGTGTCGAGTTTCTTTTTATGGTGCGAGGGAAATCTTTCAGCGGGGAAAATCTTCCACGGTACCTACATATTTTATTAGAGTGTTGAGTTGAATTTCCAGTGACGGTACGCCAATCCCACATTTATATAATTTATTTATTCAGGTAGTCGTCGTGTCTGTGGACTTTTTTGCCGCCACCCGTGCACTTTGTATTTTAAGTGCGCGCTCGTCCATTGTGCGACGGGGAAAACGGTTGGACATATTTTATTTAACATTTAAAACGGGTATAACCTGATTTTGAGCAGTTTTAGAATGAACGGCGACGTCATTCAATGAGGCGACCGAGATCGCAGCTTCCACAACTTTTATGACTGTCAAAATCGACAACAATCAAGAGTGACAGTGGAGATTTCTTCACTTGTCTATCACTGTGACAAAAAAAAATAATGAAAAAAAATACCGTACAGAAGGTCTCGGAATTGTGATATTAAATTTCAGCGGTCGTTTTGAGTGAAAAACACCACGAGAACTGTTTTGTTACGTAAGACTCAAAATAAACCCGCACGACATGGAAATGAAGCGCTTTAGATAATTTTCAATCATCATTTTCAGCCGTTCGCCATCCACTGCTGGATGAAGGCCTCTCCAATCCTCTTCCATTCCTGTCTGTCTTGAGCAATCTGCATCCACTTGACTCTGTATAATGTATAATGTATAATGCCCTCGCGGAGTGCGTCAAGTCTTCTAAGACAATAGGTGCATTCTTGAAAAGTGTGAGGAGACACCTCTGTGAGAGATAGTAGTTATGTATGAGTATAGTGTTATAATGTGTAATTGATTTGTGTAGTTGTTATAAATATGTAATAGATGTAAGTTAAATTAGCTAAGTAGCTATTATTATATAAAATAAATAAATAATAAGGCCTCTCCAATCCTCTCCCATTCCTGTCTGTCTTGAGCAATCTGCATCCACTTGACTCCACACATTCTTCTCAATTCATCAGCCCATCTTCCACCCGGTCTCACAACGTAGGGTCCTGACCACTAGACGATCACGGCCCTTCCACTCGGTCTACCTTGCTTTCTTTCACATCCTCTCGGATACCAATCCAGTACTTCTCGCGTCCATCTGCCATACATTATTCTCGCTATGTGTCCAGCCCATTGCCACTTCAACTTTTTCACCCGCACTGCAATATCTGCCACTTTGGTCATACTTCTTACCCATGTATTTCTTTTGCGATCTCTTCTTGTTATGCCAAGCATACATGTTTCCATGCTTCTCTGTATGCACTGGATCTTTCGTAGCATTCTCGAATTTAGCGTCCAAGTTTCACATCCATACGTCATAACTGGCAGTACGCATCGGTCGTACGCCTTCTTTTTTAAGCATAGCGGAATCTTGGATTTAAAAACTATGTTCATTCTTCCAAAAGCACTCCACCCTAGTTTCATTCTACGTTTTATTTCTTCTTCTTTACATCCAGTCATATTCACCAATTGTCCTAGGTATAAATAACTATCAACTATCTCTACAATATGATTATCTACTGTGACTACGTTTTATAAGCTGGAAACATCTGAAATTACAAATAAATTAATTTTCAATATAATATATGTATGTATTAAAATCGTATACGTATTCACATTGTCTATTTAATTATTCATTGAAAAATCGGCGAAATCGTCAGAGCCGTCAAAACGATGAGAATCTATTACATACTGGTGTAAGCTAACTAAATAAATCGATCAGATATTTTCGTAATTGATTACGTAACAATTTAGCAAAGTTGCGAACCTACTAAGGATTAATATTTTCAAATTATAGTAGGCCTCCCAATAACCGGTGTTGGGTTAACGCGTTAGCGCTAACTCACCCAACCTGGTGGTCACGGGTTCAAATCCCACTCGCGACGTTCGTGTTTTTTCAATTAAATTTGAATTGGCGTTATCAGCAGACGGACAGACGGAATTGGGCTATTACTTGTGTAAGCCCGTTGATATTCAACGGAGCGGTGTCTCATCACCCGTACTGAAAAATAATATTAAATTTAATAGTTTTTATATGTAGTTGTTGCGTAGATGGCGCGTTATAATTCAACAACGTATAAATTTAGCAAAATCGCAGGCCTATTGACAATTTATATTGTCAAATTGTAGCAGGCCCGTTATTATCTAGTTTGGATCACAGCGTAAGCGCTCACTGTCCCGAACTGGTGATCTCGCGTTCAAATCCCACTCGCACGACGTTCTGGTCATTTAATTATTTACCGAGGCGAGCGTTATCAGCAGACAGACACAAAGACGGAATATTACACTAGTGTAAGCCCGTTGAATATCAACGTACGTTTATGTGGGTGAGTATGTGTATTTAATAATTTTTATAGTTGTTGCATAGACGGCGCGTTATAATAACAACGTATCAATTTAGCAAAGTCGCGAACCAATTGAGAAATTAATATTGTCCATTTGCAGCAGGCCCGTATCACCCCGTTTGGATCAAAGCGTAAGCGCTCAATGTTTCGAACTGGTGGTATCGGGTTCAAATCCCACTCGCACACGGACAGTTCGTGTCTTTTAATTACTTACCTAGGCGAGGGTTATCAGCAGACAGACAGACAGACAGACGGATTTCAGCTATTATTTATATAATGACTAGCTGACCCGGCATGCGTTGCAATGCCCGATCCCGTTCCTAGTACGTTTTCTGACGCGTGAGCAGGCCCGTTCCCGTTCCCGTTCCCGTTTTTTCCCGATTTTTTTTTCACAGGAACCACCCCCGGCATGATCACAATAAGTCCTGAAAGTTTCATCGCGATAGGTCGAGTGGTTTAGGAGCCTATAAGAGACAGACAGACAGACAAACAGACAGACATTGATTTTTATACATATATATAGATATATAGATAAGTACGTATTAAGATTCGCCATCTATCTTAATTTTTAAATAAAATAGCTTGAAAATGGTAGCTTTTTACAGTATATTTTAATATCAATCCCTTCGTTTATCAATCCTTCAATCCGATCAATCCAAGGTTTCAAATGTCATATGATCATTTGAGACGCCTTGGATAATAATTTACATTACCGGCAATGTATGTATGTATCTGTCACTAGACATTAATGTTCATGTGATTTCAAGTCAAGGTTGAATCTGCTCAATATGTAACATGTAAATTAGTCTGAAAATTGTTCAAAAGTTACCGTCAATTAATTCCGCATCATTGTTCGCCGATTACACATTCGCAATGAACGGTTATTGCCGGGCCAATTTTCCGCTCGAAACCGTGGCAATCTTCACGGGCAAGGTGGTCAATATCGACATAAAAAGATCAATACTTTCTAAAATAAACGACGGCAATCACGACAAACCGTCTCATTACGACGTTTGAGGTAGATAGGTAGGTACGGGTCAATTTGGGCAGGTGTAGATTTACGTAAGTAAATTTGCATGATTTTGCTGAATATGTATTATTTTTTGAAATTTTTTTATAATACAGATGATGCGACTTCGAACGACACGCGAGTTGTCAACCGTTTTGCCGACAATTTCGCAAATCGCAGTCCGCCACTGCGAGTCGATTATGTTACTAAAACATCATCATTAGAAGTGATAAAATTACAATATGAAATTGTCCCTACGTGAGACTACAAAAAAACGTTTTAATATGCTAAGCATTGACACGCGACTCAATGTCGATCCCCAACATACTACATGAACTACTTTAAAAATATTGTGCATCGACTAAACTTAACAAATCTAACCGGCTATTCGAATGCGATTAGACATTTCTTTCGGGAAGCTACCAATATCATGTTGTGTATCGATGACTTCCGCTTAAGACAAATATAATCGATTGAATAAAGCAATTACATATTAAGTATTGTCAGTATAACAAAGCTAAAAGGCTATGTGCAACCGATCATGCACCCGAGAAACACCTAGGACATTATATGTTGCATTATCTTAAGCCACATAATAGAACGCTCTGATTCTACCAACTATGATGTCATAAAAAAAAGCCTCATACTAAAGTATATAATTGGAAAAAGGCTCATAGACGAGGATCTAGTCCCTAATTGCAGAAGACGAAGAATTTTATTGAAAATCAGTCATAATTAGCTTATCTTGCTAAAAAGAACGTGAATGGTCTTCATCATTTTCAGCCGTTCACCATCCACTGCTGTCTGTCTTGAGCAATCTGCATCCACTTGACTCCACACATTCATCTCAATTCATCAACCCATCGTCCACTCGGTCTAATTGGCTTTCTTTCACATCCTCTCGGATACCATTCCAGTATTTCTCGCGTCCATCACGAGTACGTATGGCATTTTATTGTAAAGGTTCATCATCATCATCATCATTTTCAGCCGTTCACCATCCACTGCTGGATGAAGCCCTCTCCAATCCACTCACATTCCTGTCTGTCTCGAGTAATCTGCATCCACTTGACTCCACACATTCATCTCAATTCATCAACCCGTCGTCAACTCGGTCTAATTTGCTTTCTTTCACATCCTCTCGGATACCATTCCAGTATTTATATTCTGTATCCAGCCCATTGCCACTTATGTGTATATGCACATATATATATATATATATATATATATCCGTCTATTTATATGTCTATGTATCTGTATGTATGTTTGTTCATTGTGTATTTTCACATTGAAGGCCTCTCCGATCCTCTTCCATTCCTGTCTGTCTTGAGCAATCCAGTATTTCTCGCGTCCATCTACCATCCATTCTTCTTTTTCACACGTACTGCTATATCTGTCACTTCTTACCCATGTATTCCTCTTGCGATCTCTTCTTGTTATACCAAACATACATCCTTCATGAATTTAGCGTTCAAGTTTAACACCCATACGTCATAACTGGCAGTACGCATTGATCGTATGCCTTATTTTTTAAGCATAGCGGAATGTTGGATTAAAAAACTATGTTCATTCTTGCAAAAGCACTCCATACTAGTTTCATTCTTCGTTTTATTTCTTCTTCTTTACATCCGGTCATATTCACCAATTGCCCTAGGTATAAATAACTATCAACTACATATCTCTACAATATCGATGGCTTAGTGCACACATATTGTATGTCCAGTTTTATTTTAAAATATTGTCAGTGACATATGTACATCTCTTTTACATTAAAAACTATGGACGAAATGGACATATTATATATTTGAATAAGGCAATATCTTCTCAATACAATACTTTATAAACATGGAAGTTTTATGCAGATGGACGTTTTGTGTATGATAATTCAATTCAATTATCTACAATGACATAATTTTAGTTAAATTTTTAAGCCTACTTTCATACTTTCGTTGCTTAATTCTGTTAATATGTGCAGAATGGTCTTATCGGTCGATATAATGAAACCTGATGAGCGTTAAAGTGAATATTTTATATAGAAAACACCACCGATGATAATTTAGGCGGAGTACGGAATTATTCGGCAGTAGCCACGCGAGCGCGTACGTGCAAGATTTGAAACGCATCACGGCCGATTAAATCGCGTCAGCTTAGATCAACTTTTATGTATCAATCATGGCACAGCGGTGTGCAATCAGTGGTCTTCCAAAAGAGTCTACACTTGCGAAAAATCGAAAAAAATTACAATATTTTCGATTAAAAAGCCAGCGGCGACGGCGGCTGCTGTGATGACATTCTTATGTTAATGTGCGCACGTCGGACTAAAAAGCTTTTCCCCAAACACTGGTAGTTGGTAAGCAGGTAGTATGTAGTATGTAGTAGTAGATACCAACAACCGAACACATAATGCGTGTAACGTGTTAACGATTACAGTAATATATGCGCATATTAAACGTTTTAATTATGCGAGTTGTTGTTTTTTTTTTTTTTTCGTCGGTACCACACGTTGATTGATTTAACGCCCGAAACGTACAAAACGATTGATTAATGTATGCCACCATTGATGATTTTTTTTTTTTTCGACAATACGATCATGTTGACAATTTCCTATTAATAACTAAATACATTTAGCAATTAATAAGTACGATTTGAAAGCGATTTTATACACATTCGACTAGCCAACTAATTGAATATATTTTTTATCTCATCAGCTGTCTTCTTATTAAAATTTTGACGAGGATAGTCCGTGACAACAGAATTAACAATCGGCTTATTTTCTCAACATTCAAGCGTAACACAAAGAAGCTACTTATCAAATCACTCGATGCAACGAAAACAACATCAATTCGTTAATAGTGCCGATACTCATGTCAAGTGTTACTTTCTACGTACGAGCTATAAATTCTGCATTTTTTTTTTGTACGCGCAAAAGCAAACACCACACATATCATTAGATTCGCCGTGAAAAAAAATCGCAAACTAGATGCTTGTTTGCATAAACTATAAAGCATACTCGCGTGTTGTTATTAAGCGAATTTTTTTCTCTCATATAAGAATCGCAGTCTATATTTATCGAAAAAATGGTCACGAAGTCGTATTAAAAGTGTACATACATTGACGCGCTCGGATTATTATACAAATGTACAATTTGAAAGCACGTATGTATAAGTGCAAAAACAAATCATTTTAAATATACAAGCACCGTTCAATATAATTGATTTACGAACACCTGATGTAAAAATCACCAAGTGTGAACATAATTGAAATCAATAATAATATATTATAATACACATAAATATATTTATAATTTATGACACCCAACTTGAGTTCAAACTCACATATTACAGTAGAATGGAGTTCAAAGTGACACCATCGTCTCACGGTTAAGATCCCTCACAATTGTATGGTGTTAAATCTCAGATATATAATGCATATACATATGTTAATAATAATGGAGTCCTCCGGAGGGCCGCTTCAACAACTCAACGGATTACGCCGCACAAAATATCGTCGTTTCTCATACTTATCTCCTGCTTTAATGCTTTTTAATTGTAAGTTTATACGCCACGTTGAGCCTTTCAACGACCGTGGTGATATTTTATTCGAATACCGACACAACGGTGGGAAAAAAGCGTCGAGTTTTTGTAGTTTCGACACCTTGTTAACGGATCGTAAATATACACAGTCGAAATTGTGATCAGCTCTGCTCAATTGAAAGTCAAATATTTGATCAATACTGCACTGTTATTCATTTTAACTAATGCGTAATAAAAACTATCAAAAAAGTACGTCATAAGTTTTGAATATGTACATATGTATGTACCTATGTAACTATGTATGATTGGGAGACTTTAATGAGTGAACAAATTGAAACCCAACAATTTTCAGTATAAATCTTTCAAGTACCTATACATTGAACAAAAATCAATTAAAACTAAGAAATTTAAATACAAGTATTACTAAATTTCATCGTGGAATAAACATTGAAAATTATTTCAAAACGATCTTATCTCGCACTGTTTATAAATTTAGGCATATAATGTGCGTACGAATTGGAAACGGCACACCTGCTATCGATCTAATGTCATTATGTGATTATTTTGTACGAGTTTCTTTGTACGCATTTCCAACTGGAAGCACTTCACCTAACCAAATGTTTTTAAATGCCACCCTACTTTTTGATAAGGGCACGCGTGTGCCACAATAGAAGGGTAAATATGCATAGTATTTAATATTTTTGTTACATATGTGTACCTATCTACTAGGGTACGAATCCAATACAGATCTACCTACGATAGATTCTTTGTAACGAAACTTATTATTTTTTCATACACACATTCGTGCATCATAACTTTTTGAAACGCACAATATTCATATATGTACATATGTATGTAGGTACGACCTTTCGAAATAGCGAGGAAAGTTGGAGTATTGCGTACATTAAGAAATACTATACTATCTAGAAATACAAAAATATTAGTTTACAGTGCAATTCTGCGTCCGCATTTTATATATTGTGGTTCATTTTTAAATTTAGTAAATGGGGTTATTAAAGATAGGTTGCAAAAACTGCAAAATAGTGGTATGCGGAGTATTTTAAATGTCAATAGATTAACTAGTATTAGAAATATACTATCTAGAAATACAAAAATATTAGTTTATAATTCAATTGTGCGTCCGCATTTTATATATTGTGGTTCATTTTTAAATTTAGTAAATGGGGTAATTAAAGATAGGTTGCAAAAACTGCAAAATAGAGCTATGCGGAGTATTTTAAATGTCAATAGATTAAGTAGTATTAAATATATGTTCAATGAATTGAATTGGATGAATGTAAATAAAACCTTAAAAGTGTGCAAAATTACATGTAGATTTATTACCAAAATATTTCGATAAATATACATAGTCATAATACTGGAGGTAAGAATAAGTTAATAGTTAAGAATTTAAAATTAGATAGATCCAGTAGAAGTATCTTTGTTTACAGGGGGTGTTGTTGAATATAATGAATGGCCTGCCAGAAGTTCTCTGAAATTTAGATAAAACTGATAGATTCCTGGCAGCCTTAAAACAGCACCTCTGTACAAGTGCTGTCTGTCTGTTTGTCTGTCTGTTTGTCTGTCTGTTTGTCTGTCTGTTTGTCTGCCTGTTTGTCTGTCTATTTGTCTGTCTGTTTGTCTGTCTGTTTGTCTGTCTGTTTGTCTGTCTGTTTGTCTGTCTGTTTGTCTGTCTGTTTGTCTGTCTGTTTGTCTGTCTGTTTGTCTGTCTGTTTGTCTGTCTGTTTGTCTGTCTGTTTGTCTGTCTGTTTGTCTGTCTGTTTGTCTGTCTGTTTGTTTGTCTTTTATAGGTTCCTAAACCACTCAACTTATTGTGATCATGCCGGAGATGGTTCCTGTGAAAAAAAATCGGGAAAAAACAGGAACGGGAACGGAAACGGGCCTGCTCACGCGTCAGATAACGTACTAGGAACAGGAACAGGAACGGGATCGGGAACGGGATCAGGATCGGGAACGGGACCGGGATCTGGAATCGGGAAAAAACGGGAACGGGAACAGGAACGGGCCTGCTCACGCGTCAGATAACGTACTAGGAACGGAAACGGTATCGGGCATTGCAACGCATGCCGGGTCAGCTATTCTATTATATATATAAAAATCAATGTCTGTCTGTCTGTTTGTTTGTCTCTTATAGGCTCCTAAACCATTCGACCGATCGCGATGAAACTTTCAGGACTTATTGTGATCATGCCGGGGATGGTTCTTGTGAAAAAAAATCGGAAAAAAACGGGAACGGGCCTGCTCACGCGTCAGAAAACGTACTAGGAACGGGAACGGGAACGGGATCAGTCATTGCAACGCATGCCGCGTCAGCTAGTAATAAAATAAATAAATAATAGTTACCATCGTAGTATTTCACCTATATGTATGTACATACAATCACATCAATATTTCACAATAAATACATAGAGAGCATCACATAATCAATCTCCAAAGAAACGCTAGCATTATTACGCATACTATGTACATACAATACACTGTGCTAGCATGCGGCCCACTTGTACGCTATTGCAATGCACATCAATCATGCCAATCGACGAGCACCTGGCTCAATCCTCCACTATATAGTATTCTAGAAAGCTCGTAGATTTTTTAAACTCCCCTATTGAAGTGTATTTGCTCGTTAAAACACGACTCGCATTATAATTAGGCACGCGCCTGCACACCGCGTCACTTGGCATATCATTGTGCTGGCATAAATTACCACCGGGTATAACAGTGAGTGCACATTTGTACAACCAGGGGTGAGATCAACACCTGCCCTTATACTAACCACCCCCTTTTAAAGCAAGTTGAACGGTACTGTGTCCATGTAGTACCGAATACTGGTTGAACAGCGTCGGAATCCGCGCGCTTACTACCCCTCCGTGGTTTTTAATAGCGTTCCGTCGGAGATTTCAGTGGTTTGATATCAGCGCTTGTCAAACGGTGATTTTAATTGAATTCTTTGCTAGTCAAACCCAAATCAAGCGTGACGAGTCTCGCATGGTGACATTTTCGATTTTGAGATTAAATTTCTAGTGGTAATTAGTGCGTGAGCGTAATGCGGTAGTAACGTTTTACCGCTCAGTTATGTATATCAGATCAGTTTGGACTTTTTTCTTAAAATGGATATCGATCAATTTTATACTAAGCAAGCTGTAGTACCTGGCGTTGTCATTTGGATTGAACCATCAAACTGTTCTAAACTAGTCATACTTGATTTGTTTCGACGCGCAACACTCAATCGTAAAAGAGTCATGGAAACAAAGCTTTAAATGACAACTGGAGTCTTATTGCATTCGATTATCTTATATTAAAACTTGCTATATTTATTTATTTATTTATTTTAAATCATGGCCAGGCGGCATAACTAATGGATACAATTTTTAATTATTTATATTTGAAGGATTATCGAGATTTGTTTTTTAGAAGTTACTAGCTGATTTGGCAGGCGGTTCCAAACTTCAACCACTCTTGAAAAGAATGAATCTCTGACAATTTTGTTAGATTTGTCGTTTAGGAGTCTCAGAGTATGACCTCTGATATGAGAGTTTTTTATTGGACATTTATATTTATTATTTATTATTTTGTACACTTCTATTAGATCGCCTCTTAATCATCTCGTCTCCAAAGATGTGAGACTCATTTTCTTCAACCTTTCATTATAGGATAGTAATCGAAGTTCAGATGACATTTTTGTAATACTTCTTTGAACCCTTTCTAAACATAAATGTCTTTTTTGAAGTTAGGGTTCCAAACATTTACAGCAAACTTTAATTTAGGTCTAATATACGATTTGTAAATTTTTGACAGCGACTAGATACTAAATTTCTTAAATACACGTTTGATAATACATATATTATTTATTTTAAATACATTACCAGGCGGCATAACCAATGGATACAATTTTTAATTATTTATATTTGAAGGATTATCGAGATGATTTTTAAAGAGATTTGTTTTTTAGAAGTTACTAGCTGATTTGGCAGGTGGTTCCAAACTTCAACCACTCTTGAAAATAATGAATCTCTGACAATTTTTTTAGATTTGTCAATTAGGAGTCTCAGAGTATGACCTCTGATATGAGAGTTTTTTATTGGACATTTATATTTGTTATTTATTATTTGATACACTTCTATTAGATCGCCTCTTAATCATCTCGTCTCCAAATATGTGAGACTCATTTTCTTCAACCTTTCATTATAGGATAGTGATCGAAGTTCATATGGCATTTTTGTAATCCTTCTTTGGACCCCTTTCTAAATATACAATGTCTTTTTTGAAGCTATGGTTCCAAACATTTACAGCAAACTCTAATTTAGGTCTAATATACGATTTGTAAATTTTTGACAGCGACTGGATACTAAATTTCTTAAATACACGTTTGATAATACATATGTATATATATATATATTACGTATTTATTTGTACGTTTAAGTAGTGGTGCGCTTTATGCAAATTAATGTGCAACGTGCGACGTGCGCTCGCATAGCTGCGGATTCAAATTGATCAAAATGCAGACAGATGACGCTTGGGGTTAAAACAGCCCCCTTTTCATTCTGAAATGTTAAAAAAAAAACAGCCTTTTATTATGTCTAGAAAGCGAATACATTGGTTACACACAATAATCGTGTAAATTCGCCAAGTTCAATTTGCATATTGTGGACACGTGCACAGCACCAACCCTGGACATTATACCTCTTTCCTGTTACCGGGCAAGATAAGCCTTTTAATATGTAAAATTTAAACAACTAGCACTTTTTATTCATAAAACTATTTCTATTCAATATTAAAACCCTATACCTACAAATAAACCCAAGCCATTTTCTATAGTAATTTTAAAATCACAAATAGAAATAAAAAATACTTTATTCAATTATCACTGCAAACTTAATATACATATAAAACTTACATATACCTATAAATGGTATTATTTTGATGTAATTTGGATATCATTACTAATAAACTTTAAAATATCAATCTCATCATAGAATCTTTGGTTCAAAACACTGAATCGTAATTTTTTGTTTGTTTTGTAGTGCGCTCATACAAAAACTGTGCATACGTGCTAAATCGGTTTGAGTTTGACCCGTTTCTTGATCCGAGATGCTGCAGGAAAGGAGGATATGCAAGTAATAAACTTATGAGAATAATGTTCAATATGAAACTTTATGCTTAAAAAAGAAGGCATACCACTAATTGTGTACTCCCATTTATGACGTATAGATGTGAAACTTGGACACTAAATTCAAGAATGCCACGTAAGATTCAGTGCACACAGAGAAGCAGGGAAAGATGTATGCTTGGTATAACAAGAAGAGGAATACATGGGTAAGAAGTATGACCAAAGTGGCAGATATAGCAGTACGTGTGAAAAAGTTGGACACATATCGAAAAGAATGGATGGCAGATGAAAGCGAGAAATACTGGAATGGTATCCGAGAGGATGTGAAAGAAAGCAAGGTAGACCGAGTAGAAGATGGGCTGATGAATTGAGAAGAATGTGTGGTGTCAAGTGGTTGCAGATTGCTCAAGACAGACAGGAATGGAAGAGGATTGCAGAAGCCTTCATCCAGCAGTGGATGGTGAACGGCTGAAAATGATGATGAACCTTTAAAATAAAACGCCATACGTACTCCATTATATGTACCTATATATCTAATATTTTACTGAGAATAATGTTAAATATCAACCTTTACGATAAAATAATCTAGTTAATAAATAATCGACTAATAAAATTCACCCTCCCCTATTCATAAAAATAACGCACACACCTTATCGTAGAACACGAAAGCTGTAATGAAATTCTAGCACGTGTCCCATACATATACATACCTATCGAACTGGTACCGGTACCGATGGTAAATTTTCAACATTGAAGGAATGTAAACAATGACTACAGCGAGTACAACTGTGCTTTAATCGCTATATGTGTGCCCTATTGCAATAAAATAATAGGGGCGATAGGACCACCTGTCCCAATGGGACATGTGCCAGTACGCCGTGTGCAGAACCCCATCACGAATACGAATTTGAAAATCCGTACATTAAAAATTCCACCATATAATGATAAACAAGGGGGTTGAAAAACCTGTTGTCCACAATGGCCATCTATATAATTCAACCGGTGCAAAATCAACTAGTGCTTGCTTTCACCCCCCCCACCGAACATAACAAATATTAAAAATTAACGCATCTGCATATATGTATGTAGATATATTAATCTCGTGTAATTGGTGTCGTAAAGTTTTACGCGAGTACATATATTTATCCGTCCGTCAAAGGATGCGAAATTATCTGCGCGCTAATAATAACTAACTGACTACGAATTTAACCGGCAACGGTGATAAATAATAAAAATGCGTACGCTAAAAAGGTACTTACTTACACGTGCAAATTAAAGATTTTACGAGGGAATCGTAAAATGCACTCCGGTGTAAATTTTAACCCTTACCGAGTCACTCAATTGGCGAGAATAACGCGTTGAGTTTTTTTTTTTTTTTTTTTTTTTTTTGACGCCACGGGGCAGTACTTATCGAAAACGAGCAATATTCTTCAAATCTAACGATATATATGTATATGTGTATAATTGAATATTTTTTTATGCAAAATGAAAAGTTATTCGTTGATTTTATTATTCGACATATGCCTCCATACATATGTACAGTTAGCAGTCAGAATATATTTTGGAAGCTTTTGTATATGTACATACATACAAGATTAGTGTACGATCGATTTATTACCATCATCATTTTCAGCCATTGACTCAACTCATGACTCAACGCATTCTTCTCAATTCTATGTGCTATGTGGCATGCAACTCAACTGTTTTGTGACTGGGAAAAACGATCGCACGCAACCAGTTGTTGACTGATTTGAAATCGGTTTGGTTTCAGTCGACTCGTGTCGGGACCACCACTCTCGCACATTTATTTATTTATTTTATATAATAGCTAATTAGCTAATTTAACTTACATCTATTACATATTTATAACAACTACATAAATCAAATACACATTATACACTATACTTATACATAACTACTATATCTCACAGAGGTATACCTCACACTTTTTAAGAATACATCTATGGTCTTAGAAGACTTGACGCACTCCGACGCACTCCGGACGTTTTCCTTACTCTACCTACAACTAATTGGTTCTTATTTCTAGTACAATAACTATGGATATCACTTTTTCTAATGATATAATTCTTAAAATTATTTGGCAATAAATTATGATCTAACTTATAAACAAAAGACAATGTGCTTAACTTTAAACAATTTCTAATACTCACCCATCCCAATTCATCTAACATACTTCTAATACTTTTTAGCCTACCAACATTCAAAATACCTCTCATAGCTCTATTTTGTAACCTTTGCATATTATCTAAATTTTGGCCACTGAACATATTAAGTACAGTGGCACAATAAACCAGATGTGGCACGACAATTGTATTACAGACTAAAATCTTACTTTTTCTACTAAAAAAATATTTCTTAACCTACATACATACACAAAACACCAACTTTTCTAGCCATTTTTACTTAATCCTAATCGGATAAAGTATTGTGATCGTGCGAAAATTCGACTGATTGTATCATTAATCCTAACTTCATTCAACGCATTTTTACTATTCAACCACATAATTTTTGTTTTATTCACATTTAGTTTTAATTTATTTTCACACAACCAATCACTTATATAATTTAATTCTATATTTAAAATATTAGCCATCTCATCAACATCACTACATTAAAGTGTCATCTGCAAAAATATGAACTTTACACTTATCAACAACATGGGCCAAACAGTTGCATGCTCAACGGTTTTGCAACTCGAGTTGCTCAACAGTTGCCCCGTGTGCGGAGGAGGGCCTAATTCGTGGATTTGGCAACTCTCGCAACTTAAACAGTTTAAAATTTGGAAACTTCTTCCAAAGACCGTCGATTCGAACCGCGCAAGCACATCTTCGGGACATTCACAGTCACCGAAACGGTTAACAGCGTAGCGATTATCGATCGTAATCGACGTTTAATGTGTGCCTTCGACCCGCAACAATGCAGTAGTACGACAAAAAAAAGGAAACAAAACCATCGAAGTGGATTTAATTGAGTTCTCAGGAGCGGAGAGTCCGTATTTGGCGCGAGACGACGGCCAATTAATACCATACGTACATACGTATGTACATATGTATGTAGATACCTTACCAAACAGCAATTAAAACAAAGCGTTGTTACCGTTACCGACGCGAGATTAAGCGATCAAGTGACCGAGACAGAGGTAGTTCGGACCCTCCTCAGAGGTCCATAACTTAGAAGACCACCGGCTTATTTATGCGGGTGGGTCGAAACAACATCGGTAATTGCGCCTCCTTCGTCGTGGTTTAACTTATGGACTGTCGCCGACGTTTACCGAGCCACGTACCAATTTGTGTGGTACCACTTGTGTGCTCGAGATCGTCCAAAACCGTGTGATAAATTATCGAAAATCGACCGGCGATCGATCTTGTCGCCCGCGAGTATATTTCAAACGGTATCCCCCTATCGAACTTGTGGCATCGAACGTTGTGAAATTGATGTTTGATCCGAATCTCTAGTACGCGTTTTGCATCAGACGTTTCGGTCGTAGATTGATGTGTTCATCAATGAGCGATTCGAATGCATTGAGATGTCTCGTATAATGAAATGGGACGTGTTTAGCGTATGACGTTTTGAATTAAGTATGCAAGTAGAAGAATAAATGGTAACACGACAAAAACCGTTCAAAGACAGACCGACCGACTCATTCTCTCATTTAGTTCATTTTCTATACGAAATTCGGTATTATACTTCAATAATAAATTCAATAATGCCATCTAAGATTCGCTGACGACATAGTTATAGTTGCATGTAACTCAGTAGATTTGCAAAATAGGTTAACAGAATTAAGCAACGAGAGTATGAAAGTAGGCTTAAAAATTAATTTTAATAAAACTAAAATTATGTATAATGAATTTTGCACGCAAAACGTAGTCACAGTAGATAACCATATTGTAGAGATAGTTGATAGTTATTTATACCTAGGGCAGTTGGTGAATATGACTGGATGTAAAGAAGAAGAAATAAAACGAAGAATGAAACTAGGATGGAGTGCTTTTGCAAGAATGAACATAGTTTTTAAATCCAACATTCCGCTTTGCTTAAAAAAGAAGGCATACGACCAATGCGTACTGCCAGCTATGACGTATGGATGTGAAACTTGGACGCTAAATTCAAGAGTGCTACGAAAGATC
This sequence comes from Parapsyche elsis, assembly GCA_022651745.1. Classification (NCBI taxonomy): domain Eukaryota; kingdom Metazoa; phylum Arthropoda; class Insecta; order Trichoptera; family Hydropsychidae; genus Parapsyche; species Parapsyche elsis. The sequence continues at coordinate 1,856,490 of JAGVSN010000016.1, forward strand.
CAGTGCACACAGAGAAGCATGGAAAGATGTATGCTTGGCATAACAAGAAGAGATCGCAAAAGAAATACATGGGTAAGAAGTATGACCAAAGTGACAGATATAGCAGTACGGGTGAAAAAGTTGAAGTGGCAATGGGCTGGTCACAGAATATAAATACCGAAATGGTATCCGAGAGGATGTGAAAGAAAGCAAATTAGACCGAGTGAACGATGGGTTGATGAATTGAGATGAATGTGTGGAGTCAAGTGGATGCTGATTGCACAAGACAGACAGGAATGGAAGAGGATTGGAGAGGGCTTCATCCAGCAGTGGTTGGTGAACGGCTGAAAATGATGTTGATGATATATTTTAAATATCTGTTGCGTTGTGTATGTAATTACAAAATTAGCATACATCTGTGTAATGTGTGCAATTTTAAAGTTGTGTGTTATTGTAGGCAAAGTGTGCATGATATATATTTAAATGCATTGTCATTTTAAGAATAAAAATACTAATCGCTTTAGGCAAAGTGTGCAACAAATGAATTTTGCTGTCTGAATCGTTTTATTTTAACTCACCAATCTAACCAGCTGATCCTGAAGAACAAATTGAACCAGATTTTGTGCACTGTCTTTCTCAAACTTTCAATTTATGACGTGGCTATTTCGACCGTTGTATACAGTTGTATTATACCTACAGTGCGGGATTCACAAATTAACAAATCCATGTCCAAGTCGTATAATAAATAATGAACTTTTAAGCGTTTTCCTCTGCAGGCAAACTCAAATTGTGTTATTTTTCTCAACGTATAATTTAACCAATTAAGAAATTGATATTCCGGATGCGGCGGCGGATTTATCTGACGTCGATTATTAATTTTCCGATTCGATCCTGACCTAAAAACATTCCTCGAGGGGAACGATCGTGATTTGCTTATCGACGTGTACTTACTCGTGATACTGATTTTAGTCCGTCGGGTAATAAATTTTCAATAAAATACGATAGGATCTCGCCTCGGGGGGGGGGCAGGGTGTGTGGGGGGGGGTGGAGAGGCTTTTATTTAATTTTCCCATCGTTAAAAATAATAAAAATGTGTCAATTTCGCACGAGACTCGAAACCGATGTTTTCCTACGCACAACGTGTTATTATGTCATCGCCGTATCGGCGTTTGAAACCGAACGTATCATTAAGCTGTCGCGATAACGAATCTCGGCGTGAGTAAATAAAAAATAATAATTTGCAATAATAAGTGCGGTGTCTTGGCGAATAATTTCGGCGTATTAAATTTTATTTAGTTTTAATTTTTAACCGGTGAAACTGAGGTTGAAAATCGCGTGTGGAGGGCACGCGCCAGCCACGCTCCCCAATACCAGTTATTTGCAAAGCTCGACAATGGGTCATTGAAACCTCCCCTACCTTACTTACTACCTGACGTACCTGAAAGCTCTCCGCATGCAGGAGAATGCAGCAACAATTGTGCAACACAATTGCACCCCATACCGTGACGCTTCCAACCGAAAAATGATCCTTGTGTGTTCGAAACGCTAAAGCGTCCACAAAACTTTTCAACTATTTCCAACATTAATAATATACGTCAAAGATTTTCCTTTGCGATTTCAATTGAATCAAACGAACATTTTTGATTTATATACTACAGTAAAGGTAAAATTAGTTTCAGCGAGCGTTTATAATTTAGAATTATATATATAGAAATTCAATACTGAATACCGATACGTAGTTTTTTCAACATCAAGTATCAATGGATTGGTTACAAAATTTGATCAAAGTTTGCAACTCACAATGCGTCTTCTAAGATGTTCCATTTGAATCATAATAATCTAGTCAATATTTATATTTATATTTATGTTAGATAATAATGATATGTTACCATCATATTTTTTTAAATTTATTGTGAGAGGAATGGATGTACATATGTATGTGAATATAATTTAATTATAAAAAAAATGTTAGAATAAATAGAAATAGGAGAAGCATCTTGTACAGAAATGTTTTGGAATATAATAGACCGTCGGATGGAATTAGAAGTTCCAAAACTATTGATAAACTCCTGGCAGTCTTAAAAAAACATATCTGTATAGGTGCTTAGTTAATGATTATGTAATTAGCTTTAGCTACTATCTATATCTATATATATAAAAATCAATGTCTGTCTGTTTGTCTGTGTTTGTCTGTTTGTTTGTCTCTTATAGGCTCCCAAACCACTCAACCGATCGCGATGAAACTTTCAGGACTTATTGTGATCATGCCGGGGATGGTTCCTGTGAAAAAAATCAAAAAAAAACGGGAACGGGAACGGGAACGAGATCGGGCATTGCAACGCATGCCGGGTCAGCTAGTATTATATAAATAAATAAAGTATTTGCTTATTATTGATATTTTATCTTATGAAACTAGACATATAAATCAATTTTCCTATAATAATTTGACTTTGTCGCTTTATAGAACCAGTAGCAATAATATACAAGAACCAGTCACAAATGTTTGTGACTTCTCGTGGTTATATTTAGTATAAGATTCAAATGTTAACCTTTCATATGAAGGTTCTCACGTACATACATATAAACCCTTAGGCATAATATTGTAATGATAACGTATGGTACAATTTTAAATATTTAAACGAATAATTAATTAATACGGTAGTATATCGAGTGATAATTGTGAAATATATAGAAGTGTCGTGATAAATGTTATCATCACCGTTTATAAAACACAAAATTTATACACTTGTGTGTGTGTGTGAGTTATTTATCATAATCGTTACCGTTGTTGTACGTTCAATGAGAGCGAACGAGTTCGATACTTGAACGCCCGCGGCCGTCGCTTATTTCATAAATAAAAATTACCAAGTATAAATTATACACCAAACTGCTACTGAATCTATATTATCGACGAGCTGGAGGCTTCGAAATAAATCTTCGAAAAGGCGGCCGAAACGTAAAACCTTACCGCGATCACTCTATATATGAATGTATGTATGTATTTATGTATGCAAGTGTCTGTACAGTGCGATTTAACCGAATGTTCGATGTTTTAGTTACGAAATCGCCGGCCGAAAGATTAACACTTAATTATCTGATAATCCCCGACGCTGTTAAAACAAACCTGAATCGGATACATCTGCCGAAGAAATTACTTATTAGTTGATAAAACTGGTAAGCGAGCAAGTGGCAATCAACGACGCGCGAAATGGAAGTTAAAAATACAAAAAAAAGAGAGAACTTGAATCGGTTCGTAAACTGAGGGGGCCGGTTATTTCACTAGAGGCAGCTGTCTGTCCGATTCCTATGTATGATCCTTAGGAGTCCTTATAAAGCTCGCAAGTACCTTTTTTTGAGTCACCCTTAAAAATTGGGGAGGAATTCAACCCCTGTGGTGTACCTCTAAATCTCCTACGCGATCGTCGATCGCTGAAAAGAAAGCAATACAATTATTCAAAATACTTATAACTGTCGTTAGATATAAATGAAATTGGATTTTCATCATAAACACATATGTAAGTACCATGGCAACCTCGATAAAAACAGTTAGTAGAACATTGGACCCATAAACTGACTGTTCGTAGCTCAATTCACGAGTATTGCTATAGCTAATGAGAATCTTTTGATATTATTATAGGTACATGTTTAAATTTAGATCATTTCCTGTAAGAATTTTCCAGTTATGATCTAAATGTGGCCTTTGATAAACTTATCTAGTAACAAAGAGTATTTTATTTATTTATTTATTTAAAATACATACATGGGCAGGCGGCATAGCCGATTGAGCCTTATAATTTGTACATACAATTTTTAATTATTTACATTTGAATCCATTTATGTTCAAAAACTTATCAAGATAATTTATAAAGAGATTTGTATTTTCAAAAGTTACTAGCTGATTTGGCAGGTGGTTCCAAACTTCGACCACTCTACATATTTAAAAAGACAATTTTGTTCGATTTGTCTTTGAGTAGTTTCAGTGTATGACCTCTGAAATGTGCGTTTTCATTGAAAGTGAAATTTTCATTGGGAATTTAAATTTATTGTTTATTATTTTGTACACTTCTATAAGGTCGCCTCTTAATCTTCTCGTCTCCAAAGATGTGATACTCATTTCCTTCAACCTTTCATTATACATAGGATAGTGGTCGAAGTTCAGATGGCATTTTTGTAATCCTTCTTTCTAAACATATAATGTCTTTTTTGAAATTAGGGTTCGAAACACTAACAGCAAATTCTAATTTAGGTCTAATATGCGATTTATAATGTTCGTGGTTCAATCTCAGATGTGGTCGAAAGATTTTCTCGATTGCTATAGCTTCTAGCAAAGTTTGGATGTAATAAAAATATTGATCGACTGTCTTATGTTACAAGTTGCTGATTGTATCAATGTAGCTCTATTTAGACGTTTCCATACGTTACATGTACAATTTTTTTCTTTTTGACTCAATTAAAAGGCAACAAATGATAAACGTTTCAAAAGGTGATGCGCTTGCGTTGAAAATAATGTATTCCCATACAATTCTTCAGAATTACATACAATTAGTTCGATATTCAATTTTGATGGACTTTGTCCAATTATTTCTGGTATAATTTATACCAAACGACCGACCATATCGAACCGCAACTTTTTCGTGTCACTTTTCCACATAAACGTGGCCCATCCGTCCTCGGGGCACTCGAACAAGAACAACAGTTAAACACGATCGGAAACAAGATGAGCTTTCACTCGGCACACGTCGAATTCGTAAGTACACGATAACGCTCATCGACTGAGGACGAAAGCCGCGCGGACTTTTTAATCGAAGATGTTAATGAAGAGTCGAAAAAGGGACCTTCGGAACAGCAGGAAATACGTAAAATAGTCAATTAATCATCGCCTTCCTCTTCCATCAAGAATGAGTCGAACAACAAAAAAAAAATAAAATAAAAGTAAAATGAATCGCCGCCTCTTTATCGAGAGAAACTTCCTCGTGCGAGGAACTCATTTTAGCGTCGGGCAATTATTCTCTGAGTGGGCACCGTAATGAGATTCAATTATGAGCATTATTAAAGTCGGCGAAAAACTGTGCGGAAAAATTGCTCGCGAGGAAAAAAAATTGATTAATTGATAATCGATCAGAGCGAGCTTTTTTTTTCACCCCGCGCGCGCAACACTAAAATTGATAACGCGATCGTAAAAATGTTGTACGTTAATAAATTTTATTTATATAACGCGACTCGCGTGTTGGATACGCCGGTGTTTGTAAATTAAAAAAAAAAATAATGCCAAAATGTGACAATCTGCATTCTTGCAATTTGTAAAATATCCTTACGTAACTGTACAGCGAATTAATTAAACTGCAACGGTGTCGTTTTTATTTACGCACGCCGGAAACGCTTTCGCAACAAAACTTTCTGCAATATGCTCATTATTTTAATTATCATTATGGATAATGAGATGCTTTACAATTTATATCCGATCGCAAAAAAACAATCTTTATTAATTTTTACAAAGGTTACATTTGGATATCAATCATCATTTCAACGAAATACGATTGGCGTATTTGTATTGAAAATAATCAATACTTGATTTTTAAGTATGTATTGGAATTTTTAACACTAGAAAGTAGACACTTATAGAAAGCACAAATTTAAAATTGATCATTTTTTAATTTATTCAACGGCATTACTACGTATATATGTATGTATAGTAGTGCAAGGATCTGCCTAGCTGGGTAACCGCGGAACTCTCGCATACACTCACGGCACGGGTAGCGCGAAGCGCTCGCATTTTACAACTACCTACTGCATTTCTGCCACATTTTGAACTACTAAATACACTACATATATATGTAGGTATCATCATTTTCAGCCGTTCACCATCCACTGCTGGATTAAGGCCTCTCCAATCCGCTTCAATTCCTGTCTGTATTGAGCAATCTGCATCCACTCCACACGTTCGTCCACTCGGTCTCGGATCCATTCTCGCGTCCATCTGCCATCCATTTAGTGCTAAAAAATAACGTTTAAGTGATAAAATGTTTATATTATGTACTCTTTAGCGAGGAAGTGCTTGAAGCGATTAATATGCATGTGTTGAGTTAATGTACAATAATGTGTAACATAACTTCACACATTCTTCTCAATTCATCAGCCCACACGGTCTACCTTGCTTTCTTTCACATCCTCTCGGATACCATTCCAGTATTTATCGCGTCCATCTACCATTCATTCTTCTTTTTCACACGTTCCGCTATATCTGCAACTTTGGTCACACCTCTTACCCATGTATTCCTCTTACAATCTCTTCTTGTTATACCAAGCATACATATTTCCATGCTTCTCTGTGTGCACTGGATCTTGCGTAACATTCTTGAATTCAGCATCCACGTTTCACATCCATACGTGGTAAATTACAGGTGATACCCATACTATGACACTGTCAACGGGCATTGATATGTAATACTGAAGCGTACGTTTTCATTTCTTCGAGCGGCAGATTAAACGGCGGCGTATGATACGATCGCAAAAACAATTTTAGCACACGTTCGCATATAAAAAGTCTAACCTTTGCACCTTCACGCAGCAGCAACATTAAGCTGATTTATCGTTTAATTTAATTCGCCCGAATTCGATAAATCACGAGCGCGCGCGCTCACACGGCGGCTCTTGTCTGATGTCGATTTAATGGTTGGTCCAGCAAACAGCACACGACCAACAACAGTGGCTGCTGTTGAAGAACCAGAACCTGAGGTCGCTGAGGTCAACGATGATAATTGAGAGTAAGGTGCGGTCACGACCACAGACAAATTGCCAACATCGTATCGTATCGATTACCGCCCCCTTTGCTGCTATTAAAAACTACCGAATTCATCGCACATCTCTTTTATGGGTGTTGTGAAATCTAATAAACGAAATATATTATGTACAGTGTTCTAATTTTTTTCTGTATCGTCAATTTACAGTTGACGATCATGTTGTTGGTGTGCTATTCACTTGGAGGTTCCGTTTTTCGAATGCACCAAAGCCAACTATGTACATAGGTTACAATGATTCGTTTTTCTGTGGTTCATTGAAATTTTTCATGAAAAATCAAATTCTGGTATTTTCAGTAAAACATTATATATTCATTTATTTTATTTATATAATACAGTAGCTAATTATATAATCCTTAACTAAGCACCTGTACAGAGATGTTTTTTTAAGACTGCCAGGAATTTATCAATAGTTTTGGAACTTCTAATTCCATCCGGCAGTCTATTATACTCCAAAACTCCTCTGTACAAGATGCTTCTCCTATTTCTATTTACTCGAACATTTTTTTTTATAATTAAATCCTTTTTTATTCCTTAAATTATATTCACATAAATCCATTCACATTCAATGATCATCTTTTTTATACTAGCATACCTATCAACATTTAAAATACATTTCATACCTCTTTTTTGTAATATACATACATATGTATATAGCGGAACGTGTGAAAAAGTTAAAGTGGCATTATATTATATAAAACATGGACGCTAAATTCAAGAATGCTACGTAAGATCCAGTGCACGCAGAGAAGCATGGAAAGATGTACATATGCTTGGTACAACAAGAATAAATCGCAAGAGGAATACATGGGTAAGAAGTATGACCAAAGTGGCGGATAGGTATAGCGGAACGTGTGAAAAAGTTAAAGTGGCAATGGACTGGACACATATCGAGAAGAATGGATGGCAGATGGACGCCAAAAATACTGGAATGTTATCCGAGAGGATGTGAAAGAAAGCAAGATAGACCTAGTGTACGATGGGCTGATGAATTTAAATGAATGTGTCGAATGAAGTGGACTTCATTCAGCAATGGATGGTGAACGGCTGAAAATGACGATGAGTAAGAAAATTTACATACATATTTCACCGATTGTACAATATAAAGTTTTGTACCGAAGCAAAGATGCGTGTATCATATTATAAACAATACAATTAAAGTTAAGTTAAAAAGTCTATCATTTTCGTATTCGTAAATACGATTCTAATAGTTCTGTAGTTTCATCGTAAAAATGCTCAAATCAGTTGTGTTGAAACTGATAGAAATATTGCCTCTTTTAATTTATACATACTATTTTGGCACAAATAAATTAAAACAAGCTAAAAATACAATAAATAAAATTAATTGCTGGATTAGAGTAATCGCTTTGAATTACAATAAATTACTTTTATGCTGAAAATACAATCAACCACTTATTTATAAAGATTGAATAAGTACATCACACTCGGATACTAGTGATTTTAACACAAAAAAAAAAGCTACAAGTTTCTCAGAAAGCGGCTCGGCTCACAAGAGCGAAATACGCATTTGCGAAGATAATTTTTCCAGGATTTTGAAAGAAGAGTGTGCGAAAATGAGGGATTGCCCGCGCATATAACATAACGCGTCCACTAATGATTGCAGTACGGTAATGGCGGCGCTAATGCGGCCCAACCAAACTGAACACGGCCATAATGACCATCGTTCGCGATGATAATTATGATGAAGAGACCGAGATGAAGATGGAGAGAAGACGACTTTATCTGGCGAAGGTCGACGGTGCAAAAATGGCGCAAGGTGCACATTGCACATGCACCGGTGCAGTGCAACACACACGCGACCAACTAGTACCCCACGTACTTATGTATATAATAATAATAATAATAATTGCAAGTGCAGTTTCGACACTGGCCAAATTCCGCTAAGGAGTGCATTTATCGAGCCGATTAATTACGCATTTCTCGAACGATGGCAACTCCTTACGCAGATGACCGGTCCACCGCGGTACGCTTATGTCTGCAGATTTACAAAAGGCGATACTAAATTTCGATGTATCGGGATGATGTGCGTGTGGCAATGTGCGTATGATAGTTATATTTCATTTACAGTAAGTGCATGAAAGTAATAAAAATATATTAGTGAATTTTTCCCGTCAAAATTCATCGTGTCGTTTGTGCAAAAGCGTGCCGTTTCGTATCACGGTCGTCGACTTATCGTGAAAAAATGTGAAGGATTTCATCATAGAGTACCTATTTATTTTCTTATGAATGCGTAAACGCGTTTTTAGTATTTTTTATAAGTTTGCGTAAATGTTTTGGCATTAGAGTAGTAATGCTTTTATTTTGTGCATAAAGTATACGCTCATTAATGGCCTAATAAAATTGATTAATGTTGGAAAAATACCATACACAATTTTCAATAGAAAATGAAGACATTGTTATGCAAATTATTACACGACCGGCAATATTATGTGGAAATATTAAAAAAAAAAAAAAAAAAAGTGGCTTTATTTACAGTACAGGTTTCCTTTCATTTTATAAATCAATTCTAATCACACGTGTGAATTTACCATAAAACCTAACCTAAAATTCAATATACAAAGCTTTAAACTAGAAATACCCTACGGCCTATACTTGCTACTCACAACTGAACATCGAATTTAACTGTTTTTACATTCATAAGGCCAAATTATAACAAGCTACAGCAATCACAGATAATTTATCTTGTCACAGATAGAAATCTCTACTATTGTTTATGCCATTTACTAACCAAAAAAAGTGTCAATTGTTGATTGGAATAAAAAAAATGCATGGTTTCGTGTTAGTCGTCTACGTCAGCGGTCGCCAACCTTTCGGACCTCGCGGACCACTAAACTAAAAATCTCGAATTCCGCGGACCACCACCGTGATTTTTTCCATAAAAATAACATTCTAAATATGAAATGTTAATTACACTTGTATTTGCACTCCAAGTTATTTGCAAAAACTGCCATTTATTACGTATGGATGTGAAACTTGGACGCTAAATTCAAGAATGTTACGCAAGATCCAGTGCACACAGAGAAGCGTAGAAAGATGTACGCTCGATATAACGAGAAGAGATCGTAAGACGAGTACATGGGTAAGAAGCGTGACCAAGGTGGCAGATATAGCGGAACGTGTGAAAAAGTAAAAGTGGCAAAGATGGCAGATGGACGCGAGAATTACTGGAATGGTATCCGAGAGGATGTGAAACAAAGCCAGGTAGACCGAGTGGACGATGGGCTGATGAATCAAGAAGAATGTGTGAAATCAACTGGAGGCAGATTGCTCAAGAGTCCAAGACAAGAATGGAAGCGATGCCTTCATCCAGCAGTGGATGATGAACGGCTGAAAATGATGATGATTATTAAGCTCTGCGCTTTTCTAACACTGTAATGCTGCGTACACACCGACGAACCGAACAGTTATTGTCTGGAGCGGTCCGCACAATAGCAGCCCTTCGGCACGCTTCTAACTCCGCCACTTCACCATCGCGCAAATGTTCGTGAAATGTTGGCCTTAGCGCTGTGGTCAGCTGCCGCTTGCTCGCCCGTCCAGAGCGCTGCTATCGTATCGCTAGTGGCGCCACTCAAGTGTCAACTAGCAAGCGGTAGCGAACGAAGTGTCATCGTGGCGTAGGTGTTTTGGATCCCATATCGCGGGTTCTTGGTGGAGAATTTCGAGAATGTTCAGACTCACTGAATTGATCCGCATGATTACGCACTAAAGGCACAAACAACACTGGATGGGGTCCGGGGTGTGGGTAAGGGTCCACCATCTTGCTTTTTTCGCGGTTCGCTCGCCTTCGCTCAACTTTTGATGCCGGCTCTTAATGCCGGGCCCTTACATTAGGCAAGTATTGTTAAGTATTGACGCGCGAGTACTGAGCCCCAGTGTGTGGGAGTATGCTTACGCTTACTTACGTTTCGACCAACAGAATACAGCGTTGCTTACGGCTACTCCGCTAGCAGCGGAGTATCTCGCGGAGTAAACTTGCGTACCCCCTCTACTTTGTCTGTACTGACCAGTTTCGCCACCAGAGGCGCTGTCGTCACGGCTACCCACACACGCGTGATTACTCATAAATCCTCGTGCGAAATGTTGGTCGCCAACATTTCGCACGAGTAGTCACGAGTAATTACGCGAGTGTGAGGGCCCGGCATCATATTGGACGAATGTTCGTGGAATATTGGCCGTAGTATTTCGAGCAGCTGCCGCTGCTCGTCCGTCGCGAGCGCGACGATCGTATCGCTAGTGGCGCCACTCTGGTGTCAACTAGCAAGCGGCAGCGAACGAAGTGTCGCGTCACTGCCTACAAAAATGTCAAGCTTTCAAGACATTTAGCAAGGTGACGAACCATTGTACATATATCAATTTACGAACACCAGAGGGGCGCCACTAGCGATACGATCGTTGCGCTCGCGACGGACGAACACGGCGACGCACCGTCGCTGCTCCACTTTTGCGGATTCCGCACGAATGTTTATAAAAAAAAAACGTTCGCCTTCGCACGAATGTTTACCTACACCTTGGCGCTCGGCACTGTCGGCGCTCGTCCTATATGAAGAGCCGGCACGAGGATGTTATAAAGTACGTTGGCGTTGACGCGAAAATGTTCGAGCGACATACCCACACCTTGGCGCTCTATGTAGACGGGGCAAGCTCTTTCAGTATCAGTACATATGTACATACGTACATACAGCACTTGGGAAAACTGCATCCCAGAGTTTTCCATTTTCCCGTCACTTGACCCGGTAGAATTAGGCGACCTTGACTTTGACAATCGACAAGCGACTGATGATACATTCGAGTGTAGTAGGTCATGGGCAAACGTCATCGGTCATCGTTGACCAGTTGACCAGTGACAAGAAGTGTTGTCAGCATCGGTTCGGCGTGTGCTCTTGTTGTAGCAGGTGTAGAGCGTGCGCCGGCGTGTGGCAGCCACGCGACCAAAAGAAAGAGACGCCACATATGCGAGACACGTATGCTAGAGCGAGTCAGCAGCAGAAGCTTTCTTGTTTTGCCGCCGAAATGGTACCAGCACCGGTGCACCAGCCGGACTACTCCTCGTTAATTAATTCCTATTTATATGCGCGCTCTCGTACCTACCTACCTACTAACGCTTTCAATTTTTATAATTTATATATATTGTATAATACTCGATGTGTAAACCTGTTGAACACCCAACGGACCGTTGTGTGTCAATTCGGCGTTGACACATATATTATACAATCCATTGTACGAATGTACATATGTGTGTATGTACCACTCAATTATTCATAAAAAGTAATTGAGGTATCGCTATCGATGATTTGGGCTGTGCACTTTTCGCAATACTGAAAGCTCTCGTGATCAATTTCGACGATGGAACGATTAGGCGACCGAAAGTCACGTCAACGACACAATAATTGATCGATCAAGGTCAAACCTTAGCCAAAGCGGCAACAATATCCTTATACATAAGTACGCGTAATGTCTGCAAATTTTAAAGTGCCTCTTAAAATATGCAAACTTTTTGCCGAATCGCAAAAATATCCGAATTTTACACTAAAAAGTTCTAACTTTACTTTTATTTATTTAAAATACATGCATAGCCGATGGAGCCCAGTTATTTGTACATACATTTTTTAATTGTTAAGTTATTTATGTATATTTGAATTTAAATATTCAAAAACTTGTCGAGATGATTTGTGAAGAGATTTATATCTTGAGAAGTTACTAGTTGATTTGGGAGGCGGTTCCAAACTACAACCACTTTTGAAAAAAATGAATCTCTGACAATTTTGTTAGATTTGTCGTTTAGGAGTCTCAGAGTATGAACTCTGATATGAGAGTTTTTTATTGGACATTTATATTTGTTGTTTATTATTTGATACACTTCTATTAGAGCGCCTCTCAATCTTTTCGTCTCCGAAGAGGTGTGACTCATTTTCTTTAACCATTCATTATAGGGTAGTGATCGAAGTTTATATGGTAATTCTTGTAATCCTTCTTTGAACCCTTTCTAAACATACAATGTCTTTTTATAGTAAGGGCTCGAAGTTTTCACATCATTATTTCACCAATTTTATGAATTTACTACTTAATTTCACGAAATTAGCAAAAGTTTGTCAAATTTCCATAAACGGTAATTGTAAATGAAAATTTACAACTACATAAATACATTGACTTGTTTTAGAATGTACTGTCTTTTTTACTGTAAAGGTGAGTATAATTTGTACAGTTATCTTTTGGTAATTATAATCGCTAAGTATCCAAAGTGGCTGTAAATGACTTTGAATAAATCGTGATTGATTTCGGCCGATCGAATTTTGTTTGATCAATTATGTACGTTTTAATTATCAGCGCGTTCCACTTTACTCAACATCATCTCTCTCTCTGTACACGGTTATTATCGAGCGTCGATTAATTAATACTAGATTAGTCGATTGCTATGGAGAAGTGAGCTGGTTGCTCGTTTCGAAAAATTAATTACAACACTTCTTCGCGCTAGAAAAATATTAGTACCTAATCGAAGATCGTCAGATCGAATACTTATACGGTACAAAAACGCAAGGTCAAAATTTTACACACTAATGGATCCAGATTAATGATCTGCCGACAAGATTAAATCAAACGGTCGTAAGCTCGATCAATCAAACAACTCAGTAATATTTCACAATTCGATACTATGTACATACAATTTACGTGTATTTATGAAAATGTAACGCTTCGCGCGGAAGTGTTGCGCCGTTTGCGAAACTTTACACGCGAAACTGAGGCGCAATTGATAAATATATTTTTTATCTTACGATAGCAAAAGTTTTTTTTCGATCGAGACTATAATTATTATTTTCAATATCATTCAGAAAGATATTCGCACGGGACCGGTTGCAGAATTTATGTAGGTAATTGAATAGTTTTCGACTTCGAATCTATAATCTCGTTCGTTACACACTGTGCGTAATAATTGTATTGAATTTTTTCTCATATCAATTAGACTGTGTTTTTGTTTATTAATAACAAAAATCTTTTAATATATATTTTTTAGATAAATGCGATATAATTGACTAGAATATTCAAATGGAAAAATATTGCAAACATTCGTGACTAGTATATAAAAAGCCCAATATTTAAAACGACAACATAAACATTAACATAGATAATGGTTTATAACAGTGGCCAGGAACCGGCGGAACCTCATGCGGCTCTTTGTGTGAAAATCTGCGGCTATCGCTGTCATCCAACGTTTTGCACGAAACACAATTTACATAAAATCAAAATGAATCCTATTTCTACGTTATAACTTCGTGTCTATAAACAGCTTTAAATCGTTTTTCAATAATACTTTTTAGTAATAAACTGTCGAACATTAAGGAATATCACAAAGATAGCTTATTCCTTACTGCTATCCATTTCATAAATGAGTAACATTTAATTTCATTTTGAATATACATACCTATGTATAATTTACTTAGCTTACCAATTTTGCAAGATTTTCCCTAAGTTGGCTCTTAGCTCGAAAAAAAGTCCCCGACCACTGCTTTAGAGCCTAAAAAGTTTGCAAGTTTGAGCTTAAGTGCTAACAATCCAGCCAAAATTCATTTTTACACATTGGTATGTATATTTATAAAAATGTAATGCAATTACATACAAATGTATCTACTATACAATGTATTTGTGAGAAGTCACCTGGAATTTGGTAGTACTACATATATGAAACCCGTTTTACCAAGATTCCATTACTAAACTGGAAAAAATTAATAAGAAGTTCCATACGTACTTCATTTCCAGGTTTCGTCTTTCTTCTTCTTCTGAAAATTCCAGTGATTACGTCTCTCTGCAATCCAGGAAGACGGTCTCGGATCTCTGCTTTGTATTTAAGCTTTTAAATAATTTATCAGATAGCCCTTACCTACTAAGTAGGATCCTTCTACACTGTCCTCCTAGATCTGTCAGAAATCCTCCATTGCTTTATTTGAATCATTGTTCCACTAATTATTCGCAAAACTTCTTCATTTATAGGTACTGCTCGTCATTCAACGAAATCCCGGCACATATTGATCCTTTTCACTATTATTTGCCCTCCTTCAGATTATCTTTACTCCTAAGTTCCTTTCTTGTTATGATCTGTTGTTTGTTTGTAACTATTTTGGCTGTAGTGTATTATGTGAAATTAATATTATTTTGTATTTTATATTGTACTCAATGAGCTGTTTGTTACCTAATATTAAATAAATACCTCTCTCAATACAAGGAGACACCATTTCTCCTAAATTATTCAATGCGGTGCTGGAGGACATATTTAGGTCGCTGGAATGGCACAAAACAGGGGCTAAGATTAACGGAAGACATTTGAGCCATCTAAGATTCGCTGACGACATAGTTATAGTTGCATGTAACTCAGTAGATTAACAGAACTAAGCAACGAGAGTATGAAAGTAGGCTTAAAAATTAATTTTAATAAAACTAAAATTATGTTCAATGAATTTTTTCATGCAAAACGTAGTCACAGTAGATAATCATATTGTAGAGATAGTTGATAGTTATTTATACCTAGGACAATTAGTGAATATGACTGGATGTAAAGAAGAAGAAATAAAACGAAGAATGAAACTAGGATGGAGTGCTTTTGGAAGAATGAACATAGTTTTTAAATCCAACATTCCGCTATGCTTAAAAAAGAAGGCGCACGACCAATGCGTACTGCCAGTTATGACGTATGGGTGTGAAACTTGAACGCTAAATTCAAGAATGCTACGAAAGATCCAGCGGAAGATGGGCTGATGAATTGAGAAGAATGTGTGGAGTCAAGTGGATGCAGATTGCTCAAGACAGACAGGAATGGAAGAGGATTGGAGAGGCCTTCATCCAGCAGTGGATGGTGAACGGCTGAAAATGATGATGATGATGATTAAATAAATATGTATTACATATATCTTCACATCAATTTATGCATACATAAATATTTACATACATGTATGTATGTACATACATACATAGTTGAATAGTACCTACGCCGAAAATAAAATATGAAAACGTAAATCACACATAATAATAGCGTCTGGGTATGAAAGCGTCAGGTTGTGCAAACCGCAATGCAAACTTCCGAAAGTGCATTTTGAAGCGGTGCATGCACAACATCCGCATGCACAAAAGCCTCTATAACTTCCTCCTTACCGAATCATACATATAATATATGAAAAAAAAACCAATTTTTTTTTGCAAATGGCAGGAAGAACGAAAAATGGTACCCATTATCGGGGAAGGGGCCGTACCTTAGTACCTTAACAAGGAACAAAGCGGCGACCTTAGAGAGAGGAAGTACATTAGACTCGACGAAAAAGGCATTTCACACACACGTATAGTTTCACCAATACATATATTGAATCGCCAAACTTTTATTATTATACATGTGGGAAGATTCTTTATTCGTACCTGTGCTGTAGCTGAGGTTCGAAGTCACAGCTCCAATGGAAGCTCGTGTACGAAAAGTGCACGTGAAAGCTAACAAAAGTCACATTTTTTCGTATACGCACTATCAATCTCAATTAAAAAATTATAGAGAGCTTTATAGCGTAGTACGGTGATGAGATATTAACGTGCTTTCAATGTATGCGAATCGCATTGATGATTTATAATCGAGGTTAAACATTGAACGTTTACACAATCATCATCAATGCGATACGAATGCGAATAACAAAAATCATTACAGTAAATTTAAACTTTAATGTCGTTTAGTACCTTGCTAAACAAGATAATTTAAATGCTATTTTGTTTAATGTGACTTCTTTAGTGTGTGTTTTTTTTATTTATCATTTTACGAATATCGATCGTTATATTTTAGGTTTTCGATTTATAATGAGACTCGATAAGTCTTAATTCGGACGAATTTCAGGTTTTTTTTTTTTGAGTTCAAAAACGCCATCGACACGTCAATTTTGTAATCGTGAGATTTGGTGATGGCATTGACTCAATATATATATATGGAGTGAAAGCACATATTAAACACGACCAATTAAAAGTACGAGCCGCTTTGAATTATCGTTTCGACAAAATTTCACATTTATACAATTTTTATTACATATTTGACGAAATTTCACAGCACACAGCCTTCGAAGGATTGTACCCACGTATGTCTAGGAAATTTATGTATTTTTCCCAGCGTATTATTACGCTGCTGTTGGGTTTTTGTGCGACATTGTGCGACAAAAAGCATTGAGATCAACTCACTGCAAAGGTAGCTCATCCCTTTTTGTTCGGAAACGTTCAAAATTAAATATTTACATTTACTTACGAGTTTCCGATCTTCGACATCGTAAACGGAAAGATGTATAGAGTAGTGCGACATGTGAAAAAAAATTATTGTTTGTATCATAAACACGGACAAAAACATGGGAAACTCCATTTGGATTTCGTGACGGTGTTTGCCGATCTCAAACATTTACCTAATACGGGTACGGTCAAAGTATCGTATTCCTATGTATTTATCCACGAATAAAATATAAATATAATAATTATTCTCTCACAACGAAAAATTCGATATATGATTTTCCTTGGCATTGATTTATTAAGTGAATGATTTTAATTTTTTTCTAACGAACTTCCCATCCTCATCCCTCGAGATTGAAATCAAACAATAAAAAAACGCTCATTTCAGGACTCGCATTAATAAAAACCAGAAACGGAAGAACACCGTTAAAGGCTTTTAGTGACTTCCGTTTATGGTACGTTGTATATTTTGTCCAAAAAAAAAACAACTTGTTGAAATATTGTATATGAAATAAACGCACGCATACATACATATGTATGTACATACATTTAACAATCAATAAAAAGTATATAAATAAGTTCCGAAGTTGAGCCTTTATTATTAAAGTACGTTATTACGTAGTTATAAAACAATTTTGATACATACGGTACAGTGTGATTATAAACGAATCGACGCGAATAATTCGCATTGTTTAACATTGTTTACAGTAGCTAAATAAGTAGGAATATTATGTCGGCTAAGAAAATTATTATCTAAAGAAACTAAAATAATATGTATTGTGGTTCATTATTAATATGTTAGATAAGTCAATTAGAGATATGAGATGTATTTTAAATGTTGATAGGTATGATAGTATAAAAAAAGATGATAATTGAATTAGATTGGTTGAATGTGAATGATACTTTGAGGATTCGTATGTTGGTATTTATATTTATGTTACCATCATATTTTAGTAAATTTATTGTGAGTGTATTTAATGTTAGAATAAATAGAAATACGAGAAGCATCTTGTACAGAATATAATAGACTGTCGGATGGAATTAGAAGTTCCAAAACTATTGATAAATTCCTGGCAGTCTTAAAAAAACATCTCCGTATAGGCGCTTAGTTAAGGATTACGTAATTAGCTTTAGCTACTATATTATATAAATAAATAACAATGCGTTTTTCTGATCATTTCATCGGAGTTCTACTGAAATGAACCATAACCGCGAATCGCACTTTTGATTAGAAATCTTATACAAAAAAATTTACCACAATGGTCGTAACAATTTGTCATATGGATATTTCCGACACCTATAATATGTTATTAACTTTTATATACAATAGTAGTTAATACATCACTTTAAGCTGTCTAAACCGACCATATACGTATACTAGGTACATGCGTGATATCGACAATAATTCACAACGATACAATAAAGACCGCTTATTATTAGCCAATTAATGTCGTCGAATTTTATTATACATACAGCCGCGAACGGGATCGATCTCTCTCTCTTGCGAGTATTATATTATTATACCTATTGAAATAGTGACACGTCTATAGATATCTACGCCAATAACCGGCACACTTTAGTGCCGTTTTTTCGACAAATTGAAATTATGACTGTTCAGATAAGCAGAGAGTCGTTTTATCGGCGCACGCCAGTCAACCGTCGCACTTAGCGTCAAATTCGATTTGACAACTGTCTTCGCGACCGGCTAAAAATACACCGATTTTTTAACACAAATCAAATAATATTCGTAGTAAAAAACAGTATTTCGGGTCGTATCATCAAACAAGTCGGATACGATCGCGTCTAATGCGTAATTGATTGATATTAAAGCGTATCGTCGGATGACGCGTTTTCCATTACTGGACCGAGATACGCATCGTGGCGAGTCATCCCGCGAACCGAACAGTGATCGCTCAATAAATATTACAAAATACATACCCTCTAGCGAGATGATGAAACGGCGTTTATTCATAGTGACAGTGTGTTATTTGTTACGGTTGTATGAATTTGTCTACGTTTACACTGATGGGTAAGTAAGTATGTACATATGTAGGTACATATGTATGTATCGAGCGATACTTCAGTATCTTGTGCGCCATCCTGAAAAACTCGTCTCTGGAAACGTGCAATTATCGAAGTCGTTTCTTGTAAAATGCTCTCGTTTTAAACAATGCCATCAGATAAGTGTGTGCTTTATATAAATATAAATAATATGCGCGCATTCGTTAAGCGTTGTCGAAACCATTGGTCGTTCGCACGCGTACAGGTTTTCCGACACTCCCCTTTTGATCTGTCCAACTGTATAATATTAATTCAAGTAATTCCATGTTAAGTGCATATCGTGTATGTAGAATCTGTGGTTTTTAGGTGAAAGTATTTTTAAATAAGATTTGACTGTTTAGCCTTGTGTAATATAGTAATACTAGTTTGTTTGCTGTTCTTATCTAATTGTCTAAAAAAAATGTCTATAGGTTTGAATTAATTACGTATTTTGATAATGTTTGTATTGTTATCTGTCTCATTATCATCATCATTATTTTCAGTCGTTCAGCATCCACTGATGGATAAAGGCCTCTCCAATCCTCTTCCATTCCTGTCTGTCTTGAACAATCTGACTTTCATCTCAATTCATTTATTCTGACATCCATTTTTCTCGCTTAAACTTTTTCACACGTTCCGCTATATCTGCCACTTTGGTCATACTTCTTACCCATGTATTCCTCTTACCCATGCATACATCTTTATTCACTGTATCTTACGATTTCATCCCGTTTCATTGTTATACCGTATACCTTATTTTAAAGCATACATCTTTGCTAAAACTGCTTCCATCCTAGTTTGATTCTTCGTTTTATTTATTCTTCTTTACATGCACTGTATCTAACTATCTCTACAAAGATTATTCTTGAATTTGCAAAAGCATCCACGTTTCACATCCATGCGTCATAACTGGATCTTTTTATACCAGTATACATCTTTCCAGGCATCGGTCTTATAACATTATTATTTTTTAAAGCATAGCGGAATGTTGGATCTAAAAACTGTTATATGTTCATTCTTCCAAAACCGCTCCATCCTAGTCTCATTCTTCTTCTTTACATCCAGTTATGTTCACCAATTGTCCGCATTATTATCTGTCTAATAATTAAAAATGAATCCAATTTACTTTCACTGAAAAAGCGGAAACAAAAAAATATGTGGCAAATATTGATATGTGTAATAGTGCAATGTCGACGAATGGAGAACTACAGACATTTTTATATTCTGAAATACTCTTTATGCCACTATCACAGTGAACTTAATATACATACATACTAAGGTAGATTTCGTTAAAATTTTGCAATTCATCAATTTATCATAAGTTTCCTATTCCTCATCACCACAAAGAGTTGAATGATTGATCTGAAAATGGAGTCGAAAGTCAAAAAATGAATCCGGAATACATAATACGCATTATAGTAAAAAATAATCGAACAAAGCGTCGATCCTTATCGGCTGAAATAATTAAGATTTTTCTTTTGTTAACAAAATTGTGGGTTAGCATTAACACTGCTGTAGGTAGACAGCATCGCTTTCAGCAAGCTCTTTATCGAATTGTTTTTGATGGATGACAAATCGATATTCGTTTTTTGTGCACAGTCACACACACACAGACACGGCTTCCGCCAAAAGGGTAGTAAAACTTACTACGAGAGATAGATTGATCGATAGCGAGCCCTCGATCCGAAATTGAAAAGAATCCTCACAAAAAAGACGTGAGTGAGGCTACATTGTAAGACAATAGGGATATAAAACGTTTTTTTTTTATTGTTGTTAGATTCAGTTTAGATTCTAATTCCAACGCACTCAAGTACAACGCAGATAAATAATAAAAAAAAAAACGAATTATATTAATCTAATACAAATTTAATTTATAACATTGAAAAACGGCACCGTATACCCGTAAGACAACCTTCGCCATATACTATATAATATATACATAATATATAATATATCTATTGATTGAGTTGCGTTATTAATATTCATGTGTTGTTTGAAGTGTGTGTGTGTGTATGTTTGTACATACTATGATTGAACGCTTCATTACGTGTCTATAAACGTTTATTTATTTACATTCCGACATTGTAAATTATTGATACGCATTGCCTCTTTATGCGGTGTTTGTATTTAATTTAACAAATTGGACACATATAATGTTAGTTTCGAAACGCTCATGACGTTATGACTATTATGAGTAATGCGGTATTTTTTTTCTACGGACGCATTATTATAATTAATTTTTATGAGCAAAGTTGTATTACTTTTCCCTAACCTGAATTAAGCCCATACGATTTTTCACTATAGTTATCCATTTTTTCGGTTCGTTTCTTACCTCAACCTGGTCTGGGATTTAAAAAGTAAATTCAAACTACATGTAATAATTTCAATGCACAGATTTATATACATATGTACATACATAGTAGCATAAAGTTCCAAGTTGAGGTACTAAATTTGACAGAATTAAGCCTTGCCACGATTTGTGATTGAAAAATTACAAAATAACAACCAAACCCAATATCAAACGACAACACAAACATCAGCATAAATAACGCCCTCTACGCAAGAAGTTGATCCTTGCGGAGAGGCTTTCGCGGCCCCGTTATTAAGTCCTTCGACAAAGTGAATCACTTACGCTTAAAGCTTACGCGAAACCGCAAATTAATTATACCGGAAGAGACTTCGACATCGACAGGTGCCTTTGAGATAATTCGCACTCGTGTACAAATCATTGCTCCTACCCCCAACTACCCGTTTATCATGTGTCGCACTCCTCAATTACCCGTTGCAATATATTCAAGCACTCGAAAATCTGAGACTCATCTTGTTAAAATATGCTAAAATTGAAATTTATAACAAAAGTTTTCCATATTTGACTATTAATAAATATTATTTTACTATAAAAATTATATTAAACGGTTGACAATAATTTGATTAGAATAAAATACAGCACGGATAGCGTAAACAGGATCGACAGTTATGCACGATGTTATTGCAACGATTGAATAAAATTATTATTGATATGTCGCGCCGCATTAACCTCGTGCATATAATCGATTTTGGAACTGAATTTTTATTGAAATGAACCAGAAAGCTCGCCGTCACGCTATAAATTGTGTCGATTAATATTTTTGACCTTCCGCAAATCGTGTGCAAAAATGCATTCAGCGAACAGGTCGCCACCTTGTCCAAGTGCAATTATTTTAATTCGTCCGCTGACTAAACCTCCGATTGAGACGTTAGTGCATAATGCAATATATCTATTGGCTCTGTTCCAAAACAGCCAATGTAAAAATACCAACTAGAATCAATTGATTGAATTAGATTGGTTGAATGTGAATGATACTTTGAGGGTTTGTATGTTGGTATTTATATTTAAGTTAGATAATAATATGTTACAATCATATTTTAGTAAATTTATTGTGAGAGGAATGGATGTATGTGAATATAATTTAATTATAAAAAATGTTAGAATAAATAGAAATAGGAGAAGCATCTTGTACAGAGGTGTTTTGGAATATAATAGAGTGTCGGATGGAATTAGAAGTTCCAAAACTATTGATAAATTCCTGGCAGTCTTAAAGAAACATCTCTGTATAGGTGCTTAGTTTATTAATTATGTATTTAGCTTTAGCTACTATATTATATAAATAAATAAATAAATTCGACATATTTTTATAAACCATTTGAGTTGCAAACTTTCACCGAGTGATCTAAATCTAATTTTTTGGATCGAAAAATTTTAACATCGGTCCTTTTAGATCCATGCCACGTTTATATTGAAGCGCGTTTGAATTAAAAAAATGGTATTTCGTCCGTGAAAACGGATCGATTATACCTAATATATGACGCATCTGTTCGAAATCGATTATACACGCGCCAAAATTCATTTTCCTTTGGAATTATTCAAATGAATCGTCGAAATCCGTATTGTTAATGGGTTAACGGGCTCTCAGTGGCGTCTCGTGATATCTTCACTTAAGTAAATTCACAATAATAAAAATAATTTATTATTATGTAGGCACGTCGTAAATAAAATTAATAAAATTCGAAAAAACTACCAGTTTCCAATGAAACAGGTTAGCTAGGCCGCATTCGGATGAATTAATTGAATAGTTTAAGTATTATATTTATTGAATATTATAATGTATCTAAGCGTTTCATCTTTTAAAGAATATCCGTAACCAAATAAGCCGACGATAGAACATTTTCGCAATATTATAATATGTACATATACGAAGGACTTTCAAGTGTGTATTATTATTGGATCATAACCAAATACCAATCTTTTGATTGACCGATGGTCGTTTCTTGAACGATGGCAAAAGCGTGTTATTATTGGCACCACCTGTCGATGTACAGTGACACGATAAGATCGATACATTTACCAATATTTTTTTTTATATATATTACGACGTGTACTCACTTCAAACGATCTACACATACACACACAGTATTCGTGCCAAAAAAATATATCATTCACATGACTAATTAAAATGTATCGAAATCGATTACTAGGTTTTTGTCCCAACACCTTTACAACTTCATATTTATCATATGCTATGCAGGCGAAACGACGCGGAAAAAATCATCAAATTGAATGTGATTAGACCGTGTCGCGCAAAGAGCAATAACTTCATTACATTTTTTTTGTCATTTATTTTGGCCTTTTAACACTCTAATAAATTAATTTCTGGTTTATTTTTTCACACATTCCATCGCAGTTAATACTAATCGGAACAAAACTTTGTAGTGTTACTTCCTATCATGTTGCAGGTATTGAATTTACTATAACACGTTATTTTTAAAGCACCAAGCAAAGTTTTGTGTCGATAACTTTGACAGTGACAGATTGGATTGAGAATTGCCAGTCAAAACTGATTGAGTTTGGCCAATTTGGAGAGCAACGAGGGAAATGTATGTATGTATGTATCTGTTTGGCTGTCTGTTTGTCTGTCTGCTTGTCTGGCTGTTTGTCTGTCTGCTTGTCTGTCTGTTTGTCTGTCTGTTTGTCTGTCTGTTTGTCTGTCTGTTTATCTGTCTGTCTGTCTGTCTGTCTGTCTGTCTGTTTGTCTGTCTGTTTGTCTGTCTGTTTGTCTGTCTCTTTGTCTGTCTGTCTGTTTTTCTGTCTGTTTGTATGTGTGTCTGTATTTCTATCCGTCTATTTATTTGTCTACGTTCTGTTTGTCTGTCTGTTTGTCTGTCTCTTTGTCTGTTTGTTTGTCTGTCTCTTTGTCTGTCTGTCTGTCTGTTTGTCTATCTATTTGTCTGTCTGTTTGTATGTGTATCTGTATTTCTATCCGTCTATTTATTTGTCTGCGTTGTGTATGTCTGTATTTAAGTCTGTCTGTTTTTTTGTTTGTCTGTTTGTCTGTCTGTTTGTCTGTCTGTTCGTCTGTCTGTCTGTTTGTCTGTCTGTTTGTCTGTCTTTTTTTATGTGTGTCTGTATTTCTATCTGTCTATTTATTTGTCTGCCTTCTGTATGTCTGTATTTAAGTCTGTCCATATTATACAACATTTAACTAATCGAATCCAAATTTTGCAGAAGTACTTCTTATGATCTTTTGGATTTTAGTTGGATATGTATGTATGAGTGCAATAGAACATTATTATTTCAACCAACCTTACGAACCTTATGAACCTTATTCTTTCAATCAACCTTACGAAGTTTTGTTTCAACGTTTTCCTTCTAAAAACAGATAAAGTATAATATCCAGTTCAGAAAAAATAGCGTGTGTAAAAATATTACTATTTTCACTCAGAAAACATCGTATACTGATAGCTAGTTCAGATATAAATAAAACTGTCGCATTTAGAACATTTCTAAAGACTGTTTTATACGAAAAAATTTTCATCGAGACGCCACTGCAGTCGTTCCGATACGACACCTCATCAGACGTCTCAATTAAACCGAAATTGAGGAATTTAATTCGCTGGGACACCTTGCAGAAAACTGCTTTAATCCACGCCGATCGTAAACAAACATAAAAGTGTCCGTGGAGTTGGTCGAGCACCGGTCCATGTCCGTAAAAACGTTACGTTTACCGAATTTCCTGCTGTAAATTACGTATAAAATTTAATAGCGAAAATACCCCCATCGAAAATAAACAAAAATCGACTCAAACGATCGGTTGATCGGCGCAAAAAAATATCGCTATCTATACGCATATATTTGCCTATCGTTAATTTCGAGCAGATCATTTATCAATCGGTCGGTTTTCCATTGTGAATATTCGCATATCGATTTCCTCGTGTGTGCGATTTTTTTGCATCCGTTCGTTTATGCGTACTTACATACATATGTATGTGCTCGTTTTTACACTGCCGTGGGGAAAAAAAAATCGATCGAGATAAGCATCGCATTAAAATCTAATTATTTCAAATGAGCATATTTAAGATAAGCCATCTTGAGAGTATTTAAAAAATCAATAATATTTGCACTTATCATTTGTATTACAAATTTGAAATTGCTACAAACATTTCCATACACTTTCATACGCGTACCTATTTACTACAAAGCAATTAACTATGTGTGTAACATATTAAATTTCAATTACCAAAGTAATTAATTTAACTGCGGCACACTTGTAGTTTAATTATTTTTTAATTATATAAATATTAAACAATTAAAAAAGACAAGATCTTTCACTCTACCGAAATTTGACATTTGAATTTATCAATTAACTACTACATACAGTATTATATTCAAAACAATTTAATCTGCCGACATAATACCTACCGCCTGCTGAAAGTGTATTTATAGTTAATGTAATTCAAATATTTAAATATGAAAATCCGACAGATTGTTCATTTGATCCACTCCGAATTATACACAGTGCACTTAGCGTTTAATATTACATACGTACATACATACGAAAAAAATTAATAACTTAATTGAATCAACATTTATCGGATTTACTTTCGGCTCCTTTGTACGCAAACTGTAATCTCGTCAAATGCAGTCAAACCGGCAAATATTGATTGACAATTATTAAATTGAGCGTAATCAGATACCCAAATGACTGACCAATGAATAGCCGAATTTCGAGCTATCACTTACTCGCACACATTGGGTATATTTATGAAATCGTATTTTACGTACTTTCTTTGATATTCAAATTAAAATTCACACCGGATAAAACACAACTATGTTCACATATCAAATTGTTATGGTCAATCAAGAGCGTGTCCGTGTGAAGTTTGAAACTGACCGGCTCGATGATTGAAATCGTATATAATTTACATACTTATTAAAAGGCAAATGAGGTATCCAGCGTACCTACTTTTGTACCTATGCCTACTAATACCGACAAATACGCTTTAGTACCAAAGCACAACACACGCTGCGATGCCGACTGATCTGATATGGAAATCTCATTGATAAACATAAGAACTCGGCATTAGACTTTTTTTTAATAGGATATGAATATTACCATATTTATTTCGTATTATTATTATAATTTTTTTTTGTACGATTTTCGATTGCACAAAGTTTTGATCATCGCGCAACACGTTGAATAATTGGATCATCGGAATAGATACGATTGATTCTTCGAACTTTGATTGATGCACTTGAACTACAAATAAATTTCAAAGACCAAAATTTAAATGAATCACGGCGATAGCCAAATCGATAGAATACTGCATCGTGAACAAAAGATTTGTGGCTCCATTTTACAAACGATTTTCAACTGTTGCTATCGCTACTGGCAAAATCGGCCGTTTCCTTTCAGAATGTATCAAATTTAGTTTACTATTTTAGACAATTGACACCAATTAACATTATAATTCCTGACTGCCAACTCTCTGAACGTCTCCTATTGTTCCCTCAAGAAGGCAAAAGAAAACCACTGCAAAATATCGTTCCCTTGTTATTTTATTATTGCAGTATAAGTTAGGAGACACAATTTCTTCTAAATTATTCAATGCGGAGCTTGAGGGCATATTTAGATCGCTGGAATGGCACAAAACAGGGGTCAAGATCAACGGAAAGCACTTCATTCGCTGACAACATAGTCATAATTGCATGCGACTCGGTAGATTTACAAAACAGATTAACACTATGCAACGAATGTGTGAAAGTAGGCTCATCATATCATATTGGAGAGATAGTAGATAGTTATTTATACCTAGAACAATTGGTGAATATGACTGGATGTAAAGAAGAAGAAATAAAACTAGGCTGAAGTGCTTTTGTAACGGTTTTTAGATACAACATTCCGCTATGCTTTAAAAATAAGGCATACGACCAATGCGTACTGCCAGTTATGACGTATGAATGCGAATCGTGGATGCTAAATTCAAGAATGTTACACAAGATCCAGGGCACATAGAGAAGCATGAAAGGATGTATGCTCGGTATAACGAGAAGAGATCGTAAGATGAATACATGGATAAGAAGCATGACCGAAGTTGCAGATATAGCGGAACGTGTGAAAAAGAAGAATGGATGGTAGATGGACGCGATAAATACTGGAATGGTATCCAAGAGGATGTGAAAGAAAGCAAGGTAGACCGAGTGGACGATGGGCTGATGAATTAAGAAGAATTTGTGGAGTCAAGTGGATGCAGATTGCTCAAGACTGAAAATGATGATTTTTTTATTTATTTTTTTTTTTTATTTTAAGGAAGACCAACAGCTATGTTACAAAAACAGAAACTTATATACATAAATACGGATAGCCAATAATAGGTCTCCACAAATAGTAATAGGTCTCCACAGTGATGATGAAGTTAGGTTAGTACAGAAACAACGCTCGATATCGAGTAAAGTTAATTTCACGTAACATTTAAGTTACATTTGAGTCGCCTAGTTCCAAATCCCGATAAGTCCATAAAACTCACTTGTTCGCAAACGCGGTTTTTCTGCTACAGACTTATTTGCTTGATGGCGTTTAAACTCATTTAAACTTAATTTTGTTGATATTAAACAAAATATTGAGATTAGAAACATGGACCTCTCGTTGTTTGTTTCTAAATATGGCTTTTATCAGCTTTTATCATAGTGCAATTGTCAGTTTTTGGAACTAACACTGATTTTCAATATTTTTTTACGGCGCACTTGGCGATATTTGGAATAATTCAAGTATAAGGCATCGTTTGAAAACATTCTTAGAACCAGAAAATATTTTATCCT
This sequence comes from Parapsyche elsis, assembly GCA_022651745.1. Taxonomy (NCBI): domain Eukaryota; kingdom Metazoa; phylum Arthropoda; class Insecta; order Trichoptera; family Hydropsychidae; genus Parapsyche; species Parapsyche elsis. The sequence continues at coordinate 1,884,690 of JAGVSN010000016.1, forward strand.
CGTTTTTTTATACATTGTGGACTTATCGGGGTTTGGAACTAGGCGACTCATTTGTAAAAAAAAACAAGCAAAATTAGCTGGATTTTAATATGTACGGTTTTTGCGCTTTGAGTTTGAAGTGTCACAGTCCTCACAAGGACATCTTGTTCGTTATATGAGCATTCGTTATATTCCGAATATATCGGTCAACAACGTCTCTAAGCAATTAAGTGGCGGTCGAAAGGAGCTCGGATCCTCAGCACGCATTTGGATTATTCTGTAATTGGCAATTTTGTGTCATTTACAACCCCCGCAAACGAGCGGGGAGGGGTACCTGTATAATGAATGAAATAATACAGGGGGCCCAAATTCGTCGAAAGGCACACTAACAACCATCGGTTTTTGCGTATGTGTGTGTATGTATTTGATGGTACCACACTCCTGTAGAAACATTTTAATAAGGTCGGTATCCCATATAAAAATACGAATGTTCCGATGGCGGTACACACTTTGTACTGAATTCTCCGATGAGAGGATTTCGCAAGGAGGGGTTCGACCACCGACTCTTTGGCAAATTTATACTCCAATTATAGTCAGGTTGTTGTGTGTGTGTGTGTGTGTGTGTGTGTGTGTGGACGTCTTCACTTGAACGATTTTCCCACAGAGGATTACCACAATTAACGGTTGAACTCGGATCGGAGATGTTTCAATTGAATTCTCGGCCCCTTTTTCATCCGATCGGATTCTTGCTCGAGAACATGTCGGCCCGTGTAAAGAATTACGCGAAAAATTCCCAACAATCACCATCAGTTTTCGCGACTTTAAATACATATGTACGCTTTTCCTACCACACTATCGGTACAATGTCACGTCGATGAAAAACCGAGCTTAGAAGTTACATAGAAAACATCGACTGTCTTCCCTTGCTGGGAAATTCGGTACTTTTAAATCCTGGATGAGAAAATCTAATGATGCGTACACACCGACGAAGCGAACAGCGAACGACGAAGGGTTGCTATTGTTTGGACGTTATTGTATGTTGGTATGTAAATCTACATATATCGATGGGTTAGTGCACAGATATTGTATGTCCAGTTTTTACCGAAATTGAGTTATCATACACAAAACGTCTTGCATCAAACCTTCATGTTTAAAAAGTATTGTATGTCCAAATAGTATATTTGTTAAAATATCTAATATGTAAAACGCTTAAGTTTGTATGTATGTACGTATGGGTCATTCGTCAATTACCAGGCGTTGCTCGGGCGCGATTAATAGAAACGACGAAATACACACGATAGTAGATGTTTTCGGCAGATTTAAGCAGATAGTGTTTCGGGAGCCCAAAAAGGGGCCACCGGGGCAGGAGGGGGGTTTGGGGGTTGGTAAGAGGCCGGCATTGCTTTTCGGGAGTCAAAAAAAAGGCCGCCGGGGTAAGAAGGAGGTTTTGGGGGTGGTAAGGGGCCAGCACAGCTTTTGGGGAGCCCATAAAAGGGGCCGCCGGGGCTTGAGGGGGGCCTGGGGAGTGGTAGGGGGCCGGCATGGCTTGAGGGAGTCTAAAAAGGGGGCCGCCGGGGCTTGAGAGACGTCTGTGGGGTAGTTTGAGGGCCAGAATGGCTTTAGGGGGTATCAAAAGTTGAAAAAATAAAATAAAAAAATTCAAAAAAAAAGTTCATAAGTTCAAAAAAAAGTTCAAAAAAAAAGTTCCAAAAAAAACCAAAAAAAAAATAATTTAAAAAAATATATTGATACAAAAAAACTCGAAAAATCCTATAGTGACGTCATAGCGTTACTATACTCCATAAAATCTATGCCGGCCCCTTACCACCCCCCAGACCCCCTCCTGCCCCGGCGGCCCCTTTTTTGGGCTCCCGAAATAATTTACTAAACAAACACTATATTACATTATATTAATTACACCCCGGGCAAAGCCGGGTAATAAAACTAGTTGCTAAAAAAGATGTAAGTATGTATGTCACTTACAATATTTTAACACAAAACTGGTCATACAATATCTGTGCACTAACCCATCGATATTTATGTATGTATATTCAAACATTCGGTAAATTTCACAATTATCATTTTAGTACAAAATTCAACAGTTTCAATAACTTAACTTGAAATTATTTCATTATTGACAGGGTAAATTATGTATTTTTAAAGTCATATAGGATTTTATAAATAATTTACCAAAGTCAATAACAAATAACTCATTGTCAGTGAAAAATTTTCGATTTTCAAACGATTGCAAATAAGCCACGCGAAACCCACAACATTTTTGTATTAACTACTGAATTATTCACACGCGATACATATTCACGAATTTAGTTTGAAACACAAGCATGCATAATATAGACATTAACAAATTATTATACGGCGCATTGTATTTTATTAGAATTTTTTTAATATAATTCTACAACTGTCATTCGGGGCAAATGTTGACAGTTTTGCAAATTATTCCGAGATATTCTTCGGCGGCCACTTTACAAACACACCGTACCATATAACTTATTAATTTAAATAAACTCAATTTTTACGCACGCAGATTTAAATGTCAACTTTTGTTCAAGTCGACGAAAATTCTCGGAAAATATCACGGCGAGCGAAAGCTCGACATCGTAAAAGTAAACGCGCGCGCAATATTTATGCAAATACTTTCGACAATTATTTTCACGACGACGATGACGACAAAAGTGCCCCCTACTTCTGAAAAAAAAAAATAAAGTGTATTGCAATCGACGTGTCATTATCATCATCGGCGAAGACATGCAACGTCGGAGACAGTCACCACACAAAGAGATGCAATTATCCGCGCGATCTATGCACTTTTTGCGCATCGAACCCTTTAACCGCGCGCTCGTTGCTCCGATGTTTCCTTTTTTAATTTGCACCGTACGACACAAAGTTTCAACCGTTTTATGGGTCTGCCGGGTATTTGATCGCGTTTTATGTCGCCGCTAACAATGTTGAATAAACTGCTAGAGCTTAGGTGGTCCATATAACGAACGATCAGACACACGACGGACGATTTCTAATACCTTTCAAATAACCTGTATAGGTATGTAAATTACATATAAAATTAAGTTCTTGCCTATGTTTCTGTCTTTATGTATATATGTATGAACATATACATATATATGTACATATATATATTTATATGTCTATGTATCTGTATGTATGTTTGTTCATTGTGTATTTTCACATTGAAGGCCTCTCCGATCCTCTTGCATTCTTGTCTGTCTTGAGCAATCTGCATCCACTTGACTCGACACATTCTTCTCAATTCATCAGCCCATCGTCCACTCGGTCTACCTTGCTTTCTTTCACATGCTCTTGGATATCATTCCAGTATTTCTCGCGTCCATCTACCATCCATTCTTCTTTTTCACACGTTCCGCTATATCTGCCACTTTGATCATGCTTCTTATCCATGTATTCCTCTTACGATCTCTTCTCGTTATACCGAGCATATGTATATCTTTCCATGCTTCTCTATTTGCACTGGATCATGTGTAACATTCTTGAATTTAGCATCCACGTTTCACATCCATACGTCATAACTGGCAATAGGCATTGGTCGTATGCCTTTTTTTTTTAAGCTTAGCAGAATGTTGGATTTAAAAACAATGTTCATTCTTTCAAAAGCTGTGCCCATGTGACCACTTCAACTTTTTCACACGTTCCGCTATATCTGCCACTTTGGTCATACTTCTTACCCATGTATTCCTCTTACGATCTCTTCTTGTTGTACCAAGTGTACATCTTTCCATGCCTCTCTGTGTGCACTGGATCTTAAGTAGCAATTTTGAATTTAACTAATTGGGACTAAACTTTGCATGATACGACTCTTTTTTCAAGAAGCTACCATACAACGCTTTGTTTCGATTACTTTGACTAATGACAGATTACGAGCCGACTTGGATTGAGTATTGCCAGTTCAGATAAATAAATATACCGGAAATCTGTCTATGTATATGTTTGTTCCCCATACTTTTCGCACACAAAATTAGACCAAAAGATTGACTAAAGTCTTACATTTTCAATCAATGATACAACGATCACCCACGTCTTAAAAGATTACCTATACTAACCTTCATCGCTGTTTTACTAGTATATTATACTATATTATAGTGTCAAAAACAAGACATGATGATGATGATTTGTTATCTCCACATATAAACGCCCTGCGCCAAATCGGCAAGCAATAATCTTAGATAAACATTGAAAGGACCACCTGTAAGATGCCGCTGTGCGATATCAGATACCCTAACTAAAACACCGGTTTCGCCATTTTATCACGTATATTTTTGACAATATTTATTTAGAACCCGAGCACCGACAAAACTAGATTCTTCGTCTATAAAAATAAATCAACCATCTACTACAACGACCAGGGAGAAACCGAATCGACCGTTCTACTACTACACATGTTTTTCGACTCGATTTTCTATAATTTACAATATTGCGATACGATCTCGGAGCTGTGTCGCTTTTGATTGCTGCTTTTCGCCGTTTTCGCTCGACAATTTTTTTCTGCGAATAAACAACACGATGCGATGTTGATAGATAATCTCTCGAAGATTTAAAGGGTTGGTCTGTGTAATAATTTTTACCATTCGAGTCGATAATTCACAGATTCACCTGTTGTCGAAATTCGTCAATGACACTAATAAGAAATGATTGAATTTGATAATAATTGATGCGGACATTCCTCAGACTAATTACGGACGTTGTTAAAAATGAGCACGCTTCCGCACATACTTTGAGTGTGTCGAAAAAATTGTGTAGGCAGTACACCGAAAGAGTCTCTAATGAGTATTATTTGCTTTGGTTCAAAATCGTATCAATTTTGTCCGTCGAATATTTAATTTTCGGTCGTGCAAAATTAATAATATACACACGCGCTCGGAATTTTCACTTTCGAACGCTGAACCTCGTAGTTAAAAAGGCCGCTATTGCAATTATCGAACCAGCGATCGCTTCAATAAATGCAGATTATGAGGCTGTGCGGTTGGTTGTTTATATATTTTTATTTTTAACTTTTTTGAGAAATTTGTGTGTTTACGTGTAAGACAGGTATACAGAGAGAAAACGTACGACCTCAAAATATACTTGTCCTTTCGAAAGGTTCTCAATGTTTCAACAAAGCAAGTCTAACTTTCAACTATTTCTAATAATAAACTGAACCTCATAACAATATCAATGAAACTTAAGCAATCACACTCAGTTTAAATTATAACACGGTAATCGTTATTAAATTGATCAACATTTTTGAAACCACGCACCGAGAATTTCGCACTCGAAATTGAACGTAAAACACGAAAAATTTCACTGGCCTGTAATTATGTATGCTTTAACTTTAGTGTTAACATTAATGAGTTCTCTAAGGGAAAATTTGTCATTGATTGCAACGTTTGCTCATTAAAGGAGTCAATTACTCTTGCCGAGCAATTTTGCGAGATGCTCTCAATTTAACTCCTTAACAACGCGTTGCCAACATAAACTAAATATAATATCATGAAAATTCTACGGCATACGCGCAATCAATATATGATTGAAAATTTAACGACATTTTATATTTGCCATAAAATTAAATTCATTCAAATTTAGCCTCTTTTATAATTAAAATTAAGCTCGACTTTTTCATCTTCGATATTTAATAATAAACTTATTCGCTTATCCGTAATAATAAATTGTTAATTGACTTTTTTACGTTCTACATATAATGAGTATTGAGTTATCAGAATTTAATTTACTAAAGCGAACGCGGCGGTTTATGCGTTTGAAACTTTTCAGTAATGAGGAGGCTTTACCCGTTCGCAGGCCCTCTTGTAATATAATTTTCGCGAAACACTTTTTTTACACAAACATTTTTTCATTTATTTCGTCCCTTTTTATGGGGCCTCGGTAAGTACAGTCATTATTTAGTTTACGATAAGGTGTCTATAATTTTGACGAAGAGCGATTGCCAGGACGTCCATTCGAGACCCCTCATTACAGCATCAGTGATATTCCTTCAAATGACACCCCCATAAAGCGAAATATCACGAAACTACATACATGAATAATTTCTAACGTCGCATACTTCTTTTTACCGTTATTAATTCGCGCAAAACGATTTATTTGATACTTTTTTTTTAATAAATAATTTACAAGGCATAACCATACATACATATGTACGTATGTATAAACAATCATATGTAACACATGAACCTTTGATATAAGACATCATTTCAGCCATTCACCATCCACCGCTGGATGAAGGCCTCTCCAATCTGCACACACTCTTCTCAATGCATCCGTCCACTCGGTCTACCTCGCTTTCTTTCACATCCTCTTGGATACCATTCCAGTATTTCTCGCGTCCATCTACCATCCATTCTTCTTTTTCACACGTTCCGCTATATCTGCCACTTTGGTCATACTTCTTACCCGTGTATTCCTCTTGCGATCATTTCTTGTTATACCAAGCGTACATCTTTCCATGCTTCTCCATGTGCACTGCATCTTACGTAACATTCTCGAATTTAGCATCCACGTTTCACATCCATACATCATAACTGGCAGTACGCATTGGTCAAATGTCTTCTTTTTAAAGCATAGCAGAATGTTAGATTTAAAAACTGTTCCAAAAGCACTCCTGTCCTGTCCTAAGTATAAATAACTATCAACTATTTCTACAATATGATTATCTACTGTGACTACGTGTTGTGTGCAAAATTCATTAAACATAATTTTAATGCTATTAAAATTATTGCTATTAAAGTTTTATTAATTTTATTGCTTCTAAAAAGTCAAAAGTCAATGTGAAATTTTGACTATATTATTCTAGCTCAAATTATAAATATCGAAATGTTTAAAATTTGACACATCTTTGTACAGATGGGTCAAAATATCATTAATTCAACTTTTTCATAGAAATGGGTTTTAAAAGTCAGCAGTTCATTGACTCAAGCTACTGAAAAAATTATACAAATTAAAATGGTCCTCAATACGAATGTGTCGTAATAGTTTGTTGTGGTACAATAAATTTGAAATTATCTTATGAAAATTTTCGTATTTTCGCCATGGGAACGCGTATACATATGTACATACATACGACAAGCATATTGCACTCATTCGCAACACCTGTGCCCTCGATCGTCCTGGCGCGATAAATAGGGCTGTCTCATTAGCGGATTGTATCCCAATTTGAGAAAAAAGAGCTGCCGGTGGGATCCGAAGGTCCTCTTCGTATCGATTTGCATCACAATGAGGTCCTTTGAGAGATCCTTTGGCGCGCCACAGACCTTCAAAGGCGACCGAGCTCGTTCATCATACTTGGTAATGCGATATTAAAAACGCGGCCACCGTCGCTCACTTTTCTAATTTTTTATTTTTAATATCTTATATTATTTGTATAGCGCGCCTATTTATCACACACGGGGTCCACCCTGATTACCACCTCGTTGTAAATCATCAATTTCGTACGGCGAGTTAGTCAAAAAGCACCTAATTCGAAACCACTTTCGAACGACGAAAATAAATTCAAAAATGCACATTCAACAAGCTGTTAATGCACACGCTAAATCTTTGACGAGTCAATGATATTATATAAAAAAAATTTAAACGAATATGTGTATCATTCGGTTAATAAAAAAAAAAACGTAAAAGAAGTATACGAGTTGATGATGCGTCATACAGTGTATGCAATTTAGCGACATTTTGAAACTCGCACACGCAGTTCGCAAATATTATAGGGTTGCAGAAATATGATTTAATGCTCGGTGTTGCCTCGTGTGTGCAATCGAGGGCCACATTCTTCAGTGTAAGCCCTTTAATAATGCAATTTCCAAGTGACGTTTAATGTCGCCGATGCAATAATTCGGTAACCCGCGGGCACGCGTACGCCTACTCGTGCTACTTTATGCATTTCTTTCATACATATGTATGTACATGTAATAATGCGAGTATTGTTTCTTCGGGCACTTTTTTTTTATAAACATCAACTCTTCTCAAATGTTGTACTTCTCAATTTTGTATACATATACTGTTATGTATTGGAGGTTGAGGAACAGAGAAAAATGAGAAAATAGCACTTGATGGTATGATGATCGTTTGTTTATTTATTGATTTCACAATGGTTCATTTGATGGCACAATTACAGTAAAATATAAAGATTTGTGTGTTGGTATATGTAATTCGGAAAAGTTGCGTGTTGGCAACTGTTATTATAGTTTAGGAGAGTATACGTCCGTGTGGGTTAATTGTTTGACTGAAAAGTGACCTGTGTGATTCTGTTGTGACTGGAAGAGTTAGCTTTCTCCGACCTTTACATCTATTTATAAACTTGAGAGGGGCTGAGGAAGTTTGGGGGAATGGGAAGGAAATCGACTGATCCTGGGTCGATTGCAATTGGTTCGCAGTGTCGCCTGATCTGACTGTCGAATCTGATTGGTCGACGTCAACTTAGACTGAGGGGAAGAGGCAAGGGGGGTATGCGTTGCAATGTATGATTCACTCTGGACTGTCCCGAATCTTTAGCCAAAATACGCAGAAAACAATGTATGACTCAACCATTGCGCCATACTTACTGAATCTGATGCAATAGTTCGTGGAGACGCAACAATACACATGTATGTTACAGCGAAAGTACCTATATTTCAATTGAAAATATATTTTAACAGATACTCACTGGTGAAATTATATTCGTTTCCAATCTGTCATTGAAACTAAATTTGAAAGTTGTGAAATGACCAATCTAATCATATAATCTGCTGAAATATTCAATCCTAGTTATTTTGTCGCTTCTTCTTCTAATTGTGCCGTGCCCGTGTTCAGGCGTAGGCTTTTAATGGTTAGTACCAATTATTTATTATTGTATACAATGAGTCTTTGTCGATTTTATAACAATTCACTTATAATGGTCGGTTTACATAAGAAGAAAAGAGCACGTGTTACTACCCTTACAAGATAATGCGAGTGAAACTTTACAAAAAATTCAACATCAACAAGTCACAAACACATACGCTTACTTTAATATACTTTCACCGATACTGAGCAGTGAAACTGTAAATTGTTACGTCACCGCCTGACCGGTGCGTCATAAATATGATGCAATAGTACAATTGAATGTCGAGCCGTAGCAACGACCACGGACTTTTGGTCTTATGCGCATTTAACTTGAAATTCGTCATACCTTCGGACGAATCAGAGGTCACAACATATGCCCCTCTCACCGATTCCTCAATTCCCCCTCAGTTTATTCGGGACAGTCCGGGATGAGTCGGACACTGCAACGCATACCCCCTGCCTCTCTTCCCCTCAGTCTAAGTTGACGTTGACCAATCAGATTCGACGGTGCATCGAACGACGACCTATCGACCAATTGCAATCGACCTCAGGATCAGTCGATTTCCTTCAAAGCTCCCTTCGCCTCTCTATCCCCGTAAGTTTATATGTATGTATATATGTATGTAGATGTAAAGGTTGGAGAAAGCTCACTCTTCCAGTCTCTTCCAGTCTCCTCCAGTCACAACAGAATCACACAGTACACTTTTCAGTCAAACAATTAACTCACACGGATGTATACTCTCCTAAACTATAATAACAGTTGCCAACACGCAACTTTTTCCGAATTATACCAACACACAAATCTTTATATTTTACTGTAATTGTGCCACCAAATGAACCATTGTGAAATCAATCAATAAACAAACGATCATCATACCATCAAGTGCTGTTTTCTCATTTTTCTCTGTTCCTCAACCTCCAATACATAACAAAATTCATTGTTTGATACATTTTCACTGCCTGAATTGGTAAAAATATATTTAAGCCAGTGAAAATATATTTTCACTTGAAATATGCTTTTGCTGTAACATATGTACACACATATATACTTGATATTTTTGCGTACAAAAATGATTTAAAACGTCAGCCGCTTGGTATAATCGCGTTGGAATATGATCGAAATTTTTTTAGTGTACCTATGTGGTGTTGTACATACAGGTGTGTGTGTCTATAATTTAAGTTGGATATTTGTGATGTCGTTCAATACAATTTTGACAGTTATAACAGGACCTCGAAACGACTTTGTATCGATGCCGAATTATTTATTGGCCGCCGTCGTTAATTATAAAATTAATAACTATAGGCGAATGTCATTATGTGAGCCCTTGAGGTGAGCAGGCAGAAGACGCGTAATAACACCGTATTATAATTGCGGGTGCAGTTAAAAAAATAATTTGCAAAAATCGACGACAGATTTATGAGCGGTCGTTGATAAATTGGGGGGACGAATTTCGAACCGATCATTTGGCTTATGGCACGTGATCGCTGCAAAAAATAATAAAAATATTCGAGAATTCACGTTGATTGTTATGCAAGAAAATGTACGAGATGTACACCAATGTACGACAGCTCCTCCAAGAAATTGTCCCAATACAATATGTACAATTGAGTAAAACTATGTACACAAGTAAAGTTCAAAAGTATATGTAAACTGGTGTAAGTCCGTTGAATATCAACGGAGCGTTATCATCACCCGTACTGAAAAATAATATTAAATTTAATAGTTGTTGCATAGATGGCGCGTTATAATACAACACGTAACAATTTAGCAAAGTCGCGAAAGTTGGATGATAGTGTTAGCACGATTTATCCCAACCTGGTGGTACCGGGTTCAAATCCCACTCGCGCGCGGACGATTAGTGTCTTTTAATCATTTACCGAGGCGAGCGTTATCAGCAGACAGACAGACATACGGATTTCGTCATGTCATACTAATACAGACTAGAGATTCTAAAGCCTAAATGTCTAAACCACTTGTTACTATCTAAAAACACAACAATAAATACATAGATTATACTAATATTCACATTTTAATTGGCAGTCTACAGCACTTAATAATAAACATAAAAAGAATTTAATTAAACGATACCGACTGATGCGAACAGGTGAGAAAAATACATTTACTTTTATGTCATGTTTCCTTTGACATGTAAATTCCTAAATTTCAATTCCATACAAACACACATTTTAATCATAACACATTAAAATAATATTTAATTCATTTTACCTAATTATAATACTACGACGTGGAATTGCTTGAAATTTTCCGTTAAACGACTAAAATATCTCATTTAAAATCAATTTTTAATTTATAACTCTGCGAAATTGCCAATAAATACATCCGAAATGATGAATTCGTCTACAGCGTATTCCATAAATTTTAAAATATGACCATAACTTTTTTTTCAGGAAGTCCAAACGGCGAACGACTCACTCAATCTTCATGCTAAAATGACGATGAAGCAATTCATCAACACAGGGGTCTTCAGCAATTATATACCTGGAGTATTTTTTAATTAAACGTCACGATTAAATTGCACTTAAGGTACTGCCTTCAAATATTCCGAAATTCACCGCGGCCGCGTCAGGGAAACCCCTTATTTATTCCTCGCTTTATTTTACTTTATTTTGCATGTTACGTTTTTTTTTTTCTGCCGTTCTTACGTTTTTTTTAAGGGGCCGTGTCATCTTCCGGTAATTGGTGGACATCTGCTCGGAATGAATAAATTTTGTGCTGAAATTCGCGAAATTCCCAATGCGAGAACACTAGTCGATACGGACGAGTACTGACTAACTGTACATTTCGCGCGAATTTTATTGCCGATCGATTCGCACCACAAATATTAAGCCGTTTGGCGTCGAGATTAGAAGGGAATTAATCTACTTCTGTACAAGTTACTTCAGTGACAGTTCTTTTGAACGTGAAAAAGTCGCCCGTCAGTCTCGAAAGATCTCGATTCGGAGAAGAACAACGCGGATTCCCCGAGTTTCTGCTTCTGTGTCCGCAAAAACAAGTGTTTTACGAGCTACAGCTTACTCGTACGTTTCGTTGCCTTTCTCGGTGGAATCCCGGTAATGTTCAGACAACTTCCTGAAATAGTCCACTGATGTGTTTATGTTCGTACACGAAGCTGGGAGATTCCATAGCTTGCCCATTCATTCTTCTTTTCTCCGACAATTTGCTAACCTACATTCGACTACCGAAAGTGGTTGAAAAATTTACATAAATAAAATGGAATTGTATGGCCTGTTTGTTCCTCGTAAATTTCCTTCATTTCCATACCGTTTGACTAATTGAGACCAATCATTATTTTTATTGGGCAGACGCGAGTATTGAGGTGTCTTATTAGATAGTAAATTATCTTTTCCCACATTGATGCAGCTGTCAATAAGGCTTATAGGAGTTTGGGATTCATAATGAGAGTATCAAGACCCTTTAAGTCGTTTGATACTGTCTCTACTATACAATTTATTTGTACAAAGTCATCTGGAATTTGCTAGTACTATATGGAACCCGTTTTACCGAGATTCCATTACTAAATTGGAGAAAATTAATAAGAAGTTCCATACGTACTCCATTTCCAGGTTTCGTCTTTCCTCTTCTTCTGCAAATTCCCGTGATTACGTCCCTCTGCAATCCAGGAGGACAGTCTCGGATCTCTGCTTTGTATTTAAGCTTTTAAATAATTTATCAGATAGCCCTTACCTACTAAGTAGGATCCTTCTGCATTGTCCCCCTAAATCTGTCAGAAATCCTCCATTGTTTCATTTGAATCTTTGTTCTACTAATTATTCGCTAAACTCCTTCAGATTTTCTTTAATTAAGTTCCTTTGTAGCCCTAACTCCTGAGTTCCTTTCTTGTTATGATCTGTTATTTGTTTGTAACTATTTTGGCTGTATTGTATTATGTTGAATTAATATTATTTTATATTGTATTCTATGAGCTGTTTTTTATCTTATATTAAATTGCAGACATCTTAAAATTCGGCGAATCTTTTAGCACACTTTAGTACGATTGTATTTTTCTTTCGAGTAGCTGTAATACAATGTATTAGTACTGTACGTTGAAAACCATTGATATGTAAATTAATGTGATATAATGTAACTGTGATAATATTTCTGGGAACAATCAATCTTTTTCGGTGGTTTCGTATTGATTTTAATGCGTTCGACCTTTGTATCGAAAGAGGTGAAGTCGTTTAGTGAAACAACAGTTTTTAAGGAAGCCCCAAGGTAGTAAGTAGCCCCTTTCGTGGGTAGATTCGTTTTTTGTTCATTTTTCTCGACTCTTGCTGAGGTGATGAGACTGCCTCACGCTGCGTGAGGATCCCAGATCGGAAAGATTGTGTGTTTGTACATATATATATTCTTTATGGAAGTACGCGGGGGGCAAAATCATTGGGTTTTTTTTAACAAACAACATTCATACTGACGAATTCTATCAATATTTCACGGGAAGCGTTGGGTTACAGCGTAATAAAAACAGCTGCAACTGCACAGGAAGGAAGAGTTTCGTTTCATGTCGATGATTTTTCAATACATTTTTGCAACACACTTCAATTATCACAATGCGTTAAAAAAATAAATGTTTTTTTCGTTCAAAAGTTGTAAAACACCCCTTAGCAACCTGAAGAATCGGCCCTATTATTAAAATTCGCAATAGCGAAAGATTGCTCAATTTATCTGCAAGATTAGACAAAACTTTTGAATAATAAACAAACAATAGTTTGCCATGTTGAAAAAAATCTAATAATAACGTCACGCTTTATAAGTTTTCTACCGAAATCCCAGCAATAACAATCAAATCATAATTTTATATACAAATACCAGACGGATATCAGCTCCCGAAATCTATCTCATAATTTGGATCTGTAGGACGATAATATTAAATCAAAAGGACATTTTAGCGTGTAGGCGTCTGAGCAATTACATAAATCACAAATTTTTCGCCGTTGTTTTATACAATTCGTATCTGTAGGTCGCATCGTAGTTTTTAAAATCTCATAACAATAATTCGTGTTTGTTTTTTGTTAAGGACCGGCCACTCGTGGAGCAGGGGTGACACTTTGTTGTCACCAACCATCCCCTCGAGATGGACATTCACGTAATTTAGTGAAGACCCCCTCTAGTTTGAAGGTTTTGCAGTGGCTTATGGTAATTCCCACGACCGCAATAAAATCAATTCGGTAGATGTGAGCTTTCTACGACTTTAAATTCCACCGATGAACGCCGGCAATTAAATTTCCACCCTAATCAAATTTTATTGTCTATGGGAGATTTTTCGAATGCGTGATCAAGTATTGCATCGTAGAGTGACAATTTATGTGAAAGAAAAAGATTCGAGTAAAATAAAGAATTCAATCCAACTTAAATTAAGAATACATCATTTTCAGCCGCTCACCATCCACTGCTGGATGAAGGCCTCTCCAATCCACTTGACTCCACACATACCATTCCAGTATTTCTCGCGTCCATCTGCCATCCATTCTTCTCGTTATGTGTCCACTTCAACTTTTTCACACGTTCCGCTATATCTGCCACTTTGATCATGCTTCTTACTCATGTATTTCTCTTACGATCTCTTCTCGTTATACCGAGCATATATCTTTCCATGCTTCTCTGTGTGCACTGTATCTTGCGTAACATTCTTCAATTTAGCATCCACGTTTCACATCCATACGTCATAACTGGCAGTACGCATTGGTCGTATGCCTTATTTTTTAAGCTTAGCGGAATGTTGGATTTAAAAACAATGTTCATTCTTCCAAAAGCACTCCATCCTTGTTTCATTCTTCTTCTTTACAATCAGTCATATTCACCAATTGTCCTAGGTATAAATAACTATCAACTATCTCTACAATAAAGAATACATATGTATGTGTATGTGAAAATTTGTCTGGGAAACAAACCATATTAATTTTATTGGCGACATCTATATAATGTCATACAAACTATGAATCATATTTTTGTGTTAATTTAATTTAATTTCATTTAAGAATGCAAATGAATTGTTTGAAATTGAAAATAGTTATATAGGCTTATAAAATAATAATATGAAACAATGACGATAGTTTTGCAAACTAATTTCACTGTTACAAAAACCTAAGCGTTGATTAGCAAAATATTAAAACTAACAGCTTCTACGTTTGTTTTGTTTGTTTTAATCATCAAAAAAGGCCTTTTCCAATGATTTTTATCCTCTCAGTGGGAAAGGTAGAGGATAAGGAAGCGTGAACAAGTCGATGTGTACGTGGGTTTTGCACGGTAGCCTCGACAAATCAATTATTTAGATTTTTTCCCTGATTCAACAGATGGTAAAAACTGCTAAATCTCATTAAGAAAATCCTGAGAACTATTTAGGTGACTTGAATATTTTCAGATTTAGCTAAAATAGATTTTGTTTTTTCAAATTTTGCAGTGCAATTACGAATGCAATATTCATTGATAACATACATATATGTATCTGTGATTTTATTTATTTATTTATTCAGTACAATGAACGCAAACATTTAGTTTTTAAAAATAGATTGTTTTAGCGTCATTCTACAAAAATAATATTTTATTTTCTAGAACTGCAACAAAGCCTTTTGTTGAGAAATCGAAAAGGGTTGATCCATCAATTAAACAAGTAAATGTGCCTTGAAATAAATACGTTTAAGCGCGACGAATCAATCCATAAAAAACGGTCGATTTCAAACATCCGAAACTTACTGGGTGGTATGTAAATATATATCATCATAATTATCATGCAGCAGGCGCATAGATTCAGCAGTAGCTTTGACATGATGACAGCTTAAATATTTAGGACGAATTTTCAGTCTTTATAATTTGGATTCGTTCCCGCAAACTCGGTTAGCCAAATGGCTAATTTTACCTCATAATGACTTCTTTACCGCACACAAGTCACCGATGAAGCGCTTATATACTCGTTATGTACTCCCGAAAAAAAATCTAAAACGAGGAGCGAAATGATGTTTTAATAAGGGCAAAGCAGGAAGCTTCCAGTTAGCAAAAATTCACATTAGAACTTTTTTAGCCGGTGAAAGAAAACAAACTGGGATCACTTTTTAAAAGATGTTTTCGTAGCTGTCACAATACTTAACGACTGACAAATGACAAAATATGACGGAAAAGAAGCTCAGACATCTCGCCAGAAATACATTTGATAGACAGGATAAAAGTGTATGGTAATACACATCAGCTTTCGAATGTCACTCGAATTTTTCCCAATGGTAAAATTAATAAAACGAATCGGCGAAGTGAATATATTATATATGGCACACCGATCACTTAACAGGTCTTTTTATTTATGGATAAGGAGGAAACAAACATTCCTTCGGTGCTTAATTAACATTGCAATCAGCTTAATAGCGACTGCCCGCTAATGGAATCCTATAAGAAGTAATCCGGTAGTCGAGTTACCGACCAAAGCAATGCATAATGTCACCAGCATTTCACAAAACTATCGAGTGAATTTATATATCAGTAATAAACTTTTTATAAAAATTATCAATCTTGAATACTTGTGCTCGTATATACATATGTATAATACATTAGGGTGGAGCGACATTCCAAAAATTAAAAATCGGCATTGTAATACCTACCAAAAGTTTCGTTGTACATATCATCCGTATTCTCGTAAAAATACTGAAAAAAGTCTGTGAATTCAGCTCTCTACCTGAAGGCGAAAAATGAAAATTTGCCTATTAATTTCGAAATCTGTACTTTCTATCTAATTTATTTATGTATTCCTTAAATTATTCAAATAAGTGTGAATTTGTGAGAGCAGTGGAGGGAGACACGAGTAAATATAAATATATATGTACGAGTAAAGTAAGTATGTATAGTAAAAATAAATACTAATTTTCCAATTACAATTGCTATTTATAGAGATTGGAAACAATCAATTGGAAATTTTCATACAAGTACATAAAAGTACTAAGATAAAAGTGCTGATAGAAACCAGAAAAACTTTTTTAATTAAGCAGATTTTTTTAGACAGAAGAGGTATGATGTAGAGGCAACTTTTTATAACTATGTATTTCAAAACTAATATCCCAAAAAGTTCCATACATCGTCGCTCCACCCTAATGTACATACTTTAAAACAAAAAGGGACTTTACACAGCAATGAGTACGAGATTCTGTAGGTTCGAAGTATATATTTTTCATTGACACATTCGAATACACGTAATTGGTGATCTCGAGCCACAGTTTGGCGAGCGAGAGCTTGCCGAGCTTTTAAGCTTGCGCTTAATGTATTTATTCCAATGAGAATGTTGACAAAATGGATGGCCGCCGATAGCGCGAATGTTCTTGCTTGTGTTCGACATCGCTTTAATCGCAACCGTGAAACTTGAATACCCCTGCTCGATGATCCTGGGAAATAAAGCTACGACTTATTTCGCCTCGATTGTCCATTACTATCTTCGATTCTGACGCGTTCATATTGCATATCTTCGAAGGTGAGCTTTCGATACGATATTTTGCCACTCTGATTCCTCCAATATCCATTCATCGAGTTTTAATTACATTTAAATGAAAATAAACTAAAATTTATCCGTCGGTACTACATATGTACATACATAGTACAATGTAAACATTTTTCCCATGAACAATTTTTTACGGCAAAAACACTTAATTTTTACATATGCAACAGTTGTAAATAAAAGCGCATGAACTACGTTTTATTCCATCAAAAGCCAGGTAAGTTTTTTTTTGCCCTGAAAAAAAAAAATACGCGTACAATAGTGCAAGATATAAAAGGAGGGGTCGGGTCGTGCATTCTCGCACTTTTTGCAGTTAATGCACGTAAAAAGTTGAATTTTTTCCGAAAAAAAAAAAATGCACTATTGTCATAAAAAACTGGGCACATAACGGTACGAAAGTAATGCGACTGGAAAAAAACTATGTATATAGAATTTTATTGCACGTGTTTTTTGAGCTTTTCGCTGGGTCAATGGGAAAAAAGTGAGCTTTGTTATAAATTTTTGATGCGAACGCGATTTTGGATTATTTTTTTTCATTTGAGAGAAATATTATTAAAGAAAATAACGATTTTTCTTCAGGAGCAGAATTTATGGCTTATATTTCAGGATAAAATACACACTTTCAAAACTGTCCCTGTAGGGGAAGTTAATATCTAAAATAAATAAAATCGTCAAAAGACATCACGGTTGTTTGATTTTAAGCTCAAATGAGAACAGTAGGATTGAGGGGGGGGGGGGGGGGGGTTAAGGGAATAAGACGACAAATTATTATTGTCGCTTTTAAATCGATTTGCAAATATTTGAACCGTGAGTTTCGGATCCGTGCCGAAAATGAACAATAAGCTCGCGAAATAGAGAGGGTCCCCTATTGTGAGGGGAGAGTCCGTTACTGCAGGGTCAAAAAAAAAATGTCGACCTCAGGATCCAAATTCGAACATCAATTGTGCTTTTGCGAAACTTTACGTACGTACCCTACTTTTAAAAGGGAGATCTTGATTAAATTTTCAATTGTTAATACAACATGTCTAATTATTTTTAACATTCCAAGTTTTAAAAAGAATATTCAGATTCGAATCGTACACGCATCCCAATCAAGTCGTCAAAAGTCCTTCGGGTTATGAAATTTTCGATTGCACATATCAATCATGCGAATCGTACACGTCAGCGATCCTGCACAATGGAACGTCATCGTTTTTATATTATCCGATAGAAAAAATATATATAAATGATATTGTCAGGTACGAACAAAGACACACGGGTTCTATAAATCGTAAGCCCGTAGTAGGCTTTAGGATCCTAGACCGGTATTGCGACTTCCTAGCTAGTTTTGCAACTCGGTGCATCCATAGGATTATGAAAAGCTCGGGCACTTCAAGCCCTCACTCTGTGCAGGGGATGCGATTGAGTCGAAATTCTATATAAACGATTCCGAATCGCAATTTTATAATCACTTTAGAGTTTTCGGATACATCAAACGTGTCCCGAAGTCGAACTCTATCAAAATAGACACATTTTAAAATTTCATAGTATGAAATTTACTGCCTATAAATTTTGTACATATAAACTCTATTTTATTTCATTTTAATTTCAATACAATTTAGCGTATGTCATAGTACAGTAACAAGGGAAATATAATCTTTACTAATTTCTCTTAGCCTTCTGTAGGGGAAAGAAAGGAAATTGGTAGTTTGTAACAATAGTCATGGTCATTTTCAACCGTTCAGCATCCACTGCTGGATGTAGGCCTCTCCAATCCTCCTCCATGCCTGTCTGTCTTGAGTAATCTGCATCCACTTGACTCCACACTCAATTCATCAGCCCATCTTTCACTCGGTCTACCTTGCTTTCTTTCACATCCTCTCGGATACCATTCCAGTGTTTCTCGCGTTCGTCTGCCATCCATTCTTCTCGCTATGTGTCCACTCCAACTTTTCACAAGTTCTGCTATATCTGCCACTTCGGTCACACTTCTTACCCATGTATTCCTCTTGCTATCTCTTCTTGTTGTACCAAGCATACATCTTTCCATGCTTCTCTGTGTGCACTGGATCTTACGTAGCATTCTTGAATTTAACTAATCGGGACTTAACGTTGCAGAGATACTATGGGGTATGATACGATACATTGTTTGACGTTCTTATCTAATGGTCTAAAAAAAATGTCTATATGTACATAGGTTCGAATTAATTACGTATTTTGTTATTTTTATTTGTATTGTTATCTGTCTCATTATCATCATCATCATCATGAAGGCCTCTCCAATCCTCTTCTATTCGTGTCTGTCTTGGGCAATCTACATCCACTTGACTCCACACATTCTTCTCAATTAATCAGCCCATCTTCCACTCGGTCTACCTTGCTTTCATTCACCATCTCTCTGATACCATTCCAGTATTTCTCGCGTTCATCTGCCACTTTAGTCATACTTCTTACCCATGTATTCCTTTTACGATCTCTTCGTGTCATACCGAGCATGTGTACATTTTTCCATGCTTCTCTGTGTGCACAAGATCTTACTCAGCATTCTTGAATTTTGACAATACATAGTAGGTGGTGCCAATTTTGAGGGCAACCGTCCCAACAACTAAACCAAAAACTCGATGACTTTTAACTTTGGTTAACTAATACCTAAATGTTGCCAGCAGCGACAGCAATAGCTGAAAGCCATCCCAAAAATGAAACAATGAATCTTCGTTCAAACAATGATCTACCGCCATCAACAAACAACAAATTTATCCATCTAATGCTATATGAAGACGTCTTCAATCCTCGTCCATTCCTGTTTCTTTCGAGAAATCTGCATGCAATTGACCCCACACACTCTTCTCAATTCATCAGCCCATCTACTCGGTCTATCTTGCTTTCTTTCACATCCTCTCGGATACCATTCCAGTATTTTTCGCGTCCGTTCTTCTCGCTATGTGTCCACTTCAACTTTTTCACACGTACTGCTATATCTGCCACCTTGGTGATTCCTCCTACAATATATTCTCGTTATACCGAGCATACATCTTTCCATGCGTCTCTGCGTGCACTGGATTGTGCGTAACATTCTTAACAAATAGGTAACCAACTGAATAAAAATTTAACTTAAATTTTCAGAAAAAAAAAATTAAACACTACCGACATGACAGGGTTCAAACGAGTGCTGGTACAATAATACAATACCTGATATAAAGAAATAATAAAATTTCGATGTTGGTCCGAACAACTAGGAGAGGGGGGGGGGAAACGGCAGATGTTTCAAACCAACACACGTGCGCACAACATTCATCATCCCTTTTACACCAAAAGCTCCTTTTATAGTGACAGAAAGGGATAGAAACTGACCTTCCACGGGGGGGTGAGGTTGAAAATGGGGATGTTGAGGGGGCGAAGCTGCAGACACGCTTATTCCACGCGACCCCCATTATTCCGAGAAGCACAAAAGTCACAGAAGAGTGAAAAAATAATTATTGTGTGCATGCGCTAATGTGCAGATATGTGATGTGATGTGCGCGCGCGCATAATCTCTACAGCCGAAGCTCAAGCTCAATAGCCCCAGAGCTTTCCCAACTTTTCCATGTTTGAGACTCCCCCATGCCAATTTACAAACGGACAATGTGTCTGATTCAATTCAAATTGTAATAATATCATCATCATCATCATTTTCAGCCGTACACCATCCACTGCTGGATGAAGGCATCTCCAATCTTCTTCTATTCCTGTCTGTCTTGAACAATCTGCATCCAGTTTACTCGACACATTCTTCACAATTCATCAGCTCATCGTCCACTCGGTCTACCTTGCTTTCTTTCACATCCTCTCTGATACTATTTCAGTATTTCTCGCGTCCATCTACCACACGTTGTGCCATATTTGCCACTTTGGTCATACTTCTTCTTTCCCATGTATTCCTCTTGCGATCTCTTCTTGTTGTACCAAGCATACATATTTCCATGCTTCTCTGTGCGCACTGAATATTACGCAGCATTCTTGAATTTGGCGTCCAAGTTTCACATCCATACGTCATAAATGGCGTATGCCTTCTTTTTTAAGAATAAAGGTTCATCATCATCATTTTCAGCCGTTCACCATCCACTGCTGGATGAATACGTCTCAATCCTCTTCCATTCCTGTCTGTCTTGAGCAATCTGCATCCACTTGACTACACACATTTATTCTCAATTCATCAGCCCATCTTCCACTCGGTCTACCTTGCTTTCTTTCACATCCTCTCGGATACCATTACTAGCGTCCATCTGCCATCCATTCTTCTCGCTATTTATTTATTTATTTACAAATTATACCATAGTGACATAACAGGCTATGTGTCCACTTCAACTTTTTCACACGTACTGCTATATCTGCCACTTTGATCATACTTCTTACCCATCTATTTCTTTTGCGATCTCTACTTGTTATACCAAGCATACATCTTTCCATGAATCTCTGTGTGCACTGGATCTTTCGTACCATTCTTGAATTTAGCGTCCAAGTTTTACATCCATACGTCATAACTGGCAGTACGCATTGGTCGAACGCCTTCTTTTTTATTGAACATTATTCTCATAAGTCTATTGCTTGCATACCCTACTTTCCAGCAGCATCTCGGATCAAGTTTTTGTATGAGCGCACTACAAAACAAACAAAAAATTACGATTCAGTTTTTTGAACCAAAGATTCTATGATGAGATTGATATTTTAAAGTTTATTAGTAATCCTCTCCAATCCTCTTCCATTCCTGTCTGACTTGAGTAATCTGCATCCAGTTTACTCGACACATTCTTCACAATTCATCAGCCCATCGTCAACTCTGTCTACCTTGCTTTCTTTCACATCGTCTCTGATACCATTTCAGTATTATTCGCGTCCATCTGAGTTCTGCTATGTACAATATCTGTCACTTTGTTCATACTTCTTACCCATGTGTTCCTCTTCCGATCTCTTCTCGTTATACCGAGCATACACCATTCCGTGCTTCTCTGTGTGCACTGGATCTTGCCTAACATTCTTGAATTTAGCATCCACGTTTCACATCCGTACGTCATAACTGGCAGTACGCATTGGTCGTCTTCCAAAAGCACTCCATCCTAGTTTTATTTCATCTTCTTTACAACCAGTCATATACACCAATTGTCCTGTAGTTATAAATAACTATCTCTACAATATGCTCATCTACAGTGACTACGTTAATTTTAGTTTTATTAAAATTAATTTGTTATCCTACTTTTAAAGCTAAAAGGTTCCTTAAATTGAGAATTTATCATTTAAATTATAAATTTGGCAATACGAGCTATTCGAGCTGAAGTTCGCAGAATTGATCATTGTGCTATTGCAATTCAGAGGGTATTGTATTGTAGAGATTTACACGATGGTAATAAAAACCGCTCTTTGAGCTTGAAATTTGATGCAACGTCACCGAATCAGGGGTGGGTAATTAAAATCCGAAACCATTGAAACGGGATTATTGCGATACGGCCAGGCTAGCAAAAGGGGATGTTTATTTACCGAGAGACCAAAAAAAAAAAACAGAATATATTTTCTATACATATGTATATAGGTACTAGTAAGTGCGTATAAAATAACACGGCACAATTGCGATAATTGCAACGTTACACCGTTGCGTATATATGTACATATGTATACTGTATGGAATTTTTAACCCTTTCGCGAGAGAAGGTCACTAACACTGGTAGCAGCCGGTCGTAGCGAGCTTTCAATGACCGTCTAGCGAGATGAAAGCTCCAGACACAATTTATCGGAAGCTATGGTTAAATGGAAGCTATTATTTTTCCGGTTCATTGTGCGCGAGTATACATTTAAGTTCGGCACATACGAACCACCTGAATTCGCCCTTTGTTCCTCGACTGCACTGTAAAGGGTTGAAAATTCGTACTCTTTGAAACGGGGCACTTACATGGGCCTACGCCGACTGGTATGCTTCTTATCACCATGCAGAATAATAAGAACATACATATATTAATTTAAAATACTATATGTATTGCCAAAGCTACCAATAAGTTACATATTATGTACAGTGAAAGCATATTTCAAGTGAAATTATATTTTTTTCCAATTCAGGCGGTGAAAATGTGTCAAACAATGAATATACAGTTTCACTGCTCAGTATCGGTGAAAGTATATCAAAGTAAGCGTATGTGTTTGTGACTTATTGATGGTGTGTCATCCTACAAGTGTGCTTTGAACGAAACGTTGGCGTTATTATACATATGTGAGGATTCTGAAGGTAGCAACACGTGCTCTTTTCTTCTTAAACCGACCATTATAAGTGAATTGTTATAAAATCGACAAAGACTCATTGTATACTATAATAATTGGTACTACTAACCAGTAAAAGTCTACGCCTGAACACGGGCACGACACGATAAGAAAAATAAGCGACAAAATAACTATGATTGAATATTTCAGCAGATAATATGATTCGATTGGTCATTTTTCACAACTGTCAAATTTAGTCTCAATGGCAGTTTAAAAACGAATATAATTTCACCGGTGAGTATAATATATTTTCACTAGTAGAAATACATACCTATACTACCGTCCTAAGCCCACTTAACGTAACTGACAAAAATTATGAAAATGAGTTTTAGTGTATGGGAGTGTATTCTTGCGATTTTTCATATCAAAATTAATGTATCTTCATCCAAAAGTGACTTTTTTTGAAGCTATTAAATCTAACGTATCTGCATGCGCTGAGAAATAGTATCACCAATACTTAGCGAAAATAACGTATCCAATATTTACTTCGGTCACTACCTTATCGTGAAAGATTGAAAAGACTGAATCTCTCCACATTGGAGACGGTGATTTAATTGAAGTATTCAAAATAAAAAAATAATCATTATTCATGTGAAATGACCAACCTCATTATGTTCAATGAGAACCCTCATCTACATAAGAGGTCATACTCTTAAAACTCCGAAAAGAAAAATCAAATAAGATTGTTAGTGATTCATTATTTTCAAATAGAGTGGTCGAAGTTTGGAATAGTCATATGTATACATTAATAATGAATTTTTTTTATTATTTTTCCTTAGAATGATCAAAACACAATAGAAAATAACCTCATGCACTAAAAAAAAGTACAAATAAATCAGTAATATATGAAGAAAAACACAAATTTAAAATAAAACTTTCAAGTCCATTTATCTCGATATTGCTGTTTTGTCAGTTACGTTAACTGGGCTTAGGACGGCAGTATACATATGTATATGTATCTACTAGTAAACATGTGCTTGAATATGATTTCACCGAAACGCCAGTGAAAATATATTTTCACTTGAAATATGCTTTCGCTGTAACATATAATATTATATATATATATATATATGTATATGTATACATAGAGATTGCAGCAATTATACCTAAAAAAAATTAAAATATATACTGTACTGTACTATTGTGAATAATAATTTATATGCAAATGGGTGCAATTCTTCGACCATTATTTAAATATACTGTACATAGAAGCCGCAACACTGCTATTTTTCGCAACGTGCTTGTAAAGGGGTTAAACGGCACGGTTCGTGTCCGTGAAAAGAAATCGCTAGTGGAGTACCAAAGGGACAAAAAGAAAATTATTGGGCAGGACAAGTATGCCCTTCAAGGGTCACCCGTTACTTCACAAAGGACTAGCATTCAATAAGGAGTCGGAAGGACGAACGATTTTTGCAACATAATGAATGGTTACGTTACTTCGCAATCACACTTCTACATTGCCTGGGTAGGTACATACGTATATTATATTACAAACATTTTTTTTTTACACACGCTTTTTAAACAAAAATAAACGGAATTAGCATAAAAATTTTAATTCTCCTAGCTCAAATGACTTTTTTTTTTTTTTTTCCCCGTCGCGTATGACTCGACGTTATTCAATCAAAAGTATGTGCCCGAGTTAACCGTATTACTGGCGTACGAATGGGAGTGGTCCTATTCACGAGCACGTGCCCTTTATTCGTCATTTCAAAGGAATCATCGTTTTATCGGATAACTACCAACACATACAGAAGCCGTTTCATTATGACTCTCACGCTTGCCCTTGTAAATGACTCGTAGACAGCCATAAACTTGATCTTTATCGTTGCGAACCCATTGTGTTTCGCATCGCGGTTCGATATTGCATCACACCGTGTTGAATACCGTTTGAATAATTTGATTGGATCAATAATTTGTTTGTACCTTGTACATTTCCATGCCGTTTGATCAATCGGTAGCGAACTATGAAGGGGCACTTCCTATAAGCCTGTGGGTCTTACGTGGTACTTCCTCTGTGCAACTACCATACACAGTTTCACTCCGATAATTCAAAAATATTACGTATGATCCTGTACACAGAGAGAAGCTTGGAATACGTGGGTAAGAAGTATGACCAGAGTGGCAGAGATAGCGGAAAGTGTGAAAAAGTTTAAGTTGATGTTTATGTTACGCAAGATCCAGTGCACACAGACAAGATTAGGAGAAAAGATCGTATGAGGAATACACGGGTAAGAAGTATGAACAAAGTGGCAGATATAGCGGAATGTGTGAAAAAGCGAGATGAATGGATTGCAGATGAACGCTAGTAATGGTATCGGAGAGGATGTGACAGAAAACAAGGTAGAGCGAGTGTACGACGGGCTGATGAATTGAGAAGAATGTGTGGAATCAAGTGGATGCAGATTGCTCAAGACAGACAGGAATGGAAGAGGATTGGAGACGTCTTCATCCAGCAGTGAATGGTGAACGGCTGAACATGATGATATATATATATATATATATATATATATATGCTAAATTCAAGAATGTTACGCAAAATCCAGTGCACACAGACAAGATGTATGCACGGTATAAGGAGAAGAGATCGTATGAGGAATACACGGGTAAGAAGTATGACCAAAGTGGCAGATATAGCGGAATGTGTGAAAAAGCGAGAATAATGGATGGTAGATGGACGCGAGAAATACTGGAACGGTATCCGAGAGGATGTGAAAGCAAACAAGGTAGACCGTGTGCACGATGGACTGATGAATTGAGAAGAATGTGTGGTGTCAAGTGAATGCAGATTGCTCAAGACAGACAGGAATGGAAGAGGATTGCAGAAACCTACATCCAGCAGTCGATTTTATACCTAGGACAATTGCTGAATATGACTGGTTGTAAAGAAAAATAAATAATACGAAGAATGAAACTAAGATAGAGTACTTTTGGAAGAATGAACATTGTATCCGCTATGCTTAAAAAATAAGGCATACAACCAATGCGTACTGCCAGTTATGACGTACGGATGTGAAACGTGTATGCTAAATTCAAGAATGTTACGCAAGATCCAGTGCACACAGAGAAGCGTGGAAAGATGTATGCTCAGTATAACGAGAAGAGATTGTAAGAGGAATATGTGCATATGTACATACATGGGTAAAAAGTATGACCAAAGTGGCAGATATAGCGGAACGTGTGAAAAAGATGGCAGATGGACACGAGAAATACTGGAATGGTATCCGAGAGGATGTGAAAGAAAGCAAGGTAGACCGGGTGGACTGATGAATTGAGAACACAGGCATATTAATCGCTTCAGTTGCGTATAAAAATGAATTAATTTTAAACACTTCCTCGCTAAAGAGTACATAATATAAACATTTTCTCACTTAAACGTTATTTTTTAGCACTTTACACTAGACTAAAATGGATGGCAGATGAAAGCGAGAATGGATCCGATAGGATGTGAGAGAAAGCAAGGTAGACCGAGTGGACGATGGGCTGATGAATTGAGAAGAATGTGTGGAGTCAAGTAGATGCAGATTGCTTTAGACAGACAGGAATGGAAGAGGATTGGAGGGGCCATCATCCAACAATGGTGATGATTATGATGATTCCAGCTAACGAGCGACTGAATGTTGCCTGTTGAGACTGGTTGAGTATTGTCAGTTCAGTTCCGTTCAAGTTTTGTATATTATTTGCACCCAGACAACGCCGGATACTATAGTTTGTAATATTATACAGAATGCAACCCACGACTGTGTATAAATAGTATGCAGATTAAAAATAGACCTATTCTGCATAAGGAAAATCTCATCTCCAAGGTCACCTCTCCCTTTCGAGAAAGAAGATTTCATATTCTCTAAAATAGGTTTATTCACCTGATTTTTTTGTGCGCGATGCATTTCTGGAGGTGCATGCGAGACGCTCGAGATGCAGAAAAAAATCAGTGCGCATCGATATTGTGAAAAAATGCACTCACCCGCCACATGTTCGCAATCAGTCAAACTGCATTCAGAAACCTGATGTTGCCTTGGGAAAAAGTGCACAGCATATGCTCGCACATAGCATTTGGATACCATTTGGATGCACGCCCAATTAGTTAGGGGCGAGACTACATAGTGGTGAATTATGAGTTTTGATTTTACGCAAAGATTTGAAAACTTCAAAGTTTCTCAGCATAAACTGTATGCAAATGGTATGTACTAAAATATGATAGAACGAGGAAAAGCTACAAAATTGTACGTGGACGTAAACGCAAGTAGAACCCAAAAAAGTACTGGAATAGTCATTGAAAATCTTTTTACGCGGTTAAAATTTGTTTTAAAATTTATATATATATATGATAATTATCTAGAATGTTAGTGGACGTATCCATACTTTGCCTACCTGTAATTTCGGAATCACAGCATCCCATCACACCATATTGTCGGCGTATACTGACGCACGTACCATATGGTGTTCCTCTCGCTTATTTTAGACGTAGACTTTTTATCCGCTTTAAGTGGGTTTTGTGTCAGTAACCCAAATCTGAAACTGAGGAGAGGGTCTACTAGTTATTAACTTCATTCAACAATTTTTTACTCAACTTGTCAGGAAGTGGAAATACAATACTACAAAGTGGTACTACAAAGGATATGTCACTATTATCAGATTTTACCGTAAACTTCGTTTTCTCGAACGTGAAACGTTGATATTAGTACGACCTTCAAAGTAATATATTCGCGTTGCATTTTTAGGTGTAATAAATGTGCATTTTTTCCGCATGTTTATGATATGTTTTTATCCGCCTCTTACCGCATCCTGCATTAACAAGGGTCTATTAATGCCCCTATCCAACGAGGGGTCTTCAATCTTTTGATACGTATATTTCTATCACATTTGTAATATATCAATCTATTACGTATTCGTCCAATCATTTACATTTTCGATAATGAACATTCAACAGTATGCTTGAGTAAATTAGATAGTGTGAGTAATAAAAATGTATGCATGGTGAAAACACACACCAAACAAACTTTGATCATAATAGTACATTCAAATGTTTGTTACGTATATGAATTGGAAATATCATCATCATTTTCAGCCGTTCACCATCGACTGCTGGATGTGGGCCTTTCCAATCCTCTTTCATTCCTGTCTGTCTTGAGCAATCTGCATCCACTTGACTCCACACATTATTCTCAATTCATCAGCTCATCGTTCGCTCGATCTACTTTGCTTTCTTTCACATCCTCTCAGATACCGTTCCAGTATTTCTCGCGTCCATCTGCCATCCATTCTTCTCGCTACGTGTCCACTACAACTTTTTCACACGTTCTGCTATATCTGCCACTTTGGTCATACTTCTATCAATTTTAATTTGTTCATGCAAGGCTCACTAAGGTGTGAAAAAAAAAAAGGTTTCCGACCGCTGGTTTAACAGTAATGGTACTTCAGTGGCTACATGTCACGAGAATAAAAATATATAGAAATTTGGTTTACAGCTGTCGCGTTGGCACATGCCGTGTAACCATCTCGCTCTTGCAAAGCTCACGCTCGGTACATTTTCCTTCGTTTTGTATTGTCTTTTGTTCCTTTCGCACACTAGAGTAGAGCGAACGAAGTACATATGTACCATGTGGCAATGTTAGCAGTTATTTCACTGGCGTAGAGTGTACCTTAGAATTTTTTATTCGATGATTTCAAATGGTATATTTTATTGGACAATTGACATATTGAATCGTAAGCAAATTAAAATTGAAAATATGCTGCTGCAGCTAAAATTTTTATACCTTAAATAAAATCAAATGTTTAGTTGGGTTGTCTGTTTATAAACAATTCTCACTATTGGTAAGCTCTTTCAAGTATATAAATCATTTTCAGCCCTTCACTATCCACTGCTGGATGAAGGCCTTTCCAATCCTCTTCCATTCCTGTCTGTCTTGAGTAATCTGCATCCGCTTGACTCCACACATTATTTTCAATTCATCAGCCCATCCGTCCACTCAATCTAAGTTGCTTTCTTTCACATCCTCTCGGATACCATTCCAGCATTTCTCGCCATCCATTCTTCTCACCATGTGTCCCAGGTACGTTTTTCACACGTTCCTCTATATACACATGCTTCTTACCCATGTACACCTCTTACGATATGTTCTTATTACACCAAGCGTACATCTTTCCATATATATCTGTGTGCACTGGATTACTGCACTGGTTACGTAAGGCATTGGTATTATGTCTTATTATTTAAGCATAGCGTTCATTCTAACTGCAATTATTATATTCTAAATAATATGATACGTACTGTGTCATCACGTACCGCTACACATTTTACCCGTCAATTTCGAATTGCGGAGTCGTGCGACGCTCCAATTTGATAGTGTTTACCTTTACACGTTAACTTTTCAAAACTGAAATTCATCCGTGAAAGAGCACCGTCTGAAAATTTAACTCAAAATAACTCGAGTGACCTAAAGTGGACATTTTCGCTAACTTTCAACTTTTAACTCGCACCAAACTGCTCAAATAGCTTTCTATACGAGGCAAAATTGTACAGAGACGTATCATCGTATCAGATTCGATTGAAAATTTTAAAATTCACCGTTTGAATCAACAAAAAAATCGCAGTGTGTAGCCACTGCTCACTATAGAAGTAAAACTTCTTTGCAGTTTAAAGCAATGTACAAGAAGGAATACAGATGCGAATGTGAAAGAATTGTGTACACAAATGTGGTTTTAAACAATGACTCACTGTTCTCGCTGCTATGTACCTGACGTCTAGCCGAGGAGTGGGAGTACCCGCTGACCGCTGGCCGTGACTGGTTTTCGTGGCGTGCCACGCTTCGATGACACGTTTTTACTAAACTGAGGGGCGGTGCGGGGCGCAGAGGGGACGGATCTCTCTCTCTCGCACGAACGCAAAAGAGCGGGCAATACTGCCGTCCTAAGCCCACTTAACGTAACTGACGAAAATGAGTTAGATGTGTTTTAGGGGTTATGGCAGTGTATTCTTGCGATTTTTCATATCAAAATTAATGTATCTTCATCCAAAAGTGACTTTTTTTGAAGCTATTAAATCTAACGTATCTGCATGCGCTGAGAAATAGTATCACCAATACTTAGCGAAAATAACGTATCCAATATTTACTTCGGTCACTACCTTATCGTGAAAGATTGAAAAGACTGAATCTCTCCACATTGGAGACGGTGATTTAATTGAAGTATTCAAAAAAAAAAAATAATCATTATTCATGTGAAATGACCAACCTCATTATGTTCAATGAGAACCCTCATCTACATAAGAGGTCATACTCTTAAGACTCCGAAAAGAAAAATCAAATAAGATTGTTAGTGATTCATTCTTTTCAAATAGAGTGGTCGAAGTTTGGAATAGTCATATGTATACATTAATAATGAATTTTTTTTATTATTTTTCCTTAGAATTATCAAAACACAATAGAAAATAACCTCGTGCACTAAAAAAAATTACAAATAAATCAGTAATATATGAAGAAAAACACAAATTTAAAATAAAACTTTCAAGTCCATTTATCTCGATATTGCTGTTTTGTCAGTTACGTTAACTGGGCTTAGGACGGCAGTATACATATGTATATGTATCTACTAGTAAACATGTGCTTGAATATGATTTCACTGAAACGCCAGTGAAAATATATTTTCACTTGAAATATGCTTTCGCTGTAACATATAATATTATATATATGTATACATAGAGATTGCAGCAATTATACCTATATAAAATTAAAATATATACTGTACTGTACTATTGTGAATAATAATTTATATGCAAATGGGTGCAATTCTTCTCAATTCATCAGTCCATCGTGCACACGGTCTACCTTGCTTGCTTTCACATCCTCTCGGATACCATTCCAGTATTTCTCGCGTCCATCTACCATCCATTATTCTCGCTTTTTCACATATTCCGCTATATCTGCCACTTTGGTCATACTTCTTACCCGTGTATTCCTCATACGATCTCTTCTCCTTATACCGTGCATACATCTTGTCTGTGTGCACTGGATTTTGCGTAACATTCTTGAATTTAGCATATATATATATATATATATATATGTATATCATCATCATGTTCAGCCGTTCACCATTCACTGCTGGATGAAGACGTCTCCAATCCTCTTCCATTCCTGTCTGTCTTGAGCAATCTGCATCCACTTGATTCCACACATTCTTCTCAATTCATCAGCCCGTCGTACACTCGCTCTACCTTGTTTTCTGTCACATCCTCTCCGATACCATTACTAGCGTTCATCTGCAATCCATTCTTCTCGTTTTTTCACACATTCCGCTATATCTGCCACTTTGTTCATACTTCTTACCCGTGTATTCCTCATGCGATCTTTTCTCCTAATCTTGTCTGTGTGCACTGGATCTTGCGTAACATAAACATCAACTTAAACTTTTTCACACTTTCCGCTATCTCTGCCACTCTGGTCATACTTTTTCATACTATTCAAATATATTTTCACCGAAACGCCAGTGAAAATATATTTTCACTTGAAATATGCTTTCGCTGTAACATATAATATTATATATATATATGTATACATAGAGATTGCAGCAATTATACCTATATAAAATTAAAATATATACTGTACTGTACTATTGTGAATAATAATTTATATGCAATTCTTCGACCATTATTTAAATATACTGTACATAGAAGCCGCAACACTGCTATTTTTCGCAACGTGCTTGTAAAGGGGTTAAACGGCACGGTTCGTGTCCGTGAAAAGAAATCGCAATTATCAAAACACAATAGAAAATAACCTCATGCACTAAAATAAAGTTTAAATAAATCAGTAATATATAAAGAACAACACAAATTTAGAATAAAACTTTCAACTTCATTTATCTCGATATTGTTGTTTTGTCAGTCACGTTAAGTGGACTTAGGACGGCAGAATGGTCTACGTAATAATTGGAGGAGTGGGGATATGCGTGACCGCTTACCGCTCGCTCCGTTTGTATGGTGCGTTGGATGAACCGTTTTTACTCTACCGAGCTAAAAAAAAAAAAATCTATCCCCAAAGTTTCGATCGTTGTGCCGACGCAGTGTCCCGCCAACCCCGCGATTCGTCAAATCGCGCGAGCTTTCATTCGCCGTTGGGAAAAAGGGCGCTCCGACAAGGGCGCCCCTCACCCCTCGACCAGGTGGGCTTTTTGAGGGGCTTTTTGAGCTGCTTTTTGAGCTGTTCTCAGCTCATTCCCTTTGAGGTCGTGGCACGCGCCAAGTCAACCAGCCCGCCCATAGTCGCGCTCCGCCGCGTCCCGTTATCACACTTCCGGTCTTATCTTGCGCGCGCGCATACCTCAACAGTCAACAGTCTACAATGTAACACCGTCCAATCAACCCAAAAACGACACAAAAATGGCCACTGTAGGGATGGTAGCGTTCAGAAACGCATCGCCACACTCGAAGATCCACGTGCTTCAAGAATCAATCAACAGCGACAACGTCATCAAAGCAGACAAACAAGAAGTCGCACTGAAAAAAAAAACAAAACAAACAACCAATTTGATCATACAATCGCCACAGCCGCGAAAAAAACCGCAAAAAGTCAAAGAAACCAAAGTGAACCCACCGCCGACAGCAGTAGCGAGAAGAAACGCCCGCGAAAGGAACAGAGTCAAACAAGTCAACAATGGATTCGCAACGTTGCGACAGCATATTCCAAACGAAATTGCGGAAATATTCGAGAGCGCCAACAACAACAGAGCCGCCAATAAAAAGTTGAGCAAAGTTGAAACGCTCAGGATGGCCGTGGAGTACATCAGAAACCTAGAGGACATGTTGTCGTTGAACGAAAACGATGCCAAAGAAAACACCAACATATCGCTGGCTTCCTTTCCATCGCCCGCTTCTTCCGAATCGCTTCAAAACGGATCCGTCTTTGAGCAGAGTTATTTTTCACTGCAATCACCCATGCTCGAGGACGAAGACTCGGATCCGCCGACACCTTTGCCTCCCGTTTCCACCCATCACTACTCCAGAATTCCGGGAACGAACGCTTTTCAATTGATACCAGGTCCTGCTCCGCTCGTGTACGAGGACGAGGAAAATGTACATCCGATGACGCCGAATTCGGATTTGATACCGCAGGAGGAGATGTTGATGGCGTCCCACATTCCCAACGTGGACTTTGTCCAGGGGCAAGATTTGGGTGTTCACTTTTACAGTGAAAGCTCCTCGTCGCCGAACAACGAATTCGTCGACGTCAAGTACTCTGACCACACTGGTCAAATTTATTACCAGTCGATTTACGCACAGTCGACGACGGGCATGCCGATGGTTTTGCTGAGGGATGATAAAATCGCAGTGCCGGTTGATGAACTTTTGCACGGTCACAAGATCGTCTTCGATTCGAACAGTGACGACGAGCTGAAACAGGAGCCGGACGAGCTGGACGGTAGCTTTCAGCACGACATGGACACCGATGAGAACGTGGATGAGATGATCAACTGGTGGGAGGCTGAAGGAAGTCGAGAAAATCAAACGCAGTGAACGACATGTGAGTAATCGTCATACGTTATTTATGCACATCGTAAACTACAGGAAAATTACACCGAAACAAATTCTTTTGAATATCTAAATTGTTATAGAATATACTATGATTGCACTAATTTCCTACAAGTATATAATTTTCATATTGATACACAGTGGTACATATTGTGAAAAGTCAAAGTCATTTACATATAAAAGATCACATGAACAATATGACTTTGGTTAATTTGTATATATATATATATGTATCATCATAATTTTCAGCCATTCACCATCCACTGCTGGATGAAGACGTCTCCAATCCTCTTTCATTCTTGAGCAATCTGCATCCACTTGATTCCACACATTCTTCTCAATACACCAGCCCGTCGTACACTCGCTCTACCTCGTTTTCTGTCACATCCTCTCGGATACCATTACTAGCGTTCATCTGCAATCCATTCTTCTCGCTTTTTCACACATTCCGCTATATCTGCCACTTTGGTCATACTTTTTACCCGTGTATTCCTCATACGATCTCTTCTCCTTATACCGTGCATACATCTTGTCTGTGTGCACTGGATTTTGCGTAACATTCTTGAATTAGCATATATATATATATATATATATATATATTGTATATATCATCATAATTTTCAGCCATTCACCATCCACTGCTGGATGAAGACGTCTCCAATCCTCTTTCATTCTTGAGCAATCTGCATCCACTTGATTCCACACATTCTTCTCAATACATCAGCCCGTCGTCCACTCGCTCTACCTCGTTTTCTGTCACATCCTCTTGGATACCATTACTAGCGTTCATCTGCAATCCATTCTTCTCGCTTTTTCACACATTCCGCTATATCTGCCACTTTGGTCATACTTTTTACCCGTGTATTCCTCATACGATCTCTTCTCCTTATACCGTGCATACATCTTGTCTGTGTGCACTGGATTTTGCGTAACATTCTTGAATTTAGCATATATATTGTATATATCATCATAATTTTCAGCCATTCACCATCCACTGCTGGATGAAGACGTCTCCAATCCTCTTTCATTCTTGAGCAATCTGCATCCACTTGATTCCACACATTCTTCTCAATACATCAGCCCGTCGTCCACTCGCTCTACCTCGTTTTCTTTCACATCCTCTCGGATTCCAGTATTTCTCGCGTCCATCTGCAATCCATTCTTCTCGCTTTTTCACACATTCCGCTATATCAGCCACTTTGGTCATACTTCTTACCCGTGTATTCCTCATACGATCTCTTCTCCTTATCTTGTCTGTGTGCACTGGATCTTGCGTAAAATTCTTGAATTTAGCATATATGTATATATGTCTGTAATTATATAATATATCTGTCGAGCAATATAACTGCTGTATCTTACATACATGTATACAGAATTAACAAACGTCTGTTTAGAAAATCATCAATTTTCTTCACTCTCAATAATTGGCTGTTTGTCTATGTATTTATTTTACATTACATATAAACAGTATGGATTGGACTATATTTAGAGCAATTTTCAATAGTTCGTTGCGTGACCGTTTACGTACGTCTTTTTTAACAATATGTACCTACTCTGAATCAACTTGTTAAAATCATTCTATACGCGGCACGTACCACGAAATTTATTACGAATCCAAATTCGGAAGTAATCGATGCGTTCTACAACATTGTAAATTGACATTTCGATTATCATATTCGTATTCAATTAGTATCCGCACGCTCGGCGATATATTTATTGCAGCGGTGCCCATAATAAACATACACACGAGTCGACATTTTCGCGAGCTTTCTCCGGAAACGGACGGAGAGGTTAACGCCAAAAATGAAATGAAAAAGCGGTATTTCGAAAAAGCGGTGCCCTAACAATTTTTTTTTTTTTCCCCCCATCCGCCGAAAAAGCGCCGGATCAATTTCATTCAACGAGTGAGCATTTTCAAAATGTCGAACCAATTTCGCGGCGCGACGACAATCTGATAAAACGGTTGACGAAAAACTTAACGTCGGCCTCGTCCAATTTACGGCGCGAAATTCGCATGGAAGAAACCGGGCGAAAAACAATTTTTGCGACAGCTGATGTAATCGTCGGTATCTGTCGGTAGAATCGCACGCCCAAACAGTCATCGATTGCTGCTCTCGATACACACTACTGACGTATTCGGCGGCTTTTTAGCTCAATTACGACGATCGGCGAAATTTTGCGTACGTTTATTCACTATTCAAATGTATGTACCTATCCAATGACAATCAGTGGCGTAGCCACCTCGTTGCAGAGTAATGCAAAGCGCGAGGGGCCCTTGTTTGACAGGGGCCCCAAACTTCTGTACACTCAATATAACTTAAAACTATCGAAAGTAATAAAAATGACGTGTGCTTGTATATTGTGGCGATATTATTAATTGGTAAAAGGTAATAGAGGCAACTCGCAACAAATTAATAGATATTAATAAGCTATTAAAATTTAATTTTAATAAAACTAAAATTATGTTTAATGAATACTGCACGCAAAACGTAGTCACAGTAGATAAAACGAAGAATGAAATTAGGGTGGAGTGCTTTTGGAAGAATGAACATAGTTTTTAAATCCAACATTCCGCTATGCTTAAAAAAGAAGGCGTACGACCGATGCGTACTGCCAGTTATGACGTATGTATGTGAAACTTGAACGCTAAATTCAAGAATGCTACGAAAGATCCAGTGCACACAGAGAAGCATGGAAAGATGTATGCTTGGCATAACGAGAAGAGATCGCAAAAGAAATACACGGGTAAGAAGTATGACCAAAGTGGGTGGAAGTGGACACATAGCGAGAAGAATGGATGGCAGATGGACGCGAGAAGTACTGGAATGGTATCCGTGAGGATGTGAAAGAAAGTAAGGTAGACCGAGTGGAAGATGGGCTGATGAATTGAGAAGAATGTGTGGAGTCAAGTGGATGCAGATTGGTCAAGACAGACAAAATGGAAGAGGATTGGAGACGTCTTCATCCAGCAGTGGATGGTGAATGGCTGAAAATGAATAAGCTATTGCCGATCAAAAAGTAATAAATGGTCGTTTTACCTCAGATAAAGATTTTTCTTTGCCACACTCAAGCTACACAGTGAAAATAGTGACAGAAGTCTCTGCTACTGTTTGTGGACCTCCTCACAACAAATTAATAGATAAAGAGACTATTTTACAAGCTATTGCCGATCAAAAAGTAACAAATGGTCATTTTACCTAAGATAAAGGTTTTTCCTTGACACACTCTAGCTACACAGTGAAAATAGTGACAGAAGTCTCTGCTGCTGTTTGTGGACCCTTAAGGTGAGATGGTTTCATAAAAACGACACTCTAATTACGAAAAATAATGCCTATTTTTAACACAAAATCTGGGTATCTGGGTTATTTTTAAGTTTTTCTTTTGGGATTCTGGTATGACTTTTTCTATGTTTTTTGCTCTTAATTGGTAATTTAAACGTGTGTGATGCTTATTTGCATTGTCTTAAGCCGAATAAACGACAAGAAATGTATTTTATCTGCGTTTTTATAGCGCACATGAACCTTTCACTTTTAGCTAAAATCATATACATACAATGTAATAAAAAATATAAATGCCCAATGAAAAACCTCCTTACTTTCAATAAAAACGCACATCTCAGAGGCCATACACTGAAATTACTAAAAGACAAATCGAACAAAATTGTCAGAGACTCTTTTTTTTTTCAAATAAATAGAGTGGTCGAAGTTTGGAACCGTCTGCCAAATCAGCTAGTAACTTCCGAAAATACAAATCTATTTAAAAATCATCTCGATAAGTTTTTGAACACAAATTTTTGTAATCCTTTAAATATAAATAATTAAGAATTGTATGTACAAGTTATGTCAGACCCCTGGGCTCCATCGGCCACGCCGCCTGCCCATGTATTTTAAATAAATAAATAAAATACGTATTTTCTAAATTTTTGACCCCTCTGAGGCAGTATAAAATAGAAAATAGTATTCGAGCGACTATTTCGTTTAACAATAATAAATTAGACTATATATTTATAGTCTTATGGAAATATGTACCAATCACATATTTTTACGTTTACGTGGGACAATGTCGAACGACCGTTGAAACTTTGACGCTTTGACTTTGAAACCAGCGCTCTCCACCTACCCGATGCTTTAATCCGAAACTGTCAAAATTGAAAAATGTCACTTTAATATACCGAACCACCATCGAAAGGGTTAAAGAGTGGCAATTTAAGAGCGTCATTAAGTAATTGCGACCGGCGAGCGCGTTTAATCTTATTTGTTCGCGTGTGTGTCGCGGCGTTCTGGTCGTCCGTCGATATCGATGCGGCTCGCGTCAAAGCCTCGTAAATTGACTTAAATTAAAAGCATCGCTTCAAGTTCAGCTGTCGATGAGGGATCACCCGAGTGGAGGCTTTAATTGCAGGAGCTTTCGGGAGCTTTCGCGAGATACGGGAGAAGTGCATTAAAGTGTACCTTTAGCCCCCCACCGCCACCGTGTAATTCGCATTTTAATTAATCGCACGTCGAACCGGTGCGATTACGCTATTGATATTTATGACGGGAGCATCCGTATTTAACATCGGACAGACTTTTAAATATTACATACATATATATGTACAGTGTGTTAGAAAATGTTGGATAGGTGCGGCAAACTTACATATCGCGTTTTCAGACCACTCGCTCCAATAATAATAATATGTAATTGTTCAAAGTGGCTCTGGCACCGGTTTTGACTTGTCAATGGCGATAACCGTTGAAAATGGTAGTGGTACACAACGTTTTTGAAAAGTGAATTCGTTTTTAAAATACACACATTGTTGTATTCATACACATGAGCGATCGTAGTGTGTACAGGCAAAGTGAGAAATATATGCATTGTATGTAAAATGCCTACATACCTAGTCATATTATTTATTTATTTATTTATTTTATATAATATTAGCTAATTTGCTAATTTAACTTTACATCTATTACATATTTATAACAACTACATAAATAAATCTATTACACATTATACACTATATTTATACATAACTACTATCTCTCACAGAGGTGTCTCCTCACACTTTTCAAGAATACAGCTATGGTCTTAGAAGACTTGACGCACTCCGGGAGGGCATTATATGTACATTAATACACCCCTGTGAAACTATGCCAAAATAATTATATAATAATAATATAAAATTATGCCAACACCTTAGTCTGATTAATTATTTAATTCAAACTATGAAAGAATAGAATGTATTAATTAACAAAATCATCTTTTTATCTCACCAACCTGATCAGCTGATCTTGAAGCCAGTTTCTCTCGTGCAGTCTTTTTCGTACTTTAGTTTTTGATACGTGGATACATTTCACATTTTGCCTGTATCTAAAATATACATATATCATGCGATATATCTAAAGAATGCTTTAAAAAGAAGGCATACGACCAATGCCAGTTATGACGTATGGATGTGAAACTTGGACGCTAAATTCAAAATGCTACATAATATCCGGTGCACACAGAGAAGCATGAAAGATGTATGCTTGGTATAACAAGAAGAGGAATACATGGGTAAGAAGTATGACCAAAGTGGCAGATATAGCAGTACGTGTGAAAAAGTTGAAGTGGACACATATCGAGAAGAATGGATGGCAGATGGAAGCGAGAAATACTGGAATGGTATCCGAGAGGATGTGAAAGAAAGCAAGGTAGACCGAGTAGAAGATGGGCTGATGAATTGAGAAGGATGTGTGGAGTCAAGTGGATGCAGATTGCTCAAGACAGACAGGAATGGAAGAGGATTGGAGAGGTCTACAGGTCCAGAGCAGTGGATGGTGAACGGCTGAAAATTATGATACATATAGGTATACAAGTTTTCTGTGTGGTTATAACCACCGCTGATTACTGACAACTGTAATGTAACGTTATTTTAATTCCGCGAAACAGTGACAATTCTAAAAACAATTAGCATATTTATCAATTGCGCGATAGTGAGCGAAACAACATTTCTGACAATGTATGTACAATTGTGACTCGTAACGAATGTGTTATGTCGCGGTTTAAAATATATACATATATACAGGTAATCGTAGCGTACTTCTTTTCTACATATTGTAAATTGTTTTTTGCAACAGTCTGAATTTTCTTTGTGTAGAAACAATTGAATTTGCGATAGGTCTTGTACGTGTGTGAATTCAACCGAGAGCTAAAGAAAACCGTTTACTTATATATAGCCAAAGTCTGAATTATTTTTAATTGTACCACAAGGTTGAACGTTGAACTGGCTTTTAAAGGACCAGCCAGACGCCTTTTGTGTCACTGTGCACATTTGAATAGGGTTTTGCTAAAAAAAAAACTGGTCCCTTTTTTGAGATTTCTTCCGGATGGAGAGTCTGAGTTCAAGCGACAAGGACAACGTTGAGGAACAATATTTTTTTATACCATAAAAAATTTATTTATACATTTTTTTGAAATTCGAGAATTTTCATTCATGATATACCTAGTCAATAGTCAAAAGTTCGAATTTCCTACGGAAATACTTTTTGTTTATTACACTTGTGACTTTTTAAAATGGAATTTCGCCGATTAGTTTTGTATATAGGTATGTGCATACTATTCTTATTTCAATATTGTAATGAATTTATGTTTCCTCATATTAAATTTCAATAAATTTTACGTCTCCCCGTGCCCTTTTATACGTTCGCATGTTCTCCCTTCAGGGGGTGAATCTATTATATTGAAACGTACAACCAGACAAATTAAACTAGATTCGAGAACCATTGCGCGCCAATTGAGACTTACTTTCGAATCAAATCAATCGCGCTTATAAATAATATTTCGAGACATTTCAAGCTGTGCTCGAATTAAAAAAAACCGTTGCGAACGAATTCCTTGCATTCAAAACGCACTACAATGACAACAAGCTGAGCTATTCTACACATACGCATTACGTGAGCGACATATAAATTAAATATTTAAATAAATAAATACCGCACTATTACTAGATGAGATTCTCATATTTTTTCTTTATTAAAAAAATAAACGTCTTAAGAATTTTTCGTTAGCTACCGCAGCCCGCGCAAACAAACTACACAAAGAAAGCGGTTAAGTTACACAATCAAAATCATCTTGACAGGTCCGGTTAGGCTTTAAGGCACCCTTTAAAACCCTTTCAAGCCTTCAATTCCTTCCCTTCAGATCATAATTCAATTAATCGATGAGCCAGCCCCCTAAATCACGCCCTGTCGAATCAGCCGTGAAATATTTAAGTAGGATGCGACATTGTATACGAACCACAAAAATTTTCTTACATACATACATAGGTATCTAGAAAACCTCCTAAACGGATTTTTACTAATCGGCTACCGTTATTTACGGATACAATGGTTTCTCCAGCCCATTGAAGATTTTCAGAAAGTGTGGCAAATTTGACGTAGGCGAATTCTTTCAAAATCGTCCCGTACCATATTTAATGCAGCATGAATTTAATTAAAGGTTATGTCACACGTTTATTACAATACGAGCACTTACAGCGAATGCCCTTCAATTTTGATAGTAAAATTTTTCATTAAATTAAGAAATAAGCTTTGCCGTATATAAAGATATTCGAAGACAGCTTATTGGTACTAAAATCAGAATTTGTTTCAAGTACATAAAAAATACTGCATCATCACGTTTCTCAATCAAGCAACCACCTTTCTATCTAAAATGTTTACGTTTACCGATATTTTTTTGTAATTGATTGCTCGTCAATACGAATCGTCATCAGACTGACATTCATTATGTAATCTTTTTGCCTTTTCCCGTCGGCCATTAACATCACTGAACTGTCATCGTCTTCGTGTCAGCCACTGTATCGTTTTACTTGTGTGTTGTTGTGATCGGCGAGCGCCATTAAAACGCTTTAAAACACAATTGAAACGCGATACTCGACCGGGAATATCTGATTACAAAAGAAGCTCCTGCCTCCCTTTATACCATTACCTGAAGATGAAAATGCTACCGAAAATCTCTCGAGGAATCTCGTCGAATTGTTCATAAAATTTAGAACACGATCATTCATATGTAAATGCTGCATTTAAATCAAGTCGAAATTTTTCAGAAATGCGTACATACAGACGTACTAAATTTCTTCAAAAGTATATTAGATTACTATTTTAATTCATTCAGCTAATAACAATACTCAATGTGTCATTAGCCCCATTCGTTGAAACTATACTTTATTATATGGCAGCTACCAGAAAAAATAATGTCATGTTGCACTCAAGTACCCTATAAAGCCAGCTGGATCACAGGAAGTATCTCTGAAATTTTTTATCCCAAATAGTCAAAAGTATAAAAAATCTTGTCATCGTGGTATTTGATCTTCGTAAATTAATCAATTAAGTAAGATCCAGTGCACACAGAGAAGCATGCTTGGTATAACAAGAAGAGATCGTAAGAGAAATACATGGGTAAGAAGCATGACTTAAGTGACAGATATAGTGT
Organism: Parapsyche elsis; assembly: GCA_022651745.1. Taxonomy (NCBI): domain Eukaryota; kingdom Metazoa; phylum Arthropoda; class Insecta; order Trichoptera; family Hydropsychidae; genus Parapsyche; species Parapsyche elsis. Next base: position 1,927,224 of record JAGVSN010000016.1, read on the forward strand.
AAAAAAGTTGAAATGGACACAGCGAGAATAGTGGATGGCAGATGGACGCGAGAAATACTGGAATGGTATCCGAGAGGATGTGAAAGAAAGCAAGGTAGAACGAGTGGAAGATTGGGTTGATGAATTGAGAATAATGTGTGGAGTCAAGTGGATGCAGATTGCTCAAGACAGACAGGAATGGAAGAGGATTGGAGAGGCCTACATCCAGAGCAGTGGATGGTGAACGGCTGAAAATTATGATACATATAGTTATACAAGTTTTCTGTGTGGGTATTACCACCGCTGATTACTGACAACTGTAATGTAACGTTATTTTAATTCCGCTCATACAGTGACAATTCTAAAAACAATTAGCATATTTATCAATTGCGCGATAGTGAGCGAAACAACATTTCTGACAATGTACAATTGTGACTCGTAACGTGTGAATTGAGAATAATGTGTGGAGTCAAGTGGATGCAGATTGCTCAAGACAGACAGGAATGGAAGCGGATTAGAGAGGTCTTCATCCAGCAGTGGATGGTGAACGGCTGAAAATGATAAAAAAAAAATAAACTAGGATCGTCCATAAATGGCGTTGATAAAATTGTAATGAGCTGGACACATAGTGAGAACAATAAATGGCAGATGGACGCGAGAAATACTAGAATGGTATCCGAGAGGATGTGAAAGAAAGCAAGGTAGAACGTGTGGAAGATGGAATGGAAGCGGAATGGAAGCGGATTAGAGAGGCCTTCATCCAGCATGATGGTAATGATGAAATGAATTTATTGAAGTATTTTTGCAATGCAATACATATTCATCAAACATGTCAACGATACGTTTGGAGAGTTGAAGGAATGCAACACCAATTAGCCATTTGAAGACTTTCACGTCCATTGTCTTCTTCGAAAACGGACAAGCGTCGTGAAAACTTGAAATGAGCACTTCTAATTGCTGTCAATTAGCCATCAAAAAAGAAGTTGCGCAATCGGTGAAGACCCGTTCGACTGGTGTATCGACCTATTTCCATCACCTAGGTAGATATCGTACTACCAGACGGGATTATTTATTATTTGTACCGGGGTCCTTTGTGTCCTGGAATCGATGTACCCAAGGGCCGAAGGTGTTTCCCACGAGATCCTCGCCATGTCAGACAATAGCGCCCGGTAGTGCCGAAGAAGTGAAAACCTAAGGAAAAAAACAAACGGTATAACAAAAGTGAACGTACGCACATACGTCAACGATCCATAATAAGAGACCCCGACTAAACATACGAACACAAAAAAAAAAAAAAAGATGGATATTCCCGAAAGTTGCGCATTGTTGTCGCCGCTCGGCGACCTTCGGTCTGATAATGAAACTAACTAAGAGCTTTTGTGCATTGAAACGTGAAACTGGTATAACGGTTCGCGCGTCCACGTGACGTTGGGTCGTTAGCTCGCACGATAAGTTCACACAAATCATTTCCCGAAAAGTTTGACTAATCGAGTGTGCAATTTTCAGAGGTACTTCCTATAATCCCGCAGGTCTTATGCGATATTTTGAGTGCGATAAAACATATTTCGAAGAATGAAACTACATAGGGTGGAGTGCTTTTGGAAGAATGAACGTAGTTTTTAAATCCAACATTCCGCTATGCTTAAAAAAGAAGGTGTACGACCAATGCGTACTGCCAGTTATGACGTATGGATGTGAAACTTGGACGCTAAATTCAAGAATGTTACGTAAGATCCAGTGCACACAGATATGTATAGGAAAGATGTACGCTTGGTGTAATAAGAACATATCGTAAGAGGAGTACATGGGTAAGAAGCATGTACATATGTATAGCAGAACGTGTGAAAAACGTGGCTGGGATACATGGTGAGAAGAATGGATGGCGAGAAATGCTGGAATGGTATCCGAGAGGATGTGAAAGAAAGCAAGGTAGATTGAGTGGACGGATGGGCTGGTGAACTGAGAAGAATGTGTGGAGTCAAGTGGATGCAGATTGCTCAAGACAGACAGGCATGGAAGAGGATTGGAGAGGCTTTCATCCAGCAGTGGATGGTGAACGGCTGAAAATGATGATGATGATGAAAACATATTTCTTTCGACTAGCTACCGTACGAAGGTTTATTTCGATAACTCCAACTGATGAAAAACGGAGTATTGCGTGTCGAAACATATGTACATATGTACATACTATTGCTAGTTCAGAAAAACATAATACATACATATGTACAAACATGTGCCCAGTCATAATTCAAAACAAACAAATATCTAATTTATGTATGTATGTGTTATAATAGTATGCAAAATTTATACAAATTCAAGCAACGGCAACCGTGCGTTAGGTACTTACCTAATAAATGATCTAATAAATTATTATGATAAATCGTAACGGCCAATATTATAGGTACAATAGATTGCTCCCTTTTTAAATTTTAGATTCAGATTAAAATTAGCATATGGGTATTACAGTTCGATGACAATTATAAATCGAAAAAAGTAAATGTGCATACACATAAATTTCCCACGATTTTCATTGACAAAAAAATTAAATTCTCATGCATGATCAAGTCAATATATAATAATGTAAGAGATTTTGATGAGGATATTTTGTAAAACAATTTTCAAGGGTCGTAAAATCAAGGGTCGAGGTGCGAGCCGATTTAACCACTACCCGACTATTTTTACCGACTTGTAAATTCAGGGGCGAGTCATTATCATACGTAAACGTATGATAAATTATTCAGGAAGAGAGGAATACCTTTTTTTTTTATAATATACATAGATTCGATCGCACGGCCAAAAAGATCGGAATCGTTGCATTACAATGACGCGACGCCGCTTTTGTTGCACTTTGCTATGCACATTTTAATTACGCCATGTGCACTCTGGGAACCGCCTTTCACGCGGCGTATTTTTCAGTTCAATGGCGAATTATTTATACGGAATTGCGTATGCGATTTTTTTCAATAACAAAATAGCGAATTAGTGCTAGAGGTGACATACCATTGTATACAAATTTTTTCTACCATTGAAAATCAAGTGACATTCATACATACCAATGCCAAGGTATAATTCAAATCATAACCTATAAAATTAAACATGCGTTTCATTTATTCAAATAAGAATACGCTACAGTACGTCCTTTACTTCAAATTCGATACTAAAAACCATATGATACGATGTTAATATTTTTCAATAAATAAAAATAAAGGTTCCTTAATTAAGACAGCGTCGTGCAAGAGTGAAAATAAAAACTGCAAGGCCCACACAGAAGCAATGATCAATATTATAAACGATGCGACACGTCGCAGGTGGTTTCGGAAAATGCACTTTTCTTCGCCAACTGTATCGTAATCATTTCCCGACGAATAACCCAATGTATTTATGTATTCAATAATGAAAAAAGCAATCTCAAAACTTGCAAAGTTTGTTCCGCGCGGAACAAGTTTGCACGACTTGATAAAGTCATAAAAAAAAGTTGCCTCAACAGCGACCGTCTTTTAACTATTAAAATACTGTTTAAAGTTGAATATTATTGAACGTTTAAACGCGATAATAAGTTGAGTTATTTTGAAGTCGGGCGAAGACTTAATTACTTTACGAACTTAACCTTTACATTGTAGGTACATGAAAAGCGCGCGCGATCAATAAAATACTTCAATATCTTCATTGACATCTTATTTTCAATTATTTTATATTCGAAATTGGATTTTGCAATGTCTACCATACTTAAATATCAAAAGTTTTACTGATATCTCTTTATTAATCATCGTTAATTTTTCGAAGTAGTCACGAAGGTGACATCCATGAATGAAAAGCTTCTGTTTAATTTTTTTTTTTACAAAGGATTGACCGAAAAATACACAAAAGAATACAAACGTTCAGACGAAGATACTTTTACCCTTTTTCCACTATTAAAATTATTTATTAGCATACTTCGTACACAAAATTTTGAATTTTTTTTCCATTGACAAACTTTACGACGACATAATTAATTCACGCATTAGTTCGACTCGCTAACAGTACAACGAGAATAAATCTCATTCGGTGTAGGTACCTGAGTTGAAAAAAGCTCACCGCGAGGTTACGAGCTTTTGATAAAGTCATAATTTCCATATGAGAAAACGTAAACAAATTTGATGACGGTATTCAAAGGTATTACGGGCGGGAGGCTGCGGTGCATCACGGTGAATGCATTTTGTATTTATATTTTCTTTTATGTAATTTTCGACCTATTCAGAGGACGCGCAGTAGGTATACTTTTATAGGTACCTAATTGAAGCTTACGATAGAATACGTACATATGTATGTATTTTCAAGGATAAATATCGATCTTTACGAAGAGCTTCCGAGAGAATTCATTCGATACTTTTTTTTATTTGGTCTAATTGACGTCAAATTATTTCAAAAATTCAACGGAGTAACACTAAAAAGTCGACTCGAATTCCATCGGAATTTTTTTTTTCGAAAAAATTCTAGGAATGTTTGATTCTCTCCGTTAACCTTCCACACTCCAAAACTAATAATAGGTACATTTCGAATGTTTAAATTAAATTTGTTGAACCGTAATTTCGTCTTGAAGAGTGGCAATAACTCCATCGAATAATGGTACGTATAACCTAATATGAATCGTCAAGTTACAAAACAAGCCCTGAAAGATTTTTGACATAGTGAGAATGCGTATGCATTTTGACGTATGGATGCTACGTAAGATCCGGTCCACACAGACAAGCATTGAAATATATATGTTTGGTATAACAAAAAGGGATCGCAAGAGGAATACATGGGTAAGAAGTATAACCAAAGTGGTAGATATAGCAGAACGTGTAAAAAAAGTTGGTGTGGACACATAGCGAGAAGAATGGATGGCAGATGGATAGAGAGGATGTGAAAGAAAGCAATGTAGACCGAGTGGAAGATAGGCTGATGAATTGAGAAGACTTTGTGGAGTCAAGTGGATGCAGATTGCTCAAGACAGACAGGAATGGAAGCGAATTAGAGAGGCCTTCATCCAGCAGTGGATGGTGAACGGCTGAAAGTGATGAGATTTGAACGCCATTTTGTGCTTTAGTAAAAACTCGATCGAATAATCTGGTAATGATTTTATTTCAATTCATGAAAAAGTTAAAACGAATATTCGGGCGAACTACAAAACCTGTTGCGATTTTACGATACATACACATTTTGGACATTAGAAATGTAAACAAAATAGTTTTACAGGATTTTGCGACTCGATGATTCGTATGAAGTATCCTAGCCCAGGCCAACTGAGGCTTTGATACTCCGATCGCACAACATCGAATCGAAATATGTCTCAAAGTGTGGACTAAAGTTGATAGCTATAACTTTATTTCAAATTCCAACGGTGGCAAACATGCACTGGAGCGTGCACTCATAAATAAACGAAAGCAGATAGCCGATGACTTTCATACCCAATAAAAAGGGATCGAGTGACGCACCCGGTTATAATAATTTCGGACATTTTATTACGTGGATTTTTACCGGTCGCCAAAGCTACCTTAGCCGCGGATCCCCAGGTAGATACGTATTATATTATATATTGAACACGATCTCGAATCGTACCTATGTATGTATGTATGTATGTATGTACATTCGTATCTTGAGCAAGAATCTGTCGCTACAAAATATCTTCCACACATCGGAAAAGTCCTTTTATAGTTGCGACAGTTCAAACGAAACGGCTTCTAAGTCTTTTAAGCTTCAAAATGCATTGAATAGCGAGAGCGCAATCGTCGTATCGATATTTATAATCTCGGTCGATACTATCCGGATTTAAGTTGCGTACTATGCACGCTGAATTATAATAGTATGAGCTGTTTTATACAAACTAATCAGTAAGACCACGGCAATTCAAAAGTCGGTATAATATTGTTGAAACTTGTACAGAGATGCTGTTTTAAGGCTGCCAGGAATCTATCAATTTTATTTATATTTCTGAGAACTTTTGGCAGGACATTATACATATTCAACAACACCCCTGTACAAGATACTTCTCATGGATCTACTTAATTTTAAATTCTTAACTATTAACTTATTCTTACCCCTTGTATTACAACTATGTATATTATACCCTCTTATTAAATATTTTGGTAATAAATTCATATCTAATTTAAAAATATATACTAACATGCACACTTTTACGGTTTCATTTACATTCATCCAATTCAATTCATTCAACTGTAATCTTATACTAGTTAATCTATTGACATTTGGTCCGATTTCCGATACTGTCGAAATATTTCCTCGACAGTTTCGCGCATCGCCATTTTGTATGTTATTATACCTAATACAGTATATCTGAGATACATACATACATACATAGATTCCTGGCAGCCTCAAAACAGCACCTTTTTGATAATAAGTTTGTTTTGTAATTTTAGCTTTAAGTAATGTTTGTTTGTAATCAGCTGTTTAAGCTATATTAAATAAATAAATAAATATCTCATCGGAATGGTAATGTGAAACCACGGTTATGTACATATGTACATATCTATACCAATGATTAACGGTAAGTATGCATTTGTAAAAACAAATCTAATTTGAGCTGCCAAACGATCCAGTTGATCATTCAAACAAAAAATGGACACGCTATTTTTGCTAAACAGCTGACGTGCATTCGTATTTGTTGGGCTTCCGTATTAACAATATGGCAAATGCATTTTTTCCTTTGACTGTAAAAAAAAATATAAGTCACGAACAGGAACATAAGGACGAGTTGTAAACATACGAAAAAAAAAATACTAAAAGTGCACGGCACACTTATGGCGCCATATGGAACATTCGGAAAATTATTATAAACGATTCATTTCAATATAACATTCGTCATTTTATCCAACCGGAAAAATATAAATCAAACGCAACACAAAACCAATTCTAACTAATATGTACAACATTTGAAGTGTCTCTTTTTTTGTCGTGTAACATGTTTTCAATCACCGCATTCGAGTGGTTCGAATATGTGCAAGTATACATGCATACATTACCAGATACGAACAAGTGCACCAGCATAAATCGGAAAGATACGGGATAACCGTGAATGTATTAATACGACTGTACTTTGCCGAAGTGCGTTCATTATTATTCATAATTGCGTTTCGAGATGTTATCGAGATAATACCGACGAGTCTAGTGGCAATTATGCACCGCCATATATGCATTTTGAGTTCATTTACAAAGGGCGACTAGTCCAAAGTACAACTTTGTATAATATTTTTATTCGATCGAAAAAATACTGTAGCTCTCTATCGATGCGTAGTATAATTTATTCATATACATATCAATGAAACCGTGAAACTTTTCGAAATGCCACTTCAAAGGTCGTAAAAAAAAAGCGATCGCCTTCGTAAACGCCTACATTTGTATTCGGTACAAAAATTATTATTATAATGTACATACGAGTGCAGCTCATATGCATCTCAATGCGACTGCACAAAATATGGAGCATCTTAACGTCAAAATATTATGAATGTGTGGTGCATTAAGACGTAAAACGTTTACGATCCCTGTTCGCATTGTGCATCATCGGGGGCGCGGACGAACACAAATAAAGTTATAGTTATTTATAATAACAATAAAAAGGGTTATTTTTCTTTGAGTTACATTTGATTTATACAAATACTGTTCAGTTTGAAAATTGAACGCCGACACGGGTCTCTAAAGATTGTCACGCGGTGTTCGATTGTGAAAAGTTTTGCCCTACTATTATATCATACATACTATACAAGCATTTGCAATTGTATGTACATATAAAGGCGTTTATTTATTCACGATAGAAATCAAAATATATCTTCGTGATAATTTAAAGCGTTATCTACATTATTTATTTATTTATTTATTTAAAATACATGGGCAGGCGGCATAGCATATGTCATTTATACATAAAATTCTTAATTATTTATATTTGAAGTATTACAAAAATCCATTTGTGTTCAAAAACTTATCGAGATGATTTTTAAATAGATTTGTATTTTCGGAAGTAACTAGCTGATTTGGCAGACGGTTCCAAACTTCGACCACTCTTTTTAAAAAAAATGAGTCTCTGACAATTTTGTTCGATTTGTCTTTTAGTAATTTCCGTGTATGGCCTCTGAGATGTGCGTTTTTATTGAAAGTAAGGAGGTTTTTCATCGGGCATTTATATTTATTATTTATTATTTTGTAGACTTCTATTAGATGGCCTCTTAATCTTCTCGTCTCCAAAGATGTGAGACTCATTTTCTTCAACCTTTCATTATAGGATAGTGATCGAAGTTCAGATGGCATTTTTGTTATCCTTCTTTGAACCCTCTCAAAACATACAATGTCTTTTTTAAAGTTAGGATTCCAAACATTTACAGCAAATTCTAGTTTAGGTCTAATATACGATTTATACATTTTGTTGATGTTAAACTATGATACTACGATTTATAAATTAGTTGATGTTAAACTATGCAAGAGTGGTAAAGTTACAGACTAGTTTGTAGCGGCAACTGTTGTTTAGCCCTCAAGGGTGCACTTATGTTGTCGCTATTAAGAAGAAGACAGGGTTCCATATGTTCCTCGACATAGTGCCATTATGCAGACCATGAAGTGCCATAAGGGAATGAAACCCAACAACAGAAAACTCAGACAGTCTACAAGACACGAACAGCATCTGGCACACCGCGATGCTTCGACTAACCGATGAATAAAAACGTGTACATATGTACAATGTATCGTACGTAAAAAAAAAATGAGCACCTCAACGCTTTGAAAGGTAAAATTTAAACTAATTCTATAGAAATTCAATGGAATATAGTTAAAGCACGCGAAAAGTGCAAAGCGTTGTTCTCGCGATGAAGTGCTGCTTTACTGGGTGAAATTTTGAAACTTTTTTTTTTGTTCAAATCTAAACAGAAAAAAAATCTTAAAGGTATAGTGCTTCAATTACAATATAAACAAAACGCGGTTTTGTCCAATTGTCTCTCACGAATCTGCCCTTAAAGGTTCCCACCGAGATGTACGGCGTCTGCCCTAATACGGGTCGCTTCTCACGACATAACTGCGATCGTATTACCGTTCTCCACGTCAATAATGCGCATACGATATAACCATAATCGGGACTCAAAAGTACATTATTTATTTATTTAATATTACGTAACAAACAGCTCATAGAGTACAATATAAAATACAAAATAATATTAATTTCACATAATACACTACAGCCAAAATAGTTACAATCAAACAACAGATCATAGCAAAAAAGTAACTTAAGAGTTAGGGCTGGAGAGGAACTTAAGTAAAGGAGTGCAAAGAATAGTGAAAAGGATCAATATGTGCCGGGATTTCGTTGAATAACGAGCAGTATCTATAAATGAAGGAGTTTTACGAATAATTAGTGGAACAAAGATTCAAATGAAACAATAGAGGATTTATGGCAGATCTAGGGGGACAATGTAGAAGGATCCCACTTAGTTACGTTTACTACTACTTAAACTACGTTTCTACAGTGAAAATTTATAGAATTAATACAATACGTTATAAAAATATATTTGAAATTAACGTTAAAAGACATTCAGTTAAAAAAAAAAAAATAGCCTTAGAAATTAACAGAATTACGCTAAATAAACTTCATAAGTCGCATGTAAATTAAGTAAAGGTTGTTCATAATTATACAAAGTTAAGCTGCAATGTACATATGTATGTAGAATACCAGGATACATAACTAAGCCATCAAAAAATTTACACTGAAAAGAAAATTCCCAACTGGACATTTGCACTTTCCTTTGAAATTTTCTATAATTTTCCAACTAGATTCAGATAATTATCTATGTGTTAAAATTTGATTAAATTCGAAATCTTATTGAGTGCGGTTAATGTTGATATCGTGCCGATAACTGGTAACAGCATTGGTGAGAAGATACTAAAGTCGGCACAAGCCATATGGGTAGCTGATAAATAAAACAATATCCCTTTAATGGCTATATCTACTCGACGGATAATAGCTCATACACATCACATAAACCACGCTAAAAACTGGTCCAGTCTCACGAAATGCGCCGAGGAATTCAGTAATTTTTAATTATTGCACACGCAAAAACCGGACCGAGATTCTCCGATTGCTGAAGACTATAAAAGTATCGAAGTAATTGTATTGAATGTTGCGAACTTACGCTCTATATGTATGTATATGTATTTATGTACCTAAGTATACATACTTATAGCGTATCGTCGACGGAAAGTAATTTTTTAGCCTGTTTTTAAAATCAATTTTATGCAACAACGGACTGTGAAATTAATACATCCCCTACACGGTTCAACGGCAAACTTTCAAGTGATACAGGAAGTGCAATTTAATTTAACCAAAAGGCATTTGGCAAACGTGCCGCGGAAATACACCATATTAGTTCAAATTTTATGCATGAACAGAGCCTTGTTAAAAAGCGAAACGAAAACAAAACGATAACATAGTATTTATACGTATGTGTGTATGTACATATGTACATACATAGAACTTGTGCCGAAAGTTTGAAATTTTATATAACTAATGTTGTTTTCACATTTATAATGCTGATAAATATAAAATAAGCGTAATGGAGTTGCAAAAAAATCAATAAGAACTCACAGTACGTACGATATCTTCGCAGCTTTCAATCAACAGCCATTTTTTTAGCATAATTTTCGGCCAAAATAAAATCACTGGATTTTATTATCACTATACAATTAAGCAACGAAAGTAAGAAAGTAGGATTAAAAATTAACTTTAATAAAACTAAAATTATGTTTAATGAATTTTGCACGCAAAACGTAGTCACTGTAGATACACATATTGTAGAGATAGTTGATAGATATTTATACCTGGGACAATTGGTGAATATGACTGGTTGTAAAGAATAAGAAATTAAACTAGGATGGAGTGCTTTTGGAAAAATGAACATTGTTTTTAAATCCAACATTTCGCGTACGGATGTGAAACGTAGATAGGAAATTCATAAATGCTACGTAAGATCCAGTGAACACAGAGAAGCATGCTTGGTATAACAAGAAGGGACCGTAAGAGGAATACATGGGTAGGAAGCATGACCAAAGTGGCATAAATAGCGGAACGTGTGAAAAAGTTGAAATGGCAATAGGCTGGACACATAGCGAGAAGAATGGATGGCAGATGGACGGGAGAAATACTGGAATGGTATCCGAGAGGATGTGAAAGAAAGCAAGGTAGACCGAGTGGACGATGGGCTGATGAATTGAGAAGAATGTGTGGATTAAAGTGAGTGCAGATTACTCAAGTCAGACAGGAATGGAAGAGGATTGGAGAGTCCTTCATCCTGCAGTAGATGGTAAACGGCTGAAAATGATGATAAAATTAAAGTACAAACCGACACTGCTTACATAGTTGTGCGAAAAATTTAAATTTAAATGCGCTGAAATTTTTTTTAGCCAACCAACATTAACGTCGCGTAAAAACTGCCATTTGTCTTTTGAATGTGTGTATTTAAAAAATTATGTGTATCAATATTTCATTTTTTTATTCCTGGAATGTACACGTATTTATTTTTTTGGCAACGAAGTGGCGCATCTTATTACGTACACGAATTTAAATCATAATAAGGTTTCTTCGCGTATCATCTTACGGCACTCACGCCTTCCAGTGGCGCACATTGTATGTAATTCGAATATGATGTTTCAACATTTAATTGGCGACACGTGTGGTAAAGACACGTGTACGTTCAATGGAGCGTGTCGGCGACCACGCCTCGTTATACGTAATATTTCACTATATAAATCATAATATATTGTATGTGAATAAGTAAGTTTTTTTTCTATGGATTGACCTTTTATGGTGATGCGTTACCTGTTGCATGGCAGTCGATTGACATGCGATAGGGTGTATTTTGAGACATGTGGTGCTTGGGGATGTCAAGGGTAGGGACCATGGATTGCCCTTGGCCTGATGTCGTCGCTGTTGCACTTCCGTTTCCTTTTCCTGGACCTGGTTGGTCTACGGGGCGCGTGCACGACAAGAATGCGAGCGCGTGCCCACATCCCCATACCAAATTCATACGAAAACCAATTATAATTCCTTTATAAAAATTCTTAACATTCCCCTCATATCTTTTCAAACCACATTTAAAGACTTAGAAAATCGTAAAACATATATTTACCAACGAAAAAAAATTACAAACCTCATCACCAATCTACTTCATATATGTATGTACATATGAAGCTCATTAAACAACTATTAAAAAATCAGTTCTGATTTATATAATATTAACTTTAAATTAATTATTTTTCACATATATATACATGCTATTAACGGAAAACACTTTACAGTACACTACAGACATATGTACACACATACATACATAGTCATATGTAGTATAAGAGTATAAAAGTATGAATTTTGCACGAAAAGCGTAGTCACTGTGGATAAGCGTATTGTAGACATGGTTATTAGTTACATATTTATACCTAGGACAATTGGTGAATATGACTGGTTGTAAAGAAGAAGAAATAAAACTAGGATGGAGTGCTTTTGGAAGAATGAACATTTCGCTATGCTTAAAGAAGAAACCTACTGTCAGTTGTGAACGTGGATGTTAAATTCAAGAATGCTACGTGAGATCCAGTGCACACAGAGAAGCGTGGAAAGATGTATGCTTGGTATAACAAAAAAAAGATCGCAAGAGGAATACACGGGACATACATAGCAGAACGTGTGAAAAACACATAGCGAAAGTGGACACATAGCGAAAAGAATGGATGGCAGACGGATGCGAGAAATACTGGAATGGTATCCGAGAGGATGTGAAAGAAAGCAAGGTAGAACGAGTGGCAGTTGGGCTGATGAATTGAGAAGAATGTATGAAGTCAAGTGGATGCAGATTGCTCATAATTTCAAACACTTCCTCGCTAAAGAGTACATAATATAAACATTTTCTCACTTAAGCGTTATTTTTTAGCAGTTTACACTCAACGAGAATGGTGGATGGTAGATGGAAGCGAGAATGGATCCAAGAGGATGTGAAAGAAAGTAAAGTAGAACGAGTGGCAGTTGGGTTGATGAATTGAGAAGAATGTATGAAGTCAAGTGGATGCAGATTGCTCAAGACAGACAGGAATGGAAGAGGATTGGAGAGGCCTTCATCCAGCGGTGGATGATGATGATGATATAAATATAATAGTTTTATCAGCATTTCAGTGAAGATTTGACCTTGATCGGTCAATTATTGCGTTGTTGATGTGGCATTCACTTGTACGCTTCAATTTCCCTATGCGTCTATTGAAACTTTTCCGTATCGTATTAAGTACATAGCGCATTCTACGAATCATTTTAAAATGTCAGAATTGGTCAGAATTGGAACATGTAATAAGACGAGGATTTTGTATTTAAAATTATACCCGCCTAAAGGTTTCAATTGAATGTGTAATGCATTTTATACACGTTATACGATACGTTGCTCGTTGAATTATTCCGAATTGGATATCATCCCGGTAATTGATCGCACTTTGAGAGCCAGCGCTCCCAGAAGTGTCCCGTGTTGATATATTGCCCAGGAGTAGGTTTTAATGCGTCTCCGAAACAAGATACGAGCTCATACATATAAATTTAAGTATATGTATATAGTGGAATGTGAAGATGCGCTAATGACCCGTCTGGATGCTGCAGGACCAGACCAGAGAGGGTCACCATTTCCTGTACACCGAGTGCCCACTTCATTCATAAAACTTAATCAGCACGTATCGACGTAAATATTTGCTAGGAATAGTGCATATATATATATATATATATGTATATTTTTTTGCAGTATAAATCACCAACGCATCGGATACTCGTGTCAAAACATATGAAATTTCAGTCAAGTGTGTGAAAATGTTACTTTTTTTTTTTTTTGTCCGGTGTTGATGTATTGATATTGTTTTTGTAACTGGAACTGATGAGGATGTGTCACGCGACTTTTGATTTTAAAATAATGTTATTCATTCTTCAGTCATTTTCAGCGGTTCACCATCCATTGCTGGATGAAGATGAAGACTCTTCCATTCCTGTATGTCGTGAGCAATCTGCATCCACTCGACTCCACACATTCTTCTCAATTCATCGGCCCTTCGTACATTAGGTCTACCTTGCTTTCTTTCACATCCTCTCGGTTGCCATTCCAGTATTTCACGCGTCCATCTGCCATCCAGCCTTTTGTAATCTCTTCTTGTTATACCGAGCATACATCTTTCCAAGCTTCTCTGTGTGAACTGGATCTTACGTAACGTTCTTGAATTTAGCATCCACGATTCGCATCCATACGTCATAACCGGCAGTACGCATTGGTCGTATGCCTTCTTTTTAAAGCATAGTGGAATGTTGGATCTAAAAACCGTTACAAAAACACTCCATCCTAGTTTCATTCTTCGTTTTATTTATTTTTCTTTACATCCAGTCATATTCACCAATTGTCCTAGGTATAAATAATCCACAATTCGCAATAGAGGAATCCACGCATTCTTCTCAATTCATCAGCCCGTCGTACATTAGGTCTACCTTGCTTTCTTTCACATCCTCTCGGATGCCATTCCAGTATTTCTCGCGACCATCTGCCATCCATTCTTCTCGCTATGTGTCCACTTCAACTTTTTCACACGTACTGCTATGTCTGCCAATTTGGTCATACTTTTTACCCATGTATTCCACTTGCGATCTCTTCTTGTTATACCAAGCATATGTACATCATTCCATGCTTCTCTGTGTGCACTGGATCTTAGGTGGTATTCTTGAATTTAGCGTTCAAGTTATATATGTATATGTAATACCGAATTTCGTATAGAAAATGAGTCAGTCGGTCTGTCTTTGAAAGGTCGTCCATTAGGTCTACCTTGCTTTCTTTCACATCCTCTCGGATACCATTCCAGTATTTCTCGCGACCATCTGCTATCCAGTCTACTCCAACTTTTTCACCGTTCCGCTATTGGTCATACCCATGTATTCCTCTTACGATCTCTTCTTATTATACCAACCATACATCTTTACATGCTTCCTGTGTTCACTGGATCTTATGTAACATTGCTGAATTCAGCATCCACGTATCACATATATACGTCATAACTGGCAGTACGCATTGGTCGTATGCCTTATTTTTTAAGCATAACTGGATGTTGGATTCTTCCGAAAGAGCCCCATCCTTGTTTTATCTCTTCTTCTTTACATCCAGTCATGTTCACTATTATAAGTATGTATAAACATATAATTTATTTAAATTTGGCCAAGTGTTATATGTATGTATGTAGTACACATACAATTTACTTGATCTGAGGCACGCGATCAACATCGCACAACTCGATGTAACTTCCTTGCGAAAAAAGCCTGATATTCATATTGAGGAGCAGCTCCTGCGGAAGAATTAAATGCGAATTAATTCGCGGTTGACGAATTAAATTATGCAGTTCGCAATCGTGTGCATAATAATGTTGATCGTTAACGTTTACGAGTGGCACGCGACCCGCACACGAGTGCCGACAATTATTTTCATATTTTCTCAATTAAAAGCGGCGCTTTTGCAGCTGCACACGCGCATGCACGTTTAATGTCATCGAGTGCATTGCGGCAATGCAAATCTGCAACGATCGTGGAAAAAAACCCGTTCAAAAGATGAAAAAAATCAGTCAGTTTCTGCGAATACGCGCCCCCCGAGCGTCGAAAGAACCAAACAATAACAATGTATCTACGAATCATCACGTTTTTCCGTATAGGTATATGGCATGTATGTATTATCGATCTATGTATTTAGTTTTTATAGATAGAAGGAATATATTTTACTATAGTATTAGCCGTTGGCGATCAACATGTGCTTTTTATTGACATGTGAGTGGACTGACAATACAAAATTAGTTAGTCGAACGTTCCTGAACGGCAGATAGACTTTTAGGAATATGTAGTTTAACTTATGAGAGTTATGATATAACATTATATATATAATAGCCGAAATCCGTATGTCTTTCTGCTGATAACGCTCGCCGATATAAATAATTAAAAAACCAGAACGTCGCACGAGTGGGATTTGAACCCAGTATCACCAGGTTGAGAGGAATCGTGCTTACACTATCTTCCAAACGGAGGCGATGACGGACGTGCTATAATTGGCCAATATTTATATTTGCTAAATTGTTACGTTGTTGTTGCAACAACTATAAAAACTATTAAATTTAATATTATTTTTTAGTACGGATAATGAGAGCGCTCTGTTGATATTCAACGGGGCTTACACTAGTATTTTATAGTTATCAGTCATAGGACAGACAAATACAGTAATACAGTTTAGGTACATATGTACATATGTGTGTATGTTTAAAAAATTGTATACCATATTAAATATTTAAGTAGTATTCAACTACATAATTGGACATTATGAATGATTGTATGTGGGGATAATGTATGTACGTAAACATTACGTTAATGCATTTTTAATTTTAATTTAAAATTTGACATTGTTACGGCAAAGATAATAGACGGTCAAATTCTTCTGCAGTGTTTTTATGTGAAACACAACGTGTATTTAAGGAATCGGCTATAAAACGGAACGCGTCGCGAGTTAACTCGCAATTTTTTCGCTATAATTTATTTATTGACTTATTACCATTGTATATTTTAAAGACTTAAACGCTCTTAATTCGTACGTTAACGGTCCACGAAGGCTCGTCGTTCTTCCTGGACACGTTCCTTTTTCGCCAACCGGCTTCGTCAGGACATTAAATAAAGCTCGAGCAATAAGCGAGTAATTGTCAGCGACGACGACGATGGTCATCTTTAATATTATTTTTTTATTACTTATATTTCACCGTTACTGATAGAGATGGAGAGCGGGGTTCGGTGATACATTTTGAACCGTTCACGAGTGATTCACGGTGTCGCAATTAAACGACCAAGTGTTTTAATTGTTCGGCTTAAGGAGCACACGCTATACTCGTATAATTGTAATCCGGTTCAATGAGCCAAATCAACAATAATAATAAGCTCTTCCACCGAAGCGACGACGCGTTGACCAATCAAGCTTTCATTCATGCTGTGAATTGATTCACTTGTCGGCTAAATGCTCTCGTTTGTGAACTGTGTTATCGCGTCTCGCCTCGTACATTAACTTGTATATGCTTTTGTAATTATTATCCTAAGCTTGTCAAACTCGTACACTGTCTTACAGCACCATTTACCCGAAATTTTAAACAATTTCTAATGATTTGTTTCTGTATTATTTTCAGATATCCAGAGCGTGAATCTCAAAGTGAAAATGGACGCTTGTGAACCTTGACCGTAAGATCGAACCGATGCAGCGATCGCTCATCAAATACAATTGCGGATTATGATAACTTTCCACTTCTAAATTGTATCGATAAAAAGTGTACACCTGTTACTACGGGGTTAATCCGTTTAAAATACGTCACGCAAAATAGCTAAATTTGTAAATAAATACCGTTTAATTATTATTATTTTTCGATACATATTTATTTATTGCGATTATAGTCGAATTATTGTAAATAGTACGATGCTTAGTGAGAATTGTGCCAGTGCCTTTACCAGTAAGATATTTTTTAATACTTATCTATATTTTTAAGATTAACGTTTGTACAAAAATAAATCGTAAGGTGATTATTTAATACGAGTAGATGCGTATGTCTAGTAAATTATAAAATGTTATTGTTTCTGACGAGTATACAATTAAAATAAATTTATTATTGATAAAAGACTGTTGTTTTATTTAAATATATTTTTTTTTTTTTTTTTATTTACGTGTATGTATGTGAATTTTTCGTTGAATGTAAATTAACCATTATGCAGCACCACTCTTGTTATTTTTTGTGTGCGACCCCAGAAACTTGAACGTCCTTAAATTTCTTTTGAGGGAAAAAACGCGAAGAGGTTCTTAAAAATCACGTAAAAAACCTACCTCTTTCACCCCACAAAATTTGGATAGGCTGGCTGCTGGATTTCGTTAAAAAATCCGGAAAAAAAAAACAAAAACTCTTTTATCCTACACGCCACAGGACCTTATTACCAGACTACCCCCCAAAGGGCGCTAACATGCCCCGTAAGAAGCTTGAATGTTTTTTAAGTTCCAAAACCGTTAATGTATGAATGGGGTGTGTTTGTCGTACAACCCCCTGGTACCATTGAAACTTTTGTTCCTACTACTCAGAAGTGGCTTATTCAGCCCAAGTAAAAACGAATATGGAAATTACCAGGAAATGTGACTGGCTCATTAAGTCACCTGCGCAATTAGTCATCTTTTATTACACGAAACCGTTGTAAATTCAAATTCGTCGTGTGAATTTGAAACTAGGAGAGCTCTGGATTACATAGAACGGTAGCTGAATGTTATGGAAAGACATCAATTAGCACATCCGCTCCCCTGTCTTCCAGAAGATGATCTCCTTCTGCATAATATCGACACGTGCACGCACGTGAATTCAGAAAGAAGTGCAACACGTGTCGTGCTTCCTGCATTTCTGATGCTTCGCAAACAACCCAGCTTCCTCGTTCGTCTGCAACCTACATTTGATATGTGGGACGCACATTGCAAATGTAAAATGCTTATTTTTGGAAGTCGTCAAGGTGGAGAGTTTACACAAAAAATTACACCGTACAGAACACAACAACACAAACTGAACATCTTGGTTAAATTGTTAATATTTCGATAACTTACTTATCAATTTGATGAAGCTCCTTTATGCAGTGCAGTGCTTTATAACTTAATTTTTTAATTCATCATATTGTAGAGATAGTTGATAGTTATTTATACGTAGGGCAATTGTTGAATATGACTGGATCTAAAGAAGAAGAAATAAAACGAAGAATGAAACTAGGATGGAGTGCTTTTTGAAGAATGAACATAGTTTTTAAATCCAACATTCCGCTATGCTTAAAAAAGAAGGCATACGACCAATGCGTACTGCCAGTTATGACGTATGGATGTGATACGTGGATGCTGAATTCAATAATGTTACGTAAGATCCAATGAACACAGAGAAGCATGGAAAGATGTATGCTCGGTATAACGAGAAATTATCGTAAGAGGAATACATGGGTAAGAAATATGACCAATTGCGGAACGGTGAAAAAGTTGGAGTAGACACAGCGAGAAGAATGGATAGCAGATGGACGCGAGAAATACTGGAATGGTATCCGAGAGGATGTGAAAGAAAGCAAGGAATAAGAATAATGTAATAGAATAAGGATTGGAGAGGCCTTCATCCAGCAGTGGATGGTGAACGGCTTAAAATGATGATGATGATGAATTCATATATAGCATTGTTGTAATATCGGTGTACAAATTTTGACCAAAGAAGCCAATTAAATCAGTACATTTTCAAATCAAAATATTCGAAATGTAAGTATTAGAACCACAAAGCAGTTACTATTGATGCGTTGAACTTGATGTTACAAAGCGACCGCATTTTTTTGAATTTTAAACACAAGTTCAACAGCTAAACTTACGAACCTAATAAAACCATATCAAATTTATACAACTATTGAAAAGTTCAACTATCGGCAGCTTCAATTTTCGCTCGACCGCAACAGACCATCTATTTAGTCTGATTCTTTTTTTTTACTTTATTTTTTTTAATCAGAAAAAGCTCAGATTTTTTTTGTAATAGGTACATAGTAGCATCAACGCCGACAAACCGACCGCAACTATAATTGATATTCGGCGGTCGAGAGGTCGTTTGCGCGGTCAACGATTTTACCGATCGAACTTAACAGTAATCGATCGGTTTGTTGGGAAAAAATCTCGTCATCCGTGTAAATCGCACCGACGATCCGGAACCGGATAAAGGTCAACGTCAATAGAAAATTAACAGAAGAGAAAATGAAAATCACACGCAAAACGTGCACTACTTCCTCCCGAGCGGTGTATTATTAAATTTCCGGTGTTTCGGATGTTATATGTCAGGGGTGGGAGCTTTTTTTTTTCGCTTTTTGAACAACGAGGGTGGAAATAGTGATTGAGGGGTTGTAGGTGAGTCGTTGGCCACCCCTGCTTTTCCTGCTACCGAAGTCACTTGTCCGTGGTGAAGCGTGGATTTTGTTTTGCCGACAGACGAAACGCTATATTGGCACTTATATATATGTATTTACAATGAAAAAATTGATATGCAGACCGACAAATAAACTTGCATATATGCAGTTTAAAAATTGTATTTTTAAATGGGACTTGAATATTTATTTATTTATTATTACACGCCTAAAAAAGGCTTTTATAAGAAAAAATACAAATAGAGAAGATAACAATACAGGAGTAAAATACATATAAAATTTAATTAAACTAAGAAGAGGAACTTCTTAAAGAAATCAACAGTTTGAACTTTACTAAATTAATGGTAATACAGAAATAATCCAATAAATTCCCATACTTATTGCCAGTCCTAATTAACCTAGGAATAGGAGATTGCATATAATAATTGGTGCACGAATTACCTTCATCCACAAACAAAAATTGAGATCGTTTAAAACGTGCAGGAACTTTTAGTCGTAAAATCGACTCAACAATTAAAGAATTTACAATTTTATAAAAAAAGACCGAGTCATTCATAACTCTTCTATCAGATAATTTATGCATTTTTAAACTTAGTAAAAGAGAGTCATAACAGTTACATGAATTTATAAATAATGAATCTTAAGAATTTATTTTGGATTCTTTCTAAAGAAATATATTTTATAGTCATTTGAATTTGGGGTAAAAAAGATGCGTTCAACAATATTCGATCCAAATCGTATTTAATTGTATTTACAAACGTTCAATACATTGTCATATTCATAATAAACACTAGGGATTTTTTTTAAAATTGTAAAATAGTTTTTAAATGCATTTAAGTAAGTATTTAGTATGAATTCATCATCATCATCATTTTCAGCCTTTCACCATCCACTGCTGGATGAAGGCCTCTCTTCCATTACCGTCACAAATTCGACGACTCCGTTAATCCTTGACTGGCGTTATTTTTATTAATTATTTCATAAATTAACATCAAATATTTAGAACTTGCCAGATACAGATACATACATATGTCATCTGTTAAATCTGTCATCAATAATATTAAATTTAATAGTTTTTATATAGGTATAGCGTTATCAGCAGACAGACACACACACAGACAGACAGACGGATTTCGGCTATTATACATATATATAATACATACATATGTACATATATAATGATGTATGTACCTACTTGCTTGGCCACAGTGACGATTTAGGAAACTGTAAAGTTACTGTGGTAATATTTTGTAAATAAATAAATAAATAAATACCTCTATAATGAAAGTTTGAAGAAAATGAGTCTCACATCTTTGGAGACGAGAAGATTAAGAGGCGATCTAATAGAAGTCTACAAAATAATAAATAATAAATATATGTAAATGCCCAATGAAATACCTCCTTACTTTCAATAAAAACGCACATCTCAGAGGCCATACACGGAAATTACTAAAAGACAAATCGAACAAAATTGTTAGAGACTCTTTTTTTTCAAATAGAGTGGTCGAAGTTTGGAACCGTCTGCCAAATCAGCTAGTAACTTCCGAAAATACAAACCTATTTAAAAATCATCTCGATAAGTTTTTGAACATAAATGGATTTTGTAATCCTTCAAATATAAACAATTAAGAATTGTATGTACAAGTTATATCAGACCCCTGGGCTTCATCGGCTATGCCGCCTGCCCATGTATTTTAAATAAATAAATAAATCAAGCGTCTGCTATTGATGATTTTGGATGTAAACTTCATATAATTAAAGCCAATTATATATTATATATATCAATTTTGTATTAAATTTGAACGAATTCATGTAGTCAAATGTATGATTGTTTGTTGTAAATAACCATGTTCAGTCTATGTATGTACTACATACATATGTACATATGTACATACATAGGTTCTGTATCAGATCTAAGAAGCAGATGATCCACGGTAAAAAAGAGTGGTTTAGCTCGTGGTCAGGCACGTGTCATCCTCGGATATGCTTCAATGGCCGGTGTGTTAACGTTTGATTTGGTTCAGGTAAGGATATTAACGGCAAGGACAGGTGTACGTTGGTCATTCGTCTTCGAAACCCTCAGATGCGGGTCGTTGTTCCCTTTTTATCCATCGAATTTCGTATGCATCGCCACTTCGTACGGAGGAAGTGGAAAATACGTACTGTACGCATCAATAAAACATACATCGATATATTCAAAATTAATTATTTAATTTAACGTACTAGTAGTCGGGGGGTTCTAATTGAACGACGCGTTCCGGACACGTGCTGAGCATAATGCAGTTGAAAGTTTTTCATACCGGGATCCGACTTGTTAAAAGTATACAATATACATAAAATGAAAAAAGAGCTTAAATAAATTATTTTGAAGAGCAAATCGACTACTGTCGTTTTATAATTTCACGGTGGCAGTTTTCGATAATTGTGCGTGGCACGCTCGAGGAAATCGTTCTGCTCAAATAAGCCACGAAATTGTAGCGGCACACTTTGGATTCGTGTATAATTTATGAATATTCCGATTTGAATTGAAAATTTTCGACGAAATTTCGCCACGTGTGATTTTATACATTAACAGGTGTATGTGCAGAAAATTCGCAGAAAATCGATAGATGTATAGGTCGAGCTGAAATTTTACATACTTATACATATTTTGCATCGGTTAAAATTTTACGTTTGTGTATTTTTTTTTACAAGCGTAAAACATATGCTTTTAATTTAATTAGATTAAAATTGTTGTACTCAAAAGGTTACTCAAACTGATTTTGTGATTTTAGATCATAATTCATACTGTACACAGAGAAGCATAGAAATATGTATGCTTGGTATAACAATAAGATATCGTAAGAGGAATACATGGGTAAGAAGTATGACCAAAGTAGTTCTTAGATATAGCAGAACGTGTAAAAAAGTTGGAGTGGAGACAGCGAGAATAGTAGATAGCAGATGGACGCGAAAAATACTGGAATGGTATCTGAGAGGATGTGAAAGAAAGCAAGGTAGACCGAGTGGACGATGTGCTGATGAATTGAGATGAACGTGTGGAGTGAAGTGGATGCAGATTGCTCAACACAAACAGGAATGGAAGAAGATTGTAGAGGCCTTCATCCAGCAGTGGATAGTGAACGGCTGAAAATGATTATGATGATGAATTGTATATTTTGGTTAAGTCTGAATTTTTTAAGTTTCAACTTTTTGCATAATGAATTTGGCAGTAAAATATTCAATAGTATTCTACGTACGATGATGAAAAAATTTGAAAGCAAACTAATATGGTAATTTTTCCAATTTTCTTGCATTATGTAAATGTTCAGTTAACGACATCTATTGATTGAGTTCAATGTACTTATTTTAAAAAGGGAATGAAATTCGAGCGACAGAGTTTATGTTTATTTTTAGTTATTTATCAAATTATATTAGTTTAATTAGGCTTTGCCCACATATTAAGAAAAATAGTAGCTCGAAATTGATTACGAATTCGTATGTTTTTATGAATGAATTTGGTTCAACAATATGACTTTAATTAAGGGCATGTACAATAATATCGTAATAGATTAAAAGAATTTCAATTAGATTCAATTCGAATAAAATGAGTGTCAAACGTTCCACTCAAGGTTTTGTGCGTTTATTTAGTTGTTTGTATGACGATTATTATTTTTTAAGAATTCGTCAATGAAATTTTTTCGTGTGCTTAATAAATTGCACTTTGAATAGCTTTAACTCATTCAATTGCAGAAATAAAGTATTGCCGGTGTACTTTTTCACGTAAATTCAACCAGCACATGCGTTTTTGGATCGTTTTTAAGCGTTTCATTTGCGATTACGACATTAGGTATTCGATAAGGTCAACTCATTGTTTTTTCCACGATGTCCCAGAATAGGTATTAACGATTAAAACCAAATCCAAATGAAATTTTAAATTTACATTTAAAATATTGCTGACGATTGATGCATTACAATTTTTTTACTTTATCCTAATCGGATAAAGCATTGTAATCGTGCGAAAATTCAACATTGAGATTTTGACTGATTTGTATCATGTATCATCCTCTGATCAAGTTTTCATGATTTCTTCCAAATGTCTGTAAGTCTGTGTGTAGAATCGGTAATAACTAAATAACCGTTTATCCTATTATACTGAAACTTCAAACCTACTTATATGTTTTTTGCCGATCATTACAATCCATTGGAAAGTCACCTAATTTTTGTGTAATCTTTAGAATGTTTTTCCAGCAAAACTATGATACACATTAAGCTGAAATTTTGCATATTTAGTAGGTGTATAATATAATTTTTTTCCAACCGGAAGTAGTACTTTTACTCTTGGTTTTTAGAGTTCTTAACTTTTCTCCGAAACTACATATTAAGTCTATCAAGCTGAAATTTCATATATCTAGGTATATTATTTTCACGTAAGGTGTAAGAGATATTATGATTTTGGTCAACATCCATCAACCGAAAGTGGCAGTTTACTCTTGAAAGATTCTTTGTTTTTTTTCGGCCTTTTAAATATTTAGTATCGTCATAATATTGTAATATTATAATCTTGAGGTAAATACATACCTCGTTATGAAAAAATTAACCATTACAGTTGGATTTTTTTCTTGTAGAAAAGTCAAAATTCCTGTTACCACGCAATATTTCCGAAATTGTTTAGCATTTCAAGTTTAAATTTCATATCCATAGTTTTCACATATGTAAGGCGAAAGAGTTGATAAGGTTTTGATCAAAATCCTATTTTTTTTTTTTTTCGGCCTTTTATACATACATACATAGATTGAATCTTCATAATATTATAAAATTAGAATTCTTATAGCAATGGTGAGTTTAAAAAAAAACCATCAAAATCGGTATAGTAGAAGTGACGGTTTATCGTGTTTCAGTATGCTTTGAAAATTGTTTGTTTCATATTATGTTTATGTTCGTTCATTGCTCGCTACGTTCGAGACAATATTCTCCGGCACGAGCAAAATTTGATTTTTGACTATTCAAGTCGTAAAATTTTTTTCATTCCTCAAATATTTGGATAAAGTCATGGGCACCCGAATTTTTTAAATTAATTTGTCGAAGATGCACATAACGGTACACGATCCATCGACATTGGTACTCTTTCGATTATTAATTATTCAACATTTCACATGAACAATGCTGATAAGCGTATGGAAAAATATGCCGAATTCGATGAGTAATCGCCGAAAATAGGGGTCAGCGGTAAAAAAAACGAAAGGAAATGAAAAGCGTCTATCATAGGAGCTATACATATGTACATATGTATATTCAAAACAAATGACATAAAAAGTGAAATAGAATTATACCAACTACAGATTAAAATGAAATGTGACCTACTATAGTTTTCTAGTCATTGAATGAATAATACATGTGATATTTAGATTGAGTTTGGTATAGAAATTGAATTGATCACTCCAATTACGTATTGATAATTTTACCGAACAATCAGTTGTCGTCGATAGCAAATGACACGATTGTTCCCAACGACACAATTTCCACAATTTGACACTGGCATATGATTAACCATTGTTTATATATAAGGGGACGATTCAGTGACGGGACATGTCACTCGATAGCAGCAAACTGCATGCTATGCATTGAAAAAAGTGCTCTCTAATTTGACTTGAGCGCATTTCGCGTATCAAAAGTGCCCCAGTGCTAGTTAAAACAAACACGTACGATTGATCGATTCGATTCAGTATATAGCATAGTAAAAAATGTCTACGGTTTCGGAAATTCTCGACGAGCCGACAGTGAGTTCGTCGACGACATTTTACATATTGTTGGGAACCACGATTGCACTATGGATAGTCCATTGGTGGAAACAGCAATCGCACATGGTGAAACTTGGCAATTCCATACCGGGACCTTATGGTTTTCCATTCATCGGAATTGGTTTGATAGCACTTGGAAGAACACCCAACGGTACATATCAAAAAAATTGGCAAAACAATTAAACCAACAGACGTATATTATTCTCAGATTATTTCTATTGCAGAAATTGTCGAGAAGGGATTGGAGATAAGTAAAAATTTCGGTCCAGTAGTCAGAGCATGGTTGGGTCCCAAATTGCTGATCTTCCTCACGGATCCTAACGATGTTGAAATCATCCTCAACAGTCAAGTCCACATCGACAAATCCACCGAGTACAGATTCTTCAAGCCTTGGTTGGGAGAAGGATTACTCATCAGTTCAGGTGAGTTGAAATTTTTATTCAACTATTGCGCGTCGAATTCAACTCAATGATTATTTATTGACCTATACAGGTGAGAAGTGGAGATCTCATCGCAAGATGATAGCTCCAACTTTCCACTTGAACATCTTGAAGAGTTTTATCGGCGTATTCAATAATAACAGCAGAGCAGTTTGCGAAAGACTCGAAAAAGAAATAGGAAAGACGTTCGACGTTCACGATCATCTCAGCGGTGTAACTGTTGATATACTTTTGGGTAAATATGTATATAAGTTTAACTAATACCACACCTTTCCCTCACATAAGTTAAAATCAAATATTAATAATCCCAACGCTCTTGTTTTTAGTTAAAGTCGTAAAAACGGTATATTTCTAAAAACTATTCGAGATTCCGATGAATCTTTCGGAGAAAATTTAGTGAAAATCGGTTCAGTAGATTCGAAGATCTCGCATTACAAACTTGAAAACTCAATTACCACCAAGCCTTTTGTTTACATATTCTTTTACAACAAAAACTATTGTCTACTGCAAATAAATATATGTACCCGTAAACGACCAACAGGTCTTTATTATTGAGATATGAGTGGACTAACAATAGCGGTAACTATAGGTTATGGGAAAAAAATTTCATATAAAAAAATAATAATTGAAATTTTCAATGAAAATGGATTGACCATTCCTGACGGATAGACAAACAGACTTTTACGGAACAGACAGTATATACTTTCATATCGATTTGTATGCATAAAACAAAAACTTTTCCAATAGTTAAACCTCATTTAACTATTCGCCATTTTTACAATTTATTCGGCTCATTTTTCTATAAACCCACTTGCACTTCAACTGAATTTTTTTTTTAATTTTTCGCATCACAAGGTGAATTGTGCGAGATCGATTCGCAATTCAATGTCAAAAGTATTGTATTCAAATATGTCAAATGCAAAATGTGGGTGCAAAGTTTGCATCGTTTACGTGAACAATGACTAGTTGTGAACTTCACTGAAAATTCGATGAAAATTCACACAAGTGTTTACTTCCGTTCTCGGTTTCGAATTACATATTCACCATTCATTTGAACGACATTTCTCCGAATGGAAAGTTCAACGACAATTTGACCCCATTTCGGATTTTCAATAGAAAGGCACTGTGATTTCAATATTTTCGATATTATGAAAAGTTATACTTGAAAATAACATTTCATGTTTAAAGCTTTTGAATCTACATACTTCTATAACAAAATACAAATCGGCTTTAAAACTTTTAATTAAAATCCAAATACTTTTATTATGGACCATAATACCTAATAAACCATTGGAGTAATCATTTTCTTGATTTAATTTTCAGAAACTGCAATGGGAATAAGTAGAAAAACACACGATAGTGCTGGATTTGACTACGCCATGGCTGTCATGAAGTATTTTTGATTGAATACAACTTTTTTTTTTAATTCAATGTCATGGAAATTGATTAATAATCTTCTATTTTAGAATGTGTGATATAATTCATCAAAGACACTACAAATTCTGGCTGAGATTAGATTGGGTTTTCAATCTGACTTCGTTCGCTAAAGAACAGGTTAAACTATTGAACATCATCCACAGTTTAACTAGCAAAGTATGCATTGTAGAACATTTTTAAATTATTATTTACATTTCTGTTTGAACTAAACTTTATTGATTTGTTAATTGCAGGTGATTAAAAACAAGAAAGAAATGTTTTTACGGAATAAAGAAAAGGGTATTGATATGCCGTCTGCTGCGAAAATAATTTCTCAAGTTCAAGAACAAAAAACTAACAAGCCAAAAGAGGCAGTTAAAGGACTGAGGGACGATTTGGATGACAATGATGAAAATGACGTTGGTAAGTATGGATAATTCAATGTTTTAATATCATAAGTACATTCATTTATATTGTAAATGTTAAATTCAGGTGAAAAAAGACGGTTGGCATTTTTGGATCTGATGATTGAATCGGCTCAAAGTGGAACTGCAAACATTACCGATCACGAAATCAAAGAAGAAGTTGATACAATCATGTTTGAGGTACATAAAATGATTGCAAATATAATGAAAATCTCAGTGTTTAAATTATATATGTATATAACAGTACAATATATATTACAGGGACATGATACTACAGCTGCTGGATCGAGCTTTGTATTATGCCTTTTAGGTATTCACCAAGAAATTCAAGCTAGAGTATACCAAGAACTGGTGGATATCTTTGGCGATTCGGATCGAGAAGTAACGTTCCAAGACACATTAGAGATGAAGTATTTAGAAAGGGTTATAATGGAATCTTTGAGAATGTACCCGCCGGTGCCTATAATCGCCAGGAAATTGAATCAAGATGTTAAAATTGGTATTTTGTTCAAATAAATCTCAAATGAGCATACCTCCACTCCGAATGTTTACTAAAGTTTACTAAACAATATGTTTCAGTGACGAAAAACTACGTTTTGCCAAAAGGAGCAACCGTAGTTATAGCAACTCTGAGGATTCACAGGAGACCGGATCTTTATCCGAATCCTGACGTATTCAATCCTGATCATTTCTTACCAGAAAATACTCAAGATAGACACTACTACGGTTTCATTCCATTCAGTGCTGGACCGAGAAGCTGCGTTGGTAAGATTAACAATACATCATAAGTATACTACATATGTTTGAAAGCATTTTTCCATAGTATGATGTTTCAGGTCGAAAGTACGCCATGATGAAGCTAAAAGTGTTGCTGTCGACAATCTTACGCAAATTCCATATAAAGTCTGATCTCACTGAAAAAGATTTCAAATTGCAAGCCGATATTATACTTAAACGTACCGACGGTTTCAGGATTCAAATCGAGCCGAGGCTACCGATGACAAAATCAATGTAAATAAAAATAAATGTATGGTAATAATAAAAAATATTGTAAATTAAAATCGGTCACGATTTTATCATGGATATAACAATAAAACTAAAATCACTCAAGTATTTATTAAGTCTAACATGCAAATATTTCTACATCTGTTGGATATGGAATCGTGAGGGTTATGTAACTTGTATATGAATTTAAAATAGTACTACGTATTTTAAACAACTTGTATGTACACGTAATAAACATATAGATACAAATGAATGTATAATTTTTTATAACTAAATTTAAGAATTAAGTTTTATTCTTCCTGTATATAAAATTAATTTTTTAGCATGCACATTATATATATATCTTGGCCCGAATTTGTATCATATGATTTTTTACACTTTTCCAATATAAATCTATTTTGTACGATTTTTTTTATTTCTATACGTGAAATAAAACTCCAGTGTCCAAGGTATGACCAATAGTAGACTGCAGACAGTTAAAAAATGAAATGTTATCATATAATTATTCGTATAATCTTCTAAAAGTCCTAAAAAAATTAAACAAACGTCAGTTATAATCCTAATTTTAGTATACTTACTATTTTCAATTGTAACTCACCAACTATTAAGCTCAATACTAAAGTTATAACCCCTGAAATCATCATGAAAAGACCGTATGAAGTTGAGAAACAATTGTTGGGAGAATATTCAGCGAAGACAAGAGGCAACGGAACGTGTAGCCAACTTCTGAAGAAACCCAACAATCCGATCAAAATTGTAACATGATAAAAGTCATCGAACTGAAAAAAGACTGCAAAAGCTGTTTAACTTTTCAATCGTTTTACAATCAAAAGCCATTTTCATTGGTTAATTTAATAACTTACTATTTCTCAATATAACAATAATGAAAGTCCCACTGTAGAATAATAATCTACTGGAAACTGTAAAATAGAAAGTAAATCCAGTCAGTATGATCCTTGATATTAAATCTGCTGCTGCTGCAACAGTCATACAAAATGCAACCTCTGCCTGGAAAAATATTAAAAAACAGTATAATATATATGTATATAAGTAAAATGAACATATTATATTGAGTATGTCATATACCGGTGTAAAACTATAATGATACAACAGTACTGGCACTAATATGAAGAATGTTATTTCAGAAAAGAATGCAAAAGATACTCCAAAGCATATATTTGAATATGTCGGATCTTTCATTAGTTTCATATCAAATAAATTAAGTATTGTTTTCCAACCACCATCTTTGACCGGCAAAGCCTCACTTGCTAAAACAGTTCCTGTCCAATTCCCAATACTAGCCAATGATGATGTTTTAGTTAAATTTGTAACTTCCGTAGAATGTTTATCATTGAATAAAAAAGGACTAAAATTCATAGATAACCGATGTTCTTTTATGTTTAACAGTGAAATTTTCGGTTGAATCTGTATTTTTGATACACCATTGTGGTGAATAAATAAATCGTCGGAATTTTTCGCTTCAACTTCATTGATATTTTCATCTAAGTTTTCAATATCCATAGTAGCCGTCAAAGAATTGTCACAGTATTCATTTTCGGACACTGAAAAAAAAAAAAAAATGTAAAACATTTCCAAAGCTTGTAGTCAACATTTATAAAACTACTAACCTGATTTACATTTTGGTACTAAATGCCATTGCGCCGGTTGCATAACGGCCATGGAAAAAAATGTATGAAAACCCAATCCGCATAAAATCATCAATGTACCTTTTAAGCCATAGTTTTCTTTACAATATTTAATTAGGTAAGGACAAAGCATGAAACCTATTCCAACTATAATTGAAGAAAGGCTCATAAAAGCAGCTCTTTTCTTGACAAAATAATTGTTAAAACTTGTCATTGCTGTCGGTACCATAATACCGAAGCCGATGCCTGAAAATATTTATTATTATAATGTGTTCATTAAATAATTTTACTTTTCACTATGAGAAATACCTTGCAAAACTCCAACCGTGAATACCAAATAAGTTATTGATGTAGCGAAAATCGTCAAAATTGATCCCAAAACGAAAATTGCGGCTCCTATAAGTCCACATTGTCTCAATGAAAATCTTTTGAACACACTTGTAGTAAGGAAACCTATAATTGAAATGTATCTATCAATATCAAAATAAAATTTATCATATAATTAAGAAATGTATCGAAACCTGTAAATGATACAACGGCATTGTAAACACCATTGACGAGAGTTGTCCCACTTGTTCCGTCATCGATATCTTAAAAAAGATCTTTAAATGTGAGCCCAAACAATGACGATGGAGCTGATACGACTATCTTCAAAATATAAAGTACATTCTAATCACATATAAGTTCTGTATATACCATCTGTTGGTAAGGAACGCTCGAAATTTAAAAAAAGTATTGACGAGCGAAGCAGTCAGTTAAAATAAATAAAATCCGTATCAGTCTGTCCATCCGTCAGGAAAGCTTAAAATACTTTTGCTTTTATTTGAAAATTTGAATTAGATACCATTTTTAATTTTTTTTTTTCTTAACCCACAGTTACAGCTAGTGTTAGCCTACTCATATCTCAATAATATAGAAATGTTGGTCATTCACGGGTATTACTGTAGTGTGGTAATAATGACATAAACATTAATTGAATAATTAAAAAATTTTATCATAAAAAAATAAACAATACATGTTTTTCACTATAATGTAAAAAAATATATATTATTTACCTATAATTACAAAGTCTTCGTTTACTTATGTATTTGCAAGTAAAAAATAGTAATATGAACAAAATATTGTGCACACAATAATATGCTAAAGGAAGATGGAATTGTGTATACAAAACAACAAATCACTTTGATGATGAAATATATAATACGCATGTATGTATGTACATATGCACATGAAATTTAGCGTATAATAATACTACATTATTTCTCCATATTCTATCTAATGGAGAAATAAATGTATTATACGTATATTTATGCATGTTATTTTCGAAACGACTATTTTCCAGAATACTTACATACTTAATAGAATACTTAATAGACATTTTGATTGAATATAGATAGAAATATAAATACAATAATCTGCACTTACGTATGTATAAATTTCTGAACTTACAAACAATACTGATAATCCAATGCAGACCATATATCCCCAGCCTCCTTCGGGAGCCACCCACTCCAAATCACTCGAATCATCAGAATCATTTTCCTCGACCTGATTTTCATTAACCACATCCTCGTTTAGCATTTCTTGAGGACTGAAAAGCACGTCGATGATAATAGACTACAAAGTGAAGATTAAACAATGTGTACGGGACCGTCGTTTAAACGCTGTTCTCTTATTAAAAACGTATGCATTTAACTCGTTGTCGTTTAATACCTTAATTAGTTTCTGAACAGTCACATTACCTACTGTCTATATTTGATATAAGCCTTGCTGATAAACGATGCATCAACACTTTGCATAAATGCAACATTTTTAGAAACATCCGTTGCACAGATCTCAAAAAGTGCATAGGTCGTCTAAAAACAAAATAAAATCATGAAAAATTTTGACATTTTTCATAAATAAAAAGCACATGAATCAGTGAATAGTTAACTTAAAATATAATGTGTATAAATACTTTTTCAATCAAAAATCCGATAGGTAAAGTTGTCAGCAAATTGGTTTTCGTTAAAGATTCTGGATACTCCTTACAAACTATATAAATAATACACTCACATTGTAAAAAAATGTTTCAGAAAACTCTACATCTATTAAATGATGCTCATTTTCCCTTGTCTTATCTTTTAAACCTTATAATGTAAAAACTTCTAATGAGTATGATATTTAAAAACCTTCATAATCTCACTTCAATCACCACAAAATTACATACAAAGTATGAGAATCACAGAAGACGACCACACAAGACAACTATACTTATTTAATGTCATCTTCTGTTACAACGATTACTGAAACTCGTGGACAAAGATCCAAAGATCAATATTCAGAATAATATAAAAGACTAAGACTAAGACTAATCATTGACTAAGCTTCTCAAACTGTAAAATATGAAATCCAAGAAAGTGGACTTTGAATGATAAAATGTATTTGCGTATTACTTCTACACATCTACATATATACTATAGAACGATATAAATTTTATTTCATAAAAAATAATTATGTATGTACATATGTATGTATTGAAATTTTATGAGAAATAAAATATTCATAGCCTTGTGAATAAATGTAAATTTTTATACATACTACATACACAACAACAATTGAACAAAGCGGATCATAATTATTCGAGTGACAATGACTTTAAGCAAAAACTGAAATTTGTAAAAAAAAATCAGTTTTCCATTCTTCACGGACAGAATGAAATCAAATTGTTTGAGAAACTACCATTTGTAATTTTTTAAAGATATAAACTTAATGTTTTGTCTAATACATACCGAATTTGCATTCATTATAATCAGATCTAACAAACTTTTAGAGGAAATATCATTTTTGGTGTAGCGTTTCTATGAAATGCTTTAAAACTGACATTCATGAGATGGTCATTGAACTCATATTAAATTGTCAACTCAAACCTGTCAACAAATCTGATACTAAAATCATACCTTGCACTTAAAATAATTAGTAACTATTTAGCTCCACTTAATACCAGTACAAATTTGAAATAATCGTTATTTTATGTTATTACTCTTTATATACATACAATATAAACCTGAAATTAAAATCAAAATTGCCTCATTTTTTGTATGATTTATTATATTTTACAAATTTGTATAATATTACACATATTTTATTTAGTTTTAGCACATTAGCATTCAATTCCCGAATGAATTACTTAGTAAAAGTATTCTGATGTAAAAAAAAAGACAATCCACTATAAATCTTAAATTCAAAAATCTCATTAATTCGTCATCATAGTAATCACATAAGTATTGGAAAAT
Organism: Parapsyche elsis; assembly: GCA_022651745.1. Taxonomy (NCBI): domain Eukaryota; kingdom Metazoa; phylum Arthropoda; class Insecta; order Trichoptera; family Hydropsychidae; genus Parapsyche; species Parapsyche elsis. The sequence continues at coordinate 1,961,183 of JAGVSN010000016.1, forward strand.
ATGTATGTATAAATGTAATATTAGCAAACTGACACTGGAATAAGATGCTAATTTCGTATTGTTATAACTCTTTTGCATCATCATACGATAAAAACATTGCTGAATGGTTACTAAATCATTTTTCAAGTAAGTAGAGTTGATTTGTATAATGCAATATAATTTTCCATAAGTATTCAGCTCTAAAATAGTTTGAAATGTTTAAATTGAGTCTAAAGGCAATAATTAAAAAAATATAATTTTAAAGTTGTCTAGCATGATATAATGTTTAGAATTATTTTAAAATGTGACACAATTTATTACAATATTAGTTCATCTTAACATTCATAAGTACTATACCAATAATTTAACAATGCTAAAGTAAAATACTGCTCAGGTTAAAATAGGAAATCACACTGATGTTAATTATGTACATTCAAGATTTACTTTTATTAATCTACTTACTATACTAATAAGTAATCGACAAGGAACCCTTACTATCTTAGTATACAATAATACGAAACAATAAAGTGTTACAAAATATGATATACATATCTATACATATGTATATCATGTGTATATGAATACAAAAATATTGTCTATTACGATATTTTTTTATACCGGAATGAGTCTTGGTACTAAAAATTGTTCTTAAAAAATATATGTATTTATGTACCATTATTATTAAGTTAACTTTCAAAATGTGACACGTTTCATACCCATTCAATCTGTATTATTTTTAATGTACATATTTGAATACTCAAAACTAACACTACCAAAGTAACAATGAATGCAATAACTTAAATTGGACTATAATATAAATAATAAAAATTAAGTTTAATTTTCATTTATGAAAATAAGTTTCACAATTATCACATCAGTAAATGCATTATTAATACAAAAAAAATATTCCTTAGATGTAACAATAATCGCGTCAAGACACTCGAGCATAACGAGAAGTATTGACAAAAACCATAATAATACGCAAATAAAGTTCAATTGTGGTTTGCAAGAGTTAATTAAATAACATATTTACAATTATATTGTACAAGTTTAAATTTAAAAAAAATAAAAATGTAAAATTATGTTAAAAATAACCAGCTATTTTTCGTTTGTAAATTGGCTATATCCAAATTGATATACAAAATCATTTTTACTTTAACTATCACGTGTAAACATTGTGTTCAGTTACAATATCCTTACTAGGTGATTATTTTTCTTACTTTACGTGAAGTTACATACACATAACACTTTGTTACAAAAATAATAAAAACATGATATTAATTTTTGTAATCTATTGAACTAATTATCATAAAAAATCTACAAAATAAACAAACGTCACTTGATTTCGATGATTTTACTCTTGCGACAAAATGCCAGTGCATACTCAATTCCCCAAGCGATAACGCACAACATTATCAAGAAATTTTGGAAAATAATACACCAGGGATAACTGCCAGTATAGTCTCTTATAGCACCTAGAATAATAAAATAAGCATTCGTCAAATATGATGAATTTAATTGGGATTATAAAATAAAGATAATATTTTGTATAATTACCAACAACGGGTCCAAGAAATAAAACGAAAAGTCCTTTTGCAACCATGTGAAGACCGAAAGCAGCGGGAAGTTTATCTAGCGTGCAACTTTCAGATATGGTAAGTGTAAAATTACTCAAACAACATCCACGGAAGAAACCGCAAATGGACAACCAAATCATCAACGGAACCCACTCCGTTTGCAGAGCAAGAACTAGAAACAATTTTACATTATTAGTGCTGGATAAATCTTATACAACTAAGATGTAAGTATGTATGATTACCTGTACGAGTGCCGGCTAAAAACAGAGCAGCAATAAAGAAAACTAATTTCTTTGGAATATTTTTACGGTCGAAAATTGGCGGTAAAATAAGGCGTACGAGAATATCAGTTATGGCAGTAACGGAAAGGCAAAAAGCAGTCTCAGTTTTAGTGTAGCCCATATCGCTGATGAAAAACGGCGTAATCATTCTGAAGTTCAATTCACCCACCCAGAATATGGACAAGCCGAACAATAAATTTAAGTACGACAGATCCTTGAGAAGATCAAGATCCATCAAATTTATGAATCTTCTGAAGAAAGTGTCTTTTTGAACTTCTTTGACGTCGTTGTTATTCAACATTGTCACTCCTTTTTTTTTCAACGACTTCTTCATTCCAAAATTCATATTGATACCTTGATCGTCGTCGGCCGTCTGAAAATTGTAATTTGATTATGAACGAACGCTAGCAATGGCAAAAGTCTAAATTTTAGTTGAAAAATACACTCACATCGATGTATATATGCAAATTACTGCCTGTAAAATCCATATGCGACAGACTAGAAATCACAGATTCTTTCCTTTTGCGAAGTGTTTGACTAACGCTGGCCGAAGATGTGATTCTCGGCATCGTCGGCATCGTAGGACGTTTGGGTAACAATCCACCGGGTGCACGTTCCATATCACGTAACGTTTTATCACAGGTAGCTGCACGAGGCATTCCAGCTCTCGGCTTTGTTATCACAGCCATCAAAGCATCAGCTTCATACTTATCCTCTTCTTCTTCGTTCTCATCTATTCTATCCATTTCCTGTGTTTAAAATTACAAAATCAATAACACGAACATTGTATACGTGAACATACATTGAAATAAAACTCATACCTTAATCACTTGCCCTTCTTCGTCTATAGGCACTTCTATGAGATGTTGCTCTATTGGTTGAAGCAAGCACGAACCAACAACGGAGTGGAATGCTAAAGCGCCCAATATCAAAACAGAACCTTTGAAACCGTATTCATCCAGTAAAATTCTTACTAATTGAGGCATAATCATTAGTCCTAAGCCTGTCCCAGCCATGGACAAGCCGACAGCTTGACCACGCTTCTTAGAAAAATAATGATTGAGGGATACAAATGATGAAGACGAAGCAAACCCAACACCGAAACCTAAAATCATTCAAAATTCATTATTGAAATATTAGCATCAGTGCGATTTGATCAATGACAGGATTATTATTAACCTCCGAGTATACTGTATGTGGCTAAGATGTGAGCCATGCTAGCAGCCGGCGCCGTGCACAGAAGAGCAATCGCCGTTATGAACGATCCAAAGATGCACACTTTCCTGTATGAAAACGTTTTGATAACGGGACCAACAAAAAATCCAGAGAAGTTAACCATACAATCGAGTGTGCTCATGATGACGGCCGCACCGGTCGTTTCAACTTTTAAAGATTTCAGCAAATCGCCGAACAGTAAGCCGAATGATGGTTCAAGCGATCGGGTAGAAAACTGAAATGAATCAAAAACATTCATATGAAGAGTGAGTTTGGTAATAGTTTTAAATGTTTGCAGAAATACCTATACTTACATTAACCATAGAAACTCCCAAGCAAACCATCCAGGCCCAGCCCCCATCGGGGGCAACTTTTTTAGTTTCTTGATACTTCATGATGTTATTCTATCAATCGTCAGAGCTGGATGGTCCCAAAACGCCTAATGTCACCTCCACAGATTCATTGGAATTCACTATTGTCCTGAAACAAATTAGTAACAGTATAAATAAAAAAACAAATTCATCGCTTTACTAACTACACACATATACTACATATGTACAATATCACAAGTGAACGCGTCCGGTTCTATATTACAATATGAATCACATTTATATTCCAAAATTGGTAAATTAAAACGACCACGAAACATACAACGTCAGTCACAATTAAAACGGTGTCATATGAACACGATTAAGCTCAATTGAAGTGAGTGCAAATGAATGTCATATGACATTTATCTAGTATTGTAAAGTGGGCTATGAACCAATTGAACATTAACAACTGATAATAATCAGAGATTTCGCAACAATTTAAGGTAAACACAACATCAAATTGGTAAACAAGTATTTGAATATAATACCATTGCTATATATAGGTGCAATTATGAGAATTTAAGTTATCACATATACAAAACTTTATTTGATAACTTAACCTTTCTTCGATTTGGTTAATTAGTGAAAGAAATAAACATGGCTTATCACAATTCAAAATTTGCAAGGTCTCACAATGGGTAGCCTTCGTTCGATTGTGCCTAAGCAAAATTTAGACTGCTGGCCTCATATTGTACACCAGTGCCATAAAATGGCGATAAAGTCGCGTTGAGTTAAAAGCGTTTAATGCATTTAAAACGCGTTGATGAAAACGGTGAATGAAATTTCTCGTTGAAATTGGTGACGATCCGAGCCGAAATCGACACAAAAATAACCATAATCAAAAAAAAAATGATTCATTTCGATTCATGGCATTAAAGCATCGGGGGCCCAAAATCAAAAGCTATATAAAACACAGAGTAAATGCGTTTCAGAATTTTGAGACTGTAAAAGAAACAATATGGCCGTCAAAGCAGACATGCAGAAGAGTTCCTGAAATAAATTTTATATAATAGACATTCGCAGTTTCAGATACGAGTGTTTGTACAGATCACGAATTAATATTGACCAAGTTGTTAAAAAAAAAAAACTAATGTATTTCCGTATAAACAGAATAAATCAGGTCGACTTATTGGTTACTAGCAAAAGATAAGACAATTTAGTTTAGGCAATGCGTATTTTTTACTACGGAACGATCTATGAATTATCGTAATCTCACATTACGGTCTATTTACACTGGTTAACATTAATATGAACGCAAAATATAATACTCTATCTATTTTTTTATTATTTTGGTAGAATATGGATGGGATTTGTATTTGTGCTCGCTATTATAAATTGGTCCGTTATGATTCAAAGTTGCATGTTGAAAATTGTTTCGATTTTCTATATAATGTACCTACATTTAATAATTAAAATTTATCAAAGGTTGTGTCAATTTGGTTACATTAATAAGATATATCTGCAATCTGCCTAGATGTAATGAAATATCTCATTTTAAGCGAATTGCGATGAAATTTTCCCACGTTCAATGTAATGTATTTTCTGAAGACGCGAACATCGGAAAATGTCTTATAAGAAAAATCACATTAATTTCCGTTCAATTTACCAATGAAATTGGTCTTCAGAGTGTAAAATTCCACGAAGATAAAAACGAACGAAAATTATAATCATTTTATGTCTTCAATAATGCAAAATTGACACACTTACTAAAATTTCGAATACATAATCAAAAAAAAAAAAACAATCAACGTACAAAAACAACAAATAATCTTATCGATTAGATTTGTATTGGATATGTCAAAAATTATACTAGACCAAAACAATTGATTCGCGTACAAAAAATCAGATCAAGGCTAAACGAATTTAAATTTTAAAATATTGACAATAAAACACGAGTTAAATCAACGTGGTTTTCAGTGGAATTGTGAAAATTGAGAGAAGCCTCACGAAATCGATTAATTTGACACATTTCATCAACATTGAAATTTAATCGAATATGTGCGTAATCTTGTGAATCAATTTACTTGTCACGTTTACGTTCAATAAATCGCGGGCATTGTTCAAACGACTTGTCAAACTGCATTATATAAATCTAAACGTATGTAAAATTATGCATTTTTACAAATTTCATGTGTCACTTAATACCTAAATGTCATTCACTGTGACGAAATTAGGAACTTGACATCGATAACGATCACTGTTCGACAATTTCAATGTATAATTAATATCTCAGTCTTTGTTTTAACAACTTTTATTAAAATAGTTTGCAATCTTTAAATTGTAATTTTACATACACATTATAAATGAAATCTTTATTATTTTTACCGCACGCGTGCCGAAAGGGTTAACGTGCCGAAGCGACAACGTCTTAACTGCACTGTGGCACTGGACGAACTGTTGACTTTCTTACACGGTTGTCTAGATCAGAAAGCAGAAATTGACACAACCACTGTATCAGAAATTGATTAAACTTGAAAATAAATTGACGTGCGAAGGTTGCCTATATTTACTATCCATAAAAAAAACACACGAAAACTGACCATTAAAAATGATCATTGAAGAAAAATCGAAACGTTCACACGAAGGGGGAAATTTCAATTAGTAAAAAATTCACAGAATCGATTACGAAGGGTGGTTTGTGTACACGAATTCAATTACTAGGGAACGACATAATTTTGAACGAAAGTAAACAAGTTCTATACAAATGTGTTCTCTTTGCATTATGAGCTAGTTAGTTAGTGCACAATAGAGCTGAAACAATGGCTTCGTTGGTACTCGTCGAGTAAATGTGTCGATAAATTATCCATTGTTAGACAATAGTCGAGTGCATAAAACGCTTAGGTATATTTCCGTACCAGTTTCAAATTTGCTCGTCAACATAAAGTGTGCAATTGTTGATATTTTGTCATATGAGGTGGGAAGTTATTAAATTTTGTTTATTGTACAAAAATATACTGAAGCGATTTGAGATTCATAACATTTGGCATGTTTCCATTTCAAGAGCAGTACCAATTACGCAAAATTAAAATACGTTACCTTTTTAAAGGCAAAATTAAATATCTAAAAGTTCTTTCGTACTTTCGGGAACTTTTACTAGAGCATTTGCGATGAAACTTTTGGAACGATTCAATATTCAACAGATTATATTCCTAAATTATTAAAAATTTTTAAGCATACAGTATAAAACAATGTGCATATAACTATTGTAGATAGAACAGAGTTATCAGTGGTTTGTGACTAAAAAAAAATACAAAGGTCACTTTACTACGAGTCATGGTGAAATTACAAAATAATATAGTTATAAACTAATGATATACGCCTACTCGCCTAAATATAATATAATAACATTAGCATCGGTGTTTAATAAGCATCGATACAAAGTCCACACGTTATTTTAAATCACTGAAAACACGGTCAATTTTTACGTCACGGGCTGTTCTATCGCGTAAATATGTTTGCCGATACAATTATTTAACGTAAAATTACATATGTCAACATGCTGTGCCCATGATACGATCACATGACGGCTAAAGTGTACTTTGTCAATGAAAAAATAAACAAAAACTCGGTTTTACGAGTGGCGTAGGTACGCTCGATGTGTTTATCAGTGAATTTTTTTTTTAAACGAAAGAGAATGACTGAAAGCTGATAAACAAAGCAAAAAAAAAAAGAGTGAATCATCAACGAGCACGTGATCATTAACGATACATTTCTAAAACACTTTATTTGTTACTAGACAATATGAAGTTGAATGCACGCACACCTTCAAAATAAACTAGCAATAGATTAACGACAATATTTTCGATAGTAAAATGAACTTTTTACTACCGATATCTAAATCTCGCCCAGATCATCGTCAATTCGTTGCGATTCCGTCATCGATTTCATATCAAAGATTTTATCGTAGAATAACAGGTTGGTATTGCAAGTGTGATAAATCGCTAAATTCAATCAAAATCACCTCGACACACATTCACAATTAACATTTTAAAGGTCAAGTTTTCGACCGTTGGTTGTGTATAGGTAGGTACACTGTACACATTGATCGTACATACCGCACGGTTAAATTTAACCGCGTGTAGTATGTAGTATAGTAAATACATATGTAGATCGCAACTTAGTGCACGCTGAATGAATGAAAAACTGAAAATCAATGATAGCCGGTCGGTTATAAGTTGTTATAACCCTTTCGGTCCGAGACAACGTCAGCTGATCGCCAGCTGGTTGTAACGTCATAGAAACGTCACACAGACGTGACGTCATCCAAAACGTAAACGTTTATTTTGAGTACGAAATGCACGTACATAGTATATAAAGTAATAACGCTATTATAACTTTACAGTCCACTCGAGTGCCACACTTTACTAAGTATGTATATCAATATTGTAACTAATCCTTTATTTAAGTTCATGAAGTTGTTTTATATGCGAATTTTTTATCGTATCTATTATACTGCCGTCCTAAGCCCACTCAACGTAACTGACAAAATAACAATATCGAGATAAATGGACTTGAAAGTTTTACATATTCTAAATTTGTGTTTTTCTTCATATATTACTGATTTATTTAAACTTTTTTTTAGTGCATGAGGTTATTTTCTATTGTGTTTTGATAATTCTAAGGAAAAATGTAATAAAATCAATACTTTAATAGTTACGTCACTTCATTATTCATTATTAATGTATACATATGACTATTCCAAACTTCAACCGCTCTATTTGAAAAGAATGAATCTCTAACAATCTTATTTGATTTTTTTTTTTGGAGTCTAAGGCTGATATTACATTCAGCAACAAAACGGAACACCTGGTTTTTTTTGAACCTCGGCGACCAGATAGATATTCAGGTTCCAATGGTAAGTATTACGATGTATTAGACGATGCGATTCTGGGTTGCTTGAAAATTTCTTGGAAGTCAATGTTCGCCGAAAAAAATCTTCACCAAAAACCCTTTTCTGACCTTTTTTTTGCATCGTCGTACTCAATTGTCAACACAACGCAACGTCAACGCAATTGTTTCGAAAACAATGAAATTCAGAAAGAAATACGAGAGGTTGAATTTTATATATTTTCTACGTCTACATAGAGTACCTAGTTTCGTATAGTATTTATTTTTGTATGACGATTATGAGATGAGCAGGTAGCTTGGTAGCTTGAAAAGTGGTGCAATGTAATAAGATGCTCGCCACTGCCAAAAAAAATCTGTTGCTCAATGTAATATCGCTCTAAGAGTATGACCTCTTAGATGAGGGTTCTCATTGAACAGAACAAAGTTGGTCATTTCACATGAATAATGATTATTTATTATTTTGAATACTTCAATTAAATCACCTCTTAATCTCCTCGTTTCCAATGTGGAGAGATTCAGTCTTTTCAATCTTTCATGATAAGGTAGTGACCGAAGTAAATATTGGATACGTTATTTTCGCTAAGTATTGGTGATACTATTTCTCTGCGCATGCAGATACATACATACATACATACGTTAGATTTAATAGCTTAAAAAAGTCACTTTTGGATGAAGATACATTAATTTTGATATGAAAAATCGCAAGAATACACTCCCATAACCCCAAAAACACATCTAACTCATTTTCGTAATTTTTGTCAGTTGCGTTAAGTGGGCTTAGGACGGCAGTATAGATGTACGTCACACTTAAGCTTTCATATTTCGACATTCTATGTCCTTAGTTCTACGTAAAAGAATCAATTTTAAGAATTGGTACAATTTAGGGTAATCATATACATATATTATAGCCCTATTCTGTCTGTGTGTGTGTCTTTCTGCTGATAACGCTCGCCAAGGTAAATAATCAAAAAAAAATTCAGGTGTGGCCAACCCATAACTTATCTATATATTTGAGGAATACAAAGAGTAACAAAATTATTTTTTTAAGTACGTAAGTAAATAAAACGCATTAAATTTTATATAGAAATTATAAATATAAATTTTCGACGATCAATGGGCCAGTTTCTGAAATATTCTGTGGTAAACTTCTCGACAAAAAAAACCCCCCTACTTCCGGTTGACTGATTTTAATGATTTATTTTTTCGTAACTAGCATGAAAATGTGATCAGGGGATGATACCTGATACAAATCAGTCAAAATCTCGAGGTCGAATTTTCGCACGATCACAATACTTTATCCGATTAGGATAAAGTGACCAGAACGTCGCGCGAGTGGGATTTGAGCCCGTGATCACCAGTTCGGGACCAAACGGAGGTGATGACGGGCCTGCTGCAATTTGACAAAATAAATTCTTAATGGGCTCGCGACTTTGCTAAATTGTTACGTTACTATAAAAAAAACTATTAAATACACATATACTCACCCACAACAAACATGTGTTGATATTCAACGGGCTTACACTAGTACTTTATCAATTCGAGCGTTTAGAACGGAAGGACAGCAGATAGACAGTGATTTATGATATTTTAAATGTAATACATACTTGGTATAACAATAAAAGATCGTAAGAGGAATACATGGGTAAGAAGCATAGCAGATATAGCGGAATGTGTGAAAAAGTGTGAAGTGGCAATGGGATGGACACATAGCGGAAATAATGGATGGCAGATGGACGCGAGAAATACTGGAATGGTATCCAAGAGGATGTGAAAGAAAGCAAGGTAGACCGAGTGGACGATGGGCTGACGAATTGAACATGTGGAGTCAATTGGATGCAGATTGCTCAAGACAGACAGGAATGGAAGCGGATTGGTGAGGTTTTCATCCAGCAGTCGATGGTTAACGACTAAAAAATGATGAATTGTATATTCTGAATTTTTTAAGTTTCAACTTTTTGCATAATGAATTTGGCGGTAAAATATTCAATAGTTTTCTATGTACGATGATGGAAAAATGTGAAAGCAAACTAATATGGTAATTTTTCCAATTTTCTTGCATTATGTAAATGTTGAGTTAACGACATCTATGTATGTACATATTTTAAAAAAGTTAATGAAATTCGAGCGACAAAGATTATGTATGTATATTTTTAGGTATTTATCAAATTCAATCAAGTGGTAAACGAAAATAGTCACAAAGTGTCATTCGCCATTACATTTGACGTGCACTCTATCGGACCGTGCATAATTCGAATAAAGAAAGCGGATAATCCGTTCTCTGTTGCTAAAAAGTAACGGTCTGGCAAAAAAAAAATATAAATAATTAAACGTTTACCATTCGTTACACTTGCCGCTTACGTGCGCATGCGAATGTCATACGTTTCACGTTCACCACTCGTGATTCCCAATATGTATGTATGTATATATGTATTTACAAGTCGACGCTTCTCAAATATCTATGACGATGTGAAAAAAATATTAATCAACCACTCAAGGCTGTTGTCGACACATTTTTTCAGAAGCCGTACACGGACGGAAGCGCGAGAAGTTTCACTGTTATGAAAGACGTGCGAAAAACAATGCATAAAAACGAGTAACGAATGAATCATTCGTATATTTCGGAGTCGGAAAATTGCGATTTCATTTAAAAACAAAAACGAAACAGTCGCACCCACAAACGGCTCTTCGGAATTTTCCGAATTCGATTTTCCTCCGATCGTAATACGTATGTAATCACATAAAGAAAGGGTTCCGCCCTACAAACCGGCCAGTCGGAAAATTGAAAAGCCGGCGAAATAGATAAGAGTATTTTCTCTTAAAAAATATAATAGGTACATATGTACATATCGCACTTTTCCGGGAAGCACAAACAAAAAAATTCGGGTGTAGCCAACCCATGACTTTATCCATATATTTGAGGAATACAAAGAGTAACGAAATTAATTTTTTTAAGTACGTAAGTAAATAAAACGCATACACCACCACCACACCAACCAAAATACATACATACATATTATGAAATTACTGTGTTGAGTGCGCGCGCGTATATAAAATACGATCTTCGGCATATGTATATTCAAATAAAGAAAACTACCACTTCCGGTCGGCGGATTTTGATCAAAACCTTATCAACTCTTAAATTTTATATGATAATTATAAATATAAATTTTCGACTTGATCAATAGGGCAGTTTCTGAAATATTCTGTGGTAAACTTTTCGACAAAAAAAAACCCTACTTCCGGTTGACTGATTTTAATGATTTATTTTTTCGTAACTAGCAATTTTACTCAGAAGTACAACATTATAATATTGTGACGATAGTACATATTTAAAAGGCCGAAAAATATAAAAAAACAAAAAATCGTTCAAGAGTAAACTGCCATTTTCGGTAGTCAGATGTTGACCAAAATCACAGTATCTCTTACGGCTAACGTGAAAACTATAGATATGAAATTTGGACAAAATTCCCGGAGCCGTTTCGGAAATATTCTGTGGTAAAAGAATTTTAGAATTTTCTACAAGAAAAAAACCCTACTTCCGGTTGACTGATGTTGACCAAATTCCTTATGGCTCTTACACCTTACGTGAAAATAATAGATATGAAATTTCAGCTTGATAGCCTTGATAGTTTCGGAGAAAACACACACACAGACACACACACGCATAAGTACACAGACATACAGACATTTTTTAGAAATCATGGAAACGTGATCAGGGGATGATACTCGATACAAATCAGTCAAAATCTCGAGGTCGAATTTTCGCACGATCACAATACTTTATCCGATTAGGGTAAAGTAAAAATATCGAAACTTTAGCTTATACGAACGTATGTACGTATGTACGTGCTCGCGCTATATGTGTTAACAAATTGCGCAACCGTTCAATTTTGCTGAAAGATCGTAGGGTATAGAGTCGAGGCTGAAACCAGGATACACATACAGGTCAAGGTTTACGTTTTATGGTACGACCATGGCCTCAGTAAAGGTCACAGTTGTAAAAACACAACACAGAAGATACACACGAGTATGCAAAACCAAAACTGGTAGTTGCGTTTAAGTGTGAAAAATTTGTATTCCTTTTTAGAAAATACTAAACTCATTTACATAGACCACAATAAATTACAGCTAGAGTGGACTACTCGTCATCATCATCATCATTTTCCACCATTCACCATCAACTGCTGGATGTAGGCTCATATTAGTTTGCTTTTACATTTTTCCATCATTATGCAAAAAGTTGAAACTTAAAAAATTCAGACTTAACCAAAATATACAATTCATCATTTTTTAGTCGTTAACCATCGACTGCTGGATGATAACCTCTCCAATCCTCTTCCATTCCTGTCTGTCTTGAGCAATCTGCATCCACTTGACTGCACACATTCTTCTCAATTCATCAGCCCATCGTCCACTCGGTCTACCTTGCTTTCTTTCACATCCTCTCGAGTACCAATCCAGTATTTCTCACGTCCATCTGCCATCCATTCTTATCGCTGTGTGTCCACTTAAACTTCCGCTATATCTGTCACTTTGGTCATGCTTCTTGCCCATGTATTCCTCTTACGGTCTCTTCTTATTATACCAAGCATACTTCTGTGTGCACTGGATCTTACGTAACATTCAACATCCAAGTTTCACATCCACACGTCATAACTGGCAGTACGCGTTGGTCGTATGCCTTATTTTTTAAGCATAGCGGAATGTTGGATTTAAAAACTCCATCCTAGTTTCATTCTTCGTTTAATCTCTTCTTATTTACATCCAGTTAGTGGACTACTATCGTGTCAAATAAACTCGCATTGTATTTTTTTTTAAATGTTATATTTAAACCGAACTTCAAGCGAAGAGATAGTGTAAAGCGTTTGTATTTACATAATATAATAAACGTAACCGAACATTTCCCCGTATCGTAAAATACTAGAACTTGCGAAAAAAAAAACATGCTAGTATTTGTATATCGGATATCAACACAGTTTCGTCGTAATCATAATCTTATAAATTGTAATAAAATTCCGTTATCTTGTAGTTTTAATCGTGCGTGTTTAAATAAAACCGAGTCGGTTAACCGCAACCTTTACGATGATATTTTTTAAATTTTAAATACGACAAAAATGAATTGCAAATTCAACATCTTGTATAAATATTGTTAAATTGTGTGGATATCCTTGAAATGACATAAGAAATTTACACACAATCCTATTTCATTGTACAATATGAAGGCGATAAATGTCAAAAACTGATAAAAATGATACAAAAACAACATTTTTTCCCAATTTTAGGTTATATGTGTGGATTACAACTTGTAAAACAACACCTGGTATGCGCACATACCAATTTGATCACCGCGTAATTTATTTACACAAATGGCAAAATCGTCAATATAATAATTTTTATAGCACATTCTTAATCAGCGATAGCACATTCGAATAACAAAAGTTTACATTTCACATACACTAATATAAAGACAGTAATGCAAACATTGAAGCGAATCGAACACTCGAATTTTGACTGCAATCTCATTATTTGTTTACATTACATGAGAATTTTGATTAAACCTAAAAATATCACATTCGTCACAACTGATGGATTTTTCTAAAAATTAACAAAGGATAACATTGTATTTTTTGACCTTATTACCATATTAAAGTCAATTTTGTGTGTTTTCAGTGCCCATTTTCAATTTGTAATGTGCTATTTTCGTTCTGTTTTAGTGAAGACCAACGCAACGCGTCTAATATTAGATTGGAAGCTGTTTCGTCGGTTTAGAGTGTTTAGACACAATTTTATTAGCGTCAAATAAGCTCGATTCGTAAGAGAATCATACGAAAAATTAAATACATACGAAGATATCGGTGCGAATACACATTTGTTTATATACCTATAGATACATAGGTGCGTTATGTAAGTTTATCGTATCCATTATTTGCAATGCAAATATTTTTTATGCAGTGACGTACCTTGTGACCGATTTTATCACGCGAAATTATCCTCAAAATGGTAAACATTGACCGTTCGTATCTTCGAATGTGCTAATGTGTGCTTAAACGCTTCAACGATGTCCCGAAGATCGAATCTAAAAACATAAATTTGTATAAATTACCTACAGAACGAAAAATAAACACACACAAAATGTATTTTGCGAAATACTCAATTAGCAGACTTGGAAAATGTATATGTACTAATGAAAGCCCGTTGAATATCAACGAATGTTTGTGTGGTGAGTATATGTACATATGTGTTTTTAATAGTTTTTATAGTTGTTGCATAGATGGCGCGTTATAATACAACAACGTAACAATTTAGCAAAGTCGCGAGCCTATTAAGATATATTATACATATTGTCAAATCATAGCAGGTTCGTCATCGCCTCCGTTGTATGATAGTGTTAGCACGACTCATTCCAATCTGGTGATCACGGGTTCAAATCCCACTCGCGCGCGACGTTCTGGTTTTTTAATCATTTATCTCAGCGAGCGTTATCAGCAGACGGAAAGACAGACATTATATATAATAGCCCTATTCCGTCTGTCTGTCTGCTGATAACGCTAGCCTCGGTAAATAATTAAAGGCCAAAAAAAACCTGAACAAAAAATATTTAAAAAAAGTTAGATAAAAATATGTGAAGAAATAAAATAAAAATTATAAAGAAAAACAGAAAGGCTCAAGAATCGTAAAATAATATGTTACCGGTATCACTGGTTCGGAACATTGAGCGTTTACGCTGTGATCCAAACGGAGGCGATGACGAACCTGCCACAATTTGACAATATAAATTCTTAATAGGCTCGCGACTTTGCTAAATGGTTACGTTGTTGTTATAACGCGCCATCTATGCAACAACAACTATAAAAACTATTAAATACACATATACTCACCACACAAACATTCGTTGATATTCAACGGGCTTACACTAGTCATATATATAATAGCCCTATTTCGTCTGTCTGTCTGTCTGCTGATAACGCTCGCCTAGGTAAATAATTTAAAAAACCAGAACGTCGCGCGAGTGGGATTTGAACCCGGTATCACCATTGGAACATTGAGCGCTTACGCCATAATTCAACGCCGATAATGCGAGATCCCTTATATTTTGAACATATAAATCGTTTGAAAGTTTGCTACTTTGCTAAATTGTTACCTTGTTGTATTATAAAGCGCCATCTATACAACAACTATAAAAACTATTAAATGTAATATTACTTTTCAGTACGGGTGATGAGAAACTGCTCCGTTGATATTCAATGGGCTTACACTAGTTATATGTATACATATATCGATGGGTTAATCGTTAGTGCACAGATATTATACATACATACATGTATGTCCAGTTTTTATGGAACAATATTTTAAAACAAAACTGGACATACCGTTTTACCAAGATTCCATTAATAAATTGGAAAAAATTAATAAGAAGTTCCATACGTACTCCATTTCCAGGTTTTGTCTTTCTTCTGCAAATTCCCGTGATTACGTCTCCCTGCAAACCAGGAGGACGGTCTCGGATCTCTGCTTTGTATTTAAACTTTTAAATAATTTATTAGATAGCCCTTACCTACTACGTAGGATCCTTCTACATTGTCCCCCTAGACCTGTCAGAAATCCTCCATTGTTTCATTTGAATCTTTGTTCCACAAATTATTCACTAAGCTCCTTCATTTATAGATCCTGCTCGTCATTTAACGAAATCCCGCCACATATTGATCCTTTTCTCTATTCTTTGCCCTCCTTTAAATTATCTTTGCTTAAGTTCCTTTCCAGCCCTAAGAGCGATATTACACTTAGCCACTCCACCAACACCTGATTTTTTTTGAACCTCGACTACCAGATAGATATACATGTTTTGATGGTACGTATTAGATTGTGCGATTTTCTGGTGTCTAAAAATTTCTTGGAAGTCAATATTCGACGAAAAAAACCTTCACCAAAAACCCTTTTCTGACATTTTTTTTGCATCGTCGTACTCAATTGTCAACGCAACGCAACGTCAACGCAATTGTTTCGAAAACAATGAAATTCAGAAAGAAATACGAGAGGTTGAATTTTATATATTTTCTACGTCTATATAGAGTACCTAGTTTTCGTATAGCTTCCTAGACCTATTTTTTTTGTATGAAGATTATGAGATGAGCAGGTAGCTTGATGAGTGAAAAGTGGTGCAATGTAATAAGATGCTCGCCACCGCCAAAAAAAATCTGGTGCTGGTGTTGTTGCTCAGTGTAATATCGCTCTAACTCCTAAGTTCCTTTCTTATTTTGATCTGTTGTTCGTTTGTAACTATTTTGGCTGTAGTGTTTTGTGTGATATTAATATTATATTGTATTTACATTTTATTGTATACTATAAGCTGTTGCATAAATAAATAAATAAATACAATATCTGTGCACTAACCCATCGATACATGTACATATGTATATGTAATAGTCAAAAATCACATATGGCCATCTTGCGAATTACAATTGACAATTTCAAAAACAGTAACAAACGATCAACTTTAAGTGTGTATATAATTAAAGTTTTAAATATACAATGCATGAATTATTACGGATGCACGTATGTAGACATTGCTACTATGAAATTTGTCAATTTAAATTCAATAGAAGCTTATGGTTGTACCTATGTATGTATAATATGGTATCTGAGATCATCATCATCAAATATCTCTACTGGGGGGTTAAAAATGGTATAAATTTGCAATAGACTCACCTCGGCAGCTCATCCACTTCTTCGAGAACACATCAGCGTCACGTCTCCATATACAAGAGCGACTTGAGAGCCGCTGCAAACAATAAAACGAAACGTGTTACGTTTTTGGAGTTTGGCTTGGCAACATGTGGGCGAAGAGCACGTGGTGGACCAGTGAGTGCAAAACCCGGCATTCGACCGGTTTTTCGAGATTGTGCCAAACTAATCCAGATGTGCCCGTGAAATAGCACGGATAATAGCATTTTTTTCCTACACATACAATACGTATGGTAACAATGAATAGAATCCGTCACTCGGGTACCATTCAGGTACCATTTTAAACCACGGCTTTCCAAATTTGGCCATTCGGAATATTTTCCAGACAGTTCCCGTTGTTTGCGTGCCAGTTGTGATTTCATGTTTTGCAAAATTAACATCACAACTTGTTGCCGTTTTGCGTGTTTCGAATTTGCCCCAAGACCACTCGAATGCACGCAATGGCTAGACGACCTGTTGCATTTTCGCGTTTGTTTTTTTTTGCAAATCATATTTTACATACATTTTGGCATCGCGCCGATTATACACCGTCGAGGTCAATAAACCAAACACTCTCATATTCGCGAATTGTCAATTCTGCGTGGAAAAAGGTTAGAACGTAACGATGTCAAGGCTTTTATCATTACAAAACTAAACACAAGGCGACAATGCACAGTTGATCATCGTGTGTAGAGTAACATTGTCTATTGTATTGATCGACGGTAATTGAAATGAACGATTTGTTAACAAAATCGTCAATGGAAGATTTATCACCTTTCGGGCAATCTATCTACCAATTTCCCGGTTATATTTCGACTTATTGCCTATGTTCATTGTTAGCTATTAAGATAGTACGTATTCACGAATGAAACTATCAAATCTTTCTCGGTCTGTGTACATTCCAAAACCATTTGACAAATCGGAATCAAACTTTGTAGAGGTACTTCATATCGATGGGTTAGTGCACAGATATTGCATGTCCAGTTTTTACCAAAATTGAGTTATGCAGATGGACGTTTTGTGTATGATAAGTTATCATACACAAAACGTCCATCTGCATCAAACCTTCATGTTTAAAAAGTATTGTATATTTGAGAAGATATTGCCTTATTCAAATATATAATATGTTCATTTCGGCCATAGTTTTCTTAAAAAAGAGATATACGTCACTTATAATATTTTAAAACAAAACTGGACATACAATATCTGTGCACTAACCCATCGATATGATCCTACAGGATATCTTATAATGTTATAGGGGACATAAAAGCGATAGAACATTTGCCTTTCAGCTTCTTGTCATACAAAGTTTAGCTTCTTCGACTCCAGCTAATAACAATATTGCCAATCGACTGAATATAACCAGTTAACAAAAAAACAATAAGTACAAATATTACAGCTAGTATAATAATATATCTACATACTAAGAAGAAAATTCATTCAACAAACGTATACAAAAATACGAATAGGTCTTGGCGAAAGCGTAATCGCTCCCAAAGGCTTCCAATTATTCAGTGAGACGTTTACTCGCTCAATCCGATTGACTTAATTGTACTATTAGTCAATTGCGGAGAAATCTAATCTGTCGTCAAGTACATACATGTATGTACATACAAACTCATTAGAATATGTCACGCACCATTGAACAAATCGATTAGAATACACCATTACAACATCACCGAGCGAACGCGTGGAATTGCAATTGCAGGGAATTGCATACGCGAAGCGAACCGATGGCGGTTTCCGGGGAAATTATTGTTTATCCGACTACTGATATGACTTTCGCGAAACGGTAACGATTTGAATCACCGACTTGATATGGCATTTTAAGCAACAAAAATAAAAAACAGATAAGAACTGTACGCGTATGACGTAGAGCTACAAACGTCATTGAAAGAGTGAAAGTGGGATTATGGAGATTTTTTGTAATTAACACCCCAGAGAGATAAGATAGTGCAACATTTATAGTGTTAAAACACATCAGATTGAGCTCAAAGTGCGTTCAAAGCTAATGAGTGTTAAATAATCTACATACATACATAGCTTCGAGTAGAGCAGAAGTTCTCACAGCTCATAATAATTGCAATTAATCAGAAGCCTTATTAGTGGAATTGTTCTCAATGGCCATCGTAAATACTGACTATAAAATACAATGTACAATATAAAATATCACATTAGCAGAACGATCAGCAAACGAGTATGTATCGTGGCATACTTCGACTCGTTTAATTGAATACCTACAATGCACTACTGGCCGAAGAGAAAAATTAATCAGTTGATTTTTAAAGCACATCTCGTCAAACCATAAAACAAAAGTGATACGGGCGAAGACAAAGACTACTATTGACCATGGCCATCGACTTTTTGAGGTCATCCTCGATTGCACATTCATTATTTCCTTGGAAACAGTAGTCGTCTGGTCGCTTCTTTCTGTCACGTTTTTGTTCCGTACGTGTCTAGTAGAGAAACAGTCCAATTCTGTACAAGCACAATAGAGGGAACATACGAATTTACTTAACGAATTAAAAGTGCATATATGCACTCGTAATTTGACGTGAATAATAATATAAAGTGTGATATTTGCATTGGATGAAATCTGCATAACGTCGACGCGGCGTTTCACTCACGCTCTGTTGATTTTGCAAATTTGCAAAACGAAATCAATGTACATACATGTGTACATATGTATTTCGGCGAAAATAAGAAATGAGAATCGAATACTAAATAGCATGTGGAAGCTTAGATATACTCGTACATATTGAGAGTTTGCTTTGTAACGTTGCCAAATGCTTCTAAAAACCTTTCCGTTCGTTTGGCTCTTTCAAAGCTCTTTGTCTGAAAAGTGCAAGTGACTGTACAAAGAACTTCTACATATATGCACTGCAGTAAACGTTCAACGTTGCAATTTTATAACTGCTCACGAAGTCGTTCATTTTGATGAATATAAGTTGTTATTAAAAAGGAACTTGCACAAAATTAAAATAAAAGAAATGATAATAAACACTGATGATTTTCACATTACCCATATTTTTCGCTATAAGAAATCGTCTCTATACACAATTTATATTTAGTTTATGTATCATAAAAAATCAGAATTGTTGCTCCAATGGAAATTTCCACTGAAGTCCCATTATAGAGCGTTATGAAGTCGTCGGGAATAATTTAATGAATATTTTTTTAGCTCGTTGTATCATTAAACCAAAATTTAGGTCGTCTATGAAAATAATTTTGATACAGAAAAGTTATTATATGCTAGATTTTCGTTTACGGAGACTGAATATTGTTTAGTATGGTAATAAATAAACTTCCAAACCATGAAACAGGATAGTGAAAAAAACACGATAATGATAATCGAAATTTGATATAAAAAACGTATAAACATTCGAGTGCTTTGTTTTTCCATCGAGTATAATCGAGTCAAACAAACCTTTTTTCCATCGAGATATAATTTTTTTTAAATGTGCGTAATATGTTAATATTTGCGTAACGCTGTAAAAATTTGCGCAACCATCGAAGCGTATTTTTCGACTCGCTAAACTGTCGTAAATTGAGATACAGTGACGTCTATACACTTGCAATAAAATTTAAATAAATAAATTGACACAAACAACAACCAAAATAAACCAAAATTGAAATAGGCGACAAAAATAATTTTTAAATAGTAACCCATACTATACTATACTTTTTTTTTCGGAAAAATTTAATAATAAATACAAACTTCAATGGGAAGCTTTTTTAAAACCTAATATGCATAGATAGTTGAAAAGTATATGTAAATAGTTTTAATGTAATTGTATTGTTATGGGAAAAAAAAAAAAAAAAAAAGTGGAAAAAATTTTCATTTTCATTCACCACATTTTTAGGGTAGAAGATAAAAGTTTTTCAATTGGAAAATTTTACAATACTACAATAGAATTTTGTAGAAATACGACAGTTTTAAAAAATGAAAAGAAAATTGTTGGGAAAATTGTAATATTTACGTGTATGGGCGTGCAATGGCCTAGTGCGGCGCTCGATCGATCGCCAATGGCTGCCGTGGATTTGTTGGGATGCTGATTTTCACCTGAGGTCGTGATGAACCAACGCGACCACAACTCCTGACCACACCTGCAACTCTTGGATTTGTTTGTGGCGAATGAGGCTCGTGGAAAGTGAATTGTTTCGAGCGCTGAACTCAAACGGGCACCACACACCCTCAGCCATATCTGCGCTAACTGTCTCTGCCTGAGCCTGAACCACTGGCTGCACTAACAGTCACCACATCGGCGTGCTTCAGAGGTCGTCAACCTTTTATTGAACCGAAGTGCATGTACGATGCACCCCTACTCCTCCTCCTTCTCTCCTCTTTCTTCGTTACATGTGAAAAAAAATTAAATTCCTACTGCAATGTGAAAAGGTCTACAACTACTTCGAGTTCCACCGCTTGTAAAACGTTTTTTTTTTCGATTTGATATGTACATTTTAATATATATTGATGTACTGTATTGTAGAAAATTTAATTAAAATTTTACATCTGAATGATTTTGAAATCTTTTTAAGAGCCCGACAACTTAAATTTTATTCAAAATTAAAATTATTACAATAAAATAAGGTTTTCCAGATGTTGAATACAATTTGAATTTAAAAAAGAATGAATAAAATCAAGTTTGAGTAAAATTTTCAGCATTCAAATACTAAATACTACTTTTTTTTTAATCTGGTTTTTACTGTTGTTCGTTTTATATAATTTTTTTATATTTCATGTTTTACTTTTTTGTTTTTCTTATACATAATGTATATTTGTAATCGCTCTCCCTGTACGGCGAATTGGCGTAAGCTGCTATGCCGTGCAAGGAAGTTTTTCTATAATAAATATAAAAATAAAATATGAATGAAGCTAACACACATGATTGTTAGAAAATATCTTACAATGTTATGGTCGTACTAATTTTGGGAAAAGAAAATGCACGAAAATCTAATTGGATATTTGTGTATGTAGTTGGTTTTTGTAAAACTTTAAAGATGCAACCAAATCGGACAAATTATACTGTATACAGCGTACACTTTAAGTCGGGGTTTCGCAGATGGTCGATAGTAGCAAACTTCGCAAAAAGCTGTACGAATAAAGAAAAGTCACTATGAGTCTGCACTAAAATAACCTTGAGTTGATACTCACGGTTCACATGATCACATATTGTGATAAATCGAAATGTGTCAACATAATAATTAGACCAATTAGAATTAGATAGATACATGTTTTGTATAAGCTGTTATAAAAAGTCGTTCAGGGTCGATATTTTATTGAAATTAATTTGAAGGAAATATGTACATCAAAAATGAAATTTAGGAAAATATATGCATGTGTTTCGTAAATTAAAACTGTGGCTAAAATTAATGAGTTCATATATGTATTTGAATTTATACATAGTTCGAGTTCATTTTCCAGATGTTATCGACGACTGGTTAGATACCCAGCTGTCCAGCACGCTTTGTTGTGATTTCTATCTCTTTCTAACCGGGAATAAATAGGCACTGAACGTGCCGTTACTACGTTCCTGATTCATCTCTAAAAATTTAGTCATAAGCTGGAGTAAAATGCGTTTATATAGAATTTTCTAGTCTGGTGATTCGATTGCTCGCCAGAAATGATTCATTACTTATTTTTCTACATCATACTTCAATTGCTCAATTCAATTAACGTGGGAATATAATACTCTGAATAAATTACAGAAGCATAAAACTTTAAATGCAAAATTGGGATTATTTTTCAAAATCGTTACGGGTACATGTACGTGTTATTTAAAATTAATACTTATAAATGAATTGATAAAGCAGATTATCTAAATAGAGACATCTATGAAAAACTTTTAAACTAATTTTTAAAGTTGTATAAATTGCATAGAATCAGGCGCAAGTAAAATTTTGCATTGTACACAATATAATGTTAAATTTATGAATATATTTTTCAACAATAATAAACGCTCAGTTTGTGATTAAACAATTTATTATCAATTCTAAAAAACTTGCTTAAAAAAATTCTCAGTAGATGGCGCGCGTAAGAATTTCTAATGTCACAAATTTTGTATAGAATAAATT
This sequence comes from Parapsyche elsis, assembly GCA_022651745.1. NCBI lineage: Eukaryota > Metazoa > Arthropoda > Insecta > Trichoptera > Hydropsychidae > Parapsyche > Parapsyche elsis. Next base: position 1,984,250 of record JAGVSN010000016.1, read on the forward strand.
AAGTGATATCAATGTGTAAAGAATTTTATACAGTTAAGCCTGTTGACATAATTCAACTAATTTGTTGTTAGCAAAATAAATTTCTCGTTTGTAACTTGTACAAAATCTGTTATTTTAAATGTTTTATTCATGCTGAGAAATGTTGATAAAGTTTGCATCTTTTGCAACGAAAAATTTCAGACGACTACAAAATTTGGTTGACATACGTTTTGTTCAAAGTATCAACACTTACACATTTCAAAACACCTTACGCTTATGTCCACACAAAACACACTGACGAAACTTGGCAAATGTAATGACATACGGTTATTATCAGTTTAAGACGAACACAGATATATTTAGGAAGCGTCGATTAAAACGGCGTTATCATTGCGTTTTGTTTTGTGTGTTGATAAAACGGAATCTGTTCTACTACACCACGCACACGTGGAATAAAGGTCTAGTATGGTTCGATTTTTCGACCGGTTCTGACATTCCCCCTAAAATTTCTCGTAATTCAATTTGTCCCAGAAGTGAGTGACCTGTGCCATGACTAACCACAACTTCGAACTTTTGTCTCCCGGTGCATCCATAGTCCGCTGTTGCATCTCTTTGTAACATCGTTATTTCGATCGCATTGTGCAACCGAACCAAATGCTCGTGTTCTTTGTGACTCGTTTTGTGTAAACTCTCCACAGTAAACAGCAGAAATTTTTACGTCTAATAAAATGTTTGACTCATTAGTGATAGTATGATCTCCATTGTGATTGTATAATAGTGTGTGCTCTTTTAAAAAATCTGTCAAAAATGAAGAAAAAAATGGATGGAATTACACCTAAGAAAATCCCCCCTGATGGTGGATGGGGCTGGGTCGTTTGTTTTGCATATGCTTTAAATAATGTAAGTACTTTAAAGGAAGCTCATATGTTTATGTAAACTCTTCCTGTATCTAAATCCTATTAATAACTCAGAGAAACAAATTAGTAGTCTTTGGAATAACAATAAAAAACATTCAAAATAACTTGACCGAACCGAGTTCGGTCCCAAAATACATTTACCTATGTTCCTATTCACATACATATGTATTTTGTAGTTTTTAAATTAATTTCATGGAAAGTACTTTTATAAAAGTATTTAAATCTCATTCATACATTATTTTACATTTTAACGTAATGTCGTTATGAACATATTTCACTGTATGATCATCATTAAATACACAAATGTGAACAAATAATAAATAATCGCACATTCATTCGTGCTCTTATCACGCACGCATACAAAACAGACATTTCAAAGGTTGATGACACTGTATTCAAGTACATAATACATATTATACTTCAGAAAATTAAACTTTCTATTGGGGAAATTAACTATGATTAAAATTAAACGCACGAATTGATTTTTATTGAATTGTAAATGGGTCGAGTGACATTGGTCATACCCATAGAAAGAAATGTATACACGCCACTGTAAATTTTAGATTTGGTCTATAATTTACTAGTTTCCTATGCGAACTTATTCACGGGTCAAACGTTTATAAATAACCCTTTCTCTATTGTCTTTGCAGACTTTGAACCAAAATAAAATTATTTAAAACGTAAAAATGCTTTGTTTTTTGAGGAATTCGTAGAATTTTGGATACGCCCATGTGCAGTTTACATAAAGGTCAATATGTGATATTGTATATTTTGGAACGTTTCAATGCTTATATAAATTTTTCAACTTGGTTGCTTACGTAAAAGTATTAAAACATTATGCTCGATGATTTAAAATTTGTATCAAAATCTATCTACATATCTATGACACATATTTGAACCCTTTCACCCGTCAAACCCAACAATCATTAATTTTCTCCACTTTAAACATTTGACAAAACATTTTTCAATGATTCAGGTGATAGTTTTACCTTTAATATCCGGATTCGGATTGATCTTTCAAGAAACGTTCGCTTCGTTGGGTATATCAGCGACGAATACGTCCATCATCATCACCGTCAACTATGCTTTTGGTATGGTCTTGGCCCTTTTCAATGGACCTTTGCTGAAGCGTTACGGATACAGAAAAGTAGCAGTAGTTGGATCAATTCTCGTCTCTATCGGTATCCTTCTGACATCAGTTGGAAACTCCTTCACGCACTTCATCATCACCTATAGTCTTATGACATGTAAGTCGCTCGATCAAATGACTGAATCTAGCTTCGAGGATATCCTTAACGATTTCGAGTGTACTTTTAGCAATTGGAGTGGCCCTTGTGATGTCGTCGTTCTCTCTCGCCATCAATAGCTACTTCAATAAGAATAGGGGTAAAGCTTTAGGCATTGGCATGTCTATAACTGGTCTGGGTCCTATTCTTATGCCGCAACTTATCAATGTTTTAATGATATTCTTTGGAGTGCAAGGAGCTGTGATGATACTATCAGCGCTTTCAATGCATTCTATAATAGCAGCTTTGTTGCTTAGACCAATCAAATGGTATTTAAAAGAACCTGAAAAGGATGCCGAAAACTGTGATATAAATAAAAAAGATGATGTTTGTACCAAAGAAAGTGAGTATTTCATATAATGCACTGTTGAAATTCATCTGCAATCTTTTGAATGTTTTGTAACAACTAATAACTAAAGCATTGTATATTTTCAGTTAAAATGAAAGATATAAAGAAACCAATTGAATATGTCAGCGAGAACGAAGAAGACTATCTAGATAACATTTTGAATGATGATGTTTCCGCAAAATCATTAGATGGCATTAGTAAGAAAATACTCAGAAAAACTAAATCAAAGTCAAATCCAGACTTGATAAGTAATAAAAGTGAAGAACCAAAAACGTACAAATGGTGGAAGTCAGTGTCGACTGAAATCAATCTCGCAAGTTCAGAGAATATATTCAAAAGAGACGAATCTATAGATGATATTACAAAGATGGTAGTTTTGGAAACTCGTGAAAATGATGTTTTGAAACACGAGTCCAAAGCTTTGTTGCCAAATGAGGCATCGGAGGAAGAGAAGAAGACTTTTGGTCGAAAAGTTATTGAATTTTTCGATTTGGATCTGCTGCGTGATCCCATTTTCGTGAACATTATGTTGGGAATATCAATAGCAGCTTGTGCTGAAATAAATTTTTCATTGTTGACGCCATTCATATTGAAAGACTTGAATTTTACGACAGCTGAAATAGCCGCTGTTATGTCTGTGATTGCTTGTGCTGACATTGTGTTTAGGTTTATTTCACCTTTTATAGGAGACTGGTGTCGAAAATCAGCCAGGGTTATGTACCTGATGAGCTTGTGCATGCTCATTTTCACCAGAACTAGTGAGTACTTCCTTAAATTACATTACAAAACTTACGTTTACATATTACCAACAGTCAACAGATACCCAATTTATTATCCAATTCATATCTGTCATATTCTAAATCTATTAAATAAATTGATTTTTTTTAATCAGTCACTTGAGAAAAAGTATTTGTACCCACTTATCACTAGACTAAATACTACTACAATACATACATATACATATGTACATATGTATGTAGAATAAAGCTTTATAAAATTACAGCTAAAAAAGATTAATAGTTGTCGCCCATTCAAACAAGTGATTGATCATGTTTTATTTAATATGCTTAACAATTAATACTTTAATCCCAAACAATATACAAATGTCATGTGATTGTCTTCCATGCCCTTAACTTTTTGGGTAGGGGTCATGTGACGACATTAGCATTATTTTCTACGTACATTTATTTATTTTTTATTGGAAATCACTTCCGATTTCTGACTCTGATAATATACGTAAACGCCTAAAGTCTGTTTGTTGGTCTGTCCATCAGAAAAAAAATAAATTTCAAGTTATTGAAATTTTTGCTTTGGAGTAACTCATAGTAATTGCTATTGTTGGTCCATTCATGTGTCAATAGTAAACATCCATTGATAATCAACAGGAAAACTCTAGTAATATCAAGTATCTACTTTCTAACTTTAAAAATGTAATAATGTTATATCATTTTAAAAAAAAAAAATTAAATTCAAAAGATTGGAGTTTAAACTTCAGTATTTAATTTATTTTTACAATTGAGATGTCCGTCAGATATGTAATGTCAAATTACTGTAAAAGCGATTAAAAAACATGTAATTGATTATGATTTACATCTAATCAATCAATTATTACTATGAGCTACGATAATAATTTTGGTTTTACTCACTACTCATTGTAACAAATTATCTTATTTATAATCAATCAAAGACAACATTGCGACGGACAGAACTGTATAAGACAAAATATCACGTACATATATGTATGTAGATAAATCAAAAATCTATTTGTACATACTTAGACGACATCAAACTACTGGAATAATACACGTATAAAATATGAATATTGTATAAGATTCGAAATGATAATTACTGACATTTATTTCGAATACCAATCGTTTAAATTATTCGTGCAAATTACAAAACGACTTAAGTATATGAATTAATATGGCAACGGTCAACTTCCACTCGCCATTGAAAATACTGTAAGGGTCAATGTTGCGTTAATTAACCTTTCATTCCCTTCAACACATTTTTATTAGACACTCATAATTAGGAATACAGTAAATACATTTCACAATACAGAATCAAATTGGAATTTTATTTTTATTTTTTTCTTTTCTCTTTTACAACAGCCATATTTTTCGCCACAACATATCAAGCGATGCTCTTAGTGGGCTTAGGATTAGGAATAGCAAAAGGAGTCAGAACAGTTTATATGGCTATGGTGATACCGAACTACGTTCCCATAGAAAGACTGCCGTTTGCTTCAAGTATTCAAATGGTCACAAACGGCTTTATAATAATGACCATCGGACCATTACTAGGTAAATATAAAATGTAAAATTACAAAAAAAATCAAAACACCTGCTAATAAAAGGTCACATTGTGAAATATACTCATTTCCTGCATACGAATTTATACAGTCATATTTTTTGCTCATTACATTGTATGTAATGAGCAAATATATGTAAAATTTATGATTTTTTTTCAGGTTACATTCGAGACAAGTCTGGATCATACAACATATCGATAATATTCGTCAACATTGTCACATCTATCACTATTGTGATGTGGATTGTAGAATATATTTATGTAAAACACGTTTCAAAGAAACAAAATACAACTTCTTGATACTCAAAATCAATTTTCGTTTTACTTATAATATTTACCTACTGTTCCTTTACAATTCACAATTAACTACAAAACTTTATATTTTCGCTTCGGTTGCAACATTAACACTATAAGAACTCTTTCTTTACAATATCAATATAATTATATAATAATAATTTATATTATTTTAATGTACATATTATATAAAAAATAATGTATCTTGTACATATATAAAATCACTAGAATGGTTTGCATTTTATTTTTATAAATCATAAAAAATAAACTATCACTACCGGTGACTATATGCCCCTAATTTACAAACAAAGGATTTTTAATTTAGCATAAGCAATTACCATAGTTTTTTTTATTTATCCAATATGCTGAATGCATGTCAAAGTGAATCACTAATAGATTTTCCGGCAGTCAGTTGATAGTCGTTAACTAGAAAAGTGCTTCTATTCGATAGGAAACCAAAAATGGCACCCAACAGCATCTCTCAGAGCATTCAGCTCGTTCAGCCATCGACAACAATGACAGTAGAAGACTTCTTCAAAGGACAAGACATATTCATAACGGGTGGGTCGGGCTTCGTGGGCAAAGTCTTGATTGAAAAACTACTATGGGGCTGTAAAAGCATTGGAAACTTGTATTTATTAATACGACCCGGAAAAGGATGTTCAGTTGACAAGAGAATTGAAGACATTATCAAATTGCCAGTATTTATATATTATTTTATCACTACTTAGTGTTTTTCAATACTGACTATATTTGTTGTATATATTTATGATAAATTGTTTAATTTTCAGTTATTTGATAGATTGAGAGAGAGAGATCCTAGTGTTTTTAAAAAAATAATACCAATAGTTGGGGACATAGCTAAGCCTAATCTCGATATTAGCGACGCCGATAGAAAACTTTTAGAAAATTCTATATCTATTGTATTTCATGTTGCTTCTTCTGTACGTTTTGATGACCCATTAAAAAAGGCCGTGCTTATTAATCTCAGAGGAACAAAATGTGTCATGGACATTGTCAAAAACATGAAAAATTTAAAGTTTTTTTTTAAAGCACATTGAAATTTTGCTGATTTTAAGTAAAACTTTTAAAAACAAAATTTCAAAATTGCAGGTAATGCTTTATATATCAACAACATTTTCCAATACAGATAAGAGCGAAGTTGAGGAAAAGGTGTACTTGTCCGAATTTAATTGGAGGGATATGATAAAATTAGCGGAGACTTGTGACGAACATACGCTTAATATATTAACTAAAAAGTAAGCTTAAATTTTTGTAATAAAACATTTTATCTGGGAATTTCAATGTTAAATAATATATTTTTTATAGATTATTGGATAAACAACCGAATACTTATACATATACAAAATTTTTAGCCGAAAACTTGATCTACGAATATTCAAAAGATCTTCCTTGTGCAATATTTCGACCGTCTATAGGTGATGAATCGTTTTGTATAAAAATATAAATATTAAATTGGTAGTAGAATATTGCAATTGAAAACGATGTATTGAATTTCAGTGACGTACACGATGAAAGACCCGATTCCCGGATGGACCGATAACCTCAACGGTCCGACAGGTTTAGCCACAGGAGTTATTACAGGAGTTCTCCACGTAATTTATGGAGACGAGAGTTTACTAGGCGATTATATTCCTTGTGATTTTGCAATCAATGGAATCGTGGTGGCTGCTTGGTACAGAGGAAATAGTACTACAAAGGAATGGTAACCAAATAAGTTGAAAATTTGCCATATTTTTATTTTAAAATATTAAATTAGACTACCACTGAAATGTATTTTCTTTCAGCATTGTAATAAATGGAGCTAACGGAAAAAAAAAATATATTGCATTGACCACTTTAGCTGATAAAGCTGAAAATCTTATTGGAAGTAATCCACCACATACTTCACTATGGTATCCATTTTTCACGATGACAAAAAATAGATACGTATACTATGCGATAACTTTATTCACCCAAATAGTACCAGGACTCTTCCTGGACATGCTTCAACACTTCACAAAATCAGAATTTCGGTGAGTAAATCAGCTTTCTTGACTTTTTTGATTTCTTTTTTTGTAATATTCCAACAAAATGTTGAAAATTGAAATTTCAGAATGATGCGCTTATACCGAAAGGTTTACGCTGCAAATGAGGCCATGTCTTACTTCTTGCTGCACCAGTGGAAGTTTGATACAAAGAATTACGATTCGATAAGTAGTTTTTTAACTCCAGCTGATGCTAAAGCATATGATTATGATATGAAAGTCATCGATGAAAACGAAGCACTAGATATTGGCTTACATGGTATCAAAAGCTACATTTTAAAAGAAAACATAAGTGGTGAAACACAGACAGCTGCCAAAAAAAAATTCAGAAGGTCTCGAATATGCATATTCTATACTTTTTAAGATTTTTTATGAAATATTTTCCTAATGTTCTTAATTTTTCCAGAATGTATTGGATTCATCAGACGGTCAAGACTCTGTTGTTTTTATTTATGTTGCTAGTTGGATGGTGCATTTTGGTAAAATTAAACGATTATTGGACACCTATAATCAATTATTTAAATTAATAAAACTATTTACATAATTCAATTAAATTATTATTGCTTAGGATTATTTATTAGAAAATATATTTACTTGTAGCCCAATGTAATAATATTGTACGAGGGGAATATTTTTAATAATAAAATTAACATATGAAACAATTCAACTTTATATATTTATTTTTACTTTAGCTCCCATGCTTCGTTTCAGTAGACTATACATGAATTTATTTATAAAATTTTGATCTAATTATGTTGAATGCTTGTGAATTACTTAATTACTACATAATCACAAACGAATAGAAAATAAAAAGGAAATGACAATTTTATTGTTTTATTAAAATTGGCGCCAATTTGACTGACACATTTCAAAACGCTCCTCTATCTGAGGAGTGGGAGTTAAAGGATATAAATAGTTAGGTGCCAACCAAGAGAGAATATGATACACTCATTTAATAATTCAATTTAAAAAATACACAAAAACTTCAGTTACTCTTTGTTACTATAAAGTTTTTATACTTTATGTGGTACAATAACCAGTGTCATTTATTGAAAAAAATTGTCCAAATATCTAGACCAGTGGTCAGCAACCTACTACCCGCGGGTAATTGAGTTACCCGTGACAACATTTTTAGTTACCGGCCAAGAAGTATACAAAAATTTTGTTGTGAAAAATAATATGAAACTAATTATTTTAATCAAATACTTTATTGGAAATACCAATAATCAAAAACAAATTGGATTTGCTATATTATCGGCATTCAGATCAACGTATTCTTGTGAGCAAACATTTTCCCAAATGAAATGTGTCCAGAATTGTCTGCGAAATAGACGAAACAGAAAATCTTGATTCGTGTGTATAGGTATGACTTAAGTCAACTACATATGTATGTACATTCTAACTAACTATATGTATATGCCAAATATTGAAAAACTTTCAAAAAAATTTATATATATGTATGTACATATGTGCATACATATAAATATGTACTGAATATACATATGAATGAATAATATATTTTTTTTATATAAACAAAATTGTGCTTAATAATTTTGCAAAATTTTAATTTAAACTTTTACCCACTAACCAGATAAAATTTTCAAAACTGAAATATTTACACATCTGGTTATCAATTGATGTGTGGAAATTGATAAAAAGTTACCGTATTTCATCGATTCTAATGGTAGTTCCACACAAGCGTACTTACTCGACGAGTAAGATTGAATCGAGTAAGCTCTACATCGCGTCCACACAATAGGTTTTTATAACGTCGAGTAAAACTGACACACACCTACCGTCGAGCCAAACCTCAGTTGACGTGAATAAACTCGTACATACGACTTGAAACGTCCAGTTCGTTCTACGAAAGTGAACGTCTGACTCTATAAAATATGGACGATCAATTGATTTGGATGATCGGGGTAGTAGCTTATATTTATCTAAAAAATAAAAATACGGGCAAAAACCGTAAATATTGGACTAAAAGTTGGCTGCAGAGATGTCGAAAATTTACTCATTTGAATCTCGTCAAAGAATTGGAATCTAGTGACTTTAAAAATTATTTACGAATGTCAGAGCAACTCTATTCACATTTCCTAAATCTAGTAAAACCATTAATCGAGAAAAACGATACACCAATGAGATCTGCTGATGAAAGATTGAAAGTTACATTGAGATATTTAGCTACTGGAAGATCGTACACTGATTTACAATATACATATGTGCTCAATTTCAAAACAAGCACTTTCAATTATTATACCCGAGACTTGTGAAGCTATGTATGTACAAAACATTAAAAAAAATATTATTTAAAAGTAAAGAAATTTTTATTTTTATATATATGTATGTATGTATATTTATTTTATTTTATTTAAAAAAGCTTTTTATTGTTCTTATACTATGTTCACAATACATCTTAAATCTATTTTAATAGCTACTGGTCCAGTGACCATTATCTATTTTACACATTGTTCAATTTGTTAGTATTTATAAGGATTTTTTTATTTTAATGTTAGTGTTTAAAGCATAATAGGAGAAAGAGCTCAAAAACCTATTTACAATTCTTATCAAATGTTTATAATATATTTTACATAATTAAATACTTTTTAGAGTCCGCGATCTAAAGAAAATTATGTTTAGGTAATTTGTGTTTATACCTAAAGGGTAAAGACATCTTGCTATAATCTGTATGTATATGAGAGAGTATGACAGTATGGGAGAGTATGAAAGTAGGCTTAAAAATTAATTTTAATAAAACTAAAATTATGTTTAATGAATTTTGCACGCAAAACGTAGTCACGGTAGATAATCATATTATAGAGATAGTTGATAGTTATTTATACCTAGGACAATTAGTGAATATGACTGGATGTAAAGAAGAAGAAATAAAACGAAGAATGAAACTAGGATGGAGTGCTTTTGGAAGAATGAACATAGTTTTTAAATCCAAAATTCCGCTATGCTTAAAAAAGAAGGCGTACGACCAATGCGTACTGCCAGTTATGACGTATGGACGTGAAACTTGGACGCTAAATTCAAGAATGCTACGAAAGATCCAGTGCACACAGAGAAGCATGGAAAGATGTATGCTTGGCATAACAAGAAGAGATCGTAAAAGACATACATGGGTAAGAAGTATGACCAAAGTGGCAGATATAGCAGTACGGGTGAAAAAGTTGTAGTGGCAATGGGCTGGACACATTGCAAGAAGAATGGATGGCAGATGGACGCGAGAAGTACTGGAATGGTATCCGAGAGGATGTGAAAGAAAGCAAAGTAGACTGAGTGGAAGATGAGCTGATGAATTGAGAAGAATGTGTGGAGTCAAGTGGATGCAGATTGCTCAAGACAGACAAGAATGGAAGAGGATTGGAGAGGCCTTCATCCAGCAGTGGATGGTGAACGTCTGAAAATGATGATGAGAACAGTCGTGTCCATATTGACACTAACCGTTGGGTCGTGAACACCTGGGTCGGAAATGATGAGTTAACGAAAAAACCCATACGAAAATTTTACCCAAATAAGTTTTTTTACCTGGAGGTAAAAATTGAGATGGTTTTACCCAAAGTAGTTGTATTGATGGGAATTATCGAAAACTACTCAGAATTCAGTATTATTTAAAAGGAATTGCAAATAAAAATCAGTTCGTCTTTTGACTTCAACAAGAGTCGTTCTTCTTGTCTCGTGATCGGCCTCTTACGTGTAGTAGTGAATTTTTGAAGATTCGTGAACGTGAAAGATTTTAGACTTTTTTGGACTTGCGACAGATTAAAAAGGTTCGTATTTATTTACTTAACATATTTATCATTTTCATAATTTGGTTTAACTATAAAATTCACGAAAATCGACGAAAAATTCACGAAAATCGAAAATCGAAAGTATCAATGTTCAGAAATTTATTAAAATGTAAAATATTTTTTTAGCTTCAGCATGGGGCGTACTAATATTACTATCCGTGATAAAGCAAATGCATACAAAGCCCGCGGAATTTATATAAATGATGCTAACATTTTAATGTGCAGACATTGTAATTGTCGAGTGGATTGGCAGAAAAAGGATAACTTGAAAAAACATCTGAAATCTGTAAATCATCGGAATGCAATTTCAAAACCTTCTACGAACAAAACCATTCAATCTACAATCACAGGCATTCTAAACGCGAACACGAAGATAATCAACGATAAGTCCGAATTCGTTAAAGACACCGTGAAAATGTTTCTCAAAACCAACATACCGTTGGAAAAAATTGATGATCCAGCAATGCGTCAATACTTTAATAAATATGTTGAAGGTTCTGGAGATTTGCCAAGTGCTGATCGAATGCGAAGAATTTATGTACCAATTTGTGGGACAGAATCGAAAAACGAAATTAAACAAATTATCAAAAACAAGTCAATTGTTGTAGTGGTTGATGAAACCTCAGACAAATTGGGACGCTGTGTGTTTGCAGTTTTGTTTAAAACGGTGCTACCATTATGTAAACAGGACATTATTTTAGCATCTTGTAATATTTTAAATTCTGCAAATGCCACCACCTGTTGTCAAGCAATTGTAGACACATTAAAAGATTACGACATCTCAAATAATAACATAGTCGGTTTTGTTTCCGATTCAGCGCCATACATGATTTCATGTTTCAATAGTTTTAAAATTTTGATTGGAAATAATATATTGCATTTTCAGTGCTGAGCACATAAGATAAGTTTGGTGGGTAATATATTCATGAAAGAGTTGCCTACTCTTAATGAGTTCATAACCAAAATAAAAATGTCATTTTTGCATTCAAGAAAAATGAAATCAGAATATGTTACATTTTTGAAGAAAAATTATCCTAATCTTACAGCTATTTTGTTTCCAAGTCCCGTTATTACTCGTTGGAAGTCATGGTTTAAATCTGTGAAATATTTGGATACATATTTTGAGCCATTTATAGAATTTTTCCAATTCACTCGAGTAAAAAATGCAAATAAAGATAAAATTATTGAACTCTATAATTCAGACCCTATTTTGATAAGAACGCAATGTAAATATGTGGGTGAGATTTGCATTAAATTTATTTGTTTATTTGATAAATTAGAAGGATCTTCCTATCCCTTTGCCCATTTATTATGGGAAGAAATTGGGGACATGAAACTATGCCTACAAAATATTATTGATGGAGTTTTCCCCGATGAAACCAAACAACTGCTTTCATCAATTGTTGAACGTAAAAGAAGTGACTTGGAATGTAATTTCAAAGAGGTTGCCGAGAAAAGTCTTCTCAAACTTAAATCCCATTCAACCTTAAATGATAGTAATTTATTTTTTGAAACGTTAAGTGAGCTTTTTAACCCATCTATAGCGGGTTCAAAATGTGGCATAAATGTAAGAGAAACAGTATTATTATTTAACAATATACCCTTATTTACCTTACTTACAGAGGCTCAATGTTTGGAAGGGTATGAGCACTTTTTTAGACAACTTAATGCAAATTTAAAAAGTGGGTTAAAACCTGATATATTGCAATTATTAATGGCAACAAAAATTAAATATGAAGAGTTTGGTTCTGCTGCAATACAATCAATTTGGTGTCCAGTGAATAGTGTGGATGCAGAAAGATTTTTTAGTAAATATAATTTAGTGGTAACTGATCGTCGCACTAACTTAGAAGAGTCGTCTGTGGAAATATGTTCCATGCTTAGTTTTAATAAATTTTAAATTAATGTTATATTTTATTTTTTTATTCATGATTTGTATTCTTAATGATTTTCTACTATTTTTTATGTGTCATGTTAGCTTTAAATTGTTTGTATATAATAAATTGTATTGAAATTGATCTGTATTAAAAAATTATCAAATAAAAATAAATGCTAAATAGGTGCTAAAATCAAACATTTTATTCGCTACAAAATGCTAAAATGACAAATCAAAAGGCTAAAATCGATAAAAAATATATGCGAAAAACACGGGTGGGTCTCTACATATTATTTATGGACTTCTTATGAATAAGTAGTATCACTATCAGAGCGTAAGACTTTTTTTGACAGCGATTGTAACGCACCCCAAATTCAAAAATGTGAAAAAACATGCGTCTTAAAGATGAGTCCTTGTACACACTTTGCGTGGTAGCCTCGCGAGGCAAAATGCCTACTGTGCCTCGTGAAGCAAAATGGTACACACATTGCGAGGTACGCCGAGCGAGGTCGCCTCACTACCGTTGCATCTCAACGTGTGTACAAGGCTTTAGAATCAATACGGTATTACAATTTAAAAGAAGCAATTTCATCTTTTTGCATATTAAAACTAATATTTGATATCACAATAGTTCTTAATAATTTAGATGCATGGTCCCATACACGGAACCTTCGGGCTCGCGCGAATCAAAAATCTGATTGAACTAAAATTTTAAAATGTATTCATTAAGTAATTGGTTTATCATTGCTCATGCTATCTAGAGGGCATTCTTGACATTTACAAACAATGGATTTTTCGGTCAGCAATATTTTGGCATAAAAATTATCATAATACAATATTTGATGTATTTAAAGAGGATCATTAACAAATTTTTGTTGCAGTCACTCAGTATCCGCTAGCTCGAAAGTCACTTTTTTATTTGAAAATGGCACCATATAGCACCCAAGCCATAGAACTTGTACCACCATCGACGACAATCACTATCGGTGACTTTTACCGAGGACAAAATATTTTTATAACGGGCGCTTCCGGATTCCTGGGAAGAATGTTGATTGAAAAACTATTGTGGTCATGTGAAGATGTTGGAAACTTGTATGTATTAATCAGACCAAAGAAAGGACTTTCTGCAAACCAAAGGATTGAAGACGTATTTGCATCACCGGTAAAAAATACACACACTTACCTAATATCTTACATGATATTTCATTCTTCTGATAAACGTTTGTTTTACTTTTATAGGAATATGAACGTATACGACAAAGAGATTCGAGTATTTTCAAAAAAGTAATACCAATGGCTGGTGATGTATCCAAACCTAATTTAGACATCAGTGATGCAGATAGGAAATTATTGGAAAGCTCGGTATCTATCGTTTTTCACGCCGCTTCCTCAATCCGTTTTGATGATTCCTTGAAAAAGGCAATTTTGACCAACCTCAGAGGAACAAATTATGTTATGGATTTAGCTACTAATATGAAAAATTTAAAGGTGAAGTCTTTTAACTACATAAATAATTAGACAGCGTTTTAAATATATTGCAGTAGTTACATAAAATATATGATTTATCCAAAAATGAACAATCTTTACGTATAATTTTGAAGGTTGCGGTTTATGTGTCTACAACGTTTTGCAATTACGATAAAGGAAGAGTGGAAGAGAAGATATATTTATCAGATTTCAATTGGAGAGATATGATTAAGTTTATTGAAAACTGCGAAGAGAAAACAATTAACATACTAACTGGAAAGTAAGCTTAATTTCGTAAACTAAATATGCTCCCTATACATGAAAAGTAAATTATTATTATAATTTTAGAATTTTGGATAAATATAACAACACATACGCGTATTCAAAATTTTTAGCTGAAAATTCTGTGTATGAATATTCGAAAAATATTCCATGTGCTATTTTTCGACCATCTATAGGTAATATTTTTTTGAAATTTTAATTATATTCTAATGGATATATAATATAAAGTTCCACATTTTATTGGATTTCAGTAACATCTACAGTAAACGAGCCGATTCCTGGATGGATGTATGGAATTCACGGATCGACAGGCGTCATTACTGGATTAGTTACAGGTGCACTTCATTGTTTATATGGAGATGGTGACTTAATACATGATTGTATTCCTTGTGATTTCGCAATTAATGGAATATTGGTAGCAGCTTGGTACAAAAGCGTTGGTGATATAAAAGAATGGTATGCATTTATTCGACCGAATTAAACCTCGTGTAATATTATGATCGATTTAATTATTTTCTAATTGCAGCTTAGTTATCAATGGGGCTAGCGGAGGTGAGATAACAAGCGAATCTGTATCTGCATTATACGAAAAAACTATAAGAATGGCAGAAAATAATCCTCCAAGTATTCTGTTATGGTATCCTTTCATTGTTATGAAAAAAAATAGATTTGTATATCTTCTGTTAGTGCTATTCACTCATATAATACCAGGAATTATGATAGATTCCTTACAACGATTTACAAAAAGCGACTTTGGGTTATTAATATTATATCATAAGTTGTTGTTTTTGTATAATAATTGGAATTGTAGTTAAGATATTGATTATTTTAGATTGCTGCAGTTGTATAGAAAAGCTTTTGCTGTAAATGAAACTACCTCACAATTCTTACTGAAGGATGTGAAGTTTATAAATAATAACTTCAATAAAATCAGTAATTTTTTAACTCTTGAAGATAGGAAGACTTACAATTACAATATGATAGAAACCGATCCAACGAAAATAATTCACGATTGCTTGGATGGAATCAAAAGGTTTATCTTAAAAGATGATATGAGTGATGACGCTAAGATAGCTGCTTGTAAGAAATATAAAAGGTTGTTATTATTCATACTCATTTGATATTAACATAACTATTTTAATTCTATATGATGTTTATTATCATTTTCAGAATGTATTGGTTGCATCAAACCTTAAAGACCATTTTGATTTTATTAATCTTGTTAATTTTTTATCAATACTTTATCAATGGATGTGGAGATTCGTTAATTTATTTATATGTGTGTTCGTATTTTTAATACCTATGACAAAATCAACAATATATTTTATTCTTGGATTGAAAAAATATTAAGGGAAAAATAAATTTTAATCATTAAAATATTTGGTTTTATTGTTAAAACATATTTATAGTACAATATTACTGAATTGCGCCACATCTTTGTAATGCAAATACCTTACTGATGAACTTAAATGCTACATACATAATTATTATAATCTGTACATTTTCCTATTAATAACAAATAAATATTTACAATGAACTTTCACTTTAACCTAAACAAGGTATATTATTATAAAATAAAGTCATGCCCAAGAATACAATTTACCTAAAAAAATACTAATATTAATTGACTTAATTTTTTTATACCAACATTAAATTTATACATACATACATGCACACAAATTTCGGATCTTCAAATAATAATAAAAAGTCAAAACTTTCATTAAAATGTTAAAATCTGTAAATACATAGGATTACATATCTATGTATAAAACATTTTATAAATCTATTTACAGCACTTATTTCATTACGAATGTCTCATTATTTTTTAATGGAATTATTGCACTTAAAATAGTGTAGTTTCCTTCTAAGCTCACGATTAAATTAGCAAATACATAGCACAGTATTGATTTTGAACATATTTTTTTCGTCTGCACTTAATATTATGGCAATATTTGCAAGCACTATATATCACATTATATTCAACATATGTACAAAGCTTACAACGCAGATGACTCAAAGCTATTTTCCGAATTTGGATACACTAGATGGCGTGACTGCAGTTACCTAAAATTACAATAAATATTATCATTAATCAACGATTAATTAAATGTGTTTTTAGTGGTATAAATAATTACCCTAGAATGTCCAGAATATGTATGAACAGAAGATCCATCTGGAGGAGTGTAAGCTGTAACTGTAGAAATACCGAAGAAACTCTTACTTGATCTTGATTCAGTTGTTGTTTCTTCTAAATTATTTACTGAAAATAAATAGAAATAATTTTCATCAAATATTCTGTAAGAGATACAGTTTAGTTTATTGTGTCAGAAGTAATAACATATACATATATTATAATATTATGAGTTATAATGTTCATTATTGAAATCCCATATAAAGTTGAATTACATAATTCAATTTAATAAAATATTAATTAAAAATCATACTAACTTGATTGTAGCCAACTGAAACTAGCCTTCCAATTATTGCCATTGTTCATTCTGTCATCATTTGAAAACGATTCTTTTTGACTCCCCGTTGGTCCAGGTGTTGGTCTCACAACAAATCTCGGCGATTTGAACGACAAGTTTTTTGATTCTCTTATCAAATTCGCTTTCGTGCTAGATTCGCTGACATTATTCACAAAAGAGAACGTAGAGTTGACAATATGCCACGGTTGTGGGGTAACAACATAGATTTTTTCCTTTGTCAGGGGCGATATGGAAGTTTGCACTTTCTCCCATGCAGGCTTAGTGGTAGTTTTCGGAATTGTAGTTGTTGTTTCAATTCTTACTGTCGTCTTGCGCAATCCAACTGTCGTGTAATAAATCGTCGTCGGTTCCTTCGAAGTGGACTTTTGATACGCATAATTTTCCTTCGGAACCGATGTTCGATTATACAAATTTGTCTCATACGTGTGTCGAATACTGTTTGCGCTTTCGCTATCTAACAGTGAACCGTTCAAATCGTTTATATTAGATAAGAATACTTGAGTTGGTTTTTTATGCACTGGTGTCGTCGTTAAATACTCATCTGGTATTTTTTTAGATCTTTTGAGGTGAGATGTAGTGCTTGCCTTCTGTTGGCGTTTGTATACCTTTGAATACTCTAAAGAAGTCCACTCGTCAATGTTTTGTTGTAATTTCTTCTCATCGAACGATGTTTTGTTTTTGATCGGCTCTAGCAGATCAGTTGGCTTTGGCTTTTTCGGTTTGAAGCTAGAAGTTTCGTAGTCGAAAGTTGTAACATTGTGTTGTGGGGCTGATGAGGAAATGATCTTCGATTCAGAACTTTCGTGATAATCCGTCAAAGCGTTTGTTGTTTGCAAATCATTAACTGAATCCAGGTCGGATGACTTATCGGATGAAGGTACTTTTCTTCCATAGTTCTTATCAATGTCTCTGATTACAGGAACCCAACCAGAAGGTGAAACGACATTGTTGTTCGAGAATCTGAATGGACTTGGTTGATTTTTAGTTGTATATGGAATTATTATTTGAATCCTTTTAGGCTTTGATGTTGTATCATTTGGTTTTTCATTGAAATTTTCATTGGGTGGTGGCCATTTTCCTTCCACAACACTGTTCTCTAAGTATCTATATCCAGTGTTAACTATTCCAGAAGATACAGGAGACGTTTGTGTCACTGGTTTTGTAGTTGTCGATTTTTTAAACACTTGAGATTCTTTATGTGGCACACTTGGTTTTAAGTAAAGGAATGGAGAATCTAATGATTGAAGTGTATCGGTTGGGTATGGCTTGAAAGTGTTAGTATGCTTGATCAAATTAGAATTACTATGTTCGGTGTAATGATTTGGAGGAGTCGACGTTGGTATCGTCACTGGTTTGTCAACATTTGAAAACGTTTGATCGATGAAAGAATACGATATTGGAGTTAGTGAGTGGATTTTTGAATTTGTCTCAATTGGTACTGGGGTTGGTAAGAATGGACGTTCACTTTTGATAGTATCCCTCGTGACCAGATTGTTTGATTCCTGATTTGTGCTTAGATCATTACCTCCGGAAGCTGCTGAATATGAATCGAATGCAAAAGAATCATTGTGAACGATAATTGGATTTTTATTTAAATTTATATTATTACTATCGACAACACTATCAGAGTGTTGCTGGTTTCTGTGACTGCTTCCTTTACTAGCGTCTATTTCCACTAATGGAGATTGAATGATACTTATCGGGTAGTCTATTGACGATGTAAATTCAGCTAACGAAACGCTTGGCAATAATTGATAATTCTGTGTTGATGGTGAATTTTGGTTTTTGTATGTACTGTAATTTATTGGATATTGAGTACTCGAACTTACAGAGTCAAAATGAAGCTTTGTGTTTGATATGTGATTTTTATTGTTATTTTTGAACGGTCTAGCGTTGAATATTGGCGGAAGTGGTACAGGACTCAAATTGGGGAACGGTATCGGTTGCAGGACGTGTACACCTCTGCCATGATCGTAAACATTTTCAATAGCAGGACGAGACGAGTGGCCTGAATAATTTGTTGATTTAAAATTAGATCCTTGTCCGCGTATATTGTGATGAGGTTTCGACAGCAGTGGAACGTTATTCGATTCTAAATTTTCAATCGTATCTTTGTTTGAATATCTTCCGTCTTGATTTCCGAGTTCTTCTACGTCAAACTCTGGACTGTATGGTTTTCTGTGTGGAGGTAGAACTGGTAGTTCTCCTCCATCATTAGTCACTGGCAATGGTGTGTCGTAAGTATTGGATGGTATTGGAACACCGTACGAATTTGTAATTGTTGGCTTTACGTTATAATTGAACGAATTTCCAGAAGCAGTAGTGGGCACATCTGACAAGTGATTATGCTCTCCGATGTTTTTCGGCGGAAGATAGATATGATCTTGAGGCGGTTGTAGAAGTTTTGAAGGCTCTGCTGAATTTTTTATCGGTGGTGATTGGTATCTAATCACAGGTATCCACGGAAAATGATTGCACAGGTTGCAGTTCTTCTTCTGTTGATTTTGTTGCTGAAGTCTAATCGGTGGTCCGAATGATGGAGGTTGTTCTTGATTTGGATGACTTGGAGGTCCATAAGTTGATGGCACATTGTCAGAACCCGTTGCGAACAACCAGCTGGAAACTTTCTGTAACATTGAAGGTTGTTCGGGCTCCTTCCAAGGAGCAAGAGGATACCTTTCTTGAGAAGCGGGCATATAGAATGGTTGTCGCATAACGTGCGGTTGTCTAAATTGGTTGTTTTGCCTTTGATATCTCTGATTCGGAGGAGAAAACCTCAGATTTGGCGGAGGAGGTGGAGGTCTGAGGATATCACCGTACGAATCTATCCTCGGTTGGGTCTTTTGTTTGTGCTGTGGATCCTCAGTGGAGCAAGCAGCACTGACTAGGCTGCAAATCAGCAAAACTCCAACAACCTGAAAATGAAAAAAATATTATTTATCAGCTGTATTGTATTGAAACGTTAAACTTTTCTGATCTGCAAATACTCAATATGTTTCGATTGGTAATATTAGCTGAAGCCTATTCTATTCTATTATGGAGCACATCTTCCATAAGACCGGCAAGGTCTTAAGGAAGTACCTTCGCAATGTTTGGTCCCAGTTGGTCTAATGCCCGCGCCCGACATGTGTTCAAAGATGTGATCAAATAAGTGTTCACATGTGTGGCACGGGCATTTGATACTATTGTCACATATTTGATCACTTAAGTGCGCTTTACCATTCCGTGTCGGTTTTTTAGCGCACATCAAAGGGATAAAAGTCCAAATGTTTGTGTGCCTGCCACACTGCGCGAAACCCAGTTGCTCGAGCGTCGCCGTGGAGAGCTTTGAACACATATCTGGCAGATACAACAATATGTGAACAAATGTGTGAGCAAAGTCTTCAAAGAAGTGATCACTTCTTTGAACTTATGTCTGGCGCCGGCATAACAGTGTGGGAATGTAAAAGGAACAAGCAGACAGACAATAATTCATTTTTATATAGATAGACAGATTACTTCGCAATTGTTTCAATTGTTGACATTTAAGATCGAATTAAATTTACGCGGAGAAAGTGCACTTTGGAAAAAAATTAAATAATAAGTAATATGAACTCGTGCACGCGACGCACGTACATACACATACACACATGTATCATTATGAACCGTGCGAA
This sequence comes from Parapsyche elsis, assembly GCA_022651745.1. Classification (NCBI taxonomy): domain Eukaryota; kingdom Metazoa; phylum Arthropoda; class Insecta; order Trichoptera; family Hydropsychidae; genus Parapsyche; species Parapsyche elsis. The sequence continues at coordinate 2,004,997 of JAGVSN010000016.1, forward strand.
AACTATGTACATACAATGGCGTACCTGCACACTGTCAATTATTCTCTAATAATAATTTAAAAATTCGATTATCGTTTATAGGAAGACAAAAAAAAAGAGAATCGTCACGAGATTCCCAATTCCGGGTACCGATTGTGGCCTACCGCAATTTCCTCGGCAATCGAGCGAGAAACGCGCGAAAGCTTTTACTTCGCATAAAGTGGTTCATACTTGTAGTTTTTTGCGATCGCAAACTGACCACAAATTCAATGGTGAACCATTAAAATGAAAAGTTTCAAGGCCGTTCAAAAAAACATAGACCTACGCTTCAATGTATGCCAACAAAACCATTTGTCTGTACATACATAGTTGTTTTCAGAATTGAAACGAGTAATGGGATGATCTAATTTTTATCATAATGAAAGGCTAATTACAAACAAAAAATAAACCCAATTATCTATTTGCACTTGTACAGAGGTGTTGTTTTAAAGCTGCCAGGTATCAATTTTATTTATTTTTCTAAAATCTTCTGGCAGTCCATTGTATTCAACAACACCCCTGTACAAGATCCACTGAATTTTGAATTCGTAACTATTTATTAACTTATTCTTACCCCTAGTATTATGACTACGCATAATATATTCCCCTTATTAAATACGTATCGAAATAATTTGGTAATATGTTCTTATCTAATTTAAAAATACATACTAACATGCACACTTGTAAGGTTTCACTTACATTCAACCAATTCAATTCATTCAACATATTTCGTATACCAGTTAATCTGTTTACATTATTTAAAATACTCCGCATATATATCTATTTTGCAATTTTTGCAACCTATCTTTAATTGACTTACATATTTACTAAATTTAAAAAAGAACCACAATATATAAAATGAAGACGAGCATTATAAACTTTGTATTTCTAGATAGCATATTTCTTAATCTACATAATAATTCTACTTTCTTCGCTACTTTACTCTTCGTGTAATTTAAAATATAACAAATAAATATAATACTTATTGTCCAATCTAGCCAAAGACTAAATTAATTATTTTCTTCGGATAGGAACATTCATTGAATTGTTGTCATTACAATAACCAATTGAATCCGATTGAAAAGCTGAGTCAAACATTCGATTATGTTGCAAATTGACAATAATAGATATATTGCCTTAACCGTTAACATGCGCTTGCGGTTGATTGTGAAAAGGCATACGTACATAAATAGGAGAAATTTTTTATATCGATCCCACTGTCTCTTTGAGTCAGCAATAGTCGACATAATAAGCGTACTATTGCAGTTTTTATTTTATTTCGAGTACGACTTTTGTATGAATGAAATTGCGATTGAATTTTTAATAATTTTAAAACGTCAACTGAGATGCAGTATAATTTTTGACATGATGTTGACACATTGAACCATTGAAAATTGAGATTATACAACGAATAGGTATAAATTCATAAATCGAATAGCAATTTAAATTGTAACATACGTAGAAAGTTACAGATTAATAATTTTTAAAATGCCTAATTGTGTACAGGGTCTCACACTTTCGATGCGATGACCCTAAATAGTGAAACTTCCACTAATTGCACATGGTAGTAAATAGTGCCGCTTCGTTTTTTTCGTTTTTTGTACTCGAAATTTGTTATTCGATTTTCATTCACCTGCTAATAACGATGGCTTTAATTATTTCGATCTGATCGTATTAAGCTTCCTTCTGTGTAGTTATTAGCTCGATTGAAACACGCGATACCGAATATTCGTTAACATGCTCGTACTTGGATACAATCGTAGGAAAAAAAGTTGACTGACAGCTTAGTAATGACAGTGAACTAATACATTATAAACGTGAAAGCCGAGCAAAAAAAAAAGGGACCCTTTTACTTTCCATTTCTTCAATCTTTAAAATAAAACAAATCGATTTTAGTTTGAAATTGAATTCGAACATTGTTCAGAACGAATGAATGTAAAACGATGTATCAATTTATTTATGTATTGATAATGTAATAGATAAAATAATAAGCCCACAACGTATTTTGATTATGACTTTATTTGATATATTTTCACTGTTTCTTATCTCAAACAATTCATGTATTTGTTCCACTTATATCAATATTCTTCATTTAATTGTACATACATATGTATGTTAATTTTGAGACAAGCGGACAGTAGTACTCGTTTGCTTCAAAATTGTTAGCTGTATCATTTATGCAGATTTTTTTAAACATTTTTTTTTCCTACGACCCACTGCAAGAACTGCATTTTGTATTGAGACAGAGTATGTCTATATTATATTATTATATACATATATAATACATATATGTATATATAATAGCCGAAATCCGTCTGTCTGTCTGATGATAACGCTCGCCGAGGTAAATTATTAAAAGACACGAACCGTCCGCGCGCGAATGGGATTTGAACCTGTGATCACCAGGTTGGAATGAGTCGTGCTAACACTATCATCCAACGGAGGCGATGACGAACCTGCTACGATTTGACAATATAATATCTCAATAGGTTCACGACTTTTCTAAATTGTTACGTGTTGTATTATAACGCGCCATCTATGCCACAACTATAAAAACTATAAAATTTAATATTATTTTTCAGTACGGGTGATGAGAACGCTCCGTTGATATTCAACGGGTTTACACTAGTGATAATATATCAAACACAAACTCTGTCCATTATGTTCCTCTATTTACTATTGACACATGATATATGTATGTACATACATTGTGGATGAAACTAGTTTTCAATTAGAAACTTTGTTTTCAATAAATTGAGATAAAGTGGAAAATTCTAGTTCACACAAATAAGTTGAAGTAAAAGGTAATAGTGTAAAGATTGCATTTTTACTTAAAAGCGGAAATTCTTCTATAACCTTAATCCAAAATGATGGAAAATTCAATTGCTGAAAATAATTCAGTGTAAATTAACTAATAAGGTGCAGAAATTAAGCCTCCTTCAGGATGAAAGTTTAACTCAATTATTGATTCAGGGCTTTAAAAATCAAATGAATTTTTCATCCCAAGGCATTTCTTTACTGATTCAAATTTCTGCACTGGAAAATAGTTATCAAAGCTTTGTGATAGAAAAGTGAGATGTGACAATATCTCGAGTTTTAATTATTTAAAAATATCTTGACCTGACCTGACGGAACTGACCAATCCGGTGTCATACAAACCCCTTTCACAAATTCTATGAAGTCATAAAGTTGTATTCTCAATATTTGCAACGTTTGACGAAACCATTTTTTTTTTTTTGATTTTTTCCTCATCGCGACCCATTTTATTTATTTTTCTGAATTGTAAATAGGTTTTTGAGCTCTTTCTCCTAATTATGCTTTAAACACTAACATTAAAATAAAAGAATCTTTGTAGTTGATACGTGTAAAGTTCATTTTTTTGAAGATGACACTTTAATATGTATATATATAATGCCCCCCCGGAGTGCGTCAAGTCTTCTAAGACCATAGAAGTATTCTTGAAAAGTGTGAGGAGACACCTCTGTGAGAAATAGTAGTTATGTATAAGTATAGTGTATAATGTGTAATAGATTTATGTAGTTGTTATAAATATGTAATAGATGTAAGTTAAATTAGCTAATTAGCTAATATTATATAAAATAAATAAATACTAACAAAATGAACAATGTGTAAAATAGATAATGGTCACTGGACCAGTAGCTATTAAAATAGATTAAGATGTATTGTGATCATAGTATATGAACAATAAAAAGCTTTTTTAAAAAAAAAATAATTTTGCGACCCACCAATGGGTCAGTTTGAATGGGTCAGTCAGTTCAACACACAGTTTGAAAAACCCTTATATGAATTTTATAGCATGCGGTATACACAAAGTTTCACCAGAACAATCATTCCAAAGTTCGAATTTCGCTAATGTAGTCAGTCTTGACTCTGAAGCCACTTTATGCAATGCGAATATTTGGCATATCGACAACGTTAACAACCAGTTTCGGATGTTCAACGACGATGCGCTCGTGCTCAGGGGTCGTCAACAATGAGCACCGGTTCCCACAGCTCGAGCCACTTACCATGGTAGCTGGGAGCCATTGTCTCAATGCGAATCTGGTCCAAATCGCATCTCGTTCCAAGTTTCACTGGCACAAATATGCCACAATTACACCTCTTGGGCGCGTCCGATGCATATGCATGAGACAAAGATGCAACGAGACTGCACTCGGTCACAATTTGTCAAGGTTAACCACTCTTTCCCATCGATTCCCATAAGTATCGTTTTGATTTTAGCCAAAATTGCAATCTTCTCACAGATTTAGTACCAAAAAAAAAATGCCAATATTTAATTTTGCCAACCAATATTATCATTTTTTTTTTAGGTATACATATGTAATAATCGACTATTGGACACTCTCAAGATGGGAGACATAAATTACGTGTAACATAAATTACGTTCAATTGGGGTCATCCCTAATCAAACAATGTGAAAGCTCAAATTACACGTCTCGTTATTTATTACGCACGACTTAGTTAGCTCTTAATCACGTGGAAAAAAACATCGAATAAAAACTTTAATTAGTATTTTTTTTTTGTCGTTAGATTAAACTATTCGGCTATGCGGGAGCTTTATTGTCGCGACTTGGTCATTTTCAATCTACTTCTGGTTCAATTTAAGATTTTAATTAGTGAATTTTAAGTCGATAAGATTTTCCAATCTACATAGCTTATTTTGTTTTGGATAGTTTATTAATCACTATTTAATACTTTATCTGGCTATTCTTTCAAATCAAATCAAATCATTGATAGATGCTAAGACGCAAAACTCCATAGTAAGACGATTGAAGTTGTTTTAGTGGTATCATCCACTGCTGGATGAAGAGCAATTTTCATCCAGTTGACTCCACACATTCTTCTCAATTCATCAGCCTATCGTCCACTCAGTCTACCTTGCATCACATCTGTACATCTGCCATCCATTCTTCTGGCTATGTGTCCACTCCAACTTTTTCAATCTGCCACTTTGGTCATACTTCTCACCCATGTATTCCTCTTACAATCTCTTCTTGTTATACCAAGCATAGATACATCTTTTCATGCTTCTCTGTGTGCACTGGATCTTTCACTGTAGCATTCTTGAATTTAGCATCCACATTTCACATCCACACGTCACAATTGGCAGTACGCATTGGTCGTATACCTTATTTTTTAAGCATAGCGGAATGTTGGATTTAAAAAAACTACTTTTAGTGGTATAGAGAGCGATTAAAAGTTATATTAATAAAATGAATGGTTTATTTGACACCCGAATACAAATTCTTTGGGGTTTTAAATTGGGTCATAATTTTTAGGCTATTGCCTGAAGTACTTGTCAACGAGTTTCGTTTATCGCCGCCTAACGAAGGTTCGTGAGATATAACGATCTGGACATGCTAGTTTCTAGTTCTAGTACACAAATGTATGTACGTATGTACCTACATACTCAAAAAATTATGACTTTGAACGCATTGCGTGTACGGCAACCATTAACATTCATCATTTCGGATTGTGTACGACTTAAATACTTAAGTATAAAAATACCCAACAACTAATTGTAACGTTAACCACCTGGAAAAAAAATTTGGAGTTAGAGCTTATGTATGTGTATGCGATATCATTTCCGATTGTGTTTTGACTTTGATTTAAAAAATGCAGTTCCCACATTAAATCATGCGTAAATACAGTGTAGTCGATGTCTACCATACTTTGGCGTCCAATCTGACGGCTCATCTCTATCATTCGCGGCGTGAGCCAAAATAAATAAATAACCGGTCGAAGGAAAAAAACAAGAAGAAATAGCACCGAGCAATTAAAAGAAGAAACAACAGAATAACCCGTTGTTAAATTTCCCACCCGCCGGATATACATACATATGTATGCAGCGGGTTTCGAAAGCCGAAAACACTATGCGGAATGATTCGCGGCTACATTTGTATGCAGCATTGTGCTGCGTACACACCGACGAACCGAACAGCGAACGACGAAGGGCGAAGGCGAATTGTTATTGTATGGACCGCTCCGCACAATAAAGTCCGATGATTTATGAACGTCCACACAATGACAACCCTTCATCGTTCGCCGTTCGATTCGTCGGTGTGTACGCAGCATAATGGGGGGTATTACACGGGGATAGTTTACTCGCTACGATCTCGCTGGTTTGCTGGTCGCTGGTAAATAGCCGCGTGTAATAGGTGAAGTTAGTAAACTAGCAGGCTTTTTCAGCCGCGCGAGAGAAGTTCGAATGTTTGAACTTTACTCGCACTAGCTGGCTCGTTATACGTCACTCAATTGCCAGTTTGAGGTTAAGCGTTTCATTTTCAGCTCCCAACACACACACAGTATAGGTCGCGCAACCAGAGTTGAGGCGAACCACACGCACACACACATATGCATTTTTAGTATACAGACTGATGCAAATTTTTTTTTAAATATTTAATTTTAACTTTATCCTTAATAATACCCCACAGTAACTCTATAGGGTTTAGTTCTGGATGGTAGGGTGGTAGGCGCAGTACACTATGTCCGTGATCTTCCAGGATTTTGTCAAGTACCTACAATTTTTTGGTAATTTGGCTTATTCTTTAGTATTATGACATATAAAATGGGTTTTGTGCTTTTCTCTGGATACGGTATATTCTAACTAAACTACTAAACTAAACCAACAAACGATATAAAAATCGAAGACTGAATGATTGGACTGAAGGAACATGCTGTATTTCACAAAACAATAGTGTCTCTGTTACACTCATAACGTGTACGCGCGCGAAAGAGACAGAGCTTTTTTATTGTGGCATTTAGTGAAAATTTGCATTACAGTGGAACGCCGTTGCATCGTTCTCGCTTGTATTGTTTTTTTTTCGTATATATCGCTATTTTTTCATAGTCCCGGCCAAACACCCATAAGAACAGTGTTAAATAATCTCGTTTGCATCGTTCTCCTATATATCTTTATCCTGTATCAATCGTCTAAATATTACGTACTAAATATACTTTATCGTATAAGTCGTTTTTCTGCATACATCGTTTTTTTTTTTTTTACGGCCCCATGAAAAACGATGCAACGGGGTTCCACTGTATTCACTATTCACAGACACACAATTTGTGTGTGTGTGGTTCGCCTCAACTCTGGCTGCGCGACCTGTACACTACAATCGACATGATACATTTAGATATTGAAAATTCAGCGGGCATTTTGACGGTGGGCGCAAAACACGTGTCATCACGTCGACAAGTCACAAGTTGATGACAGAGACACTATAGCGAGTAAACTTAACACGTGTAATAGGTTTACTAGCTACTCGCCACCAGCTCTACGTGCCGGTCAGTAAACTAGCGAGATCGTAGCGAATTAACTATCCCCGTATAATAAGGTAATGTAAAAAGTCACATGGACGTGAATGATACTCACGGGTTCCCAACTCACGGGAAACACACGGGTTCCCAACCTATGGGTCGCGACCCCGAATGGGGTCGCGAAGGGTTTTCTGTGGGGTCGCCAACTGTAACAGTAGACTAAAAAATAAATATTGACTATAATGCGATTTTCTGTCAGTTGTGATGTGAAACGTGGATGCTAAATTCAAGAATGCTACGTAAGATCCAGTACACACAGTAAAGCGTGGAAAGATGTATGCTTGGTATAACAAGACGAGATCGTAAGAGGACACATAGCGAGAAGAACGGATGGCAGATGGACGCGAGAAATACTGGAATGGTATCCGAAAAGATGTGAAAGAAAGCAAGGTAGACCGAGTGGAAGATGGGCTGATGAATTGAGAAGAATGTGTGGAGTCAACTGGATGCAGATTGCTCAAGACAGACAGGAATGGAATAGGATTGGAGGGGCCTTCATCCAGCAGTGGATGGTGAACGGCTGAAAATGATGATGCAATTTTAAATGTTTGAATTTTTTTGCCTTTTTTGCCTTTTTCAAATATTTTGAGGTCGCGGGTCACTTGGCTTTTATAATAAGAGGTCGCCACTCGAAAAAGGTTGGGAGCCTGTGCTCTAACAGGTGATACACACCGCACAAACGTTTTGTTTTGTTAAGGTTGCGTAATACCAGTGTGTTGACAACTTTCTTCGAACGCAACTAAATAATAAGCTGCGAGCTTCCACGGCGGGTTGCGCTTCTTGCGGTCCACTTTCGTTGTTGTGTCGTCCATTGTTGTTTGCACAGATTAGCAACAATTTTCGGCAGAGAAGACGCTCCCCGCTTTACAATGGGAACGATTTTGAGTTACTTCCAGCCGGTAAAGTGAAACTACACACAACATGGACCGATTGTCTTGTGCGCTCCTAAAACCCAAATTGCGTAAAAACAAAAGTAGGCTTCCTCTTCTTCTTCGGACGGGCCGGCCATTATACGGCAATTACGTGTCATCGTGTGGCGATGATGAAAAGCCTCATCGGTCTTCGCCTAATCAGGGGAAATTTCACCGTTTCATCTTATCGGATACGATGATATCTACCATCTGAGGAAGAACTTTCACCGTGGCGAATATCTCACGTGACTAAAAATTTCGAGGAAACGGTGTATGTATACCTAAATGACTGGGTCGAATACAAACCGAGCGTTCAAAGGAAGAGAATGAACGTATGCAGTTTTTAAATCCAACATTTCGCTATGCTTAAAAAATAAGGCATACGACCAATGCGTAATGCCAGTTGTGACGTGTGGATTTGAAACGTTAACGATCGACATTATTATGTAAACGATTTGCGAACTGCATAATTTAATTCGTCACCGCGAATTAATTCGCATTTAATCCTTTCGTAGGAGGTGTTCCTCAACATGAATATCACACCTTTTTGCAATGAGGTTACATCGAGTTGTGCGATGTTGATGGTATGTATGTATACTTTAACACTTGGCCAAATTTAAATAAATTATATTTTTATACTAATAATAGTGCATATGACTGGATGTAATGAAGAAAACATAAAACAAGGATGGGGCTCTTTCGGAAGAATGAACGCAGTTTTTAATTGCAACATACATGGTCTTATGCCTTATTTTTTAAGCGCGGAATGATGGATTTAAAAACAATGTTCATTCTTCCAAAATCACTCCGTCCTAGTTTCATTCTTCGTTTTATTTCTTCTTTCTGTTCGAATATATACTATAAATTTTAGGTATACCTTGGACCATATTACAGTTGATGATTTTTTCCAAAGTTATCAATTATTTGCAGCGATGATTTCTAGTAGGTAAACTTTATAAAGGACACCTCAAAGTTTCAAGGAATTGAAAACAGATATTGTAGTAATAATTTGAACCATTGATCGAAACAAGATGATATCAATAGTGAACAATATACTGATAAGGAAGAAATAAAACGAATAACTGCTTTTGGAAGAATTAACATAGTTTTTAAATCCAACATTCCGCTATGTTTAAAAGATAAGACGACCAATGCGTACTGCCAGTTATGACGTATGGATGTGAAACGTGGATGCTGAATTCGAGAATGTTACGTGAGATCCAGTTCGCACAGAGAAGCATGGAAATATGTATGCTTGGTATAACAAGAAGATATCGTAAGAGGAATATATGGGTAAGAGGTATGACCAAAGTGGCAGATATAGTGGAACGTGTGAAAAAGCGAGAGGAATGGATGGCAGATGGATGCGAGAAATATTGGAATAGTATCCGAGAGGATGTGACAGAAAGCAAGGTAGACCAAGTGGACGATGGGCTGATGAATTGAGAAGAATGTGTGGAGTAAAGTGAATTTAGATTGCTCAAGACAGACAGGAATGGAAGAGGATTGGAGAGGCCTTCTTCCAGCAGTGGATGGTGAACGGCTGAAAATGATGATGATGATGATGATTCAAAAGAAAATATGTGGCATACATATATGTATGTATGTAGATAAAATTACACATAGAGATAAGTTATAATACAAAATTTTAAAAAGTTATAATTTAAAAATAATGTGAAGTAATGCAAAAGTACAATTATTTTACAAGACAAGATGTCAAAACGACAAGGTTGATAATTCAAATGTAAAGACCACAAGAAGTGTTATAGCTCACGAAAATGACACACTAGTCTACTAGCCAATCTAGATCGTTTGATTGAGACATTAAATAAAATTTATCGTAGCTTTATTAAATTGTAGAACGTATAATTGTGATATTAAATGATAATTCGATACATAAATAGCCTAAAACAAATCTATATATAGTGTGATTGAAAAATTTTGCGTTTTATTATTTCAAACATGACAATAACTGCTGAAAGGTTGAATTATTATACTAATCAGCTAATGTGTAGATATCCCACAATAATATTGTGTATGTGAAAAACGATTTTTCTGTCAAAAAATACCAATAGATAATACGCATGAAAATCTTGAACTTGTTACCGAATTGTTGCGCTACCGATGAATAATTTGCAAATTTGCACGTAATTAGTCACGCAACTGAAAATAAATTACGGAAATTATGCACACGTTTTGTTGCACGTTAAAAATACAAATATGTAGAATACTCGCTCAATTAGAGACACACATACATACATACAACACATGGCATTCAGATATTTTCTGCCATATGCTATTTGAACTCAATGAATGACCAATGTGAAACATAGTAAGCGTGCAAAGTGGAACAAACTCTGATGTTGCACAATTAAAATGTTCGAATAATTGTTATAGTGTGCGCATTACGCGAAATGCGCGAACTAATGACCGTTTAAGTGATAATATGTCGGTTAAATTGTTGGTAAATTCGATTTACATATATTAGAGATCGAGTGCAGCATGACTACGATGAGAACACACGATTTTGCAGAAATTTACCAGTCTTGTTCTTTTTCTCTTTTTTTTTTATTATTATTAAACCTTGACCTCTCACAGCGACGAAACGAAAGCGATTCTACGATGGGAAAAAGCGAACTTTTATTTCAATACACAATCAATCGCAATTGGGCTAAAATTTAACATACATATTAGGTGAAAATAACCGTGTTTTCAAGCACGACATGTGCCGTACAAGATCTCAATGTAAAAACGAGAATTGATTGAACAAATCGATTGTATTTTTAAAACAACATAAACTTTTATATACATAAATTGTTGATATATTGGGCAAAACACACTGTTTTTCTACATCGTGTAGTAGGTACATATACAAAAAGTAAATTCACATGATACTATTTAAAACGTACTCTTAGACACGTAAAGCACAGTTTGAATATTCATAAAGATAATTTATAAGAACTCAATCTGTGTAAATATTCAATAGAAAGTTCAAACATGCGTACGCATGTCGATGAACGTCCCACAAAATATTGAACGCCTATTTAAAATTCGAAACGTTACACTGGAATAATTTATCATGTTTGGTTAACACAGTTAGTTACACATAGACAGATATTCATATCATATTGAGGATATCCTCCGTTAAACGCGCGTAGAAGTCGACACGAAATATGTGAAAATCGTTAACTATTTGTGATGTGTCGCAATAAAGTAGATTAGATTATGAACACTTAAATCTAGACCGTAAAGCCAACGCGTCAATAATCCGACATGGATTGAAATTTCATTCATATGTACTCTTAGAAGATTAAAATATCTCTCTCCACATGATATGTATGTACATATGTATTCTATGATCAAATGATAATGATAGTATGTGGGTACATTAATTGATTACTAAGTATATAGTAATTTTTTTTTATTAATTAGGTATGCATATAGTGATATATATGATGGTCAAGCTATCATTATACTATAGTTTGGCTCAGTATGATCTGGTACATGGGTATATTGGAGAAAGTGATGTTACGTTCGCGGAAAGCGCACTATTCACACACGCACGTACATATGTGGCACACGATATCTTCTCAGATTAGTTTGCCGACAAAATAATAATAAAAAAAAATAGCACAACCATATGATATCCATTTCCTATCGGTCTTTATCCATTATCTTCGGCTCTAATCGACATACGCACTCACGTTAATAAAGACCCGGCCGTTCCTTGTGCTCGTTGCGAGCTTTTCATCTCGCGAAACGGTAGCTTTTAACAGCGCTCGAACTTTTACTTTCGATTATCGTGTACAGTTCGTATCGAATGTTATATTTTCATTACTGTTGTAATATATGTGTATAGGTAAAATGTAGTGATGAATTTTTACGATTGTATGTGTAATATCTGATGGCTAACAATGAAACTTTCTTTAGCCTTTTGCCGTTAAGATTCCGGTTCTTATCTGCGAAACTAATTTTGCACTGTGACGCCTCTAAGAAATTTCGTTATATTATGTCCTGTGTGCGTAGAAATCTGCAAAATATAAACGCGCACTCTCAAAGAAACTTTTAGTTGGTATGCAAAAATATATAACATATGTACTTAAATTCAGAACAAGAATCCCAAAACGAATTTCAAGTGTAATTTATCTATCCTAGAAAGATTGAATATTTGTTGTGTAAATAAAACTGGGTGTCTTGATTTTTAACATTGCCAAATATTGTTCATTGTTAAATTTGATCAAAATATTCAATGGCATATAATAGGTACAATATACATATGATAGATTCATTGTATTGAATAATGCTAATGTAATTTGAAATTTTATTATTATACCGAAACATATTTTCGTGTGAGAAACGTGACTTTCAAATTCATCAACGTTTCTGTTTTACATAATACATAATAATATGTAATACGAAAAACAAAACAATAAAATAATCGAAAACTTCAACCTTCACTGTAACAATTCCAAACATTCACAAATATAATAAAAATTACAAAGACTCAGTGTGACGAATTTAGATAACACATCTCGACACAGACACTATGTATGTGGTGAACAAGATAAGAAAATACGTACAAGTACAAGACCGAAATACTTGCGAAAACATTGCGCAACACAAACGTACGAGGACAATCGAAAGAAAAACAATAGAATTTAACCCGTTGACACCCCGTCTGATTGCCGACAGTACCTACAACCTATTTTGCATACGAGTCAGTGCCGATTGCGAAAAGAACGCTATTGTTCTTCATTTTCAATTCAACAGGCATATTTAAACACGGCGATTCTCTAATGTGGTCAATAAGAATGCAGGGAGTGCGCGTGAGCAATTTCTCTTTTACTATGCGTACGTGCTTTGCGAAAATCGACGGAAAATTCCGATTTTTCCGCAATGATATGACGCACATCTATATATATGTATGTAAATAGGTATGAACTTTCAATGGAAAGTTAATCGTTAAATATTCATCAATTGTATTGTAGCTTTATCTAGTCATTCTCGCAAAGTGTATTTATGTATGTAGCTTACGCAAACGATAAACTGTCTATTATGCGATCGATCGCAGCTCGTGCAAAAAAAAACGATAGTTTTCCGCGTATGTATGAATTATTTACATATCGCATAAATTACGGTGCGTAACCGTGTTGCCGTGGATATGTGAGAGAGCACATAAGTGCGATAATTGAACCAGTTAAATAATTAGATTAGCGAAATTCGAACGTGATGCGAAAGTATGGGTACATCTGTGGTACGCTCGTACCGTTATTAACTCAATTTTTTTTTTTTTTCGATATACATATGTATGTATGTACATATGTAAGTGTTTCGATTTTGTCGAGGGTGTGTACCAAAAATTTTGATAACATGATCGAAAGCGTTTATGGTCACGTCTCAGTTTGCGTTTTGCACCATCGATTCGGGTCGATCGTTTCATCTGAATTTCACTATTGAATTAATGTTAGGAATTTTGATGGAACTGTGTGTTGAATGTGCCAAAACGTGGTGAAATTTAATCAAAAATAAATTTTCACTTTCATATAATAAATATAAAATTTTATGATTGGTGTCACACTGTAAGGAAATATCGAAAAAGTATATAAACAATTAATATTATCGATCAACTTACTATAGGAATTTTTCAGCCTTAACCCAAAGTTAAAATGTAAGTATAATACATATAAATATCCCAAGAATTTTACTCGGGATTTAATCTACGTATTGTAACGCCTTAAGGCAGTGGTCGGGAACCTTTTTCGAGCTAAGAGCCAAATTAGGGAAAACCTTGCAAAATTGGTAAACTTGGGAACTGCAACATATTATCTTCGAATTACATATATGTATGTATGTATATTCAAAATTATATTAAATGTTACTCATTTGTGAAATAGATAGCTGTAAGAAATAAGCTATGTTCATGATATTTCTTAATGTTCGACAGTTTATTACTAAAAAGTTTTATACAGTTTATTATAAAAAAGTTTTATACAGTTTAATCTGAAAAACGATCTTCAAGCTTTTTATTGCCATGAAGGATTGGAAATAGGATTCATTTTGATTTTGTGTAAATTATGTGTCAACGTTTTTGTGTTTCACGCAAAACGTTGGACCACTGCCTTAAGGCTTCAGTCAAAGTATGCAGAGTTAAAAGAAAGCACCTTTTATATTTAAGTGCATTTTATCAATTAAATAAGAGTCTCGTCATCTATTTTCTTTAACATTTGATCCTCCTCTTTACTATACATATGTATGTACATAGGTTATTATAAGCTTTGTATAAAATTAGTTAAAGTTAATTATTTAGTCGCTTTCGATACTGCTCTCGTAAATGATATAGTATTTACATGCAAAAAGCTTAGTTTGTGACATAAAACTTTATTGTCAATCAAAAACTTTATTTGCATTGTTTGTTAGTTTTTTACGAGTCAATAATTAATGTAGCTGTCTCTTTTGTCTTTGGGCTTTTCTTACAAAATTTTGCATAGGAGACATTGCATTTTCCACGGAGTGCATTCATGCCGTGCACATCATTCATATACAACGTACACATGTGCGCGACAATTATAATTACTAACCGAGGGAAAAAAAAAACAGTCATTCTGCGCATACGAGATCAGCTCGAGGGAAAAGTGAGCGTAATGATTTATTTATAAGAACGTACTAGTTACCATAAAACTGTGGGGGCGGGCTGTGAGACCACAAAGCACGTACATACATATGTATGTAAACTGACAATCGACGCGATTCACACGTGCTTTTTGCCGAATAGAAAAGCGCATTGGCGTACAACGAGCTCGTAATGATTTCCATCGATGCACTTTTGTGCAGTTCAACGGTGCACCCGTTTCCCCACGCAAATGTGCAAATTAATCAATCACGATAACGACTTAACGGCCGACGTTACCGCACAGTGTCTCCGTCGAATAGTTTACTTTGTACCAATTGACATTTTATACATGCTTGGTAGTCGGTGAGTGCATTTTGCTGTCACAGAACTTTCTAACACATTCGTAAACGTGAATTCCTCGACGCCACGTTATGCAACCGCAGCTCGAATTTTTTATTCAAAACGTTGGAAATTTAAATCGGATTGGATACAGTGTATCACAGAGCTGTTCCGTTTTAGTTTGATTCGATTTCCACAGACCATTCAGTGGGTGTGTTTGGATTATGGCGCGTGAAAAATGTGTGAAAACGATACACTTAACGTACTAGAGAGAGCATCGCAGTGAATGGAGTAACAAATTGGCGCGTAAAATGAACTGAATTTGATTTAACTATTCATACCTGAATAGTTAACCCATCACTCTTCAGTGTATTTTTTAATCTTAGTAGCAATCAAACTACTCTTGGATAAGCGCAATTATTGTTTCTAACGACAACGAAGTTTCTCCTTGTAACTGCCACAAATAGTGTACGCATGATCTGAATAAAAACTGTGAAATTCAAACTCATACATAAATCTTAATGTTTTATGGACCATTTCCGCAGTACGTGAAACATTTAACTATCAAGTTATATCCAGTTATGTAAATGTATACATATTTATTTGTTTGTTTTTATTAATCAACCTAGTTATTGAAACTAAATTAATTTATGCAAAAGTGGAAACAGTAAAGGCACACAACTTTGATAGTTCTAAAAAAGTACGGACAATCAGTTTATTTGTAATTTCTGTAATTATTTTATGTCTATGTGAAGTTTATTAGGTAAGTTAAATTTAAATCATTGTTTTGAAAGTCTTATGATGTGTTTTAAACTTTATTTATTTATTTATTTAATTAATCATGCAACAAACAGCTTATAGTATATGTACAATAAAATATAAATACAAAATAATATTAATATCACACAATACACTACAGCCAAAATAGTTGCAAACGAACAACAGATTAAAATAAGAAAAGAACTTAGGAGTTAGGACTGGAAAGGAACTTAAGCAAAGATAATTTAAAGGAGGGCAAAGAATAAAGAAAAATAAAAATAAAAAAATTGATATATCGATGGGTGAGTGCACAGATATTGTATGTCCAGTTTTTACTAAAATTGAGTTATCATACACAAAACGTCCATCTGCATCAAACTTTCATGTAAAAAAAGTATTGTATATTTAAGAAGATATTGCCTTATTCAAATATATAATATGTTCATTTCGTCCATAGTTTTCTTTCAAAAGAAATATACATATGTCACTTATAATATTTTAAAACAAAACTGGACATACAATATCTGTGCATTAACCCATCGATATAATGATCTACTTTAGATCATTACTTTGTAGTTCAAGAGCAAACCTGAAAATACCGGTAGCGACAACTTAACCGGGGCAATCGTGCATACCACAAGACAAAACCTCAAATTATGAACCGATCGATAAAATACACGAAACCCCAACAAAACAAATAAAACCACGTTTCTTTTTGAATCGCTCGAAGACGTGAGCCTACGATCATTCTTTTCGGATCGTCTCGCGGGAATTTTCATTTTTTTTAAAGTGAAAGATGATACAAAAAACACTACGAATCTTTTTTTACGCATTTAATACTTTTTTTTTTTTTAGCATGACCGAGGCATGCGCGATAAGCGATACGCATACAGTTTATAGCTGTGAAAGTCTTTAATGAAATCGTGTTATGTGTCGCGGGATAATCAATCATCTCGCACCGACACAACTACATACTTCCAAAATGGCAAAGAAATTCAATATGGATTTTTTATTAACCATATACGCCTACAAAATAACGCATTTCCGATTGGAACGCTTTAATTTACAATTTTAAGGTCAAGGCTAATTTGAGTCGAGGAAGAAAGTAAAATTCGATAATAGCCGTAAAAGCGTATGGAGCTTTTATGGTATGAAATGTAAACACAGTTGTTTGAAACATCTCATCTATAACTTTTGAATACGCTATAGTTTAAAATAAGATCTCATAAATAGTTTCTACAACAACGCGAGATTAATTGTACATTAACAACAAATTTTTGTGTCTAAAAGAAAAGACAAAATTTCACACGTATGTACAAATGTATGTAGCCATAACACGCGTCAACGAAAAAAAAATTCGGGTGTAGCCAACCCATGACTTTATCCATATATTTGAGGAATACAAAGAGTAACGAAATTATTTTTTTAAGTACGTAAGTAAATAAAACGCATACACCACCACCACACCAATCAAAAAAATACATACATACATATCATGAAATTACTGTGTTGAGTGCGCGCGCGTATATAAAATACGATCTTCGGCATATATTCAAATAAGAAAAACTACCACTTCCGGTCGGCGGATTTTAATCAAAACCTTATCAAATCTTAAATTTTATATGATAATTATAAATATAAATTTTCGACTTGATCAATAGGGCAGTTTCTGAAATATTCTGTGGTAAACTTTTCGACAAAAAAAAAACCCTACTTCCGGTTGACTGATTTTAATGATTATTTTTTCGTAACTAGCAATTTTACTCAGGAGTACAACGTTATAATATTGTGACGATAATACATATTTAAAAGGCCGAAAAAAATAAAAAACAAAAAATCGTTCAAGAGTAAACTGCCATTTCCGGTAGTCAGATGTTGACCAAAATCACAGTATCTCTTAAGGCTAACGTGAAAACTATAGATATGAAATTTCGACGAAATCCCCGGTGCAGTTTCGGAAATATTCTGCGGTAAACTTTTCGTTAAAAAAAAAAACCTACTTCCGGTTGACTAATTTTAATAATTTATTTTTTTTTTTTTAAATATATGGTGACGATACTACATATTTAAAAGGCCGAAAAAAATAAAAAACAAAAAATCAATTTCTCTTAAGGCTAACATGAAAACTATAGATATGAAATTTCAACTTGATCGATGGGGCAGATTCGGAAATATTCTGCGGTAAACTTTTCGACAAAAAAAAAAAAAACTTACTTCCGGTTGAGAATTTTTTTTACAATTTCTCTCAAAATTACAAATATGGTGACGATACTACATATTTAAAAGGTCGAAAAAATAAAAAACAAAAAATCGTTCAAGAGTAAACTGCCATTTCCGGTAGTCAGATGTTGACTAAAATCACAGTATGTCTTACGGCTAACGTGAAAACTATAGATATGAAATTTGGACAAAATTCCCGGAGCCGTTTCGGAAATATTCTGTGGTAAAAGAATTTTAGAATTTTCTACAAGAAAAAAGCCCTACTTCCAGTTCACTGATGTTGACCAAATTCGTTATGGCTCTTACACCTTACGTGGAAATAATAGATATGAAATTTCAGCTTGATAGACTTGACAGTTTCGGAGAAAACACGCATACAGACACACACACACATAAGTACACAGACATACAGACATTTTTTAGAAATCATGAAAACGTGATCAGGGGATGATACCTGATACAAATCAGTCAAAATCTCGAGGTCGAATTTTCGCACGATCACAATACTTTATCCGATTAGGATAAAGTAATAATCATTACGCATTACATATTATGTTGCCTCTGGGCCGACTTTGACTGTTAATGACACAATCACGATTTGCCATACAAGTACTGAATAGTCAGTGCTAATGAAGCTATTAAAACTATAATTTATGACTAATAATAATCCCAAGAGGGAAGGTCGACGCTCCTAGTAAGGAACAGCGCATCTTCACTTTCACCGCATTTCTTTGTTAATGTTGTCTTCACACAAGTTCAAGCTTCCTTGAAACGTACGGTAGGTATACATAGAACCGCTTACGTTTTCAATTAATAAATAAACTAATAAGCAACGCATAAATTTAATATACCGGTTGAATTGAGCGCCGACAGCTAACTGACGATGTTCCGTTGAAAGTGAAAACTTGACACAATATTTTATGACCTCGTATCCAAGATAAACGTCATATATTTCCGCAAGTCATTCGATTTTTTTTACAAACGTAAAATTTCACCTGTGTTTAAGTCATTAGTGTTCTGAAAAGAGTGTTTCGTACTAAGAACGAAAATTATTTACGCACGAACGTCAAACATATCACATTTATACATACATGGCAAATTTTGATACATTTGATTCTTATATCAAATATGTCGATGGGTTAGTGCACAGATATTGTACCTATATGTCAAATATTGTAAGTGACATATGTACATCTCTTTTGCATGCAAACTATGGACGAAATGGACATATTATATATTTGAATAAGGCAATATCTTCTCAAATATACTATTTGGACAAACAATACTTTTTAAACATGAAGGTTTGATGCAGATGGATGTTTTGTGTATGATAATTCAATTTATTTTAAACTGGACATACAATATCTGAGCACTAACCCATCGATATACAATACTTCTTATTATATTTCCTCGTACATTCCTACACGCTTTGACTAATTGGGGACAAACTTATTATTTACTCTCAAATTGTTAAATTGAGTGTTGCCAGTGTTGATTTTTTTCGTTCTGAAAAACAATTTATACAAATAACTAATGTTCAAATTCAAATTACATTTGAACAGTATTGAATATTATAATTTTAATGCTTTGTATGATGTTTATGTTTTGGGTTTGGGTTTCGCGCTAACCGTTCGTTGAAGTCTAATAAGGAGATTTCACAGCGCTTTTGAAAATTATGAATGAAATAAAAGCTCAATGTATCAGCAACATTGTAGCAACACTTATCAATGGAATTTTTGCATTTATTCTGTATGTGTGTTTTTTTAATGTGAGTGGACGTGTCTAACGCGTTGTGTGTGTGTGTACGTGTAAATTTATATGGAACAATTATTAACAATACAATAGGTGCGAGCAGTTGACTTTCTTCCATATTACAATGAAACCCGGTTAATCGAGTCAAATATGAGCGGTTAATAAAATTGCAGATCGTACGACAAAGATAAATACCATTCATGCGGCTTCCTTTGCACGGTGCGGCCGCGCAAAATTCGCACGGCAATAAAAGATTCGCGCAACGCGTTCCCACACGAATTGGTATGGTGCGGAATCGTCGGTAAGCGAACCGATCGAAAATTTTCATCTGAGAAACGTTCGTTCAATTCAGACGAGCCTTTACTGACTTCAAATCTTATATGTTTAAAAAATCTATGACCTGGTGTAAAGAAGAAGAAATAAAACGAAGAATGAAACTAGGATGGAGTGCTTTTAGAAAAATGAACATACTTTTTAAATCCAACATTACGCTATGCTTAATAAATAAGGCATACGACCAATGCGTACTGCCGGTTATGACGTATGGATGTGAAACGTGGATGCTAAATTCAACAATGTTACGTAAGATCCAGTGCACACAGAGAGATGTATGCTTGGTATAACAAGAAGAGATCGTAAGAGGAATACATGGGTACGAAGTATGACCAAAGTGGCAGATATAGCAGAATGTGTGGCAGATGGACGCGAGTAATACTAAAATGGTACCCAAGAGGGTGTGAAAGAAAGCAAGGTAGACCGAGTGAATGAATTAAGAAGAATGTGTGGAGTCAAGTGGATGCAGATTGTTCACGACAGACAGGAATGGAAGAGGATTGGAGAGGCCTTCACCCAGCAGTGGATGGTTGATGGATGAAAAATATATATATGTATGTATGTATGTAATCATTAACATGTTCTTAAAAAAGAAAGTAGCAACTGTACTGTGTCAAGGTTATGGTGAAAAAGGATTTGCAATTACAAGAATAATTCATAGTGAAATGTTTATATTAATGCGTTTGCTAGTATCGTCTTTGAAGAACGATCAAAAGTTTCCAAAAATATAAGTACTTTTTAACAACATGCATTCAGTAAATATTTAAGCACCATTTTCTATCAAATCAAATCTAATCTAATCAAAGCCGAACTAACCAGGTTAGGTTCCAACATAAACTAACAATTTAACCTAACCAGACATAAGATTACTAAATTTGATTTTTTCATCATTTCAACATTTACTCTATCAAAAACATAGTTTTTGATACGCGATTAAAATGTTGTCCACTTCTGCAAGTGTACAGGGTCAATTATTCGCAGGTAATAGGCGAAATGTGAAAATGCACTTGATTCAACCACATGCTCGTATATATGTATTGCAAATTTAATTCAATTAAACGAGCATTACAATGTGACCCAAGTTACAAAAAGAAATAGCGTAGAGATGGCACTTCGTAATACTAAATGCGAATAAAATAAACAATATAATATGTACGACTGCACCGATAGTTACTGATATAGAACCATATCATTTGTGGGATCGTAAAGCGAAACCGCACATCGGCAAACTGCCCTCTATCTAGCAGCGAAGCTATTTTTTATTTGGCTAAATATAATCAACATCGTCATTATCACCATATCCGTCTAACGAAGAAGGTCACCGAGAGATCTACCGGTCACATTTATTAGGTCGAAAAACTGGTTTTGCTCACACGAAATTTTCGCATCGATGAGAAGTGCATCTTTCTTTGGCGAGATGCACTCGCTGCACGAACGTGCCCTTGCTTTCTTCAATAATAAATAATTGCATCGAAGCGCATCCGACGACGATGCGATTCATATTTTTTGCCGGAAGTGCACGTTTATACGTGATAACATACTTTGAGTTCATCTGCATTTATTGGAACTATAAGTTTGAGATTTGAATAAATTAACATTAAATAAAAAAACATAATCTTAATATACAGAATTATTCAGATGACAGCTTAAAATTTTTGGATTTAGGTAATATTGAGATGTTTTCGAGATCAAAGAAAATTACATAAGCAGATTAAATGTAAAAAAAAATAGCTACATGAGTATGATATTTTGTTCATGTATGCATAATGTCTTTTAAATGAATTCAATAAAAGTTACTTTTGAATCAACTTTTATAATATTTATATCAAATCAAGAATGTTACGTAAGATCCAGTGCACACAGACAAGCATGGAAGATGGGGGTAACAAGAAGGGATCGTAAGAGGAATGCATGAGTTAGAAGTATGACCAAAGTGACAGATATAGCTGAAAAGTTGAAGTTGCAATGGGAGAAGAATGGATGGCAGATGGACGCGAGAAATACTGGAATGGTATCCGAGAGGATGTGAAAGAAAGCAAGGTAGACCGAGTGGAAGATGGGCTGATAAATTGAGAAGAATGTGTGGAGTCAAGTGGATGCAGGTTGCTCAAGACAGACAGGAATGGAAGAGGATTGAAGAGACCTTCATCCAGCAGTGGATGGTGAACGGCTGAAAATGATGACGATATCAAATCAATAATTGAATATATCTCCTAAATGTTTACACTATTTTATGTCGATAATAAATTTTGAGTTTTTATGTACATAGGTACCTATTAGATATTTAAATTTGTATCAAAAGTGAAAAAGTGACATTTTTATGATTTAGCGGCCGTGTAAACATAAACACATTTCGCATGAAATAAAATGATATTTTACCAACAAAACAATATTCGCTAAATATTCATAGAAAATTTGAATACCTGTAAGTTTTAAAATACGTTTCATTTTGTGAAGACGTTGACACACATTCGACTTTTAAAGAAAATATCTCTCATGTTGCGTTTAAATTCGACAATTGCACATGCTCGCCATTGGATAGCCGCTCGAGATGAACGAACGTGTTGAACTTGACAAATAAAATCTAACAACGTTTCATTGTTCGATATGTTTGATGAACAGACAGACGGACACTTTCACTAGTGACTTTTTAAACGGTTTCGCCGGTTCGCAAATGCGATATGTCAATGGACGTGAAAAGGTCAAATATGCCACATGATCCATTTATATTTGTCTATTCGCTGTGCGCTTTTCGTCCGAGAGAAATTCAAAATCGAAAACACACAGACACGATTATCTGACATTTCGGATCATTAACCCGTGCATTCTATTCCAATAAGGTCAGCTTCATCTTGTACAAAACTTAATTTATTTGCATTATATTTATATGAGTAAATTCAAACGAGCAATCACATTAACCTTTCGTACACCGTATCGTTTAATTCGAAGAATTGTCTAACACACTTTTTCATTTACATATTCTCGTTTTCACATTTTCAAATTCTTGGCTCGAGTTCGAGTGCACGATTTGATTTAAATTTTTGCACTGAAAAAAGTAAAATAATATCATATGATGCTCTTGATTAGATCGCGTCAGTTGTTTCGTGAAAAATTCAGGCCAACTCAGACCAAAAAATTCAATATGTGTGCCGAGAACGTTTCGCTTCTTATTATTTTCATCGGAGACGATTGATTCCAAAATGAAACAAATTTAAACAATACCCATTATTATAATCACACATAATGATCACAAAGGAACACCGAAACGCTCCGAGTGAGTCTTATCATCTAATAAAAATCTGTAAAGGAGTCTTCGGTACGCGGTTAAGAATGGAATGTATACTTTAAGATTTAACGCTTACGGATTTATTTACACACGAACCCTTTTCGTTCATCAACAACATTTTATTAAGTGTATTTTTAATTAAAAATATCACGATTTCACGTCATAATCCGTTGTAATTAAATCGACATCGGTAATAACGATTTCAAACAAACAAAATATAATACGTGCAAACGAATGATATTATTGAGTTAACGATTACTATATTATATGTACATATTTAATGTGAAAAGGTTCCCGACTACTATGGATAATTTTTATAATAAATCGATGCATTATAAAAAGTCGTATTTTACATTTGAATGTAATTTTTTTAATACATACATATGTACGTCTCTGTTAATTATTTCAATACAAAAAATTAAAATTGATTGTATAAAACTATAATATATAAACTTTTAGTGAGTCATATAAAACAAACATACATACCTACATATGTGCGTAGGTATTTAAATTAAATGTGTAGGTACAATTTTAATTATTAGTCAATAACAAAATCACAAGCTTACCTTGATATCGTCCATTATGATTTAAAAAATAGTCGCACAAACTATGCACCAAGTCTTTTATAGTCTTTATGATAACACACAGTAACTTCACAGTCTATATAAGCGACACATGTTCTATGAAAAAGCTCACTGCACTTTCGTGGCGGCAAAAGCTCTCAAATCAACACGTCCTTGTTCACTTGTTGTACGACGCGTACTACTAGTCATTTTCTAATATCGTTCGAATCGCACTTTTCACTCGTTTTTTTCTAATCACTTGGGTTAATTTTTTTAGGGGAGGGGGGTTTTATTTTAATTAGGGGTTGTTGTGTCACGGAGCAGTGTACCAGAGCGGTAAAGATCGTGGCGTCACATCTGAGTGCAGGCATTCAAATAAACCGATGAAAACGTCTTGCGTTGCCTTTATAGCCTGAGAACCATTTCACTTCACCATACGCCACTGGTAGATCGTAAACAGCACTTTGTTCAGACGCCGTACACGAACTGAGTGCAGTTTAAGATAAAATACAATTCACTCAAAATATTATTAAAAAATAAATCAAAATATTTTCATCGTACTATTGAGTTTTACTCCTAAACATTATTTCAAATAATTTTAATTTTTGAGGTAATTTTAACGAATTTCCACCAATCGGAAGTAAAACTTTCCTATTCAATCATTTATTGGATATTTTGATGCTAAATTATTTAGATTACTATCCAAGTACAAATGTATGATACTTGTAGGAAAAATTTGCTAAGATCAGTCAAGCGAAAAGTGACTTTTTCCGTTTTAAAATTATTTATTCATATCACCTTTATGTATATTTTATTTAAAGTAATATGAATGTATTTTGTTATGAAAATGAATACATAGTGATACATGAAAAGTTTATATTAAAAATCGAAAGTAAAGTCAGTGTCGAGTGTTGGCCACGATGGATTTGATTTCGTCGTTAATTTACAGTTGAACGATAATTGTCGACTTTTTTACAATATTATAATTATAAATATTTGGGTATATATTATATATGTATATGTATTAGAAAAAAGCTTATGTGTATTGTTAGAACTTTATACCGATGCGTTTTGTTGTAAATAAATAAATAAAAAACGTGTTGAATTATCACGAGTGTAAAGTTTGAGGTTTTATATATTCTGTATTGGATTTTAACATAGTAATAAATAACTATTTAAAAAATTCCGAAGCGTATCCTTAAGAATACGTACGTATTTTCAAGACGGATCACGACTATAATTCAAAAGAAATCCTGTGACAATCTGAAAGACCAGAAAAATTACTCGAAGAGCGTATAACTAAAATATAAATAAGCCGAAGTCTACCGACGATTACACTTTACAAAGGTTGAATTTTCAATTTTAAAATACTCTTAAAATGTTATCGACACAGGAACTTCTCATCTTACGTTTTACAAAGAAGTCATTATTATGAAGAAAAAATGCACTCTCACGGTTTCGTTATCAGCGACTGAGGATGCACTTGTTCAACATTTACACACTTTTACGAAAAAAATAATAATAATCAACAATGACAACACCAAAATAAAGATATTCAAACTATAAATATTTATAGTGTGTATTTTTTATATTGACTATCATACAAATATTCGTAATTAACTTACCTGTATAAAATTTCATCTCGGGCCAATATTTATTTACATACATACGAGTATGTACGTTGAAAAATGTAAAAGTATTGTTTCTTAAATAGCGAAAATTTTATGAAAATCACAAAACACATAAAACAGTTTGAGAATCGCCTGTGCATCTATGGAATGTTAATGCAACCTAGCTAGAATTTACCTGAACCATTATAATAGGCACCCCAAGAACCTACCTGTCCGATCCCTAACCTCCATTCTATACAGAAAAAATTACCTCAAAAAAAATCACTCATCCCCGGTGCTATTTACCTGAACTTACCTGAAATAATTCGCAAGGTTCAAGTCCCGCCTAAACAGAATTTTGATACGAATTGTTTTTTACCTGTCGAAAGATATCGTGTGTCCTCGCGAGTATTTACATTGCTGTTTTATTAGTATTTGAGACGTTCTCTAATCAACGTTTACAGGACACGTATGTATGTCGTACAATTGAGTCGATTCACGTACACTTTCAATTGCAAAAGGTGAATAAAAATAACATTGGTTGGCCAACGGGTCAGTTTCTTCATATGGACGATGATCTGATACACAGTTGCTGTCAAACTTTCAAACGAATACTTTGGTAATACTATTAAACATATAAAATCGAGATGCCAACATAGTTGATGATACTAGATATTATTACATATATTCTCATACAGTTGGTTGTTTTTATTGTAAATTCGCATAAACACGCGTATGTTGGTCGATGGAAATTTCATCTGAAAATTGTTTACAATACAATATCAAACCAACTTAGTGAATTGGGTGACAATAGGCTTTATAAATCTGTTGGTTTTGAGTCACTGAAAATATTCAAATCGGTTTCGTTTCAGGAATACCAATTGGCAAGTTTGCTATAGTAAATCACGCAGTTGCCTTGATCGATTTCTAAATAAGTCACGTCTGGGCACCCAGAATCAATTAGTATTTTCACTTTCTTTCAGGTGTAAAAATAAGAATAAGCTAAAATTTTGGAATTCTGGTCAGACCACAGCTCGAAATCTTCACTTTCCACTGACGCTAGAATTTCGCTATATGTAAATCGCCAAAATTCGATGATAGTTTAAGTTTAATTTGAAGAAAATTAATTTTTCGCTCGCGTTAGAATTGTCGACTGTGAAAATAATGAGAAATGCATTTTTTTATTTTGTTTATTAATAATAATCCACTGTAAATATATTCATAACGTCCATCATCGTTTGACTCGTGAGTAATTCATCATTTCTTACGTCCACGTTTGAAGAAATCAATTGAATAGAATCTAACCACGAAGCACAGAATCTCACGAAAGAACTGCATTACGTTTTAATTTCTAATTAGTTTCTACCTCAATTGATTCACACTTCTGCATAATTTATTATGTGAAAAAAAAATTCTACATTATAAAAATATGATCTATGAAATTAGCATGTACATACATATATGTATGTATGTACATAGTTTCATTAGACAATAAGAAATGTTAAATTTAAAATAATCTTTCTTTTCGATAGTAATTTTTATAATTGTACAGGATGCACAGATTTACACGGAAATCTGTCAAAAATGACCAATTTAGACACAACGATGTTATAAACGTGTATTTCCGTCAATAGCCCTCGATTACCACACTTTTAATATCGAATACCTCGCTTTTAAAGTCTCATTTAGACTTTTCTTGGTAATTATATTTATATATATCAAATTAACCGAATAGAAAGAATGCTTAGGGATTTTCCTCGTCTATGTACATACATATATCAATTATAATCTATAGTTCAGCTTTGCTTGATTTAACTTCACGTGCGTGATCATTCCTCTTGAGAAGGGTCACGCAGAACACACGCAGTGTTGAAAGGCTAGCTCTCATAGCGTTTACATACTATTTTTGTTCTTTTTCAAAACTGGAAATCAAACGTCAAAACAATGTACCCACTCTCGTCATCGAGGAGTTTTCTAGGCTCAACAATCGGTCTTTGTTACCCCTCGAAGGCTTGTAATTACCGAATGTTTAAAAGAATGTTTACAAGCCGAACGATATGATGACTCGCTTATTATACCTATATACTGTTGGTATTTATAATGTGTGGGCATACGAAACATATCATATTTTGTAATTAGAGAGAAACTTATTAAATGTCCATTTAAATTGGGAAAATGTTCATTATACTTGTATGGACGTTATGTGATGCAATTTCCCGGAATTCGGATCGCAATACAATGTATATTATTATAAAATGGGATTGTCGTTACGTAACTACATACATACATACATATGTATGCGTTTTGCGGAAAAGCGCCAGGGGGAAAAGTCGCTGCGGAAGCTCGCGTATAATTTTGCATTAGGTATCTGCGATCGTTAATAATGATTCATTTCGCACAATAGGATTTACTTTTCTCGCACTTATTATGTGAAACACATTCTACGGAATTGGGGTCATGGCTAAACATTAGCGGTATGGGAACACACCAGACTATCTGTCTTTCATCTGGAAGTATCTGAGGACAGTGATGACGAACCATCGATACGAAATGTCACCATTTGCATAATACGACAGAAAACGCGACAATGCCCATTAGCCATGTACCGAGTTATTTAAAAATAATCAATAATATATTATTCAGTGATACACTCTTAGATAAAATCCCGAAGATAAATTCCAAATTTAATCTTCATACATTGATTCATAATTTTTCATTGATAAATATTGCGCCAGTTGACGATCACTGCATGTGAAAACAAATGAAGCTTGCATCTAAATCACCCACTATGCATATTGAATATATTTTTTCTTTTGTAATATAATTACCATGTTGCATATTCATTGCATTCATTTATGTACAACAACTGTGTTAGTAAACCTACCGAATATCCATAAAAACACACTGTCGCATAAATCACGAACAATAACAAACAATGATCATTTCAATCGTTCTAATTTGATTCTCGTAATATCCTATTATGTATATATTTAGAAGATCGTCGCTAGCGTTTGACCACACTGTACTGAAGGAATGGTAGGAATGGAAAAAACGGTACATACTCCAAATTCAACAAAACAATGAAGCGAATTTTGATCAAAAGTGCAAACGGACAAGATCGTGAGCACCCATCTCGTAATAGAATTAGAAGAATATTCGGTGCTAAACGAAAGAGCATGGACTTGCTATAGTTTTTAACTATTGTTCATCACACACCGTTAACACTTTCAAGTCCACTTATTGAGTTGAGGTTAAAAGAGTTTGAAGGGTTTGAGAACTCTGTTCCAAGAACAAAATTATACATTTATATGTACATACCATTATTATAACCATACATATATATAATAGCTGAAATCTGTATGTCTGTGTAGGTGTGTCTGTCTGCTGATAACGCTCGCCTCGGTAAATAATTAAAAAACCAGAACGTCGCACGAGTGTGATTTGAACCCGGTATCACTGATTCGGAACGGAGCGCTTACGCGGTGAGCCAAACCAGATGATAATGGACATGCTTCAACTTGACTATTTATATAATAAAAAATAGGCTTGCGACTATGCTAAATTGTTACGTGTTGTATCATAACGCGCCATCTATGCAACTACATATATAAAAACTATTAAATAAACATATACTCACCACACAAACATTCGTTAATATATTCAACGGGCTTACACTAGTATACATATGTAATAATCAATTTTGTTTTTTTTTTTTCAAATGAATTCTTATGTACACATGTACCTACATATGTAGGTACGTGTAGATTATGCAAAATTTATATGCCAAATAAGATAGACATTAATATAAAGTTTAAGTATTGTTTTATCGAGCCCCCCCCCCCCCCCCCCCCAATTCCCATGCACTTCTCGACCGGAATGTGTTAACAAAGCTGCGAATTAAGTATTGAAAAAATTGTATTAATGCTGAAAAAAAAAAACAGGAAAGATGAATGCGTGAGTTCGTTGTGTCATAATTTATGTTCCGTTATACTATCACCTCGGTGGCTATTGAAAATCGAACGACCAGTATATAGTTGTACCAAGTTCACGGCAAGTTGTTTCCGTTTTTGTTGATTTTGTTCTCGAGACTGTGCTGTGACAGTGCAGTGTTGACATACCTAATTATCGGCATAATTGACGTTTATAAATTATGACACTTGCGCAACGTGTGTAACGGTTAAACTGCCCGCTGAAGAATAAACATATCCTAGTAAGAGTGTCAATTTAAGGATCCGACCAAATGCAATCAGTGAGAGTGACAACAATGGTTGACTACGACTAAATTGCTATTCTTCGTACTTTTGCAAAGAAAATAAATACAATTTTTGAGTGGATTATATGTGCAAATCCCGTGTCCATATGCCGATTGGGATTAACCATGAAAAGTACAGTTTTGGTAGGTGCTTATTAAAAAATAATCTTTAACTTTCTCCTAATGATATTATGTAGTTAATAAAACGTGTTTCTCGTTTAGGTACTAATTGTCATTGGCTTGAAGCACTGCGTTGCCTTCGATTGCACAAATCCTGGAAGGTTCATTGATGAATCTGTACCGGGATGTCGCTCTTATGTATTTTGCACAACCACTTCAACCAATTTACCGATAGCCCTCAAATTCAAATGTCCAGCAGGACATGCTTTCAACCAGAAAACATCAAAATGCGAGCCAAAAGACAACTTCGTATGCCAGCCAACATTTAAAAAATTCCAACTTTCCCCATTCGATTGTACTGAAGTTGGAAAATTTCCGGATCCAGAAGTTCCCGATTGTTCTGCATATTACTTGTGCACCAAAAACGCTTTCGACAATTTCGTGAGCACACGATACATCTGCCCGAACAATTACTCTTTCGATCCGGTTGATATGACTTGTACAGATGCGATCGACTGTACAACATTGAAGACTATTGAGGATATTCCAGAAGACACAACGACTTCTGCTCCTGAAACAACAACTATACCAGATACTACGACTTTTGCTAGTACGGTAATTCCCCCAGACACTACTGCTGCAGAAAGCACTATAATTACATCATCTGATACTACAACCACTGTACCCGATACTACAATTTCTCCAACCATTACATCACTCGACACTACAAGCACTTTACCTGATACTCCGACAGCTGCTCCAGATACTACAATTGCAGCAAGTACGACTGTTACATCAACAGATACTACAGTCACTATAACTGATACGACGACTACTGCTCCAGATACTACAACTACAGCTAGTACAACAATTCCATCAGATACTAATATCGCAGCAAGTACAACCACTACACCACCTGATACTACAACGACTGTTCCTGATACGACGATAATTGCTTCAGATACTACAACTGCTACTAGTTCAACAATTTCATCAGATACTACGACTACAGAAATTACGACTACACCACCAGATACCACAGTCACTGTGCCTGATACTACAACGACTGTTTCAGATACTACGACCGCTGCTAGTTCAACAGTTCTACCAGATAGTACGACTGTTACCTTACCAGATACCACAATCATTGTACCTGATACTACAACGACTTTTCCAGATATTTCAACCACTTTCCCTGATACAACGACTACTGCTCCAGATATTACCACTATTGGCACTATAACAATTTCACTAGATACCACAGTCACCGTGCTTGATACTACAACATCTGTTACGGATACTACTACTGATGCTAGTTCAACAATTACGCCAGATACTACGGCTGCAGAAAGTACAACTGTAACATCACCCGATATTATAACCACTGTACCTGATACTACGACCACTGCTAGTACGACAATTTCAACCGACACTACGACTGCAGCAAATACGACTGTTATACCACCAGATACCACAATCACTGTACCTGATACTACAACGATTTTTACCGATACTACGACCACTGCTCCAGATACTACGACTCGAACGAGTTCGACCACTATACTACCAGATAGTACGACTGTTACCCCACCAGATACCACAACCACTGTACCTGATACTACAACGACTTTTCTAGATATAACAACCACTGTAATTGATACAACGACTACTGGTTCAGATACTACCACTGGTGACAATGCGGTAATTCCATCAGATACAACAACTGCAGCAAGTACGACTGTTACATCAACAGATATTACAACAACTCTACCTGATACAACGACCACTACTCCAGATACAACCACTACTGGTAATACAATAATTCCACCAGATACCACAACCACCGTTCCTGATACTATGACTATTGCTTCCATTACGGATACTACCATTGATACCAGTTCAACAATTCCGCCAGATACTACGGTTGCAGAAAGTACAACTGTAACATCACCTGATACTACAACCAGTGTAGCCGATACTACGACTGCTGCTAGTTCATCAATTCTACCAGATAGTATGACTGCTACCCCACCAGATACTACAACAAATCTACCTGATACAACGACCACTGCTCCAGATACTACAACTTCTGCTGGTACATCAATTCTACCAGATACCACAACTACCGTCCCTGATACTACAACAACTGCTACGGTACCCTGATACTACCATTGATACTAGTTCAACGATTCCACCAGATACTGCAGAAAGTACAACTATTACATCACCTAGTACTACAACCGCTATTCCTGATACTACAATGACTGTTGACGATACTATGACCACTGCTCCAGATACTACGACCACTGCTAGTACGACAATTTCAACTGACACTACAACTGTTACATCAGCAGATACTACAACTATTCTACCTGATACAACGACCACTGCTTCAGATACTACCACTACTGGTAGTACAACAATTCTACCAGATACCACAACCACCGTGCCTGATACGACAACGGTTACGGATACTACCACTGATGCCAGTTCAACAATTCCACCAGATACTACGACTGCAGAAATTACAACTGTTACATCACCTGATACTACAACCACAGTACCCGATACCATTACTGATCCAGATACCACGACCACTGGACAAGACACTACCTCTCTTGGCAGTACGACAATTCCACCAGATACCACCACCGCCACCGCGCCTGATACTACAACAACTGCTACGGATACTACCACTGATGCCAGTTCAACAGTTCCACCAGATACTACGACTGGAGAAATTACAACTGTTACATCACCTGATACTACAACCACAGTACCCGATACCACAACTGATCCAGATACCACGACCACTGGCCAAGACACTACCTCTCTTGGCAGTACGACAATTCCACCAGATACCACCACCACCGTGCCTGATACTACGACAACTGTTACGGATACTACCACTGATGCCAGTTCAACAATTCCACCAGATACTACGACTGGAGAAATTACAACTGTTACATCACCTGATACTACAACCACAGTAGCCGATACCACAACTGATCCAGATACCACGACCACTGGCCAAGACACTACCTCTCTTGGCAGTACGACAATTCCACCAGATACCACCACCACCGTGCCTGATACTACGACAACTGTTACGGATACTACCACTGATGCCAGTTCAACAATTCCACCAGATACTACGACTGGAGAAATTACAACTGTTACATCACCTGATACTACAACCACAGTACCCGATACCACAACTGATCCAGATACCACGACCACTGGCCAAGACACTACCTCTCTTGGCAGTACGACAATTCCACCAGATACCACCACCACCACCGTGCCTGATACTACGACAACTGTTACGGATACTACCACTGATGCCAGTACAACAATTCCACCAGATACTACGACTGCAGAAATTACAACTGTTACATCACCTGATACTACAACCACAGTACCCGATACCACAACTGATCCAGATACCACGACCACTGGCCAAGACACTACCTCTCTTGGCAGTACGACAATTCCACCAGATACCACCACCACCACCGTGCCTGATACTACGACAACTGTTACGGATACTACCACTGATGCCAGTACAACAATTCCACCAGATACTACGACTGCAGAAATTACAACTGTTACATCACCTGATACTACAACCACAGTACCCGATACCACAACTGATCCAGATACCACGACCACTGGCCAAGACACTACCTCTCTTGGCAGTACGACAATTCTACCAGATACCACCACCACCACCGTGCCTGATACTACGACAACTGTTACGGATACTACCACTGATGCCAGTACAACAATTCCACCAGATACTACGACTGCAGAAATTACAACTGTTACATCACCTGATACTACAACCACAGTACCCGATACCACAACTGATCCAGATACCACGACCACTGGCCAAGACACTACCTCTTGGCAGTACGACAATTCCACCAGATACCACCACCACCACCGTGCCTGATACTACGACAACTGTTACGGATACTACCACTGATGCCAGTACAACAATTCCACCAGAGATACTACGACTGCAGAAATTACAACTGTTACATCACCTGATACTACAACCACAGTACCCGATACCACAACTGATCCAGATACCACGACCACTGGCCAAGACACTACCTCTCTTGGCAGTACGACAATTCTACCAGATACCACCACCACCACCGTACCTGATACTACGACAACTGTTACGGATACTACCACTGATGCCAGTACAACAATTGCACCAGGTACTACGACTGGAAAAATTACAACTGTTACACCACCTGATACTACAACCACAGTAGCCGATACCACAACTGATTCAGATACCACGACCACTGGCCAAGTCACTACCTCTCTTGGCAGTACGACAATTCCACCAGATACCACCACCACCGTGCCTGATACTACGACAACTGTTACGGATACTACCAGTGATGCCAGTTCATCAATTCCGCCAGATACTACGACTGCAGAAATTACAACTGTTACATCACCTGATACTACAATCACAGTACCCGATACTATAACTGATCCAGATACCTTGATAACTGTTTCTGATACAACGACTGTTGCATCACTGGACACTACCACTGTAAGCAGTACGACTATTCCACCAGCTACAACAACCTCTGCGAGTATTATCGTAACTTTGCCTGGTACTACGACTACTACTACTACAACTACTACAGCTACCAGTTCACCAACTTCAATTGCAACCACTTTGCTTTCAACCACTCCCAAACCAGTCTGCAATACTGTTGGTCGTTTCCCAGATCCCAAATTAAATGATTGTAACAGTTACATTTCATGTTTTATAAATTCTGACGGCCTATTAACGTCATCTTCTTATACTTGTCCATCTACTAGTGTTTTTAATCCTTTTTCTGGACAGTGTTCTTTGAGTTATATTTGCTCAATTCCTACAACTTATATTATGACGCCTACTACTTCAACTACAATATCGACTACAAGTACAACAAATTCCGTCTCCTCTTTGATAACTTTGCCGTTATTTTCTTGTGTATCTAGTGGTAGATTCAAAGACATTTCAGTGTCTGAATGTAAAGGCTATATATTTTGTGCATTAATATCATCGTATCAGTTTGTTCAATTCAAGTATACTTGTCCAGGTGCATCTGTATTTGATCCGATATCAAAAACGTGTACAGTAAATTTTGTTTGTCAAGATCCTGCATCAACTACTCCAACACCAAGTACATCTCCTACTACATCTATCTATCAGATCATCAGATCATCCACCGCTACAACTTCACCATCTACAACAACACCATCTACAACTACTTCAATACCATATGTATGTAATTCATCAGAAAGACAACCCGATCTAGCATCGAGTGAATGTAAAAAATATTTTATTTGTTCTCTATCAAATGGACAACATATTCCAAATATATATATTTGTCCTGGAACGTCGAGTTTTGATCCAAACGAACGTAAATGTAGTAGCACATACAAATGCACATCTACGAATCTAACCCAATCCAGTGCTACAACCTCAACAATAATATCCACCACTACAACTTCAACAACACCATCAACTACGTCAGTCTCAACTGCATCAACAACTACTTCAACCTCAACAGTATCATCAACAACTACAACTGCAGGAAAACCAATTTGTACAGAAGAAGGGAGACAGCCAGACTTTACTACAATTGCATGTAAAGGATATAATATTTGTTCGTTATCAAATGGACAATATTTTACTTTTAAATACATATGTCCTGGAATATCCGTATTTGATCCAGACGCACTTGAATGTAGCACGACATATAAATGCACAACCTGAAATCCAAACAAAATCATTGAGTACCTACTAGTCAAATAAAGATTATTTTTAAGTTTCAAAAATTATTCGATTACAGTATTTTAAAGCATTGAATAGTGGTTTAATACGAAAATTGTAATATTTTATGAAAATAAATAAAGTATTTGTACAATATTACATTGGTTTCTCTACATATTTTAGGTGCAAAAAATATTATTATTTATGTAAATACTTAAAGTACTTTTTATAATTGTATTTTAATAAATATATTTTTCAATATGTAGATTCATGTTAGGTGTACTTATACATATTTGACATTTTATATAGGAATTATTTTTAAGATTTCTCTCATCAACATAATATAATATTATCAGATGCAGAAAATAAATAATAAATATTGAATAAAAATCATAAAATTTATTTCTATATGTCCCGATTTACTTCATTACAAATTTGATACATATGTACATACATATCTGCATCGGTGATTATTCATTGTTGAAGTTCAGGTTTATAAAATGTTATCAAATTAACCTGAAAAAAATGCTTCTGATAAGATACACAATCATTGCGATAACAATATACATACGCATTGGCTTTACTCTTGCACTATGGAAACAAGCTATTATAGTTGATGGATAAACATCGCTTACAGTTTATTTATATTGCTATAAGGCATGTGATTTTAAACATTGTAGATCGTAAAAAGTGTGGTGCTACAAATACGATTATGTGATTCAGATAATGTGGATATATTTAAATTTATATACGATACACAGAACTTTTTTGCGACAATGGAAGCACAAATTTCTCGAACAACAATTTCTGAGAAAAAATTTGTATCAATATTAAGCATAAATTCAAATGTACCCCAATCCAAATGGGGTATCATTTTTGTGTCATTTATATCTCACGTAAGTTGCATTCATTTTGAAATTGTTCTTTCAGAAAATCTTATAAATACTTGTAATCTTATAAATATTTTCTAATTAATATTTTTTCTCTTTAGATGGTTTTACCAAATCTCCTGCTTTCTAATGGTATAATTTTATTAATGATATTGGAAAATGATGTTCCAATTTGGAATGCCATTTTGGCACCAAGTGTTTTTTGTATTACGTGGACGTTTGCTGGTAAATCTTTAGAACTCCCAATATAAATACATCAATCCAATTATTTATGTATATAAAAATTACTGACATTATTCATAGATCCATTCTTCAGAGAAGCAGCAGAATCTTGGGCAAGCAAAATTGGCACTAGATTACTTTGTGTTTTTGGAGTAATGCTTACATTTTTTGGAGTACTAATAAGTTCTTTTGTATTAAATTCCATTTTATATACTCTCTGTTTTGGAATAGTATGTGGTTAGTAATTTTTTTCTACATCTACATAAATACTTTTGATATACAAAAAATAATTAATACCTCTGCTTATTTTTATAGGTTTAGGAACGAGTATCACTCTAAGTCAAATCAATTATGTAGTTGAAGACATTTTTTATACAAATATTAGTGTTATTAAAACAAGTTTTCATTTTGGGGAAGCATTTGGACAGTTTATAATGCCATTTATTATAACGATATTATTTCATACGTTTGGAAGCTCAATGGGACATATGCTATTAAGTTGTGTCGTTTTGCAAATTTTACCGGCAATTTTGTACGTGAAAAGTGATGCTCTGCCGAAACCGCTTCCGCTTTCACATTTTAGAGGCTATTCAAGAACGTATAAAAAGTTTAACGAGAGTAACATATCTTTCACTAGCTGTCAAGATATACAACTGATTGACATGTCCAAAAAAACATGGAAGAGCCCATCTGATGAAAATTTAGTAATAAACGATAATAACAACGAAGATGTGTATCAACAAGTGGCTAAAGAAGAGGACGCGGAAGTACACGAGCAAAGATTGGGATTTAATATTATGCCCAAAATAGTGGAAGAAAGTGAAATAAGTTTATCGAGTGAAGACGAGACCAACGACAGATCTAACGATCGTGAAAAAGTTGACGATAGCATCAAAAGATACAGCATGATCAGTGACAAATTTGATGAATTCATTCTAAAATCTGACAAGGAAGACATTACAAATTTTAACTCATTGGAAATCAATCAAGACATGGTGGATTCCCATAATGTTGAAACTTTAAGTAAACAACAATCATATCAGCACATTAACGATCAGAGACAAATAAGAGGAAATTGGATCTCAAAGTTGAACTGCAGTTGCTCATCTTACAAATGCAACCGTATTAGACGGTCGTTTACGAACAGTTTGAATCACATGTATGATATTTTTATACCGCCGCTAGTTTTGTCGTTGAAAATATGGCAATTTTATCCGTCCTTGTTGCTTAAATTGTGTGCAGTTTTTGTGCCGATGGGAGTTGCATTGATCCTTCCAGTTTTTGGAAACACCACACATCCGGATCTATCACTTTTCAACACGTCATTATTCATAACTATCCATGCCTTATCCTGGCTGAGTCTTTTAATCAGCTCTCCATGGCTAGTGAATATCACAAAATCAAAATATAAATATTTTTCTATAAGCGGAATGTTTGTATCAGCATTTGGACTATTTGGTAATTACCATTGAAATTTTTACTATTTTAAACCTGAAAAGCATATTATTAAATAATTAAAAATTATATTTCAGTTCTTATGGCAGTCAAAAATATCATATGGTTAACTTTTGCAACTTTTCTCGTTGGAAGTAGTCACGGAATAATTTCGCTAACGTCCGAAGAAACTATCAAAGCATTTATAGGAGCTCGAAACTGGCCCAAAATTCAAGATACGCTAAAACGAATTACTGCAATTTTAATCATATTCATGACCGTTTGGATGCGATTCGTTCTGAAAAATTACGATACCAACACTTGCTTTGGCTTATTTTCAGGCTTGCAAGGCGTTTCTGGATTGATTTTCAGTTTAATTCCATTAATTAAATCCATAAAAAGAAACCCAAAATCATTACAAATATTTTCACAAACGTAAATATGTAAAAATAAATAATAAAAAAAAAAAATAATTCCCCAATTTTAAATACTTTTAATAATTTTTAACTGATCTATCAATCAAAAGAAAAAATGATTTATTAGTCTTTTTATTGGTTAAGAGATGTCGCTATTCAACTATCGACAAATAAATTAATAAATAATTTTTTCTCTAAGATTATAACAAAAAATTTTGGTACATATTAACTTAATCGGCCCCAATTTTCGCCATTCCAATAACCATCAGAGAATCGCTGGTAGCCACGCCTCCAGAGTGTTATTAGTCTGCCTTAGATGTTTCTAATAGCCTAAACCCAGAACACTTTAGATACATTTTAGTAGTAGCCTGGATATTAAAGTGTTCGTAAATTTAACATTTGCTTTAAATTTAACACTGCTGGATGAAGGCCTCTCCAATCCCTTTCCATTCCTGTCTGTCTTGAGCAATCTTTATTCACTTGACTCCACACATTTTTTTCAATTCATCAGCCCATCTTCCACTCAGTCTGACATGACGGACAACAGTCTTTGACCCAGCACATTGCCACTTCAACTTTTTCACACGTTCCGCTATATCTGCCACTTTGGTTATGCTTCTCACCCATGTTTCGATAATATTGGACAATTATAAATACTTTGTATCCTACTCACACGATACTGGGTATTTACGATTTAACTGAGCATTTAGATATAATATATCTATATCAATTATATTACTCAATATATTATATTGAGTAAATATCACATATCGTCGGTCGGCATGCAATACCGCGAAAGTTCTACAATACCTCCATACAATATTCGCGGTATTGCATGCCGACCGACGATATGTATGTGCAAACAATGAATAAAATACTGTGCGGAGTATTTATTGTGTTAAATAATTCCCCTTCAAGTCATGGTCGATAAATTAACTGTTTAATGTTATGAACTGTCAGAGTGACATATTGATAACCTCAAAGCAGCAGATTCTCCAAAGTGAACTTTCCTCATTTTTATCATTTTTCATCGGTCACGATACTTCAAAAATACAAGTTCTGAAAATGAATATTGAAAATGCTGAAAAAGAATACACAGAATCACTTCAAAATCTAATCGAACGAGCTACAGAAGCTGGTGTCACTCATGAACAATTCAAAAGAATATTTGAAGAGAGTTTAAACGAATTAGAACGCGACCAATTAAAAAAAAAACCTAAATATGGTTGTGTTCGGTTTTTCATCTATATAATTTTATTTATCATTACCTTGTACATAATTAACTTATCATTAGACGGGAAACCTTTAAGTTTATTCCTATGTAAAATACAAGAGTTCATATATCCCGGATTGAGATTGTTGAGGATCATTTCAATTCCTATCATATCAACGTTTCCATCGTTGACTGGTTTGTAATAGTGTTTTTTTGTAGTGTGTCGAGTAATTTTACAATTAAATATATAATCTTAAATTTTGCAGAATTGTATGATGAAACGTGTTTAATTCAAAATCCATTCTTTCGTGTAAGTGATATGGATTGTTGGCCGTGTGAAAATGTGAAAGAAGTCACCGAAATAACACACACAGATGAACATTTTCAACCTGAAACTTCTGCACCTTTCATTTACAAGGTATAAGACTTTATTTTAAAGGGTATACATTTATTTTGAGAGAAAAAAATTCATAGTAAATAACGGTGTTTGTTCATAGACTGACCAAAGAGTTATCACAATTGAAAGTCTACAGAAGCTCTATTTGGAAAATAAAAAAATATTTGAAGATAATGCACCCAAGTTGATTGTTAACAATAAAGATGTTATTCTTGCAGAAGAATTTTTCAGGAAATATAATATTACCAAAGCAGATGGGTACAAATGGTATAAAATTTTCACTACATGAAAGTGGGTTTAATCGTGAAATTAATTTTAATAAAACTAAAATGATGTTTAATAAATTTTGCACGCAAACGTAGTCACAGTAGATAATCATATTGTAGAAATAGTTGATAGTTATTTATACCTAGGGTAATTGGTGAATATAAATGGATGTAAATAAGACGAAGAATGAAACTAGGATGAGAATGAACCTGGTGTTAAATCCAACATCCCGCCTTGCTTAAAAAAGAAGGCATACAACCAATTATGACGTACGGATGTGTTAAATTCAAGAATGTTACGTAAGATCCAATGCACATAGAGAAGCATGGAAAGATGTATGCTTGATATAACAAGAAGAGATCGTAAGAGGAATACATGGATGAGAAGCATGACCAAAGTGGTAGATATAGCAGAATGTTTGGAAAAGTTGGAGTGGACACATAGCCAGAAGAATAGATGTCAGATGGACGCGAGAAATACTGGAATAGTATCCGAGAGGATGTGAAAGAAATCAAGGTAGACTAAGTCGATGATGGGCTCATGAATTGAGAAGAATGTGTGGAGTTGAATGGATGCAGATTGCTCAAGATAGATATGAATGGAAGAGGATTGGAAAGGCCCTCATCCAACAGTGGATGGTGAACGGCTGACGATACAATTTTATTTATCCACGTAAATAAAATTTACAACATATGTTCAATAAATTGTAGGCGACTCAATAGAATGCATCCGGTCTTAGCAGTAAGAACACTGTTTCCCCGTCCTGCTTTAATACCAAGATTAGGACAGAGCACTGAAAGATTCCTAATGATAGACAACCCAAACTCAACATCGTACCAATTGCCTGAACCGGAATGCAATTATGTCTTTGTTATACAAAGCAGCGGAGAAAGATACTTCGAGCTACAGCCGGCTACAGAATGCATTCAACATTGTAATCCAGTTTCGATATTACTATCCGAATCGTACATGCGTATGTATTTTTACTAATTTGTCATATTAACATGTAAAAACGTGTAACTAATCATTATTTTGTCGACAGTGTGGTATAATTGGTGGTATTGGAGACCAGTTAGTCACTCGACCGAAGCAAATTCAACGTCAATATCGTATATCGGATCATACTGTTGAATATCATCAAAGGATTCAATCTGTTTTGATTCTGGTATTGTGTGTGGTATACGTTTCCTATTTGATATTCTGGTATGTTCTAGATGAGACTTAATCGAAATTTACATACAAGTGAATAAGAAAAGGCGAAAATTTAAACACGAATATTTATTTGTACTAAAATACAAATTGTATGTTTTAAATAAATACGATAACTGGTCGGAAATTTTCTAACATTTTCATTACACATGTTAAATGTGCACGTAGACTTATAACATAACAAATTTTACGATGGTAACGTTTTTTCAAAGGCTTTATACTCACAAATACAATAAATCGTTTATATTAATTCAACTGTACAATGAAATGACTGACTATAATAATAATAACGGAATGCTTTTCATAAATGCATTCTATAAATAAAAATTAAGATGCTTCTTTTTACTTCAAACAAGTTATTGTAAACGGCAAAATAAAGCAATAGTAATACTTTGTGAATTAAACTTTTACTTAGTACATACGAACAATATTAACTAAAATATTCCTATTGTAAAAAAATTGTGAATGGTTTATTATTTGGTTCCGACTTGAAATTGTCAAAATTATCAAAAAATCGCATCTTTGTAAATCACAATAATCACAATAATACTAAAATTATTTAGATAAAACAACAGAGACAAAGAAATAATATATATAAGGTAATTCTGGGGACAGCGGACACTTAGTAGGATTTTTAGCTTTAGATTTTAATGGCTGATATTTATTGGGCCAGTAACTTTTCTGATTTTCGGTCAGTTATTCTAACCAAATGGTGAGTAATTGAGTAAATTAAGAGTAAATGGTCAGTAGTTAATTATGAAGGAGCTCAGTATAAGAGAAAGTTATAAGTTTACGAAGATAGAGTTGGTTGATTCCTCTAATATCAAACGGTATTTAAAGCTTACTGACCGTTTTCTAAATATAATACTGACCATTTCCTTGAAAAGTTACTGACCAAACATCCGTTTGACTCAAGTGTCCATTGTTTTAGGAATATTCTATATGTATGTATGTACATGAGTTTTTTTTAATACATATATAGAACAGAAATCAACCAAATAGATAAATATAAGAGGTTTCCATTGTTCTAGTTAGGTACCAAAATTGAAGACGTACAATGAAATCCCCATTAAGTAGTTGAGCCTCTTTGGAAACAAAATTTAGGTACCGAAAGTGAAGACGAACAATAGAAGCCCTACTATAGATATTGAGCCTCTTGTGAATTAAAATTTTACACATACTTGTAAAAAAATAATACTAAACTAATGTTAATCGCATTGGAAATATTTATGAAAAATAAATCAATCATTTTAAACATTCATTCAAATTTCGCTTTCAATTTGTCCTTAATGAGAACAGGTATTAACGAGAGACTGGCACAGAATGACAAGACGATAACGGAGGTCCACGACCAAGCATCACTCGAAGAAGTCATAGTATGAAGCGTTTGGCCGGCTTGAATTGCTACAAACGATGGTGGAGCAACACCTAGAAAAAGAATCAAACAATTACCATTACTGCATTTTCTACTTACTAACCGACCGATGTATACTAACCGATAAAAGTGCCAAGAGCGAAAGGCACCAATGGCACACCAATAATGGGAGCTGTGAGATTGATGAACCAATTTGGCAAAAATGGAGTCACCCGAAGAAATATCATGTAGTATAATAAATTCCCCTTGTTTTTTTCAATCGCCACCGCCCACTTAGCGGCCCTGTTGGGACAGTACTTCTTAACTAACTTTTTTCCAAGTAAGTGCGAGAGTAAAAAGCATAGCGAGGCTCCGATCGCTGAACAAGTACACACAAGTGTAAGGGCAGCTACAAACGGAAATAAAAATCCAGACAGGATACTCAAAAACATGGATCCCGGTATCGCGAATGACTGCAAGCTGGACATTAAATGTTAAGGAATTCATCAAAAATCAAATCGACAATATGCACACACCAAAGAATCATTGCGAAAAGGATACAATATGTACACTAGGAATACGCCAGACATTACTTCGTACAAGTACTTCTCCTTGTACCTATCTAATATCAAACCGAGTTGCTTTGCCTCTTCAATGTCCATAGGATTTTTTAAGTGTTTTCTTTCATCTCTGAAATGTAAATACATAAAATAATTATTACCGACAATATACAAATGATATATTCCACGTAATAGCATACTCACATTTCTAAATCTGGAAATTTGCTGTACACATATGTTAGCGCTAAAATGGAACATATAAATATGACGGCTACTGCAGATAACGCTTTGAATGTCGATAGTTCACTTTTTGCCGGAACTTCCACGATAGGATTCACCTCTACAAATCATACGAAAATGTTACAAATTTAATTAAATACAGACGTTTAGCGGTGGAAAATGTTACATTGATTATAATAATTCGCAAATACAATGTTGTGGAAATGTACATATGTTTCGTTGCAAATGTTGGCATTTGTAATCGATAAAACGTATGCCTTTATCATATCTTGCATATGAAAAACGAGAAATTTATATTTATTTGTTTAGTTGGTCATTTTCTTAAATTGGCAATCAGTTAGACTGGGGTTCAATGGTTTGGCTCAATCTTGATACGCTTTGACGTATTATCGTGAAACCGTATTGTTATCATACATACTACGTATAAAGTAAAAATTACATTGAAGAAAAAAACCCACCTCAGGTTAGCGGTTTTTAACCAAATTTATTTTATTTCTTACATTTTACATGAAAACTAAAGATATGAAATTTTAGTTCGATATACAGACATACTTAAAAGTTTTGAAGGAGAAGTTAAAAAACATCGAAAACCAAGAGTAAAAATATTAATAAAAAATTTGTATTTTTTTTTTTAAGATACTATGTATGTGTGTATGTGCAAATTTTCAGTTTAATCCATTTGATAGTTTTGGAGGAAAAAATTCACATAGAAAAGTCAAAATGAAGTGACTTACAAGGGGAAGTACCACAAGTTGTCTTAAAATTTTGAAATCCTTGTAGAT
This sequence comes from Parapsyche elsis, assembly GCA_022651745.1. Lineage (NCBI taxonomy): Eukaryota > Metazoa > Arthropoda > Insecta > Trichoptera > Hydropsychidae > Parapsyche > Parapsyche elsis. The sequence continues at coordinate 2,049,886 of JAGVSN010000016.1, forward strand.
TGTTGATACCAAATCAATACGAAGTTTCAGTGTGATGAGATTGGCGGTTTTTTGAGATAGAGCGATTCTACACACAGACATTTTCCAAAAATCATGATAACGTGATCAAGGAATGACACCCGATACAAATCGGTCGAACTTTCACACGACCACAATACTTTACACTTTATAATACATAGATAAAAAAAAAAGAAAACAGGTATTACATATACCCGAGCGGGCGATACGAACATCACCTTAATACCTTAAGACTATCGAGACAGAGCCAAACCATTGAACCAGACGGCAGTTTTACTAAAGCGAAAAGCCTTACAATGTGTCCGTTGGACATGGAATTATTTCACGTGTATATTTCCAATTCAGATTTGAAGCACAATTAACGGGATGCTGAGTGTATTGATGATTGGTGGATATTAGAGCAATGTGGAAAGTTGGGAGTGGTGAGGGGGACATACGGGGCTGTTGAGCGGCTACAATGTGATGGTGAGGTATTAGCGGTTGAGTGGCCATCCTGTAGAAATGGAAGACCGGTAGCGGAGTCGGAGGCGGAGGCTGGAGAGAAGGGTTGGTGCTCGAAATGAAGGGACTCTGTAAGGGTCCCAGAATAGAGGGGCGAGGGGGACGCTGGCGGGGTCGATGAGCTTCTCCACCTGCTCTGTTCTCGACTGGCCTTCCCCTCTGTCGTTCAACCATGGCTGTCAACTATCAGCTGTCAACAGAACAGCGAATGACAGCTGACAAGTGACAATTGATAAGCGGCAACTGATACTAATCGCGTCGGTAAAGCAGCGAACTGTATACCGTTCGTTGTTTTGGTCTTAACGAACACGTCATATGTGGCCATCTGACTACGTGTCTCGAAAAATGCCGATCTCTCTCCTTTTAATTTTAATTGAGCATTTGGTCAGTATTTTATTCATTTGACAGTAATTTTTACTCAATAAAATAATACTTTTGTTGTAAATGCTCAGTATCATCATCATCATCATCATTTTCAGCCGTTCACCATCCACTGCTGGATGAAGGCCTCTACAATCCTCTTAAATTCCTGTCTGTCTTAGGCAATCAGCATCCACTTGACTCAAAACATTCTTTTCAATTCATCAGCCCATCTTCCACTCGATCTACCTTGCTTTCTTTCACATCCTCTCGGATACCATTCCAGTATTTCTCGCGTCCATCTGCCATCCATTCTTCTCGCTGTGTCCAGCCCATTGCCACTTCAACTTTTTCACACGTTCTGCTATATTTGCCACTTTGGTCATACTTCTTACCCATGTATTCCTCTTACGATTTCTTGTTATACCAAGTATGCACTGTACTGGATCTTACATAGCATCCACGTTTCACATCCGTACGTCATAACTGGCAGTACGCATTGGTCGTATACCTTAATTTTTAAGCATAGCGGGATGTTGGATTCAAAAACTATGTTCATTCTTCCAAAAGCGTTCCATTTTAGTTTTATTTCTTCTTCTTTACATCCAGTCATGTTCACCAATTGTCCTAGGTATAAATAATTATCAACTACCTATGCAATATGGTTGTCTACTGTGATTACGTTTAGCTTAAATGCTCAGTATATTAAATAAAATATTATTTTGTTGTAAATGCTCAGTATATTAAATAATAAATCCTCAGTGATGGTTTGGTTTTGAGCTTGGTTATTACGGGCGACAACCGCCTGTCGTAACTCTATGGCAGTCGCACGGAATCTTACCACCCATCTGTCAAGTTATTACTACGTATAGTACCGCAAAAATCTGCCTGGATGGCTGGGTAGCCTAGCCACGTAATGGTCGCACATTTTTCAACCACATATGTAGTAAGCTATTACATCTATCTACTCCTGGTAGTTGAAATTATGCCAAATCAAAATACAATGTGTGATGTTTTGTGATTTCTAGGTAGTGCAATAGTGACGTCAGAGCTGTTACAAAGTGAGCATACCTGATTCTTTCTATACGTTATTGGTTATCTTATGTACTCAAAATGACTTTATCTGCCAATCTTTGAAAATGGAATAGTAATAAATTCAAGGTGATCGGTTTTGTAAACAATAATAATCTAAATTTGTCTGAAAACTCGACTAACATTCATCCGCTACGCACATACATACATCTGCTCAAAATATTTAGATTTTTTTTATTCAAGGTTCGAGTCAAATAAAAAAGAACAAGATACTCAAAATTAAGCACTTCCAAATTTTGTGAACCTTTCGCCAAAATATTCTACTCACCAAATTGATTTGCAAATTTACTGCAACTAATCAATTTTCTAGGATAATTGGTAAATGGAGCGCTTTTGGAAGAATGATCATAGTTTTTAAATCCAACATCCCGCTATGCTTAAAAAATAAGGCATACGACCAATGCCTACTGCCAGTTATGACGTACGGATGTGAAACGGATGTTGAATTCATAGATGCTACGTAGGATCCAGTGGATACAGAGAAGCATGCTTGGTATAACAATAAGGGACTGTAAGAGGAATACATGGGTAGGAAGCGTGACCAAAGTGGCAGAAATAGCGGAACGTGTGAAAAAGTTGAAATGGTAATGGGCTGGACATAATGAAAAGAGTGGATGGGAGATGGACGCAAGAAACACTGGAATGGTATCCAAGAGGATGTGAAAGAAAGCAAGGTAGACCGAGTGGACGATGTGCTGGTGAATTGTGAAGAATGTGTGGAGTCAACTGGATGCAGATTGCTCAAAGCATACATGGGTGGAAAAATATTCGACCAGCAGTGGATGGTGAATGATGAATCCATTTGGTCATATTGAATACCCAATATCGTGACTAAATAATGTGAATACTATTTCTCAATAGTTGATGGAAGGAAATAGCTGTTTAAAGGGAGATTTTTCTTCAGATTCTTCAAAATGCATGGCTTTAAAAAGGTCAGTACCCCTGATCGAACTGCAGACATGCGAACAACTGGTTGACTACAACTGAGACGAGTTCGTTTGAGGAATTGTTTGATGTTCGGAAGTTCGGTAGCTGGCGCGCTTCAGTCTGGTCTGGCTTGTGTTTCGAATTGGTTGTGCTTTCTAGTCTGTCGTGTTGTTGACTATTTATCAGCGTTCCTCAAACGGCGCGCAACATGTGAAGGGCTTTTCACTCGACCAACACAATCGAAAAGGTCTCGTTTTTGTTTTCTTATCTCTTATGTAATAAATCGACAAGCTTTTGTACAAGACAATTGTACAAGCTTTTAAAGTTAACACTCGACCGTGGTCAAGGACGGCCACAAAGTTGTTTACGTCGCGAGACGAGTCTCAACGAAAAGTCTCTGTACTATTATTGTGCAAATTTTTGTTCAAAACTTTCTATCATATGCATTTGTATTCATTCTCCGTGCTTAAGTGATCATACAATCCGATTTTTTTTGCCGGAACGTTAATTTATCGAGAAGCCATTTTGGATCATTTCTCCATACATTTTGATGCCGGTTCCGGCAAAAAGACGGAGGTGTACAAGTGCGGAACACTAAATAATAGTTTTTGGTGTACATATTGTACAAAATTATTTTTTTAATTCAACGAAGCAAACTTATCGTTTTCTCAGTTCGGATGTGTTTTTATGGTTTTATTTTTGGTGAATTGCATCAACATCATCGGGTAAAGGCAGCCCTACACGCGCATGCTTTTTTCGAGGTTTGCGCATCCAAACTTGTACAGTGAAACGGAGCTTGTGTGTGATTACATTTTATGTTGGCAATAGTAATCTTAAGTGCCCAAATTTAGCAGAGCATGCACGTGTAGGGCAGAAATGTATTCTGTTCAATGCTGGATGAAGGCCTCTCCAATCATCCCCGGTTTTTGATGAATACTTGTGCTCTATAATACATTTTTATCTCAGAAGATGATAATTTGCAAGATTGTGCATTAAATTGCAATAGTTTCAATGTTCACCTGGTGGCAGCGCACCAAAACCAAGTCCTCCAGCACTAATTGGAGTTCATAATCATTTTCTTTGGATCTATACAAACCTTCAACGAGAATTAACCAAAATTCGGAATATCAATAATTGACTAATAGTTTAGTGTTCAGTTTTAAGAGGATCAGAAGAAGCTTCAATTGAATGTAATGTAAGGACACTGGCTTTTTAACGTGCGCTTCGTGGCAAGGTGCACGTAAGCCCCTATCGTCCAATTGGTTAAATCACCCCACGCATAATCAGGAAGAATTGCAGAATTTGCGTAAATAACCAATGTAAAATGGTCGTTAAATGGACGTCCGTCGACGACACCGTTTGCTTAAAATAAGCCAATGTGGTCCGATGTGGCCTCTGCGTTATTTTCGGTATACGAAATGGAACAATGTTTGGCGCCCATGGGACACCTCTCATTGAATCGTTTCAAAGAGATTATGCACAAAACGCTAGTTGGTCCACAGAAGTGAGTATCCACATGCATCCATTGCTGGCCGGCATCAGTTCATAAGTTCCGCCAATAGTGCAACGTTCGCTCGCTGAATGCCAAGCTGGTAATAGGGTGCATTTGCATTGCATTTTGGTAACGGCGAAGAGCACACAACTTCAGTAGACAGCGAGTTTGTTTGCGAAATTGGCTATTTCAGTGAATTGGCTATTTAGTTAAATTCATAGATTGTTCTGAACCGATTCTCGAGCGAATCGTGAAACTCCCATTCGTCGGACTTTGTCCAATCCGCGAAGATGAACATTTCTAAAATTTTATTTGGAGTGCTTCATCGGTTGATGATCTTATCTATAAATTCGTTAGACATGTTAAAATCCCCATTTTTCTTCCAAGAAAAACCTATTTATTACTATTCCGTGAAGACTTTTAAGAAATTTATCTTAAAATGTGCTGATATTTTGAGTTCCAAGTTTTTTGAACTGGTTGTGTACGCAGCTTCACAACAGTATGTACTACGAGCTATTTTATTGAAACAGTAATATGTATATATTTGGACAATTGAACGTCTTCGGGTACATGGAATACTTACTTCGTTCGTGTTTTACATAGAGATTTATGTCTAGAGAAGACATGTAATGCAAAGCCTCGGTGCCCCTGTTTTTTTGGCGTCTAGACCTATTTCGAGTCTTGCACGGATACCCACCCCGATTACCGTGCATATTTTAAGGAACTGTTCGTCATTGTTCTTCTATCAGCCTGCAGACGCCTACTGCAATATGTAGACAACCCCTTTCCACTCATTCTACTCTTGTGCACTCCACATCCACTGTCTTCCTGCATATCTTTTAATTTCATCAATCGATCTTGTTGATGCACGTCCCTGGAACCTTTTAATGGTTCATGGTCTCCACACTACGAAACTATTCGTCATTGCCAAATCTCCACGACGTTTTACTACCCTAGCGATGCTAACACCTCACGCCTCTTAAGCCCCGTTTGCACCTGACGAGTACTCGGCCGAGACAGTGGACTCGCCCGACTACTCGACCAATCTAAACACAAATTCCAGTACTCGGCCCAGTGCACTGGGCCGAGTGGCTATCCCCACCACTGAATCTCGAGATCCTCATCCCTCGATTTATAGAATTTAGTTATTTTCCTTACCTTAATATATTCCTCCAAGTAGTCGTATATGGCATCCAAAACTTCAGGAAGAAATGCAGATATGGATGATTTGGGCACTTGAAAAATAGGTTGCTGAGTTCGGAAATTGTTCCCTGTTGCCAAAAAAAGACAAGGCTACTTGTAACTTATCCCTCGCTGATATGGCATTTTTCATAATTGTGTCTGATCGTTGAATTTAATCAAATACATTTTGCAATAACATGTGTAATTGTTCATCACTCATCCCCATAAATAATCTTCACTTTCCAGTTCTCTGAGAAGTCAAACTGAGGCTCCGTGAGTACCTCGACGTAATATCCATTTTCTTGTCCGAATCCGCTTCTCGTCTGTATTCAACTCATCTTCTAATAATTCTACCATCGTCGGGATAATTCGATTGACGTATTCCTTGAAAACTTGTTTCACTATATGATGACGATTCATACTTGATTGATTTGAAATACGAATTTGAATAGTTGAACGAAAAGACGACAGAAGATGGCGACCTCAGACTGTAGGAAAATATCTGACTCGCTAAAAACCAGCAAATGCAGCAAACGGCCGAGTACTCGTCAGGTGCAAACGGGGCATTAGTTTCTAATGCCGCCACTTCACCATGCCGCGAATGTTCGTGAAATGTTGGCCTTAGCGTTGTGGTCAGCTGCCGCTTGCTCGTCCGTCCAGAGCGCTGCAATCGTATCGCTAGTGGCGCCACTCTAGTGTCAACTAGCGAGCGGCAGCGAAAGAAGTGTCATCGTGGCATCGGTGTTTTGGATCCCATATCGCGGGTTCTTGGTGGAGAATTTCGAGAAAGTTCATAGTCACTGAATTGGTCCACATGATTACGCACTAAAGGCACAGACAACACTGGAGGGGTCCGGGGTGTGGGTAAGGGTCCGCCATCTTTTTTTCGCGGTCGCTCGCCTTCGCTTAACTTTTGCGGATACCGCGCGAATGTTTGTAAAGTACGTTGGCCTTAACGCGCACATGTTGGAGCGACATACCCACACCTTGGCGCTCGGCACCGCTCGTCCAATATGAAGTGCCGGCATCAAGGTGTACTTAATTTTGAATGTATTTTGTTACAGTGAGGTGATGCTGGCAGCGGTGTGGGAGACTGCTCTGGTATTGGCTGCTAGTCTAGCGGCAGCCGAGGGTTTGCTTTGCAGTCCAGGGCGCACCTGGTGGAGCACCGAGCGAGCCACCTGCCTCGAGTGCAGTCGCTGCGAACCCCCATTGCTGGTACTAAAACCATGCGAGCACCACAGGGATGCTGTGTGCGCCCCTCTCGCCGATCTGCACCTCGACTGGTCGTGGCTGGTTCGACCGCATCGTACCAGACACCATCGTCGACCGGAAGTGCACAATTCCAATATCCAGAAGCAGGTGACCGACGACGACCAGTCGACGACGCCACCGGCGTCCTACGAATACGACGATGATTATGTGGAAGTGCGCGAGGACGCTGACGCCAAGTACTATTTGCCGGTCACCAGTGACGATGGTGATTACGGATGGGGCAGCCAGGCTGCCATTGTGTTGTCGCTGGCCATCGCGATGTGCATATTGTTTTTCGTGCTCGTCGGTGTGTATTCCGTATACTACGCGAGACAGTGGAGGATCCTCAAGGAGAACTTAGAAGCCGGTGAGTGGTGTTTTTCAGTATGCACTCCTAGTTAACTAAAGAGGTCGAGTGAATGATGTCAAGTGGTGCAGCTATACTGCCGTCCTAAGCCCACTTAACGTAACTGACAAAACAACAATATCGAAATAAATGGACTTGAAAGTTTTATTCTAAATTTGTGTTTTTCTTCATATATTACTGATTTATTTAAACTTTTTTTTAGTGCATGAGGTTATTTTCTATTGTTTTGATAATTCTAAGGAAAAATTAAAAAAAAATGAATACTTTAGTAATTACGTCTCTTTATTATTAATTATTAATGTATACATATGACTATTCCAAACTTCAACCACTCTATTTGAAAAGAATGAATCTCTAACAATCTTATTTTATTTTTCTTTTCGGAGTCTAAGAGTATGACCTCTTAGATGAGGGTTCTCATTGAACATAATGAGGTTGGTCATTTCACATGAATAATGATTATTTATTATTTTGAGTACTTCAATTAAATCACCTCTTAATCTCCTCGTCTCCAATGTGGAGAGATTGAGTCTTTTCAATCTTTCATGATAAGGTAGTGACCGAAGTAAATATTGGATACGTTATTTTCGCTAAGTATTGGTGATACTATTTCTCTGCGCATGCAGATACGTTAGATTTAATAGCTTAAAAAAGTCACTTTTGGATGAAGATACATTAATTTTGATATGAAAAATCGCAAGAATACACTCCCATACAACACATCTAACTCATTTTCGTAATTTTTGTCAGTTGCGTTTAGTTGGCCTAGGACGGCAGTATACATCCTATGATTCGAAGATCTAGCGAGGTCAAGGCAGCTTGAAGATCCATCAGGTAGTCATTGAAAAGAATTAGGATGGTTAGGGTTTTATTACTACTTCTCAAAGTGTACCCACTCAACTATTTTACCCTGAAATATCATCATCATCATTTTCATCAAACCTCTTTCATTCCTGTCTGTCTTGAGCAATCTGCATCCAGTTGACTTCACACATTCTTCTCAATTCATCAGCCCATCGTCCACTCAAAATGTACGCTGTGGAAAAGATATCCTTAATTCCTTAGTGTACTTTTTCTGCACTGTTTCAATTTGGTTTCAGGAAATGTTGAAACTCATTTTTAGCTTTAACTGTTAAACCCCCCCTTTCCACTGGATTCAAACTTACAGTAGATACAGTTACTGCATCTGCTACATGATGGTATTTATATTTTAGACATCGTAAATACACAAGCAATGCGTACAGAGTTAGATTATTCTGTACCTATACTATTATTATTAGACTAGACTAGAGATTAAAGCTTTTAAACAGCGATGATATTTATATATGATTTATATTGGCGTCTAAAAATCTTGTCTATGACCGAATGATAAAATACATTTTATAAATACGACATGTCTGTTTACATTTATTTTAGGCAGGTTGCCATTGCCTAATTTTTGTAACTCGCGTTTTTTTACTTTATTTTTTTTTGTAATTTTACCAATGAGCGCATATTTATTTTAATTTTCAAAATTTTGGCAATTTTACAACACCGTGTACGCAAACGATCGAATTTTATCCGCGCTTGTTAATTTTAAACAAACAATCAATCTAAATAAATTGAAACGAGTCGAATGTAAAATTGTTAATCTAATTTTATTGCTGTTTTACATTCGAGTGTAATCAACCCGAGCTCGTTGTATAATTTTTCAACGGTTTCCAAGAAATGTGTCTGGACACCCCCCCCGATCGAAATTATGACTCTTCGACACAATGCAAATGGCATTGCCATATTTTGTGAGTTTAAAATTTTTGGATTCTTCTCTTGGCAAATTAACCGCATCGATCCCCGTTCAACAAGTGGCACAGATGAACTCAGTTTTGTAAACGAATCAAACGATTTACCAATCAATAAGCATTCAAAGTCTACTGCCCGTCTATTAAATTATTTATTTCCGACGCGTACCTACTATATAATTTTTTTTTGTTCGAGCTGCTGTCTGCGTTGTGCGTCCAGTGAGATGCATTTTAAATCATCTTCTTGAACATAAAAAATATATATGTACATAAAAGTTGATATTTCATAAGAAAAAAATCCATTTTTCTCTATTTATAGTGCTGAATCACTAATCATTATCAATGAAGGGCACTTTAGGGCTAAGCTTGAGTAAGCGCAGTTCGATTAACATGTCATGTGCTCGATATGTTCTGCATATCTAATTTAACTGTAATTTTATATTATAGCCAATGTAAGACGATTCGAATAATTGCGTCTTGTGGGTATTTATTTTATTCTATTTGGTTGTTCGAAAACCTCTTACTGTTTGTAGACCTAGGTAGGTTTAGCCGTGTCGTCTTGGTAATACTTCATGAGCTGCTTCCGGTATGGCCATCTTCCTGTTTGTTTACTCTTCACTAATTCGTCTCACGACTAATTAAAATACACGTCTTTAAAACGCCATCTTGCTACAATGGCGTTATCTGCTTATCACCTTCCGCCGCCTCCATCATTCATGTTTATAACAGTTAAAATAAAATAAAAAACAATTACTGGAGTCAAAGGTCATGGGTTATTTTGTAATCCGTTGCTCTTTCCGTATTGCAGGTGAGATAAAATTCTACGTTTGATGATCTGATAATAGTTTGTAAATTGTATCCGATTCTTGACACATTGTTTCCCGTATTGAGTTTTACTTTATAGTTGGTGACCCAAAAAAAAAAAGTGAAAAAACCCAATGAAAAATAGACACATTGGAAGCATGCATTTATGTATACCAAATGCAACTTTGATATGAATTGTATACAATTTTATGAATTTTTAAAACACAAATCTGAGTTATTAAAAAAAGTTCATTCTTGTGAAAAATATCAAAATTAATGTCATTTTAATATCAATAATGTGTAATAAATATGATTTTTTAAAATCCTATATACTTGTATGTAATATTTTATAAAACTCTTTAGTTTTAGTGAAGCAAATAAGGCAACCAGCTTTTTTTAAATTATGAAACAATTCTTTATATGTCCTTTATTTTCTCCAAAAAAATATGGTCACCGTATTTATAGTGCGATTCATATTTCGTCAATTGAATTTATTAGTCGTAAAGCATTCGAGTTGAAGTTTTAATGTAACAATTTATTATAAACCAATCGACAAGCCAAATTTCAGGCGCCAAAATAACTGTAATAAAATTTATGATGACTTTCATCGATTTAAATGAGATTTATTTAAAGCAATAAAAGCGAAAAATTGTCTTTGTTTTTCATTGCATCATGTTAATTGTACAATTTGTGTGTGTATGTGTGTATTATGTAATTTTCAAAATGTGTACATGTCGTGCGTGCGTATTTAAAATCTGCAGCCGCTTAAAATTCCATGCGTCGAAATGACCTTTCTTTCGTTTATTGCCAAGAGCATTTATTCGGTCACGTATTTGTTATAACAGTTATTGTCAATGAGCGGCTTTTGCATGTCAAATAAATTACATGTTAACACTTCTATTTGTGACCAGATTGCCTCATCGTAAGAAGCGCAATATTATGGTGCGTACACACTGCCGAATCGAACGCGAACCGAATTCGGAGCAAATTTGGTGCGAACGATAGGATTCGCTTCGTTGGTTGTACATAGGTATACACTAAATCTTCGGACCGAATATCAAGCGAATGCTCGCCCTCGAACGGAAATACAATAGGCAGAATTAACAAAAGAAAACCTTAAACAATAGCCCAACTAACAAAAAAATACACTATTTGCGTTCGGTTCATTTTCGCTGCAAGAGCGGTCCCATAAGAGATTTTTTTTATAAACCCTTATTTTTTTGTGCATATCGTCTTTGTTCGTGGCATCTTGGCGAGCAGTTGTACTTATCAACAATAGTAACAATAAAACAATTAACTCACTTTCGAAAATTTCGTACATACAATGAAATTCAGAAAAAATGATGAGGGGTTGAATTTTATATATGTATTTTTACGTATATATAATCTGCCGGATAAATATTGTAAACATTACAAAACTTACCTCGGGGAATCGTACATATGTAGGTACATATTATATAGTATGGGTTCACTCGTATGTACATATGTATGTATATGCGCCCGCGAATACTTTCAAGGCTTGATATCATAAAAATGACACACAGAAGCACAATTTTATTTCAAATTCAGTCAAGTTTCAGCCGTATAACTGCATTTAAAATTTACCTGCATACATATTCACAATTCATGTTGATCTTCATTGTACGTCACACTAAAAACGTTTATGTAAGGGCCATATGAGTGTTTAAAATTCAAATAAATAAATACATACACAAAAAAAATTGTTTTGTGGAGCTGCAAAGCGACAAAAAACCATTCGCTGTGAACGATCGCTCCGATCGCTCCGAGACCTAGCGAAGCGATCGTTCGGTTCGCATTCGCTGCGACGTCCACATAGCGTCCAAATAGCCCGAATTCGCTTTCGCTTCGCCTTCGGTTCGCCTTCGATTCGTCAGTGTGTACCCACCATTACCATCGTTGTTTTTTAACATATGTCGATGGAAAATTTCTAAAGATTTCGTAGTTTTTCAGTAAAATTTTTACATTCGTTTCTTGTACTTGGCAATTTGTTTCATTTTGGCGAAAATTTCGCGCATACGTTCTGGTCTAGCTGTCCAAGCATCTGGTTGCAATTTTTTTTCAACAGGTTTGTTACATTTGTGTTGCATTTCAATGCACATGCCTCGAATAAGGTGCATACGATAATATGTCCCTTGTTGTATGTATGTGTCAACAAAAATAGCTTCGTCTCGCTTGTCGAGATTTATTGTGAGAAACCATCAACGGAATGTTCGTTTTTCTTCTTGAAGAATTTGCACATGTGGGGGGGGGGGGGGGGAAAAGTTTTTTGTATACATCTTCCTAATTTTTTCACATTCTCTAGAAATGCTTCTTAATTTCATCGTCTCAGTTTTATTGTAAATGTAATTTCCCTGAAATATTTTATTATTTGTTCAATGATGTAATTTGGTATGAAACTCAACTGTACTGTCTTCATTTGCCATTCCTACACTTTAGCTCATCTTTAAACCGATGGGTTTCGTTTCAGAGCGACTAGCGGTCTTTGGCTGTGTACTATTTCATGTAGATGTTTAAATTTTCAGATGTTGAAGGCTTATCGACAACGATAAGCTTGATGATGGCGTCTGCTGAGGCCAACGAGTGTATAACCCCTACAGGATCCGAAAACCATTACAGCAACATTCGCTGTGCTTACCTGGAGCAATTACTCGGTAAGCTTCCATACTTGTCTTGCCGAATGCGGATTCAACGTCCCATTCAAATTCTTTCTCTTCTTTTATTCGGTTGTGGACTCTCTCTTCTAACACACTTTTAATTTCTTTCAAGTGCTCGCGGTGAACGCCGAGCACTCGGGCACTTTAACCGTTGTCGCAAACGTTACAAATATGGTTTTCAACCGGCGAAAATGTTCAAAGGAAGCGAAAACTTATTTGAAATGTTGCTTACGCTTAATTCGCGTAGTATAGTGACCACAAAAGTGGCTACATGGGTGGCACTCCCCTTTTATGGTCGACGAACACTCGTGTAATCTGATGATGTCTCCAATCGATGTACAGTTACTGATTTAAGTACGCACGCGGTTCATTGTCTTCTTGGGAAAAAATTTGATATTGGAAATAGAATGCTCCCCTGATTGTATATAAACTTATCTTCTCATATGCTGTACCTGCTTTTGAGTTACGGGCAAGAAATAAACCTTGCAGATTATCGACGACGATTCCATAAATGCTTATTTTCTTTTAAGCAGCGTTGGTCCTGCCTGCCCAAGATAAGTTATTGCGTTTAACGCTTAAAGTTCTGGGTATCATTTGATTGCTGAATTATCAAGAGAGCATTTCACATCAAGTCGAGAAAAGAAAAAAACAAATAAAATCACGGAGAGATAGATAGATCATTTGCTCGTGGATATCCGCGTGCATCTAATGAATTTATGCAAGCTATGATTAATCTTGACTGTATTTTCTTGCACCAAGCGACACATGTTTCCTCTGTCGTACCTCTTCGCCAAAGACGAAACTTTCTTATTTGCTAGCCTCTCATCCGAATGTACAAATCGCCAACGATTAATTTCCTCCTCTGCTTCTCGAAGAGGACATGGAGGGCCAAATCGCCCGTCAACTTTCTGGCAAACACATTTTAGTCCCCCCATCACTCTCCCCTTGTCTTGCCCTTCTTCACCTTGAATACCAATTCGCGTTTTGTCTATTAATGGAAAACGGACATCACGTTTCGCATGAATAAAGCACGAACGAAACGTTGCTGCCGTCAATTCGATCGTTAACGGTCGTAAAGTGTTGAACCGTTCTATAGCCACGTGGTCCAACTTGATTTGCAAAATGCCAGTTTTGAGAATATCTCATAGATTAAAAAAACCCCCGACATGAACTACGGTGCAATACTGCAGTCACAAAGATATTCACCGGAGAGTTATTTGAGTTGCAAAAATACCTACCTCAAAAAACACCCATCAATTACGCACTCCTTGGACTGCAAGCAGTATTAAGTATACCCACTGCAAATGCGTGGGACACGTGCATGGCGAAAATGCAACACCCAACCAGTTTCCACGCGTCAACTAAATTAATCGAAACGGAAAACCATCCAGTAGTTCAGCGGTTCCCAAACTGTGGATCGCGAGCCGATTTTTGGCGGGTCATGAAAACTATTTAAAAATCTGATTTTCGTGAAATGTAGACGAAGAGGCATGCGACCGAACAAATTGCGTCGGCACATTTAGACGAAGCGTCCGGGTTTTAAAAACAAGACACTAGAATTTTTCGAAAGACAGCTTGTCGTCGAAAGCAAAGTTTTCGCATTACACCAGCATCAATGAAAAATCTATCCACCCACCATATTAGTTTGCGAAGCTGGTAAGCCACACACAATTGGCAAGTATTTAGTGCTCCCAGCGATAAAATACACGGTTGGAGTTATGTTTGGCGATAAGAGCAAAACGATTTCGCTTTCAAATAACACAGTTGCACGCAGAATTGATGAAATGTCCCAGTGAGCAGAAAATAAGCTCATGTCCATTAATGCTAGGTGGGTCGCGTTGTTTTTAGTTCTAAAAAGTGGGTCGCAGTACTAAGAAGTTCGAATGCAACCCTGCAGTGACTTTCTGTTGCTTTGATTGTAATTTCGGATATACTGTATACGTTGAATAAATCTCCTCATTTTGTTAATCCAGACCCTACACGATCTTCACTTGCTACTTACGACTTTTTACGACTCATTTGCCTTTAAAACAGTCAGAATCCTCCTTTCTTTTAGTGTCTCGGCTCAAGACGCAGGTTTTTCACTATCATCTTTGTACATACATACATATGTACATATGTACGTTCTTGTGCGTACCCCCTGAAAATGACACAAAACAAGCAGTAGATCTTTCCACCTGTTTTAGATTAACTTTGAGTATCCAAATCTATGGTCACAAGAGGGATAAGTCCCAATTTTAATAAGCACTTCCGTTCGAGATCGGTTTCCCGCCGTCAGACTTTGTAAATGTCGACGTCGACGGGGGCTCGTTCTAATGGAGTTCCTTGGCTATTTCTGTTCTACCTTTGCACCACTTCTGTACGGGAAGCACACGTCAATTTCACTGAATAAAATTTATTCAGTGAAACATTTAATGTTGGAGCACGCGTATGAAAATTATTATCGACCCGGTGTGCGATAAATGCGTTTTCTTGCGCGCATACCTCGGTATAAATGTTAGGTGCTACGGGTAAACACAGGAAACGTTTCATCGGCAATAATCTCCGAAATGGTCGTTATTTCAACGATAGAATCTTATGTATGTTGTACTGACTTCCGGCGATTTGACGGCAAACGATCTAAATTCAAATTCTGATCAACTCCCGAATGTTCAATTCAACGGAACGGTAGTTGCTAAAACCCTCGAAGAATGAACATTGTTTTTAGATCCAACATTCCGCTCTGCTTAAAATGGAAGCCATTCAATCAATGCGTACTGCCAGTTATGACGTATGGATGTGAAACGTGGATGCTAAATTGAAGATCCAGTGCACACAAAGAAGCATGGAAAGATGTATGTTTGGTATAACGAGAAGAGATCGTAAGAGGAACACATGAGTAAGAAGCGTGACCAATGTGGCAGATATAGCGGAGCGTGTGAATATGTTGGAGTGGACACATAGTAAGAAGAATGGATATACTGGAATGGTATCCGAGAGGATGTGAAAGAAAGCAAGGTAAACCGAGCTGATGAATTGAGAAATTGGAGTTGGAAAAGTTGGAGTTGGAGACAGACAGGAATGGAAGAGGATTGGAGAGGCCTTCATCCAGCAGTGGATGGTGAACGGCTGAAAATGATGATGATGATATCTACTATGTTCTTCAACTAAGAAATTTTTTCGCTTACTTATTTGTTTCTATTCTATGTATTCTTTACAAAATACAACGCACACTTCATACTCATTTGGCACATATTTTACCGCATTCCCGTCACATGTGCATTAATTCAGAACTAACCTTGACCAATTATTTAGTAGGTTAGTCTCGTCTTGCTTTGCTTCCTTTCCTTGCCATTACAACATTTACATTTTTTCGTATTAATTTACTATTATAATTTTTTACAACATCCTTCAACGGATACACCTTGCGTAGTCGCTCATCGTTCTTTTCACATTTTTCGCGCCAAATTCTCAAAATCCAACGTCTTTCGGGAACTCTCGAGCATTACATTTTTATAATTGAAATTTCTCTGATTTTATTCTTGAAGCAGTCGGGTCGGAAGTGTTTCTGGCAGTTCATCCAACGTCTGTTTATATTTATAACCGACGTCAGAATTCAAATAAAATATAGTTTTGTGAGGAAGTGTTTCCCGCCCACCTACGAAATCAAAGGAACTTCCAACAAACGCACGTAAACATGGCAGGAAACGTTTCGACAAATTAAAAATTAATATTATTTGTCAATACGAATGTTTATTGCAAAATTGGCGCACGCCCATTTACTACTCGCTCACTAAGCCGCACAATTCCCGCGGTGTGTACAATATTGTTAATCATAATTCCAATTTTTTTTTTCGTTTTGCATTTATAAAATCTAACGGTAAATTTACATGTCATACGTGATGCAACTCATTATACATATAATCGATTTTCTTCCATCTTAAGACGACTACGCGACGGTCTTCTTGAGCGCACACCTTATAAGCGTTACGTTCGAATACTATATACTTCTCCGAAGTGTACTTTAAAGAAGCGTCGACTTATTAGCATCATCAAAGTACATATGATTTATAGCTTCAACCCATTCGCCCCTGTAACGACGATGGATTATTTCATTGAAATAGTCGACGGCTAAAAGGTTAGAGGATTCTCTCACGATCGAGGCCGTGTTCGAAGCTCACATACCAAACGACATTCGATCAAACTGAAATTACCACACGACACTGTCCACCAATTACAAATGGCCTGCTCACCTGCGAAAACGGAAGTCGTAGTATATAGTTAAACCAACAATTATTATTTACATCGGACACGAGCACACACTCTCAGAACGGAACTCGTGCGCGAGTCCTTTGAATCCTTCCTTTTAGTTTGGCCACTAAACTGTACATACACGACGACTAAACGAGCGTTCGATTTGGTCAGCTATTTCGTCGATTGACTTTCGTTTTTCCAAATGTGCGATTTGTACGACAATTTATTGGCGTACGCCAAATGTGAGGCCCCTTCGACGGCATTCTCAAAGTGCTAAATTTGCAATTGTTTTCCCGTGTAATTACACGGCAATTCGTTTCGAACGTGCATGTTCGACTTCTCTGATATAATCGCCATACTATTCGCTACATAATCAGACGTTTTCCGCGCCGAGAATACAAATCGAACGTACATACGTTGATTGAATTCAAATTCGCACTGGGTGGTGTGTATCTGGTCTTTGCAATCTGTGATTGTTTCGTGGACGGTTTCCAATTGCATCGCAATCGACCTGGGTGTGCTCGAATGCATGTATTATAGTTTGTTAGTACTTCAGGTAAATTCGGCGAAGCGAATTCGTGACGTGAATGCACAATGCACATTATCCAAAGCTCCGAGTTCCATGTTAGGGTGATATTACACTGAGCAACCAAACGGATTTTTTTTGAACCTCGACGACCAGATAGATATACAGGTTCCAATGCTACGTATTAGAGCGATATTACATTGAGCAACAAAACCAACACCAGATTTTTTTTGACGGTTGCGAGCATCTTATTACATTGCACCACTTTTCACTCACCAAGCTCATCTCATAATCTTCATACCAAAAAAATAGGTCTAGGAAGTTATACGAAAACTAGGTACTCTATGTAGACGTAGAAAATATATAAAATTCAACCTCTCATATTTCTTTCTGAATTTCATTGTTTTCGAAACAATTGCGTTGACAATTGAGTACGACGATGCAAAAAAAGGTCAGAAAAAGGGTTTTGGTGAAGGTTATTTTCGTCGAACATTGACTTCCAAGAAATTTTTATGCAACTGAGAAAATTTCAAAAATTTCAAAAATTTCTACATAGAGTACCTAGTTTTCGTATAGCTTCCTAGACCTATTTTTTTGGTATGAAGATTATGAGATGAGCTTGGTGAGTGAAAAGTGGTGCAATGTAATAAGATGCTCGCAACCGTCAAAAAAAATCTGGTGTTGGTGTGGTTGCTCAGTGTAATATCGCTCTTAGATTTTGACTATTTTTCAAGTGTGTTTAGCTCGATTCAAATAGTCTACCTACGCAAGTGGGTTTCCAAAATGGTAATATTTAAACTATGAGCTAGATTATGTTCCAAGTTAGCTTCTTGATTCGATGGAGTGTGATGGCTACACGTTTAGATGTGTGTCGGTAAATAAGCTAGCTGTGCTTGTAGTTTAATGTTGTTTATGTCACCAAAATTAATTTATCGCATTTGAGACTGTCCACGTGAGTGAATCTAATTGTTTTCGAAAGGATGAAGGGCCTGGCGACTTCCGCAGAGGACCTCTCCTCAATAAGGTCTATTGAGCATGGAGGACACGCACGGCCGTACCCAAAAGACAAAAGTTTTTATTTCCACCGATTGCCTATTGTTTCACGTGTCGACCAAAATGTCGGTTTTCTTTGAAATCGAACCGACGACAATAATTCTGAATCCTGTAAGCGGCATCACTCTGCCTATGTAATTCATTGCGATTGAATCGCTTTTAAACCACGCATTAGCCACCGATCATGTGCAGAATTTAATTGAAGCTTTTTACCGAATTTTAGTAGAGTTGCCCTTACCGTCATGTTTTAATGTTGGATTCTTCGCATAGTATTCGATGTGTGTCGCCATCGTCAATGTCATAGTATAAAGTGGCCTTAAAAAGATCACAGTACCATAACGTCATGTTAAATCGTCGGAGAAGTGCAGCTAGACATGTTTAAAATTCCGTTCGAATTGTCTCTTCTGACTGCGTATAGCGCTCATCCCAAATCTTCAAACGTATTGTTATTTTATTTGGCGAAAACCGTTATATATATTTTTTTCAATTCGAACGCTGTTTTTATATGCAACTCGGGGGTTGAAACTTGCGTAAATATTTATAATATATGTATGTATACCTACGGAGTAAATAAAAAATTGAACTGTTCTGGTTCGTGTTCGGAATCGACCGCGATGTTAAATTTAGGATCGACGTCAAAACCCGTCATAAATATCGAATCGATAAACAATCATAAATGTGTGTGGCTCGCGTGTTAATTTTCAATTTTGAATACGTCTGGGTTCGTTCAGCGCGAATTTGTATACAAACTGGTGTCTTTAAAATTAGAAAGCGCCTACGTATGTATTGCGTCAAATGTTCGTCTATTGTTCACAAAAATGTTTTCTAAATGTATCCCGACTGGAATTTGATTTGAACTTGTCTCAACTGTAATAAAACCCTTGATCATTCTTTAGTCGAGTTCTGGATATCGATAGTATTTCGCATACGTTGTAAATCATAAAAGTTATGTGCATCTATTGTTTGAATCAATTCTTCGACTCACGTTCATCCTTTGTTATATACCACCTGCATCCGTTTCTCGTGTGTAAAATTATGCAATATTCCACTATATTCAGAGTGAGTAATTTTTTTTTTAATTTTTCCACCATTTGATATTCATTTATTTTTTGTTTACAGTAGGAAAAGGCAAGGATCGACCACTGGGACCTGGTAATGTTTACATTCAAGAGAACAACAATAATTATTGACCAAAGCGATTGATGTACTTATTTGTGAAACGAAAATAGCATTTGAAGAACTAAGTATTACCTGAAATTTGTTGTTGAAAATATTAATTTCCGTATATTAATTATTATTTAGTTATTAACATGCTGTATGTAAGATTGTCGCTTATGTTGTAAAATGTATTTATGTACAATTTTTAAATTAAACGAACGAAGTTAACTGTACAATATTTTATTATTTATTAATAATCGTTTCTATTTGAAATACATTATTTCTCTAATTGGTTTGACGGCAAGCAGGAGCTTTGGGAGATTCCTATTTCTGAAAATCTTCCAATTTCTGTAGTAGGTATGCATGTACATACATAATGTACCTTCTAAATTTAAACCAAACTGCACAAAGCTGGATATAAATATACACAAAAAAAGTGTTGCCATTTGTCAAACTGATTTAGAGAGTTTGCGAAGACAGTTAAAAGTACATAACTGCATATTTAAAATTTGTAAAAACTGGCGAAAACAAAATACATATATTTTCTTAACTATTACTTTGATTGAACTAAACATTTAATAATGGAATTCGGCAATTCTAATTTTCAGCATTTCAAAAAATCAAGATAAAAGCATACGTATCGTTCAGAAGGTGTTTGTCCGTCTCCATTCTTCGCTTAAGCTTAAGCTCCATTTTCCATCAGGACTTTAATTATTGCAACATTTTTTTTATGTGAAGCCTTAAATAAAGGCGTTTTGCCTGTATCACTCATCGCCTGAACGTCAGCTCCACTTTTAATCAAGAGTTTAACAGCTTCAACGTGTTCGGTAGTTGAAGCATCATGCAAAGGTGTTTCTCGATTTTGATCCTCCGCCTTAACGTTAGCTCCGCTTGCAATAAGGACTTTCATAGCTTCAAAATTTCCATTATACGAAGCTACGTGTAGTGGTGATTTGCCTGAACGATTCGTCGCCTGGACATCAGCTCCGCTATCAATCAAGACTTTAATACTTTCAACTTTTCCATCAGATGAAGCGTTATGTAAAGGTGTTTCTCCGTATTTATTCTTCGCACGGACGTCAGCTCCGTTTTCAATCAGGACTTTAATAATCTCTACATTTCCGTTTTCTGATGCTTCGTGTAAAGGCGTTGTGTGTGTATCACTCGTCGCCTGAACGTCAGCTCCACATTCAATCAGGACTTTAATAGCATCAACATTATTATAAACTGAAGCATCATGTAAAGGTGTTTCTCCATTTTTGTCTTTCTTACGAACGTCAGCTCCACTTTCAATCAGAAATTTAATAACATCAACATTTCTATTATACGCAGCAGCCCTGTGTAGAGGCGTTTTGCCTTTATTACTAGCCGCCTGGACGTTAGCTCCACTTTCAATCAGAATTTTAATAACTTCAAGTTTTCCATTCTCCGAAGCGTCATGTAAAGGCTCTTCCCCGTCTTTATCCCTGGCCTGAACGTCTGCTCCACTTATAATCAGAGACTTTATGGCTTCAACGTTTCCGTTGAATGAAACCTCGTGTAGAGGTGTTTTTCCCGTTTTACTCATCTTATGCCGGAACGTTGTATCAACACCACCAGCATCAGGAATCCATGACTATTTAATATATTTACCCCTCAGAACCCCCGCTTATTGCAGTATTTCGGCTTAAGATATTCAGGGTGTTAGATGTGCGTCCTGAAAAACAAAAAATCAGGACTTTAATAGCTCACCGCCTGGAATAATGAGACATAAATTGTCTTTTATCGTGGGATAGATATCTCGATGACGATGTATGGGTCGATTAATTGGTGAGTTACACAATCTGATATTATTTATTTATTTTTAATTTAGACGATGTAATAATTAATAAGAAAAACACAAAGGATATAATGTTGAATGGTCTTATGAAATAAATATATTTATTTTGAAAAAGTATAATTGAAATTTATTTTTTTTGAATTAATGGAATTTTGAACATTTGAAATTTTGATTATTTTTTTATGATTTACCTGTTCACTGCGTATTCAAAATACTGTAACTTACATATACATACATACATATGTATACATATATTGAATACGCGATGAGAGGTTAAAACCTCACATTAAATGTTATATGACAAGAAATCAAGGCATTAAAGACATGAAAAATTAATTATAGTGTCCATAAGGTATTTCTCCATCTCCATTCTACTCCTAAACCTCAGCTCCAGATTCAACGAGTACTCTAATAGCTTCAACATTTCCATTGTTTGAGGCGTAATGTAAAGGTGTTTTTCCGTCTTCACCTTTGGCTCGAACGTCAGCTCCGCATATAATCAAGTATTTAATAACCTCAACATTTCCATTAGATGAAGCCATGTGTAAGGGTGTTTTTCCTGTAACAGTCATAGCTTGGACTTTAGCACCACATTCAATTAAAAGTTTAACAGCTTCAACATTTTCATTTTTTGAAGCGTCGTGTAAAGGCGTTTCTCCGTCTTCACTTATGGCCTGAACGGCGGCTCCGCATTCAATCAGGTATTTAATGGCCTCAACATTACCGTGGTGTGAAGCGTCGTGTAGTGGTGTTTTACCTGTATTATTCATAGCTTTTACTGAAGCTCCACATTCAGTTAAAATTTTAATAGCATCAACATGTCCATTGTTTGAAGCGTCATGTAAAGGTGTTTTTCCGTCTTCACTTTTGGCTCGAACGTCAGCTCCGCATGTAATCAAGTATCTAATAACCTCAACATTTCCATTAGATGAAGCCATGTGTAGGGGTGTTTTGCCTGTGACAGTCATAGCTTGGACTTTAGCGCCACATTCAATCAAAAGTTTAATAGCTTCAAAATTTCCATTTTTTGAAGCGTCGTGTAAAGGTGTTTCTCCCTCTTCACTTATGGCCTGAACGGCGGCTCCGCATTCAATCAGGTATTTAATGGCCTCAACATTACCGTGGTGTGAAGCGTCGTGTAGTGGTATTTTGCCTGTATTATTCATAGCTTTCACTGAAGCTCCAAATTCAATTAATACTTTAATAGCATCAAGATTTCCATTTTTTGAAGCTTCATGTAAAGGTGTTACACCATTTTCAGTTTTGATATGAACGTTAGCTCCACATTTAATTAGGTATTTGATAGCCTCAACATTACCGTTATATGAAGCCTGGTGTAGAGGCGTTTTGCCTGTATTGCTCATCGCTTGAACGTCAACTTCACTTTCGAAGGGGAAACCACGACTCAATCTTAGCAGGTTTATCTCTTAGAATCTTCCCTTTCTGCAATATTTAAACTCTTCGGATATTCGGGGTTGTTAGACGTGTGCCCTGAAAACAAAACAATCGGAACTGTGATAGCTTCAACGCTAAAAATATAGAGATATAACTTTTATTGTTCAGGTTGATTACATTTGGTTTAAAACAATCGCATGATCACTGAGTGTCGCCTCCAATTCTTCAATAAATATTGTTCTTATTTGTGCTCAAAATAATTGTTGGTAATGTAAGAATACCGCTGTAATCGATGTAAAATTTTTTTCAAGTAGATATGATAACTCGATAACCGAATGATTTCAAGTTAGTTTAGTCGACTATGTACTTATGATAAGGAATTTCATTTTAGGAAAATACAATAAAAATTGCCTCAATCATATACATACTATATACTCGTACTATACATATATTAGACTGCATAAGTCGATAATAACTCCCAGGTATACTCCTTTTAAAACAGTTTCTTTCCCTTTTCTCAGAAGTAGTCGATTGATATAATTTTTGCATAATTTTCATCCATTTAATTGTGAATAAACAAGTGGTTTTCAAAATCTTAAGTGACAGTTTCATACCTGTGAATAAAGTTCCAAAAATATGTATTTTTAGTGCTGCGGAGGATAAAGCCCGAATTCCAGAAGACGTTTTAACACAGGGTCGCTCAAGCTTAGCACTTACACTGTTTCGTTAACTCGCTTTTTCAGATTTTATATATTGATCGTTATCATAGCCCGATAAGAAGTCACACACTGGTTCGAGTTACCTTGCTGGCCGATAACTATTCGAAATGAAGCGAGAATAAAATGGAAGTGCTATTTCCGTTTGGAAGAAAAATATAAACGCCATATCAATCATAACATATAAATAAAAATATGTATGTATGTATATAATAGCTTGTATATTTTCTTTTACTCTATATGATTCGAAGTAACTTTCTACAAATTTATCTTAATTAATTGGCGTACGCGCTTACCACAACTGAATATTCGTAGAGTATGTGCTGATAGCATTTTTTTGAAATTTGCCAAATACATATAATTTTTCATGACAAACAATGAATAAAGTTCTAAAAATTTAAAATCTGTACCTATATTTATGTTCTATCTACATATGTACACATGTAAAATATAGGAATTTACAATCTACTTCGTAAAAAAAACCACTTAATTGTATGTAAATATCCAATATTTATTACAAAATAAATTATTGTGTAACGAAAAATTTATCATCATAATCGGACTATTGGATCAGATTTTTAAAAAAAATTTTTTGTCTTTTAATACTATACAGATACAATCGTGGGTTGGCTACACCCCAGTTTTTTTTACGTTTTCTCCCCACAATGCTAGTAATTAGTAAAAACAGAAGTCGACGTCTGTTTGGTAGGATCTTCTGGCAGATGTGGCGGAAGCGATCCGTTTACACTGGTCGCCAACTCGTCTTTTATCTCTATTGACATGTAATGCATTTTTCACTTTTAATGATCGTTTTTGCACTTTTACTTGATGAGTATAATCTGAAAAAATTTCATCAGGATTAAAAAAAAATCGAGCTCGTTGAATTACGGGCTATTTTACAACTGTAGGAATTGGGTACTATAAAAGGTTTGCCATCGCTGATCGGGTGAAGATTGAAGTGAAGAGAAAGGGGAATGAAACCATAAATAGCTGTCGGAAGGAAGCTATACTTCACTGCCAACATAGCACACGTACATATATACCCAATAAATATGATTTTATATACCTTGGATTTACAGTTGAAATAAAACTGAAGGAAATATTATTTTTTTACAAATAAAATGATTTTTTAATACATTTATTGAAGAACATGTTAATTAGCACCGGTTTTGCGATTTTATCATCCATTCTCAAACTGAGAATATTTTCAAATAAGAAGAAAATCGTTTTTTTTTTTTTTGAGATATACGAAAATCATTCATTCATTTGGAAAATATTAGCTTTTACAATGTTTTATTTTTTATTTATAAAAAAAACTAAATTATTGAGACATCTACTGGTAGAGTTTTAAATAGTTTGTACGCGCATGAAAAATACGGTTTAAGTACTGACTGAATAAAAACTGAAAATCATATGATATGATAAGTTGTATGGTGCGATTTGCAAAATAATTTGACACATACTTTCCGACTGCATAATAAATTATTATTTTTAATTATTAGTTATTATTTATAACCAATAATTATAAACGACAAAAACTGATGCAACCAACACACAAATATATCTGCAAATTCACAATAACAAAAACTCATCAGTATGAAAAACAAAAAGCTAAAATAATCAAAAACTTCAGAAGCGAAAAATTTTATCAGGTGAAAATTTAGTTTCACCGAACTCGAATATCATTCAGTACACTTTTACGATTAGATCGCATTTTATCTGATCATACATAGAAGTAGGATAAGGCCTTCCGAGCAATTTGCAGGTATGCCAAACACGCGTCTACACAGGTCTACAGGTAGTTTATTTTTGCTAATATAATTTGAAAAATTACGAAATCGACTCCACACGACCGTTGCGATACCGGGGAACAAACAGTCAGGGCCGTTCGTAGCGGACCCTGACCGTTCCTTTGCTTTCTAATTTCATAACACCTATATTTCGGCGATTTCGATTTTCGTATTCGAACGCTCTTTGCAAGCATGTGCGCGTCGATAATCGCAATTGGTCCGAATGTAATATGACAACGACTTGCACACGGACCGGGTAGGATAAACCGGTTATCAAAAAATATGGAACAACAGGTGACCCACGTCCAACGCAGGGTTACGCTCTGACCCCAGATGGAACGCGTTGTGCGAATCCGCGTTGCGTGGCCCAATTCCAACGGCAAAACCCGGTGGCCCAGCTTTCGAGAAACACCTAAAGGAGCGGAGAGAGCTTTTGAAAAACGAACGGTAAGTTTCCCGGCGATCGGTCGGGCCGAAACGGCGAAAAATTCGCGTGACATTCTTCTAATTGGGACTGTTTTAGTCGTTTCCCAACGGACCGGTTCCGTTCCGTTCCCCGTGGCGCGTTTTATTTGACCGATGACGAAATTTGGACCCGCGTTATCAAGAGTCCGGTCATTTTTCGCCCGTGGATTTCACCGGAGATTTTAGAAATCGGCGACACTGCGCTCGTACTTCAAGGAATACACAGCCGCACTCGTTTCAATGTCGGTTGCGAAACACAGGAAAACTACCTCAAGGCTCGGTGACGCACTCGCTAGAAACTGCACCGTTGGGAAACACCTTTGGAGCTATTCGTTTCGTCGAAGGGACAATTCGAATCGGGCAGCGCCGGTCGGAGGACGTCGCCAATTTCAGCCTGTCCTGAAATTTTGCATCACGTGTTGCCAAAAGTCGGCGGCAAAGTGCGAGTGATAGTTACGCGCGTTATCTGTAATACGGTGCTAATAAAGTACAGTGATAAAAGTGACTACCAAGTGCAACGGAATCATCAATAGGAATAAGTGGAGTACGATGTATGTATTTCTCCTTTTTTTTTTTTTTTTTTAAGATGAACAGTCGTACGTATTCAGTCAAGTAGGAATTTGTCGTGTGAAGGTAGACTGAAAATATTTCGCACATTTATTATTGAAAATTCGGAGCGAATTATTAATATGTAATCCGCTCCGGTTCGTGAGGCCCTTAATGCGGGGGCCTATCCCCGAAAAATAAATTTGCCGAACTTTCATCGTGCCGCCTCGTTTTCGCGCGCTTTGTCAATATTGACGGTATTTTTTTTTTTGTTGTAATAACTTCGACTAGTCTCATGTGTCAGAATCTGTACAACACAAGTGCCGCCGACGACACGTGCGATTAAAACTAGGCCGTGACGTCACATCTGTCAAATCGTATAGCAAAAATAGCGTGCGTGTTTTTACGGTATATAATTTGACAGATGGAGCAGCGGGGGTGCGACGGCCAAAGTTTGAATGGAGGGGGTTGTAGTCGCACAGTGCAACGGTCATTTCGATTGGAGGGGGTGGTGTAAAGGTTTGGTTTCGCGACTGCGGCAATCTGGTTGCTCCCTACGACCGTGCCATCGACGCTGACGGGGGTTTGGCGAAACCGAAGCCATCGATTTTTTTTTGTACAGAATTTGACAGACGGGTGGTTGGCGGCGAAACCGAAGCCTTATATACGTTTGACTTTTTTTGTACAGAATTTGACAGGGGCTAAAGGCAAAGTAACCGGCGATAGTAGTTAGACGATGTTTAATGGACGGCGTTCGGGACACGTGTGTCTCGTGACCGGTGGCAGGACTACCAACCCACGCAGGGGCGGCAAACAGTCGGACGTAAAAATAGTCACTTACAAAAGTTATTCATGTTATTTACTTCCGACAAACCTCAAAACTTTTACTTTTGTTTCTAAATTCCAACCCACTCGAGTCAAACGTCTCGAACCCTAGATCTAGAATGACAGCCGCTGGCTGCTCGAAATGAATGACGCGCTGCCAAAGTAACTATTTAATTCATTCCGTGATGTAGGGTGCAGTTCAGTAAATGAATGTTGCAGAATAATATTCATAAACTGTTTTTTTTTTATCCTTATCGGATAAAAGTATTGTGATCGTGTAAAAATTCGAACTCGAGATTTTGTCTGATTTGTAACAGGTATCATCCCATAATCACGTTTTGACGATTTCTAGAAAGTGTCTGTATGTCTGTGTACTTTTTCTCCGAAACTATCAAGTCTATCAAGCTGAAATTTCATATCTATGAAATCATAATATCACTCAAGGTGTAAGAGATATTATGATTTTGGTCAACATCCGCCAACCGGAAGTGGCACTTAACTCTTGAACGAGATTTTGTTTTTTTTTTGTTGTTTTACGACCTTTAAAATATTTAGCATCGTCATAATATTGTAATACTATAATAATTATGCTAATTAAAATTTATGAAAATAAAATTGCTCAACCGAAAGTTGGATGTTTTTCTCGTAAAAAATTTTTTTCGACATTCATGGGTTGGCCACATACATATGTAAATATAAAATACCATAGATAGGCCATTCCAAACAAATTTGTCTGGAGAAAGCGTCAGAAGCAACGGGGGTGTGTGGGGGGTCTCAAGTGCGGGGAATTCCCACAAAAAAAAGTCGTGCAAAATGCATGCCTTTTTTGTATGTCATTTTTCGGGCGCTAAGGCCAATCTATGGTTGGCCACACCCGAATTTTTTAAGATAAACTCATCTCTGGAGAAATTACCAGTATAAACTGGAGACTGGATAAGTGTCGCCCTCGTCGGAGTTGGCAACCCTAACTCGGAACAGCCCCGCTCAAATCGGAACGTCTGCCAACCCCGACTCTCCTCTGTTGTGTGCCTCTTTTAAAATCGCGCAAGTACTTTTCGCCCGGTAAATATAACTTTTATTAAAAAAAAAAAAGCAAAAGATACATCACACCGGACCCAAACGAAGCGCAAACCGCGAATCGCAGTGCCGGCAACCTATCAAAACGGAACGAAAAGTTGGCCGAGCGATCATGGCCGTGTGCAGTCGCGTTTCGGCCGCGGCCGCCACCAGGTGAGCGGCCCCGGCCCCCGCTCTGCCCCCGTCTACTCCAACACCCTCGGCCTTCGCCCTCTTCTGCATTCAGCGACACGGGTTCATTTACATCTACAACGGGGAGAGTGTGCGCCCCCATGAATCGAGACCCGGGGCCGCTGAGCCCGACGCGGCCACGCAACTCGCCAAACGCAAACGCAATCGCAAACGCAAATAGGTCACAGGTACTGTTATACGACCTGCCATCCTCTCCCCCCCTCCCCACCTCCACACACAACTCCCCCTCTACGTCAACCGCCTGTGACGTAGCGGTACTGCACACTCTGGTGCACGGTTGAGACATTTACGATTCCCGCGTCTCGTGGCACAGCTAGAGACTTCGCCCCCTCAAGGTTACCGCCGTGTACATATCTATGTATGTATGTATTTATGTGTGTGTCGACACGCGGCCTCACTCACACTCGCGCGTCTCCACTTGACATTTTCGCACACACACACACACACACACGCTCGCTCGCGCACACGTACGCTACGGGAAGCCACGCCCCCATCCCCTCTTCGCCCCGCCCACTTTTGACATAACCTCCAACGTGACGTACGTCACCGACGATCGACCCGTCATCTGTCATCTGTCACTGTCAGGTATCGACGAACTTCTTCAATAAATTCTTTCATGACACGATATTGGAGACAATAGTACACGCGGGTGTTTTTTTTTTTGTAAATATAATTACATATATAAATATGGTCAAGACTTACATACGAGGTCGCCTTTATAATGTCGTATGCCAAAATCTAGTCGCGAAGACAAAACGTTAAAAACAAAACAATAAACCGATCGAAGAAGAACTTATCTGTCTGGAAGTATTTTTACCAAAATCAACCCTTTAACTAAATTCGTCCAAAGGGTAATTCCCTCTCAAATTGTCACCTGGGTATATGTAACGTGTGCGTACTAACATATATATCCCACGCCACTAACTAAATCCGTTTATTATAAATAATTTATTGTGTATAAATAGAGCACACTGTGTATTATATCTACTGTATAAAATTCAATGTTTGTTTGTCTGTCTGTCGTTCCGCTATGCAAATAGACAGTTTTCAACTTAGAACCGCCAAACTTGGTATACTATCTCATGATACCCTAACTCAGACTGTAGGTGGGTTTTGGGAGGGGTCGGATCAGGGGGTCGGCGGGCTCCCATATACAAAATTTTTAATCAATTTTTTTTTGAACTGGAGAATAAATGTTTACATTTGTTTCAATTTTTGTCAACCGCCTGAGCAATTCAACTAGTTTATAATATATGTATGTATAGGTAATTTGTAATTTTATATGTAAATATTTCAAAATTTATATTTATGTCCGGTACTTGATATCGGTGGTAGTTTACTCTTGAACGATTTTTTCGTTTTTTTTTTTTTTATTTTTTTCAGCCTTTTAAATATTTGAATCTTTGTAATATTGTAATCGCTTTCCACCGCTCGAAACTTGTAACCGATCGGTCAACACAGCGAGGCTGATGTGAACTCTTTCGCCTCATTCCTTTCGCGGTGCAGCCGGCTTTATACAAATTACCCATTGCGAGCGTATCTAAGCTGAGCTAAAAATGACTTTGCTCACGATCAAGATTATGGACTGAATTGATGGCAGACTGAGCGTGCAACACCCGTCCAAGTTTGGCCAAATATCCATTATTCGGTTCGGTTTCAGACTACCCATAGATACCCGTAGAAATTTCGATGTTGATATTGTGACCGTTTTGTGCACTGTCCGACGGTGACACTTTTCTTTTTCGATTTTGAGTATGTTTATGTTTTTATTTGATGGTTGTTTATACCTAGGACAAATGGTGAACATGGCTGGATGTTAAGGAGTGGAAATAAAACTAGGATGAAGCGCTTTTGAGAAGGGTGAACGTAGTTTTTAAATGAAACATTCGGCTACGCTAGAAGAATAAGGCATACGACCAATGCGTACTGCCAGTTATGACGTACGGATGTGAAACGTCGATGCTGAATTCATAAATGCTACGTAAGATCCAGTACACACAGACAAGCACGCTTGGTATAAGAAGAAGGGACCATAAGAGGAATACATGGGTAAGAAGCGTGACCAAAGTGGCAGACAAAGCAGGATGGGTGAAAAAGTCGAAATGGCAATGGGCTGGACGTAGCGAGAAGAATGGATGGCAGATGGACGCGAGAAATACTGGATGGCAGATGGACGCGAGAAATACTGGAATGGTATCCGAGAGGATGTGAAAGAAAGCAAGGTAGATCGAGTGGAAGATGGGCTGATGAATTGAAAAGAATGTGTTGAGTTGAGTGGATGCAGATTGCTCAAGACAGACAGGAATGGAATAAGATTGGAGAGCCGTTTATCCAGCAGTGGATGGTGAACGGCCGAAAATGATGATGATAAGTTTGTATAGTAATAGATAATGGCTTACTAAGAGTCGTAGCGTATAACCTTTCAAGTGACATTTGATAGACTTAAAACGTAACCAAATCTGTAACGTTGGACGTAAATCTCTCATTAAGGTTAACGTTCAGTACCGTGTTCATGTTCAGAAGAATCTTGTCGATTTTACCGATAGAACAGTTCATCCAAGAAGGTACACTCGAGTATTGAGTGAACGGCCATACACCAATCCAATAAGGTAACTTTTCAGTGTTTTCATACGTTTGAAATGAATTTTATTGGAAAAATTATTGCTGACCGCCACGTTTGTCGACATTGAACGATTTATGTAAAAGGTTACTATCTCAAATTAGCAATCGCACTAACGTACGTATGAACGAATCGTGCAAAATAAAACTCGCACTCGGAAATGTGCCCGTTTTTTATGAATTATTCATCGAAACAGTATTTATTAGTGTATTTATACGATACACTGTATCCTCGATTTACTTATCGGTAATTATGATGCAGTATAAACAATATCGATCAACCTTTTGCACGTGTTTCTGTCGTAAATTCACATTTTGTATAAACTCTATCAAATTTTACAGACTTAGTGTGAACGAATACAGATTAAGTTTCAACTGTGTATAGTAATATAAAAACTGATTTAAAATCATAGAAATTATCGTATAAACATTGAAAAATTAGTAAATAATGACGAGTTTCAAAGATTACGCGTGTCATGGAATATGTGAACACGAGTACTAAGACAATAGCCGTGTAATTCTTCGCCTTCTTCGCAAATACAGATGTGTACAGTATGTTTGTTTTATATTGTGAGTGATATTAGATTTAGCAATTCAATATTTGCTGATTTACATTAAACTTTTTAGTCAGTTTACAGGATGACTTAATAAATAGACGGTGTCAAAAATGGCTATTGTCATTTAACATTAATAAGTGCTATTAGTTTTAGACCGAACAAACTCCCAAATCCGTTATTCAATTGATAATATATGTATATGTCCCACAAATTGACCTGGGTGTTGTTATCTCAAAAGACCCAAAATGGTCAACTCATATAAACTCTTTAGTAAAAGTTATTCATTAATATTCATTAAAATGTATATATTATCAAACGCGTTGTTATCATTTTCAGCCGTTCACCATCCACTGCTGGATGAAGGCATCTATAATCCTCTTCCATTCCTGTCTGTCTTGAGCAATCTGAATCCACTGGACTCCACACATTCTTCTCAATTCATCAGCCCATCGTCCACTCAGTTTACCTTGCATTCTTTCACATCCTCTCGGATACCATTCCAGTATTTCTCGCGTCCATCTGTCATCCATTCTTCTCGCTATGTGTCCACTTCAACTTTTTCACTCGTTCTGCTGTATCTGCCACTTTGGTCACGCTTCTTACCCATGTATTTCTCTTACGATCTCTTCTTGTTATACTGAGCATACATCTTTCTACGCTACTCTGTGTGCACTGGATTTTACGTAACTTTCTTGAATTTAGCATCCACGTTTCACATCCATACGTCATAACTGGCAGTACGCATCGGTTGTATGCCTTATTTTTTAAGCATAGCGGAATGTGGAATTAAAAACTATGTTCATTCTTCCAAAAGCACTCCATCCTAATTTCATTCTTCGTTTTATTTCTTCTTTACATCCAGATTTATTCACCAATTTTCCTAGGTATAAATAACTATCAACTATCTCTACAATATGGTTATCTACTAGGATTACAAGAACGCCACCTGAACTTGGATAACGAAAGGTTGAAGAGAATGAGTCTCACCTCTTTGGAGACAAGAAGATTGAGAGGCGATCTAATAGAAGTGTATAAAATAATAAACAGTAAATATAAATGTCCAATAATGAACCTCCTTACGTTCAATAAAAACGCTCATCTCAGAGGTCATACTCTGAGACTCCTAAAAGACTAATCTAACAAAATTGTCAAAGACTCATTCTTTTCAAATAGAGTGGCCGAAGTTTGGAACCGCCTCACAAATCAGCTAGTAACTCCTGAAAATAAAAATCTCTTTAAAAATCATCTCGACAAGTTTTTGAATATAACAGACCCCTGGGCTCCATCGGCTATGCCACCTGCCCATGTATTTGAAATAAATCTTGAATTCGGTTTGTATTATGTCGCCATTCTTTTGCATCGTGTGTACACTGTAAAGATTGTTGCAAATTTGTACTGTGCGGTGTGACGATTTGCACACGGTGTCAATCGATGCATTTGCCCCATTTTGTAATATGAGCAAGCGCTTATATAAATTATCTCTTATCAAACAACGCATGGGATGAAAGAACACATTTCTTCGAGCAATTAACGACGATAAGAGCCTGCGTGTAGGTCATCGGGTGACCTATTTCGATCTACCGAACGATTGCAAACTTTTGCCGATGACTTATGTAAACATTCTGATAAGCGTATATACATAATATGCCAGTTTTAACGTTGTGTTTTTATTTCGTTTCAGAACAGAGTCATTATAAAGTTGGCGGGTTAGCTTATTTTATGCGCGAGATGATAAGTAATGTTATGTCGCTCGCCGGTGAAAGTGAAGCAGATTCGGCGACTATATCTCCCCAACGGAGTCACCACAACAATAATGACAAGGTTTTTTGGCGATTTATTTCGCACTCGTGCGATAACGACCGACGATTTGCATTCGCACGATTGACCGTTTCTCTCCCGTCTGTTTTCAGAAGTCTGCAAACATTAAGAGTTACAACTCCGAAGAAGACGACAAGACCACTGTACTGTTGCGGTGCAAGGCGTGCGAAAAGTTTACGACACTGAGCAGTCGGCAGTTGTCGGCTCATATGACACAGTGCACAATGGCACAGGACAATAATAATGTGCCGCCCGGGGCGCCCTTGCAATCTTCACCGGGCACCGCGGGGGCGGATTCACGACCTCACCGAAAGCTCTTTGAGTGTGACGTCTGCAATATGAAATTCTCGAACGGTGCCAACATGCGAAGGCACAAGATGCGCCACACGGGCGTCAAGCCGTACGAGTGTCGAGTATGTCAGAAGCGGTTCTTCCGCAAGGACCACCTGGCCGAACACTTCACGACCCACACCAAGTCGCTGCCTTACCATTGTCCGATTTGCAACAGGGGCTTCCAGCGGCAGATCGCGATGAGGGCCCACTTTCAGAACGAACATGTCGGCCAGCACGACTTGGTCAAGACGTGTCCGCTGTGCAGCTACCGTGCGCCAACCATGAAGAGCTTGCGGGTTCACTTTTTCAACAGGTGATCATCAATACCGTCTCTCTAAAGCAGGAGGCTCTTAATCTTACAGGTTCCTTGGAAGTGAACACAATGTTCGTTCCCCCTATCCCAAAATCATTGAACCAATCGAGACGAGATAATATGCAAAAATTGATAAAAACACTTTACGTTTAGGGGTCATCAAGGGGGAGAAGGGTCTGATATAATGTGATGATTTGTGACAAAGGGGATAAAAGGGGGGGGGGGGTTGTAGAAAATGTGGTGTTACAAAATCAACGAATATAATAAACTTTTTTGAAATTATATGGGAGGTTTAAAAGGTTGACGTAATTTAGACAGGGGGCTAAAGCTTTTGTGACTGGGTGGAGGTGGGGGTCAAAAAGTATCCAAAATCGTGGAACGTCATTTATGGACGATTTTCAGCCGTTCACCATCCACTGCTGGATGAAGGCCTCTCCGATCTGCTTCCATTCCTGTCTGTTTTGAGCAATCCGTATCCACTTGATTCCACATATTCTTCTCAATTCATCAACCCATTGTCCACTCGGTCTACCTTGATTTCTTTCACATCCTTTCGAATACCATTCCAATATTTCTTGCATCCATCTGCCATCCATTCTTCTCGCTATGTGTCCAGCCCATTGCTATTCCGCTATATCTGCCACTTTGGCAATGCCTCTTACCCACGTATTCCTCTTACGATATCTTCTTGTTATACCAAGTATTTTCTATGCTTCTCTGTGTGCACTGGATCTCACGTAACATTCTTGAATTCATCATCCACGTTTCACATCCATACGTCATAGCTGGCAGTACGCATTTGTTGTATGCCTTATCTTTTAAGCACAGCGGAATGTTGGAATTATGGATTTAATAGAGTCCAAATTAAAACGGAAAGGATTTGGTATCCACCTATCATTTTTTAAATCAGGTTGAAAGTAATCGTTAGATTTTCCAAATACCTCAAAATATCGCCATGGATATAATCTATCTAACGAATTATAC
This sequence comes from Parapsyche elsis, assembly GCA_022651745.1. Taxonomy (NCBI): domain Eukaryota; kingdom Metazoa; phylum Arthropoda; class Insecta; order Trichoptera; family Hydropsychidae; genus Parapsyche; species Parapsyche elsis. The sequence goes on from JAGVSN010000016.1 coordinate 2,084,755, forward strand.
CTTAGAGGAGACACCTTATTCCTCCCTTGCAGATCTTTCATTCGTCCCTTAAGGACGAAAACACCATAGGGTAGGAACCCCCACTCTAAAGAATCAATATGAATTTTTCGTGTTTACTTTCTAGGCACGGAATAGATTTGGATAATCCGGGACCTGGAGGCAATCCCGTATCGTTATTGGCTGCTGGTCTGACGTCTGGTGCTCTTTCAATCGACGGTGCCTTGGAAAACTCTCTGGGAGCACTTGGTTCGCTAGGACCAGGTCTCTCCGTGTCCGTTGCTGCTACTTATTCAGACAGTGGCGATAGCATCGGCGCTCGGTCCACGGACAATGCAACACCACCGATGCATTTTCTCACGCCGCATGTAGAAATTTCTATGGCTGACAATGAAACATATTCACCTGGTCAGTCTAATAATAATCGAGGTATCACGATATGTTTGTATTTTTTTTTTAGAGGATATTATCAATTAACACGCATTGTTACAACATACGATTGATTACTGTATGAATGACAATTCAATAATATTTCATTATACTTTTTCAGGAGGTATATCGGAGAGCTTAAAATCTGAAAGACTAAACGGTTCAGGAGAAGGCCCAAATTCCCCGCAATCTGGCGACAGTAACTGCAACGTTGCAAGTAGTTCACATTGTGGCATACCTCAAATGACCGGATCTAATATTACACCATCTATTAGCCTCATCCCCATTAAACAGGTATTTTTCACCCGTCTTGGGAGTTTCTGTTTGTATTATGTAGTTGAACGTGATTTCATTGGAATTGTTCGGAATTTTTCAGGAACCGACTTCACACGACGAATCTTCGACGCCTATGGGTGGCAATGGAGAACCTACGGGTGGTCCTGGAGATGAAGGAAACAACAATAATAATAGTCTTTCCATCAGTGCGGATGGTAAAAGAGGGAGCAGTGTCACATCCAGTAGTCTATCTTCACTTATAAAAGTTTCTCCATTAAAAAGTCTCTTACGGGAGGATTTAAAACGAAGAATCACCGCGAGGGGAAGAGGCAGGACTTCGGTAAACTTTACTATTTGAATGAAATAATTGTAAGATGATGTTGAAATTTCTCAGTTGTAATTGTGTGCAAATTGTATTGTTTTTCAGATGTCACCGCGTGCTTCACCGTCAGAAGGTGGTGTAATAACATCGACACACGGAGAGCTTTCCGGCTGTTTGATGAATCCTGCATCTTTAGTTTGCACATTCTGTGCAATTTCTTTTCCCGATTCGACATTGTATTTTCTTCACAAGGGCTGCCACTGTGACTCAAATCCATGGAAGTGCAATATATGCGGAGAGCAGTGTAATAATGTGTATGAATTCAATTCACACCTATTGAGTAAAAGTCATCAATGACATTAACTTTCTATAAACTCGTGCACTCGATGCAAACATTTTGCTGGGTAGATTATATATTTTCAAACGAAAATTTTATAAAAGTCATCAGTGTCTTATTTTCACATGAAACTTTTTCGATTCACTTTGTATGCAAATATCTGTTAAATTTGAATGTGCGCAATCTTATACACAGTACGTTCTCTCGCTTACCTCACAGTGCTTTGATATGAGCTTGTGGGGTATTAAGTTTCAGCATTCTCGATATATTTAACCTCATATACAAATTGACATTCCTATCGTGTGCTTTGAGATATGCATATTGTTGAAATAATTTTTTTTATTGAATTTTGTTGATTATTGTGGTAGTTGATTATTTTTATACTAATGAATCATGATAATTATTTTTTTGGTATCGTATTGGATATTGAACCTTTATCGAAATACCATAGATCATGATTGAATGCCAACATTGAAGTAGATTCTTGATTTTTGTTTATATAGAAACCAAAGTCATATCAAGCATTGAAACCAAAGGCAAAACATATATATCATTCCATTGCATATAAAATATGCAAATCTAATTACAAATTCCAGATACTGTGACCACTTTTTGGACCAATCTGTATAGTTAAGTTGGAAAATATGGGGATTATTTTTAAATCTAAAATCAGTGTTATACTTAGTGTGTGTGTATTTTGCGAAATTAACCTCCAGTGGTTTCAACGATACATGGTTTTTCGCTCACTCATCTTAATAAATCAAATGTGATGAAAATACATGCATACATGTGCATCAACATTTTGAAAATGTAAATAAAGGTACACATTTTAAATTTTGTTATTTCATATGGAAAAGTTTATTAATATGTTGACACATGTGATCATGCCAAATAATTACACCCCATGTTATTCACATATGAATTGATTTTTATATCATAAATATATTTTGCTATTTTATATAGATAAATCAAACGTTGACAATTATATTGTATTTTACGAGACAGGGATAGGATTTTATTCAAAAAACATTATGGTCTTAGCCTTTGCTTTTCATTTTGAGATAATTATAATAAAAATATTTACAAAAGTTATTTTATGGACTCGAAAAATATACATACATACATTCCTAAATTAAACGTGGAGCCTTAAATTTTCTACATATGTTCAATTTCTTTTTTTATTTGAAAAGTGGCAGCAATTGTTATATTCGTTTTATTTTATATTTTACCATAGATATATAGTGTGTTCAAACGGAACATAATTTCACTTTTTGACTGATTTTTTTCTTTCTAAATTTTAATCATGTTTATCTGATTTTCTTTTGAATTGTCTATTTGTGTACTTACGATAATTGGCTGTATTTTCCACACATTCAAACACGAATTATCATTGTAAAATTTATATGGAAATATGTTTTTGGATCGTTAATTGTACAAGTGCTATTAAACGTGTGTGGATTTGATTAAGAAAGTGCTCCTTTATAAATAGAATTTACATAAGATTTCGGATATTTTATAAAATGAGATTTCAATAATTATGTTAATGGTAAAAATCTAAGTACAAAAATAAACTTTCCCCACATTTAAATCATTCCTTAGTATTCGATTCCACGGGTACTATTTATTTAAGGAAAGAGATTATTCATGCATTCCATTTATTTTTGTTAAATATATTCCTGTAGTTTTCATTCCTTTTGCTTTAATTATTATTTTTTAATGATGTACCATAGTGGCTTGCTTCTTTGAAAAACTTTGTTATGAGATGTGTTGAATGAGAGATGGCAATTTATTGTACAATCTAATTTTTGTATCATTTTAATTTGAAAAGATATTTTTACTCAAGCCAGCATAAGTGTGCACTAATTTTTGCAAGTCCATCCATATATTAGTTCATATATTTTCTACCACTTACAAAATGTCAAAGAAAATTATAATATTGACTGTTTCGGATGTGTATAATAGAATATTATATTGTTATGATTTTGTTGTTTGCATAAGTTTTGTTATTCCCAAGGTGCCTGATATTTGACCATGGTGATAAATACAATATTTTGACTGTATTCAATACAAATTGAGTAAGAATTAGAATTTAAAAATTTTAGTAGGTATGATAATTAATTGTAAATTAGATTTATATTTATTCATTTGTACACAGTGCAGCTGTATTTTAACCTTTCAGGGTTTTTGTACGAACCCAAAGATATTAAAAAAAAAAGAATTATTCAGGGGGGCTAATGTATATGATGTGTTCGTTATCGGCAGTAATTATTTAAGCATTCCATTAGTGTTAAGTACTTAATATTGTCGGTTGTGGTCTTGCCTGTTAAAAAGACGCCTTACTATCATTAAGATACTAAATTGATGCTACCAACGAATACAAGCTATCGTCAGCTGGACACGGTTGACATATTCCGTCCATGCATATTCGATCGTTTATATCGATCGTACTTATTTTTTTTAGTAAGTACTCATTAACAATTAAATTAACAAAGGGATATATATTTTAATGATACTTATTGTTTTATTCTATAGTATGTTAAAAGTTGTTACATTTAAAATATTTTATCATGTTTGCTACTGTACCTAGAAAGTAGACGCTCTTTAAAAACACGTAGGAAAATATTTCTTAGATATTCACATTGTATGGTGCCCTTTAAATTGGATTAAAAAAATAAACTAGGTTTTATCAGTAAATCACAATGCTACATTTGTTTTTAAGATACCTTTACTCACACTTCAGTAAATTTTAAATAAAAATGCATAGTAAGTTCACTACAAGTATGTACCTTGTTTTGTTGAAACCCACGTAGTTAAGACAATCTGTAGAATTTTCGATTTTTTTTTTTAAGAAAAACCACTTAGTACTAGGTTATCTTATTTTAATTTCAATCGGAAACCTGTAGTTAATCTAAACATTAGTGAAATTATGAAACAATCTTAAAAATTTACAGCTTATTAACTAATATCTATAAATAGTTGAAAAATATTTTTCTTATACATATTAACTTTAAATGTACTTTTATTACACTGCTATGTATATCGATAGGAACAATTGTTAAATAATGTACAGTATTTATTTAAATTAATCACATTCACAGTGAAGTTTTACTCATTGTTTCCGATAATTATGATAAACGACGATGTGATGTTTGTGTTACATATTGTAGTTTTCAAATTGAATTTAAGGATATTCTTGTAAAAATAAGTGCAAATAATTATATATATTTTATAAATCGTAACTGTTCTTTAAACATAATTTGTTATCAATGTTATTAAAATATTTATATATTAATTGCAAAATCACTATATGTATGTATATGTACACACGTATACATATATGTATATTATATTTATTTATGAAGTATAATATAAAAAAAATTTACATATGTTATAAATACACTTGCGTGGTATATACTTTGAAAACAATATTTGTATTTTTAATATTTCTTGCATATTACCAGACCTGTTGTTAACCAAAAATACACATCAAATCAATTTTACTTCTCTGCATAAAGATAACTGAATTATGTATTTGTATATTTACTCTTAACAGCTTCACACACAGCTCGTGTTGAATTACTTTTTCGTATCGATCATCACACGTTTTCTCTTCTTATCACACATTTTCTTTAAAGTATTGTTTTTACATGTATGTGTATGTGTATTTGATATAGAAATATATATTTTATGTATTTTACACCGAACTTGCCGATTTTATGTGTAACAGTTTTTATAGTTATTTCATTTGAACAGTTATATTATTTATAGATGAACATTCCAGAGTTTGTGATTTATTCAATGTTCAACATATTGTTTTATTTATTTATATTCTGTCTGGTAAAGGGATAATATATATTTGGTGCAGTCATTTAAAAAATTATGTTTTATTATTGCATTCACCTCTGATCCTCACTTCACTTGTAAAATATACAACTGTGAGATTGCGGCTCAAACTCCAACGAGAGTAACGCAACAGGTCTATATAATCATTGTGGATTATATAGACGTGTGCTAATATGTAAATTGATCGGTGCAGAAGATAATAATATATACATAGCATACGGGGAGGATGTGCTAAATTTATAAAAAAATTCACCGAAATCATTGAAAAGAATTAGTGTTTTCTCTCGCAGTACATCATTTATAACGAATTTAACGGAATAGTTGATTTTTATAATAAAAGTTCTTGTATGTATGTATTCCTGTTTTTTTTTCATTGATAGCATTTATTTTATTATTTATAACACTAAACATTACTCACCCGTGAGTGAGTGATGATCGGGTATGCGAGCGTTCCGCGACTAGGCTACCCAACCAGCCAGGCAGACTCCCGTTTTTTTTAGACATAGTATGTATATAGTAATGCAACAGCATGCATATGGTCAATAAAAATGCGTATTTGGTTAATACCAATAAAACGAGCGTCATCTATGAACGGTTGTTTTAAACTAAAAAATTAATTAAAATAGTGTGCTAAAAGTAAATGTCAATAGATGTCACTATAAAAATTAAAATCAAAAATGTTTACAAATAAATCGAAATTTCTTTGAGATTTTCTTCAGAACACCACATTTGTCGTATGAAATGCGATTTGGAGTATTTTTTTTGAAGCAAACTCGCCAAATTCCAACATTGTTTACATCGACGATGACAAAAATCATCAATGGCAAATATGTAGTTCAGTAGTAGTGCGAGAGGTCGAACGTGTCCAGGTGGAGATGGTTCAGGCTCAGCAGGATTCGCCCCCTGGGCCTCCGCCCCCTGAGCTTTCGCCCCCTGGTAAATACCCCACTAAACACCCCATACTCGATGGCAAATCTCGCGCTCTTTTCAAACTGCGCACCCTTGACACACCCTTCCAACTTTTCGCCAACTTGTCTCATTACACCGCAAACTTCACTTCCGAAGTTCAAAACAGACAGCCATGTGTGAAATTTGATGCGAAATATCATCTGCATAAAGTTCCAGTTGTTTTGAAAGCCTATAAAGAAACTTTTTCATCGGCCGTTGTACATAACCTATACGCGCGTTATTTGACAGCGAAAGTGACGTTTGCTAGAAACTTTTTGAAACTCGATAAAACTATCAATATATCATCTCGCATGTATCAATTTGTTCGGTTCTCATTCTAACGATGTTACTTTGTACGTTTGCTGTTGTATTATTGTAAAATTTTACATTTGTTTTCACGGTCACGTTATAGGTTATGTTCACTCCGTGAATCACCAATCTTCATAATTATAATAATGTTATCAAATCACACTAATATTATGTATTAAATCAAAATTTCGTATACGTTTTCGAAATGTATATATATTGGATTATAAATTAAATTATATTTGCATAGGTCTACTAATTTTAATAATGAAATATGAACATGTAATATAAATAGGTTTACCATATTATTTTTCTCTCAAATCGGGACTCTTGGATTTTACTCGAAGAAAATTTTTTTTCCCAAAAATGTTTATTTTGTATAATTTCTAAAAAATTACTTAAATTTTTGAGCAAAAATGAAATATTTTCTTGCATAACAACATTTTGCATCTAAATTATTTTAAATTTTATAAGAAAATCATCAGATTTTGTATACAGCACCAAAATAATGCGCCGCAGGCGAGATTTTTTTTTGTCCAAAATACAGCATATCGTTTCAAATTTATCGAATTTAGTAAAAATGATTTCTTTATCATTTCCTTTTGACTGGGACAAAATAACAAACCGGCCGGGACTTTGGGACGCACTTTAAAACCAGTACAATCCCGGTTAAACCGGGACGTATGGTAAGCCTAAATGTGTAAGTAATACATATTATTGCACATTGAATAATACATACATATTATAGTACATATGTATGTAGTTTGCTGTTTTGTATGCTCTAATATAATAGTATTTAGAACTGGTCATCTAATTGAGGTACTACGTGGTACTTCATTACTTCATATGACTTAAGTTGAATGCTCATTATGTACATTGCTACCGAGATTTGCATCTTAATTTTGCTAGTTTTGCACGTTTCTAATATCCGTACTAAAATTGTGCTACAAATACTTTTTGTTTTCGTTGCATTATTGCACACTATGTGTTGAATGAGTTTTACCTCTTTTTGAAATCATATTTGTATTGCAAATTTTTATTTGTTCATTTAAATCAAATTCGGACTTCTGCGAAACGTTATGAATTTATCGCCGGGTACTCCATTGTGTCGATTGTTGAGCAATGCTATTCATTCACATTGGATTATTATGTTAATCCACACGTCCAATCATTGATTGGTGGGATTTTCTTAATATAATATATTCTAATCAGAGTCATGAATATTGACAATTTAATCTACTATTTATTTGAATTCGTTTCATAATTCTTAGTGGAATTATTACTATATATATGTATAATAAAACCGAAAAATCTGCTCACCAGTGAAACGTTACTATAACGACGGATAAACAATTCCCGTAACGTGACCGGTCCACGGCATTCTTTGCGAGGGAATAGTCGAGGCGTGTGGAGCTCGACAACCATTGTGTTTAATTTTATTCAATGTTTCGCTCATACAACGGGGGCGGACATTGGCATTGCGCTAATACTTCGTGACACGTCCATGTATGAACGAGCGCAGTTAAAACAATGCCGTTTATACATACAATAGAATAATTCGTAACCTAACTTTGATACAAATCAACTGAAATTTTAATTTTTTGTAACCGAAAATGAGTGGAATTCTCTTACTACGTGTGTATATACATACATATGTACGATACCCATTAAATTTAATACAACTTAAACGTAGTCACAGTAGATAATCATATTGTAAATATAGTTGATAGTTATTTATAACCAGGACAATTGGTGAATATGACTAGATGTAATAATAAGAAGAAATAAAACGAAGAATGAAACTAGGATGGAGCGCTTTTGGAAGAATGAACATTGTTTTTAATTCCAACATTCCGCAATGCTTAAAAAATAAGGCATACGACCAATGTGCACTGCCAGTTATGACGTGTGGATGTGAAGCGTGATGCTGAATTCAAGAATGTTACGTAAGATATATGCTCGGTATAGCAAGAAGAGATTGTAAGAGGTATACATGGGTGAGAAGCGTGACCAAAGTGTCAGATATAGCGGAACGTGTGAAAAACGTGGCTGGGAAACATAGCGAGAAGTACTGGTACGGTATCCGAGAGGATGTGAAAGAAAGCAAGGTAGACCGAGTGGACGGTGGCCTGATGAATTGAGAAGAATTTGTCGAGTCAAGTGGATGCAGATTGCCCAAGACAGACAGGAATGGAAGAGGATTGGACAATCAATGCCGAGCGTTACTATATATAGTAGCGCAAGGGTTTGTCTGACTGGCTGCCTGGGCACGGGTTGCGCGAAGCGCTCTCATTTTTCAACTACCTACTACATTTTGAACTATACACTGTCAACGGGCGGTGACTAGTATTGCCAACGTGCGTTCACAGCGTCTTTCCACTGGGGGAAAATTTACAGTTCTTGGATTTTCACGGAGCGATTAACATACACTCCTCTCCCGTGTGTAGCCATTGAATATTCAAATCGCGTTAGGGTGTATGGGCGATGGTAGTTCATGTGTGAACAACACGCAATTAGAGTGACCACACGTTCGACATCACCATCCAATACATACATATATACTTAATACATTTACTTATCTGTAATGAAACTTTCATAAGAGCTTTCTATCGGTTATCATCTAACGCTATCCACTCGTATAATACGTGGGTACTTATCGTCGTCGAGTTGCTGACTCTTGTTTGAACACTCGAGCCTCGAACGGAGCTTCTCGAGTTCGCATACGGATACTACACTATGTATGTATAAATTTATAGCGCTTAATTGGCATTCAAAGCTGGTAAATTTGAACGTAGTCGTTTTTACCAAATTCGGCAAGCGGATTCGACGATGCGGTCAAATCTGGGTCGTTCGGTTCTGTCGATTGACCCATACGCAGTTCGATTCGGTCGATTGGGTTTTTGTATACAATCTATCCGCTCTAATTGGACAGATTTGATCAAAAAGTGTCGGGATTTTGGTGCAATGCGGGCGTGTCGCGTACGCCCTTTGAGAGTTGTAAACTTTTCAAACTTGCGCTAATGTTGCAGTCTTATCGTATTTTGGTGTGTCCGTCCGTCTGTCCGACTTTTGTTGGCGAATGTACATACATATTTGCGGGAAATGTGATAAATGTGTGTTTAAAGTTAAGACGCGTAGACGTGGTGGCGTAGCTTTGGCGAATAGCGACAGTAATGATACTCATTTTCATCAGTTTTCTCCATTACTAGGTATGTAAGTATATACTATATATATAATAGCGCAAGGGTCTGCCTGGGTGGGTAGCCGCGGAACGCTCGCATTTTTGCTACATTTTCAACAACTAAATACACTATACCTATACATATATATGTAAATAAACGATAACCACCCGATGACACTATCAACTGGCATTGACTAGTTCTGAAATATGAAATGACGCTTGAATAAATTTCGCCTAATGTATCGTTTCATTTCAATGCAAATTTAATGTGATTGTTTTTACTGTATGTACATACATACATACATATGTTTTGTTTTGCAATAAAATTTACTCGTTTTTGTTTGAGTTTACGAGTAAACATATTGTTTGGATTTCAATGAAATAATCCAATCATCCCACAGAGGAGCACGCCTCTAATTTTTATCAAAACCCAATGTTAAACCTTAAAACCATGGATTTCATGAATACAGCAATAGTAATTTATAAATAATTTAAAGTATCTACATACTTATTTAGCACTAGTCAATGCCCGTCGACAGTGTCATCGGGTGGTCATCATTTATGTACATATACATATGTATTTCCTCAGCGAGCATTATCAGCAGACAGACAGACAGACATACGGATTTAGGCTATTATATATATATATATATATATGTATAATATATATAATAATCATCATTTTCAGCCGTTCACCATCCACTGCTGGATGAAGGCATCTATGTATAATCCTCTTCCATTCCTGTCTGTCTTGAGCAATCTGAATCCACTGGACTCCACACATTCTTCTCAATTCATCAGCCCATCTTCCACTCGGTCTACCTTGCTTTCTTTCGCATCCTCTCGGATACCATTTCAGTACTTCTCGCGTCCATCTGCCATCCATTCTTCTCGCTATGCTATGTGTCCAGCCCATTGCCACTTCAACTTTTTCACCCGTACTGCTATATCTGCCACTTTGGTCATACTTCTTACCCATGTATTTCTTTTGCGATCTCTTCTCGTTATGCCAAGCATACATCTTTCCACGCTTCTCTGTGTGCACTGGATCTTTCGTAGCATTCTTGAATTTAGCGTCCCAAGTTTCACATGCATACGTCATAACTGGCAGTATGCCTTCTTTTTTAAGCGTAGCGGAATGTTGGATTTAAAAACTATGTTCATTCTTCCAAAAGCACTCCATCCTAGTTTCATTCTTCGTTTTATTTCTTCTTCTTTACATCCAGTCATATTCACTAATTGGCCTAGGTATAAATAACTATCAACTATCTCTACAATATGATTATCTACCGTGTATATAATATTTATTTTGAATGTGAATTTTGAACTTTGAATTTTTCGCGACGACCCACTAAAAATCGGCTCGCGACCCACAGTTTGGGCAACGCTCGGTTATTGTATTTATTCTGTATTTTTTCTTCAGGTTGCTTAAAATTTTTCATGAAAAATCTGAAATTCGAATGGCGATGAAGATAACACGTTACGACCGTAACGCGCGTCACGCTTCCGGTAAAATTGCGCGTCGAGGATTTTCGCGGCGCCCGAAATAAGCCGACCTTAGGTTCGCTTTTCCACCGACTTTTCTCACCCACCCCTTTCCATTTTCCGCTTTCCACCGATCCCCTGCCCTCTGAAAACCCCATTTTCCTCCCCAAACCCCACCGGTATGGCCGTAGCCGCCCTTCAGTCAGCCTTCGCCAGGCTGCGGAGGTGTACACGACCCTCGTCACATTCGTTCGCTTGTCTCTACGTGCAATAATGGAAAATTGAAAAGTGTCGCATGTGTATTTCGACGATACGTTCCCGACTTTCGAACCGGAATACGTTCGTTTTCAATATTTATTTTTCCCTTTGTAAATATCGTTTCATCGATGGGGGTTGGCGCGCCACGCGTTAAATACGAGAAATCGTTTCTGGCTCAACAGGTGTCTGATAAAGTTTTACTCTTTTGTGCCGCACACGATTTTAATTATCGCAATAAAATTAAATAACCACATTTTTACATCACAATGTTTTAATACAATTGAATATTGTTCGATACATTTGTATTTGTATCATCCTAGTCTAAATTCAAATATATGTATGTATATAGGTATGGAAGAATCGTAATCGTGTAATTTTATTTATTTATTTAAAATAGCCGATGGAGCCCAGGTGTCTGACATAACTTGTACATACAATTATTAATTATTTATATTTGAAGGATTACAAAAATCCATTTGTGTTCAAAAACTTAATAAATAGATTTGTATTAAGTTACTAGCTGATTTGGCAGACGGTTCTAAACTTCGACCACTCTATTTGAAAAAAAAAAGAGTCTGACAATTTTGTCCGTTTTGTATTTTAGTAATTTCAGTGTATGGCCTCAGAGATGTGCGTTTTTATTGAAACTAAGGAGGTTTTTCAATATTTATTATTTTGTAGACTTCTATTAGATCGCCTCTTAATCTTCTCGTCTCCAAACATGTGAGACTCATTTTCTTCAACCTTTCATTACAGGATAGTGATCGAAGTTCAGATGGCATTTTTGTTATTCTTCTTTGAACCCTTTCTAAATATACGAATGTGCGGCTTATCTGTATTTATTTATTATAGCTTAGATTCACGGTCAATCGCTAGTCTGCTATATTTACTGTTTGCCTTCGGAAATAAATGTAGCCATTAATTATTGCTTTTGATGTCAATGAACGTTTCATATTGCAGTTTTCGTAATGCCTGTCTTATAAAAGGCACATTTAGACATGTTTGCTCTTCTGGTATCGCTCGTTATCGCCACACACATGTACTCGTATGATTCATTCTCCAGTATATACATATATTGGTTGTACGATTGAGGATTAAAGTCATGCGTTACGTCGAATTTGGCCGAAGTAAAGTTTAATTTTAGTATGAATTAAATGTATTTCTCCCACGATTAGTCTAATCTCTTGACATTTTAGCGCTTTGTGTTTGATCGGTCGTAAATCCTAATCGATTGCAATTATACATACATACAATTCCCCTTTGCTAAGAGTCGAATGTGTAATTTACATCGTTTATGTAAGACGCAAGTCTCAGACGTCTGGAGCCATGTGTAGGGAACTACATAGTGAGCAAATCTCTAATGATTTATGTTGGCCAATTTGCCGTTTCCGAACGGGTTCGTTATGTCGAATTGTTCAAGTTTGCCCATCATTTAGGGGTACTTTGTTCTTGTAGTGTCGAACAAATTTAAATTTTTTGTCTTAAAATAGAGACATCGGTTGCGAACATTCAACTTGATCCTTTATACTGCGCAGTTTATTTGTAAATAACAATACCCGTCTGTTTTATACATTTCGTATGAAATTTTTGCGATAAAAGTCGTTCATTTTAATTGTACACCGAAGGTTCGTTCGACGAGCATCGAAAATATTTTCGTTTGTTATTTTTCTGAAAAGGAAATTGGAATGTTCTCTCGATTCGTCGAAGGTAAACGATCGACTATTTTTTCCCAATTAGTCTTTATGTTTTCCGCAGAACGATAAATAGATCGGAATTGTTATGCCAAAATCTTCACAATGCTTTCATTATATTTTAAGCCCTACCGTTTTATTTTTCTTTCGTTATTGAACAGCGAACTGTACAGTACGATTTTTCACGAATGCAAAACTTGGGTCAAATGTCACCAGAGTGCTTTAATTCTAATATATCACTGTCGAATCTGTTCTCGTATCAAAACCGTGTTTGTTTGTCTGGGAAGTGTTTCGCGAAACGTACAACAGCAGTAGCTAATTTTTCATACGTTTGAATACATTTGAGACTTTCCGCATCATCAATCTTCTTTACGCCATCTTCCAATCTTGATAAATCAAACGGAATTATCTCGGAGCAGTCTGCCGTGCAACTTTTCCGACTTAATAATCGCGTATTCCAGGAAATTTTTTCGTCGTATAGTTTTGCATGTTTGAAATCGATTGATTGTGCCTTTGTACAATTTCCCTATACACACACACATGGCACGTAAAAATTGCGACTTTGCCGTTTGTTTCTACGGCCGAAGCTTTGCTCAATGTATTACGTAGTACGATCACGCTCTAGGACAGGGATGGCGCCCGCTGACCGATTTGTGTGCGCCCGCCACTATTCGACCACGACAGAATTTTTTAAACTTGGAGTTGTAGGGAAAAGACAAACATGTAGCTAAAATGATAGGCTCTGTAAACTCATTTAAAGCCAAACTGTTTTTGTGGATATCACATCTGCAGATGAAGTCTCTCGTGCATTTCCCAAATATGAAGAAAATGGCAGGTAACAGTGAATTCAACGTGTCATTATTTGTTAAGCACCTTCAAGTGCTTCAAGAAGAGTTTGAAAAGAGATTTCAACAGTTTACTATCATCGAGCCAATGGTCTCTTTTTTTATCAATCCTTTTACTTGCCAAATAAATATAATGGAAATAGCTGCGTACATTGGAGAGCTTGTTCAAGTGAAAGACCTTCAGAATGATATTATGCTAAAATTTAAATATCAGATAAGGACTTCTGGAATACAGTGGACAGAAAAAAGTTTTCATTCTTAAAAAAAAGCGGTATTATTTATTACCTATGTATGTTCAACTATAAATGCCCTACCAATATTTTAAAATGTGCTCTAGGGTACAAAAAGGTTGGGAACCCCTGCTCTAGGATATATATTATATTGTCGCCGTATAAATCAAAAATATTGTTTTTTCTTTGCACCACTGGTAAAATCAGACATTTTAGAAGGGATGACCCGCCGAAACGTGTTCCGTGTTATCCGTTGATGATTAATTTATGTATTCGGTTCAAAGTGCGTGAAGTGAACTCGGTGAATCGTAAGAAAATCGATGGAGGAATTATAGTGATGTTTTTGACGTGGTGCAGTTGAAATTTGAGATGTCGTCGTAGCCTGCTGTCAAACTGGTGGTATACAGAGATCTGGATGACCCGTTGGTGGTTGTTCAACGTTTGCAATGGACGACAATTCAGGGACGAGCCATCTCCTGAGGGTCCACTTCAAGAAAATTGTTAGTTTACGTATACATTTCGTTTATATTTGCATGCATATTTAACGCGCGAAACTGTGTCACAGCTGCTCCCAATATACCTACGTACGCAAAAAAAAAAGTAAGTAACGTAACAAGTATACTTTCGAGGCGATATTACAGTTTTCTACACACTCGTTGCTTCTTTAGATTGTCGACCGTATACTTTGAGGGTAGTTTGAGGGAACCTTCGATTTTTCGGAGGGTTTGAGTGGATTTTCCCCTCGGACGACACATTTTGCGACCTCATTTTTAGATGACCTCTCTTCCTTGTCACTAGTAATTTGAGCAAAAAGCGACAATATGACACGATTTGTCCATTACTGAAAAAAAAAGCGTTTGCGATTTTGCCCCTGCAGTGCACTTTGTATGTATTTCAATATATTTAATCGAAATTTTAGCACAGAGTGTCTCACAGACTTGAAAACTATAGCGGACCTTACACGGTCAATACTTACCGCCGTCCTAAGCCCACTTAACGTAACTGACAAAACAACAATATCGAGATAAATGGACTTGAAAGTTTTATTCTACATAAATTTGTGTTTTTATTCATATGTATATTACTGATTTATTTAAACTTTTTTTTAGTGCATGATGTTATTTTCTATTGTGTTTTGATAATTCTAAGGAAAAATTAAAAAAAAAATGAATACTTTAGTAGTTACGCCACTTAATTATTCATTATTAATGTATACATATGACTATTCCAAACTTCAACCACTCTATTTGAAAAGAATGAATCTCTAACAATCTTATTTGATTTTTTTTTTTGGAGTCTAAGAGTATGACCTCTTAGATGAGGGTTCTCATTGAACATAATGAGGTTGGTCATTTCACATGAATAATGATTATTTTAATCTCCTCATCTCCAATGTGGAGAGATTCAGTCTTTTCAATCTTTCATGATAAGATAGTGACCGAAGTAAATATTGAATACGTTATTTTCGCTAAGTAATGGTGATACTATTTCTCTGCGCATGCAGATACGTTAGATTTAATAGCTTAAAAAAGTCACTTTACATTAATTTTGATATGAAAAATCGCAAGAATACACTCCCATAACCGCTAAAACACATCTAACTCATTTTCGTAATTTTTGTCAGTTACGTTAAGTGGGCTTAGGGCGGCAGATTAGTGACAGTATCCCCTCCACTCGCCAATACTGACGCTCCGATATCAAAATATCCGGATTCGCGTCATTCCATCAATATCGAGTTTACACGATCAATAACACTGTCACTACTTAACAGTGTTATTGACCGGGTAAGGTCCGCTATAAGCAGCAGTGAAATTGTACATCTATGTATTATGTTTTAGTTCTAAAAGGTTCTAAAAACGGTTAAATTGTAATAATAATTATGCTTCGTAGAAAACTTCTACTTTCATGCCAATATTTAAATACATATATGTATGTATGTATGTATTATTATGAAGTATAAAATGTCAATACGGTGGATTAAACTTTGCAGAACTTCCTCTACGATCCTGTAAGGTCTGCAATTAAAGATGGGGTCACATCCGACCCATCTCTAGACAGGAAGGTTAAAAATACATCATGATTGCATATATTATTATTAAATATTTGAAAAACGAACTTTCGCCAAATTTTATAACATACATACATATGTGAATATATTCTGATATTGGCCCTTTAGAGTCATGGATACAAATATGTAATACGAAGCATCGGCTGAAATTTGATCCCCCGCTTCTTTTCATATTGAAAAAGTTTCTCAGCTGAAGAAACTTGCGTGCTGAACTCAAACAACAAACAAATTTCTGTGAAAATTTCAAATGCATGGTTTCGTTGATTCGACGTCCAAACACGAATTTTCTTTTGCGTTTGAAATTTTCACCGCTGAAATTCATCGTTTTTCATCTCCGCCAATTTTCGAACCGAGTCTCATTTGCACACTGGAAATGAACTACCGTTCGAAATTGCGAAGGGAGGGAGAATGGGATGAGGGGCAGTTGTTTGTTTTGCGATGTTATTAAATTTCCAAACGACAAAACGTTTCAGCCAATATTATTGAACTGAATACATTTTCCACGGCGACATTTCGCTATATGTACAATATCTGTTCACCATAATGAGATTTAGTTTTATAAACGTAATTAAATTTCCGTGTAACATGTCAAGCAAATTTTGGTTACGTTTTGATTGAAGAAAGCTCACCGCTGAAGTAAAATGATTTGAAATTTCCAATTGTATCTATCTCTTGAAAGTACATACATAATATTACGTTCGTTGCGTAATCGGCTTACGAGTATAGCATTCGATAAAAGCGAGTCGAATAATTTTCCGATATCGTGATAAATATGGAAATTTCTCACCCGATACGTACATTCGTACCTTAATGAGCATCAAAAGCTCATCAAGGCCTTTTTTTTGCGAAGGCGTTGCGAAAAAGCGTTATCTTGATTTGTTCGCATCAGAGTAAAAGCTCCCCGGAGAGTGTCGTTTGAAATTCAATTCTGTTTACTCTCAAATATTTTTTTACACGATAATATTGTTTTGCGATACCTTTCGTTTACTGTGTTGTAAAAGTAGTCTTTTAATCGATTATTGTGATGAATTTCGCACGCTCGAATACAATGCTAATGGCAAGGTTAAGGTCTTGCGTAGAATGTTAACTGTTGCGTGATTGGTATAGGGCTTTTCAAATGCTTAAAATTTACGTGATTTAATGGGTAGTTTTGAGTAGGGAGCCAGGGTCAAAATTAACGCAAATTACTGAGCAACGTAACACCATTGGACATGCGATACTGTTGAGCTTTTAGCACGTTGCAAAAGTCACAAAGGAATTACGTAAATGTTTTTTGTAATGAAATTTTTTTTTGTTTTGTTTTTGTGAGCGTTGGATATGCTTTTAATTTGTTCGCTGGTGCTCTGTCTTAATTTGCTTAAGTTTAGTTTTTTTTTTCATCGTAGAATGTAAAGTAGGCCTCGCAATATTTTCCACAAAACCCTCTTTATTTTCACGGCGCCTCACGTAAAGAATATTCTTTTTTTTTTTTTTTTTTTTGGAATTTGTGTCATCCTTAATCTCGAGCGCGTCTGATTCGAAAAGTGGATTCACTTGCTTCATGGTTTAGTGATTATCCCTAAATACTGGGTTTTGGTTTTGGAAAAAATTCTGAAAATTCCTTGAATGATTTCAGTTGCGACCTCTTTTAAAGTCTTTTTTAAGTTACCGTTTCTGCTTCATTCATTTTATGGTTTATTTAAAAACTGGTGATCACCGCCTGCTCTTCCTTAATTCTTGAATTGGAAAGTGTTTAAAAATGTATTTGTTATTTTTGTAATGGTGCGTACACACCGACGATACGAACAGCGAACGACAAAGAGCGACGGCGAATTGTTATTGTGTAGACCGCTCCAGACAATATTATTTTATTTAATTACAAACAAACATTACTTATAGCTAAAATTATAATCTACTAGCACTTGTACAGAGGTGCTGTTTTAAGGCTGCCTGGAATCTATCAATTTTATTTATATTTCTGAGATCTTATGGCATTCAACAACATCCCTGTACAAGATACTTAAAATTTTTAACTATTAACTTATTCTTACACCTAGTATTATGACTATGTACATATGAGTCGCCTAGTTCCAAATCCCGATATGTCCATAAAACTCACTTGTTCGCAAACGCGGTTTTTCTGCTACAGACTTATTTGCTTGATGGCGTTTAAACTCATTTAAACTTAATTTTGTTGATATTAAACAAAATATTGAGATTAGAAACATGGACTTATCGTTGTTTGTTTCTAAATATGGCTTTTATCAGCTTTTATCTTAGTGCAATTGTCAGTTTTTGGAACTAACACTGATTTTCAATATTTTTTTACGGCGCACTTGGCGGTATTTGGAATAATTCAAGTATAAGGCATCGTTTGAAAACATTCTTAGAACCAGAAAATATTTTATCCTCGTTTTTTATATATTGTGGACTTATCGGGATATGGAACTAGGCGACTCATATATCAATTCCTCTAATTTTAAAACTATCAAAATATTTAGGTAACAACTTATTGTCTAACTTATAAACGTCCACACAATAGCAACCCTTCGTCGTTCGCTCTTCAGTTCGTCGGTGTGTATGCAGCATTAGATCCCAGTATAACTTTAATAACCGAGCAAAATGATTTTTTCTCAGTTTATACAATATTCATAAGAGTTTTCATGGTAGGTAGTACCTACTACATACATAGGTACTACCTTGGCTACCTTACACGAGACTTATTACGCCGACTTGTTCCGCTAAAGTTTTCAGACTCTTAATACGCCTTTTTCTCCGTTGTGTTCTCCGGGCATTAACCGGTAAATCTATCCTCACTTTCCCCAGCTTCATTTCTCGTTTTTCTACTCAACGCTTTGGGTAGTCGGAACACGCGCCACACTTGTGCGAATATTGGGTTTCGTTGCCAGCTTTGAAATCGCCCAAACGTGCTCGTACGTTTCGTTAAATTTTTCAACTTGAATTCTTAATGCGAATTGAATTTAAAATAGGCATAATAAGGATAGTTGTACTAAAATGCTCGCCTATTTAAATTGCCGGGTGGTTTTTTTTTTTTCCACAAGTCTTTCATCTTCACGTCGTTCGTCGTCTAGAAGTGGCGCCTAGAAGCCGTGCAATTTTCAAAAGGCTTCATTACCCACCAGGCCAAGGACCCACTGCTTCCAAATGACTCACTTTTCATAAGCACAAAAGCGACCTTATGAATTTACAAACGGCACCTCACCGGGTCAAATCGAAAACGGCAACAAGCATATTTTTTTTTTGGCGGAAAAATTAAAATTTTCCCTCACGCGATAAATCCAACGCGCGTTGGATTAATTTCGTTTTAGATTCACGCCGCGATAAACGTTTATATATTAGCCTAGTAAAAAAATGAACTGTGTTTTTACCGCAATCGAACAGATCTTTTTATTTCACGGATACAAACTTGTTAATGAATGCAAAAGTAAAAGCATTGTACTAACCTGTTGTCGGAATACATATTATGCGCGGATTATCTCAGCTTTGCACCTGTGCTTTGCAGCCGTTCGATATGGTATTTAATAGCAGTTTAACTTTGTACCACTTGATTCTATAGATTCTGCAGTTGAACGAGAACGGTGAACGTTTACGTCGAAACCAGTGTATTGTGAAATATCTACAACTGCAGACGTTACGTTTGCGGAATGTTACTCTAGCAAACGTAACCGTGCACTTGTAATGCTAAATGTTGTTGTTGTTGTTACTTTCGAAATGCGTCCTTTGGGATACTTTGCATTTAACCTGACACGACAGTGCTACCTGGACATTAAAATATTCAAGGGACTCATTATCGTAGGTAGTATGTTGTTTTGAGGTATTCGTTTGTTTTTTGAGGTATTATGTTTGTTTGTTCTGCCATATATATGTACATATACATATACATATATGCATTGGAGTGGTATTTTTATTTATTTATTTTAAATTTTCATAATGCAGTTTTGTCAGATGGCGAGACTGCACCGGTTCGTTGTACCCATATACCTATAGGAAAAATATGAATGGAAGGTGCATCATTAGCGAGTGAATAGAGCGAAGGTTCATCTTGGTGGTTTTCAGCTTGGATGCACACAATCGCTCCGTGATTAAAGTGCTTAGGTATTTTTTTTTCAGCTCTCGCGGCTACGGCTTTCTTCTGAAAGAGCGACAGTCTTCAAACGAAAGATAAAAATGTTAAAATTTATCCGTATTATCCTTTTGGTTAATATTGTTTACATACATACGTGCTCACCTGTTTTCATTACCCTTCAAAATTGGGCGCAAACAAGCTTCGATTTAATTATTGCGTGTTTTGTTATGCTAAAATTACAATAGGTAAATTTTTAATCTATTTTTGTTTGCGTAATCGTTTTGAAAATATACATACATACAACGTGTAGATGTGTTTCGTTAATGTTAACGCTTAGAATACGGTCACGTAACGTTGTACAATTTTCTTTTTACGTCTACGTTTCGTATTCTACGTGACGTTCATTCTTCTTTTTTTCCTCGAAAAATACTTTCTTTACGTGCGTGGGAACGGGGTTAAATTATTTTTTTTCTTCATATTCGCACTTTCGTATGCTGAAAAACACTAATGCGTTGCCGTGTAAAGCTTAGTACACATAATTATTTTCAGGCGTTCACCATCCACCGCTGGATGAAGGCCTCTCCAATCCTCTTCCATTCATGTCTGTAAAATATACACATCTATAAAACATACGGCACACAATTTTAGTAAATCATACTTACATTTTTATTATATTAAAAATTCATCTTATTAATATAAAAGAATGCGTATTCAAAGTTTATTCACAGTACGATTAATTATAAAACGTACTGTATTTATAATTACAAAGCCATACAAATGGTACTGATGGACGCTATAATTGTCGGCTCTATTAATTATTCTGTTCTACGAATTCTACTAATCATTTTCAGCCGTTCACCATCCACTGCTGGATGAAGGCCTCTCCAATCCTCTACCATTCCTGTCAACTTTTGCCTTCATTTTTAAATTTTATTCATTTAAACTGTACAACGTTTTACCGAAAATTTGATCTTTCATGAAAAATTTCAATGAACCACAGAAAAACGAATCATTGTAGCCCGTTTGTCTTTGGGGCATTCGAAAAATGGAGCGTCCAAGTAACTAGCACGCCAACAACATGATCTTATAAAAATTGTCCACGTTTTCAAATAACAGTTTCATAAAGGTTTTTGTTTTTGCACGTACAACTCTGTGTTACGCAAAAAGCTGTTTGAGTAAGACCAGCGTTTTGAGTCGAGACACTACAGGAGAGGTGGGTTATGATCTCAACATTCGTTTGATCATAACCCACTATATTTTAATTTATATTTTAATGTATACTATAAGTTGTTTGTTGCATTAATAAATAAATAAATAAATACTCAAACAAGCAACCAATCGTTAGTAGTGAAGGTTTAAACTTGAAAAATGTACTAGGAAGATAAAACTAGTCCGGAAAACTGCTGCAAAGCTTAAAGGCGCTCGCACACCTCTGCGGATTTCGCTTGAAGTTCGTGCGAAATTCATCAAGTCTGAATTTCGCAAGTCTGAGAATTGTACCGCGCACACTGGCACGATTGCAGCGCCATTCGACACTCAACCGGCGAATAGCGAAATACCACGTGTCACCTCGCTTTCGGAACGTTTGTATTTCATTCACGATTCTGACACGAACTCTAATGTTGGCCGCATATGATTAGTTCAATACTTTTATTGTTGAATGTAATTTATAACGGTGTGTCATCAAGGATCGGCTGACTGTTCACAAAAGCGTCTGGTTTCTGTCGCTCTGACATAACCTATCAAGTCAGATCGTACAGGATGGAATACTTATCCACCGTCTCCAATAGCTTTTCCACAAACGTCATCGAAATAGTGTTCAACATATATTCCGTGCTATTTTCCGGTAGGAAATCGGTTGTGGTGTACTGCCGCCCTAAGCCCACTTAACGTAACTGACAAAAATTACGAAAATGAGTTAGATATGTTTATGGGGGTGTATTCTTGCGATTTTTCATATCAAAATTAATGTATCTTCATCCAAAAGTGACCTTTTTAAGCTATTAAATCTAACGTATCTGCATGCGCAGAGAAATAGTTTCACCAATACTCAGCGAAAATAACGTATCCAACATTTACATAGCAAATTCAACGTATCTGCGTGCAGATACGTTTTTTCGTCTAAGGATAATGCAGTTACGTTAGTTTAGCTAAGGAGCTACGCAAAGCTACCGAAACATTTTGCTTAGTTAAAATAACGCAACTATTAAAATACATATGATTTCCTAAGCAAATTTAACGTAAGTGTAAAAAAGTGACGTAACTACTAAAGTATTCATTTTTTTTTAAATTTTTCCTTAGAATTATCAAAACACAATAGAAAATAACCTCATGCACAAAAAAAAAGTTTAAATAAATCAGTAATATATGAAGAAAAACACAAATTTAGAATAAAACTTTCAGGTCCATTTAGGTCCATGTTGTTTTGTCAGTTACGTTAAGTGGACTTAGGACGGCAGTGTAGGCAGCGCCACCTGCAGCTATGCGATACAACTCCCCACCATATCAAACGCGTGATTATTCGTGCGTTTTCTTCGCTAGGCGAATACGAATTCACAGAGGTGAACGCTGACACTTGTTGCCTCCGTATGTACATACTAGGCTTGACAGTTTCCGTGCATTTACTCCAAAGGTTTAACCGTAATCAGGTCAACCGAGCATTCGCTGATTGTTTGAAATACCTTTCGATGTACAGTTTGTGAAGCTCTGCTACGGGAATAAGGTGTGTACGTCGCGAGTGGCACACGTCAAACGTAAACGTATTATGGACGCGTATTGGGTTTCTCGGCTCGCTCTGTTTCTCCTTATCTCGTTGTGTGCGGGATTGTGGTTACCCGATATCCGTTCCCGCCTTGATATTTATTCCATATCCGTAGTGGGGTGACCAAGCGTTTCGATCCGTGTTTCCCAAGTGTGATTTCCACCATCTCGTAGGTACTCGAAATGGCTAGCGGTGCCGGTCCTTAACCCTTTCGTCGCAGACGTTCAGTTTAATGCGACTGTCACGGGCGTCGACTTGCACACGTATATACTACATACTGTATTGTGAGAAAAGCTACATTCTATGTACCTATGTACATACATATACATATGTATATTGCATATCCGACGTTCTGAAACTTTGTGACAAAGTTCTTTGTGTCGTAAATTGAATTTGGGTAAAATTTTACGAATTTCGACTCCTACGTATTTGCATTTGTGCCGAGATAGTTCTTGTTCCTTTTAATACGAAAGGTGCAAGAACTTTATACGTCGTCTGATTGTATGTACAAACCTCGTCTGCGATTCAACAGTATCCAGATTAAAATGTTCCGAAAATGCACTACTGCAACTTTTCATTCAGTTCAATGTTTCTCAACTGATCGATTAAGTATGAAAATTGATACCCGTCATTGAAATGGTATCACTTTATATTTTACAGTAGGTACATATCGAAATTTTCACATACATACATAGGTATTGTTAAAAATAACCTGTGGATTGTTTACTTTATTTATTTATTCATCATCATCATCATTTTCAGCCGTTCACCATCCACTGCTGAATGAAGGCCTCTCCAATCCTCTTCCATTCCTGTCTGTCATGAGCAATCTGCATCCACTTGACTCCACACATTCTTCTAAATTCATCAGCCCATCGTCCATTCGGTCTACCTTGTTTTCTTTCACATCCTCTCGGATACCATTCCAGTATTTCTCATGTCGGATTTACCATCCATTCTTCTCCATTTACCATCCATGTGTCCACTATATCTACCACTTTGGTCATGCTTCTTACCAATGTATTCCTCTTACGATCTCTTCTTGTTATAACATACATCTTTATATGCTTCTCTGTGTGCACTGGATCTTACCTAGCATTCTTGACTTTAGCATCCACGTTTCAAATCCAAAATCCGAATGTTGGATTTAAAAAGGTTATGGCGATTTGATGTTTGAGCAATCTGCATCTACTTGCGTCCACACATTCTTCTCAATTCATCAGCCCATCCTCCACTCGGTCTACCTTGCTTTCTTTCACATCTTCTCGAATACCATGCCAGTATTTCTCGCTATGTGTCCAGCCCATTGCCACTTCAACTTTTTCACACGTTCCGCTATATCTGCCACTTTTGATCATGCTTCTTACCCATGTATTATTTATTCGTTTGATTGTAATAGCTCGAAAGCTAATTAAGAACAAAAAAAGCTAAAATTACATAATGAACTCATCTATCTAGTACTTGTACAGAGGTGTTGTTTTATGGCTGACAAAATTCTGACACCTTTTTTGTGAAATTTTTATTTGAATTACATACAATCTTGAAAGTATAATACATCCAAAAATTGGTTTGGTTTATTTTGATTACATTTACGATAAATTATCATTTTTTAATCACACTTTTATGAAAGATTACTATTGAAATAAAACAAAACGATCAAGTCACGCTGATGTGCTTTATGCAATCTGAATTACATATATGTACAACATATTGCAATGTTCTATAGTTAATTGGATTAAAATATGAGTTTTAAGTTTTGGATTGGAATGATTCGACTTGAAAAATTTCATTTGACTTCTACAATTTCGATAGGGCGTGTCTATCACACCATATCGGTTGGAAATTTAAATCACACGAATCGTAAAACAATTTCTGGAATTTTTTTTTGATGAACTTTGGCCAAAAGTTGCGCGCGTTCGGCCGAAAAACTCAAAGCACTTTCGGCGGGTTAATTAAATTCCACCATTCGAGTCGAGTTATTGAAAAACTTTTTCGCTCAATCGAGCCGCTCGTCCTACACCCCTTTTGTGCGAATTTTTTCATCGGACAATAAACGAGATTTACAGCACGAGTCGCACGAAGCTCTATTTTATGATTTTTTTGTGGTAATGTTGCCATTAAACCGCGCGGTTTTAACGACACGGTAATCCTTCCGAGAGATTTGTTTAGCCGCCGGCGACTTAATCCAATACTACATTATTCGCATGCGTTTATATGTATTCCGCAGACCGAGACGATTTATATCGCAATTGGGCGATTAACCTCTTCCCGAGCGCACTAGCGTAAAGGGGGAAGCGCGATCTGCTTAAATTGCCTCAATAAAATTGCCGTTTCTAATGGACCGTACGAATCATAACAAACATCAAATTCACTGTTAATATTAGTACTATTATTGTAGTACATACTTGAGTTCAAATGTTTTTTGTATTGCAACATAAACCTGTTTGTATATGTATGTATGTATATGTATTGTTTTTTTCTGAATTAGCAATACTCGCTCTGTTTTAACTAGTTCAGTCGTAGTACCTTATAATACCAAATATTTTATTCAAGTATTTAATAAGAGGATATAATATACATAGTTAAGAATTTAAAATTAAGTACATAGATCTAGGAGAAGTATCTTGTACAGGGGTGCTGTTGAATACAATGGCCTGCCAGAAGATCTCAGAAATATAAAAAAAAAAAGATAGATTCCTGGCACCCTCGGCATTATCTAATATATAAAACGCTTAAGTTTGTATGTATGTATGTATGTACGTATGGGTCATTCGTCAATTACCAGGCGTTGCTCGGGCGCGATTAATAGAAACGACGAAGTACACACGATAGTAGATGTTTTCGGCAGATTTAAGCAGATAGGGTTTCGGGAGCCCAAAAAGGGGCCGCCGGGGCAGGAGGGGGTCTGGGGGGTAGTAAGGGGCCGGCATTGCTTTTCGGGAGTCCAAAAAAGGGACCGCCGGGGTAAGAAGGAGGGTTTGGGGGTTGGTAAGGGGTCGGCATGGCTTTAGAGGGTATCAAAAGTTGAAAAAATCCTATAATGAAGTCATAGCGTTACTATACTCCCTAAAATCTATGCCGGCCACCCCCCCCGACCACCCCCTTGACCCCCCTACTGCCCCGGCGGCCCCTTTTTTGGGCTCCTGAAATAATTTACTAAACAAACACTATATTAATTACACCCCGGGCAAAGCCGGGTAATAAAGCTAGTATTATATATATAATAGCCGAAATCCGTCTGTCTGCTGATAACGCTCACCGAGGTAAATGATTAAAATACAGGAACCGTCCGCGCGCGAGTGGGATTTGAACCCGTGATCACCAGGTTGGAATGAGTCGTGCTAACACTATCATCCAACGGAGGCGATGACGAACCTGCTACGATTTGACAATATTTATTGTCAATAGGCTCGCGACTTTGCTAAATTTGTTGTATTATAACGCGCCATCTATGCCACAACTATAAAAACTATTAAATTTAATATTATTTTTCAGTACGGGTGATGGGAACGCTCCGTCGATATTCAACGGGCTTACACCAGTCTCTGTATAAAGTGCTAATAGATAATTATGTTTATTTTATAATTTTAGCTTTAAGTTACTTTTTGTTTGTAATTAGCCTCTTAATCTATTTTAATTACATAAATAAATAAAATATAATATCCGCTGGATCATAGAATGTTTGGTCTCTATTAATCAAACAGTGTGGAAATGTATCACCACAAATTTACAGACTATAATTGAATTATATCTATGTACATACATATATTTATGTAGATTGTTTGACAAATCAGCTTCCGATAATAATTTATCGATAGTGTTTGTCAATTAAGCTCGTGCCAAAATGTCCAAAATTAATTTAAATTTATTATGAAGTTTTGGTGATAGTGTGCTTAAGCCGGAATTAACGCTCATCGACGGCCATTTATTGGATTATATTGCGCAGGGGTTGTTGTCTTTCAAATAATGTTTAATAATAAACCCTTTAACGAAGGGTCGCTTTTAGAGATCGGGGCTTTAGTTTATTATCGAGCTATTATTTGGCGGTCGAGATTAAACTTTGAACGATGCCGATGGTGGGAAAGGGTTAGGGATTACGAGTAATAATTTCTCAGCATCGTAAGCGTAATAAATTACTTCTGCCGAAATTCACACGATACAAAATAATCTCGAATGTGTCTGATGTCGTTCGAAGTGATGTTGTTTTTATTTTATTATTCCGCAGTTTAATCACGAAGTTTTCGCTCGAGTTTTCCCGCGGATCGATTAGGCTCACTTATTCCCCCTTTTGTTTTCGTCCCTTTGTACTGAAACGTATAATTAGTTTTGTTTCAGTTTCTTGTGTGCTGGCGCAAAATGGAAAACACTATTACATACAATCGACGCGCTTCTTATTCCCAACACGTTAATTTAACCCTTTCATGTACACATCCAACTTACGCGCACGTGTATCAAATTTCAACTCGGAAGATTTCTATGGAGAAACTTCAACATCAAAAGCCGTTTACGTTCCATGTCGCTATTATCTAACACGCGCAATATAATAATGTATTTATTAGTATAAAACATTACTCATACTTGTGTGTATGCGAGTGTTCGATAACCGAAAGCTCACCGCGTGTTTTCTCTTATCTCGATTTTCTTCTATTTTATTTCGTTATAGCGAAAACGACACGTTATGCGCCCTTTATATTGGATTCGATAGATATATTTAAATTTGCCGTTTTTGATATACCGAATAGCGCTTCGAATGCTCTGCGAAAATCGTTTTCATTTTGTTTCTATATTTATACATACTCGTACATATTATGTACATTGCATATTACGGTCGTATTCGTACAATATGATTTAAAACAAAACATATCGATTCATTCCACTGCAGCATTTCAACATTTCCTCTACATATTTCATTGATGTACATATGTCGGTCACCGCGTGTGTTCCCCGGCGATAGGAAACTCATTTATTTGTCATTGCATTATATATTTACTTTATCCATATATGTACATATGTATGCACGTAATATAGATAAAGTATTGTCATCGTGCGAAAATTCGACCTCAACATTTTGACTGATATGTATCACGATCACGTCTTTATGTGATTTTTATTAATATTATCCATTGGTCACTACAATCGTATAAATGTAGTATCATATTTTAACATAATCCCGTATTGCTCATATCATCATTTTCAGCCGTTCACCATCCACTGTTGGATGAAGGCCTCTCCAAAATCCTCTTCCATTCCCGTCTGTCTTGAGCAATCTGCATCCACACATTTTTCTAAATTCATCAGCCCATCGTCCACTCGGTCTACCTTGCTTTCTTTCACATCCTCTCGGATACCATTCCAGTATTTCTCGCATGCATCTGCCATCCATTCTTCTCGCTGTGTCCCAGCGACGTTTTTCACACGTTCCGCTATATCTGCCACTTTGGTCATGCTTCTTACCCATGTATTCTTCTTACGATCTCTTCTTGTTATACCGAGTATGCATCTTTCCATGCTTCTCTGTGTGCACTGGATCTTACGTAGTATTCTTGAATTATTGTTCACATATAAGAACCTTTTTCTAGATTTTACTCTTTCATATTGTTGTTACTCCTGTTTTATCCGTTTGTTGCATTTGATATTGTACGTTAATCCACTAACAAATGTTGCTAGTATGTAAATGTATTTTTTCGAATTACGTGCAAATATGCACTGTCACATACAATGTACATACATATGTATGTACCTTGAATAGCTATTGTTATTCGGCACGCATACTGTTTAATACAATTTAATATCCCCTTGTCCAAATACCTACATAACTACGATATGATAAATGCATAAGCTGTATATTAACAAATAAAGTATTATCTATGACGTTCAGAGGCATTGAATTGAAATCATTACTATAATGATATGAGACCATACCAAGGTATCTACGTATAATCATTGCTTTTTATTGATTTTCCACATTTGCACAACTTTGCCACGTACACACCCCTAATTACCGTATGCGAACTATGTCGTGTCCTTTGATTGACAGGGTCCCTTCGGCCACTAGAAGGGTTAATTAAATACAACTACATCGTCCATTAGCTGTATATGTAGTTTGTATATTTATGTAACTATGTACGTATGTATACATATATCGTATTTTGCACACTTTCGAAATGTGGCCATTTCGTTTTCAGCCGAGTTTCACATACATATTTTCAGTTAAAGTGTACCACCCACTTGCCCCCCCGTTTTGGCTCACTTCGCCGTCTCGTGGAATTATTCCTCCATCTGTTGGCAATTGGCAATAAATTCTAGTTTATTTTCGCGCAACCTTCAGTTTGAAGTATTATCGATTTTTTGTAATTATCGTGCCCCTCGTAAATATTCCGAAATATCGTCATATTTTATGTCTCACTCGAAAAATACGTATCGGCGTAACCCCCGTCACACGAATTTCTCCATTCGTAGCATTTAATTATATACACATTATAATAATAGATTATAATATAGTGGCATTGCCTGGGCGCAATTTTTTTCCGCATATTTTTTTTTCAGTCTTAAGGTGATCGCACGCACACCTCTGCGAATTCGTATTCGCACAGCGAAGAAACGCACGTTTGATATGGTGGGGAGTTGTATCGCATAGCCGCAGGTGGCGCTGCCTACACCACTACTGATTTCTTACTGGAAAACAGCGCGGAATTTGTTGAACACTATTTTTTCGGCGATTCGCTCAATTTCGATGACGTTTGTGGAAAAGTATCCCATCGTGTACGATCTGACTTTATAGGTTATGTCAGAGTGACAGAAACCAGACAATTTTGTCAACAGTCAGCCGATCCTTGATGACACACCGTTATAAATTACATTCAACAAATAAAAGTATTTACCCAATCGTTCATATAAATATGCGGCCAACATTAGAACTTCGTCTTCATCTGAGGAGTCCATGTCAGAATCGTGGGTGAAATACAAACGTTCTGAAAGCGAGGTGACAGATGGTGTCGAATGGCGCTGCGCACGCGCACCACAGTATTTCGCTATTCGGCCGTTGCGTGACGAATGGCGCTGCAGTCGTGCCAGTGTGTGCGGTACAATTGACAGACTTGCGAAATTCGTGCCATTTTCATTGATGAATTTCGCACGGAATCCGCAGAGGTGTACGAGCGCCTTTAACCGAAATATGTACCTACATACATATGTATGTACATATGATACTTTGAGGATTTGTATGTTAAGTTAGATAATAATATGTTACCATCATATTTTAGTAAATTTATTGTGAGAGGAATAGGTGTATGTATGTGAATATAATTTAAGGAATAAAAATAATTTAATTATAATTTTTTTTTTAAATAAATAGAAGGATAAATAGGAGAAGCATCTTGTACAGAGGTGTTTTGGAGTATAATAGACTTCCGGATGGAATTAGAAATTACAAAACTATTGAAAATTCCTGGCAGTCTAAAAAAAAATCTCTGTACAGGTGCTTAGTTAAGGATTATAATTAATTGGCTTAAGCTACTATATTATATTATATATTTTTTTTATATTATATATTTATTTATTTATTTATAAAAATATGTACCGCTGTGGCATTACAGGTTTCCCAAATCGCCACAGCGGCAGTTACATATAAAGAAAATACACGAAAAGCAGATGCATATCTTTTACAAAAAAAAAAAAAAAAAAAAAAAAAAAAATAACAATAAAAAAATAACATATACGAACATACATAATAAAAAAATTTAGAAGGAAATAAAAATAAGAAAAAAAAAAAAAAATAAAACAAAAAATCAAAAATAAAGCTGAAGGAATGTGGTAAGATGTTGAGGGCTAATATTAAAAATGTCAACATCATGCGCAACGTCATTCAGTCCCCTGATTTCTGGCGATGGGCGAGTAATACAGCACACCAGTTCTCGCCCGGACCGGAGAGAACAGTTGTCTCGAACGAGATCCATGAGGATGCTCTGGAGCAAGAAGTTTAATCTCCTCTAATATTAAAGGATTAGAGATGTCACCTCTTAAGAGTTTGTGGAAATGACAAACGAGGTGAGCATCTCTTCTAAACTTTAAAGTTTTATATCCCACTGCTCCCAGAACAAAAGCACTGGGATAGAGAAAGGGATAATAACCGAACTCTCTCATATACAGATATCTCAAAAATTTCTTCTGGATCCTTTCAATCTGTATAGAGTATGTAATGCAACTGGGACTCCAAATAATGGAACCAGATTCCAAGATGCTGCGGACTAATGTGTTGAAAAGGAGGCGCAACACTTTCAAATTGTTAAATTGAAGAGCGTTACGCATAACAAAACCTAGCATCTTCGAAGCCTTATTACATATGTTCGATATGTGCAAAGAAAATTTCCATCTGTTCTCAAATGTCACACCAAGATCGCACGTAGAATTCACCCTGTTCAGCGTAAAACCTCCTAAACTGTAAATAAAAATTGAAGGAGAGGGTGAACGTGTGTACGATACGACATGACATTTAAGAATACTAAGTGGCAAACAATTAGAGATGGACCAATCCCATAACGACTCTAAATCATCTTGTAAAACAAGTGAGTCAGAGATCGTCGGATGCACCGGAACATCTTCAAATCGTCAGCATAGAGCAAAAAAAAAATTTGAATTAGAAATGACATTATGAATGTCATTCATTAGAGGTCCAAGGTTGGAGCCTTGCGGCACTCCAGAGCAAGTGGGATACTCAACAGAATAAGTATTCTGGAATTTAACAATTTGGCGACGGTCGCTCAAATAACTGACAAAAAAAAATTTGTGAGATTATCCGAGAAGCCAAGATTATCAGTTTTGCTAATAAGAATGCCGTGATCTACCTTGTCAAAAGCTTTTTCAAAATCAGTATAGATAACATCAACTTGCACATTATTATCTAACGATTTAGTGATAAAGTCAGAGAAAGATTCGAGTTTCACATTACAATATAATTTTCAGTAAATAATAATTTTTTTTGTAAACCCCTGTATAAATTTTGGCTGCCATCCATCTTCGTTCCGCTATATTGCCACTTTGGTCATGCTTCTTACCCATGTATTCTTCTTTATTCCTTTCCATGCTTCTTGTTGGCGTAATTGGTTCACATATAACAAAATTTTACTCTTTCATATTGTTGTTATTTTCGCGCAACCTAACAAATGTTGCTGGTATGTAAATGTATTTTTGATTAGTATTATCGATGTTTGTAATTTATTCGCATACTGTTTAATACCCTTGTCCAAATATATAACTACGATATATAAGCTGTATATTAACAAATAAATATTTCTATGACGTTCAGGCATTGAATTGAAATCATTACTATAATGATATGAGACCATACCAAGGTATCTACGTATAATCATTGCTTTTATTGATTTTCCACATTTGCACAACTTTGCCACGTACACACCCCTAATTACCGTATGCGAACTATGTCGTGTCCATTGACAGGGTCCCTTCGGCCACTAGAAGGGTTAATTAAATACAACTACATCGTCCATTAGCTGTATATAGTTTGTATATTTATGTAACTATGTACGTATGAATACATATATCGTATACACTTTCGAAATGTGGCCATTTCGTTTTCAGCCGAGTTTCACATACATATTTTCAGTTAAAGTGTACCACCCACTTGCCCCCGTTTTGGCTCACTTCGCCGTCTCGTGGAATTATTCCTCCATCTGTTGGCAATTGGCAATAAATTCTAGTTTATTTTCGCGCAACCTTCAGTTTGAAGTATTATCGATTTTTGTAATTATCGTGCCCCTCGTAAATATTCGAAATATCGTCATATTTTATGTCTCACTCGAAAAATACGTATCGGCGTAACCCCCGTCACACGAATTTCTCCATTCGTAGCATTTAATTATATACACATTATAATAATAGAATATAATATAGTGGCATTGCCTGGGCGCAATTTTTTTCCGCATATTTTTTTTTCAGTCTTAAGGTGATCGCACGCACACCTCTGCGAATTCGTATTCGCACAGCGAAGAAACGCACGTTTGATATGGTGGGGAGTTGTATCGCATAGCCGCAGGTGGCGCTGCCTACACCACTACTGATTTCTTACTGGAAAACAGCGCGGAATTTGTTGAACACTATTTTTTCGGCGATTCGCTCAATTTCGATGACGTTTGTGGAAAAGTATCCCATCGTGTACGATCTGACTTTATAGGTTATGTCAGAGTGACAGAAACCAGACAATTTTGTCAACAGTCAGCCGATCCTTGATGACACACCGTTATAAATTACATTCAACAAATAAAAGTATTTACCCAATCGTTCATATAAATATGCGGCCAACATTAGAACTTCGTCTTCATCTGAGGAGTCCATGTCAGAATCGTGGGTGAAATACAAACGTTCTGAAAGCGAGGTGACAGATGGTGTCGAATGGCGCTGCGCACGCGCACCACAGTATTTCGCTATTCGGCCGTTGCGTGACGAATGGCGCTGCAGTCGTGCCAGTGTGTGCGGTACAATTGACAGACTTGCGAAATTCGTGCCATTTTCATTGATGAATTTCGCACGGAATCCGCAGGGTGTAGCGCCTTTAACCGAAATATGTACCTACATACATATGTATGTACATATGCGTGACGAATGGCGACATGACATTTAAGTTGAAAACAATTAGAATGGATAATCCCATAACGACTCTAAATCATCTTGTAAAAAACAAGTGAGTCAGAGATCGTCCGATATCTTCAAATCGTCAGCATAGAGCAAAAAATTTGAATTAGAAATGACATTATGAATGTCATTGATAAAAAATGAGGAAAAGTAGAGGTCCAAGTTGGAGCCTTGCGGCATCCAGAGCAAGTGGGATACGCAACAGAATAAGTATTCTGGAAATGGCGACGGTCGCTCAAATAACTGACAAAAAAAAAATTTGTGAGATTATCCGAGAAGCCAAGATTGATCAGGAAATCTATGTGCTTTTCAAAATCAGTATAGATAACATCAACTTACATTATTATTAACGATTTAGTGATAAAGTCAGAGAAAGAGAGGAGGTTAGTGGTCGTTGAACGGGCCGGACGAAAACCATGTTGCTGCTCTAATAGAACATGTTTTATATGATTATATATCGATCTGTGCAGTATTATTTCAAATAGTTTCGCTGGGAGGAAAATTGCCGCAATTGGTCTGTAATTTTCAACGAACGACTTTTCATTTTTTTTTGAATATAGGTTACTTCCAAGACTCAGGAAATACAGAGGTCGATAAAGATAAATTTAATATAAATTGCAATGGCATCAAGAGACTATTTTGACAACCTTTCAACACAAAATTAAGAAGTCAGGCCCAAATGATCTAATTGGTTTCAGACCCTTAAATCCAAATAACATATCATCAAAAGTTAAACCAGTTATGGATAAGGTAACCAGTTAAACATAGAATCAAAAGTAGTGCCATTAGAAGAAAGCGGGGAGGAAGAGTCATTAAATACAGATTTGAAATATTGCGAAACCGTTAGCAATGTTTCCAAAACCCTCAAAGGTCTTATTGTTACTAAACATTGTAGAAAGATATGATCGAGAATCCTGTTTCGAGTTTACAAAGTTCCAAAAGGCCTTAGGAACTCTCTACATTTCTGTATATGTTTACGGTGACAATCTAACATTATAGTTTTCGACCTTGAGCGCAAAGAACGAAATTCATCATAATCACACAAAATTTTGTGTTTCTTCCAACGTGTGTGAGCAATCCTTTTTTTAGCTTAAGTATATGAATCAAGTCTTTAGAGAACCAATTTGGAAATGTTTTGTAAAAAAAGACATATGAGATTTTCTTTTAAAGGAAACATCAAACACAGGATAAACAGTATCGTAGAAGGCTGATAGAGCAGCATTAACGTCGGCACACTCGTTTGGAAAAGAGCCGAATTCAGCGCAGCAAAATCGACTTTATCAAACACCCAACCACAAATTCCTTGAGGATTACCGTATCAAACACAGCGGGAGAATAAACATTAGAATTTAAGTTAAAATCAATTTTAAGTGTAGGGTGATAGCTATCTTCAGGCACTAAAGATATATCACTTCGGCAAGAAGTAGCATTGGTCAAGACCAGATCCAGTTTCTTATTATACACATTTGGAACGACATTTATATCAATTAAATTATACAGGTCAGAAATAAACAAAATATCATTATCTATATAAATAAATAAATAAATAAAATATGTACATATGTTCCATCACACTTACGTGCTCTGATTTGTCAAACAGTGTCAGTATGTATGGAAGAAAAAGACATTATAGATCTCGGCAAGTGTTTGCTGGTTGTAGAAATCTAGATAAATAAAAAGGAATTGAAAACTCATTGCATATTCACGACATTCCTATTTCAATTGTGCTTTGCGCAAATCGCATACCATTCCGTTGAAATATTTTGTACGTACCTGCACTATCGTGGAATTTAACGATCTTGAACGTTTGAACAACTCTGTTGTATGAAATTGGAGTTGGCGTTTGTGGAATCTGCAATTTATACACAATTCGAGCGAAATTTTACACTCTGCAGTTTTCGTATGTTCACCGATGTGTATCGAAAACATTCACGATGACTACGTTAAACCGATGAAAATTCAATGCTGAAATCACTTTATAATTCATTTTAAATGAGGAATACGTATGTACATACATGAACCTCAGTTCATCTTTTAACCACACATCCGATCTAGCTTAGGTCTCAGTATACCCTTTATCCAGCGACTAATGGGTTTATAGCGTAGCCGCATCGTTAAATTAAGACGTCGCGTGAAAATACGTCGTTAAAAACGCCGTTAAAACGCCTTCTGCGTCCTTTTCCCTTTCTGAAAATGAAAAAGTTCATTCTCACGCAAAGCCATACAAGTCAAATTTTAATTTTTCCGTGGAATAATTAAGACCAGCGGTGTCTCCGAACATTTCTTTTATAACTCTGAATGCGAGTCGCATGTTTTATCTAAAGAATTGTACACACATACACACTACGCATATTTTTTTGCGGAAATTTTCACTTTTGTCACATTTACAATGCTCGTACGTCCTGGGGCGCTTCAGCTCATTTTTCAGCCCTTGTATTATACACAAACGCTGGTGAGATGATTCACGTACCAGATTCTCATTTTCACATTATGGACTTAAACATTTTTGCATATAATTGTGTATGTATAGCACGGGTTCCCAACCTTTATCGAGTGGCGATCCCTTTTTATAAAAGCCAAGTGACCCGCGACCCCGATATATTTGAAAATGGCAAAAAATCTTATTCAAACATCAAGACACCGATTAAAAATGAAAATTGCATTCATCATCATTTTCAGCTGTTCACCATCCACTGCTGGATGAAGGCCTTTCCACTTCCATTCCTGTCTGTCTTGAGCAATCTATGTACATCCGGTTTACTCCACACATTCTTCTCAATCCATCAGCCCATCGTCCACTCGGTCTACCTTGCTTTCTTTCACATCCTCTCGGATACCATTCCAGTATTTCTCGCTACGTGTCTAATCTAACTTTTTCACATGTTCCACTGTATCTGCCACTTTGATCATACTTCTTACCCATGTAGTCATCTTACGATCTCTTCTTGTTATACCAAGCATACATATGTACATCATTCCATGCTTCTCTGTGTGCACTGGATCTTTATTTTTTTTTATTTTTTATTTTATTTATTTATTTAAGTAACAAACAGCTTATACATAGTATACAATAAAATATAAATACAAAATAATATTAATATCACACAATACACTATAGCCAAAATAGTTACAAACGAACAACAGAAAGGAACTTAGGAGTTAGGGCTGGAAAGGAACTTGAGTAAAGATAATCTAAAGGAGGGCAAAGAATAGAGAAAAGGATCAATATGTGCCGGGATTTCGTTAAATGACGAGCAGGATCTATGAATGAAGGAGTTTTGTGAATAATTAATCTTACGTAGCATTCTTGAATTCAGCATCCACGTTTCACATCCATACGTCATAACTGACAGAAAATTGCATTATAGTCAATATTTGTGTGTTTGTGTTTACTGTTTCAGTTGGTGATCCCACAGAAAAACCCCAATTGGGGTCGCGACCCATGGGTTGGGAACCCGTGTTATATATAGGTAGATTTTGCGGTCTTGTTTGTATACCAGTAGATTCACCACGTAGCTTTTTTCCCCGTTTGTTTTAACTGGGAGTACCCCGCAATTTTTGGTCCTGATTAGTCAATGGGTGCGGTGCTGTATAAGAAACAAACAATAATTCAATTTTGTATTAGAAAAGGTTGATTTTATTATGTTATCTTACGTGGATGTCATTGTTTCAAAAGACGAGCTCAAAGCAAAAGCATTTTCTTTATAAACTGAATTTTCCTTATTTTATGTCAAGTTGTTTCCCACGGCGACGTAAAACTGCTATAAAATGCCAAATGGATATAAAAAAGAAAACACCTCTGAAAGTGGAACACCTCAAACCTACCATATTTCACGCGAGTCGTGACACTACCATTTGTCCTAATTTTTGCTATAACTCGTGAACTATTTCCCCTTTTTTTAGTTAACCAAACCTATTTATACGTGTCTAACTTCAGTCCTTAGGGGGGTCAGTTAAGCGAATTTCGTTTGTGATTCACACGCGATTGAAAAAAAAATAGGCGCGATGTACGCAGTACTTCCCCTTTTTGATTCCTTCCTTTTTTTCGATTTTATTTTTGAATGGGAATTATCACGCTTTACCAGCTGTTTATCCCGCATCATATAACACCAACTAAACGAGTTTTAAACTGTGATTTGTAAACGAGGCATTTTTCTGGGGTTTAGTTTTTCAAGTCGAATTACTAAATGCACGTGTAATATAAAAATCGAAACTCGTCAGTGAAATGTGGATAATTTAGTTTTTTTTGTTTCTTTTTGGACATGACTTTTTTGTCGATGGATTTTATGGGTTTTTGAAATATGCAAGTCGCGTCCCACTCTCGAATCATTTTCGGTCATAACTACTTTCTAATTACTTTTCGATACGTTTTTAGTGCGTAGTTTTATCGGGAATATCTAAATCGAAGTACGCGTCAAAAAAAACCACCGACACATTCGAGCAGGTGTTTTCATTTTATTATATTGAATAATATTATTTTTGGCATCGTCACTCACGATAAAACCCTCGATATAATTTCCCCATCGATATTACCTATATTATATACGCTCGTATATTATTTTCGTAAAAAATGAGTCAATACGATACGCCAGCGGAGATTCTCGTCGGATTTGAATTTCATACGGAAATCACACATGTGTGTGTATTTTTGTTACAAATTTGTGCAATCGAAGCGTTTTACTTTCACGCGTATATATAAAATAATATAGGTACATCCCATTTTCGCAATAAACTTGTTTAATTGCGCTAACGAAACGGTTGCAAAACGTCATTGCTCTAGTGAAATTATTACAAATCATTTGTCGGAAACGATACTGCCGCCGGTTTGAGCCGATCCAATTTGCTCCATGATGCTAATTGGCTTGTGAAAATTGCGAGCTTTCTAATTGCTCTTGGAGAATCGTTGTCAATCATCGGATAAGTTGAGTATTGTCAACGGGGGGGATTAAGCGCTTTGGATTTTCCGCGCGGAAAAAAACACTTTTAGGAATTTTCCGACGGTACGTCGAGCTGTTTACTCGTTCGTTCCACGTCTCGTCAATCTGTCAGTGACTGGTCAATGTTGACAACAAAGATAACTCCAAGATTACCGACTTTTTCTGTCGGTGCCACCTCCCCGCCATTCACCGTCAACGGCAGCTGGTGACCCACCACAGTTTCGCTATAACGTTCAGTTGTAACGCAATCCACGTGAGAGACAATCGCATGTCTCCGTCTGTCCGGTTGTCGGTGGCACGCTCGATACTATCTAGTTTTATACCAAGTGAACTGCGAAAATTGTTCGCGATTGTGATCCGTAGTAGTGTCCAATGTATGTAGTGTTGGCGAGCTCTCCTTGCGCACACTTATAGCTGATTACTTCCGATTGTTTACTATACAGGATGATTCACGAGTTCACAACTCGTGGAATACCTCGTTTGAAGAAAAAAGTCGTATAAACATGGAGACTTGAAATTAGATCGTTATCAATCTACCTATACACACGGTTGAACATCGCTTTTAAAATCTAATTGAAAATTATAATTTAATCAACGTGTAGTGTAAATTTATCAGTTGCAAATGAAAACGGGAAAAATTTCCATTCGATTGCTGGAAAATTGATTGATTTTGATCCTAGTTAAAATTTAACATCATCTTCAAAGTGGTGGTTTGATTATTTTAGCTAGTATAAATTTTTAAACGCGTATGTTAAATTTGATAACGTTTAATTTCCGGATCAAAGTTGAACTGACTTTTTTCCACTAAACCAGCAGTCGGGAACCTTTTTCGAGCTAAGCCAAATCGGGGGAAAACCTTGCAAAATTGACAAGTTTTTAGAGTCGCAACATATTATTTTCAGGATTACATATGTACATATATATGTAGATGGGTTAGTGCACAGATATTGTATGTCCCGTTTTGTTTTAAAATATTGTAAGTGACATACATCGCTTTTGCATGAAAACTATGTATGTACAATTTCGACATACAATACTTTTTTAACATGAAGGTTTGATGCAGATGGACGTTTTGTGTAATTTTTTTTAAAAACTGGACATACAATATCTGCGCACTAACCCATCGATATATTCAAAATGAAATGAAACACTACTCGTTCATATCATGATATTTCTCAATGTCCGACAGTCTATTACTAAAAAGTACTATAAAAAGTTTAATCTGAAAAATGATTTTATAGCCATGAAGTTATTGAAATAGGACTCATTTTAATTTTGTGTAAATCGTGTAGTTAGCCGTAGGTTTTCATACAAAGAGCCGCATGTTTCAGATCGCTGCTCTAAACGAACTCCCCTATCGTGGCGTGAATCATTCTGTATAGTGAAAAAGATAATACGCAGCGTTTATAAATAAAGTGTTATATTTTGGTAATGTTCCAGTGTGTCCTAATCAACAGCTCGTAATATTTTATCAAAGCACGCAATACAAAAATTACACATTAATTAATTACGTGTGGAAATATTATATTAGCCGCTATACGTAGGAAGAAAATTTATCCGTTTTGTGAATTTCCCAGTGGGGGGGGGGGGATGATGGTACGTTGCAATTATCCCACTACCCTTCTCCGTGGGTACGTGTGGGATTGTGCGATTCAAAATGGTCCATCTAAATGTTAGTTAGTCCAATTGAATTTGGCCAGATGGAGAGGAGACCCTGGAGGGAGTACGCGTACAGGCGTGAGTATATACGATTATAAGCCACAATATTGCAGTGCAAAT
The DNA here is from genome assembly GCA_022651745.1 of Parapsyche elsis. NCBI lineage: Eukaryota > Metazoa > Arthropoda > Insecta > Trichoptera > Hydropsychidae > Parapsyche > Parapsyche elsis. Next base: position 2,125,161 of record JAGVSN010000016.1, read on the forward strand.
AATGCACATGGAACCGCATTTTTGGCACTCTCGACAATAACAACCCCTGCGATCCATTGTCCGGATAAATTCTGCACCTTTTGGGGTGCTCATTCGTACCTGCATACGACCCCTATCTCGTACTATTATATTCGACATCCCCTTTTGAATCTGAACGGCTCTCGTTATAATTGGATATCGTGATGATTCAGCGTTTTGTTTACTTGGGATTATTCTTGGGTACTTGACCATCGAGTATGGGTCACGGTCATGACCATTGGCAGTCACGGCCTTGACTATACTCAAAAGACCGCGAAGATTGATGTTTGTGTGCAAAAAAATTAATGTTTGACTGTGGTGTTTGGGCGAAAGTGGTCACCGGTCATCGGCTACAAGTCATTTTTAATGTCACGACTGACTTTCCAATCGCTGGACTTTCTTTCAATAGCGCAAATGATAGATTTTGATGTGTTAATTGTGTTGTTTTTAACTTTCGCTTGAGTTTATTGGCTTGTATTAATCATAGCGATAGGCAGATTTGTACTGCACGATTCCACTCTATGTACATACATACATTAAAACACTAAATTGCGGAAGAGGGACATATCTCAATCGAAGAAGGACACATCGGAATCGAATACACATACATACATATAATGCTTTTTTATTTGTTTTAAGTCATTTTGAAATTGATTTTCATAGAATGAATGAAGTACTTATGTATGTATGTATATGTATATGCATATGTAATTCACTGCTGGATGATGGCCTCTCCAATCCTCTTCCATTCTTGTCTTGAGCAATCTGCATCCACTCGACTTTACACATTCTTCTCAATTCATCTGCCCTATGTCCACTCGGTCTGCCTTGCTTTCTTTCACATCCTCTCGCATACCGTTCTAGTTCCTTTGTTCATGCTTATCATCCATGTTTTCCTTTTACGATCTCTTCTTGTTATACCGAGCATACACCTTTCCACGCTTCTCTGTGTGCACTGGATCTTACTTAAAATTCACGTACATTCATACGTCGTAAGTGACAGTACGCATTGGTCGTATGCCTTCTTTTTTAAGCATAGCGGAATGTTGGATTTAATAACTATGTTCATTCTTCCAAAAGCACTCCATCCTAGTTTCATTCTTCGTTTTATTTATATCTGCATCCACTTGACTCCACACATTCTTCTCAATTCATCATCCCATCTTCCACTCGGTCTACCTTGCTTTCTTTCACATCCTCTCGGATACCATTCCAATATTTCTGGCGTCAATATTCCATCCATTCTTCTCGCCATTTGTCCAATCCAATTTTTTCACACTTCCTGCTTCATACATATATCTGCCACTTTTGGTCATACTTGTTAACCATGTATTCCTCTGACGATCTCTTCTTGTTATACCAAGCATACATATTTCTATATTTATCTGTGTGCACTGGATCTTACGTAACATTCTTGAATTTAGAATCCACGTTGCACATCCATACGTCATAACTGGCAGTATGCCTTCTTTTTTACAGTTTATATTTCTTACACGGTAAAGCAGATAAAGTGATTTGTGTCGTTCAAAAATACCACCAAAGGTGATTTACACTCGTTTTCTATTTAGCGCTTCAAAAATCATATTGAAGATATTTCAATCGGGAATCTTCTTTGAAGCTTATTTTGAAGTATGTCTGGGTTCATGTTTAATTCCATCAAATTACGGGAATATCGGGTTGCTACAAATCGCTGTGTAACTGTTTCGGCATTGTGTTTTCCACGTTTTCATCAAATTCATATTTATACGTGTTATGAATTTTTTTGCACGTCCCCGAGGACTTTTTTCGCTTCTTTGTGTTGTTTATCCATTAAAGCCTCTTCGGAAAATTCTTCACCCGACGTTTTCCCGGACGATCTTCCCTGACTATTTTATTTTGATACCCTCCCCTCGTTATCCGAATACGACAATATTTCAATCAGCGTTCGAGAAATGCGGTCGCACTTCAAACGTAAAATGTACTCAATCTTTTTTTCCATTCGAACCTGTGGTATATAAATACTTTTTTTTTTGTCTTCGTTGGATTATCTCGGCCCGAGATCGGATGAAGCGTAATTCGGATAATTGGTAATTCCCTTTGAACACTCTCTCGCAAATCACCGGGTCGCTGCCGAAATTTTCCTCCTCATTTCAGCGCGATAATTATATCCATTTTTCGACATTTAATTGACCCGATCAAATTAGACTTTTTCCAGCCTTTATCGTGAATTTGAAAGTTGGGTACTGTTTCACAGACGCCGTCGCACAAAGTACCGTATAATTGGTTTTAATAGCGAATGCAAAATGAGAATTTGATCATTGTAAAATAAATGGTATAAAATTAAATTTATTTTCAAACACTATACTGTGCGCTTTGAACCCGCATGGGAGTTCAACTGTAAACTTTTGCACGCTGTTGCTGGAAATTGACAGCTACTTTCCGTGTAAACTTTCCAGTGTGTTTTGGAAAACTGAGAGCACTTGTTACAGTTGTTTTTCAGCTTCACAGCTACTTTTAAGACGTTCCTTTTCTTTTGTTTTTTTACCCTCTACAGCGGCGCGTCTAGACACGTACCACACAAAGTATCTACACGTTTTATAACTTCTCTGGTAACGAAACAATTTAAAATGGCTATTATTAAACATTCTTAAAATGTATGTATGTACATCGGCCGAGTATAAAACGAAAAATATATATTTAGTTATTTATTTCAAATACATGGGCAGGCGGCATAGCCGATGGAGCCCAGGGGTCTGACACAATTTATACATTTATACAATTTTTAATTATTTATATTTGAAGGAGTACAAAAATCCATTTGTGTTCAAAAACTTATCGAGATGATTTTTAAATAGATATGTATTTTCGGAAGTAACTAGCTGATTTGGTAGACGGTTCCAAACTTCGACCACTCTATTTGAAAAAAATGAGTCTGACAATTTGGTTCAATTTGTCTTTTAGTAATTTCCGTGTATGGCCTCTGAGATGTGCGTTTTTATTGAAAGTAAGCAGGTTTTGCATTGGGCATTTACATTTATTATTTATTATTTTGTAGACTTCTATTAGATCGCCTCTTAATCTTTTCGTCTCCAAAGATGTGAGACTCATTTTCTTCAACCTTTCATTATAGGATTGTGATCGAAGCATTTTTTCTATCCTTATTTGAACCCTTTCTAAACATACAATGTCTTTTTTAAAGTTAGGGTTCCAAACATTTACAGCAAATTCTAGTTTAGGTCTAATATATGATTTATAAATTTTTGACAGCAACTGGATACTAAATGTCCTAAATATACGTTTGATAATATATATAAAAGAATAACACTTATTTACTAAGGAGTTAATATGAGTAGACCATTTAAGGTCTTTAGTGATAACAACACCCAGGTCCATTTGAGATGCAACATTTTTGGGGCACTTACATTATCAATTAAATAACGGATTTGGGGGTTTGATCGGCCTAGGTATAAAACAGAGCACTTATTAATATTTAAAGATAATAGCCATGTTTGGCACCATCTATTTATAGAGTTTAGGTCATCCTGTAAACTGTTTGTACCCGGAATATTTAGTTTATGAATATTTTTTGTACGACATTGTCGCTATTTCAGTACGTTATCACAATGTAGTAACGTCATCGCGGCAAAACAAGATTATTCTCCATGTTATCGAGAGGAGGTCGCACATTGAAAACAATACGATAGCAACCTTCGCACACTGACCGCAATCTCGCGATTGAATTTTGACGTTGAATGGCGTTAATTAAGTGTAGAGGGCTAGAAGGGTTTGTCGGGGCACGATAGGGTTAATCAGTGGCAGTCAATCAGCGGCGATGACAATGCGTCTCATCCCTGCGAATATCGATAAAATGGGACTCAATTAAATTCGAAAGTCACTCGAGGGGATTTCAAAGCCTAACGAGATATTCACCGATTCCTATATTTACACGTATGTACATATTTATACATACATATGTATGTACACATGTTCATTATATATATAATAGCCGAAATCCGTCTGTCTGTCTGTCTGCTGATAATGCTCGCTGTGGAAAAATTGGGAAAAAACTTGGCAGCACGGGTGGGGTTCGAACCCACGACCTCAGGCTCAAGAGATATCGCGCTAACGCTCACTCTATCGCGGTCGGTTGATTTTGTCCTTTTTTTTTTAAACATTACCTACAAAAGTGATCGATCGTCAAGAAAGTCTGCTTTACCTACATTACCTACATACATATAGATGACACTATAAAAACTATAATTTTTTTTGGTTTTTTTACTTACAAAAATATAATTATTATATTTATAATAATTAATAATTATAATATAAATAGTAAAGTAAAATTTTTTTTTTTTTCGAGTGGGTATCGATTGGGTATTATAACGCGCCATAGATGGCGCATTGTTGCATAAAAACTATTAAATTTAATATATAATTTTCCAGTACGGGTGATGAGAGCGCTCCGTTGATATTCAACGGGTTTACACTAGTTATATATATATATATGTATATATATATAAGCCGAAATCCGTCTGTCTGTCTCTCTGCTGATAACGCTCGCCTCGGTAAATTATGAAAAGACACGAACCGTCTGTGCGCGAGCGGGATTTGAACCCGGTATCATTGATTCGGTACACTGAGCGCTTATGCGGTGAGCCAAACCAGATAATAATGGGCTGGCTTCAACTCGACTATTTATATAATAAATAGGCTCGCGACTTTGCTAAATAGTTACGTTGTTCTATTATAATGCGCCATCTATGCAACAAACTCACACAAACATTCGTTGATATTCATCGCGCTTACACTATAGTATTGCATAATATCAAAATATGCTCGTGTGTTGTTTGAATTGGAAAATTTCAGCTGTATAACTGACGTTTGTCTGCGAGTAAAAGTTTCGGGATTATATAAAATAATAATTACATACTGTACCAATAGTTTTTAATCCCGTGGATTTATATCGCAATCTTCTTGTTTGCAAATTTTCCACTGTATTATCGGATCGGTTCAAGTATGCGGTACAGTACACCACTGTGACTATATATGTATATCACTAATAACGTAATAACTATATATGTATCTGTGTGTGTATTTATAGCGTGTACTCTTACATTATGCATTGAATATTAAATTGTTTGATATCAGAATGCGGTTTCGTATAATGCGCTTTAGAAACGGTCGAGCGGTTAACGTCATGGAGGACGATCTCATAAATCGAACACTGTGTGGAAATATTACGTATAGTATGCAATATTATTTAATGAAAAATGTTTGAATCTTCTGATAATTTTATAAATTAGTGTGTTGAAGTTACGATACGATTATTAGCATTACGATACGATTATATGTCATGAAAAGCGGAATTGCGCAATTTTTCATTCGAATTTCGTCTCATTTTTTCCAATTAAATATTTGCGAGTTTGCCGTTTCGGCATACTGGCTGTTCATCATTCCACTGAAGGAACAATGAGCTTTACAATAGCGCAAGCTTCCAAGGAATAAATCTCACAAAAGCTCGTCTTGCGAAACGCCTAATATTTATACGAACTACAAGAAAGAATGATGTATGTATGTACATGTAATATTAAAAAAAAAAAACAAGAATTCAGCTGAAATGTAAATCACAATTATTTGACTAAATTAATTTATTTCAGAATAGGATGAATGTCGTTTATTTAAATATGAATAAAACGTTGGAAATTTCACGGAATGTCAGTCGCGTTGCGAAAACAGTTTTTTTTTTTTTTTGTAAGCAAACACAAATAAATCCCGAAAAATGAAACGAAAACGGATAAGGGAAATTAATTTTATTCAAAAAACGGTATGAGGGTATGTTTTTAACGCGTCCTCTTTTTTTTCATTCGGCCATTAAAAAGTAAAAAAAAATGTTAATTAAATCTGATAGCGCGAGCGAATTTCGTTATAGTTGGACGAAGCAATCTTAGATTTCGTCGGCGAGATTAGTTCGGGGCAAAATAAACGAAACGTGGAAGCTGTTAGCGAATTAATTAACGCCATGTTCGCTTGCAGTTACTATAATCGAACGCCGTATAAACGGAATGACAGAAAGTTCCGAAAACTTAGTTTAGAGTCTTATGCAAATTTTCGAATATGTTAGGCCTACATATATATACACACACACACACACATACCTCTACGAACTTCGACATAATAAACTTATTTTACTCTTCAGATACTTTAAACTTTCAGGTTTTATGTGCGCACTATCGTAAATACCGTAAACGATAATATTTACGATGTATTCTTACGTTTTTGCGTGAGATTTATCTCGTGCGTGGTATCAGGTGTTGTTCAGATTGCGTAAACGTTCACGCACCAAATGCTCTTCCTCGAAAATATTACGGAAATTCGTTATTTTGAGTATGTATGTATATTAATTAAACACGTTCGCGTTTAGAGTGCGCTACAATTTTCGCCATGTGTTTGCGCCGGAAAATTACACGCAATTTTCCGACGCTCTTTTAACTATCTACCTCTTTTATACAGTGAGAGGCGAGCGACGTTCATCTTTCTGTTTGCGGTAATATTCATTCATTTTCGTATTATATACAGGATGATTTGCCGTTCACGGTACATATTGTAAGACTGTGATAAGTGAGGTCGCTTCGAGGCAAAAAGTTGTATATACTACAGACATAACGTGAATTGTTTGGAAAATACACCGTTAATCAGGTAGGTACACACATTTGAACATTTCAGTTAGCGAAAATGGTTTCGCTAAATAGTCGCATGACGAAATAATGAAATTGCACATTACGCGGTAATTAAAATGATATTGATTTACCTTGCGGTCTAATTATGTTTTGTACATGAATTCTATGGATTGGCGGTAGGTAAGCTGCAACAGTGTGTTTTATTTTGTTCAATTTGATGTATTAAAAAGTACCATATACTGTGAATCACCTTTATAATGTATGTACATATGTAAGTACAGTCGAAAAAAAAAAAAACCTTCAAATATAATATTGGATTGTGAAAATATTTCACGTAATGATAAATTATTACCTTCATTCACCACTCCCAGAATGATTAGATATGGCCATAAAATACTCCGAATTTATTGATTTTTTAACATATTAATCTTATTACGGCTTATTTATTTCCTTTATTAACTCGACATAATTTATTATTATATTTTTCAAATTATACCATAGTGGCAGGTTGCCCCAATTCGTCACTATAACGAGATATGTGAAAAAGCATTTAAAATAACATAAAATTAAACATAATTGATATTAATATTAAATATAATCAAATTAGATAGAAATAATTACATAAATTATAAAAAAATTATTTAAAAGAAAGTTATGTCATCATCATCATTTTCAGCCATTCACCATCCACTGCTGGATGAAGACCTCTCGAATCATCTTACATTCCTGTCTGTCTTGAGCAATCTGCATCCACTTGACTACACACATTCTTCTCAATTTATCAGCCCACCGTCCACTCGGCCTACCTTGCTTTCTTTCACATCCTCTCGGATACCATTCCAGTATTTCTCGCTGTGTGTCCAGCCCCTAGCCACGGTTTTCACACGTTCCGCTATATCTGCTACTTTGGTCATACTTCTTACCCATGTATTCCTCTTACGATCTCTTCTTGTTATAGCATAAATCTTTCTATAGTTATCTGTGTGCACTGGATCTTACATAGCATTATTGACTTTAGCATCGACGTTTCACATTCACATCATAACTGGCAGTACGCATTGGTCATATGCCTTCTTTTTTTAAATATGTTGGATTTAAAAAGGTTATGGCGATTTGATGTTTGATTGAAAATTAACTGTTCTCCAAGCAAAAGTACAAAGTTATAGTAGGAATACACGGGCATTGTTAGCAGTTGTGTGCATATAAACATGCACGTCAGTGCAGCACTTTTAATGGATCGTCCTGTGCAATTCTTTCATGCCGGCACTTCATATTGGACGAGCGCCGACGAGCGGCGCCGAGCGCCAAGGTATGGGTATGTCGCTCGACCATTTTCGCGTTAACGCCAACGTACTCGATAACATTCGAAGGCGAGCGAACCGCGAAAAAAGCAAGATGGCGGACCCTTCCCCACACCCCGGACCTCTCCAGTGTTGTCTGTGCCTTTAGTGCGTAATCATGTGGACCAATTCAGTGACTCTGAACTTCTCCACCGATGACACTTCGTTCGCTGGCGCTTGCTAGTTGACACTAGAGTGGCGCCACTAGCGATACGATAGCAGCGCTCTGGACGGGCGAGCAAGCGGCATCTGACCACAGCGCTAAGGCCAACATTTCACGAACATTCGCGCGATGGTGAAGTGGCGGCATCACTGGAATACAAGGAACCAACCGAAAACACTTTTGATTGATCTGTATCGAGTATCGTCCCCCATCCCGAACATGTTTATGGCCGTGTAATTGTGCCATATCTCGGAAACTACACACATTCATTGTTTTCGACTGTGCTTTGGCTCCCTTTCAAATACCGAATCCTTTCTGAAGTTAAACGATCACGCTCGCAATCATTGTCCTAGCTAGATTTATGGTCTAAGTTTTGAACTGAAAAGTTGTTTTTATCAATGGATAAAAGTTTTGTCTGCGGGCACGAGGTTAACCTTAGACAAGTATTCATGAAAATTTTGCATTTTTTTTTCTTTCCAGGCGTGGATACCGTCGCAGGATCAGGAGGAGCTGGTGGTGTGGGGAGGGGCGCATGTCCTGGAGGGGCTGAGGCTCGATCTTCGCGGTCCAGAGCCCTCGAATTGGCCCAACAACTTGCAGCAGCCCTACAGCATGCGGCTCCGCCCCCTCCCAGGCCAGACTATACAACAGCAGCCGCAGTTTTGCGGTGGCTTTCGCCTCACAACCACCACAATACGGTCAGTATCCCATATCTATACTCATGGGTCACGAAACAGGGTTGTACCTAGCCGCTGCGCTGGGTCATCTTGTAATGCCTTTATTGTGGGTCGCGTGCTACGACCCGAGGCTTGAAATGCCCCCGCATTGAAGGACACGTCCGACGTGTAGGTATGCCATCAGCTAGGCGATAGCTCAGTGGTTGAAGCGTTTGTAGTAAAAGGTCCGAGCTTCGGTCCTCATACCTCGAACGAGTTTCTCGATGACTTTTGATTCGTTCATTTGCAAGATCTAGACCACGGGCTCCCAACCTATGGGTCGCGACCCCGAATGGGTCGCGAAGGGTTTTCTGTGGGGTCGCCAACTGACACAGTAAACAAAAAAAAAAATATTGACTATAATGCAATTTTCTGTCAGTGCATGTTTAATTCAAGAATGCTACGTAAGATCCAGTGCACACAGAGAAGCATGGAAAGATGTTGATACTTTGAGGATTTGTATGTTAGTATTTTTTATATTTAAGTTAGATAATAATATGTTACCATCATATTTTAGTAAATTTATTGTGAGAGGAATGGATGTATGTGAATATAAATTAAGGAATAAAAATAATTTAATTATAAAAAAAATGTTAGAATAAATAGTGAGGTGTTTTGGTATATAATAGACTGCCGGATGGAATTACATAGAAGTTCCAATACTATCGATAAATTCCCGGCAGTCTTAAAAAAACATCTCTGTATAGGTGCTTAGTTAAGGATTATGTAATTAGCTTTAGCTACTGTATTATATAAAATAAATAAATATTTATGTTTGGTATAACAAGAAGAGATCGTAATAGGAATACATGGGTAGGAAGTATGATCAAAGTGGCAGATATAGCGGAACGTGTGAAAATGTTTGATTGGACACATAACGCAATGGATGGCAAATGGACGCTCGACAAATACTGGAATGGTATCCGTGAGGATGTGAAAGAAAGCAAGGTATTCCGAGTGGACGATGGGCTGATGAATTGAGAAGAGTGTGTGGAGTCAACTGGATGCAGATTGCTCAAGACAGACAGGAATGGAAGAGGATTGGAGAGGTGAACGGCTGAAAATGATGATGATATTAGCAATACGGGATTATGTTAAAATATGATACTTCATTATCTATACGATTGTAGTAACCAATGGATAATATTAATAAAAAATCATAAAAACGTGATCGTGATACGTATCAGTTAAAATTTGAGGGCGAATTTTCGCACGATGACAATACTTTATCTATGTATATTATGTACATATGTACATACATACGTGACATTAAAAAACTAGATCGGCCGTCTTGTGTTGGAATTTGCCAACTTATCTAACTGAGTAAAGTGACGGATTCTCAAAATTGGTACCATCTAAAAATTTCTTCCTAACCTACCAATTCATTGTCCGTTCCTTCCTCGCTTCACTTCATTCCACTAAGAGGAATTAGTCAAAAAAGTGAAAAGTAGTCAATGGACACTTTCGCTACCAATAATAATATCAAAACACATCTGTTGAATAAAGTTCTAAAATTTTTGGTATGTGTTAAATAAAAGAGAGAAGAAAAAATTTTAGTCCTTTATCGGTTTATCGGAGTCTATTAAATATTAAACTATGTAGAATAATGGTTGATTTGAAATATTGTTCTACTTGCTCATTGGCATTTAAATGGTGTATTTATTTATCTTGTTAATTGTCCAATGATTGAAAAAGTGTAAGATTATTGTCAAGTGAAAAAAAAGAATGTTAATGAACATGACTTTGAAAATAATTTACGGAAGTCAATCACTGTTTCTACACAGAAATTTCTTTTGCCTTTGAAATTTTTTACTCGTTTTCATTTGCTTTGCAAGAATTGAGCAATTTCTTTTGATTTTATTGTACCTACAATATAAATCGATTACGAGTAACTTATGTGGTATGTATGTATGTATGTATGTATGTATGTATGTATGTATGTATGTATGTATGTATGTAGCGATTGATTTGTAAACTTTTCAAGTTTCATAGGAACAGATTTAAAAGTATTTCAAATTAGCATAAACTTTTGTGACATACATACATACTCTGGAACCGCCTCCCAAATCATTTAGTAACTTGAAAAAATCAACTCGACAAGTTTTTGAATATTAACGGATTTTTGTAAACCTTCAAATACATAGATGTATGTAGAATAACATAGATTGGCCTTAGCGCCCGAAAAATGACATACAAAAAGGCATGCAAAAATGCATGCTTCTGACGCTTTGTCCAGGCAAATTTGTTTGGAATGGCATATCTATGGTATTGTATATCTATGTTCAAATATAATAAATTAAATAAACAAAAATTGTATGGCTATGCCCATGCATTTTAAATAAATAAAAATACATACGTGTATCATTCTTGTGGTTTTGTATAGGACTATTTACATATGCATCCATTTCTCGTCTTGCGTATGTTACGTTTGATATTGCAAGGCAATACTTTTTTACAATAGATTTTTGAAATTTTAGAAATAGATTTTTTTACAATACAATACAATAGCAAACTTTTTTCAACTTTTTTCAGCTCTTTTCGTTTGGTTTTACTAAAATTTATTCGTTATTCGCCGTGAGACAGCAGACGAGACGTTAAAAAATGACCGGAAACATCAGCCCTGTCCAGTGTGCTATTGTTGCTTATATTGGACATTGAGCTTGTGGCGTGAAAGTTACACAATAAAAAACTTTCCAGACAGCGAAAGGCATTCTGCGTCAAATTCGCACAACAGTCGTGTCGAAATGGTTAATTCATTTTCACGTCCATCCGTTAATTACATCGAGAACAATAAAGATAACGATTTTGTAAGTACCCGCTTGTTGTTAAATTCCACTTTCTAGCAAGAACGTAATATGAAAAACAGACAGACGTTAACGATCGGCATAATACCTGTTTTATACGAACTATACGCGATTTTAATTTATTCAACTTTGAATTTTACTTCTTGCCGTCGTAAATCAAACCGGCTTACTTCAAAGCGGAAAATCTGAAGGGACAACTCGGAAAAAGTTTTTTTTTTATACTTTTTTCAGTTGAATCTAGGCGTTTCCTTTTAGCTCGGACGGTATTTTACATTTCGCCATTGTTTATTCAGCCCTGAATTTGTGACGTAGCGGTTTCCAAAATATTCGCGGATCGCGGCGGACGCAGCATGTTGATGAAAATTCCTCAGCCGGTCAAAGATTCTCTAACGTCACAAAATCGATAGTGTCTCCAGTCTGAAAATCCTACTCAATGCTCCAATGTTTCTGTAATACATTTTATTTTCATTAAAGACGTGTTTCAAAAAATCACACACTATTATTAGATACCAAACAGTGTTTTTTTGCTTGAGATTACTAGGATTACAGTGAATTTTCGCACAGAGCGACAATTTCGTGTTAATTCGTACATAACGACTGGATATAAATTTTCCTCGTACGTGTATTGTTCGTTTGCCGTAAATTATTGCGCCGATTTGTTCCGTTGACATTTTAACTACTACGAGCTTTTCCTAAAACCGACGAGCTCTTTATTATTGTTGCATAAATTCCAGCTCAACACTTGCATCTCCTCATTTTGTTAAAAATTCAGAGAATTCCCACTTCATTACTAATACCGAGAGAGGAAACTTCCCTGTGTTATAACATAATATGCTGTATTTTAGCTACATACAATGTAGGACTAAAAGTCGGTAGAATATTGTTTTATATATTTACGTTTATTATTCTCTCGAGAGATAATTGAGGAAGTCGTTTTGTTTAGTTGAATTGAGGTAGTGATAATTTTATTATGAGTGTGTTTTGAGTATGCTCTGCGAATTGCTATGAATAATACATACATTTTACGGTTTCAATCTCCTAATAACCTTTCGGAAACTTTATTATTGAAAAGGTACATTATTATTGGATTCAATTTAGATATATACTCTAACTAATGCACATACTGTCGTATTGTTTTTAAATATATATTTTTATTGCATTGCGTTTCCACGCCTTGTCAAATTCTTGAAGCCAATATAAACATACTTCATACCGATGAATATTTGAGGTTTCGCATGACAATGCGGATCAGAACAAAGGTTAAAGGTCACTGAAAGGAAGATAAAATAAAAAAAATAGGTATTTCGTCGTCCTGACGTGCCTTTTCAAAAGTGCCTCGAATATAAGATGCCTTCTGGGGACACTGGAGCACTCTCGTTGCCAGTGTGTGAATATTTGACCCAAATCTGTGAAAACGTTCTCTTTCAAATTCCGCACTTTTCAAGTATTCATCTGTATTGAAAATTGCATTAGATCCCACACTTCGCTTCTCCCTTTCACTGTCTTGTAACTCGCTTATTTTTATATAGGCCAGTGGAACAGTATGTGTATTTGATATAGAATTACAAAGTGAAGGCATTTAGTTGCCAATCGTCGCGTGCCAGTTAATGTTCAATAGTCTCGATTAACATCGTTAACCTATTTTCTATAGGGTAGGTAGTTTGCATCATTTATTTCTGGAGCGTTGGGTACTTCATAGCCATAGCAATAATTTATGTGTTGCATTTTCGCAAAAGCGATAGTTAAGTCCATAGAGTATTGGAGTCACAAGCTGAATGTTCGTAGTTTTATTCCCGATACGACCAATTCTTTGTTTCTTTATTTCCTCTCCAAAATATAACGGAAAACCACTGGAGTGTATCTTCCTTTGTTACTATACCTGTTACTGACAGTTAAAGTACACCATTTTAAGAAGAATATTGCTAAATAGTCTAATAATTTCAATATTGATTGTAAAGCTCACACGTTGGTTGTTTAATTCCCCATGTTTTCAACTGATGTTTCCATTAAATTTGGGCGATCTCGCTAAAGATCAAAGCTTCCCTAGCGTCTTTCAGGTTTTGTGCTCCACGCTCGCTGCTTTATTATCATCCTCTTCCCGTCTACCACGGGAATAATACCATAACTCACCGGGATTGGCTGCGGGATTTATGGCTGTTATTTTAATTTCACAAATAGTAGCGACCCGTCTCTTGAGCACGCAAGATTTCACCGGCGAGATTGTATTGCGTGGTTTTGTGTGCGTAATTTTTCACAGATTTAATCGACCCAAATAGATTAATCTCGTTTCTTTTTTAGATGCCGTAAATGAGGGGGAGTTGTATTTTGTCAGAACAAATGTGATTTTATTAATTTTTTCCCAACAGCTAATGATTACTCGTGGGAATCGACCATCCATCACATTCCCTCTCATACGATTTACATACATCATCATCATCATTTTCAGCCGTTTACCATCCACTGCTGGATGAAGAAGGCCTCTCCAATCCTCTTCCATTCCTGTCTGTTTTGAGCAATCTGCATCTGCAATTTACATCCAGTCATATTCACCAATTGTACTAGGTATAAATAACTATCTCTACAATATGATTATCTACTGTGACTACGCTTTGCGTGCAAAATTCATTAAACATTTTAGTTTTATTAAAATGAATTTTTAAGCCTACTTTCATACTTTCGTTGATTAATTCTATTAATTTATTTTGTAAATCTGAATCACATGCAACTATAACTATGTCGTCAGCAAATTTTAGATGGCTCAAATGTCTTCCGTTAATCTTGACCCCTGTTTTGTGCCATTCCAGCGACCTAAATATGTCCTCAGGCACCGCACTGAATAATTTAGGAGAAATAATGTCACATTGCCTAACACCTTCTCAATCCCGAATTTCTCCGTGTCTTCAAAGAGACGAACTGAGGCTGTTGCCTTTTTGTAGATGGCAGTTAGCAGGCTGACGTGCGGTTGCGCAACGCCTTGTTTCTGGAGGGCATCCAGTACGGCTGTTTGACTGACTGAGTCAAACGCCTTCTCGTAGTCGATGAAACCTAAACATGGTGGTTGGCGATATTCGTTCGCCCGCTCAACCAATTCACTTACCACCTGAAGATGATCCATTGTGCTGAAATTGGCCCTGAACCCTGCTTGTTCCATGGGTTGATTAGAGTCGAGCGTTGCCTTCAACTGCTACGTTATTACCTTCGTGAAGATCTTGTAGACTGTGGAGAGTAAACTAATGGGGCAGCTTTTTTGTATGTCCTCCTTGTCCCCTTTCTTATAAATTAAAATTATTGACGCGTTGTTCCATAAATCCGGAACAGTTTGCTCTAAAAAACATTTTGTAAATAATTTCGCTAGACGGCTAGAATATTGTATAGAGGGCGGCCTCCACACTACGATTTACATATATATTTAAGAATTATTTATAACAGAATTAATTTGTAGCAATTTTCGTACGATTGTATTCGATATAGTTTATGACTCGCATTGTATGCAATTACTTATGTGGCACATTGTATTTTTTGCATTGTGCAAATATAAATACGGATCGAAGGTGATCCTGATCACCCCTTGTATCCGATGTGCACGCAGAAAAGGTACACAGCTGTCTCATTTCCTGATTTGTCCCCTCGTAAATCGACTGCTACGGTTCCTTGGTACATCTATCTTGGTCGGTTTAAATTCGTACCCTCACTCTCTCTCTACGGTATTTATGTCTGCGAAACCCTACCCTACCCTTTCGCGTCCCCCCCTGTCCCTTTTGTCTGTTTGTTTTGTTGACCGTAGCCGTATTGCACATAAATCCGCCGATTTCATATGAGAAATATGCAACGTTCGAAGTTTGTCCGCGTATTTTACATAAAGGACTCTCATCGCTGCGCATGCCTATCTAACCTATACAATATCTACGTATTATCCACTCGCTACTTACTCGGCAAATATTTATTTATAAAATGAAAATGTATTATTCAAATACTTAAAAAAGTGGACTTTTGGCTTTGTTTCCCGCGCGTAGCTTAGAATCGATACGTTGAAAGGGAAAGTCAAGTGGGATGATCGTTTTTGTTGTTGGATTTTCCTTTTATTAGGGGTTCCATCGGATTTTCTTTCGTTGTACACGTAACCAATGTACCTACCTATTCGCACGTGCCGTAAACGAGAGTGGTTTGTTAGCCAGTGATGCGAATTCCATTCGTTAATATTAGACGGTCGTTCGCGGAAATAATCTGCTACTGTCGGTGGTCGGGAACCTTTTTCGAGCTAAGAGCCAAATTAGGGAAAACTTTGAAAAATTGGTAAGTTTGGGAGCCGCAATATATATTGGTTTCGCATGATACATATGTATGTATGTATATTCAAAAAACTGCCAGTTATGACGTATGGATGTGAAACTTGGATGCTAAATTCAAGAATGCTACTATGCTACTAAGAATGCTACTAAGTCCAGTGCGCACAGAAGCATTGAAAGATGTATGCTTGGTATATGTTTCAGTAATATTAATTACCTTAAAATTATTATTCTGTTCACTTGTCAGAAGTAAGTTAGAGTATAACTCTATTGTTTGGTCTCCTTCTTATTTTATTCATTCATATTCTTTAGAAAGAATCCAAAATAAATTCTTAAGATTCATCTATATATGTACAAATGTATATAAAAATCAATGTCTGTCTGTCTGTTTGTTTGTTTGTTTGTCCGTTCTTATATAAAATCAACCGATCGCGATGAAACTTTCAGGACTTATTGTGATCATGCCGGGGATGGTTCCTGTGAAAAAAAATCGGGATAAAACGGGAACGGGAACAGGAACGGGCCTGCTCACGCGTCAGATAACGTACTAGGAACGGGAACGGGATCGGGAACGGGAACGGGATCTGGAACGGGAACGGGATCGGGAACGGGAACGGTATCGGGCATTGCAACGCATGCCGGGTCAGCTAGTTATTTATAAGTTCATGTATCTTATTGATAATAACTGTTATGACTCTCTTTTACTTAGTTTAAAAATGCATAAATTATCTGATAGAAGAGTTATGAATGACTTGGTCTTTTTTTATAAAATTGTAAATTCTTTAATTGATTGTCCTACTCTTGTCGAGTCGATTTTACGACTAAAAGTTCCTGCACGTTTTACACGATCTCAATTTTTGTTTGTGGATGAAGGTAATTCGTGCACCAATTATTATATGCAATCTCCAATTCCTAGGTTAATTAGGACTGGCAATAAGTATGGGAATTTATTGGACTATTTCTGTATTAGCATTAATTTAGTAAAGTTCAAGCTGTTGCTTTCTTTAAGAAGTCCTCTTCTTAGTTTAATTAAATTTTATATGTATTTTACTCCTGTATTGTTATCTTCTCTATTTGTATTTTTTCTTATTAAAGGCTTTTTTTAGGCGTGTAATAATAATAATAATAAATACATATAACAAGAAGAGATCGTAAGAGGACTACATGGGTAAGAAGTATGAACAAAGTGGCATACATACATACATAGCAGAACGTGTGAAAAAAAAGTTGAAGTGGACACACAGCGAGAAATATTGGAATGGTATCTGAGAGGATGTGAAAGAAAGCCGAGTAGAAGATGGGTTTGATGAATTGAGAAGAATGTGTGGAGTAAAGTGGATGCAGATTGCTCAAGACAGACAGGAATGGAGGAGAGAGGCCTTCATCCAACAGTGGGTGGTGAACGTCTGAAAATGATGATATTCAAAATTAAATTAAATGTTTCTCATTAATCATCAATGAAATAAGTTATCCTCGTAATATTTCTTAACGTTCGACAGTTTATTACTAAAACGTATTGTAAAGTTTAATCTGAAAAAAGTATTTTATAGCCATTACGTTGTGGAAATGGTATTCATTTTGATCTTGTGTATATTGTGTGTCAACATTTTGTATTTCAAAACGGTTGCCGACCACTGTGCCACACACACACGGTCTAAAATTTTTCATATTACACATTAAAACAAAAACAAAAAAACTCAATATAAAATTTTTTCATCTATTTATCAACAATTTAACTTTTTTTAACAACGTACACATTAAACTAAATTACAATTCATGTTCGCTGTGTGAATTATACAAATTTTCATTTTCCACAATGCCCAAAGAGTCCCAAAACTCCGTATCGCCCAAACTCTTCGCCGTCTCCATAACGACAGAGCCCGGTCCGTTTATCTTCAGATAGTTGATCTCATCATTTTCAATATTTACCGGATTCCATTCTACATCCGATCCGACATCCGGCACGCCGCTCGTCACGAAGGAAGCGATCATTTTCGTCATGAATTTCACCATTTCTAAATCTTTCTCCACGGTCGTCGGATCCATGTAGTTAGTATTGAACACGTAGCCGGTGTCGTCGGCGTGACTAACTCCATAACTCTCGTTGGATTTGCTCAGATACATTCCCAAACTGGTTTCGCCGGAATATCCAAAGACATACGCGTACGTGGGATGATTGTTTGATTTCCTCGTCGAGTGCAAACGTACCGTTTTCTCCATACAAACCACGAAATGACGATGGCTCAACGAGTCGACCATTCCCCCAATGGTACTCAACGACAACTCATTCCCCTCTAGATAGTGTTGTTTTATTTTTTCAGCCGCTTCAGCGTGCAAGTCAGCTGGTAGAGTATCGTTGAAGTCGTATATGTGCGGAACCCACTCTTCCCAATGCGATTCGATCATTTTTAGATAGTTTGGATCTTGCAGATAAACTCCACCCGGGTATAGTCCTTCCTCGGTTACGACAGAGCTCATCCACGGCACGTCGTTCGGAACACCTTCTTTGACGATATCATAAGGGTGTTGCTTCAAGAACGCGTTCGAATAGTCGTCAGGTTCTACCACTGGAGTGAACGGTGCAAATGGCGTATGATCGAATACCATGAATTCCAACTGTGTCGTTCTCACTATAGCAGCTGCCGGTCTCAGCTTCAAACACGTAATCATACCATCGTCCGTGGGACATCCCAAAAATTCTGCCAGTTGGTACGCCTTTTCTCTGGGTCTCGTCTGTTGGGTCCATGGGCAGAAAGACGTGCCACTTTGCGATATCGCCCCGCGGAACAAACCTTCAGATTTTTCCGATAGCATGTGATAGTGGACGCTGGCACCACCGGCCGACATGCCCATGATCGTATTCTTGTCCGGATCTCCTCCGAAGTATTTCACGTTGGTCTTGATCCACTGCAGGGCCATGTTTTGATCTTTCAGTCCATTGTTGCCGGGCACGATTTCGTCTTGAGTGCTCAAAAAACCCAACGGTCCCAATCGGTAATTGACGCTCACGTACACCACGTCGTGGTCCATCATGAATCGAGGACCATATTGGACACCAGCACCGTACAAAAACGATCCACCGTGTATGTACGTCAATACGGGTAGTTTACTTGCCCGATCTAGACTGGGTGTGTATACGTTGACGTACAGACAGTCTTCGTCTCCTACGACGCTGTTGTCTTCGTCTCCCGGCACGTGGAACCATTGTAGACAGATGTTTGGGTATAGTTTAGCCTGATAAACCCCCTTCCAACCCTTTGCAGGCAGTGGCTCTTCAAATCTGTACTTTCTTATTGGGGGATGAGCGTACGGTATACCTTCAAATGACGCGAACTGTCTGCCTTCTAAAGATTCTTGCCAAGTGCCGGCCAATCTCCCTTGAGGTATTTTCAATTCCGGATCATCGTGGCAAGCTATCGTCGTCAGTTTGATAATCGCCAAAGTTGTTAAAAGTATTAACTTTCCAGCCATTGTGTAATTCGCTCAATGGACGATAGAACGAAGAAAAAGTATAACTCAAAACAAATGATAGGGAAGGGGAAAAAAAAAACAATTTAAATTCAAATTAAATTTTGTACTAATGTAGGATGTGTTATTTTTTAACTATGTCTGAATGTGAATGTGGGTCGCTGTTGTTTTGCAGAATTGTGGAATGTGTAATAAAATCCGCGAACGTATCCTCCCCCCACCTAGTGTGGTTTTTCCGACCACAGATTTCCCGACCAGATGAGTTTTTCCGGCGCGGATGGCACCCCGAAGTACACACGGTAATACCGGACAACATATTGTTTGCAAATGTCGCACCGGGATAGTCGCAAATTAACCCCTTTCACGCGGTCGATATTTTTTTTTTTTTTCGCCTTTTTAAGCTTATTCAATAGAGTGTTCGTTTCAACGTCGCCCACGCGGATAGATGGGGGGTGTTGTAAATTGACGTAACGTAATAACCGGGGTAAATTATATTGAATTAGAACAAATGGGGCTCTTGTCGAAGAGTGGTGTCTCTCAAGTGTGTATCCGAGAGACACTAAAGTGGCGTTAATTGATCTATGTCAAGTTTGAGTAATTGCCGGCGTACTGTCGTATCGCTTTACACGAAAATATTACTATGTATACCCGTTAGGCCCGTAACGCACTTGGCAGCCTGGCTGCGCGGCTATGGCCGCGGCGGCCACAACGATGTTAGGAAATGTATGTGGCTGCCTGTTTGACAACGCACTGAGGCAGCCAGGAAACTCTGGCTGCGCGGCCACAGGTACCGGCTCCGATACGCAGCAGCCAGACAGGCAGCCACTGGCACGAGATGTATTTAACAATGCAAATGTATGTGGCTGCCTGTGCGATGCACGCACTAGCAGCCTGGCTGCTCGGCAGCCAGTCAATTCACGTTTGCCATTTCTGATTTTCAGCCGCTTCGGCTGAAAATCTGAATAAACAATTCCAATTCCATTATAAATTTTACACTAAATTCAACGAATAAGATAAAAATATATAAAAAAAAATCTCGCTAATATTGCGCGCTGGAAATAATGTATATAAAACTATTTTCAACGAATTATTTGCATCTACATATGTACATACAGTACAAAAGGATCCGAGATCCGAGATTACGAACCAAATATTGCATTGAAAATAATATGTTGTATCGCTGTCCATTTGTGAGCATCTTTTGTTTGAGAACTTGCCGCTAAATTTCTGAGAACTGAGCTCTGGCTGCTTGAACTGGGTGCACGTTTTTCTGGCCAGGCTGCTAGTGCGTGCATCGCACAGGCAGCCACATACATTTGCATTGTTAAATACATCTCGTGCCAGTGGCTGCCTGTCTGGCTGCTGCGTATCGGAGCCGGTACCTGTGGCCGCGCAGCCAGAGTTTCCTGGCTGCCTCAGTGCGTTGTCAAACAGGCAGCCACATACATTTCCTAACATCGTTGTGGCCGCCGCGGTTATGGCCGGGCAGCCAGGCTGCCAAGTGCGTTACGGGCCTAATAGTACAAGTGTCTGTCTGGGCTGGGTAGCCGCGGACGCGGAACGCTCGCATACTAATATTGCATATTAATTTTTGTACTGAATACACTATAGGTACGGTGACCATACGTCCTTTATTTAAGAGGACAGTCCTTTATTTCACTGCTCTGTCCTTTAGATTTTTTTTTTCTAAAATGACTATTTTGTCCTTTATTTTATAAATTGAATATTGGCGCATATCACGCAGTGCAATAATTGCATAAGCACTAGTGTCGATTGTCTTCCGGTAGATATTAAAGTGATATTAGTAAAAAATTATTCACATTTTTACATCTAAACAATCAGTGTTTGCTGGGGCATAATTATTTTTTATTCACAGCCAAGCTTCAACATTTCAACAATATATATTAAAGTTAATTGAACGAAAAAATCAAGGGTTTTTAGTTTTAGAAAAAATTCAATACATATTAAAAGATGCAACAAAATCGAGGAAAGCGTTTTGTTAATTTCCAGTGACTGGAACTTTAATATAAATGACCGCGATCTATGTATTTCATGAAATTTCGTGTATTAAAAGTTATGTCACCAGTGTAATGATCGAAGAATGACAAGTTCTGCCACCGTAGATGGTTTTAAATTTTTAAATATTTCACAGATAAACACGTATCTTTTAAAATACATTTTAAAAATCTCACTGGCCCCCACTGAACGAGTATTTTCATTTGTGAACCAGTGAAAAAACCCAATTGAAAATCGAAACATTGGAAACATGCATTTATACCAAACGCAACTTTGACACGAATTGTATACAGTTTGATGAATTCTTAAAACACAAACCTGAGCTATTAAAAAAAGTAAATTCTTGTGAAAAGTATCAAAATATATTTTTTTAAGTAATAATATGATTGTTTAAAATGCTATGATTATATTCAATAAATATTATAAAGCTTTTTAGTTGTAGTGAAACAAAAAAACGCTACCTACTTTTTTTATTGTGAAAAAATTTCTGATTTGTCCTTTATTTTCTCCAAAAAAATATGGTCACCGTAACTATGTATAGGTGATGATAACCACCCGATGAAACTGTCAATGGGCAGTTACTTGTTAATAAATATGTAATATATAATTCATTCTCTTTGTATATTTTATTGGAGAAGTGCATTTTTATGCGTATTTACGCAGGAAGTTTGTAGCACATCCTGCACACATCTACGTACATACTTCCTTTCTCCATAAAAAGCAATATTTCTAAATATATATGTACATACATTTTCGATTTATGTAATTAACGTTCGTACCTTTGGCGTCAACATGTTTATCTTTAATTTTGTTCCGCGTTAGTTTTTTTTTTTATAAAATACATACCGTACCTAAATCATATTCAAGTTGACATGTACATATAATAACGAATGTGGGCTATTTTTTGCTGCTTTCAGATTTTTGCATGAATATTTTAGGGTTCGTATTATAAATGTGTTTTTTTTTAATAACGAAAAAATTGAATATATGTATCCAATATGTCCGCGTTTTTCTTAGAGTTGCTCATAAATTATACATATGTAGGTACAAAGTATAATAATATTTATTTCATTTACGGAACATTAAGGTATTATAATTCGGAGAAAAAAAAAACCCCATATTCATCGTGTGTAATATTGGATCACATGTCACTTTCACAAAAAAACAGCGTATAGTCGAATTTTTACGAATCTTTCGGTTTGTAAATCAAGAATGTATACATTTTGACTGCGCCGTAGACATTTTTAAATTGTTCATACATATGTATGTACATACATACATACAGATGGATAGTCTCTGCATATCTAATGCAACGTGCAGCGAAGAACAGATAGGCAAAAACGAACAAAAGCAAACGGAGCGGGATTACTTTTAAATCCATAACGTGGAAAGTATATCGAACAATGTGTATCCCGTGTATATTTGTGCACACTGCGGTAGTAATTCTGGGTACACACCGACGAACTGAACAGCGAACGACGACGCAGCATTATACGTACGCTCTATATTCCGTATATAATATTTAGGTATAAGTTTTAGCACAGCCAGCCTTATTAAATATTATCGTTAGCGTTGAACTTAATTGACTGCTTCGTGGCGAAACTCGATTATGACGAACACGTACCTACCTACCGCCAGGATCTCGTGCGGTTTGCACGTATTAAGGCGATTTTAACCCGGTTTCCAAGTTCCTAATTTGCAATTTTAGATTGTTCCCATGCGTGGAAGACGCTTCCGATAAATTTTCCCAACAAACGTTTGCGTGTACGTCGTCTTCGTGAAAGATAAATGTGCGGTTCCCGAATCTGACGTGGGTCTTTACACCCTACGTGTGTCATTGTCGTCCGTCGTTACCAATTTACCGCTAGATCTCACAATTAACTTGAACGGCGTTTGTTCTTACGAAGTTTGGTCTGCCAAATGAACGAGTGAGACAATTGATTTGTTGGCCGGTAAAGTTTCGCTGTTTGAGTTATAAAAGTCCCTGATTTAATCGATTGAGTAATGCTTCGTAAGAATTTCGGTTAATATTCCCAACGAGTCTCATAACACTCACAACAATGAGATAATCGTCGGAACATGCTCTCGAAGTGTTCTCGCTTTTATAGCATAACATCACGAAAGCTAATCTTCATTAAGATTGCAGCTTAGATTACGCTTAAATGTTATCAGTAAAAAATTCCATACTTAGGCAAATGTATGTATGTAATATAATTTTAATTATTACCTCTGTGATAAACAAAGGCGTATTAATTTTTAAAATTTATTGACTCACACTGTATAGCTAAATTGCTTTATTGTCGATCTTTTCTATTATCTTCTTGGGCTTTTAAGGTTATCTCAAAGTCTGTAGTTATGATCAAAAAAACATTCAATATTTGAGCCGTTATAAATCGTGTATCTTGACTGTGTAATATTATCTGTTTAGTATTATCTTGACTGTCTAATATAATATAGAAACTACCATTAACTCAATTTTTTTTTTAAATTGGACTTAAAACTATTTTCATTTATTGAATTGTATGAAAAACAGCTTACGATAAGTATTTCAAACAACAACTTTAGGTACTTCGTCATTGGAACATTTTCGACCATATCGATGGGTTAGTGCATAATATGTCCAGTTTTTACCAAAATTGAGTTATCATACACAAAACGTCCATCTGCATCAAACCTTCACGTTTAAAAATTATCGTATGTCCAAATAGTATATTGCCTTATTCAAATATATAATATGTCCATTTCGTTCATAGTTTTCGTGCAAAAGAGATGTATGTCACTTACAATATTTTAAAACAAAACTGGACATACAATATCTGTGCACTAAACCCATCGATATGTTCGGTTTCATTCACACTAACAGCGAGGATTTTTACTTAATTTGAATCCTTGTTAAGTAACACACATTGTGTACTTAATTTCATAAAGATCTACGTACATATGTATGTACTACAACCCAGTGCTCGAAATGGAAATTTTCACGAATGGGAGCGCTCGATAATTTTAAAAAAATATCAAACGACCTTTTTTTTTTTTTTTTTTTTTTTTTTTTTAACTATATGTATGTACATAGATACCTATACATATGTATATATTTATCGAAATGCAAAATCTTATCGAGATTAATACCGTTTAATGTCTGTAAGTCAACTTCAACAGGTAGATCTGAAAATGGTCTCTGATTTTTTAAATTCTATACACTGTTCTGAAAACTCTTTCAGTCGTTAAAATATGAGCATTCTGACCGTTTTGTACAAATTTATCGATTTCATTATTATTGGCTGATTTTATTATATTCAACGATTTTATATGGGCGTCAAAAATTTTATTCCTTTAGTATAATGGTAGCGGTACAGCTGCTTTAGAAATTTTGTTAAAATAAGAAAGCCGACAATTCAAAGAAAGATATTGTAAATTATCGAGAGAGGCCCGTTGCAGTTCGACCATAGTGTGACAGACAGTGCCGACCATAAAGCAATAAAACTTTTTGCACATAACCGACCAAAATAAATAGAATCTAAAAACCCTCGAATTCTAAATGTTATCTTCAAGTAACACACGTGCATCCAGCTTTTTCAAAACATAATAATATTTTAAATGACTTTTGGCTACAGATAAGATGCCTTTGTCGGAATTCCAGTCAAAGATTGTGATTTAGGAGTCATAAATGTAAAAAAAATTCACCTTCTAACATTTTTTCGGCAATTATTGAAAGAGCACGGAAATTTTGGTTTTTTACGAAAGGGGGCGCTAAATTTACAGATTTCACGAAAGGGTACGCTACGTTTTCAAATTTCACGAAAGGGAACGCCCGCTCCGTGCCGCTCCCGCTGAATTCGAGCACTGCTACAACCTTGATCTTGAGAATCACCGCTGTGTTTGCCGATCGTGTGTACATACACTCGACCTTAATAAGGCACGTTTTCGCGCTCGTCGTCAAATACGATTCAAAATCCGTTCTTACCACATACGTACATACTACCCACTAAGTGGAGTGTAATCGTGCATCACGACACCATTCGAGATCGTAGCTGAGAATAAAATAGTACACATGAATAAACACCATCGTTATCGCCGGTTGTTTTAATTGTCGATAGTCCCCAGCCATGTGGTCGTGTCGCTATGATTTTCCGGTTCATTTGCCTGGGCGCCAATTCGTCGTGTGTGCAGCCAGTTTTCTATTGACCGGCATGTGGGTGGTATTCCCTCCCACTTTCAGACCTGTCCTCTGTGTCCCCTCCTCCTACTGTGACTCTGCTTTCCCGCCTTTTCCCTCCGACTCGTCCTAATTGAGTTTCGGTCGGGCTCTTGTGATCGTGTGATCCATCCACTCAAGTCACTCTCGCTCGTCATTCGAAATTTATACTCGTGTGTGTGTGTATTTTCGTTCACACTAGTCATTTCGTACGGTGGAAACGTGAGCCAATACATAAATAATATATATAAAATAATACCCAGGGTGAAAATGTGAAGTTTCGCATGTGAGATAACGGTGTTATTTGGTGCGCGTGTGAAAATACATAGGCGTGTGCTCGTTATCTGTCAACGACCACGATAGAGCTAATGCTGGCTAATATGAGACCGTAAAATAATATCATGAACCTTAAACCTCGTTGTATGAAATGATTGCATATTCACGATTAGATTTGATATGAATATCGTTTGCCTCAAGGTAAAAGCTCGCCAACTTTTTCCGCATTCAAATTTATCAGTGCGTGTAGTAGGATTTCGTTCAAACTTGTCTGTTTGAGTTTTTTAACAAAAAAAGTATTATAAGTTTATCTAAAACTAAATTGCACAATGATTTCACAATTGAAAAATTGTCTTATATTACATGTAATTCGATGGGTTAGTGCATAGATATTGTATGTGCAGTTTTGTTTTAAAATATTGAATTATCATACACAAAACGTCCATCTGCATCAAGCCTCCACGTTTAAAAAGTATTGTATGTCCAAATAGTATATTGCCTTATTCAAATATATAATATGTCCATTTCGTCTATAGTTTTCATGTAAAAGAGTCACTTACAATATTTTAAAACAAAACTGGACATACATATTAGACCTAAACTAGAATTTGCTGTAAATGTTTGGAACCCTAACCTTAAAAAATACATTGTATGTTTAGAAAGGGTTAACAAAAATGCCATCTGAACTTCGATCATCATCCTACCTATATAATGAAAGGTTGAAGAAAATGAGTCTCACATCTTTGGAGACGAGAAGATTAAGCGGCGATCTAATAGAAGTCTACAAAATAATAAATAATAAATATAAATGCCCAATGCAAAACCTCCTTACTTTCAATAAAAACGCATTACTAAAAGAAAAATCGAACAAAATTGTCAGAGACTCATTTTTTTCAAATAGAGTGGTTGAAGTTTGGAACCGTCTACCAAATCAGCTAGTTACCTACATACTTCCGAAAATACAAATCTATTTAAAAATCATCTCGATAAGTTTTTGAACACAAATGGATTTTTGTAATCCTTCAAATATAAATAATTAAGAATTGTATAAATTATTTCAGACCCCTGGGCTCCATCGGCTATGCCGCCTACACATGTATTTTAAATAAATAAAATAAACATACAATATCTGTGCACTGATCCATCGAATTATATTCGTAGTCAATGGATTGAAATAATTTGAAAACTTGTTCTAAAGTTCTAATGTCTCATGAACTATGTAGTTATTCCCATTTTTAAATTGTTATTGCTCTTTAATCCAAAAAAGACGATACACTAACTTTTCTTTTATTGCATCGATGATGAAATATTACCATTTACTCTGTCTATTGAACTTAAATTGGAATGTCCACTGTTTTGGAAGCGTATTTAAGTTACATATGGATAATTTCGTCAAAGATATTCCAATGTATTATTTTTATGAAAGATTGAATCGTCCTAAATGCGACCCGTTTCCGGATAGGCACAGTTAAAATATCAAACGTTACATTTTGAAATGTAAATTGAGACCGCATTTTGTAACCCAAATTTCAAATTGGTCCAATCGTATTATAACCACACTATAGATTTATGTATATTGTATGAAACGTAATCGCTTTATTATCAACGACGGTCATTTCAGCAGTGATGAGGATTTATTACGACTTCAATTACTACACAAGTTGGCATTACATTGTATTTATGATGTAAGAGGATGTTGGAAATTGACATTTTGTGCCAAATACTGCTTTGAAGAATAATGTGCGTTTATATTGAGGATATCCTGTCGATGGACAATTGAGCGTCGGCGTCATGGAGTGCATCAGCAGAAGGTCCAGTGGAAGTGACGATGACGATGGAAAGTTTCGCATATCTCTACGTGGAAGGAGATCATCCTTGCCACCTCCTTTACCACCTAAACCTTCGGCACCACCCACAAACTATCCTCCACAAGTGCCTTACTATCACCCACCGACTATCGAACATTTGAACTATCAAAATCAGATGCACGTACTTCCCTATCATTTCTACCCAGAGGATGACTTCTATCCGACAAATCCCGTGGTGTACAATTTCGTGGATGATTTTAGACCACCTTTACCAGAGGAAGCTTTCGCTCGTTTGAAACCACCACCAATTCCCCATCCCAGGAGACGTGCTTCCTTACCGAGAATCCAACATGAAAACCTACCAATTTTCGTCCGTCTTCAGACTTCCACGGCCGAGTTTCAAAGTTACAGAGAAGCGCCTAATTGCAGACGAAGCTCGGTCAGTAATTTAAATAAGAAAAATAAAACGTTTGCTTGTCTTTTGAGCTAACACGCATCTTCTGTTTGGATTTTTTTCACTGTGCCTTTATATTGTGCTTGTCCGTCAATTCGACTAATTTTACGCCCGGCCCGAATGATTAATGGCCTCTAGATTGATTAATTTCGTTTATCGCTCATTACTCCACTATAATTTGAGGCTAGGGAACGTGTACGATAAAGTGAAACAATTTAAACGCCATGGCTCCGTTCCAAACGGTGAGAGTTTCTTCAACTATTGTCCAAGTCGTTTAATCTGTCGAAGTTACGAGCTTTGTGTTATTTTTGTACGAAATCAGAATTACTCGCAGCTGCTGTTCAGTTTGAGTTCATTGTCTCGGATGTGTTGCACAATTTTGTTAATTTTTTGTGTATTATAAAATCTCTCATCATAATAATTATTCAAACCTTGAATTCAATTCGCGCGGTTGCTTTTAATTGAACTGAATTTGTTTTCGACAGGTCGCTCCGTTGTTTTATAATCGAGTCACACTGTTTAATTCGATATAACGAAAGAGGAAAATTGCTGTTGCGAAACGTCGCGCTCGTTATAACGTTTTATTTTATTTTTGACGATTCGTTATTATTGCATTTATTATCCCGAGTTGCGTACCCGAGACCGGATTAACGAATTAAGCTTACGCCTATTTTCCAGCGAAAAATGAACCGCTTCCGGACAATGCGTAACGGTATTAACACATTCAAGGCGGATCAGTTGAGTTTTTTTTTTATTTAAATAACAAATTATAAAATTTCGTTCTATTACATACTTATTGCAGACAGAGAAGTATGGAAATATGTATGCTTGGTAACACAAGAAGAGATCGTTAAAGGAATACACGGGTAATGGTGGGTACACACCGCCGAATCGAACGCGAGCCGAATTCGGAGCAAATTTGAAGCGAACGATAGGATTCGCTTCGTTGGTTGTAGGTATACACTTAAATCTTCGGACCGAATATCGACAACATATTATATAGTATGGGTTCACTCGTATGTACATACATATGTATGTATGTATATGCGCCCGCGAATACTTTCAAGGCTTGATATCATAAAAATGACACTTAGAAGCACAATTTTATTTCAAATTCAGTCAAGTTTCAGCCGTATAACTGCATTTAAAATTTACCTGCATACATATTCACAATTCATGTTGATCTTGATTGTACGTCACACCAAAAACGTTTATGTAAGGGCCATATGAGTGTTTAAAATTCAAATAAATACATACACAAAAAAATTGTTTTTGTGTATGTATTTATTTGACAAAAAACCATTCGCTGTGAACGATCGCTCCGAGACCTAACGAAGCGAACAGCGAAGCGATCGTTCGGTTCGCATTCGCTGCGACGTCCACATAGCGTCCAAATAGCCCGAATTCGCTTTCGCTTCGCCTTCGATTCGTCGGTGTGTACCCACCATTAGAGGCATGACTAAAGTGGCAGATATAGCGGAACGTGTGAAAAACGTGGCTGGGACACATAGCGAGAAGAATGGATGGCAGATGGACGCTAGAAATACTGGAATGGTATCCGAGAGGATGTGAAAGAAAGCAAGGTAGACCGAGTGGACGACGGGCTGATGAATTGAGAAGAATGTGTGGTGTCAATTGGTTGCAGATTGCTCAAGACAGACAGGAATGGTAGAGGATTCATCCAGCAGTGGATGGTGAACGGCTGAAAATGACAATGACGAAATACTTATACTTTGTGAATGTTGATTGTGAAACACATCATTTATATTATTCAGTGAGTCATTTTGGACCATGTGATTTGCATTAATTCTGCGTGGCTCATTCCTTTTTCGTCTCACGGAATACTTTCTCTCTTCATAGTCGGTTTTTTTTTGTCGTTTGCGTATTTTAATCAAACTCAAATTAAACTTGCCAATATTTGAACGATTCCAAAAGCATGTATTTGATTCAAATTGCACTAGTTAATGAAAAAAAAAAAACAGTATAAATGTAAGACACGTGGAGCCCCACAGCTTTTTTTCCAATTGATCAGATAGGGGCTTTCCAATTAAATTAAGTACCTACCGAAATTTTAATCGATTCAATAAAGTATAAACAATGTATAAAAAAGCCTATCTGTATTCTCATTGGACGTATTGAAAAAAGGATTTTATTGTCAATTGAGGAAAATCGTTTAAGTAATCCATTATTTATATCCGCGAATGGAAAAAGTTCTATTGAACTTCACCAGACTTCGTGTAAAAAGTTGGTCCTTTTTTTTACGCGAGACTCCATTCTACCCCATACCATCATTCATAATGTTTAAATTTTAATTAAAATTATCGATAATTAGTTTCGCCCGTTTAATTCCAACGCTTTAAACTTAAAGTATTCTTCGCATCATTGGCGGTTCAACGCTGCGTAAAATTAACCGCTAACTTTGGAACGTTTTTTATCACATTTGTTCGTGCATACATACATACATACATATGTAGCCTTATCATCCATTAAAACTTACGGAAACTGATGTTAATCTGAGAGTAAATCGTAACAGGAGTAATATAGATGCCATATAAAAGTTTCCGAACTGTGTGCAAATAACTCGAGACGTTTCGCTCACAACTAAACTCATCTCGTTCAGCTACTCCATAGCTATTTACATAATTTTCCGTGCACACGCATTCAGAATACTCTACAATTCTACATGATATACGATATTTTCCCTCGTTTATCGCACGCTCGGCGGCTTTTACGATTGTGTGTTTCGCTTTTAACCCTTTCTTACGGCACAAAAACAAATTGCACATACACATACATATATGTATGTATGTACATAGTATTGTTTCAAATTTGCGGTCCTGTTTTGTACAACGACGCGAAAAATAATATCGATGTACTCATTGAAAGGCGGGGTGTCACAATTCACGGCGACTGTATAAATTACGTTTATTTTGGGTCAAAGACCTCCCCCTTCGGTCATCAACGTCAATTAACTTGAATGTAATCGTCATTTTACGCGTATTTATTTATTTTATATAATACTAGCTGAACCCGGCATGCGTTGCAATGCCCGATTTCCCGTTCCCGTTCCCGTTCCTAGTACTATTTCTGACGCGTGAGCAGGCCCGTTCCCGATCCCGATCCCGTTCCCGTTCCAGATCCCATTCCCGTTCCCGTTCCTAGTATTTTTTCTGACGCGTGAGCAGGCCCGTTCCCGTTCCGGTTCCCGTTTTTTCCCGATTTTTTTCACAGGAACCATCCCCGGCA
The DNA here is from genome assembly GCA_022651745.1 of Parapsyche elsis. Lineage (NCBI taxonomy): Eukaryota > Metazoa > Arthropoda > Insecta > Trichoptera > Hydropsychidae > Parapsyche > Parapsyche elsis. Next base: position 2,156,607 of record JAGVSN010000016.1, read on the forward strand.
TGATCACAATAAGTCCTGAAAGTTTCATCGCGATCGGTTGAGTGGTTTAGGAGCCTATAAGAGACAAACAGACAGACATTGATTTTTATATATATAGACTAGTTGACCCGGCATGCGTTGCAATGCCCGATACCGTTCCTGTTCCCGTTCCTGATCCTGTTCCCGTTCCTAGTACGTTATCTGACGCGTGAGCAGTCCCGTTCCCGTTCCTAGTACGTTATCTGACGCGTGAGCAGGCCCGTTCCCGTTCCTGTTTTTTCCCCGATTTCAAATCCCGATCCTGATCCCGGTCCCGATCCCGATCCCGTTCCCGTTCCCGTTCCTAGTACGTTATCTGACGTTTGAGCAGGCCCGTTCCCGTTCCTGTTCCCGATTTTTTTTCACAGGAACCATCCCCGGCATGATCACAATAAGTCCTGAAAGTTTCATCGCGATCGGTTGAGTGGTTTAGGAGCCTATAAGAGACAAACAGACAAACAAACAGACAAACAGACAGACATTGATTTTTATATACATATATAGATTAGCTAATTAGCTAATTTAACTATTACATATTTATAACAACTACATAAATCTATTACACATTATACACTATATCTACTTATACATAACTACTATCTCTCACAGAGGTGTCTCCTCACACTTTTCAAGAATACATCTATGGTCTTAGAAGATTAATGTATAATGCCCGCACTCCGGGAGGGCATTATACATTAATACACCCCTGTGAAAAACACCACCAGCTGTCTTTGTTTTCCTTACTCTACCTACAACTAATTGGTTCTTATTTCTAGTACAATAACTATGGATATCACTTTTTCTAATTACATATATAATTCTTAAAATAATTTGGCAATAACTTATGATCTAACTTATAAACAATAATGTATGTGTATGTATGTCGTACGCTAATTTCGTACCGTGTGTCGTTTTTTCGCGCTGTTGCACACACTCGACTTTAATTATCTGCAGTTGCCATCGTGCGGGGGAAAACGCTTTTCACGTTCAGCGAAATTACAAGTCTCGAGTGTTTTAGCGTCCTCGTTGTTTTTTTTCCCGTTCAAAGTGCCTAGACTGAGATTCATTTAATTTTTTTCGCCTCTTTCCCTCGTCGGGGGTTTGTAGCTTTCGTATTGACGGACTCGCTAATGTTGAATTTCCGCAACGCGTCCCCCCCCCCCCCACCACTCATTTCCCGCGATTTTCCGCTTTTCGTAATTTTTCGCGTCCGGCAAAGTCCGGTATCGCAGGTCAAAATAAAAGATTCGACGCCTCTTTATACCCGTGTGCGAGTCGACGATTTTCCGCAATGCAGTTCTAATTGCGGAATTGCGCGCATGCGAAAGTATGACCTCGATCGGCCGGTCCTCGTGTTGCTCTTTACCCGACAGCCCCGCTTTAAACAAATTCGACGGAAATTCAGTGGTCGTTGATTATTGACATGTGAGTGGGCTAACAATAGCGGTAGCTATAAATTAAAGGTATACGCCGTTGCTATGAATTGTGACGTGGGGTGGGGTGTTGCAAGTGTGCATCTACAAAACCATAGAAATTCACGCGTTTAAGATTTGCGTGTAGTAAGCGCGTGTGAGCGCCAAACTAAAAATATGAAGTTTCAGTGTAATAGGGATAAACGGTTTTTGAGTTATAAGCGATTCTACTCACATATACACAGACACACAGCCATACATACAGACATGATCAGGGGATCAGTAAAAATCTCAAGGTCAAACTTTTGCACGATCACAATACTTAATCCGATTAGGATAAAGTAAAAAGCGTGTTGAACATTCCCGACATATGTACAAACAGACTAAAGACTATTATTTTCGGAATAATATACATATTGTATGTATTGTCAAAACATTAATATAATATTCGTATTTGATGCATGCGTCGTTTATTTGTTATCAAACAAAACATTTTTTTCTTCATCATTTTCAGCCGTTCACCATCCACTGTTGGATGAATGCCTCTCCAATTCTCTTCCATTCCTGTCTGTCTTGAGCAATCTGCATCCGCTTGACTCGACACATTATTCTCAATTCATCAGCCCACCGTCGACTCGGTCTACCTTGCTTTCTTTCACATCCTCTCGGATACCATTCCAGTATTTCTCACATGTATCTGCCATCCATTCTTCTCGCTATGTGTCCCAGCCACGTTTTTCACACGTTCCGCTATATCTGCCACTTTGATCACGCTTCTCACCCATGTATTCCTCTTACGATCTCTTCTTGTTATATCGAGCATACATCTTGCTTGTCTGTGTGCACTGGATCTTGCGTAACATGCTCGAATTTAGCATCCACGTTTCACATAACTGGCAGTACGCATAGCCCGTAACTGACAAAAATTACGAAAATGAGTTAGATGTGTTTTATATGGGGGTGTATTCTTGCGATTTTTTATATCAAAATTAATGTATCTTTATCCAAAAGTGATTTTTTTAAGCTATTAAATCTAACGTATCTGCATGCGTAGAGAAATAGTATCACCAATAAATAACGTATCCAACATTTACATAGCAAATTCAACGCATCTGCGTGCAGATATGTTTTTCCGTCTAAGGATAATGCAGTTACGTTAGTTTAGCTAGTTGATACCGAAGCATTTTGCTTAGCTAAAATAACGCAACTATTAAAATACATATGATTTCCTAAGCAAATTTCACGTATAGCACTTATGTACGTTAGTAAAATTAAGTAGATTTCCTAAGCAAATTTAACGTAAGTGTAAAAAAGTGACGTAACTACTTAAGTATTCATTTTTTTTTTAATTTTTCCTTAGAATTATCAAAACACAATAGAAAATAACCTCATGCACTAAAAAAAAGTTTAAATAAATCAGTAATATATGAAGAAAAACACAAATTTAGAATAAAACTTTCAAGTCCATTTATCTCGATATTGTTGTTTTGTCAGTTACGCTAAGTGGGCTTCTTTTTTAAGCCTATCAGAATGTTGGATTTAAAAACTATGTATGTTCATTCTTCCAAAAGCACTCCATCCTAGTTTTATTTCTACTTCTTTACATCCAGTCATATTCACCAACCAATTGTCCTATAAATATAATAAATATAAATAACTATTTTTTTATTATGGCACATTTAGAATTAAGAATTGATTATTTAATACATTTCATATTTAAATTTTTGTAGTGAAAGTACCTCGATAAGGTTTGTTGAAACTGAGAAATTGAATTATTTTAAGTTTGAATCTATGTACATATTGCATTTCATCGCATTATTGCATTTCATCGCAGAACCACTTACTGCAGTCGTCTGTGAATACATTTCTGAATTTCAAACAATCCGACCAAGAGTTTTCTTTTATAGATAACCGTAACTTTTAACGGTCTTAGTTTCTAGACGCGACACAAATAGAACAATTTAACGATAGCATTCGAGAATTCGACGACGTTTCCGTATTTTCGTCGATGTCTAAATGTTCACTGCATACTTATTTTCGTTCGACACAACATCTCGATGAACCATCACGAAGAGATGCATTTTCACAAATGTGTTGAAATAAAAGTGTATTCGCGGTGGCGATGAACTTTCAGCAGGACTTAACGGCCGCCGTTAACGGCTTTTAACGACGTCTCCTAATCGCCGTCGTATCTGAAACTTTCGTGAAAGCTCACCCCTCCGTAAAATTATCGCTCTTCGACGAATCTTCCATTCCATTCCGGACGAAACGAATTTCGAAACTGGCACACACACCAAATAACCGAACCGATTTATTGTATCTCTGTGTTCGCTCAACCGATGACGCCCACGCACACACGCCTCAAAAGAAGAAAAACTAAAAAGTAAAATCGATCGCTTTTATTTACTCGCTGGTTTTTTTTATTTATTTATTTTATTTCGCCTAGACAACGTGCGAAATGTTTACGATAATGTGACGCGGTATCTTCATACGAAAATATCTTACACAGGACGCGGAATCTTATTATATTACATCGGGGAATTCGGATCCCCTTTGGCTATTTTCAAAGGATTGTAACGCCCGTTCAAACGGAAAAGTATCGATGGGGATTCGCTGGCCGTTTCGTTCGCCCGAACGAATCGAATTACAAAAAAAAAAAATACATAAGTGCATATTTACACCATTATAAAAAATCAAACGAACCACCGCGAAGAAGATCCAAATACTATGCGATGCTTTTAAAAGCGAACGTTTGAATTATTGTGTAAGATGTTTCCATATGTTTGTGTGGTGATGTGAAAAACGTTGACGCTTTGAAGCTCGAATATCGCATCCGTTTAATTAAATCCAAAATCCAAAATTGAAACAGTCATCGAATATTGCAAATTGACGCAAATCAATGTACGGAACTCAAATGAACGAAACCGAACCCCATACATACATAGTTACATTCACAACGTTCAGTTATGTTTTTTTTTTAAATTTAAAAAAGCTTTTTATTGTTCTTATACTATGTTCACAATACATCTTAAATCTATTTTAATAGCTACTGGTCCAGTGACCATTATCTATTTTACACATTGTTCATTTTGTTAGTATTTATAACGATTCTTTTATTTTAATGTTAGTGTTTAAAGCATAATAGGAGAAAGAGCTCAAAAACCTATTTACAATTCTTATCAAATGTAATGTAAAATGTTGTGTATACATACATATGTTACAGCGAAAGCATATTTCAAGTGAAAATATATTTTCACTGGCGTTTCGGTGAAATCGTATCCAAGCACATGTTCACCAGTAGATATATATTTCTACCAGTGAAAATATATAACAGATACTCACTGGTGAAATTATATTCGTTTCCGAACTGTCGTTGAAACTAAATTTGACAGTTGTGAAATGACCAATCGAATCATACCTATATACATACATACATAATGCTGAAATATTCAATCCTAGTGATTTTGTCGCTTCTTCTTCTTATCGTGCCGTGCCCGTGTTCAGGTGTAGGCTTTTACTGGTTAGTACCAATTATAGTTTACAATGAGTCTTTGTCGATTTTATAACAATTGACTTATAATGGTCGGTTTAAGAAGAAAATAGCACTTGTTGCTTGTTACCCTTACAAGATAATGCGAGTGAAACGTTACTAGAAATTGGTAGGACATTTCACGCGCTTACAATGAATTAAAGTTTCAACGAGTGTTTGCTGATTTTATAACAATTGAGAATATTTGAACAGTTGACTTATACATACATATAAGTCGCAATGAGATGATTTTTATGACCTGGGTCCGATACATGGTAGTATTGTTTCTACGACCATGCATTCGGAATCCTCAGATATAACAACACCACCGTTTCTTTCAAAACACACGTGTAGGATGACACATCATCAACAAGTCACAAATTTTAATTTACTTTCACCGATACTGAGCAGTGAAACTGTAAATTCATTGTTTGATACATTTTCACTGCCTGGATTGGTAGAAATATATTTATACCAGTGAAAATATATACATATGTTCACTTGAAATATGCTTTCGCTGTAACGTATACATTTGTTGCCACGTTAACGATCAGTGTTCGACACATTGATCCAATTTTCTTAAGAGGATAATGTTATGTAGTTTGAATTTAAATTTTAGCCGATTTTATAACGCAGCACGAGCTCTACTAAACGCTGTACAAAGGATGCATCCCCTTTTGTGTAATTTGTATTTGCGTTTCGCACATAATTTGAACGTTTACATTGCGTAACGTATAAATAGGAGTTTCAAAGTATTGCTGATATTTTATTCAGACGCTCGTATGACGAGTTGAACAAGCTCAAAATCGTGAGAGTGTAATCCCCGCGTTTTCAAACGTAAAGGGAATCCCGAATACACACAAACGGAAAACCCCACCTTGTTTTGTTTACTACGACACTAGTGGTACCTACGTATGTACATACATATGTACGTAGTACCATACACATTGTTCCAGATTTATTTTTCACCGGCAACGTCTCTACCATAGTCCTCACTATAGCAATCTCGCCGTAATGGCTCACCGAATAAAACTTCCTCTAAGGATATGCGCCCGTCTCTCGTCTGTTTGTCTTGCTTACTGCAAACTTTGTTGATATTCCTTCCAGCTTTGGCACACATAGGTACTCCAGCTCTTCAGTTTGTCTCTAGCCACTCGTATTACTGTAAACTTTGAATGTGGAACCCCTCACGTGCGGGGGTAACACACTTACTGCATCGTTGAAAATTTACAATTAGACAAGTTTCGCAGATTAAAAGTCCACATTAATTTTCCCGAATGTGTATTAAATTTCACAATTAACTAGCACATCCACTCATGCTTTGTGTCTACTCGTAAGTACATATTTGTAAACAAGCAACCAGCTCTAACCGTTGATTTATCTCGTGTGAAGTGCGTCATCGAAAACGTTGAGAATTCAATCAATCAATAACCATTAACTGAACATTGAATACTCTCAGTTCTTTCCATTCGCAGTATCTTTGACTTGTTCTACATATTATGTATATACATAGAGCAGTTCTTCTCACACGTTCAGTGCTTTTTACTGTATCGATGACGTCTTTAATACGCGTCATTTGCCGCACCCACGTGCTTGCAAAATTGTACAATCGTTTTATTTTATTTTTTTACATTTCATGTTTATTGTTGTCCTTTATTGACTATACATATATAGTATATATATATCCAGTGTGATTAAAATAAATATTTACACAGTTCATATATCGACCGTTTTGGCTTTTCACATCCTGCATCATATATATTCTTGTGTTTGTTGAAAAAAAAAAAGTATGTGATCAATTCGGAGGGGTGCATCCCTGTTCACTTTTATACAGCAACAGTACCATCTGGCTACAATCAGTTCTAGTGGCAATCGACTAGCGATCGTAAACCTTTTCATGTGCTGAATTGAATCCGAATTTCGAAACCTTTGAATGTTTACACTGTACGTATGTATGTATGTTCTCTCGCTGCTTTCAAAAATTGCATTGTGATTTTTATAGTGCACGCGCTTTTGTATGTTAATTTAGAATGGAATGTTGTTTGTAATTATTTTTTTTTTTTTTTTTAGTTTCGAGGTCGAATTTAGTCATCGCGTATTATGTCGCATTAGCTCAAGGGTCGTTGGTTGCGTGGGATTGGTCTGGAGCTATTTCCATCGCCCCATCCATGTCTACCATATAGAATGTAGGGTCGCCAGTCAGTGTTGTTGCTCACTTTAGTCCTTGATCGACGTGTATCCTGCTTGCCGATCGCGGATGAAAATGTAAAAAAAAAAACTAACAAAAATAAACGAAAAACAGATCTGGTGTTATTAGTGGATCGATCGATGTAAATATTGACGTGTGCAAGATGCGCGAGCTTGGGCGTGGTGGGGCCCTCGTGGCAGCCGCAGTAGCCCAGTTGGAGAACAAAGCGAACAGCCGTCTCGTCAGGAAACCAGCATCATCCAACGGCAACGTTTCCATGTCAGACAAAGTCAAAAGCAACGTAGGAGACAAGCAAAATCAACCGGCGGCGAGCAGAGTCAAGCGCACGGAACCATACGATGGTGCTTCGTCGAGTTCGGACAACGAAGAGTACCCGATGAAGACGTGCTCCAGTAAAGTGCGAGAGGCTGCATCCGATAAGGACTCGGTATCGGTGAAATCGAGCGAACGCGACACTTCAGATCTAGAGGAGACGGAAGAATCGGACAGTGAAACTGAAGAATCCGACGAAGACGACAGGACGCAGGAGTCCGTATTGGAGAATGTCAACGATCGCAATAAAAATCCGATCACAGCGTCTCCAGACAGAGGTTATTCATTGATAAATTCATTTCACGAGTTGATCCAGTGTACACACATACATACATACATAATGCTGCGTACACACCGACGAACCGAACGGCGAACGACGAACGTTCCTAAATCATCGGCTGTTCGGTTCGTCGGGTGTGTACGGCAGCATTAGACATAGGCAATAATTGTCAACATTTTGACTGTGTAGCAGGTTTTCGAACTAGTAGTGTACGCCCGTTGAATATCAACGGAGCGTTCTCATCACCCGTAATGAAAAATAATATTAAATTTAATAGTTGGCGCGTTATAATACAACAACGTAACAATTTAGCAAAGTCGCGAGCCTATTGAGTTGTCAAATTGTAGCACGCCCGTTATTATCTAGTTTGGTTGAATGCATAAGCGCAACCTTTACCGAACTGGTGATATCGGGTTAAAATCCCACTCGCGCGCGGAAGGTTCGTGTCTTTTAATTATTTACCTCGGCGAGCGTTATCAGCAGACAGACACACACACAGACAGACTCGTTGACACTTGTTGCCTCTGTATATTTGAACGCGCTGTCGCCAGAATTCAATTACCTACCTATAAGGCAGACGCAATGAAAAAAAAATTCTATACATAGATTATCTGTTTTATGAATTATTGTAGTACGTGCAAACCATATGCTTGTGAGTGACTTTGAGCCAAGTACTGGATCGATTCGTGAAATAGGATGTAATTGTTTATTATTATTTTTTTTTTTTTGATACGTTCTGATTTACCTGCAATCAGCGAACTCTGTGGTAGAGTTGTCTCGTACAGACGCGTTTATTATGCTCGCGTCTTTAAGTCTTGGAAACTTGCCGAGCTTCGCACGCGTCTATCTGCCTAAAATAGAACACTGGATACACTGTGTAACCGCAGTTTGACAACCCAAGACTGTCCGCTAGTCACACATGATAACGCCAAATACTCTGTGTTGCACATTTGCATAATGTCGGACGAGAGCGATCTTCCTTCTGAAGAAGACGACGATGAGGTGTGTTCGGTGACGGGATTACATCCGGCAGTTAGATCTTATATGTATACTTCTATGGGTCAGTAAACGTTTCGATTTGTTTTTTTTTTTTGTTGGGTATTAGATCATATTAAAAATTATGTCTCTGATGAACGGTGTTGGGGACTGTCCTCTAGGAAGCAATTCCGACAGTCCTGACGATAACTTGACGGTCAAATGGTCCGACAGTAACCATTCCGCAGACAGTCGACAATCGTCCACGTCAGATTCGACCTCATCTGGAAATCGTTATAAAATGCCGATGATGAAAGGTCGAATTTACCACATTGCCAATTTTATGATTTTTGTATTGAATTTTTTTTCACTCGTTGTTTACTGTATTGTGCAGACACGTCGACACCCTGCGATGAAGATTTTCAATGGATCAAGTCAGAGCGTGACTTGGGAATGAATTATGAGCAGAATGATAATCAAATTATGTCGCCAGTGCTAGACGCCGAAGAGGAAGAGTGCAGAAAGATAATAAAATCTAAAAGGACCGACATTACAATGTCAAAACACTCTTCAGATAAACCACCAGTGCCGAGCAATCACGATAGAGGATCTATCGGCAGTTTAGATAGGAGACGTCACCAACCCACAAACAGAATGGAGAGAGACCAAAAATCAAGATCGACCCACAATTTGAAACATTATTCACCAAGCAGAACGTATAACTATTACAACGATGAAAATTATTCTGCATCAACGCACTCATTTCCCATTGATTATACTAATCATAGAGAGCAAAACGCCACGTTTATGTCTCAGTACGGTTCTCAAACTCCACCTAGACACTTGAGCGAGTATCAAAAGAGAGCATTGTCGTACGAGCATTTTAATAGACGCCACGAGCACAATGACCCGCAGAGATACGGTAGCAACAGTATGTTGACCGATCCTAGAATGGATTTCGCCAGAGATCCCAGAGAGTGTTCGAGGAGTGGTGATGGTTCGGTGCATCCGGACATGAGGAATGTGCCGTACTATCATCAGAGCAAACAGGACGTGCACGGATCGCACGGTGAGATTTGCTACGGAGGACCGCACTATCCGCACCGTTCCGGTATGGATTATTACTGTCATCCTTCACCTTATTGTTGCTCCTGCTCTGAGCAGAACAGATACAGGACACAGTACGGTTGTAAGGTATTCAGGAATGAGATATTTTGTTCGTACTTTAACAAAACACACGTTGCATGCTGTTTGCCACTAATACCGTAATATGAACAATTTTTGTCGATAACAATGTTTTTGAATACGTTTTAAGGTCAAAATGATGGTATGAGATTATTTTTAATTAAAAAAATATTATACCTACTTCTATGTACATACTGTAAATTCAATAGGTAGGAATAGGTATCTTAATTCACTATGTGTTATTATTATTAATAAGCAATACGTTTTTCCTCATCCTTTCATGTACAATAATAAATGTAACATTTTAATCATCATTATAACAGCTGGACAAAGACCTTCCTAGCATATCTGAGCATGTATATTATACATAGTTATAATATTGTTGACCGATCTTTTGAACTCCCCAGGGTTTTATTCGGAAATCTGCTTTGTCCAACAATCATCCTCCTTATAAGCTTTATGAAAATATTTCAATAAACTAGATTGTTTTTTTTTTGAGCTTTCGAATGATTTGTAATTTTTTTACAATTGTTGTTTTTTATTTTTTTTTTAATTGTTTTTTTTCAATTTATGTCGTTGATTTTGATTTTGTATCCAGGATTGTGTGTGCAAATGTGGAAATATTTTATAAAAATTCAACAATATAATTAATAAGTTTTAATGTTTATTTTCAGAACTCAGAAGCTACCGATGATCGAGTGCGTCGGCTGGAAACTGATAAGGACTCGCTACAGTTACAAGTATCTGTACTATCGGAACAAATTGCAGCTCAAACGGAGAAAATCAACGATCTTGAGAGGCTACTCAACGAAAAGAGAAATCTTTTAGCCAATGCCGAAGAACTTTTGCAGAGGGTAAATGATCAAATATTTTACTTTATTTATATAAAAATATCTATATAATGTCATAATAAGTATAAAAATTTTAGGAAATGTTAACTCGGTCATCGCTCGAAACTCAAAAGCTAGAATTGATGTCAACGGTATCCGAAGCCCGTTTGAGACAAGCCGCACTAGAGAGAGAAAACTTGGATCTTCGAAGTGCTGCACGACCGTCACCGAGCTTAATCTCCATGATACCCAACGGTGCTGCTCGACGACACAGTCCCTCTCCGAGTCCTTCGCCGGCCTCCTCAATGATACATCACAATGCACGAGATAACACACCTAGGGTGAATTAATAGTATTTATGTAACAAAAACTTTCATGAAAGTTGCTCGTAACGATTATAATATTGAATATGAATTATTTACAGACACCGCCGGCTACTTACAGACGGTTGGTCAACGACCAGTCCCCGCATTCGTACAGTTCGTTGCCGAGAGGTGCTTCTCTTACGTCGACACCGGCCACGCCCCGTTCCACGGCACCGTTGGACACTGCCGTAGTACTCCGTTCTGTGGGCTTTGGTAAACCAACACAACAGCACTGTATGGTGGTGGCGCGAGGCAGGGGCCATTCTGTGCCAAATTTAGGTTTTGTGGTGTTTAAATATGGGCTGTGTTCGATGTCGTCAAACCTGCATGCTGTCGCCTATCAGCTTTCTTCTATGTGGATACTGCTTTGATCGTTGTCTGTAAATCGACCGATCTCTTGAATATTTTTTATTAATCGTACCTGTCTCTTGAACGAAGACGACTGTAACGCTTCTCCAATTTGTTGCGTGTGTGATATCTCCACCTCCCGTATAAAATAAAGTAAAATGTTAATTGTATTATTTTAAATGGTACGATTTCTCGTGTAAGATCTTTTGGAACCTTACCGAATGCCTTCTTTTCCGCTGATATTCAATGTGGTAATATTTTAATATGCTTTCTTAATGCTAAATAGTACCCAGAATTCCAATTAAATATAACTGTATAGTTAATTTTTCCATACCTTTACACCGTAAATTAGTCAGTAATAAGCTATAGCTTCCTATTGATAAACGTAATACCATTATCGAGCTAAGTTTGACCCTTTCCATTTATTTATTTTGCATAATCGATGTTCAACAATAATGTACATATACCGTTGTGAAACACACGATATAACGCTTTAAATTTATATTTCCAATGTCTAATCAGTAGATTAATTGTACATAATTGTATTTGTTGTGTTTGCTATTTGTGATAAATGTTGTATTTTTGTTTCTATAGATTGTTTCATGTTATAATTTTTTGATTTCAGCTGATAAAGATACCGTGATTGGAACGGCTAGTAGTCCTATATTAGGAAAAACACCTACAGCCGGAAAAGGTTGGGGCTCGTTGTTTAAAGGTGGCAGCGGAGGAGCTTTAGAAGATATAACCGATGGTGATGTACTTGATCCTTTCCAGAGAGGCGGTGTAAGAGCTACGGCCGCTCCCAGATTACAATCTACTCAAGGCATTAGCAATCGATGGTATGATATTAAATCTAAATGTTTTTATTGTATCTGGTGTAATTTTCAATAATTAAATGAACCGAATTTCATTTAATTTAGGAGTTCCATTCCACTCAAGGAATGGGACACAGAAATCACTTGCGAATGGCTTGAGATGCTGGGTCTCGATTGCTACAATGTCGATGCGAAAAAATGGCTCACTAATCCAGCTGGTAACAAAGGAATTATTGCCACCGCTACGCCTCATCAGATTGAACGAGAACTTAATATAAAAAATGCTTTACATAAGAAGAAAATTATTCTAGCATTAACAGATATACAGGTACAATATTTTTGTTTGTAGTGTGTATGTGCTATAAATTGATTTAGTTGTATAAAGTTTAATTTGCATTGGTTTTTTCTTTGTTAGGGTACATCGTCGGATCCGCTTCTAGCGGCTGCCGGTCGATCGGATAGTTCTTGGGCACTGAGATGGTTAGAGGATGCTGGCTTGCCGCAATATAGAGAGGCTTGGGCTGCAGCACGTGCTGATGGCCGAGTCTTACATCGGCTATGTCACGAGGACTTGCAAACGTTAAAAGTCACATCTCAACTCCATGCACTTAGCATTAGAAGAGGTTCATATTGAAGAATTATTGCATGTTTAATAATTTTATAATAGTTTAATGTTAAATTTGGTTATATTAGGTATACAAGTCCTTCGGGAAAACAATTTTTCACCCGATACCATGATAAGACGCAGTGAAACCAGTGAATTAGGAACCAATGGTGAAGCAGACAATGATGCAGGTCATGTGTCACGTTGGTCTAGTCATCGGGTGATGGAATGGCTTCGAGCTGTTGATCTTGCAGAGTACGCTCCCAATTTGCGTGGAGCCGGTGAGACTTTTTAATCGAAAATTTAAATAATCATTGTTGTATTCTACATATAGTATGAGATTTATATTATTTTTAGGCGTTCATGGAGGTTTGATGTATTATGAAACAAGATTTACGGGTGAACTTTTAGCGACTCTACTTAATATTCCTCCGAGTAAAACGTTATTACGACGACATCTCAACACTCGTTTCAATCAATTGCTCGGAAAAGAAATCATTCAAGAGAAAAGAGAAGCGGAACAAACTCTCGGTTACCAACCGCTAACTCTCACGTCAAAAGTAAAGGTTAATTATTGTTAATTGTGACCGTTAAAAAAAGTTTTATTCATTATTATTAATATGGAATTTTTATGTGTTTAAATGTTTGTTAAGCATATATTTTATGTTGATTTGAATTGATGCAGGTGGTCAAAAAAGGACAATTTACATTGAAAAGAAAGAAGAATAAAGGGGAAGCCGAGTATGGTGATTTAGTATGCCCTATAATTGATCAAGCATCAGGTGAAATATTAAGTGTAAGTTCTAACCCAACTAACATTCACTTACATCGCTTGGTTTTGAGTATTTTAATATAAGGTAAAAGTATCTTGTGTTCAATTTTCATGAAAGTTGTGTTATTTTGAATTAAAAATGATTTCTTGAGTTTTTCAAAAAATTACATGTGTAAAATACGCACTTGGATTAATTTTTATTTTTCTTTTTATTACATCTTTTGTTCCTAATGTCGTAACTAACAGAATAATAATTTAACTTCACTGGTGTTTTCTATGGTACTTCACTTTTTCTTTTGGTGATATGCTTGTTTGTATTTTTGTGGGCTTCTGTTCTGTTAAAAGTAAAAAGTATTTTGATGTTCATTGTGATTCATTTAATCTAATTGTGTTAATTTGTGACTTTCAGACGATGAAGATGGAAGTTTCAGGCGGAGAGGCGGTGGCTGCTTATAAGACCGATGAAATGTCGAACTCGACTGATTCTCCGTTGTCGCAAAGAAGTGACCATAGTCAATCCTGAGATCCGATTTTACCCTTGAAACTAAAATATCGAGGCAAAATTTGTTCTATCGTGTTAGTTTAACAATTATTTGCACTACCCAATGATATCTGTGATTTTAGGAGTCACGCTTTTATAACATTCATTTTTTATTACCAAAATTAACAATTTATGCAAATAAGCTATGTATTTAATAATAAAAAAGATAAATGAAAACAATTTTAATATATAATTTGGAATGCTAAGATTTTATAAGGCATGTAACAAAAATTGATGCCACAACGTTTACACCTATCGATTTGAGTGAAATTACAATTAAGTATTTGTTAACATATGAGGCTTATTAACATTAATACATATTGTGACTGAAGTTAATGTTGTACGAGAGTTTTACGTTTGAGAATACAATGTTTAATTATAATATACGATGCTGTTTTTACGGGCGTTCTTGGCAAATCTTGTTGAGGTGTTTGAAACGTTTATTGTACATATACTGTTTACATTTTAATAGGAATGCTTATACGATTGCAGTAAATGTTATTTATTAAAAAAAAAAAAGAAAGCATAATATTGTAAATGTAGTGCAACAAAATGTGCATAGTATTCGTAGTATCGTGTGACTTTATCAACGATGGAAGTTTGTTTTTTAAATTATATAAGATATATTAGTTGCCACTGAAATATTTATAATAATAGTATTGAGTGTTTAATGACATTGATAGATTATTCAATATACATATACATATATATACGATAACTACATTACTGCCATTAGCGAGAGAATATTATTATGTTATGTAAGCGTACATAAAACATTAAAATAAACAAGTGTGTGCTCTGAAAACACGTATTTGTATTAACAATTTAAAATTGATGTACAATCAGATTTAGTTTCCATTTATAATATATGTATGTATGTATGTAAACACGTTTGGTGAACGATGATACGTTTTCGTATCTAAGAATGGCAAGAATGTCACGGGTGCTACGGCCGAAGTGGTATATGCACGAAAGCTCTTGCTTATTGGGTAATATTTTAATTCGAATAAGCTATGAAGCTACATATGAATATTGTTCGTGTTTTTAATATTGTATTGTAATATTGCATAAGTGACGGTTTTGACCCATTCAATGTAAGAATGTTAATGACAGGTGCTATTTGTATATTTATTTTTATTTTCAAAATGCCTTTTGATTGTAGAATTTGTACATTTACACCATTCATATTGTAAACGCAAGAAATGGTTTTTTTTTATTAATTTTATGAAGTGATCCAAGAAATTTACCTTTTAATTATTTTTAAATTTTTTTTGGATACCGGTGACATCTTGCGATATTAACTCCAAGCTCTGTTATACGATATTGAAATTACAAATGTATTATTTTAGAACGCTATGTAAAACTTTAAGCCTTCTTAAAACATAAATGCTTGTCGTTACATCAATTCTTTGATGATGTGTATAATATAATGTATATTTTATAGATTTCGGATCGGTGATAAATCAGAAAATATGTTCAGGGCTCTCCGAGGAGGATTGAAAGCGTTTAAAATGATAATTTGTAAGGACTTGAACCGTTACTAAATTTTAACTACTTTATAAATTTAACATGTAAAATGTACATAGTAGGGTTTAGAATGAAAATTTGTGTTAAATGTTTTAGGGCCTTCGAAAGTCATTTTCAGCCAATTTTTGCAAATATATTATTATATATTTAGAGTTTAAAAATTCTCAATATATCATGCCGCGACCTGAAGTTGGACCAAACAATTCCAGCATTTTTTTTTTGACCTACGTACATATACCATAATCAATTAATTTATAACGTAATCTGATGTATCCCTAGAACGATAACAATGCGATTTGAAGTCTTCCATGTTAACCATAAACATAATATTATAATAATAAGATCAATATCCACAAAACACACATCAAAATAGTAATTAGAGCACAGATCATATTGTATCGGTATATAAAATGCGAATTATGACACATATATAATGTGAAAGTAAATTTAAATATTTTGTATCACATTTTGTAATGACTATACTTTAAATTCATATCACAACACCTTGAATATACACAAACATTTCTCTGGGTATACATATTATTTCCCAATATTAAATTTCTTATGATTACTTTTCATTACATTCTTATTGTGTTTTATTTTATATAATTTTTTTTTTTTTGTTTCAAGCCAATTTAGTTTGCACAAATGTGCTAAAAAGGATTTTGTCACTACATATATGTATTTTTTATATTAAGAAATTTATACGTATTACTTGCCATCGCAGCACAAAGATGTTTATAAATTTTTAAATAAAAATATCAAATTTTCGAAGGCGACAGTACTTGATACATAGATGTAAGATATGTCACAAGATATGCTTTATAATTGTAATTTTCTAACCAAAATAATTTAAATCTAAAAAAAAATCGCTACATATTAAAATAATCTAAATCAGATTTGTATTTCTTCATTATTATTACAATAATACTGTTTATACATTGACGAGAATAATATTGAAAATTGTTTTTCACATTAATATATGTCGCATAAGGACCAAATTTGTACTAATGTCGGCTACGGACAATAATATAATAAATAAAAATACAAAATAAACTTTCAATAGGTGCCCTCCCTCCTTCCCACACTCTACGGTTTACCGTATTCGATATTGCATTGTACTGTATATTATTATAAATTGACCAATAAATGTTGTGTACGTGTTCATAAAATCGCATCGGACATCATAGAAAATATATAACGAGTCATACCTATGTACAGTGGCACAAATAAAAAATATATCCTAATATTAAACGTATTGAAATAATGTTTTATTTATTTTAGATGAAACGGTCATTTATCATATAAAATTAGTTTTAATTATACTATCAGTATTTCAATTTAATTTAATTTAAATGTTACCATTTTTAGACGTCATAATTATTTTAACATGGTGAATGAGTTTCGAGACCTGGGAGTCCTATTTTCTTCTAATTTTAGTTTTGGTCGTCATATAGACGGGATATGTAAGAAGGTCACTAAATTATTGGGTTTTGTTCTTAGAGCTAGCAAACCCTTCCAATCTGACGTAGTACTAAGGATACTTTATGAAACTGGTACTAACAGTTCTTGAATTTTCTTCTGTTATGTATATGGAGCCATAGTGATAAGGCCCATATATATAAACTTGAAAAGGTTCCTTAGGTACCTATATTATGACAACATATGTACCCGAGTGGCTTCCTTCTGGGTGCCCTGGGATTTTACTGATTGGAATCAAGAAGAAAGGTCTACCTGGGTAAACACTTCTACAAATTGATGGTTGGCCTGGTACACAATCCTCAGGTTGAATTGTGGGTACCAAGTCAACTGAGGTGTCCCAGGAAACATCTTCTGCTTTATCCGCCGGTGGCACGTACCAATATGACGCTAAATTCACCGGTTGCCAGAGATATAGTCTTACTCAACCAGGTGGCAGACTCTTTCGACATATTTTCAGGAAGTTAAGCTAACCTTATTGAGACTACATATGCTTAGATTATAAATTTAATTTTCATTTTTTTTTTTATGATTCAAGAGCTATTTTGCTTATTGTCTTTGCAATTTCTTTTTACCTTTTTTACTTATTTTTTCTTTTATTTCTTGTTATTTGCCTATATTTTATTTTTTTTTCTTTTCTATATTTGCCCACATATTGTATGTACATATGTATTTCAAACTTTTAAAATTTTGTTTTACCAATCTGAACGAATATCTGTAATGTCATGCAGGATGATTATGTAAATAAATAAATAACTGGCATTACGCAGTACGCATTGGTATAGCGAAATGTTGGATTTAAAAACTATGTACCTACATATGTACATACATTTATTCAAAAGCACTCCTTCCAAGTTTCATTATTCGTTTTATTTCTTCTTCTTTACATCCGGTCGTATTTACTAATTGTCCTAGGTATAAATAACTATTTTTTTTTATGGCACATTTAAAATTAAGAATTATCTGTTGATGTATGGCTTCTATTGATTCTTTAATTTATTTATAAAAGATATACCGCTGTGGCATTACAGGTTTCGCCAAATCGCCATAGCGGCAGATACATAAAAAGCAATTACATAAAAAAGCAGATGCATACATGTACAGCAAAAAGGAATAAATAATAATAATATTAATAATAAAAAATAACATATCTTCTATCTTCTATATATGTATATAAAAATCAATGTCTGTCTGTTTGTTTGTCTGTTTGTCTCTTATAGGCTCCCAAACCACTCAACCGATCGCGATGAAACTTTCAGGGCTTATTGTGATCATGTCGGAGATGGTTCATGTGAAAAAAAATCGGGAAAAAAACGGGAACGGCAACGGGCCTGCTCGCGCGTCAGATAACGTACTAGGAACGGGAACGGGAACGGGATCGGGCATTGCAACGCATGCCGGGTCAGCTAGTACATAATAAAAAGAAATCAGTAAAAAGTTGAAGGAATGTGGCAAGATGTTGAGGGTTTATAGTAAAAATGTCAACATCTTGCACAACGTCATTCAGTACCCTGTTGCACATGTAATATTTAAATTTATGGAGTAAATGTACCTCGATAAGGTTTGTTGAATCTGAGAAATTTAAATTTGTTAAGTTTGAATCTATGTAAATAATAATAATAAGTTTGAACCTATGTAGATAAATCTACTTTGACTACGCTTTGCAATTTAAATAAATGTATCTAATACTAAATAGCAACACACTGTTTTCACTCTGAAGAGTTTTCTTTATTAGAATTTGACGTTTGTAGGTACTGGGAATGTAAGCGGTATATATTTTTTTGTCGGGGTGCCGGGATTAACTTCAGGGGCGACCCTCCCAGTAAGTTTTCCAACTTTTTGCCCGCAGAAGAAAAAAAGTGGGGTAGGAAAGAGGGTACGAAGGGCGTTTATTTTTGGTGGGACTCGCTTAAACGCATCCCCCCCTTAGGGTCAACGAAAAGCCGGCAAAGTAATCTCCCCGTATTGTGCTGAAAAAGAAACAATTTGGAGCCGACTAACCGCCGGCGGTACGTGATTTCCCCAGCGAGGCAGCTCCTGTTTTGGCGGCTCGTGTTCTCAAAAACTTTTTTTTCTACCCTCGGAAGCAATGCCGGATACGTAAGGTGTCAATTTTAACCCTTTCGTCTATTTTCCTCCACGGGCAATGTCGCACGGAGGAAGGCGAAACCACCCATTCGTGAAAAAATCAACACTTTTATGTATTACAATAATAATCATTTCAGGCGTGCCTCAAGGTTCAAACCTTGGGCCCCCTTCTATTTATTATTTTTACTTTATCCCAATCGGATAAAGTATTGTGATCGTGCGAAAATTCGACTGATTTGGATCAAGTATCATTCCCTGATCACGTTTTCATGATTTCTGGAAAATGTCTGTATGTTTGTGCACTGTGTGTGTCTGTGTCTGTCTGTGTGTTTTCTCCGAAACTATCAAGTCTATCAAGCTGAAATTTCATATCTATTATTTTCACGTAAGGTGTAAGTAAGTAAGTCAACCGGAAGTAGGATTTTTTTCGTGCAGAAAATTCAAAAATCCTGTTAATCATATTTCCGAAACTGCACCGGCGATTTGTCGAAATTTCATAGATATCTATAGTTTTCACGTTAGCCGTACGAGATACTGTGATTTTGGTCAAAATTCCTCTTGCAGAAGTGGCAGTTTACTCTTGAACGATTTGTTGTTGTTTTTTATTATTTTTTTCGGCCTTTTAAATATGTAGTATCGTCACAATATTGTAATGTTGTACTCCTGAGAAAAATTGCTAGTTAAGAAAAAATAAATCATTAAAATCAGTCGACCGGAAGTAGGGTTTTTTTTTTCTCGAAAAGTTTACCACACAATATTTCCGAAACTGTCCCGGCGATCAAGTCGGAATTTCATATCTATAATTTTCACGTTATCTGTAAGAGATACTGTGATTTTGGTCAACATCTGACGACCGGAAGTGGCAGTTTTTTCCATTTGAATATATGCCGAAGATCGTATTTTACATACGCGCGCGCACTCAACACAGTGATTTCATGATATGTATGTATGTTGGTTGGTGTGGTGGTGTGCATGCGTTTTATTTATTTACGTACTTAAAAAAATTATTTCGTTACTCTTTGTATTCCTCAAATATATGGATAAAGTCATGGGTTGGCCACACCCATGTTTTTTTATTATTAATTATGTTACAAAAGTGGTACAGTCACCAGTGCTATTATTCGCCGATGACCTAAAATATATATTGGTCTATTAAAGACACAGCTTCTGAAGCTGATGGTGCCTTGTTACAAAGGGATTTACATAGATGCTCTTTGATAAATGTAGGACCATAAGTTACACCAGGTTCACTTCTGTGGTTCTGCCGAATTACCATATGTTGGGAGAATCACTTGAAAGGGCTAGTGAAATCAGCGATCTTGGTGTCATTTTTGATACCAAGATGACCTTTCACGCCCACATAAGTAATTTATGTATTATCATCCGCAACTAAACTTCTGGCCTTTGTAATAAGGAACTCGAAAATAAAGATATCAGGGTAATTGTGCGATTGTACCTACTGCTCTTTGGTTCTGTTCAAAGTTGAGTACAATTGTTTAATATGGTCGCCTTATGAACGTTCGTACAACAATATGCTTGAACCAGTTCATAAGAAGTATTTATTTAAGGGAATATGATTACTATCCATTATTTCTGTACCCGAGTAAGTTTCTTCTGGGCATGACGGGCATGCAATCACTCGAGGTTCGAAGGAGCGCGTCTTTGTTGCGACACATGTTCCTAGTGTACAGTTGTATGTACAGTATGGAATCCTCCAGTGCTTGAAAGACTTGGCCTGCTTGCGTCCGAAAATTACATTCGTTCGCGCTGTCATCGCAACTGTCACGCGTCCGTCACTGCCTATTTAATGCCCTGGCCGCATATTTTGCATACCCTATCCTAGTTTTGTGGCCTATCTGAAGTTACATTTAGTTACTTACTTAGCCGGGATGGGGTTGTATATTGATTTTTTTAATGTATGTATATTTACGTTTTTTATTATATACTAGCTGACCCGACATGCGTTGCAATGCCCGATTCCGTTCCCGTTCCCGTTCCTAGTACGTTTTATGACGCGTGAGCAGGCCCGTTCCCGTTCCCGTTCCCGTTCCCGTTCCCGATACCGTTCCCGTTCCCGTTCCTAGTACGTTATCTGACGTTTGAGCAGGCCCGTTCCCATTCCCGTTCCCGATTTTTCCAGATTTTTTTTCATAGGAACCATCCCCGGCATGATCACAATAAGTCCTGAAAGTTTCATCGCGATCGGTTGAGTGGTTTAGGAGCCTATAAGAGACAAACAGACAGACATTGATTTTTATATATGTACATACATACATATATAGACGCTGCCAGTTATGACGCATGGATGTGAAACTTGGACGCTAAATTCAAGAATGCTAAGAAAGATCCAGTGCACACAGAGAAGCATGGAAAGATGTATGCTTGGCATAACAAGAAGAGATCGCAAAAGAAATACATGGGTAAGAAGTATGACCAAAGTGGCAGATATAGCAGTAAGGGTGAAAAAGTTGAAGTGGCAATGGGCTGGACACATAGCAAGAAGAATGGATGGCAGATAGACGCGAGAAGTACTAGAATGGTATCTGAGAGGATGTGAAAGAAAGCAAGGTAGACCGAGTGGAAGATGGGCTGATGAATTGAGAAGAATGTGTGGAGTCAAGTGGATGCAGATTGCTCAAGACAGACAAGAATGTAAGAGGATTGGAGAGGCCTTCGTCCAGCAGTGGATGGTGAACGGCTGAAAATGATGATGATGATATATAGACTAGATGACCCGGCATGCGTTGCAATGCCCGATCCCGTTCCCGTTCCCGTTCCAGATCCCGTTCCCGTTCCCGATCCCGGTCCCGTTCCCGTTCCCGTTCCTAGTACGTTATCTGACGCGTGAGCAGGCCCGTTCCCGTTCCCGATTTTTCCCGATTTTTTTTCACAGGAACCATCCCCGGCATGATCACAATAAGTCCTGAAAGTTTCATCGCGATCGGTTGTGGTTTAGGAGCCTATAAGAGACAAACAGACAGACAAACAAACAGACAGACATTGATTTTTATATAGGTACATACATACATATGTACATATATAGATTTGTGTACATACATATATCATATGTTGTATAAATTTTGGGATTAAAAAACCTGTATAAATAAATAAAAAAAATCTGAAACATTCAGTAATCCGTCATGATGCCAATCAAGGGTAGGGTACCTTCGTTGTACATACAATCAAGGACATTCTTTTCGTAACAAAATTGTCCGTTGTCCGAAGACATACACGAGGAATTGTAACACGTCGTTGTTTGATATTTGACGTCATAAAAGTCGTCGTTCTCGAGAAGAGTACCGGCCAAAGAGGGGTTGTTGCCCCGGGCAGCTCCACGGGGACTCAGAAGTGGCCCCTCTTTCCCTCTTTCCCCCTCCTCACCTCGAGCGAGTTGCAAACAAGAACATTCACATTGACAACACGTACGTAACCGCTTTATTAAGTTCAACAAACTTACGAATCCGCCTGATCTTCCCTGCGAACGACACCGATACCTCAAATATCAAGAGGATAGAATCCTAATAAAATCTACTCGAGCGGCCATCTTGTTTTACTTTGAGAGTGACCCGAGATGACAATTGCCCCATTTTTTTTTCTCGACAACCGTCTCAATATTGAACTTTCTTTTAAAGGAGGTTTTTCCTTTTAATTCACTCGTTTTTTTTTTTTTTTTTTGTTATATTTTCGATCATGGCCGCGCTTTTTTTACTTTTTTTTTTTTTACGAATGCGTTTTATTTCTGCAACGAAAATTGGCGAAATTGGATACGCGCTCGAGACGATAAAAAAAAGCCAACATAAAGCAGGGGGTCGACAATCCAGCGGCCCGAACACTGATTGGCGCCATTTTACGGCCGCCATTTTGAGTCGCGCGTCTCCCGCCATTACGTGCGAAAGGATCGGCGATCACGTACGATACTTCATCAAAAGACCATACTTACTTTTGTACGTTATATGTATCGAAATTTTGACGTATGATGGAATTATATCAAACAAAGCAAACATCGGATTGATCGTAAAGTGTGCAATCGGCTAAAAATTTCGTGATAAGATACGTTTATACAACATACCTACGAATATGTACATATGCACTTCAAAGTGAAACTGTCTGTGCTTGAGTTTGCCAAGATTTGAAGTCACGGAATTAAGCTAATATCGATCAATAAAGAAGATCGATAACTATTGATGAGACCAATACTATTTACACGAACTTGCAACCAATAAAATTTAGTGCATTTCTTGTGTTTAGACTTATTGGGTCACTAATAAGTTTTCATCATCATTTTCAGCCGTTCACCATCCACTGCTGAATGAAGGCCTCTCCAATCCTCTTCCATTCCTGTCTGTCTTGAGCAATCTGCATCTACTTGACTCCACACATTCTTCTCAATTCATCAGCCCATCGTCAACTCGGTATACCTTGCTTTCTTTCACATCCTCTCGGGTACCATTCCAGTATTGGTCATACTTCTTACCCATGTATTTCTTTTGCGATCTCTTATACCAAGCATTATCTTTCATTATCGTTATACCAAGCATACATCTTTCCATGCTTCTCTGTGTGCACTGGATCTTTCGTAGATAATATGTTTTATCCGCCAGAAATTATATTGAAATTGTTTGAGGAGTATCGGCACTTTCGTTTTCATTAAAATTTTGAATTATTATTTTTTCTGTAACCCATAGGTAGTTACCGCTATTCTTAGCCCACTCATGCATATGCTAATATAATCAACATTCGTATTATTATATATGTACATATATAATAGCCGAAATCCGTCTGTCTGTATGGTGAAAACTCTCACCGAGTAAATTATTAAAATACACGAAATTTGCTAAATTTTTACGCGCCATCTATGCAACAACTATAAAAACTATTAAATTTAATATTATTTTTCATTACGGGTGATGAGAACGCTCCGTTGATATTCAACGGGCTTACACTAGTAGAGAATAATCTTAGGTTATATTAGGTTATTAGTATTATTATTATAGAAACTGTATTACACACATACATACATGCACAATTTACGGTTACAATACATAATACACAATACACGGTTAATTTTTTTTTAAAATTTGAATAATTGTTAATATCACTATTTAGTAAGTCACGTGCAGTAATTATAATTCAGACAACTTAAAAAATGTTGCTAGAAAAGTGTTTGTTAGTGATGAGAAGTGCAGTAATAAAATATAAATAAAAAAAATAATCAAGTGATTCCCGATGATAGATTGAAATTGCAAATACGTTCGGTAAATTCAAGTTCTCTCATCAGAAGGACAGGCAAGACTGAATTATTTTGAAATTTTGGTTCCTTTAGTATAATGGTAGCGGTACAGCTGCTTTAGAAATTTTGTTAAAATAAGAAAGCCGACAATTCAAAGAAAGATATCGTAAATTATCGAAATGACCGATGCCCCGAGAGGGACCCGTTGCAGTTCGACCATAGTGTGACAGACAGTGACGACCATAAAGCAATAAAACTTTTTGCGCATAAAAACCCTCGAATTCTAAATGTTATCTTCAAGTAACACAAGTGCATCCAGCTTTTTCAAAACATAATAATATTTTAAATGGCTTTTGGCTACAGATATGATGCCTTTGTCGGAATTGAAATGTAAAGAATTTAACTTTCAGTCAAAGATTGTGATTTAGGAGTCATAAATGTAAAAAAAATTCACCTTCTAACATTTTTTCGGCAATAATTATTGAAAGAGCACGGAAATTTTGGTTTTTTACGAAAGGGAGCGCTAAATTTACAGATTTCACCAAAGGGTACGCTACGTTTTCAAATTTCACGAAAGGGAACGCCCGCTCCCTGCCGCTCCCGCTGAATTCGAGCACTGAGAATAATACCTTACTGCAAACTACATATCGAACCCTTGCTTCAAAAGTGATACAACTCAAAAAATGAAGTTTTTCAATACATAAATGGAAAAAAAACTATTTCAACATAGTAAAGTTTGAAATTTTCAACTTTCAAAAAAATTATTGACCAATAAAAAGTTAAGTTAGTTCACTTTTGATAATTGATGGGGCTGTATGTATTTAACTCATTCATGGTAATAGCTCGAAATTCACGTTTTTGGAGTTGTGTCACTTTTGAAGCAAGGCAAGGGTGCGATGTTTGTATTGAAATATTTGTATAATATTTCACGTTGTTAATTTTTACTACATGAATCATAAGATTAAAAATATGTATATTTATCGTTAGGTTTACTTTGTCATTTTAATTAGCATATATATTTATTTTTTCATATGATAGTTATGCTGACCGCAACCAATAAACGATGATTAGTCACTTGACACGTGTTGCTGAAATTCTAGGAATTGTGCCGTTTCATCGTTCATACATCCTGATTAGAAAGTCGATATATGTTCATGATTCACTAATTGACTATGACGGATCCGCAAACATTCCTCCATCAAGATATCGAGCACACTTAAAGTCTTTTGCGGTTTATTTTTTTTTGTTTCGTATCTTCTTGAACCTTGCTCTTGAACTCTTTGAAACGTGCGTGACTCATTATTTTTTTTCTTTATAAATAAATCCGCGTTATTTTCGCAACGTAAGCCTCGTCGTATAAAATATGAACATAGTGGAAATTTTTCGTCCCCATTTCGCCTCCCTTCTCTCATCCACGGGATATTGAATATCACTTCTGGTCTGTGTGAGCTGCAACAGTATGGATTTACCGCGAAAGCACCTACCCTTTGTTGTTGCCGCAGATTTGATGGTGAAAACTAAAATAGGGGATGGTGTTGGCCGCACAATGGAAGACATTCCTCTGTAAAATTACCCGCCATTTTTACGTCCGTCCGTTAAATCGAAAGCGTCCGTCCATATTGCGTCAAATAATACATAAAAATACACAGTGCGAATTTTCATTTTTATTTTCGATCGCGTTCGAAATATTATTTCACACTAAAATACACCCGTCGATGAAGCGTTAGTTTGAAATATAGAGGAATAAATTTGTGCTGGAAAATTCCGGAAAAAACTCATCGAATGTAAAATTGAAAGAATGGGATTAAGTACATAGGTATAAAGTAAATAAAGGTCACTTAAAATTGTAATGTAATAATTTTTCTATCAAAAATATATAAAATTAATTTTTTTTAATGAAAAATATCACTAAAACAACGTTGAGAGTTGTTTGTACACACTAACTAGCGAACTAATAACAGAAAATTAAATTCAAATATTATTTTTGAGTTCTTAAAATAGTCGTGACGCTAACAGTTGGGTCAGAAATGATGTTAACTTAAAAACCCATACGAAAGTTTTACGCAAACAACTGCAGTTAAGTTTAAGAGACGAATTTACCCAAGGTAAATTATTATTCGTGTTTCTAAAAAACAGTTTATTTTACCTAATGGCCACAAAAATTAAATATGAGAAGTTTGGTTCTGCTGCAATAAAATCAATATGGTTTCCTGTAAATATGTATGTATGTAGTGTGGATGCAGAAAGAGTTTTTAGTAAATATAATAAATTATTGTGGTAACTGGTCGTCGTACTAACTTAAAATATTAGTCTGTGGAAATATAATATGTTCAATGCTTAGATTTAAATTAATTTTATATTTTATTTTTTAATTCATGATTTTCGTCTTTGTATTTCGCCATATTGCTACTATTTATTATTTGTCACGTTAGCTTTAAATTGTTTGTATATCGATGGGTTATTGCACATATATTTTATGTCCAGTTTTGTGTTAAAATATTGTAAGTGACATACATATGTACATCTTTTTTGCATGATAAATATGGACGAAATTGACATATTATAATTATATTTGAATCTTCTCAAATATACTATATGGACATACAATACTTTTTAAACATGAAGGTTTGATGCAGATGGACGTTTTGTGTATGATAATTCAATTTTGGTAAAAACTGGACATACAATATCTGTGCACTAACTGTATTAAAAAATTATCTAATTAAAATTAATGCTAAATACATGCGAAAATCGATAAAAATAGACGCGAAAAACACGGGTGTCTCTAGTAATAAGCTTAAGCTGCACAAATTACAAGGTTTTTGCTTTCGTTTTCAGTGTCCCGTTATGTGAATGCGGAAATGGTTCATATTGTAGATCGATTTAGATCGAGAGACGAATCTTACACGAGACAAATTTCGAGTCGCACACAAGGATGGGAAAGTCGACTTTTGACAGTCCGGTTTTTCACGATTTTCCCGGTGCATTAAAGCCGAGGCGCCATGTTCAACATTATAACTATCCGGCACTGCTGCCCCATAAATAATATTGTAAAATGCATAAGTAATAGCGGCCGTGGGGGCCCCTGCGGTGATTTATGGGGGGCCCGGGGGCGCGTTACCTGCGCCCCCTGAATACCAAACGGTCTCTCAAACCACTCCCCCAGCTTCCATTCTCCACACCACAAATAGGTTCTATTGCCGCAGTTAAACAACAAAAAAAAAAGTTGAATTCGATACTATGCCCATTGATTTTGAGTGACAAATTTGCATTGTGAGATTTAATTAAAGAATTGTTCTTTTTACGGTAG
This sequence comes from Parapsyche elsis, assembly GCA_022651745.1. NCBI lineage: Eukaryota > Metazoa > Arthropoda > Insecta > Trichoptera > Hydropsychidae > Parapsyche > Parapsyche elsis. The sequence goes on from JAGVSN010000016.1 coordinate 2,184,436, forward strand.
CGACTGTAGCGTATAATTTTATGCCACTTGGACACGTCTGTGAACGCTGAGGTAGTGTTCGTCATTAGTGAAATCAATATACTACATATAGAATAGTTATATGAAAGTTTCATTAATACTACCGCAGAATTTGCAGGCAAATTCCATGAAGTTATCGCTATTTGATAGCAAGCGTTACCTCTTCGCTTTTTGACAAATATTTTTACCGTCTAACGTAACCTAACCTAACCACTGGGTACTTACTGGTACATATTACGAATGCCAGTATACGTCACATCAAAAACAATTAGTAGTAGTATGTAGGTACCTACGTGTGCGCTCTGCAAATAAAAATAACAATACTTTATCTATGGATATTATTTACATGGATAAAGTAAAAACTTACAGGGGAAAAACATTCTCCAGTGGTTTCTTTTTGCTTTCGGTAAGGGAAAAAAGCGAAAATAGTTATTGACTATGAATCGGTAGTTAGGAAAAATGTTAGGTGCTGTCAATTTAAGCATCTCAAAAGTTGTCAGTGCATATACATACATATGTATCTATACATATATGTATGTATGTATGTATATTGTCAAGATTAATGGACACTTTTACACACACAATACACACAACATTTACAAAATAGATTAACACAATTAAGTAACGCAAGTATGAAAGTAGGTATAAGAATTAATTTTAATAAAACTAAAATTATGTAATGAATTTTGCACGCAAAACGTAATCACAGTAGACAACCATATTTTAGAGGTTGTTGATAATTATTTATACATAGGAAAATTAGTGAGCATGACTGGAAGTAAAGAAGAAGAGATAAAACATAGTTTTTAAATCCAACATCCCGCTATGCTTAAAAAATAAGGCATACGACCGATGCGTACTGCCAGTTATGACGCATGGATGTGAAACGTGGACGCTAAATTCAAGAATGTTACGTAAGATCCAGTGCACACAGAGAAGCTCTATGGAAAGATATATGCTCGGTATAACGTGAAGAGATTGTAAGAGGAATACGCAGCCAGAGTTGAAGCGAACCACACACACACACGCATTTTTAGTAAACAGGCTGATGCAATTTTTTTTTTAATATTTAATTTTAACTTTACCCTTAATAATACTCCACAGTAACTCTATAGGGTTTAGTTCTGGGTGGTAGGCGCAGTACACTATGTCCGTGATCTTCCAGGATTTTGTCAAGTACCTACAAATTTTTGGTTATTTTGACTTATTCTTTAGTATTATGTCATATAAAATGGTATATTCTAACTAATCTATTAAACTAACTTCTCTAACCAAACCAACAAACGATATAAAAATCGAAGACTGAATGATTGGACTGAAGAACATGCTGTATTTCACAAAACAATAGTGTCTCTGTTACACTCGTAACGTGTACGTGCGCGAAAGAGACAGAGCGTTTTTATTGTTGCATTTAGTGAAAATTCATATTATTCACATATTCACAGACACAATTTGTGTGTGTGTGTGGTTCGCTTCAACTCTGGCTGCGTGTCCTGTAAGAGGCACGACCATAGTCTCAGAATGGATGGCAGATGGACGCGAGAAATATTGTAATGGTATCCGAGAGAATGTGAAAGGAAGCAAGTTAGACCGAGTGGAAGATGGTCTGATGAATTGAGAAGAATGTGTGGAGTCAAGTAGATGCAGATTGCTCAAGACAGATAGGAATGGAAAAGGATTGGAGAGGCCATCATCCAACAGTGGATGGTGAACGACTGCAAATGATGATGGTGATGGTCAAAGTCTGATAGGAGATGACTGATTTTACCCAAGTCTTATCAGCAGTTAGCAAGATAGTAAAATAAATTTGTCAATCGTCTCGAGGATCCAATCACGACTCTCGGCAAGTCTAAGAAATCACCGTGTAATTAAAAAGAAATCCGTCAGTTGGTCGTGGTTTATGTTCGTTTTGTGTAAGGACGACGTTTGTTCGGAACAAAGACGTCACGGACAATAGGAACGGTGCGACAGTTTTAAATGAGACATTAGGGCCGCCAGGTCACGCACTTTTGCTAGGGCGTGTTTGTTTTAAAAACTACGAAGGGACTGGGGGTGGATTTAACCCCTTGCGGTCTGGCGGGACCTATTTGTCTGAGAGGCACTGGGGGAGACGCGTCACAGATGCCAATCGCTAACCCGGAAATGCTAACCCACGTACCTTTTTAACCGTATATATATATATATATATATTTTTCGCCGATAAATCCGACTTAAATAAATTCGTGTGTGTGTATTTAAAATTGTCAAAGTCAACTAATTCGAATTTATTTATTTATATAATACAGTAGCTTAAGCTAATTAATTATAATCCTTAACTAAGCACCTGTACAGAGATGTTTTTTTAAGACTGCCAGGAATTTTTCAATAGTTTTGGAACTTCTAATTCCATCCGGCAGTCTATTATACTCCAAAACACCTCTGTACAAGATGCTTCTCCTATTTCTATTTATTTTAACATTTTTTAGTTAAGTGTAAAAGACGAATTTACCCAAGGTAAATAATTATCCGTGTTTCTAAAAAACAGTTTATTTTACCTAATGGCAACAAAAATTAAATATGAGAAGTTTGGTTCTGCTGCAATAAAATCAATATGGTGTCCTGTAAATATGTAGTGTGGATGCAGAAAGAGTTTTTAGTAAATATAATAAATTATTGTGGTAACTGGTCCGTCGTACTAACTTAAAATATTAGTCTGTGGAAAGATAATATGTTCCATGCTTAGTTTTAATAAATTTTAAATTAATGTTATATTTAATTTTTTAATTCATGATTTTTGTCTTTGTATTTCTCCATATTGCTAATATTTATTATTTGTCACGTTAGCTTTAAATTTTTTGTATATCGATGGGTTAGTGCACATATATTTTATGTCCAGTTTTGTGTTGAAATATTGTAAGTGACATACATATTTTTTGCATGATAAATATGGACGAAATTGACATATTATAATTATATTTGAATAGGGCAATATTTTCTCAAATATACTATTTGGACATATAATACTTTTGAAACATGAAGGTTTGATGCAGATGGACGTTTTGTGTATGATAACTCAATTTTGGTAAAAACTGGACATACAATATTTGTGCACTAACTGTATTAAAAAATTATCTAATTAAAATTAATGCTAAATAGATGCGAAAATCGATAAAAATAGATGCGAAAAACACCAAAACACCTCTGTACAAGATGCTTCTCCTATTTCTATTTATTTTAACATTTTTTATAATTAAATTATTTTCTTCCTTAAATTATATCCACATCTATTCCTCTCTCATTTATTATATCATCATCATCATCATCATCATTGTCAGCCGTTCACCATCCACTGCTGGATGAAGGCCTCTCCAATCCCCTTCCATTCCTGTCTGTCTTGAGCAATCTGCATCCACTTGACTCCACACATTCTTCTCAATTCATCAGCCTATCTTCCACTCGGTCTACGATTCATTATATACATATGTACATACATGGTATATACTATGTATTTTGCAATTTTATGATCGAACAATGATAGTGATTCACTCATTGTTTGAATACACGATATATCCTTTCACATCCTCTCGGATACCATTCCAGTACGTTTCTCATGTGTGTTAAATTATGGGCGTCCATCTGCCATCCATTCTTCTCGCTATGTGTCCAGCCCATTGCCACTTCAACTTTTTCACCCGCACTGCTATATCTGCCACTTTGGTCATTCAAACTACCGAACATAAAGAAATATCACGAAGATAGCTTATTTCTTACTGCTATCCATTTCATAAATGAGTAATATTTATGATTAATTTCATTTTGAATATACAATAATACGAAGATTGCCAATTTTGCAAGGTTTTATCTAATTTGACTCTTAGCTTGAAAAAGGTTCCCGACCGCCTACGTCATTGTGAAAGACAATAAGATGTTTGTCAGAAAGTGAAGTGGTAAAGTGTTGATGTCAGATATGTCACAGAATAATGTATGTACTTCATCGAATATACAGAGTGAACCATCATCTGTTCATCAATCAATCAACTGATGAAGGCCTTTCCAATCCTATTCCATTCCTGTCTGTCTTGAGCAATCTGCACACATTCTTCTCAATTCATCAGCCCATCGTCCCCTCGGTCTTCCTTGCTTTCTTTGACATCCTCTCAGATACCATTCCAGTATTTCTCGCGTCCATCTGCCATCCATTCTTCTCCACTTCAACTTTTTCACACGTTCCACTATGTACATGTGTCATTTTGGTTATGCTTCTTACCCACGTATCTTCTCGTTATACCGAGCATACATCTTTCCATGCTTGTCTGTGTGCACTGGATCTTGCGTAACATTCTTGAATTTAGCATCCACGTTTCACATCCATACGTCATAACTGGCAGTACGCATCGGTCGTATGCTTTATTTTTTAAGCATAGCGGAATGTTGGACTTAAATTGATTTAGACTTTAGAGCTTACAAAAGTTTTAAAAAATGTAATTGTCAGACCACATTTTATGTATTGTGGTTCATTATTAAATATGTTAGATAAGTCAACTATTACAAAATAGAGGTATGAGATGTATTTTAAATGCGGATATGTATGCTAGTATAAAAAAAGATGACGATTGAGTTAGATTGATGTTCGTATTTACATATATTTAAGTTAGATAATAATACATACATATGTCACCATCATATTTTAGTAAATTTATTGTGAGAGGAATAGATGTATGTGAATATAATTTAAGGAATAAAAATAATTTAATTATAAAAAATGTTAAAATAATACAGAGGTGTTTTGGAGTATAATAGACTGCCGGATGGAATTAGAAGTTCCAAAACTATTCCAAAAAATTCTTAGCAGTCTTAAAAAAACTTAGTTAGTTAAGGATTATATAATTAGCTTAAGCTACTGTATTATATAAATAAAAAAAATTTTGTGCGCTCATGCTTTTCACGACTCACGGCACAGTGTCTTCAAATTACATATAACGTGTGGCTTATCTCTCGATATTTCCGACGACGCGGAGCAATTCACTCAATAATACACCAAACACATTGAAAAGTGAGGTTTTTTCATTGAAAATTGTGTCTTTTGTGTGATCGAGGGCGCCGTTTGCACTCGTTTCTTTCGATAAAATTATTGCACATTTCGAAAATATATTTCCGATCGAGAGCGAGAGTGGGGCGACCAACCGAGTTGAAAATACGTCGGTTGAAGACCCCGGTTAACGACCGTTCGCTTCGGTGAGCGTAGTTCGTCGTTTGGCGTCGGTTAACGGGCGTTAAACGGGCGATCGTTACCCGATGAAAAATACGCGCGGGCCCGGTTTGTTCGTTCGTTCGTTCGGTTTCCCGCCGGCTAAATGTGTCACGTGCGCATCATTAGATTTGCCCGGGGCTGCCGAATCTCAAGGGGCAAGATTCTCACTTTATCTATTCACAAGAGTCCAACACTGGAAGTACATACATATGTATACTCTCCGACTTCGTATCGAAGTCGGATATGTCGTTGGTATGAGGTTCAGGCCGGGCGCACACTGGGTACGTATTCGTGTCGTACGTATATTGTTGTCCCTCGCGCGTATGGCGTTATCTCTCTCTGGGCGTGAGACAACGCCATACGTGTGAGGGACAACAACATACGTACGACACGAATACGCACCCAGTGTGCGCCCGATCTCAAGCTGAAGTTAGAATTTCGTTTGAATTTTTGTGACATAATGTCACGATTGCAGGAAAAAAACGATGACAAACGTAGTTTTTAAATCCAACATTCCGCTATGCTTAAAAAAAAAGGCATACGACCGATGCGTACTGCCAGTTGTGACGTATGGTGGATGCTGAATTCGAGATTGTTACGTAAGATCCAGTGCACACAGACAAGCATGGAAAGATGCATGCTCGGTAAGCGACATACATGGGTAAGAAGTATGACCAAAGTGGCATATATAGTGGAACGTGTAAAAAAGTTGAAGTGGATACATAGCGAGAAGAATGGATGGCAGATGAACGTGAGAAATATTGGAATGGTATCCGAGAGGATGTAAAGAAGAAGAAATAAAACGAAGAATGAAACTAGGATGTGGTGTGCTTTGGGGACAATGAACATAGTTTTTACTAAAATGCACACAGACAAGCATGGAAAGATGCATGCTCGGTAAGCGACATACATGGGTAAGAAGTATGACCAAAGTGGCATATATAGTGGAACGTGTAAAAAAAAAATAGCGAGAGAAGAATGGATGGCAGATGAACGTGAGAAATATTGGAATGGTATCTGCTTTACGATTAAAAAAAAGAAGGCATACGACCGATGCGTACTGCCAGTTATGACGTATGGATGTAAAACGAGGATGCTGAATTCGATAATGTTACGTAAGATGCAGTGCACACAGAGAGGCATGGAAAGATGTATGCTCGGTATAAAAAGAAGATATCGTAAGCTGAATGCATGGTTAAGAAGTATGACAAAAGTGGCAGATATGGTGTGAAGTGGACACATAGCGAGAAGAATGGATGGCAGATGGACGTCAGAAATACTGGAATGGTATCCGAGAGGATGTGAAAGAAAGCAAGAGACCGAGTGGACGATGGGCGGATGAATTAAAAAGAATGTGTGGAGTCTAGTGGATGCAGATACATATACATATAAATCAATAAAACTAGGATGGAGCGCTTTTGGAAGAATGAACATTGTTTTTATTGTATGTTTTGTAATTAAAGTAATCGTACTGTGAATACATTTTGAATATGCATTATTTTATATTTATAAACACATACATATGTTGAACTTTTAATATAATAAAATTGTGTGCTCTTTTAGATGTGTAATGATTATAATTGGTTGTGTGTTATGTTACAAGATGGTAGGAATACTTTGTTGAAAAAAACTGGTGTAAGTTTTAATCTTGATGTACAATGTTATAAGAAAGGGTGCAAATTTATGTATGCACATTTAAACAAGAATATTTCGTAGGCTTGCGTGTGTCTGAAAAAAGCATTTGCTTGTTTCGCTTCCTTAAAGGATCCATTCGAAAAAATTACGTTGACGTTAATGTTTCGCCGACTTTGCCAGATAAAAAAAGAGAGGACCGCTGGGAAAATTCGTCCCGGAAACTATTCTTGTTTTCGCAGACAATGAATGATATATAAGAATTGAGTTCCATTTAAAGTTTACCTCATTACGTACATGTAGAGAGCGAGTGGTTATTTTGAAAAAATAAAAACAACATTTTTTACTTGACTAGTTGTTAGTGAAAAAATATGAATAGATATATTACTATGTGTATGCGTATTTAAGGGAGGAAATAGTGTGTGTTTTTTTTTTTTTTTTTGGTGTGGATATTTGTCTCTATTTGAAGGGTTCCTCTCGGCTGCTTATAATTCATAAGGATAAGGGTGTCAGACCCCATAACCCTTTAGTGATAAATGTCTTCACGTTTCCCACAATTTCCCTGCGAAAAATACAGATGAAATATATTTTCCGCAGAAGCGGAATATTGACATCTAATTATTTTTCGGTTGGATATGCCCTTTGTTACCGCGCATATAATAAATTGCCCAACGTTGTGAACTCGCATACAGCACGCAAAGAACACACGGTATAGATACATATGTGTAATATCCATTTCGGGCACACTGAGAGGATACACACAGTTCATACGAAACGTGGATATATTTAAATTTCACACTACACGAGTGAGGCTTTCACGTTCTGGAAAATCCACTTGATTTTGCAGGTGTGATAGCCGCGAGAAGCTTTTCCAGAACGGCTATCGTATAATGGGTTGTTGCATACAAACGGCTGCGTTTAAATCTCAAACGGTTCACGAGTGAATTTCAGCCGATATCTAAGCTTTTATTTATTTTTTTAAATGTGCACTTGATTTTGAACGTAGCCGCTTCACATTTTGACGAAAATTCTATTCAAATTCGATTTTTTTTGTCCTAGTAAATATATTTCGTTCGCTCAAGTGTTGGGGGTGTATTACTATGCAAATTCATACACGGCACTCTACATATGCTCTGTACAGTCGAACGTTTCTTGACTTTTGAAGGCTCTATCTCGCCATAATGGGCTGCAGGAGACTCCAGTCCATGACAATAGGAGGGGTCGGACATTAGCATACAATATGCAGGAGTATGTGCACCTCATTATGCACGCACGGTGCAACGGACATGGTCCCGAACCTATTAGCGAAATTGAATTTTACACGACGAAATAACGAAGTCAGGGACCGGGAGACTGGCGTCGAAACCCTCGGGATAAATATAAATAATTATCGAGGCACGAGGACATCCGACGAAGCTCGCAAAGAGTATCTCTTTGAGTTCAAAGTTGTGCAGGAATATATCCATAGCTTGTAAGTGACCGGTAGGTCACTTAAGTATAGGTATATTTAGGTATATAGGTATATAGGCTATAGGTATATTTCTGCGTTGTAAATTAAAAAAATTATGTGATTTTCCAAGTGCAGTACCACTTTCGGTTGACGAAAATTTTTGAAAGATTGTAATGGCCGGTAAAAAACATATTAATATGAAGTTTCAGTTTAATAGGATAAACGGCTTTTGAGTTATTAGCACACAGACTGCCACTTCCGGTGAGCGGATGTTGACCAAAATTACAGTATCTCTTACGGCTAAAGTGACAACTATAGATATGAAATTTGGACTTGATCGGTGGGGCAGTTTCGGAAATATTCTGTAGTAAACTTTTCGACGAAGAAAAAAAAAAAAAAAAAACCCTACTTCCGGTTGATTGATGTTGACCAAATTTACGTTACACCTTACGTGAAAATAATAGATATGAAATTTCAGCTTGATAGACTTGATGGTTTCGGAGAAAACACACATACAGATATACACACACAAAAGTACACAGTCACACAGACACATAGACACATACCTACAGAAATTTTTCCGAAATCAGGGGATGATACCCGATACAAATCAGTCAAAATCTCAAGGTCGAATTTTCGCACGATCACAATACTTTATCCGATCAGGATAAAGTAAAAAATACTCACTCTGTACCATATGAAATAATTTTTATTATATACCGAGTACATATTGAAAATTTAAATCAACTACTCTACTCTGAATACAAACTACTTGGGACAATTGGTGAATATGACCTGATGTAAAGAAGAAGAAATAAAACGAAGAATGAAACTAGGATGTGGAGTGCTTTTGGGAGAATGAACATAGTTTTTAAATCCAACATTGGCTATGCTAAAAAAATAAGGCATACGACCGATGCGTACTGCCAGTTATGACGTATGGATGTGAAACGAGGATGCTGAATTCGATAATGTAAAGCATGTAAAGATGTATGCTCGGTATAAGAAGAATATATCGTAAGAGGAATACATAGGTAAGAAGTACCTATGACCAAAGTGGCAGATATAGTGTGAATTGGACACACAGCGAGAAGAATGAATGGCAGATGGACGTGTGAAATACTGGAATGGTATCAGAGAGGATGTGAAAGAAAGCAAGGTAGACCGAGTGGAAGATGGGCTGATGAATTGAGAAGAATGTATGGAGCCAAGTGAATGTACATACATAGATTGCTCAGGACAGACAGGAATGGAACACTATTCGAGAGGCCTTCATCCAGCAGTGGACGGTGTACGGCTGAAAATGATGATGATGATAAGTTGAATTATTTGCAGCACTTAAAAAATTGAATTAAAATGGAAAAACCCACTTATAGTTGAATGTGTTTATTTTTATACAAATTTTATCTCAGTGAAATTATTTTTATAAACAAACGAGTTTACCGCACCCGATAACACAATTATATTATTTGATTAAAAAAACTGCGATAAGAAATCCTAACCACAATGACAAATTAGTTAAATGCGGAAAAAATATAAAAATGTAAGAATTTCGATTAAAAATTTATTGAATTATCAATGTCGACGTTATTTCCGAGTGATTCAACTACTTGTGTATGTATTATAATAGAATAAATAAAATTTCTTTCATGAGTGGTTTTAAAATTTTATAAGACATTTCCAACCCAGTTTATTATTATTATATAATCTTCAAGCCATAAATTTTTAAATTATAAAGCAAGCCTGTCAAAGTGTCGCGTTGTCTCGGGGTTGCTTTAGAGTGGTCAGGTATTTATATATATATATATATATATATATATATATATGTGTGTGTGTGCGGTATTAAACCTGCCTTAGAAGAACGACACGTTAGTTACCGGGCACGGTCACGCTCTGAGCGAAAGCTCACGGCTTGAAAGCTCTCGGAGAAGACGAGCTAGACAGGATGGAACCGACCCTCTTCTGTTTTGGTCCAGGAGAGTTCCAGACAGTCGCAAGCTTTCCCCCACGAGACTAACAAACATATGAGGACAAAATCTCCCTCATCCTCCACCTACCAACATATGATACGATTTGATTCAATATTTAATATACTTTATTTAAAAATTGAATTATTTACCTTAATCTTTATACTATATATTGTTTGTACCCTAAATACGCATCTCCAACAATTTATTATTCATTCATTATTTTCTTGCCGTACATCAGAAAGCAACGAGAATCCACTGGAGAGTGCCTTTATCAAGGCCCTTCATTATAATACATTATTGTTATTATTATATTATTATATATACATACAATAGCCCAAATCCGTCTGTGTGTCTGCTGATAACGCTCGCTGAGGTAAATGATTTGAACCCGAGATCACCAGGTCGGAACAGTGAGCGCTTACGCTATGATCCAAACTAGCTAATGACGGGCCTGCTACAATTTGACAATATTTAACCTCAATAGGTTTGCGACTTTGCCAAATTGTTACGTTGTTGTATTATAACGCGCCATCTATGCAACAACTACATATAAAAACTATTAAATACACATACATATACATATGTATGTACTCACCCACATAAAAAACACTCACAGTAGGTACGGGTGATGAGAAACCGCTCCGTTGATATTGCAACAACTAGTTGTGTATACAATAGCCAAAATCTGTCTGTCTGTCTGCTGATAACGCTCGCCTCAGTAAATGATTTGGGATTTGAGCCCGAGTTTACCAGGTCGGAACATTGAGCGCTTACGCTATGATAACAATAGTGTCCATCACTATCATCCAACGTAGGCGATGAGGGACCTACTACGATTTGACAATATTAATATTTTAATAGGCTCGCGACTTTGCTAAATTGTTACGTGTTGTATTATAACGCGCCATCTATGCAACAACTATAAAAACTATTAAATTCACATATACTCACCCACACATCCGTTGATATTCAACGGGCTTATATATACATATATATGTATATAATAGCCCTATTCCGTCTGTCTGTCTTGCTGTGTGTCTGTCTGCTGATAACGCTCGCCGAGGTAAATAATTAAAAGACACGAACCGTCCGTTCGCGCGCGTGTGGGATTTGAACCCGAGATCACCGGTTCGGGACAGTGAGCGCTTACGCTATGATCCGAATGGAGGTGGTTTGCAATTTGACAATATAAATTGTCAATAGGCTCGCGATTTTGCTAAATTGTCACGTTGTTGTATTATAAAGCGCCATCTATATATACAACAACTAATAAATTTAATATTATCTTTCAGTACGGGCGATGAGAAACCGCGCTCCGTTAATACATTCAACGGACATACACTAGTTTTAAAATGTTTGTCAAATCAAGTACGCATTTATTAAAATAAGCGTATGTATAAAGTGCTCGTAGGAACAATTCCGAGCAAATCCAAGTGGAAAATTTAATATTTATAAAGTGAAAATAAAATCTGCAGTGTTTCCGCTTATTCAAAACACCTTTTTTCGCCATATTAGCTTGCGCGACACGCTCGTTTGTTTCCGGAAAATTTCACACGCTCGAGCAATTCCACCGGCGACAAATCGCTTAAATGCGAGATTAAGAGATCTCTACATTATTTTTCTTTTTCTGGATGACTTTCAGTTTAGTTTTCGGTATTAGTTTGTTTCAAAAGTGATAGAAGAGGGGGGTTTATTGGTCGATTGGTTATGCGCGAGGCATACGGCGTTGACAAACACCATCCGTCGTCACACAATAAATAAGTTTTTAGGCCATGAGGGTCGCAAGGGGTTGACAGGATAGAGAAAGGGCAAAGAAAGGGGGCAGTGAAAAATAAAAGAAGTCATTAAAAAGGAGTCGGGGCACGTGCAAAAGGGAAACTTCTTCGAGGAGTTGCCCACCGCTGAGGGTCGAACGTGACGCTATCCCCTTTTCCAGTGCGATCGACTCATATTCGATACCGAGAAATTAGACTCAAACGCACAATTATCTAATATATAAAACGCTTAAGTTTGTATATATGTATGTACGTATGGGTCATTCGTCAATTACCAGGCGTTGCTCGGGCGCGATTAATAGAAACGACGAAGTACACACGATAGTAGATTTAAGTAGATTTAAGCAGATAGTGTTTCGGGAGCCCAAAAAGGGGCGGCCGGGATAGGAGGGGGGTCTGGGGGGTGGTAAGGGGCCGGCATTGCTTTTCGGGAGTCCAAAAAAGGGACCGCCGGGGTAAGAAGGAGGGTTTGGGGGTTGGTAAGGGGCCGTCATAGTTTTTCGGGAGTCCAAAAAGGGGCCGCCGGGGTAGGAGGGTGGTCTGGTGTGGTGGTAAGGGGCCGACATTGCTTTTCGGTAGTCCAAAAAAAAGGCCGCCGGGGTAAGAAGGAGGGTTTGGGGGTTGGTAAGGGGCCGGCATAGCTTTTAGAGAGCCCATTAAAGGGGCCGCCGGGGCTTGAGGGGTTGGGGGGGTGGTTTGAGGGCCGAAATGGCTTTAGGGGGTATCAAAAGTTAAAAAAATCAAAAAAAGTTCATAAGTTCAAAAACGTTCAAAAAAAGTTCCAAAAAAAGTCCAAAAAACAAAAAAAAACTCGAAAAATCCTATAGTGACGTCATAGCGTTACTATACTCCCTAAAATCTATGCCGGCCCCTTACCACCCCCCAGACCCCCCTCCTGCCCCGGTGGCCCTTTTTCCGGCTCCCGAAGTAATTTACTAAACAAACAATATATGTATTACATTATATTAATTACACCCCGGGCAAAGCCGGGTAATAAAGCTAGTTATTTAAATAAAACGAAAAACGGTCGTGCCCAACGCACAACACTAATAAACTGTGAAAAATTATTGTTGCGATATCAACACGTAACGTTTATGGGACGTGTACGTTTTTATCGGAATAAATTAGACTCGACACATTCGGGTGAAGTTTCATCGAATTTCCAACAGGAAGAAAGAAAACACTCTAGGAAGTGTTTAGAGGGTGAGAGGAGTGAAACGGGTTCTGTTTATGTTTATTTATATTCAATAGTCTACGACAACAATGAGGGCGTATCCTTCACGGCGTCTCATCAGTAGTCGAAGCGTTCCTTCGCTGTTTTTACATATGGTTGTTCATGTGCTCCCTTTTACCCGAACTGTTGTTTGAACGTCTTCTTTTTTTTTTCCTTTGCTTTTTACCCCTGTTTTCCTCTTATCCCAAGCCCCCACCTACTTATAATTTGATTTGTAGACCTCTCACGTAGCAGTGTGTCTGCGAAAGTTGATCTACGAAGAAGTCGTTTTGATGTGACGCCGTACATTTTTCATTTCGACAAAACTCGGATAAATCTATCGGAAAACTCGCTCATAATAATAGCAGTGGAATACTTTATTCTATCTCTCTCTATATATGTACATGTATATTATATTTATTCACATTGATATTAATGCGGGTTTTTTCACGATTCAAGGCACATATTTTTAGGATTAATTTTGAAAATCAAGTTATTGATATCACTGTTCGACACGAAAAAAGCTTCCGAGACGAGATATGACTTTTCTTATAGATTTATGCCCAGTGAATACGAATCTGGTAATAAAAAAGTGTTGATTGGCTCGAGATTCGGAGATATGTGTGTTTTTTAAATCACGCGATTTTTCTATTTCTTGGTGTTCGTTCGATGTCTCAAAATCGGTCAATTTTTTGTTCAAAATGAATATTGAAATCTATAGTCGGGTATTTTATCTTTCATTTTTAGTACTTTTCAGCTTTCAGATCTTTCTAAGTAGTCGTCCAGTTCAAATCAAAAGTCAAAAGTATGTATTTTCACTTGGGATTTTTTCCCACTGTTAATACTATTTTATATTGAAACACGTTTATTGGGATAGTGTTCTGGACCTATTTTTTTTGTTTTCGTTTAAAAGGGTTAATTGGAAGTGTGCTGAATTTTAAATCGGTAAAATTGCGAGCTCCAAACTCGTAAGAGAAGAGTTGTTATGTGAGTAAGAGAAGAGTTGCTATGTGATTCGTGTTCACTGGGCATAGATCTATGTATAAGAAAAGTCATATCTCGTCTAGGAAGCAAAGAAAAATTCGTCATTTTTCGAACAGTGTATTTAACGGCTTAAGATTATTCAACTCATACACGGATAAATGCAGAATTTTAGGACATCCAACTTTGAAAATTTTTTTACAACACTGAAAGATTACAAATTTTTCTGCCCGTCTGTCCACATATAACTAGTGTAAGCCCGTTGAATATCAACGGAGCTCTTTCTCAATCACCCGTACTGAAAAATAATATTAAATTTAATCGTTTTTATATGTAGTTGTTGCATAGGTGGCGCGTTATAATACAACAACGTAACAATTTAGCAGAGTTGCGAGCCTGTTCATCATTTATATTGTCAAATAGTAGCAGGCCCGTTATTATATCTAGTTTGAATCACAGCGTAAGCGCTCAATGTTTCGAACCGGTGATCACGGGTTCAAATCCCACTCGCGCGACGTTCTGGTTTTTTGATTATTTACATCGGCGAGCGTTATCAGCAGACAGACAGACGGAATGGGGCTATTATATGTATATATAATGTTTACCTAATTTGGCTCATAGCTCGAAAAAGGTTCCCGAGGGTTCGAAAGTTTTATAGGGTTACAGTATTTGTCTGGAATATTTTTTGCTATGTTACAAATGGCTAAAAAACTATTTTTGAACTATTTTGGTATGAAATAATTTTTGGGATTTATGTATGTATGATACTTGGCCAATTCATGTATCTAATGCCGCCACTTCACCATCGCGCGAATGTTCGTGACATGTTGGCCTTAGCGCTGTGGTCAGCTGCCGCTTGCTCGCCCGTCCAGAGCGCCGCTATCGTATCACTAGTGGCGCCACTCTAGTGTCAACTAGCAAGCGGCATCGAACCAAGTGTCATCGTGGCATCGGTGTTTTGGATCCCATATCGCGGGCTCTTGATGGAGAATTTCGAGAAAGTTCAGAGTCACTGAATTGGTCCACACGATTACGCACTAAAGGCACAGACAACACTGGAGGGGTCCGGGGTGTGGGGGAGGGTCCGCCATATTGCTTTTTTCGCGGTTCGCTCAACTTTTGCAGATGTCGCGCTAATGTTATAAAGTACGTTGGCGTTAACGCGAAAAATGGTCGAACGACATACCCACACCTTGGCGCTCGGCACCGCGATATTGGACGAGCGGTGCCGAGCGCCAAGGTGTGGGTAAACATTCGCGAGAAGGCCAACGTATTTTATAAACATTTTATATCAACGTGACGAGCCCTTCCCCCTCCACATTCAGCGTTGTCTGTGACTTTACTGCGCAATCATGTGGACAAATTCAATAACCGTTTTTTTACCTTCCAGGCATTGCATACTGCCAGATAGTAATTGTATGTGCTTATTGCACACAAGGTGGTCGCATAGATTACTGCGATGTCTTGAACGCTTGACATTGCTGTAGGCAGTGACGCGACACTTCGTTCGCTGCCGCTTGCTGGTTGACACTAGAGTGGCGCCACTAGCGATACGATCGTAGCGCTCGGGACGGACGAGCAGGGCAGCCGACCACAACGCCACGGCCAATATTTCACGAACATTTGCGCGATGGTGAAGTGGCGGCATTCAATATGAAGTGCCGGCATGAGAGTGTGCAATAAATCCATTTCCATCAAAGTGTCACTTTGGTGAAAAGTTAAGGGTCACGGCAATTGGCCTATGTACATATGTACATATATATACATAAATATTCAAATTTCGTGTATTTGCGAATTTGTCTAAATTCAAGGACGATATACACATAGCGCGAGTGGAAAGCTTCAGATTAAGAGGCGACTGTAAAAAAAAAAGTACTCGCGATATGGTAGTACGAGTCGGCGGTTAAATTCCCATTTAAATGCATTCCTTAGCGCGCCCTGTCACTCCCCCATGGCGACAATCAGCCGATAAGGTCTCGACTCGCCCTCTCAACCCTCTCACAGGGGGTTAGAGAGGGACAGATACGTACTCTAAACGGCACCACGTACACACGAAAGCTTTTTGATTAGCTTCTGTACTTTTTTTTTTTTTTTTTTTTTTTCCCTCGGTGAATTTTTTTTCGATTTGTGACACACATTAGACGTAACGAGTGTCGGGGAAATCCTCTCGTTCAGTTTTTGCGTGCGCCTTTTAAATGTACATTTTAATAATATTAGGACGCGTTCGATGATCGTGTCGCATTTTTAATACCGTCACTGTTTACTTTCGTACCGTTTGATATGTATGTATGTACATACGTTCGGGTATTTTCTGGGAAATTTCGGCAATACGAGTTCGTTTGCTGCGAAACGGTAACAGCCGCTTTTGATGGTTTGCGTGACGTGATTTGATTCAAGGTGTTTGTCGCTTGAATCAAATCGCTAAATTTACACAAAAGCTTCAATTCATATTACAGTGATTTTTATTTAAGAATTTATTACCGAAATATTTTGATAAATATTTAATAAGAGGGTATAATATACATACACAGTCATATTACTAGGGGTAAGAATGAGTTATTTATTTATTTATTTAAAATACATGGACATAGCCGATGGATAGCGATAGCTATAATTTGTACATACAAATTTTAATTATTTATATTTGAAGGATTAAAAAAATCCATTTATGTTCAAAAAACCTATCGAGATGATTTTTAAAGAGATTTGATTTTTCAGATTTGTATTTTATTTATTACTAGCTGACCCGGCATGCGTTGCAATGCCCGATCCCGCTCCCGTTCCCGTTCCTAGTACGTTATCTGACGCGTGAGCAGTCCCATTCCCGTTCCCGTTCCCGTTTTTTCCCGATTTTTTTTTCACAAGAACAATCCCCGACATGATTACAATAAGTCCTGAAAGTTTCATCGCGATCGGTTGAGTGGTTTAGGAGCCTATAAGAGACAAACAAACAAACAGACAGACAGACATTGATTTATATACATATGTATATGTACATATATAGATTTTGTACACTTCTATTAGATCGCCTCTTAATCTTCCCGTCTCCAAAGACGTGAGACTCATTTTCTTCAACCTTTCATTATGGGATAGTGATCGAAGTTCAGATGGCATTTTTGTAATACGTCTTTGGACCCTTTCTAAACATAAATGTCTTTTTTGAAGTTAGGGTTCCAAACATTTACAGCAAATTCTAATTTATGTCTAATATACGATTTATAAATTTTTGACAGCAACTGGATACAAAATTTCTTAAATATACGTTTGATAATATATACATATATAATACTTATTTACTAAAGAGTTTATATGAGTAGACCATTTACATGAGTTCTTTTAAGAAAACTTAAAAGAACTTTTGGGACCCTTAGAGCGATATTACATTGAGCAACAAAACCAACACCAGATTTTTTTTGGCGGTGGCGAGCATCTTATTACATTGCGCCACTTTTCAAGCTACCAAGCTACCTGCTCATCTCATAATCTTCATACAAAAAAAAAAAATACTATACGAAACTAGGTACTCTATGTAGACGTAGAAAATATATAAAATTCAACCTCTCGTATTTCTTTCTTAATTTCATTGTTTTCGAAACAATTGCGTTGACGTTGCGTTGTGTTGACAATTGAGTACGACGATGCAAAAAAAGGTCAGAAAAGGGTTTTTGGTGAAGATTTTTTTCGGCGAACATTGACTTCCAAGAAATTTTC
Organism: Parapsyche elsis; assembly: GCA_022651745.1. Taxonomy (NCBI): domain Eukaryota; kingdom Metazoa; phylum Arthropoda; class Insecta; order Trichoptera; family Hydropsychidae; genus Parapsyche; species Parapsyche elsis. Next base: position 2,202,416 of record JAGVSN010000016.1, read on the forward strand.
AAGAAACCCAGAATCGCATCGTGTAATACATCGTAATACTTACCATTGAAACCTGTATATCTATCTGGTCGCCGAGGTTCAAAAAAAACCTGGTGTCCCGTTTTGTTGCTGAATGTAATATCAGCCTTACATTATCAATTAAATAACGGATTTGGGGGTTAGTTCGGCCTAGGTGTAAAACAAAGCATTTATTATGTAAGTTCAGATGGCATTTTTGTAATCCTTCTTTGGACCCTTTCTAGACATAAAAGTTAATAGTTAAGAATTTAAAATTAGCTAGTTAATAATAAGTTTATTTTGTAATTAGCTTTTTAAGCTACATATCTTAAATAAATAAAATCGTGATAACCTATGAGTTATGAAGCGAACGAAAAAAAATATATACATACATACATACATACACCTAAACAATGTCACTTTCATATCATGATTTTTCATTTGTCGACTCGTGTGACTCTTTCGTCCAAGATTAGATTGCTAATTCGGTTCAATTATGGCCAGTTCGGAACCGGGTCACAAAGTGAGCCCAATGCCGTTTTATTAGGGGTAGATTTCACCCCCACTGTACCGCCGCAGTCCCTCCGGGTATACGAGCATTAAACCAGAGTATCCTTTGGGTTTACCCGCACTTACATCCCGAACTCCCTTTGTTAAGTACAAACTACGATTATTTACTCTGTAAGTGGATTATCGGATTAGGACGCTCGGTAAGTGTTGAAGCGACCAATATGTCCCTAGAACCGGGCAAATCTGACACTTTTAACCGAACATTGTATACACACACACATAAAGCGACAAATGCGAACGCGTTTGCAAATAAACGAACAGCACGCGCGCAGAGAGATGTAAAGAAAATTTTCATTTGTTTCCGGAAAATATGGGTGCATAAAATAGCGGAATAGTTTCATTTCGTATTGCATTCGCTGCCTGCAGGGCTGCGAGACGCTCGAGAATTGTCATCGTCAAAAATATAAACAGTACGCAAATGAAAATACGATTTTGCAGCTCGAGGAGAAAGGGTTGAGGATTTGGGGGTGGAAAAGTTTCCGTTTTAGCGACGAAACGTTCCAGTTTCGAATCCGAATTTTCGTCTAAAACTTTTGCAATGGCGTTTTTCGTCGAATCGAACGCAACCAAGTACACCGATACAATTTGATTTCGTTCTCACTATAAATTACACACATTAAAATCTACGAATGGTAAATTGATCATAAATACTAATTACACGAAACGTTTTCAATTCCAGTCTTTCTTTATATTTAAAATAATCGAATACAGCGCGTACAGTATTGTGTGTCGTTTATTGATTTCTACGCGTGCGGCATAAGATGAATGATTCGATTGAATAAAAGTCGACCGTTTGAAGTTGCACACGTTTCAATTTTACGTTAATATTAAGCTCCAAGCTTAACTGTAAAATGTTAAATCAAAATGATGTGGATTCGTTTGATTTCGGTGTACGTTCTTTGTCGAACCGTGTGCCAGCAGGTATTGGAAAACAACTCATCGTTTTTCAGCCATTACGCCGACTGTAAACACTGTGCGCTCTTATTGATTCAAACATATTTTCTTAGGCAATTTTCCAGTTGAAATGTACGTGCCTGTCCCCTGTATATATATGTACATGTAAATTTGTGCATATGGGTATGAACGTTTTGACGGATTGAAAAAAGTCGAGTATTGTTATGTATTAGAGGTGGGATAACAGAGAAAAATGAAAACACAGTAACTTGAATGGTTATGAAGAATGTTTGTTTATTTCACTTTTTAATTTGACAGGACGATCACAACAATTTATAATAAGATTTGAGTGTTTAACTCGTGTGAGTGTAGTAGAATGTGACTTGAGAGGAAGTAGTGAAGTGAGGCTGAAGGAAGTGGCTGGAGAAGAAGTGCGAGTGACTGAATGAAGTGAGGTAAACCTGTCCCTTGCATCGATATATAGTTTTTTGAGGGACGAGGGGTTAGGAAGGATTTGCGTATTTGAGAAAGGGCAACAGCTGAGTGTGAACTTAATCTTGATTGGCTGACAGTGTCGTCATCCGACCCATTGTCGAACCTGATTGGTCGATGCCAATTCGGACAGAGGGGAAAGAGGTTGGGGCTGTGCATTTCGTTGGCAAGGTCGAAAAATACACTTTGAACAATGAGTCGTTTAATTGGCCCAGGCAAAATACTCTCGAATCTTGAGAAGGTACTTGGTTGGGAGTGGTGCAAGTTTACTTTGTATCGTTCGAAAATACGTTTAGAACAATGAATCGTTAAATTTGTCCTCTAGACTAAATGCATTTATACGAGAAAAGATCGTCCAAGGAGAGGAAAGAACAGGCTCGCTTATAGGCGAGGGGTTAAGAAGAGGCGGTTGGAGGGGTATTCAATGAGAGGCGAGGTAGGACTCGTCGGCTTGAGTCCAGTCATAACAACAATATGTGACTCGTTTCAACCTTCGGTGTAATATTGCACGTATTGTTTATATTCGGCTCGAATATTTACGATCTGGTGAGCCAGATATAACAGTATGAAGAACTTACTCTTAAATGAAAGTAAAAACACAGGTTGAAATTAAATTTTTGTAGGTGAAATAACCGAGTGGCAGATAGGAATATAATGCTCCGTCAATTTATATCTGGTTGTATGTGAGCCCCTTAGGGGGGGTTTTGTACACCCCCTAACCATACTATGACGGCAGCTACTTATCGCCACAAGGATCGGCTCTGTGGCCAGCCTCGGTATCTGCCCATTATCAAATAATAATGAGCTGAAAACGGTTCGCCGCACAAAACCGAAATAAAACCCCGCAACTCGGATTTATGGCCGAGGTACTGTCACCGAAAATTATTACTAGGCGCAATATAACAATTATTAGAAAATAAAATAAAAAAAAAAAAAAACCCACCTATGTCTATCTAAAGTCTGTCTGAGAACACTAGACACAGTTATTTTATTGGATATAGTCCACGTCAATAGCAAACACCTGTTGATCGTCAGCTAATATTATATTACTATAATTTTAGGTTTGCGAGGCGATGCTATGTACATTTGCGTGTAGCATGCACCTACATAATACCCGTAGGTTTAAGATCACGAGTTTATTCAATAATAGTGTAATGTGTGCTTTTGTTTGCGATATATATGTATATTTTTGTCGCTCGCTGTACCCACTTGCCGATGCGGTCATAGATTTTTGAAAGGTCTGCACATAACGATTTGAATTCATGAACATTACAGTACTACGGGTTTTATGAAATAAAAACTTTCCCCGTATTATTTCTTGTTGGTTTTTTTTTTGTTATTTTTATGCTATTTCATCTCTCAACCAGTGCACGCTCTGTGAAAGGGGCATTAAAAAAATTGAATGGAACGGCGAGGGGTCGTTTTCCAGAATTGATATTTAATTATCGGCACTAGCGTGCCAAGGGAAAATTGCGCTCGGAAAAGTTCAAACTAAAAATGGAAAATAGGGAGAGTTAAATGCAACATTGGCTATTCGAGTGGATGCAATTTTTGACTATTAACGCGAATTAAGCGCAGACTATAAAAGGCGCCGACTGCTCATTATTTTTTTTTTTTGTACGTGAATTTGTTTTTAAATAGCCCATTTCGTTCATATATTCGGTATTGAATTGTTTATTGTGTGGTTTTATATGGTACAAGTTTTATTGCGAAATTGGTTTGTAGTGGGTATTAAAAGAGGACGAGCACTTCTCAACAAGCCGTAGCAAGAATATACCTCTCGACATAATCATTAGCCGTTCGCCTTTATTCATAACGCTTCAAGTAATCTATAAGGATCTTCGTACCGGATTCCCGGAGTCCTGGATGGCACTACAAAAAGATGAAATGGAAAAACCGCCGGCCGCAAATATATTTGTACAATTAAGATGGCCCCCGTCTTCGGCTTATTATGAGACTTGAATCGTGAGATCTCGTTCAACCGTTAATACTAATTCTATGGAGAAGCCACTCGAAAGAACGTTCGCCAGTTTCTTCCCCGTTTCCATCGATAGATTTACAGGAAAATATAAATGGAATTTATCATGCATACCCTCTAATGAGTCTAATGCATTTAATAAATGCATTGAAAAAAGTATAGATCAAAGGTTGGGAACCTCTTTTGAGCTAAGAGCCAAATCAGGGAAAAACTTTAAAAATTGACAAGTTTTGGAGCCGCAACATGTTAATCATTATGAACTGGAAATCTGTAAGAATTTGGTTATCTTCACTATATTTCTTAATGTTAGTCAACTTATTACTAAAAAAAATCTGAAAAACAATCTTAAAGGTTTTTATAGCCATAAAGTTACATGTACATAGATATAAGAAAATTAGATTACATTAATTTTGGTTTTGTGTAATTTGTGTTTCGAACACCTATTGCGGAATATTTATTTTATTTTACGCAACACGTTTGATGGCAATGAGAGCCGCAGATTTGCATTCAAATAGCCGCATGCGGCTCCGAAGCCGCAAGTTCCTATGCCTAAGCTATGCCTTAAATTAAAAATACGAAAATATATGTTAATTGTTTTTGATAAATAGTTTTAAGGTTTGTAAAACTTAACTATGACTATGAGTATGTACATACATACATATGAGCGTTGTATTATTAAAATTAGAGCAAATACGATATCAAAAAATAAAATTATGGTTGTATGTATGCTGATGTGTTAAACCAATTTATTGAGTATATTTTTGGTACATATTGGGGCTAAAATTTTGATTACTTTGTCGATTTTGTTCAATTTTGTCTGACGTATCCGCGTTCGAATTCGTTAGGTAGACGATTGTCATTCTGTTGTTGGATCCAATTCACATTGTTCTGTGCATCTTTGTACACAAGTTCCTCCTGGAACTGTATGTAAATATTCAGTATAAATACACAGTCAAATAAATAATAATATTAAATTATCGTAAAATTAGCTTACACTTTCTCTCTTCGAGTCTGAGTTGGTTCCGAATTGTTGTTGATGTCCATTAGACTCATCACGATGATAGGCCTTGGTCTGATATAAAAAACAATAAAATAAATAAGTGAAAATGATTTGTGAATTATTTGAAATGAATTACCTTGCGAACGAAACCTGTAGATGTGTCACCTAATCCTCCAGATTGCGATCTAAAAGTGTTTAAAATTATAAATACATATAATTATCTGTATATACAGTATAAGTGAATATATAAAATTGTGTATATTTGGTGAAATTTACTGATTTTCATCATCGACAGGATGACCCAGCACGAAGAAAGGGGCAACGAAAAAGAATGCGATGAAAAACGCGAAAACGAAACGCATTTCTAAAAAGAAACATTAGTGTATAAGTTTAATGTTAGAGTTTGATATGTTTAAAAATATTTAAAACAGGATACATATGTACTTGCCGATTGATAAGTCCAACGAGACTACACTAGAAGTGGACGAAAACTCGACTGTAACTAATGCACGAGTATAACTGTATCGCATCTTTTATAAGAAAATAGCGATTTGTTGATGCATTTTAAAGATGAGTTTGCAAAACGTGATGCAAATCTCATTTGTGTCATCAAAGTTAAAAGTCAACATCCAATCGCAACAAATGTGTATATTTGTATTATATTTATGTATGTATTACACTTATGCAGCATTTATAAATAAGCTGACATTGTTAGTTGCAGTGAAATTTAGTTGCTAAAAGCTGCTATTGATTGCATGATATTAAAATAAAATATTATATATTTATAAAGGGTAATTTTGGATTTGCTGAATAAATAATAGACAAATTTCAGAAAATTATATTTACCTTAGATGAGTTTTGATAAATTGGACAGTAAATTATAGACTATAAATATATTGAAAGTTTTCCTATATCTGTGTGAAATATAAAAGGTGTTTAGAATAATTTTGAAACATGTAAATAGACAAGGAAATCAATGAAGGTTTTCCTTCATTTTTATGTATGTAAGTACAATATTATAATCGTTTCTGTATTATTAAGTGATTGAAATCATAATTTATATTGAATATATTATTAATTTCTTATGGTATATTAACTTTTGCATACTGTATACATTTATATAAACAATAATAAAGTAACGAAGGAAATTATTGAAAAAATATTTTATTGACATTTTATATACTACAATGATATTGAATTTAGTATAATGCCATAAAGATAAAGAGTTAATTACTTGCACATACATATATTATATATTTATATGAACTTAAATATCATCCAATATTTGTATTAAAATCTTAATTTGATTTAACATATGTATAATCGAAGTAATATAAACGTATCATCACTAATGAAACAACACTATCAAAGTGAAATATATCAAGCAACCTCTATTTTACTCAAGACAAGTATGATTTTTTTTTCATAAAGTGTAGGTAAATTATGAAGGGAATTTACCAATTTGCATTTGCCATTGACCATTTCATATCCTTCGTCACACGGTTCAAGCACTTCAACTTGGTCTTGGATAAATTCATCACAATCATCGCCAATATCAATTCTGGACGAATGATAGATGTTCCTGCACGCACCATTCACCATCTTTGATCCATCAGAACATTTGAATTTTGGAACATTCACTAAGTTTCTGGGAACGTTGCACAGGACGTTGTGGGGTTTAGATACAGGGGCAGCTCTGGATTCGCACAAGAACATCGAAACCAGAACGGACAAGAAGATTCTATAGGCGTATGTGGTAGCCATTGTTTTCGTCAATGGAAAAGCAATGAAAATGTGCACTCTTTCTGCTCGTTGCTGTTGAATTGCCAACAAGCGAATAAGTGTAAATGTAGTGTATGAAAATTTTTCTTTAATTATAATAAGTAAAATATTTTTATCATTAAAAATGTGCAATGTGAAACCACGTCCGTCCGCAAGGATTACACCGACTTTGTCCAGTATCTTTTGAAACGGGAAACCACTATAAATTTAGCGGTCTTGTATACAAGTGTAAGTACCCGAGTGTTAGTATTCAATGATGTCAAAAATTTCATCTTTCAACTGAACTGTCCCCTATTGGTAAAAGTTTACACAGAATGTCCACTGCGAAACAGATGAAAATATTATAAAATTGGAAAGTTTACATGTTTCAAAACTTTACTCGCATTCATTCATTATAATGAGGTCATTTGTATTTGTTTAAACATTATTGTTTTGAGTCTGTTAATAATATAAAGACAATTTGCTTGTGAGAGGAAAATGTGTGAGTAAAACGTATCATTATATAGGTATATACCTATGTATATATGTACATATGTATGTACCCTTTAATGCATTTTTGAAATGAATATTCTTTACATATTGACACTCCATACATATGTATGTATGTATTATATTAATATAAATAATTAATATTTAGTCTCATTTCATTATAGTGAGGTCATTTGTTTTTGTTTAAACATTATTGTTTTGAGTCTGGTAATAATATAAAGACAATCTGCTTATGCGAGTAAAACGTATTATTATATATGTAGGTACATATACATATGTACTGTTTAATGCATTTTTGATATGGATATTCTTTACATATGACACTCCGTATGTAAACAAAATTAATTAGCACTGTTTTATATATGTATGTACATATATGGATAGGCATACATATACCAAATAAAATAAATAAGTAAATACCTACAATAGATAATCAAAAAGGAATAATTGGTATAAAATAGTTTATTGATTTACATTTTTCATACAGTGATATAAAATACAATTCTAATTCATATACATATTATAATAAATAAGTTTATTAACTTATGTAAAATAGTTACATATAAATGTAACTATTTTACATAAGTTAATGTATTAATGTATGTTAATGTATAAACATTATTCAAAAAAAATTAAATGGAAATCAACCGTATCAAAGAACGTGGTATGAGTCGTCGCTAATGAAACCACATTATCACGTTAATTGGAAATTAAAACATTTTCATATGAAAATATCACAAAATCTCACTCGCTATTAAGCGAATATATTATAGAAATACTAAAGTACACTCGCCGTTGATCATCTTATGACCTTTATCACATGGATCTGACTTTTCAACTTGTGTTTTGAAATATCCTTCACAATCATCGTCAGAGCCGAATCTGGATGAGATAAAAGTGGCCCTGCACTTGCCCCTCACCATCTTCGATCCATCGGGACATTTGAACTTTTGAATATTTACCAAAAACCTGGGGACGGTGCACATGACGGTATTGGTTTGAGGACGAGGATAAGCTCTGGATTCACAGACGAAGATCAACACGAGTACGACCAAGCAGATTCTGAATGTGTATGTGGCAGTCATTGTTGTTGTTGAACTGGCAATGTGAACACTATCTGGTCGCCACTTCTGAATTGATCGTCGAGCTGCCAACGAGTGAATGATTTTTATGATGTATGTATATGTGTACGTTGTGTACGAAATTTGATCATTTGTTGGTATTGTTTTATTTATCAAAAAAAAATACTGCGAATTGAAACCACTTCCGCCGGGAAGGGCTTCCAGATTTTATTCAATTTCTTTTGTAATGGGAAAAACCAGGAAAAACTCTAAAATTTAGTGGAATTGTTTTTGGCGGTGGTGTGAAAGTGCGTTTGTATTGAATTTGAATGCAACGATGCTAAAAAAATGAGATCATCGAGAAAAATAATTGATACACATGTTTTTTTTTTTAAATTATATTTTATTAAGTTACATTTTTATAATGCCACAAGGAGGTAATTATATTTTACAAGCTTAAATGTGAAATGTACATATTAATAATAATTAAATTAAATTTATAAAAAGATCAAATTGTAAATCAACCAAATATATATATATGTATGTATGTAGGTATATGAATCATCACTAATTAAACACCACCATCAAGCCAAACAATAATAATCAGCGATGGTTATTTCATTTCCTGTTTTCATTTTTCACAGAAAAATAAGCAAAATTACGCAACCAAAGCCGGTGAAAGCGTTTAAAAAAAATTACATACATACATATCGATGACATTATTTTATACGATATATGTACATATGTATGATGTCTGTGCGATATTATAACATAGTTTATCGATAAAGGTCAATAATTAAATGCGACCCTTGTTATTTTCCATATTAATAAATACGTACATATGTATGTATATGTATGCGATACGTCACATCATTATATTTTTGGTTTAATATAAAATATGCTAGCTCTATAGGAAGGATGTGGTTATAAATATACAATTCATTATAATATAAAAGTCGATTGGAAACTAAGACATTTTCAAATGCAAATATCACAAAATCCACCAAGAGAATACAAAAAAATATATAAATTATAAAAAAATAAGTCCCTAGCCTATAACCTAAGTTTTATTACACATTAAATAAATTAAAATGAACAGCAGAATATTTTTTTTTTAATAGAGTTAACGCGATGCTTAAACAAACACGTAAGTGCAATGGCCATTGACCATGTGATATCCCGCAAGACATTTCTTTTGGTTTTGTTTTTTTGGTTTTGGTGTTGTGGTTGGTTGCTTGTAAGATTTTGCACAATCGTCATTACCAGTATCATCGTTATCAGTTTCATCATTATCATTATCGTTATAATCACTATCGTCGAATCTGTTTGCATTGAAGGCATTCCTGCACTTCCCTCTCACCAGCTTTGATCCGGTAGGGCATTTGACAGGCTCCACAATCTGGTTGTTTGGCGGCACGTCTATCAAATATCTGACGTTGATGTTGCATTTGACAGGATTAGCTCTGGATTCATAGAAGAAGATCAGCGTCAGAATGATCAAGCAAATTCTGAAGGTGTATATGGTAGCCATTGTCGTCGTCGACTTGAGCACTGGAAATGCGAACACTATCTGGTCGTTGTATTTAAATTTATCTTCAAACTGCCGACGATTGTGCGTGTGTGTGTGTGTATTCAAGCAGCGTATGAAATTCTTCTTTTACAATTTTTTGCACATATTTAGAAATAAATAAAAGAGGTGTGGTGTGAGGTGAAGGGTACACCGAATTCAGTTCCTTTCTAAACGGAAATCCACTTGAAATTCACTGGTCTTATGTGTAGGTGAACACGTTGGTGTTTCAATGCAATCAAACCTATTGACTGGCCGATTTTAACACGCTAAATGCCAATACGATAATCGTATTTTATTTTAACGTAACGAAAGCTTCCCAAGTGCACATTCACTCGCGTTTATAAATGATGCTGATTCTAATATTCATAGTTTCTTTGCGAGTTGACATTTAAACTTTAGGTCTGGGTTCAGCTGTAAATGCTAAATCTAAGATCTAGAATAAGCTATGCAACGATGAAAATATTATGAAATGTAACCGTTTGAGTCTATATTCTACCATCGTAATTTTGTTCCAAACGGTGAAACATTCATAATACACGTGAACTTTGCGAAAAACAGTGGTTAAACTGTTAATAAAGCATACAAACGGTTGTCATTGTTTATGTTTACATTTCATTGTTTTTCGGATATAAAATCAATTCATGTTAAAAAACGGCAAGTCTTTCAGAAGAATAAAAATGTAAAATTAATTGAACATATCGATGGGTTGGTGCACAGATATTGTATGTACAGTGGAACCCCGTTGCATCGTTTTTCATGGGACCGTAAAAAAAAACGATGTATGCAGAAAAACGACTTATACGATAAAGTATATTTAGTACGTAATATTTAGACGATTGATACAGGAGAACGATATATAGGAGAACGATGCAAACGAGATTATTTAACACTGTTCTTATGGGTGTTTGGCCGGGACTATGAAAAAATAGCGATATATGAAAAAAAACAATACAAGCGAGAACGATGCAACGGGGTTCCACTGTACATCTTTTTTGCATGAAAAATATGGACGAAATGGACATATTATAATTATATTTGAATAGGGCAATATCTTTTCAAATATACTATTTGGACATACATTACTTTTTAAGCATGAAGGTTTAACGCAGATGGACTCAATTTTGGTAAGAACTGGAGATACAATATCTGTGCACTAAACCAATCGATATATGTATGTACAATTGTATATGTATTTCAAATTTAATAATATTTTGTGGTTGTGAAGTATTGAATTTGCATTTTTTAATGAGGTTTTTTGTGTTTAGAAGGAACTATGTATGTACATAAAGTAACTATTTTTAAATTTTTTATCATAAATTTGTTTACGTGATGTAAAACATAACACGTTTGACCTTTTAATTTAAAAGGCATATAGACTTATCGGCGGGGTTATCGATACTCGTCGACACTGAACGTTGATTTTTGAGTACGTTGTTACGTTTCATTTTATCACTTTGGGAGCGTGTAAAAAAAAAAAAAAAGGAATTTTTTGCGGAAAGAAAAAGGTTTATTTATTTGTTCGGTGTGCCAATGCGACTGAAAGCGGATTCGAAAACATTTCCAATTCAATACGTACGATGGGAGACGTCAACAACAAAAAGTCTTTGTCCAGAACGAGGATGTGGTGAATCAGATTGCCGAACAAAAGTATCTAATCGCCGTTTCGCTCAGCGCTATGTGCGATGAACTGTATCAGTTTATGTTTCGGCTTAGACTTAAGCGTTGCTTATGTAATTTTTTTCCACGCGACAAGACCTCTAATGGCGGTCAAAGTATGGTGAACATGTTCAAGTACTATTGGATTTGTTTCGTGGTGATTTTGGCGTGTTTGAGCGGCTCAGAGTGCGAATCTGGCGAATTTTCGGTGGAAGTGTTCGACAAAAAGTTGAAAGTCTCCGATAAGTATTTGGTACGAGTGCCGATTTTACAGTGTCCTTCCGGTTTCAGACGAGTGCAAAGAAGATGCAAATTTATACGCAATTACAAGCCGATGAGCGAAAGGTTAATCGCGCCGAACTGTCCCAAAGGAATGGTGTACACGAAAACGAGAGGATGCAAATTTTTGAATTGACAAACATTCAGACGACAACAACGTTGATAAAAAGCACACCGACAGAACGCTGTATTAAAAATTGTTTTGTATTTATTTATTGAATGTCTATAAATATTTTTTAAACAAGTATTACTCGACGAGGTGATGAATATCACAATACAGTCGATAATTGACACAATTCATTTTTATCCGATTTGAATTATACAGAAGTTCATACGAACACAATCGAACGGTTGTTAAATTATCGAATCAATGCTAATTCAGTAAATCAACTACTGGATTTTTTTTTATGTCTGTGTGTTGCGAAATCACGATCAAAATGTATGATTCAGAAGAGTGACCATGCATGACTAATGAACACATTTTACAAAGTACAACAAACGTTCAAAAATTACGAGAGGGGAATTAATTAAATTTTATTATTCAAGGCTTTTTTTTTTAATCGACCTTAGGCAGTTTGAGTAGCAAAATGAAGTTTTCGGAATAAAAATTGTGCGATTTTTATTAAATATTAAATTTACGTTGATTCGAAGTGAACGTTCAAAAGTCACTCGTTTCGTACTAATTAATATGGCTGTATTAAAAATGTATCTTTTGTAATTGAAAGTTTGAATAAATTGTATAGTACACAATGAAAGTTGTATTTTATATCTAATTGTAATATTATTGAACAAACCAATCATTAAATGAAAACTATTTGTATATATCATATGTATGTATGTACCTACATACATATATATATACATATGTATGTATGTACATAGGTATAATGCACTTAACCTCATTTTGCAAATTATGGATGGTAATATTTTCACTGTCACAACAAATTCATATATTTCTGAGAATGTATGATTAAGATTCCATTTATAAAATCCATTTTTTAATAATGTTTTAACAATATGGATTAATAGTGATTTTTGAGAGGCCACTCAAATTCTACGAAGAAATTTTAAAAGGTATAATAATATAATTGATAAATTTCTAGAATGTTCAAACGATAAATGTTGCTACAATTCAGCGTAAAATTTGTAACAGATAAAAGTGTATTATTTAAAGTGTTCAGTTTGAGAATATCAGCTTTAATGGATCCATGTGTCGATGTACCTGTCTCTGTTAGCGTAGGTCAGTCAATTTCACGATTTTTAGACACGTCACCGATTGGTTTCGTATCGATTAAATATTTTTGGAGAAAAAATTCACACATTATGATATGATTCAAGTCGACCAAGAACGAGGAATTCGTATGCGTCAGACCAGAGGAACGAGTTTCTTTCATGCGATTGCTCAATGGCTCTCAATAATGTGCATCCGATGCACTCGTTAAAAATTTCCCTCGGAATGATCAGATAAATCGGTAAGAGTTCCTACGGCCTATCAACTTTAATTAGATATGTATTGGTTAATAGGTTAAGATGTAAAATTTACATCATCGTAAAAGTGACCTCATAGTACGTCTTTGTAGATAAGCTGACGATTATAGTTATAGCTTTTTGCTTTTTGATTATATTAAGCAACGATTTCGTTGAACCTTTTGGCGCTCAACTAATGTACAGTATAAACAATAACATGAAAATTATGCAAATGTCAAGTTGAACGATTGATCGACACGTTAACAGGCTAACCCGTTTGACGCCATTATATATTACATATTACAGTAAATTGAATACATTTCGCTTTTAATTCTATTAAATAAAGATTTTATCGTACTTTATAGCGCTAAACTATTGAGATTAGTACCAATGTATGTACATACACATGCTTAGTACAAATAATAATTAGAAAATTATGCAAATGATAGTTTTACGATTGTTTAATATGGTTTATAAATACGTTAACTACGCCATAATATATTATTAATGAATTTACGAAGCGCAAAATACGATTTTCTGGAAAATTTACATATGCATATATACATACATATATGAATTGTATATATATATATATATATATATATACATATATATAGGAACGCTCGAATACCCGGCACGGCACGTACACATACGCTCACTCACTCACACGACACGGGTTGCGCGAAGTGGTAACGCTACATAACCTCCCTAAAGCACTCATGACACGGTAACCAGCCAATGACACAATCAACGGGCAGTTACTAGTATAATATATAAAATTGAATATTAATTGTTTGTTTGTCTATTTGTACAAATCAAGCGTTTCAGAGGTATTTTATATCATACTGCGGATCTTACATGGTATTCTTGAATGCTACACAGAACATTTTTTGTTCAGGTATTGCTTTGAAGTCACCGGCGCGGTTAATGACACAGGTAGTATTGCCAGTCGAAACGGATCGAGTATTGCCAGTTAATATAAAGAGTTTACGTTGCATTGAAAACGAAATTTTCATTTGGGCTTTTTACTTTGTCCTAATCGGATAAAGTATTGTGATCGTGCGAAAATTCGACCTCGAGATTGTGACTGATTTGTATCAGGTATCATCCCCTGATCACGTTTTCATGATTTCTAAAAAATGTCTGTATCTGTGTACTTATGTGTGTGTGTGTGTGTGTGTCTGTATGTGTGTTTTCTCCGAAACTATCAAGTCTATCAAGCTGAAATTTCATATCTATTATTTTCACGTAAGGTGTAAGAGCCATAAGGAATTTGGTCAACATCAGTCAACCGGAAGTAGGGTTTTTTTTCGTGTAGAAAATTCAAAAATTCTTTTTCCACAGAATATTTCCGAAACGGCACCGGCGATTTTGTCGAAATTTCATATCTATAGTTTTCACGTTAGCCGTAAGAGATACTGTGAGTTTGGTCAACAGCTGACTACCGGAAGTAGCAGTTTACTCTTGAACGATTTTTGTTTTTTTTTTTTTTCGGCCTTTTAAATATGTAGTATCGTCACAATATTGTAATGTTGTAACCCTGAGAAAAATTGCTAGTTACGAAAAAATTAATAATTAAAATCAGTCAACCGGAAGTAGGTTTTTTTTTTGTCGAAAAGTTTACCGCCGAATATTTCCGAAACTGCACCGGCGATTTTGTCGAAATTTCATATTTATAGTTTTCACGTTATTTTACTATAGCATATGTATATACATATGTAGTAATAACAGTTTAATACAGACAAATAATTTATATTAAGAACGTTATCATCACATGGTATTATTAGGTAACGGTTTTCACCGAACTCGTCGCTATTTCCAATCGCGACCATAATCGCAACTAGTTTTATTGTGAAATCGACCAAACCACAGATTGTAAACAATCCGAAATAACCTGGAAATTTCTCCAAATATACATATAGAACTAGGTGAAGTTGCAGAATCGCAGATATGCGTGGGATGTTGGCTGTTTAAAAAGGACGAGTGTGAGTGGTAATCTGATCAGAACGAATCGCAAATCTCACCTGACCAGTTGGTTATCTTCGATTCGCACGCAAAACACCTTTCGAATCATCATCATCGTCGTCATGTTGTCCTCTGGATTGCCGCTGATCTTCTTAACATTTTTGACCGTGTTCAGCATTGTCAGTTCGAAGCCGTTTCGAGGTGAAGGAGACGAATCGGAATCATTATCGGGTCTGGGAAATTTCGACGAAGTTGCTCTAACGAGACCATCGGGGTCGTGGCAACCCCACCATAGGGTTATATCAGTGCCAAACTTTACCAAGACGTGTCCACCTGGTATGAGATTCGCCAGCAACAAGTGCCGACAGATTATATTCTGAAATGTTTGATATAAATGTGCCCTCGATCGGGTAAAAAGTTACGCTCGTGCCCATTCATAATATAATATTTGTGATATTAGCGATAATTATGTTTTTAGTGTATTTAAAATAAATATAATCTTAAGTGAAACCTTGTGCTATTTTATTACCAAACTACTATTTATATATATTTATTTAAATGTTGAAGATTGACTCAGGTCATTTGTGAATTTAATCTATGCTCTACATATCATATTTATATTTACATTTGCAAACTATTTTGTACATACATACATACATATATGTATGTAGACATTCAAAAAAATGTTTTGACATAAAAAAGCTCCCACTGCAAAAGACATTATTTTAATGTTGAATTCTGAAATGATATGAATTTTATGTCACATAAGAACAACGAGGAAAATCAATGTAATGTCAAAGTCATTGCATTAATTTTAGATTGTATAATATGACATGTTGTTAATTTGTAACGATCTGCGTTGGTAGGTTATATGTATATTTATAGACTTTTTACTTTACAGAACATAAAATAAAGTAAACATTCATTATTTATATGTTAAAATATGCATAGTTTTATGTACATACATACATTTGTTGCGATACGAATAATAAATATTTAGATTAATACTCGCGATTTAAAATTAAACAATATAATGAAATTGTTATCTTATAATATGCCTATTATATTTATTATACATACATACATACTTTGTTAATCTTTCAATGAATTAATTAGAAACGGTAATATGGAATTGTAAATAATAACAGTTTATTTGCAACAGGCATCCTCATTATTGCTATGAATCACTTTGTGTACACGTCAATAAATATAATGTTTTCGTATTGTATATACATACATATATATATAATAAACGTCAATGCAAGGAAAATTTGCATATTGCGTATTCCGAAGTGTGGCGAAAATTATCAGGTTTTAATAAAATTTTAAAACAATATCGATTCCACTTTTGTTTTGATGGCATATGGTGTGAAGGCTTTCGAATAAGCTACTACTTTGGGATTACTAGTTGAATCAGAGGCCACGATGTTCGTACGTGGTTAAATTTACAAGGTAAACTACTGAATGTGAGAGTTGTTGTAATAGTATGTATGCAAAATATTGCTATACAATTCTTTGAAACAATTTAGGATTTCGTGGAATTGAAATGTTAAGTAAATGAGATGGTATTATGAAATATGCTTTTCACACAATAATTAGGGTGATTGGTAAATTACAGAAGTTGTAAAAAAAGTACATATTTATTGCACATATCGAGGTTTTTTCCCAGTGTAAATTGACCAAATCACAAATTTCCACCGAAGTATTGAAAAAATGAAAATATTAGCATTGCGTTTCTAATGACAATGAAACGTGTGTGTTTAATACAATAATTGGTCACCGAATATCCGGCTTATTAGATCCGCGTTAGGTTTGTTTCGCATGGGCGACGGAAGTACGATTGACGCATCGACTTTTGGCCGTCAACTGTGACGGAAAATTGCAGCTAATTTGCGGTCGCGTTAATATGAAACCAGAGCGGATCTTTTGTCTCTACACGTCGGTGGAAATTTCGATCGATCGGAAAAAAATGATCAAAAATCTCGGAAATTACGCGGCCAGACCGCGTGACGGATCAAGGTATATTATGTACATTATATGCATTGCATATTAATTTGCTTTCGACCAAAGGCAGTTTAGTTACCGGTAGACCGGCTCATGTGCTGCTCGTGTGCCTCCACAGCATTCTGAACGATAAACAGGAAATTCTGCTTGTGAAAATAAATAAAAAAATAACATTGTGCGAGTGTCCCAAATTGTGCTGTAACCATGGAGCGTTCAATTTTCATCGCTTTGTGCGTGTGCTTTTTATCGCAATGCAGAGCCGGTGTTATAACCGATTTCACCAAACACATCGGTGGCGCTTTTGAACATGGTGCCAATCAATTCGGGAACCAAGTTCGTGGAATCCAGGATGGTTTTCTTAGCGTTTTGAATCCTGGACAGAAGCGCGATGCTGACCATGGTGATAGTGGCTCTTGCGAGCACGAGAACCATCACGGTCATGGACACCATCATCACGGTGGTGGCGGATACGGAGGATATGGAGGACATGGCGGTGGATATGGAGGCTATGGAGGCCATGGAAATCATGGTGGTTATGGCGGTCATGGTGGTGGTGGACATTATCCAGGAAGACCACAACACGGTGGTGGCAACAATCCCGGCGCACCAATTAAACCTGGACAAGGAGGCTTCAATAACAATCCCGGTGGTTCAAATGAAGGCTTTCCCGAACAAGGTGGTTCCAATCAAGGACAAGGTGGTTTAAACAATCCCAATCGCCCCAATCAAGGCAACCCCGGACAAGGTGGTTTAAACAATCCCAATCGTCCCAATCAAGGCAACCCTGGACAAGGTGGTTTCAACAACAATCCCAATCGTCCCAATCAAGGTAATCCTGGACAAGGTGGCTTCAACAACAATCCCAATCGTCCTAATCAAGGAAATCCTGGACAGGGCGGTTTCAATAACAATGCCGGTGGTTCAAATGGACAAGGTGGTTTCGACAATCCTGGACAAAATCCTAATCGTCCTGGATTACCCAATCAACCATTACCAGGAGGTACTCCTGGTCGACAGCCACCTGGAGTTATCCCCATCCAACCACCATCAGGACCCGGAGGTGGTAATCTAGAACCTGTGAAGCCGAGTGGAAACGTTGAAGAGTTCGAATTGGACGTTAGAGGACAGTTTGAAGGCGAAGAAGTGATAGCGCCTAAAACGTCGAAAAAATAAATTTCATTCAACACTAGATATATACATAGATAGAACTAAGACCGTTTTGAAGCAAAACAATGTACCTATTTGTATAGGTACATAAAAAATGTTCATTACTCGAAATAAAATATTTAAAATTATACCAGTGTGGTTTTTTCACTGATCGCTAATGTGTTGATTGTGTGTAAATGAGATTCATGTCAAAGTGTTTACGTTTGGGTATTTTCCTTTCAAATTATTCAATTGCGACGAAGCTGATAACTGGTCGAACAACATGGCAAATATGAGAAAAATAAATACGTTGGCGGAGATGAGCTCCGGTAAATCCGGTTTTCGAGTGGCGAAAAGGTAAATTTGAATTTCGCCGTACACAATATTGTTGCCATTGATATAAACAAATGCTCGAGTTTATCAAATAAAATAAGAAATGCTAAAACAGCTTCTAATAATAAAAGAAATTTTAATCTTTTCCTCAATGATAAATAATATATTCGAAATACGAAAAATACACGGGGTCAAAGGTAAGCTTTTAACTATGCGACACTAGTGCTCGTAAATATTTTTGCAATTGTTTAATTATACATGAAACTGTCTATTTTTAAACCAATTTTGAGAAATACTTATGTACATACATATGTTAACCTCCTGCTAGTAATGTTTTTTTTTTATTTGAAAATTGTATCAAAGTGGACAAATCCAAACATTTTTGTTTATCATTAAAAAACAGCAAGCCATCTGTAGTTTATTTATAAAATTTAAAATTTTTGCATTAAAAGTGTATTTAGTATTCACAGCACAGACTACTACAATAACTAAGGTTGTTAGAAATGAACTCATCAACGCCGTAGGATGTTTTAATATCAAATTACTGTCATACCATTAATTATTCTTCCTTGATTCGAATAATTGTACTTGATATCAATAGTTACAACTTTACTTTAGTCAATCAACATTTCTTTGTAATTTACACAATATTTGCACACCGCTATAGGGTTAAATAAGATAAACTGTACATATACATACATCTACTACTGTGCAATATATACATATGTATGTATAAAATTTTTCTGAGAACAACACATATGTACGTTTAATTTATCACAGTTTTAAATATAAAATTTGGCCTTTGCCATTCATCGCTAGCCATTCACCACGACAGCAACTACAAAGACCACATTACGATCAAAATGAAGCACGTGTTTGTGATTGCACTTTTGTGCTTAATGTGCGCATTTTTGTGCCACGCTGGTAGCTGGGGCAGGCATGGCGACTGGAGTCGAAGCCAACAACAAAACGAGCAAAATCCTGAGCACGGTCATGGATATTATGGACGTGGTAATTGGCATGATAGACATGGAGATTGGCACCGAGGACACGATCATGGATATGGACATGGATGTTCCCATGGACACGGAGGGACGTCACCACCTAAGCCCGAAGTGCCTCAAAACAATGGCGATAGTGGTTTTGATCCTACCAAAGGAGTACCCGATCATGAAAGTGGACTAAATCCACCCAAGGAAAGGGACACGGAGCCATTGTTTGGTATCGACGTACGGGTAAACGATTTGGAAGAAAATTTACCTATGCGTAAAGCTCCGAAACATTAGTTTCCCCATCACGAATTTTCATTTGCATTTGTAATTTTATTTTCATACGTATATTTAATCGCCCTATGTACCAAAACTGTATGTACAAATAAACAAATAAAACAATGTATTTTTTTTTTTTTTTTTTTAAATTTAAATTCTTATAAATGTTTGCATTCAATCGAACATCAAAGATTTATACCTAAAAAATAGGTATGTATTATAAAAACGACACACCTGTACATACATATATGTATTGTTTTGGTTGCTGAGAACGTCGAATCTACTGGGCGCATTTTCATCACACTTTCACTATGACTATAAGATTCTCAAAGAGGCTTTAACAATAATATAATTTTATGTAAGAGGAAGAAAAGCATAACCATGATAACTTCGGGTACTTATTGCTAGTAGAATATGTGAATAAACCGAAAGAAGTTTTAGTAAAAATCATGTGAACTTTTGTCAAATGTACATGCAGTACAATAATTATAAAATTTCAAGCTATTTCAAACAAAAGTATGTATGTACCTACGTCGCAACTTAACAATAATATAATTATTTTTAATGATAAATCGTTTTTCGCTAGAATAATGTTTATCGTTAAATACGCATATGAAATATAAACAATATAATCACTCATTTTTTTTTAAATAAAATGTCATTGGCAAAACCCGAGGCTATCAGTGATACACTGTCAATCGTACACTTTAGACTGTTTTGGGGGACTGTTGGTTGTCGTTATACTCAAAATCGAAAATGAAGAATTTCATTTGTATCGTATTTTTGTGCACTTTTCTTGCAATCACAATGCGACAGATCGATGCTGGCCCTATTGATCCGATGACGAATGGCGAAGTTCAAAACAACACAAATTTATTTGGCTCACGTGACTGTACTCGTCACTCACCGGGACATCATCGTTGGTCTCATGGAGACCATGACAGGTTTCATCATTGGCCTGGACAACATCATTGGCCTGGACAACATCATTGGCCTGGACAACATCATTGGCCTGGACAACACCACTGGCCTAGACATCACCATTGGCCGGGACAACATCATTGGCCAAGACACCACCATTGGCCAAGACACCATCATTGGTCTTTTAGACATCATCAGAATCCAACTGATCATCACCATGGCTTTGAAAGCCCCGAAAAACCAACAAACGACGAAGATCATATTCAAATACCCAATATTAACCAATATCCTGTAAATAGAACATTATATAATCCTTTCAGGCCCACCACTATTGAGAGCACTAACCAAGAGCGCCAACACACTTTGGAGTCAGATGTTTTCGAAAGTTCTGAAAACGAAGGAGATCACTCGACACCTATATCTAGTCTAGCATATGTTCCTACAACTACGCCTTTATATAATCCAGTTTTTAGATCATTCCCCACTGAGAGCACTAACCAAGAGCATCAACATACTTTGGATGTTTACGAAAGTTCGGAAAATAATGAAGACCAACAATCAACACCTAAATCTAGTACACCTAATTTACACAAATATCATATAGGTCATAATTCACCTACCACAGAGGTTAACGAAGTATCTGAAACGACAGATTTTTTTATTGACGTTGTTGCACAATAACTTTTATAAAGATTAAACTAAAATAGACACCCATTTATGTATATTGGGCTTAAAGCTTTAACTGTCATTAATACTGTATCAAAGAAATTAAATTTAGTTAGTATTTTGTCGTAGATACCAAAGTGAATCATATGTATTATCTATGTACATAAAATGAATAAAATATATTTGAACTGCTTAAAATGTTTTTATATTTATGTACCTATAATTATTTTGATGTCAAAAAAGTTTGTTTATATTTAAATATTGACGAGCTTTTTTTCATTTCATCTTAAAATCAAAAAGAATACAGTAAAAATAGTTTCTATTTCACCTATTATTATAAGTTTAAGGCATCCTCGCAGAAAATTCAACATTTACTTATTAAATAAACGACAAAGATGTCGCTAATTTCGCAATGATAATTAAATTGAAAAAAAAATCAAATGTTCGTAAAATATGCACCAAAAGTACATCGTCACTTTAATTAAGCAATATGAATGTACTTATTGTAAAAATCTTGCACTGTTAGGGTGGAACGACATAATATGACGACAAGCGTGTTATCTGAGGTAGGTACGTTGGTTTTTCCCGGATGAAATTAATATGTTTTGAATTTATCTCACATGCTTATGTACATATTGTCATACTTAATGTGGTACTTATCATTCGCGCGTCGTCGAC
Organism: Parapsyche elsis; assembly: GCA_022651745.1. NCBI lineage: Eukaryota > Metazoa > Arthropoda > Insecta > Trichoptera > Hydropsychidae > Parapsyche > Parapsyche elsis. The sequence continues at coordinate 2,224,632 of JAGVSN010000016.1, forward strand.
AGTTCAGAACAGCACACTTTAAAATACGGCTTTCGATCAATAATGAAACGTTCGTTTGTGGTTACATTTTTGAGTTTATCTTTTGTCCTGTTGTGCTATGCAGGTAACTGGGGCAAATATGGTGGGCGTTTCAGGCATGGTCTAGGCAACTGGAATGGAAGCCAACAACCAAAAGAACAAAATCCCGAAAACGATCATCCCGAAAATCACGGAAGACACTGGTGGCACGGAAGAAAATGGAACAGACATGAACATGGACAAGGATGTTCCCATCGACATAATCGGAAAACGACAACTGAGCCTGGAGTACCTGATTACAGTGGCTCAAATGGTTTTGATCCCAGCAAAGGTGAATCAGATACAAGCAGTGGACAACAAAAAGCAAATAATGTAACCACTGAGCTAATTTATGACATCGACGTAAGGCTTGGTGGTTCGGAGGAAATATCATCAAAAGAGACAAATATAAATGAAGCAGTCCGTCCTATGCCCAAAAAAATGATAATGACAACTGAAAAGTACAAAAGTACGCCCAGTACTACAACTGAAAAGGCTTGGCTCTGGGGAGATTAATTGTAATAGTGACGAAAACATTAAAAATCATACGCATTTAGAGACAACAATGTGCGGATCAAGTTAGCAGATGAATAATCTGCTACGAAAAAGTAGATTTACCAAAGGTTTTTAAATATTTTTAATTACAATATTACAATTCTATATCTAAATATGTACATATATATATATATATTATAGAATTATATTCAAAATGAAAAATAAACACATGTACCGATACATAAATGAAACTATTAAATCGATCAATTATCCCTACTATAATTTTTGATTAGCCATTTGGTAAATATTTATGAAACATTATGCTTTAATTTTCACCCAATCGCTATGATCATCATCATCATCATCATCATAAACGGTGATAATTTCAAACACGAACGTACTGAAGGTTGAAAATTTCATTCTGAATGAAATTTTACTACCCAAAATTTATACCTGCTATGCCATAAATACGTACATAGTAGTACCATTATATAATTCTGATTTTAAGCCATCTACTATCGAAATGTATTATAAGTAAAACTAGCATACAAGTTGATTATTACAGATGTTTTTATATTCATTTTTAGCACCATGGTCAAAATGATTAAAATTTGATGTAATACTATATAATTTATTAGTATCTATTATTTTTTGCAATAATAAACATACAGTGGCAAATGTCGCAGAAAATACTGATAAACACGAGCCAAATTTGTTCAGTAGATTGTCGACGCTGACGGTGTTGAATTATAATATCGAGAGCTAAAAAATGAAACAGTACACTGTAGTTGCATTATTGTGCATTTTTGTGCATTTTTGTTGCATTGCAACAAGTCGATGCGGGGAATGTTGACCTGACAAATGAAATGGATGGTTGCGGACATCATGGAACACACCGTGAGCATCATGACCATCACGGTCCGGAACACCACCATGATCATAAACACCATACAAGAGTCTGGACACAATCATCACGATGACGATCGGTATCATCAAGATCATCCCGAGTGGTCTCAAAATAGCGTAGAGACTATCCCGGTGGACCCAGTGTACCATTTTATCCCAGGACTACACCTCAACTATGATCCTATATTTGATTTGGCTAATCCGGGAAATGGTGATGGCTTTGGAGAAAATTTTTGAAAATCTTTGAAAAAAATTTGGAGAAAAGAGCTTCAAAAACGAAATTCGATCAAAATGCATCAGCATTCGGTTTTAATTAGAATGCTGTGTTTATTTTTCGCCATTTTGAGCCAAGGCCATAGAATTTCTTGAAAATGGATAAAAAAAAACCTCAATAATGCCACCTAAATAAACATGGAAAGTCTCATAATCTATAGGGCCAATAATTTATCGCCTACAAAGATAATATTTTCTACAGGAAATGTCTACTAATACGCGAAGCTACTACATATATAGAATGGAATCAACTATCTATCATCAACAATCAAAATATTTTAATTTATATTGTTATATGTACATATGTATGTCTACATTTACAAATGTATATATTTTTTGGTTCATTTACCCCTAAAACAAAATATATTCACCAATGAATAAATTAAACTATCAATTGCTTTTAATTGCACACTAGCAAGTTGTCAGTATGAAACATTACTTTGTTTCTTATTTTTACCCTTTACGATTTGAATCATACTGTTGATGATTTCATTAAATTAGGCGGATGCTTAAAAACGAGAATAACATTTTGCTATATAGAAAATTTAAAAAGCTTAATTAAAAAAAATAAATAAATATCGGACGTTGTGCGGTTAACGTTGTCAAAATTAACAATGACAATAAAGCGATTGTTTTCTTTCACTTATGCGGTGAAATTTTTTTTATTTGTTTTATCATATGTAGGTAGGGGAGACTGGGGACAATAGAAACACGGGACGATTGAAACAACGGCCAAAAAAAAGTCAAAATTTTCATTCAAACCACGTGTAAATGCACCAAACGAAGCGTTTTTAGATACTTCCTCCGCATTCCAGGCGTTTGCTGTCTGCGGTCAAGTTTGGAATGTAAGCTTGGATTCATTATTTTTGAACATCATCTCAAACTTTTATGTAGATCGAAAAAGTGTGATTGAAGAAACAAAAACGTGCATATCATGGCTTCAAGGATATTCATTTATTTGTTTGGTATATTAGTTATAATTAGAACTGTTTACATTTTACGTATCGTACGAGATTATTTGAGTGTTTTGACAAAAATGTGGTGTGGGGACAATTGAAACGAATTTAATGGTGACAGTCAAACCATACTTTAACTGTACATATTAGGAGAAAATTGGTACTGTTTAGTTTCCTTGGAATCATACAGTGCTAGTCAGCCAGGATAAAGATGGGTACGGAGCATCGATTGTTATCATTTGTCCCGCGAAGAATTTAATTTAATTTTTTATGTCACAATTGCTAATCATAATAATTACTTTTTAACCGTGCGTATTTTTTTATTACTATAACGTTGATTTGTGTGCTTTCTTTGTAAGTAAAATAAATATTTTATTATATTTCAATGTGGTTTCAATTTTCCCTGGTAATACATACTCGTATGTTTAAACCACGTATGAGACAATTGAAACACGTTGTCAACATTCAGTAATTTTATAATATCTCTCAATATGAATTGAAACTAGAACATATCGATGGGTTAGTGCACAGATATTGTATGTTCAGTTTTAACAAAATTGAGTTATCATACACAAAACGTCCATCTGCATCAAACCTTCATGTTTAAAAAGTATTGTATGTATGTATGTATGTTCAAATATTATTGGAGGTACAATTATTGCCCTATTCAAATATATAATACATATGTCCATTTCGTCCATATTTTTCATACAAAAAAGATGTATGTCACTTACAACATTTTAACACAAAACTGGACATACAATATCTGTGCACTAACCCATCGATATATGCTCTCTAGATATGTATATATTGCTTAATATTTTAGAAGATTGCGATAGCCACGGAAGAAAAAATCAAGAATCCAAATTATTTCAATTGTCGCCAGTCTCCCCTATTAAAAGTAGCGCTGACGAGTTTATCGTATTTTTTAAACAGTTTATTACAAAATATATATTGACCTTTCGGTTAGGCCACACACGTGAAATGAAAAAAAAAAAGCAGTTGACGAATTTCCTGATGAGCAGATGCCGCATTCATTTCGATTGGGATCGACGGCTAGCATCGAATTCTCGACGAGCGACTCAAAATTAGCCAAAATTAAAGGAATAATCGAAAAATGGCAGTGAAAATATTTTTTGTACCTTTTTGTCTGACTGTTGCATTTATTCTGTACGGAAGTGTGGAAGCTCAAGCGCCATACTATGGCATGAATCCTTACGGTGGCGGTGCCGGTATGCAAATGCCTTATTATCCTAACTTCATGAGATATCCACCACCTCAATATCCTTATCCTTATCCTTATCCTTATCCTTATCCACCGTATCCGTACGCTCCGCAAGAAGGACCTGTAGTGCCGACAACGTCTAAAACAATCCCGGAACCCAGTCAGTTGAAAGAGGTTAGGCCAATCCATTATGTGAACGATCAGAAGATTCCCGTTTTTGGATTCCACAAAGGGGACGTGTTTGACTATGAATACGACTACGATACTAAACCAGAAGATGATCCAGATATGATGAGGACAAGGATAATCAATATCAAACCGAAGAACAACAAGAATTACGGTACGGTCAAGACTAACACGAACAAAATCGAACATTCCATCTCACAAAATGGATCTGATAATAAGAATATCATCACAAGTTCAGTGCTTTTCACTAGCACTTTCAAACCAACTCAATGGGAAGTTGAAACTCCAGAAGAAACAACTAAATTGGACATGGAAGTTGAAGATGATTTCGAGACGGAAGAGGATAACAATGCTGAAAACAATTCTGAAAACAATGCTGAAGACAATTTTGAAAACAATACTGAAGACAATGCTGAAGACAATGCTGAAGACAATGCTGAAGACAATGCTGAAAACAATGCTGAAAACAATGCTGAAAACAATGCTGAAAACAATGCTGAATACAATGTTGAGGAGCCAGAAAACGTGACGGAAAAGGAAGACGATACTTTTAAAGAACTCAAGGAAGAAAATGATAATTATTATTCTAATACAAATTCAAACGAAAACGAAGAGGCCACAGAATCAACAACCACAAAAAAGAGTAATAGTTGGTGGGGCTAGTAAATGTAATCAGTAAGTAAATGATCGCTTAATATACATACATAGGTATAACATAAGTATTCCAGAATTATTCGTGCTTTGAAACTTTACCATTTTTTTTTTTTGACGTCATTCGTTAATTATAACGTAAATTTTCAATGCGAATATTCTAATAACCAACATTGATTGTGCTACGTAAGAAACAAACCGCCATATCTTTTAATTTACCATTAATTTATAGTTTTATACTAATAATAATGTAAATTCAAAGCTTAAATGCCTAAATGTTTGTAAATCAAATAAATTCATTTGCAGTGGAATGAAAAAAAATTGTACCTTTTGTTCTAAAGCAGTGGTTCTCAGGCGAAATTTTACCGTGGCCGCACAAGTGATAATATTGGTCTCATGAAAATGTCTGGCGGCCGCACAAAATTTAATCAAATAAATAAAAGTGGATCAAGCTATTCATAAAATAAAAGAAATTTTAACATCTATTTATTTGATAATAATGCAAATGGAAATGCTCAATACTACTGTCTTCCAATGTAAGCCGCATTGTTGCTTCTAAGTTTCTAAGTTGTCAGCTAGTTTCTAAATTTGTTTTTAATAAAGTGCATTACACTGAATGATCTTTCGCAATATACGGTAGTAGGAAAAATAGACAATATTATTAAAGCAATTGTTGCCAAATCTTTATATTGGTTTGTTTCATTGTCAACGTATGTATATTTCCGACCAAAATTTTTGAACCGAAATATTATAAAAATGGTTATTAAGTACTTGATCATGACTAATTTCTAATAATGCATATTTTACGTTAGCCCAGTTAATTAATCATAATACTGAAAATGATGAACAGCCTATTATAAAACACTATTATTTTAAGTTTTAATTTTAATTTTGAAGTTGTGTCTGTCATCTTACATATCTATGAAATCACTAACAGAAGATAAAATTGAAAAATTGTCATTTTCAACTTCTGTCACAAGGCTTTTCGCGCTATATTTTTATTTTGTCAATGATGAGCATGGTTTTTATTTTTTTTAAGTTACTTTTTTGTAGTTGTTTATTAATCGAACGAATATGCGGCAAAAAATCCTTTAAGAATAAAATCAACCCTTTTATATAATTACTTTGAAGCTTATTATATAGCCTTTTATAGAATTATTTAAATCTTTATGATTTATGGCCAAAGCAGATATAACATAATCATTTCATTCACAACACCATTATCAAAATTTCCATCCATCTAATGTGATTGTAATTGAGCAATATATTGTGTTTTTCACCGTTGATGTTCACACATGTTCGACAATTTACTACTGGTATTAATGGCATTTAATACTTTACTCACAGTTAACTCCACATCTTCCATGCATTTAATAACAGATTTACTAACTAGCACTCCTTGATGCACAATGCAATGCATACGAAATATTTCGTCTTCGTTAAATAAATTTAATACTCCACTACTTTCACTCTTCATAACCGCAGCTCCATCAGCAGTTACACGTTTAACTTAATTAAATCCGCCTTAATTGCATTATAAATATTATATGCGTTTTCACGATTTGTCAATGAAGTCTGGTACAACAAATTTCCAATAAATTCACATTTACACATCGAAATATCTTGCAAAAACTAAAATCTGGTTGGTTTTTGTCACATTGTTACTTTCGTCCAAACATAAACTATAAAATGGGATTTTATTGATGGATTTGCTTATTTCCAGTCCTATAAACTTACCAATTTCGGTAATTCTGCGTTGGACTATATCATTGCTAACCGCCAAATTTCGAAATTTGTTTTGGGGATCAACTCTCAACTATCGAGAACACACTACAGATCATATTCACGTGGAAAAGAATTTTGAGCAGTTTGTTTTTTGTTGTGTTAGATGTATTCAACAAAATTCAAAATATTTTTAATTTTACAAATTTTTTTAAAAACATATTTAATTTTTTTTAATATTAATATTATTTACTATTAAGTCGCTGGTAGCCGCAGCAAAATCCTCTAGTGGCCGCACTTGAGAACCACTGTTCTAAAGGCGATTTTAATTCCAAGTACATATTATAATTTACTAACCCTTTTAAATCATTATTTTTATATGAACTTTGGTTTGCGATTTATATTTTAAGATTGATGTTTATAGGCTTTATATATAAAATAAATTTTAATTAATAACTGAAAAGTCTTTTATTGAAGTCTGTGTTGAATAAACAACCTTAGCACAAATATTTTTATTCATACTCATTATAAAAACATACACGACTTACAAAATCATCGTCAATTTTGGCAATCAAGTGCGTATTTTACAAACGCTTATCAATTTTTTTTCCTTACAAGTCTATCGAATATTTGGTTTTTAATTAAACAATATTTTATCTATGTATGTATTCTGCGTATACCGATAAAGTAATAATCACACATTGGTCAACGAGGGTCAAATTCGAGATGGCACATTTAAAATAAAATAATAATACATGACCATCAATCACACGTCATACGTCTTTCGTTAGCGAAGAACGATATTTTGGATTTTTAACGATTTTCGTTTCGGCTCCACCATGAGATCAATTGTTATCCTTTTGATTCTGTCAACCATGGGTCTAATTGCAGAAGTAGGTGGACAATATTATCAAATGGTTCCTAAATACCTACCGATTCCTTACGCCTATGAACCGCCCCCGGCAACGTATACTCATTATTTGACATCATCTAACCAACCAGTTCCGAGTTTTATATTTGTAAATAGTGTTCCTGCTTCCGTTCCTGTTCTAGTTTTAGCTCCTGCTCCAGGTTCTACACTAGTGTCAGCTCCTGCTCGTATTCGACATGTTGTTCCTGTACCAACATCAACACAAGTGGCACCGTCTGACACATTAACCACAACCAGTCGACCAATAGTTATTCCAAGTATGAAATTTAATGCAGGCGATATAGTAGATTATGAATACATCTACGAAAATGAGCCAGAGGATGACGAAAATGTTGAAAATAGAGAAATTTCACACATACAAAAAAAACCAGCAGTAAAAAGTAAGATTTCGAACAAAACCAATAATAGTACACATTCTCAAAGGACTAAGCCTTTACGACAAAAGAAGAAAAAAGTTTCAACTAAAATTACAACACCAATTGATACGTCAACTGTTAAATCTATTACATCTACACCACTCGTAAGGACAACTAAAAAAGTAACTCTTCCAATAAAAGAAACAACTACAGAATCAATTACTTTGACTACAGAATCAACAACGTTAAAAATATTTACGGCTCCAATATTTAAGCCTCCCAAATGGAAGAATTTGTTTGATAATTATGACAATTTCGAAATATCAGGTGAAATCTTAAATTATGACGAAAATATTGGATTAAAACCCAATTTCAGTGAAGACAACAAAAACAATGACGACAGTGAACAATTGAAAGTAATATTCGGAGATATGGAAGAAAATAAATCGGACTACGATACCAAAGATAATATACAAAACAACAGATTTAGAAATTAAGGAAAGAAAATCAAATTATGAGACCAAAGACAATATCAATGACAGCACATTAGATTTAAAAACTATGGAAAGAAAACCAGATTATGAATTTAGTTCAGATTATGAGACAAAAAACAATACCGATGACAGAACATCCGATTTAGAAACTAAGGAAATAAAATTAGATTTTGATATCAATCTCAGAATGTCAGATTTACAAACTAACGAAAGAAAATAGGATAATGATTATAATTCAGATTATGAGACCGAAGACAATATCAATGACAAAAAATCAGATTTAGAAACTAATGCAAGAAAACCAGATTATGGATATAATTCAGATTACGAAACTAAAGATGAAAACAGGAATTCTGATTACGTTCCAGATGAATAATTTTTGCAGATCGGAAATAGGAGCTCCAGGTCATTTTTTCTCCAATAGGAAAAAATTCAAATAACATGTATGTTGTACATTGGCAATATAATTGCCACGAAACTAAATAATTCTTACTATCTTTATACATATTTACATATATACGAAATAAATACATAAGTATCTACACAAACGTGAAATTTATTTTTATTTAGAACTAAATATTTTTTTTCATTGAAATTTTCCACTTTAAGACCTTTACACACTGTATCCGATCGACTAGTCGCCCAGTCACCGAGAGCGAATAAATACGCTCGGTGGTATGTGGTGGGGGTTGTAACACATGGCTGTGAGTGGCGCCGTTTAGACCCAAGCGTCAAAAAATACCGCAAACCTCTCAAGGTTTAGGGTTTAGTACCATATCTATCGTTATATACATACATACATACGTAAAAGAAACCAGACGATTTTATCAATAGAGTCAGCCGATCCTGAATGACACATCGTTAATTACATTCACCAATAAAAGTATTTAACTAACCAATCTTCTACATATGCGGCAAAAAAAAAAAGTTTCGTCTTCACGGGGGGAGCTCATGACAAAACCGTGGATGAAATACAAATGTATTAATATTTGTATCTGACAGATCTCAGCGGCTGACAGATCACACTTCGCCGTTCGCCAATTGAGTGTTGAGTGACGCTGCAGTCGTGTCAACAGACGCGTGAGTGTGCGCGACACAAATCGCAGCTCGGGCGGAATTCGTCGCGGGATCCGCGCCGGTGTATGAAGACCTATAAGTCGGTACCTACACAAAAAAATGCACAAACTCTTCAACTCTAATTAATGTAATTTGATGTACATATTTATCTACACAACAGAAGCATGGAAAGATGTATGTTTGATATACATAACAAGAAGCGATCGTAAGAGGAATACATGGGTAAAAAGCGTAACTAAAGTGACAGATATAGCGGAATGTGTGAAAGTTGAAGTGGCAATGGGCCACTGGATACATAGCGAGAACAATGGATGGCAGATGGACGCGAGAAATACTGGAATGGTATGCGAGAGGATGTGAGAGAAAGCAAGGTAGAGCAAGGTGAGCAAAGCAAGGCCCTCATCTAACAGTGGATGGTGAACGGCTGAAAATGACTATTTACACAACTATTCAACAACTAGTGTAAGCCCGTTGAATATCAACGGACCGGTTTCTCATCACCCGTACTAAAAAATAATATTAAATTTAATAGTTTTTTTATAGTTGTTGCATAGATGGCGCGTTACAATACAACAACGTAACAATTTAGCAAAGTCACCCTTTGAGAATTAATCGCCTCCATTGGATGATAGTGTTAGCACGACCTCATTCCAACCCGGTGATCACGGGTTCAAATCCCACTCGCGCGCGGACAGTTCGTGTCTTTCAATCATTTACCTCGGCGAGCGTTATCAGCAGACAGACAGACAGACAGACAGACGGATTTCTGCTATTATTATACATACATACATATAATAGCCGAAATCCGTCTGTCTGTCGGTCTGTGTGTGTGTCTGTCTGTCTGCTGATAACGCTCGCCCCGGTAAACAATTAAAAAACCAGAACGTCGCACGAGTGGGATTTGAACCCGGTATTACTGATTCGGAACAGAGCGCTTACGCGCTGAGCCAAACCAGATGACGCGAGATCCCTTTTATTTTGAACATATGAATCGGTTGAAAGTTCGCGACTTTGCTAAATTGTTACGTTGTTGTATTATAACGCGCCATAGATGGCGCATTTTTGCATAGATGCAACAACTATTAAAAAACTATTTAATTTAATATTATTTTCCAGTACGGGTGATGAGAACGCTCCGTTGACATTCAACGGGCTTACACTAGTATATATATAATAATATACCCACCCATTCAAAAGACGTGTAAGTCGAAAATCAAATGAAAATTATATTACTGGAAACAATCTCTTATTGAAATCAAACGAGATATACGAACGAAACAATTTTAAAGTAAAAATGAGCTTTCAATCGATTCGTAGAAGTGTTCTCGTTCAACATTATTAAAAGGTCACCACTTGACTTCTGTAGACGACGAGCGTCACGTTTACCAATCAAGCCAATATAGATACCCAGATACTCGTGCCACTTGATGCTCCCTTCAATTTCAATATATTCCATCCATGAAGAATTCATTCGCATCAATTGAAATTAAAAAAAAAAAATTCAAGAAAATTATGACAACGGCCCATTGTTTTCGGACGCATATTCATTGTGGTGTCAGACGCTATGCACTGAACACATCATCGCACCAATTCACATTTGACAATATATCAACATGAGATTTTCACTTGCTCTTTTGATGATCGGAGCATCGCTGGCCACTGGATACGTATTGCAATTACCCAACGGCGACGGTTACAATGACCTGTACAGCGAGCCGATTTCGGAACGCAGATCGGTGGAGAGAAAGCAAAAGTTTGCTCCGACGATGGATGAGAACGTTTACGAAGAAGATCTGGCACCACGCGCTGCCAGAGAGCGGGTCGTCGTCGTGGAAGAAGAGCCGGAAGACGAGGATTATGGTGGTTGGAAAACTGTCATAGTGAATGGGAAACGTACCGATGTGTCGTGGAATCTCGACGAGAATGTCGAAGGTATCGCCGAACACTTGCAGAAGAACGCCATGCGAAAATGGATACTCAGATATTGCACTATGCATCCGAAATGCGACGTTAAAAGTTTGATCGGAGAGCTGTCTTTCTAATTCAGAGGTAATCGCTTTTTATGCACTTTTTATTTATTCATTGTTTTTACAATAACATTTGTAGAAAAATTTCCGCGCATTTGTTGATTTGCATTTTGGTTTTCCGCGCAGCGACCCTCTCGTCTCGGAGGGAACGTTGATTCAGAGTAATACAACGATATTTATTATATACAAAAAGTATTGTGTTATTATATATATAATAGCCGAAATCCGTCTGTCTGTCTGTCTGTCTGTCTGCTGAAAACGCTCGCTGAGGAAAAATTATTAAAAAACCAGAACCAGAGTGGGGGATCGAACCCATGACCATGAACCCAGGCTCGAGTTACTCGCACTGATGCTATTCGCTATTGCCCGTTTTCGATTTTGTCCTTTTTTTTTTAAACATTACCTATGTATGTATAGTTAAAATAAATAGGAAATGAGGAAAAATAATTAAAATACCAGAATGAGTGGGGTTCGAACTCGGGACGACAGGTCGGTAGGCATGAACGCTAACGCATCAGCCACGGCCTATTGCTAATAGGCTCCTTTTTTTTAAACATTACCTATATTACTTACATACCTACCTACCTACCTATAAAAACTATATTTTTTTTTTTTTTTTTTACTTACAAAATTATAAATATTATATACATATACATATATGTATGTAATAATTAATAATTATAATTAAATAAAAATAAGGTCTAACAAAAAATTATCGACCTGGTCATTAATTAAATTATCGAAATTATCGTTACCATTGGATCAATTAGATGGCGCTATATAAACTATTATTTTTTTTTATTACAACTCACTTACAAAATAGCAGAATAATTAATAATTATTATAATAAAATAGTAAAGTAGAAAAAAAAAATTTTTCGCGCCATCTATGCAATATTAATATTATTTTTCAGTACGGGTGATGAGAACGCTCCGTTGATATTCAACGGGCTTACACTAGTTATATATATATAATATCCCTATTCCGTCTGTCTGTGTGTCTGTCTGTCTGCTGATAACGCTCGCCGATGTAAATAATTAAAAAAACCAGAACGTCGCGCGAGTGGGATTTGAACCCGGTAACACTGATTCGGAACACTAAGCGGCAGGCTTCAACTTGACTATTTACATACATATACATATAGTAAAAGATAGGCTCGCGACTTTGCTAAATTGTTACGTTGTTGTGTTATAACGCGCCATAGATGGTGCATTGTTGCATGGATGCAACAACTATAAAAACTATTAAATTTAATATTATTTTTCAGTACGGGTGATGAGAAACCGCTCCGTTGATATTCAACGGGCGGTTACGATACACTAGTATAAGATAATACGCACTGTGACTTTTATTCTAGTATTATAATTAATTTTAATTATAAAATTACACGTATTTTGCTCAATTGTGTCTCGCTCTCGTACATTTAATTAATTTACTTTTGCTCTAATACTTTTTACAAGTGCATTGTTTATTTAAAAATTGAATTATTTTGCCTGTAAGTTTTAATATGATTTTAAATTCATTTAAATACCACAGATGACGACTTTGATATTGTTCTTTCTAAGAGAAGAATATTCAAATGTCACACAATTTTTTGTAATAATTTGGCGTAATTGAACCACCCGGCAGCGTAATTCCAATACCCCGTTGAAGATAGCGCAGGTCTAATTTTATCATATCTAACTACATATGTATATATTACCTTTTTTGCAATCATATGTATGTATGTATGTACATATTAATATAAATACATTAAATATACGACATCGAAAAATTTTAAACATTAAACGTTAAATAAAAGTTCTACATATAAAGATACTCAAAACATTTACATAATTTTCAATAAACCAAAGCATTTTCGCATAAACTAGTGCAATACATAAAAAATACAATAGTACAAATGTTGCATAATTTTATTTCGATACAAACAAGAATACTTATTTGTATCGAAATACATTTTTTTTCTGAATAATTGTTAATGCATTGCACTAGTTAATGCGAAAATGATTTGGTTTATTGAAAATCATGTAAATGTTTTGAGTATCTTAATGTATGTATATTTAGAACTTTTATTAAATTTGTCAATATTGTATATTTAATATATTTATATTAATACTAGTGTAAGCCCGTTGAATATCAACGGAGCGATTTCTCATCACCCGTACTGAAAAATAATATTAAAATTAATAGTTTTTGTAGTTGTTGCATAGATGGCACGTTATAATACAACAACGTAACAATTTAGCAAAGTCACCCTTTGAGAATTAATATTGTCAAATCGTAGCAGGCTCGTCATCGCCTCCGTTGGATGATAGTGTTAGCACGACCTCATTCCAATCTGGTGATGACGGGTTCAAATCCCACTCGCGCGCGGACGATCCGTATCTTTTAATCATTTACCTCGGCGAGCGTTATCAGCAGACAGACGGATTTGGACTATTATACATATACATACATACATATGATTTAAAAAAAAGTAATACGCAGTTAAGGCGCTCACATACATTAGCGGTTTCGCTGCGTCAAACTGACATTGGCACCGATATAATTCGCATTGGTGCCAATCAACGACGATAGAGGACGAAAACTTGATGCAGCGATATCGCTCAGGTTTGCGAGGGCCTGTAGATATGATAAAATTAGACAATCGCACACTTTGCCCTGTAGCCTAGCGAGTAATATGCGTATGCGCTGACATCAAAAGGCGTTTGTGCGTCAATTTCAGCAAATACAAAACTTTCGACAGAAAAACTTAAGAGGTCGTTCAATGAGCGGCATCATGATAGCAATTAATTGTTGCGACAGCGATTCGATGATATTTTCCAACCTTTTTGATCCACAACAGCATCAGGTTGCCAATCCCTGCCTTAGAGCTTAATTTACATTAAAAAATTTGGGTGTGGCCAACCCATGACTTTATCCATATATTTGAGGAATACAAAGAGTAACGAAATTATTTTTTTAAGTACGTTAGTAAATAAAACGCATGCACACCACCACACCGACCAAAATACATACATTAATATCATGAAATTATACATACATATCATGAAATTGAATGCGCGCGCGTATGTAAAATACGATCTTCGGCATATATTTATTTATTAAATTAATCATGCAACAAACAGCTTATAGTATATGTACAATAAAATATAAATACAAAATAATATTAATATCACACAATACACTACAGCCAAAATAGTTGCAAACGAACAACAGATTAAAATAAGAAAAGAACTTAGGAGTTAGGACTGGAAAGGAACTTAAGCAAAGATAATTTAAAGGAGGGCAAAGAATAGAGAAAAGGATCAATATGTGCCGGGATTTCGTTATATGACGAGCAGGATCTATAAATGAAGGAGTTTAGTGAATAATTTGTGGAACAAAGATTCAAATGAAACAATGGAGGATTTCTGACAGGCCTAGGGGGACAATGTAGAAGTATCCTACTTAGTAGGTAAGGGCTATCTAATAAATTATTTAAAAGTTTAAATACAAAGCAGAGATCCGAGACCGTCCTTCTGGTAAATAAGAAAAATAAGAAAAACTACAACTTTCGGTCGGCGGATTGTAATCAAAACCTTATCAACTATTAATTTTTATATGAAAATTTTAAATATAAATTTTCGACAAGATCGCCGGAGCAGTTTCAGAAATATTCTGTGGTAAACTTTTCGACAAAAAAAAACCTACTTCCGGTTGACTGATTTTATTATTTTATTTTTTCCTAAATAGCAATTTTTCTCAGAATTACAACATTACAATATTGTGACGATACTACATATTTAAAAGGCCGAAAAAAATAAAAAACAAAAAATCGTTCAAGAGTAAACTGCCACTTTCGCTCGTCAGAAGTTGACTAAAATCACATTATCTCTTACGGCTAACGTGAAAACTATAGATATGAAATTTCGACAAAATTCCCGGAGCCGTTTCGGAAATATTCTGTGGTAAAAGAATTTTAGAATTTTCTACAAGAAAAAAACCCTACTTCTGGTTGACTGATGTTGACCAAATTCCTTATGGCTCTTACACCTTACGTGAAAATAATATATATGAAATCTCAGCTTGATAGCTTTGATTGTTTCGGAGAAAACACACATACAGACACACACACGCATAAGTACACAGACACACAGACATACAGACATTTTTTTAGAAATCATGAAAACGTGATCAGGGGATGATACTCGATACAAATTAGTCAAAATCTCGAGGTCGAATTTTCGCACGATCACAATACTTTATCCGATTAGGATAAAGTAATAAAAATAGGGGGAAAATCAAACACTATTCGGATTCGACACATACGACATCTACTTGGTTACGCACAACTTACTTATGTAGATAAAGACGAGCGGCTACTGTTGCATCATCTCGTCACCAGGCTGTAACTTATCGTGACATTATGCCAACTTTATTCCGAAATTAATTATTACAAACGGCCAAACTCGTCGAGGATGCCGCTCAAGTACCACATTTTCGCACTGACGCTGATTCTCGTGACGGTCGTCAGTTGTCAAAAGGACGAGCCGGAGAAGAGGAGGATCCTCTCGGCCGTCAGCAGTATCGTACACGTTTACGACACATGGAAATCCCTCAAGAGTCTATCTTTAGTGACCACGACAACGGCCAGGAGTGACCCAAACTCACCTCTGAACCAAACTGTCATCATTGATGCCCCAATCAACAAGTACTACAAGAACTGTCCGCGTGGTGCCAAATTGGATGCGAGCGGAAACTGCAGATACCTATGGTGATATACGAAACTTCGATCGTTATGTGCTGACCGAGTTATCCTTATCACTTATCGATTGTTTGCTTTGCCGAGTGAAGACTCTAAAACGCGCTTATACATAAGTGTACAGTGCACGTGCGCGTTAACAATGCTCGTGCGTTTGATTTGGTTTATTTTGCTTGTCGTGTCACAGGCGATGATGCCGATGGCCGATGGCTTGCCGATCAACTCTCTGATTCCGGTTAAGGGAAAGGTCATGACCTTTGCCGATTTGTTCACCACTGAGAAGTCCACGCCGACTACAAAGGTGGCCAATATCATTCAAGTGCCGTTTCGTTCTAGAAAGTGTGAAGTTGGCCAGAGAAGGGACAAGAGCAACAAGTGTCGTCCCCTATACAGAAGGTCTGTGTAGTTTGGAAAATAGATTGAAAGCAGTGTGGCGGTTACTGATTTTGTCTGCTTCGCGTGTCAAAGGTCGTGGCACTGTTTTATTTTTGATTGGTGGGCAATTTCAGTTGACGTTATCTGTGTTGACGTCTGCGGTTTCGAGTCGCAATTAGTGATACGTTCAAAATTTCAAATATCGTCTTTTAATTATTTGTCAGTGCGTAGTGTTTGTTGTTGTGATGCGATAAATTGGTATTTGGTAACGTTCAAGAGTTCGACCGTGTATTTATGTAGATAAAAAAAAAAAAAAAAAAAAAAACATTATTTTTTTTTTACTTTGTGATATTTTCAGTAGATACGTTTCGATTGTTGAAGTTATTGTATTGATTGAAAAATATATAAATATTATTTGTTGTCTGTCTGTTTGTTCTTTATACAATCCCACATCGTTTGACTAGTCGGAAAAAAATATTTTGCATTTTGATACTGCGAGTTTTTTCGGAAAGTTTTGTTTCAATGATTACAGGTAACGACAGAGAGTTGTCAATTGAAAAAAAGCAATATAAGGGGAAAAATATAACTATTTGCACCCAGGCAACGCCAGGTACTTATAACTAGTGGCTTGGTTCTATGTACATACATACATACATACATAAAAGGGTCAATGTCAATTTTTAAGCAAATTGAACTATGTTCAAAAACAAATATTGACTAAATTATCATTCTACAAATGGAAAATACACATTGAAATGTCATAGACTCGATTACTACTCTTTAGTTAAATTTTGTAAAATGAGTCACATAAATATATGACTAAATTAAAATTATGTAGAATACATGACAGTTGAAAATTACTTGAATACGATTGTATGACTTATATTTGATATCGTTTATTTTTTTTTGTTAATTTTAACGACTCATTTTTGTGTATCATATGTTTCAGGTGAAATGGCCGAATGGAATTGAGGATGACACGTTGATGAGTGTTTTCATTAGCTTACGAAGAACTACTTAATCACGTTTGCACTTACTAACACATCTGTTATCTACAAGATATAGGTTATTTAGGTACATTTATTGTATATTTGGAGTATTTTTAATTTGTATAAAGAAATATGTATCAATTTGAAAAAGTTGAAACATGAATCAAGTATTAAAAAAAAGAAAAACAAATTAAATACGGTTGAATTGAATTGTAAAATGTTTAACTTTATATATTGAAAGTTTTCATACGTCGAAGCTTTTACAAAAGTCTCGAACGTTAAGAATAAAATAATGAAAGCAAAATCATATACATATGACTCAATTCATTAAAGATACAACACTTTAATAAAACAATAAAAAAAAAAAAAAAGAGTATTACAATATATATTATTTTATTTACATTATACAATATTTAATTTTCTCTCGCA
This sequence comes from Parapsyche elsis, assembly GCA_022651745.1. NCBI lineage: Eukaryota > Metazoa > Arthropoda > Insecta > Trichoptera > Hydropsychidae > Parapsyche > Parapsyche elsis. The sequence continues at coordinate 2,242,525 of JAGVSN010000016.1, forward strand.
CTTCATTTTATGTTTGATTGATCACGGGTTTTCTGAAAAAAAAAAAATAACACTCATTTAGTCTTATTTTACCAATTATGAATGAAATTTCAATGAAAATATCGACGACAACAAATTTTATTAACATTAATTTTAATGTAAAACAAATCTATGTATAAGAAGTAATAAAATTCGAATATAAAATTATGAATTCGCTTACTAGAAAAAAAAATGAAATCAATGTTTTATTGTATTACACATTTTATAATTTTATTAGATGACATATTTGGATCAATATTAAAATAATACTTTATCATAAACATATGTATGTATGTATGTATGTACATACGTATGGTTAAAAGTTTTTGCTAATTTCAATATGCTATAAAGTATACAAATTAATGTACATATATATAATAATGAAAATAAACCATAGATTTTTTAATGTAGAGATTATAGTGTGATTGATTTGTATATAAAATTTGAATTGCATAAATAAATGGAAGTCAATATACATAATATAAGATTGTGAATTAAACTAAGGATGTTATTTTATTAACTGGCCGAAATTTAAACGAGTTACGGCAAATTCTGTCTACTTTTGAGATACATTACTTTAATGTTGAAATATAAATACCATTGTAGAGCATGTTGTATTCGCCCTGCGAATTTTCCGAATCTGTATTGTGATTCCTTCTCTTTCTGCTCGGGGCTCCATCAACTGACCATATCTTTCTGCATTGTCCTCTGGCATTGACCCGACTACCCTCAGGACATTTCCCTGTTATCCTTTGAGCCTCTCTCATGGGCGAATCGTACCTCCTCTTCGATGGAAAGTAGAGTGGTGTACCTTCGGCATCTTCGACCATCAACGAAACAGTCAAAACGACGACTATCGCCGCTATCAGGATGAATTTGCTCAAACCCATTTTAGCGCACATTCCTTTGGTTGAATGACTATCGATGCATGAAGGTACGGGAATATAAACGAACCGATAGTACAGGAAGTAGCTGGATTTTTCGCTATTGTTGCGCAATTATTGACGTTAATCGCCAGTGTTACGTGCGATTAAAACAATATACGGTCACCGCAAAATCCGGTATGTGGTCGATTTGACGTACGTGTGCGTAAAATAACCAACTTATTAATAAGCCATTTTCTTGCCAAACCCAATTATTCATTCGAAGTAGAGCTGAAATTTGACGTAAGTGAAATTATAGTAAGAGGTTAAGATGCTACCTACTTCGTCGACTTTTCGTCTTGTTTGATCCGATGCAGCTTTGAAGTGTTGTTGTGGTATTTCTATATGTACATTATGACTATTATTTGATTATATTAAATCATATTAAAATGTGTGGAGAATCTCCAGCTACAAATTTAGTAGTAATTGTAATAATACCTAGAAAAGTATCACTTCAGAATGAAAAAAAAAAGACGTAATACCGATTTATAGTGAGTTAGGTGAAAGTTATAAAGTGAATGAAAATTTTTTTTAATTATACTGTATGAATACTAATTTTTTTTTATTAATTTTAAATACATTACAATTTTAGGTATATAATTATTTCCATATTTTATATGTCTATCCAAATTTTATTATATTTATTATATCTTTATCGCAACGACATCTATTGAAGCCAATAAATATATTTAAGTGGCAAAACATGTTGTATAATTAAGCATTGAATGAAGTAGACATACAATGATACAATATAATGGTTTTTATATATTTAGAAAAGAAACTCACAGTTTATACACATATAGAAAAAGAAACGCTGGGAAAGGGATGCATATGAATAAAGGTCACGTTTCAATCTATGGATTTAGAAAAAAAAAGCCATATTTATACTGAGTGTAATTAATGTGTATTCCAACGTAACATATATTTTGTGCGATAAATAATCAATAATACAGTAATACAATATTGTGTAAATTATATATAATACAGCATGTACATACAAATGGTTGCAAAAATTCTTCGTTGTATGATTTGAATTTGAATACTCAGGAATTTGAGCAAAAACAGGAATTCTAGCAACCCACAACACCGCTCAATCCATAATTTAGATTTAATTCCGATTTTTGACCACATGGTAATGTATAAGCCGGACCCGGCAAATAAGTTTGGTCAAATTGACTGTCGGAAACATAGGACGTACTTGGTAAATAGGATTGGTCCATAGTATACTGGGTAGGGTAAGTGGACGCCGCAGGGTAAGTTGAGACATAATTAGATGCCGTAGGATAACTTGAAACGATACTAGATGCTCCAGGATATGTTGATACTAAATTGGATCCTCCAAGATAACTTGAGGCCAAATTAGAATCTCCGGGATAAGTTGATAACAAATTAGATCCTCCAAGATAAGTTGATGCCAAATTGGAAGCTTCGGGATAAGTTGATACAAAATTGGATGCTCCAGGATAAGTTGATACCAAATTGGATCCTCCAAGATAAGTTGATGCCAAATTGGATCCTCCAAGATAAGTTGATGCCAAATTGGAAGCTCCGGGATAAGTTGATACAAAATTGGATGCTCCAGGATAAGTTGATACCAAATTGGATCCTCCAAGATAAGTTGATGCCAAACTGGAAGCTCCGGGATAAGTTGATATTAAATTGGATCCTCCAAGATAAGTTGGTGCCAAATTGGATCCTCCAGTTAATAGTATTTTGGATGCTCTAGGATTAGTTGATATCAAACTGGATGCTCCAGGATAAGTTGATAACAAATTGGATACTCCAGGATTAGTTGATACCAAATTGGACATCACAGGATTGCCTGGATAGCCTGTAGCTAAAACATTGCTATTGCATTTTCCTAATTTGATATTAGTATCAGGATAGGTGGAACAGGATCTCTTCTGTCTGAGCCTAGTGATAAAGTCCGGCTCGGCCAATCTCTTCACCCGTATGGACGCCGCTTTCATTATCTTTTCAAGGAAATCACTATCGCCTGCTATGTTCTTCTGTTTCAAGTTTTGCAAGGATTGTACATTTTGCGCGAACAGAGCAATCAGCACGAAAAACAACCAGAAAGTTGACATCTTGACTAGCTACTGACGAAATTCTGCGTATCGTTCTAGTGCCGAAATTGATTGTCGCTTATGTAAGATAAGCATAAAATTTTATTGTCTATTTTATAATGTGACCTTACATAGTTCAGGGACGTAGAACATTAAATATTGTTTACAATCTTTCGAGCTATACATTATGTATGTATGTATGTATATAGCTCGAAATATTAGATTTATAGAGAAAAATTCAATTTTCCCATACATATATATGAAGGTATACATATACATACACATATGTACACATATATATATATGAAGGTATGTATGCAGTTGGTGCAATACTACGATAAATACAGGTACGAATATAAGAACATCAATGAAAGTAGTTAAAGCAAAAGGAAATTTGAAATAGTATTAAGTATTTCTTTAAAATCCAAATTATAATTTTACTAATAAAATTGTATGTATGTATGTATATGTTAAATTTCAAAGATTTCGAAAACTATTAAATTTTGGTGGCAAAGGTCACGGATTTGATATTGGATATAACACTTTTTTCTATCGTAGTTCAAAGTATTCAAGACCTACATACATATGTACATATTGTGTATGTACAATGTACATACATACATACATACATCAAAAGTATTTGGTCGATTTAATGTTTTTCATGGTTGAAAAATTATATATTTTAAGTATTCCTTACAATTTACAGATATATGTATTTTTAATATTAAGTTCAAGAATATAATTATTATGTTTTCTATGAACTTTTAAACGAGTCACAAAATTTTGATATTGTGCAAGTGAATAGTGAAAATAATTAAAATAATTTATTTATTTATTTTATATATGTATTTTTGTATTTTTTTTACATTAATTATTGTTTTTTGAAAAAATTACAAAAAAATCTTGTTATTTTACGATAGGAAAAATTGTTATTATACATACGATAGGAAATACATTAATTGGAGCATAGGTCATGCGATTTGAATTAAAAAACAAACATATACATATAAATATCATACAATAATACATTTAATTATCATCAATTCTATACAATGATCAATTGTGCAAATTGTTTGTCATTTATATTAAAATTAAAAATTAATTCATCTTCAAAAGTATGTAGTCTAAATAAGATAAAATACTTTTATATCGTTTAAAATGAATTGATTTAGTTATGGATCATGAAAACCTGTACTTTATCCGACGTGTCGTCGTATTCATGAAAATCCATCAAGTCATCGAATATCATATCTTTTTCGACACCATTAATGTCGAATTCGTATTCAGTTTTAGGGGTTTTCCGTTGATTTTCCCATAATTTACTTTCGTCATTATCACTTATCGTGGGCTTCATCGGCAGATCGATAATCTTTTTTACAAACTCCGGAGTAAAATAAGCTTCTAAGAAAGTTGTGAAAGATTTTTTTACATAATCGTCGTTATCATCCGTATTCGTATGGGTATCCCGTATTTTATTTACATCGATTTCGCTCATTGTAGGCTTTTCCGAAAGATCAACTTCATCTTTACCTATTTTCTCTTCATCGGAAAATTCATCCGAGTTCATATTATTAGGCGCAATTGAATCATATGCTGGGAATAAATAATTGTAAAAGTTGTCCGCCCCATGTTCATATAGTGATAGTTCTTTCGAAAGTTTCTTTTGATCGTCTGAATTTAATTCTGTTTCGATGTGATAACTATTTTGTTTTGATGACATATCATCAAAGTCACCGCTTTCATATTCCGGGGAGTCCAATTTTGTGTTATCAACGTTATCACTATTTGGGCTCAAAAATTTTGTATCAAAAACTTTGTTGGTGTTTTGGTCTTCGGATTCTAGAGGAGCGTAGAAATCAATTTTGATGACGTATTTGTCACCATCTGGACCCGATTGCAATTCCTTGATAATATCTAATAAGTTGAATTCCTTGAGGATTGGTTGGTCTTCAACAATCGGCACAACAAATTGATGATATATCGGAACTTGGGGCGGCACGTAAGTGTTTCTTCTGAAGAACGTTGGGAAATTATAGAACGGTGATTTCACGAAATTTTGATTGCGAAGGACACTTCGTTGATTGTATAATGATCTGGGATGACTGTAGTCGTCGTAGAACTCCACAGGATAACGGTAAGGACGTTCTTCGAAGTTAGACGGTCCTGCGTGAAGCAATGGGCTAGGAATGTTCATACGTCTGTGGGTGCGCCAAGGGTTTTCACTCATTTCACGGTCTTGAGGCAATTCATTTCCTCGTGGCAGCTCTTGGTGGTATTCAACTGGTTTCCTGTAGTTCGTCTTGGCTCGAAACGAGTACGAGCTGGACACAGAGACAGAGATTAAGAAGAACAGGGAGACGAACACACACCGCGCGTTCATTTTGAAGTTCGCACGAGTACAGAAATCGTATCGATGAAACACTTGATGGTAATGAATCGGAAAAAAGTCAGACGCTTGTATAAATAAACTTTCTCGGAGGAGCAGGTCGAGTGATAAATTCGTGCTGAATATGTATGTATGTTGTTCTGTATCCATGCGATAAGAGATGCCCGCTAAAGGTCAAAATGTGGTGCGCGACCTCTTTTTAATCATAGTCAAACTTAAATGATATTTAGACACATAATGATTCAATTAAAATGACTAACGTTTGTTTGTATTACATACATAGATGCGTCATACTCATGCTCATTCGAATTACGTTTTAATGTCCCCAAACATTAGTGGGGTCGCAAATTAAATAAAATGGGTAATAAACAAACGGAAAAAAAAAAAAAAAAATCGGTTTCGTCAAACATTGCAAATATTGAAAATGGAACGAGTTGTCTTTACTTAAGATTTTATGACTTCATAGAATTTGTGAAAGGGGGCGTTCGCATGATACCTTAATGGTCAGTTCCTCAATCATTGTTTAACATTATCAATGAAGATATTTTAAAATAATTAAAACTCGAGATTTTGTCACATCTCACTTCTCTATCCCAGAGCTTTGATAACTATTTTCCCGTGCAGAAATTTGAAACAAAGCTTTTGGAAAAAAAATGCATTTGATTTTGAAAGCCACGAATCAATAATTGAGACAAACTTTGATCTTGAAGACGAGGCTGAATTTCAGCACCTTATCAGTTCATTTACACTGATTTTCAGCAATTAAATTTGTCATCATTTTGGATTAAGGTTCAAGTAAAAAAGCAATCTTTATACAATTACCTTTTACTTCAACTTATTTTTGTAAACTACGGTTGTCCACTTTATCTCAATTTTATTAAAAACAAGGTTTCTTATTGAAAATTAGTTTCATCCATAAATATGCACACATATCATGTGTCAATAGTAAATAAAGGAACACAATGGACAGAGTTTGTGTTCGATATATTATTATATAGGCATACTGGGTCGCAATATAAAATGCAATTCTTGCAGTAGGCCGTAGTAAAAAAAGTTTGAATAACGCTGAACTAGGAGAGTTCTTCAATCATTATATTTTAATTTTCTGACATGATACAGCAGAAATAAACCAAATTAACAATGGCCACAAGTCACTTGTTCCCTTATTTAAACTCAAATCTTTGATTTTAAGTGAACAACAAAAAATAGTTTATTGATTGAGTAAATGTATGTATATGTATGTATGTATAGGTATATAGGAAATGCAATAAAAATTCACATTTGTTTTGATTAATGTTTTATTTTTATCCGTAAAATACATAAAAAATAATCCGAAGAACAATTCAAAGGATAGTTTTATAAAATGTTAGTAAAATATTCTAGTAATATAAATGATACACAGTACCTAACTCACGCTGGATAGTATTGCAATTGAGGGTTTTGAGACGCATGAACGAACACATTAGAATACACTGGATAAGTGTTGCTCGAGTATGGTTGAGCCATTACTGGCCAGTTATTGTTGACCTGATACACTGACAGTTGGTTACCTAAGTCGGGATATACTTGTACATACGTATTTGTGTAAGGATAATTTGCTGAACCGTATGACGAATGTGTAACGATGTTACTATTGATTTCGGGCAAAATTTCCACTGGGTTATCTTCTTTTCTTATGGGAATCATTTTTGCCTCTCCGATCTCCTTCATTGAACATCCTTTGTGCGAGTAGTAGTCTTTGAGATTGATATTTCTTTTACCGATGGCTGCCATTGTCAACTTGTCCATGAATATCCCATCGTTTGGAATACGATGTTGGTGGTACGATTGTACATTTTGTGCCAACAAAATGGATAGTACAAAAAACGACAGTTTTGTCAACATGCTGCGGTCTACTGACAGGAGTTGCTAAATACAGTTGATAAGATATAATTTACCACGCAATAAGTGTACAGAGTCGTACTGTAATTTTGATATCAAATATTAGTTTCTTATGAATTGTGTGATTCATTTAAATATTTTTGGTTATTTGTCCTTAATTTCTATGAAATACTCATAAGTCACATTATAATTATTAATACTCATAAGTCACATCACAATTATAATTATTACAATAAGTATGTTTTAGTTTGTCATGTAACAATTATCTGTATAACTCTGAAGCTGTTATCTGTTACATTCAATTTCCATGGAATCCACCTCAAGTTAAACGGATGCATGATAAATGTTTAAAACAAATACAATCTACTCGTATTTATAACTACAATTTTAATTTTCAAAAAAGTAATAGTAAAAATAGTTAATAAATAATTATATTAATCAATGTGCATCAGTTTCATCTTTAATATTTTTCAAATGGTCTTCGAACATATTATTGTATGGTTTCACTACGCTTTTTTCCGTCGTTGGAAAATCAATTTGAAAGTTTTTGGCTGGATTTTGCGTCGTTCTTTTTGGTACTCGTCGGCGATTAAATCGTGTTGGTTTTTTATTTATATTTTTTTGTGTTGTTGACGGATTAGATTTGAAATAAGTTGGATTATTAGCAGAAATAGGCGTCTCAGTTTCATTGTTCACGTTTTTCAAATAGCCTTCGTAAATTTCAGGATATTGTTTCACTATAGATTTACTTTGACTATGATGATTACTTTGTGGTAATCTATCATAATTTTGATTCCCGAAGAAGTTTCTGTCAGACGAAGGTGGTGATGATAAAGTAGGAGCTCGTCTTTGATCAAAATTTGAACGATGATTGTCATTTTCTGATGCTGGTCTTTTTTTACTGGAACGGTCATAATTTAAAACTTGTTTATTTATAGGTACGCTTTCTCTATTTTTTCCAGAAGAAGGAAAGTCAGATGGTTGAAAGTGTGACCTTTTTCCACTACCAGATTGATTAAATTTTGCAGTTTGCCTGTTTGCATATACGACCCGTCTTTTTTGTGGAAATAAAGCTGGATTCTTTGAAGGTCTTGCTGTTGTCGCATTTTCATTGAATCGGCGTTTGTTATTAGCTTCAATCAATTGCGGATAATTTCTTACTGCAGATCCCGAATTGTCATTTTGAACTGTTATCGTTGTTAGTCTTCTTCTGTTAGATTGATCGTTGTTTGAGGCCTGACTATTTATATATGTGCTATTTCTAGGTATAACTAACGTGTTTCTTCCAGATGAAATCAAAGGAGGTTGTGAAGATAGCGGTCGAGTCCTTCCACCATATTGATCCAAATTTGAAGTTGGGGCTGGATTGAGTGAAGGCCATAAGTTTGTCGAAGTTTCATTTTGAACGAGTTTATTGTAATCTTCAAACATTTGCGGGTAATTTTTCAGTACAGATGACATCGTAGTTGTTGGTATTCCAATATTATATCGATCATTGTTTGAATCTGGTATTTTTGGCACGGCAAACGAGTTTCTTCCAGATGAAACCAGTGAAGGTTGTGAAGATATCGGTCGAGTCCATCTACCATATTGATCCACATTTGAAGTTGGGGCTGGATTGACTGAATGCCATAAGCTTGTCGAAGTTTCATTTTGAACGAGTTTATTGTAATCTTCAAACATTTGCGGGTAATTTTTCAGTACAGATGACATCGTAGTTGTTGGTATTCCAATATTATATCGATCATTGTTTGAATCTGGTATTTTTGGCACGGCAAACGAGTTTCTTCCAGATGAAACCAGTGAAGGTTGTGAAGATATCGGTCGAGTCCTTCTACCATATTGATCCACATTTGAAGTTGGGGCTGGATTGGCTGAAGGCCATGTTTGTCGAAGTTTCATTTTGAACGAGTTTTTTGTAATCTTCAAACATTTGCGGGTAATTTTTCAGTACAGATGACATCGTAGTTGTTGGTATTCCAATATTATATCGATCATTGTTTGAATCTGGTATTTTTGGCACGGCAAACGAGTTTCTTCCAGATGAAACCAGTGAAGGTTTGAAGATATCGGTCGAGTCCTTCTACCATATTGATCCACATTTGAAGTTGGGGCTGGATTGGCTGAAGGCCATAAGCTTGTCGAAGTTTCATTTTGAACGAGTTTATTGTAATCTTCAAACATTTGCGGGTAATTTTTCAGTACAGATGACATCGTAGTTGTTGGTATTCCAATATTATATCGATCATTGTTTGAATCTGGTATTTTTGGCACGGCAAACGAGTTTCTTCCAGATGAAACCAGTGAAGGTTGTGAAGATATCGGTCGAGTCCTTCTACCATATTGATCCACATTTGAAGTTGGGGCTGGATTGGCTGAAGGCCATAAGCTTGTCGAAGTTTCATTTTGAACGAGTTTATTGTAATCTTCAAACATTTGCGGGTAATTTTTCAGTACAGATGACATCGTAGTTGTTGGTATTCCAATATTATATCGATCATTGTTTGAATCTGGTATTTTTTTGGCACGGCAAACGAGTTTCTTCCAGATGAAACCAGTGAAGGTTTTGAAGATATCGGTCGAGTCCTTCTACCATATTGATCCACATTTGAAGTTGGGGCTGGATTGGCTGAAGGCCATAAGCTTGTCGAAGTTTCATTTTGAACGAGTTTTTGTAATCTTCAAACATTTGCGGGTAATTTTTCAGTACAGATGACATCGTAGTTGTTGGTATTCCAATATTATATCGATCATTGTTTGAATCTGGTATTTTTGGCACGGCAAACGAGTTTCTTCCAGATGAAACCAGTGAAGGTTGTGAAGATATCGGTCGAGTCCTTCTACCATATTGATCCACATTTGAAGTTGGGGCTGGATTGGCTGAAGGCCATAAGCTTGTCGAAGTTTCATTTTGAACGAGTTTTTTGTAATCTTCAAACATTTGCGGGTAATTTTTCAGTACAGATGACATCGTAGTTGTTGGTATTCCAATATTATATCGATCATTGTTTGAATCTGGTATTTTTGGCACGGCAAACGAGTTTCTTCCAGATGAAACCAGTGAAGGTTTTGAAGATATCAGTCGAGTCCTTCTACCATATTGATCCACATTTGAAGTTGGGGCTGGATTGGCTGAAGGCCATAAGCTTGTCGAAGTTTCATTTTGAACGAGTTTTTTGTAATCTTCAAACATTTGCGGGTAATTTTTCAGTACAGATGACATCGTAGTTGTTGGTATTCCAATATTATATCGATCATTGTTTGAATCTGGTATTTTTGGCACGGCAAACGAGTTTCTTCCAGATGAAACCAGTGAAGGTTTTGAAGATATCGGTCGAGTCCTTCTACCATATTGATCCACATTTGAAGTTGGGGCTGGATTGGCTGAAGGCCATAACCTTGTCGAAGTTTCATTTTGAACGAGTTTATTGTAATCTTCAAACATTTGCGGGTAATTTTTCAGTACAGATGACATCGTAGTTGCTGGTATTCCGATAGTATACAGATCATTGTTTGAATCTGGTATTTTTGGCACGGCAAACGAGTCTCTTCCAGATGAAACCAGTGGAGGTTGTGAAGATATCGGTCGTATCCTACCATATTGATCCACGTTTGTAGTTGGATTCGGATTTAATGGTGTGTTGAAAGCAGGTGGATGTGATAATACAGGCGTGTTATATTTAACTTCCAGAAATCTTCTTTCTAATTGGTAATTTGATTCGTCATCTTGAGTCACTTCTCGTATTCTTCTTCCGTAGAAACTGTGCGGATAACTGCTCTGTCCATATTGGAATGATTTTACCGAGGAAATCGAGATTACGAAGAGTATTAGGGTAGGCACCCCTATCATTATGGATTTCGTTTATGGATTTAGCGCAAAATAAGCACTTTGTTGCGATAAATAACAATATAGACTGCTGCCAAAGGCAATTTTTTCGGCCGGGTGTGTTTGTCACACGATTGCGTAATGTTTACTCACAATAAATTGTTGATAGCGACCATTTTGTTTACAGTGATAGAGCATCTTTTTTTCAATAGCCGTGTTTGAGTATGAAGCATAAAAAAAATCAACAATACAACAAGTACAGTGATATTTATATATCGCGTGTTTTATATATGTATGTATGTATGTATAGGTACATATACATTTGCGAGTGTGGAGAGGTGTGAGGTGGAACGATCCGTGGCTATAATTGAGTATTTTCGTTTTTGTAGAAAAAGCGTAACGTTTGTTTTGGCATTGTTGGGCATTGGGGACTTCTATCACCCAACTAGACGTAAACCATCACAGTGGCAATTTCGCGTTTACGAACCAGCACCGACACTTCGTACGAGACTTTATTGCCGTGCTGCTTAATCGAAAATGAAAAAAAAAAAAAAATATACACCCAAGATGTGTCTAACTGTCTATGTACCTATAGATATATGTATATTTTTCCATTTTGTGTGACATATTGTTCATGGATCACTCAACAAGGAAAACAATAATATTAGTCATACTAGTTAAACACAAAGTAAACTAGATTTTTAATACATTTATTACATAGCAGATGAACATCTCGAACAGTTAAAAAACATTTTTTAATTTAAGGGTATATAAAATCTTTTTATTTTATCTTAATCGGATCAAGTACTGTGATCGTGCAAAAATTCAACCTCGAGATTTCGACTGATTTGTATCAGGTATCGTCCCCTGATCACACTTTTTTTAATTATGCTACTATACCATAAATCTGTATATATACATATCTAGATGTGTATAATGAATTCTTGAATAAATTAGGAATGTTAGTGAAAAGCTGTTCACGCTTTTTGCGATTACTGGAAAATGTGTGTCTCTGTGTGTAGCGGATGTATGTATGTATGTACATACATACATACATATATGAAATCGCTATTACTCAAAAACCGTTTATCTTATCACACTGAAACTTCATATTTATAGATTTTTTGCCGGACATTAAAAACCATAAGGATTTAAAAAAAACTTCATCAATCGGAAGTGGTACTTCACTTGGAAAGTCGCGTAATATTTTGTATTTTTATGAAGTAAATATTGATATAATCATAGAATATCAAGAAAAACCAACAATTTTGTCACGATTCCGTTTTAATTAGTTATTTATTTTATTTATTTATGTTACAAACAGCTTATAGTATACAATATAAAATATAAATACAAAACAATATTAATATCACACAATACACTACAGCCAAAATAGTTAGAAACGAACAACAGATCATAACAAGAAAGGAACTTAGGAGTTAGGGCTGGAAAGGAACTTAAGTAAAGATAATCTAAAGGAGGGCAAAGAATAGGGAAAAGGATCAATACTTGCCGGGATTTGGTTAATAGCAGGATCTATAAATGAAGGAGTTTTGTGATTAGTTAATGGAACAAAGATTCAAATGAAACAATGGATGATTTCTGACAGGTCTAGGGGGACAATGTAGAAGGATCCTACTTAGTAGGTAAGGGCTATCTAATAAATTGTTTAAAAGTTTAAATATGAAGCGGAGATCCGAGACCGTCTCTCTGTTATAAAATCATTGTAAGATTTTATGCCGACAAAATTAAACTGGTTTTGTTCTGCTGCAAAAATACACGTTCGTTTTGAAACGTTTATTTATTGGCAGTATCAATTATACGAAAACGTTTCAGATTACGTTCGACCTACGCATTATATCAAATCGAGTGAGAAAAGCGTCATTGAATTTCACTCAGGAGACTTCACATAGTGTAGAATTCACATCGCATAACAATCGACGTCCGTTGAATATAAAAAAAAAAAAAATATCATCGCAAACAACCCTTGTTTTTCGACGAAATTTTGCCAACCGTCATCTTTATAAGCGATTCGCACGGAAAGGTCAAACATTCGCGATTACGTTCTCCGCATAGATACGGAGAACTGTTGCAGTGACACATTCCAGCGTTTCTAAAATGTTTTCGATACATAATAATACGATAGATAGCTCACAGCAAAAGTCCCAGTGAGCGTCCCGACCGCTCATTTCCGTTTCGCTCCACACGGCTGGCCACCGGTGCCCACGGCAGCTCGGGAATTAAATTGGTTTCGTTGTTCACTTGTTTCCCGATCTGATAGCCCATTATTATTTATCCACCTCTGTGTGGTGCTCAGATCCACCCCAGAGCTACCCCCTATCCACTCCCATGGATTTGATCCGCGTAGGAAAAAAGGAACCAATTGCGGTTTCAATCCGAAGGGAGAGAGACCGCACCAGCCTTATCACCGTGAAATGAATATTGTAACGTTCGCACACAAGTACGGGTTCGTGGAATAAAAAAAATCTCACACTCGGTGATCGACGTTTAAATAAGTCAATCAGTAGCGAAACAAGGGTTCGATTAGACCACCTTTGGTTGTAACGAAACTAATTAATCGGTTCGTCCGAACGAACCAATGAAGAAAATTTTCTTGTTTTGTTCACAGTCCAAATCAGTGGTCGGCAACCTTTTTGGAGCCCGGAGCCAAATCAGCGAAAAATTCAAAAAATGGCAAATTTTCGGAGCCGCCACATATTATTTAATAAAAAAAAATATATATATACATATGTATATAAATAAATTTTACTGACTTGCAAGCTGTAGAGTTCATACAATTAGTCATACAATTAGTCGCCGCATATTTATATGAATGATTAGTTAAATACTTTTATTGATGAATCATATATATAATAGCCCTATTCCGTCTGTCTGTCTGTGTGTCTGTCTGCTGATAATGTGAATAATTAAAAAAACCAGAACGTCGCGCGAGTGGGATTTAAACGCGGTATCACTGATTCGGAACACTACGCGCTTACGCAGTGAGCCAAACCAGGTGATAATAGGCAGGCTTCAACTTGACTATTTATATAATAAAAAAAATATTTATAATAATTTATAACGCGCTATCTATGCAACAACTATAAAAACTATTAAATACACATATAAACGTACGTCGATATTCAACGGGCTTACACTTGTTATATACGTATATAATAGCCGAAATCCGTATGTCTGTCTGCTGATAACGCTCGCCGACGTAAATGATTAAAAAACGAAAACGTCGCGCGAGTGGGATTTGAACTCGGTATCACCAGGTTGGGAGGAATCGTGCTTACACTATCTTCCAAACGGAGGCGACGACGTACGTGCTACAATTGGCCAATATTAAATCTTAAAGTGTTCGCGACTTGTTGCTAAATTGTTACGTGTTGTATTATGAAGCGCCATCTATAAAAAATATTAAATACTCACTACCACACAAACACTAACAGTACGGGCGACGAGAAACCACCCCGTTGATATTCAACGGGCTTACACTAGTGTAATTTATAATGTACCGCACACACCGGCCCGAATAGCGAACTACCATCTGTCACCTCGCTTTCGGAACGTTTGTATTTCACTCACGATTCCGACGTGGACTCCTCAGATGAAGACGAAGCTGTAATGTTGGCCGCATATTTATATGAATGATTAGTTAAATACTTTTAATTGTTGAATGTAATTAACTTATAACGGTGTATCATCAAGGATCGGCTGACTGTTGACAAAATCGTCTGATTTCTGTCACTCTGACGTAACTTATCAAGTCAGATCCACAAACGTCATCGAAATCGTGCCGAAAAAATCGTGTACAACAGATTCCGCTACGTTTTTCGGTCGGAAATCTGTAGTGGTGTAGACAGCACCACCTGCGGCTATGCGATACAACTCCCCATCATATCAATCGTGCGATTTTACGTACGTTTCTTCGATTTTACGACGGTTTCGGTTGTCGCATTAGATTATATGCACACCAATGTTTTTATTCTATGCGATGTTTATTCATTCAATTGTAATATCCACATCAAAAGTCGCGCATAAACAGTAGAAGCAGTGAGCGAGACTAAAAGAACAACACAAAACCCCTGAATGTTATCACAACTATGTATGTATGTATGTATGTATGCATGTACAGTTTTAAACATGACTACAACGATATCTCGATTAACTGAAGAGATAAGTTCTGTACGTAAATCGAAATTACTTACATCATGGTTTTAATTAGGTATAGTATATAAATTTTTTTAAAAATCACATCCGATTTAAATTTATGTATCTGAATGTTTGGAGAGCACAATGGAGAATAAATATATATATGTAGGTGTTCGTGTTTATAGGGGAAAATTCCACGGGATCTTTCACCCTCATCGTTGTGCCTTTTTTGATAAATAAAGGAAAACTTCTAAGGGGTGGGAGTGTTTGCGATGTGCGACCGCGCGATTTATCACGATTATGCGGCGAAAAAAAGCCATTTGCAAAAAATAAAATAAATATATTAACGTTTATTCGTATACAATAAGATTTCGCCCGAATGGGATAAAAGGTAAAACTTTTCACGATGAATGTGTGTGTACTTTTTGCGATCATTGAATACGCAGGTGCGCCTAAGATCGAACCACGAAGAACATTTGTCTCATTTTAATAATTTCAAAAGTGAGAGTAAATAAAATTTCAAGAATATGTAACAGTCTAAGGTGAAAATGGTTAAAAGTAATGCATCCTCTGGGCGAGCATTACTCACTTGGACGCCCAGCAAAACGGTTGATTTAAAATTCAAATTGCCACGTTCATCACGGTTAACCCGGCGGATACAAATAACCGCCTACTTTAAAACCATATTACAAGTTGAAAATGGAATTTCTTACTAGCAAAACAAAAACACACAAATGTGACTTTCAAACACTGTACGATAACTGCTACTATGAAAAATTTTTCTTTCGAGAAGTTATCATTGTCAATCATAGATATAAAATACCATAGATATGCCATTCCAAACAAATTTGCCTGGAGAAAGCCTCAGAAGCAACGCGGAGGTGCGGGGGGTCTAAAGTGCGGGGAATTCTCACAAAAAAAAGTCAAGCAAAATGCATGCAAGGCATGCATTTTTGCATGCCCTTTTTGTATGTCATTTTTCGGGCGCTAAGGCCAATCTATGCTATTCCACATCTACTAGTGTAAGCCCGTTGAGTATCAACGCCCGCTGAATTTTACATTACGTAAAGCGCTTTTTTAATAGAGCTTATAGCAATCCCCACTAATTGAAGGCTATCGACACCCACTCAAAAAAATATTTTTTTTTACTTTACTATTTATATTATAATTATTAATTATTTTATATAATAATATTCTGCTATTTTTTAAGTGAGTTGTAATAAAAAAAAAATAATAGTTTATAAAGCGCCATCTAATTGATCCAACGGTAACGATAATTTCGATAATTTAATTAATACCCAGTTTTATTTTTATTATATTATAATTATTAATTATTATATATGTACATATATAATAATTATAATTTTGTAGGTAATAAAGGTAATATTTAGAAAAAAAAGGACCCTTTTAGCAAGCGGCCGTAGCTGATGCGTCAGCGTTCTCAGCTACCGACTTGTCGTCGTGGGTTCGAATCCCACTCATTCTGGTATTTTAATTATTTTTCCTCATTTCCTATTTATTTTAACTATAGGTAATGTTTAAAAGGACTAAACTCAGAAAGGGCGATAGAGTATAGCGTTAGCGTGATGACTCTCGAGCCTAAGGTCGAGGGTTCGATCCCCCACTCGTTCTAGTGGTTTTTTTAATAATTTTTCCTCAGCGAGCGTTATCAGCAGACAGACAGACAGACAGACGAATTTCGGCTATTATATATATATATATATAATGTTGTCAATAGATCAAAACCACGACACGATAAAGTTTTTAAACATGTACGTAATTTTTCGGCAGTGTTTCTATAATGAATTTATGAGCTTTGCGATTGTGTCTTGATGAACGTTTGTATTGCAACAATGCCCGTTGTTAATTCTAAAGCTTTGAGTTAGCAAAGCTCTTCGGATCCGGTTCAGGAAAACGGCAGAGCTTTCGCCGCTGCGCTATTTAACTTTGTCCGCAGTAGTAGTAGTACCTACTTGTGCACGGCGCGCGTTCAGCTTGCGTTTCCTTTACTTTTAACCGGATCGTGTAAGTGTTTGTCGGACTTTGCATCGGCGAGAAGTTTCCGATTGTTTCAAACATGGTGGATAAATTTGATGGCCAACTGCAAACAAACGGAGCTTTGAGCTTTTGCTGCACGTCGCGCGCAAGCTCTAATTGGCAGCTGAGTGCCGACAAACGCTAATTTAACATTCAACAATCAACAATATGTACAACCCTCGAAGATTTCACCGACGTTTTGTGAAAGCTCGATAGACAAGTGCAACAACTAGATTGAATTAAAACTGGGAAATCTATAAGTATACAGGACATAACGATCTCAAGTAAGCGGTATTTAGCTCTATAAATTAAGGTCACATTGAATTAAAAGTACTCATATAGGAGTAATTGGCAATTTGGTGATATGTGTTATGATTCTCTTTTACTTGGTTTAAAAATGAGTAAATTGAGTGATGGGAGAATCATTAATGATTTGATCTCTTTTTATAAAGCCGTTGATTCTCTTTTTGATTGTCCTTCTCTTGTTGAGTCTTTTTTGTGTTTAAGAGTTTCTACACGAGTTACTCGATCTCAATTTTTATTTGAGTGTGAGAGTAACTCGTGTACTCGTGTAATTACTACCTAAACTCACCTATTCCAAGACTGATGAGGCTTGCCAATAAATATAGTCATTTGTTAGATTATAGACTTTCGTTTAGTATTTCTAATTCCTAATTAAAAAAGAGAAAAGGAACTTTATTAGTCTTATTTTTTATTTTGTTCTTTTTATTTTATATGTATGTAAAAGCCTTATTTTAGGCGTGTAACAACAACAACAACAATAATTAACTGCTTTTGATTTATATTTAAATTTAAAAAAACTTAACCTACTATGTATATCCATACCAACGCGGTATTAACAATAGGGAGTTTTTAATATTAAAATTGGTTCCAACTAAGATCTTTCTGTTAATTTGTATGTAAATGTAATGGAATTATTACATATGTATTTTTTTTTATTTAAAAAAGCTTTTTATTGTTCTTATACTATGTTCACAATACATCTTAAATCTATTTTAATAGCTACTGGTCCAGTGACCATTATCTATTTTACACATTGTTCATTTTGTTAGTATTTATAAGGATTCTTTTATTTTAATGTTAGTGTTTAAAGAATAATAGGAGAAAGAGCTCAAAAACCTATTTACAATTCTTATCAAATGTTTATAATATATTTTACATAATTAAATTAAATACTTACTTTTTAGAGTAGGCGATCTAAAGAAAATTATGTTTAGGTAATTTGTGTTTATACCTAAAGGGTAAAGACATCTTGTTATAATCACCGAGACCTTTCACTAATTTGTTAGTGTGGTTATTGGTAATTCTATCATAGAATCTACTGGTTAATCTGTTAGTGACATCTACGACTAATGGGATGTTATACTGGGAATGTAGTCTTTTTAGGTTAGTATATATGGGCGTGTTATAAATGATTTTTAATGATTTATTTTGGACTACTTGAAGCTTTGATTGGTTAGTATTGGAGGCATTATTCCATACGGGAGCAGCGTACGTTAGTAAGGGTAGTATGAGTGCGCGATATATTTTAATTTTATTATGTAGTGATAAGGCACTATGTCGATTGAATATAGAGTATATTGAAGATATGGCGCGAATTGCTTTGCATTTCGCCGCCTCTATGTGGGGGCCCATCTCATTCTCTTTATCGAATGTAATTCCTAAGTATTTTATTTGTGTTTGCCATTTCAGACTTTCTCCAGATGGGATTTTCAGATCTGAATTTGGTTTATGTTTTCGTACACTAAAGAAAATCGCGTCTGTTTTGTTTTGATTAATTTTAATTTTCCACTTAGTGAAGTGGTCCGTCAGTGTCTTTAAGGCTAGTTCAAGGTTTCTGCGAATAGCCTCTGGTTTGATACTGCTTGTGAAGCAAGCAGTATCATCTGCATATAGAGCTATGTGACAGTTTTTTTTGGGATGGGTATGTC
The DNA here is from genome assembly GCA_022651745.1 of Parapsyche elsis. Classification (NCBI taxonomy): domain Eukaryota; kingdom Metazoa; phylum Arthropoda; class Insecta; order Trichoptera; family Hydropsychidae; genus Parapsyche; species Parapsyche elsis. The sequence goes on from JAGVSN010000016.1 coordinate 2,261,772, forward strand.
ATTAATATATATGGCAAATAAAGAGGGCCTAGCAGACTTCCCTGTGGGACCCTGCTGAGATTGATTTCGGTGAGGATATTTCAGTATTTACGTTAACCACTAACTTCCTGTGAGTTAGGTATGATCTGATGATATGTATTAGGTAGTTCGGTACTTTGTTAGTAAGGAGTTTATGAATGAGTCCATCGTGCCAAACCGTATCGAAAGCCTTCTCTATGTCAAGACATACCATTCCGGTACTTCTCTTCATATTGAAGTTCTTCGTTACGTATTCGGTTAGTCTTGTTAATTGTTGGGTCGTGGAATGTCCGTGGCGAAATCCAAATTGTTCGTTAATCAATTTTTTTGTCTAAAATCTTAAGTAAGCGAGTGTAAATGATTTTTTCTAAAATTTTGGAGAGAGTACAGAGTAGGCTAATGGGTCGATAATTGGCTGGTTTTTTGTGATTTTTATCAGGCTTCGGAATCGGAATGACGTTTGCTGTTTTCCAGTATTCTGGGAAATATCCAGTTAATAAGCAAGAGTTGAATATTTTAGATAATGAAACTAGGGCTTTAAATGGAAGTTGTTTGATTATAACGTTATCTATTGCATCGCGTCCAGGTGCCTTTTTTTTTTTAAGTTACGAATTATATTTTGGATTTCACACGGATGGACCAATTTTATATTTTTAGTATTATTAGTAGCATTTTTTAGTGAGGGTTTTGATGGACTGGTTGACTTTGTTATGCGTTGATTTGTGGTGGTAGTGTTGTGTGAGTGTGTGATGCTTTTGAAATGATTTCGATAAGAGTTCTGCTTTGTCGCAATCTCGCGTCACTGAGTTCACTCCATCATCTAATGGAGGAATCGCGATTTTTGTCCTGCGAATTGATTTAGCTAATTTCCAAAGAGAGCCATCTACTGAGTTTAATTTTTCTAATTTTTTTTTGACCATGCTTCATTTTTTAATTTGTTTGATTCTAATTTTGATTTGATACGTAAGTTTATTAATTAATGTTTTTAATGCTGGGTCTTTCGAAGTGTGCCAGCTCTTACGGAGTTTATTTTTATGTTTTATTAGATGTGCAACAAAGTCAGTTATCTCCAGTTTGTGTTCAATAAAATGTGTTTTTGGTATATGGAGATGTTTGGAGTGCGTTATAGCGTCAGTCAGTTGCGTAATGGAGTTGTCAATGTCGGTTTTGTTTTTAAGCGTGGCAGACGATAAAGTCGTGTGGTCTTGTATGTATGATTTAAAGTCTCGCCAGTTTGCACTCCCGTAGTTCCAACCGAATTTAGAAATCTCCTCGGGTTTCCCGTCGATTGTGAAAAAGATCGGGAGGTGATCTGATGATAGAGCCTGGAGGGCAATTGGTGGCGATACATGTGGGGAGTTCCTGACTAGCACGAGGTCTAGTGTAGATGCTTGTGAGTTATTTGTTGGAAAATGTGTGTGAGTGTCTGGATGAAGTAAAATTGTATCAGTTAGCTGAATGTGTTTAATAAGAGATGTGCCTTGTCGGTCAGTGTTTACGCAATTCCAAAGCGGATGTTTGGCATTAAAGTCACCAGCTACCACTACCGAACTACCCATGTTAAATATTTTGTTAAGGTCAGTTGACAATAATCTTTTTTGGGGAGGATTATATGTAGATGCTATTATATGAGGGGTATTGTTAATTATTAGTTCAATTGCAGTTAGTTCTAGATTGGTTAGTATCGGGGTTATTACGCGAGAATGTTTAAGTGAGGATTTTATAAAAATTGCAACTCCTCCTCCGTGCTTTATTTCTCGGTCTTCCCGATAACAGCTAAAGTTAGGTAGATTCATTCGTACATGCGGTTTCAAGAAGGTCTCTGAGATTAAAACAATGTCAATATTGTACTCACCGATCGCCGACTCTAGTTCGCCAATCTTATTTATAAGTCCGCGAGCATTCCACGCGAGAATGTTCAGGCGCCTCCCATTAATCGAAGACATCGAGGTATTCAACCAACATAAGCGCCAGCTCAAGTTTGTCAGTGCAGCCGCTGGCTTTGATGCGAATCTCCTGTAGGATCTTTATCATCTTTTGGAGGGATGCAATGGACGTTAGGTCTGTTTTAGACTGAGTGATGTTGGGGATGTTTTCGGATGGCTGTGGTTTATTTGGGATAGTTGGGATTTTGGGCCTTAATAGAGGAGTAGGAGAAGTCGGTAATTTCGGAAAGTTTGCATCGTTAACGGCCGGGGTTTTTTGCACCGCTGCTGGGGCTTTCCATGGGTTGGCTGCTGGCGCTCGATTCTTCCGCGCTTCCAGCATTTTAATATATTCCTGTCTTCTTGGACAGTCCTTGAAATTGGCAGGGTGGGGTCCTTGGCAGCCGGAACAGGTAGCTGGGGTTTCCCTGTCTTTTTTGGGGCAATCCATGGTGAGGTGGGTGCCAACGCATTTGACGCACCTGGCCGGACGATTGCAATTTTTTGCCGCGTGACCAAAATCTTGACACCTGTAACATTGAGTGACAATTTTTGCATTACTTGTATATTTACTGACACTGACCTTTGTGTAACAAATGTACCGGATTTCCTTGATCTTCTTCGGGACGACGGTCGGTTCGAAGAATACCAAGTACAACTCGGTAGCGTTGCTCCTTGGTTCCTTTGTTTTCATAGGGATGACTCTGGATACTGGGAATCCCTGCTTGGTGATGTCTTCTTTGATGTCAGCTTCCGGTAGTTTTGGCAAGCCGCGGATTACACTTTTTATTATTTTATCCTCCTTCCTGGAGAAAGTGTGGAACTGTTGCTCCGGAGCCAGTCCATTTCGGAGTTTGCAAAAGTCTTCAAGACTCTTACATTGAATTTTGACATTATTGTTTCCAATATATGTCATGTTGAAGTCTTTTGCAAACTTCCGAATGGATTCTGTCATGCTGCCGTGAGTGCCGGATGCTGACATGATAATTGGCGGAATTATCCCTCCGCTCCTTGGGCTATCACTGACTTCAGGGAGTCCTTCATATCGGTTGTGTTCTTTTATTGGGGTTTGAGTAACATCTCGTGTGTCGATTTTGGCAGTCTTTTTGGGAATCTGCCAATCCGTTTCCATGTCAGTATTAGTATTTGCCTTTTCAGACAATGATAAAGTGTTTTTTAGTCGTTTTTTTCTGATTACGGTGGTTCGACGCATGTTGCCAACATGTGATTTTCTGGCGAGTGGTTTCGTAATCGTGTGCGCAGGTAAAGTCCAATGCAGGTACCTGGTGGTGAGCGGAGCGACCGTCCACCACGAGTGGTGGACGGTACATATGAGATTATGATTTTTCTTATAACTCTAAAGCAGTGGTCGGGATCCTTTTTTGAGCTGAGCCAAATTAGGGAAAGCCTTGCAAGATTGGTTTAGTTTGGGAGGCGCAACGTATTATTTTCACATTCTATAATGTGAAAATAATACGTTGATTTTGAATAGATATAATACATACATTAGTTTTGATAATATGTACGTTAATTTTGAATATACATACATACATATGTACATATTCAATATTAAATTAAATGTTGCTCATTTATGAAATGGATAGCTGTAAGAAAATCTTCATGACATTTCTTAATGTATAATAAAGTTTAATCTGACAAACGGTCTTAAAGCCACGAAGCTATGGAAATAGGATTCATTTTGATTTTGTGTAAATTGTGTGTCAACGTTTTGTGTTTCACGCAAAATCGAGAGCCGCAGGTTGTCATACTAAGAGCCGCATGCGGCTCCGGCGCCGCTGGTTCCCGACACCTTCTCTAAAGCATGTATAAAAATACCGTAATATATTTTTATTTGAACTCAGTAGATACTACTTGCTTTCTGTATAGTAAGTAAGTAATTGGATAGGTGATAATTTCCGACAGAATATTTAAAGAAACAGTATTGTTACATAAATTCTCTTATTAAATTTTAATACGTAATAAATTAAAATAAAAGCAGTGAAACAACAAAAAAATAAAATAAAACTGAGAAATAGAATGAAACGTGTAACTAATGAGGCGCAAGAAAATCCACAGTCGGAAATTTGAGAAAAGCGTTTTCCTCCCTCCTCCTCCGTAAAAGAGTGACAATCCTAAGCCTCGTATTTTTCTACGAGATTCAGCTGGGAAATATTATGAGATAAGACACGGATTATTAATATAAATCTACGTCGTTTGTTTTTCGTTACGGCCAAAAGAATGACGATGGTATTATTACACGCATTTTATGTAAGTATATACGCATACACGCATAGATATATGTATATTTATATTAAACATGGGTAAGATTTAATTAGCTGAATTGACACGATCACTCAACACTCAAGTTCACCATGAATACAATGCGATGCATTAAGTTCAACGTTCAAGTTTTAGAACTTTCCTAAGCTTTGAAAGCTCGTACATACATACATATGTACATACGTACCGCAAGTGTTCTGTCATGTACGATTTACGATACTCGAATTTCAATACATTATAAATTATCGACGTGTACATGGAATTCAAATCGCCCCAAGTGGTATTTATTATTCAGATTATCGATATATTATGTATTAAAGTTGGCGTTTTGTATTTGTACAATAGTTTCAGTATTTGATAGACAGAACTCGTTTACGAAACAACTCTTGCGAAAAGTACCCAATCAATTCATCGATAGGGAATGGATAGTACTAGTTTTGCGTCTGTATAATTTATATATAGTATAATGTGGAAAAAAGTATATAGGAAACGAGGGGTTTTTCTAGGTAGAAAATGGTTTTGATTTATAAAGAAAAAAATGTATTTGATGTACTATTATCTTTAAATATTAATAAATGCTCTGTTTTACACCTACATACATAGGCCGAACTAACCCCCAAATCCGTTATTTAATTGATAATGTAAGTGTCCCAAAAGTTGCATCTCTAATGGACCTGGGTGATGTTATTTCAAAAGAACTTATGTAAATGTGTTACTCATATAAACTCCTTAGTAAATATTATCAAACGTGTATTTAAGACATTTAGTATCCAGTTGCTAGACATAAATTAGAATTTGCTGTAAATGTTTGGAACCCTAACTTCAAAAAAGACACTTATGTTTAGAAAGGGTCCAAAGAAGTATTACAAAAATGCCATCTGAACTTCGATCACTATCCTATAATGAAAGGTTGAAGAAAATGAGTCTCACATCTTTGGATACGAAAAGATTAAGAGGTGATCCAATAGAAGTGTACAAAATAATAAATAATAAATATAAATGCCCAATGAAAAACCACCTCACTTTCAATAAAAACGCACATCTCAGAGGTCATACACTGAAACTACTGAAAGACAAATCGAACAAAATTGTCAGATACTCTTTCTTTTCAAATAGAGTGGTCGAAGTTTGGAACCGCGTGCCGAATCAGCTAGTAACTTCTGAAAATACAAATCCCTTTAAAAATCATCTCGATAAGGTTTTGAACATAAATGGATTTTTGTAATCCTTTAACTATAAATAACTAGCTGACCCGGCATGCGTTGCAATGCCCGATACCGTTTCCTTACCTAGTACGTTTTCTGACGCGTGAGCAGGCCCGTTCCCGATCCCGTTCCAGATCCGTTCCGTTCCGCTTCCCGGTCCCGATCCGTTCCCGTTCCTGCTCCTACTACGTTTTCTGACGCGTGAGCAGGCCAGTTCCCGATCCCGTTCCCGTTCCGTTCCAGATCCCGGTCCCAATCCCGATCCCGTTCCCGACCCCGTTCCCGTTCCTAGTACGTTATCTGACGCGTGAGCAGGCCCGTTCCTGTTCCCGTTCTCGTTTTTTCCCGATTCCAAATCCGGGTCCCGTTCCCGATCCTGATCCCGTTCCCTATCCCGTTCCCGTTCCCGTTCCTAGTATGTTATCTGACGCGTGAGCAGGCCCGTTCCTGTTCCCGTTTTTTTCCCGATTTTTTTTCACAGGAACTATCCCCGGCATGATCACAATAAGTCCTGAAAGTTTCATTGCGATCGGTTGAGTGGCTTAGGAGCCTATAAGAGACAAACAAACAGACAGACAAACAGACAGACATTTATTTTTATATATGTATATAGATTAAAAATTGTATGTACAAATTATCTGGGCTCTATCGGCAATGCCCATGTATTTTAAATAGATTAAATAAAATAAATGTACATTGTACATTTGTATGTATGTATGTATGTATGTATGTTTGTAGGTATGAAGTGGTTATCTGTTCCTATTTTTTTTTGTCTTAACTTCTGCAGATTCTTGATAGCTACATACCTACATATATGTATGTATTTATTCAATATATTACAACATTATGCTACAAACTAACGCGTTTACAATATTCTATGATAGATGAGGACATCGACATCGGCACTATAACGAGTAGGATTATCCTCGGGCTCTACCTTAATACCACCCCCTCTTGTCATAATGTTCAATCAACGTGTTACTGGCTCTCGATGTTGACTGAGAAATAGCTGAGACGAGCGGTGATAATTTATCCAGGGCTGGCACAAACGGGGGAAGACACTAGCCGAGTCTCTCGCCTGTGCAAACACCCTAATGCCTCATAATACCCTTATTTGTTTGCGTTGTCCGCAACTCATTCCCAATTCCAAACAAGGCGAAACCGAAGCATACTCGAAGATCGAACCACCATCTACGCTACTATTATCATATATATATATATATATGATAATAGCCCTAATCCTGCTGTCTGTGTGTGTGTGTGTCTGCCTGCTGATAACGCTCGCCTCGGTAAATAATTAAAAACCAGAACGTCACACGAGTGGGATTTGAACACGGTACCGCTGATTCGGAACAGAGCGTTTATGCGGTGAGCCAAACCAGATGACAATAGGCAGGCTGCAACGTGACTATTTAATATGAAAAATAGGCTCGCGATTTTGCCAAATTGGTACGTTGTTGTATTATAACGCGCCATAGATGGCGCATTGTTGCATAGATGCAACAACTATAAAAACTATTAAATTTAATATTATTTTTCAGTACGGGTGATGAGAAAACGCTCCGTTGATATTTAACGGACTTACACTAGTATATATGTATATACTAGTGTAAGCCCGTTGAATATCAACGCCCGCTGAATTTTAAATTACCTAAAGCGCATTTTTAATAGAGATCCCCACTAATTGATCGCACGGTTGTAAGTGACAAAAAAATAATAGTTTTTATAGCGCCATCTACATATGTATGTATTATAGCAATCCCGTAGTATTGATAGTATTTTTTTTTTTTTTACTTTACTATTTATATTATAATTATTAATTATTATATATATAATAAATATAATAAAAAGTGATTTTGTAAAAAATAATAGTTTTAATAGCGTCATCTATATGTAGGTAATGTAGGTAGGTAGGTATGTAGGTAAAGCAGAGTCACGATCACTTCTATAGGTAATGTTTAAAAAAAAAAGGACCAAATCAACAATTGGCTGTGGCGTATGCGATAGCGCGATTACTCCCGACCTGGCGTCCCGGGTTCGATCCCCACTCATTCTGGTTTTGTAATTATTTTTTCTCAGCGAGCGTTATCAGTAGACAGACAGACAGACAGACAGACGGATTTCGGCTATAGTATATATAATAGCCCTATTCCGTCTGTATGTCTGTCTGCTGACAACGCTCGATGAGATAAATAATTTCAAAAAAAACCAGAAAGTCGCGCGAGTAGCATTTGAACCCGAGATTTGAACTTGTTCGGGACAGTGAGCGCTTGCGCTATGATCCAAACTAGCCAATAACGGGCCTGCTACAATTTGACAATACAATTTCTCGATAGGTTCGCGACTTTTTTTTACGGGTGATGAGAAGGCTCCGTTGATATTCAACGGGCTTACACTAATACACACCTATTATACTATTTCAAAATTTGAATGTGTGTGCGTGTATAAAAGTCTCCTGTGTCTCCTGCGAAGCGTTGTTAACGAGCGTCGGTAATTATGACGTTAGTGAAACAATCGAGCGTGACGGTACGACTTGAGAGCCCCTGTCTGCGGGCTGGTTTAACCTCAATCACCGGAATGCGTCCCTGGAGAGACAGCCCTGACGAGTCAAAATCCCGCAGGTGACAATCACGGCGAAATTATTCAAAACACCTGTATATACGAGTGGCTGTATAGATAAATATAGATGTTCCCTGTAGGATACTCTCTAATTGAAATGGCTCTTTATAGGATGTCTTTCGTTTATTATTTTTTTTTTTATTCAATTTTAGATTTAAAGTGCTTCAAATTCAATTGTGGGTACATTCAGAATTGGAAAATATTATAAGACCAAGTTTTTGTTAAATAAATTTTTCCAGGAAAATATGATAAAAGTTTAGTAGGCATGTAATTGAATTTCCCTGGAAGAAGTTCGTTTAAAATTTCTCATAATAAATGTATGTACATAGGTTGGTTTACGGCTCACATTCTATACGTAAAACATTATTTGAATATACATACATACATATGTATGTATGTAGTTCTGTAATCTGAGTGCTATGAATTTGACAACATAGATATGTACATATGTTTTTCCTCATAATCATTACAATTGATAGTTATTTATACCTAGGACAATTGGTGAATGTGACCGGATGTAAAGAAGAAGAAATAAAACGAAGTATGAAACTAGGATGGAGTGCTTTTGACAGAATGAACATAGTTTTTAAATCCAACATTCCGTTATACTAAAAAAATAAGGCATACGACCAATGCGTACTGCAAGTTACGTATGACGTATCAATTCTAATCTAATTTAAAAATATATACTAAGATCACAGTCTTAAGGTTTCATTTACATTTATACAACATATGTACATATATCTTAAAATACATACTCCGGATATGTAGCTCTATTTTTCAGTTTTTGCGACCTATCTTTAACTGCCCTATTTACCAAATTAAAAAAATATAATACTTATTAATAAAGATATAGAAGAATGAAACTAGGACAGAGCGCTTTAGGAAGAATGAACATGGTTTTTAAATCCAAAATTCCGCTACGCTAAAAAAAGAAGGCATACGACCAATGCGTACTGCCAGTTATGACGTATGGATGTGAAACGTGGATGCTAAATTCAAGAATGCTACGTAAGATACAGTGCACACAGAGAAGAATGGAGAGATTTATGGTCGGTATAACAAGAAGAGATCGTAAGAGGAATACATGAGTGAGAAGTATGACCAAAGTGGCAGATATAGTGGAACGTGTGAAATATTTGAAGTAGACACATAGCGAGAATAATGGATGACATATGGACGCGAGAAATACTGGAATGGTATCCGAGAGGATGTGAAAGAAAGCAAGTGCTTGGGCTGATCAGCAAACAGACACACACAGACAGACGGAATAGGGCTATTAGTATATACATATATAACTAGTGTAAGCCCGTTGAATATCAACGGAGTGGTTTCTCATCACCCGTACTGTGAGTGTTTGTATGGGTGAGTATATGTGTACGTACGTGCAGTATGTATGCGAGCGATCCGCGGCTATCCGGCCAGACAGCCCCTTGCGCTACTAGGTACATATATATACATATATATATATATATATACTTCAAACATGACAAATGAATAAAGTACTGCGCTTAGTATTTATTTCAAATAATATTAAATTTAACAGTTTTTGCATAGACGGCGCGTTATAATACAACACCGTAACAATTGAGCAAAGTCGCGAACCTACCGAGGATTAATATTGTCAAATTGTAGCAGGCTCCACATTACCTCGGTTGGTTGGTTGACGCGACCTGGTAATCTCGGGTTCAAATCCCACTCGCGCGCCACGGTTCGCGTCTTTTAATCATTTACCGAGGCGAGCGTTATCAGCAGACATACGGAATAGGGCTATTATATATACATAGACATATAATAATGATCCACATGGTCAATTTATTTTTGAACTTAGGTTATCGCCTATTGATTAAATACGTTCTTCGTACATTGTAGTACATATAGGAAGCAGTGAAACACCCCGCGTTTAAAAACATTCAAGATAATTCGCTCTCTTCTGGGTATCAAAAGCAATTATGCAAACAAACATAATTTTACTAGGATGCCCTTTGCACTGGATGCAGGTGTTGCGGAAAATCTCCGACAACGACAAAAACGACGATGGAGAGTTTTCCTCCCCCCCCCCACACCCTCCATCCCATCCCCCTCGCATTTTCTCGATGAAATTTCCACGTGAAAAATTCAACGTCATTCTTTCACGCGGTGTTTTACAAGCCGGGCCATTCGTTCAACGTCGGCCCTCACTAAATAAACAAGACAAAAAATGCCCTCCCGGGCTAATCTCGAGTAATTTCATTCTGCCCGGGAATGGAAAAGTCCCTCATCCCCCCCCCCCCCCACCACTCGTAATAAATTTTGTTTTGCCGCTTACGGATTTCCGGCGCCGGTTTCTTGGCCACTTTTATTGCCGGGGACGTGAGAGCTTTCATACATATAAACGAATTAAAAGTTACAATCATCGCTCACCTGTGCGCGGAGCTTTATTGGTTTACGCCGATAGCGGCTTACCGGTTGGTGGGAAAAAAAAAAAAAAAAAATCTCATTTCGGGTTAACCTTCCAGCTACATATACAGAATTCGCGTAATAACTTCGATACATACATATACAGTTTTTGATGAAACGTCGGTTACGTGGTAAAAATCGTACTTGACGGCACTAAATATTTATGTTTATGTATTTGTCATCGGACACGCAACGGAGATCAAACAGATTCATTGATGTAATTTATTTCATTGATTTTAGGTGAAGGGAGGCAGTTGTTGGCCAGAGGATCAAAGGTTTTATGGCCGAGGGCGTATTCTATCATGTTTGCGGGATGAAACTCATACAGTATAATCGCTTGCACACCTGTGACCACCAAAAACACACATTCGACCGAAGGTGAATAACTCTAATGGAACAAATTCATCATTTGATCGAACTTTTCAATAAAGTATTGTTGACACGACGATGTAATACATGTATTTACTACGCGTGTATATGAGTCGCCTAGTTCCAAATCCCGACAAGTCCATAAAACTCACTTGTTCGCAAACGCGGTTTTTCTGCTACAGACGTATTTGCTTGATGGCGTTTAAACTCATTTAAACTTAATTTTGTTGATGTTAAACAAAATATTGAGATTAGAAACATGGAGTTATCGTTGTTTGTTTCTAAATATGGCTTTTATCAGCTTTTATCATAGTGCAATTGTCAGTTTTTGGAACTAACACTGATTTTCAATATTTTTTTTACGGCGCACTTGGCGGTATTTGGAATAATTCAAGTATAAGGCATCGTTTGAAAACATTCTTAGAACCAGAAAATATTTTATCCTCGTTTTTTATATATATTGTGGACTTATCGGGATTTGGAACTAGGCGACTCATATACATATGTAGGTATAATTTAACTGCCTGCGATTACTTTGTATTTCAAAAGAATTCGATGTCTCAAGGATTCATATATGTATACATATGTACATATATGTACATATTATGTACATGCATATACTAGTAAACCAGTGCATCACCTCTGATCTATCTACATACCTATATATATATATATATATGTATATAAAAATCAATGTCCGTCTGTTTGTTTGTCTGTCTCTAGATATTATATAGTCAAATTGAAGCAGGTCCATTATTATTTATGTAGTTTGGATCACAGCGTAAAGCGTCAAATCCCACTCGCGCGACGTTCTGGTTTTTTAATTATTTACCGAGGCACACACACACACAGACAGACGGAATAGGGCTATTATATATATGATGAGTACGTTTGTAGTTTTCATTTGAATAAAATAAACATTCAAATTACAAGCATAACTTTTACTAGATTTGTAATTTATGTATAATTTTTTTTAGTAAAAATATCGTCGTCAAATAAATAATTTTCAATTTTGCCAATTCTCTGTAATAAGTGTATGTAGGTATATATGTAGATATTTTTAGTTAAAAATGTTTATATATTAAAATACGTTTGTTTTTCGTGCATATTGTTCGGAGATTAAAATTCAGCGAGCACAGTAAGATATGTATATGGGCCTTTCGAGATTTTTAGTGTCGAACGTAAAAAATAATATAAAAGCGAAACATAAAATAAAATAAAGCCAGACATAATTAATCTTTTCCGCTCGCTATCTGCGGCTTATCTTCTAATCTTTCCCGCGGCGAAAGAACGAACAGACGCGCGAAAGAAAGAAGGGAAGAAAGAACGGGGGAAAAAAAAAAAAACCAAAAAAAAAAGGACAAGAACGGAGAGGGTCGTAAAAGGAGACGAAAATTTCAAAAACTGAGGAAGAGGGCACATTCATAACCGCGCTCGCTGGTAAATAACCCGGGCGACTATAAATAATATACGTACGGGTACATTCCTCATGTATAAATGTTAGCCAGGGCAAGGAAAGCGGCAGGAGAGAGGAAGGATCGTTGAAGGGGTGGATTTTCCACCACCCAAGGATACGCGGTGGGAGTGTAGGGAATTCTCATAAAACAAAATAGGCCGAGACACTTACCGCGTTTATCTACAGAGAGAGCAAAAGGAAAATTTTCGCGAGATAGTGTATGCAATAAAGTTAACAAGGTCTACGGGAGGGGAGTAGATGTAGGGGGGGAAAGGGGACGAAGAAGTGCAAGAGGTCCACGGAAACGATTCGAGAACCTTATCTTCATTTTGAGAACCACCGTCGAGGTCCTTTCAAGTTTTGAGCTTAAAAGATTTTTTGCGCAACGTCGGGTTTCACGCAACGTTTCACACATAGGGCGTTTATGTCTTTTCTTGACTCGCAAACTCTATTTGAAATAATTACCTACAAAATCTATTGTCTATTGATATTTATGCAGTAATAAAATCCATCAATATTAAAAAAATCACAGTGTGTAGTAGCCGCTACTCACTATAGAAGTAAAACTTATGCGAGCACACGGTAATAATAAAAGCCCGGTGACGCATGCACGAATGACTTCGCAACATCGCACACATTTTGCTCAAACAATGGAGCGATAAAAGCGATTAAATTTTGAGGGCGAGGGGCGGTACGGGCTGCGGGTGGCTATCTCTGTCTCGCATGAACGCGGAAGAACAAGAGAGACGGCAATGTCGTTTCACCCGTCCGGTCGGTTAGTTTGTATAGAAACGCCACGAAACGATTTTCACCACCGTGCCAATAGAAGTTTTATTTCAAAAAAACTAAATTCTTGTCTGTTTGTCGATCTGTCTGTCGTTCCATATATTCGTCTATCACATAGTTTGATGAGATGGGATCAAATTTGGCAGGGGGTACTTCATACTATGTAGGTACTCGAGTACCTACGGTAGAAATTTTTTTTCGTATTTATTTATTTATTTACAAAATAATATCACAGTCACTTTATAGTTACCCAAAACGATACTGTGGCCAAGCGAGTACATCATAAGAACGTAACGCGAAGTAGGTTAAGTACAAGGTCGCACACCCAGAGCTGAAGCGAACCAACACACATAAATTGTGTGTCTGTGAATAGTGAATAATATGAATTTTCACTAAATGTGACAATAAAAACGCTGTCTCTTTCGCGCGCGTAAACGTTACGAGTGTAACAGAGACACTATTGTTTTGTATATTTTTATTTTGTCTTCGATTTTTATATCGTTTGTTGGTTTAGTTAGAGTAGTTAGAGTTTAGTTTGAATGTACCGTATACAGAGAAAAACACAAAACCCATTTTATATGACCTAATACTAAAGAATAATCTGTCTGTCTGCCTGTCTGCTGATAACGCTCGCTGAGGAAAAATTATTAAAAAACCACACACTAAAAAACACTAGAACGAGTGGGGGATCGAACCCACGACCTTAGGCTCGAGAGTCATCACGCTAACGCTATACTCTATCGCCCTTGGTCGGTTTAGTCCTTTTTTTTTTAAACATATCGTGAATCGGCTTTATTTACAAAAGGGATCGTGATTCTGCTAATAATACATAGATGGCACTATAGAAACTATTACTTTTTTTTTTTTTTTTGATTTTTACAAAATCACTTACAAAATTATAATTATTATATATATAATAATTAATAATTATATCTAATATACATATATAGTAAAGTAAAAAAAAAATATTTTTTTGAGTGGGTATCGAAAGCGTCAATTAGTGAGGATTGCTATAATACATAGATGGTGCTATAAAACAATTTTTTTATTGTTTTTGTTTTTTCGATCAATTAGTAGGGATCTCTATTAAAAAAGCGCTTTACGATATTTAAAATTCAGCGGGCGTTGATATTCAACGGGCTTACACTAGTACTAAAGAATAAGCTAAATTACCAAAAATTTGTAGGTACTTGACAAAATTCTGGAAGATCACGGACATAGTGTACTGCACCTACTACCCTAACACCCAGAACTAGACCCTATAGAGTTACTGTGGGGTATTATTAAGGGTAAAGTTAAAATTAAATATTAAAAAAAAAATTTGCATCAGCCTGTATACTAAAAATGCATATGTGGTTGGCTTCAAATCTGGCTGCGCGACCTATACGAAGTACGTAAAGCCAAGTACGTAACGCGAAGTACGTAAGTAAATAAAACGCATACATACATATCATGAAATCACTGTGTTGAGTACGCGCACGCACGTACGTGTATATGTAAAAAAAACGATCTTCGGCATATATTCAAATAGGAAACACTACCACTTACAGTACGTCGAATATAATCATATTTTTTTTTATAACTCATCAACGCTAAAGAAATTATATTTTTATTATTTTATAATGTATTTATTTTGCGATCTCTTCTTGTATAGCATACATCTTTCCATGTTTCTCCGTGTGCACTGGATCTTTCGTAGCATTCTTGAATTTAACGTCCAAGTTTCAATATAAACAAAATAGTTTGATGGTGCAATACAAATGGTATATGCAGCCGGATAACCTACGTATATGTAATAAATACAAGTTTGTTCTGTACGATAGAAATGATGAGAAACTTATGCCCACGAGACTAGCACTTGTACGTACGTACGTGCAAGTGCTCTCGTTTCGATATGTTTTTATCTATAAAAATAAAGTTTAATCTTGAGATGCGCGAAAGGTGGTAGTTGGCGTAATAATGTTGAGCTCAGGGTAGGGGTTTCCACTGTGCCATTGAAACGGAATCAGCAGATTGCTGAAAAAATACGTTCAGGGATGCGGCTGATTGCGCTGGGAGTTGTAAACAATTTTATTGGGGGGTGCGAAAACGCTCTCAGTCCTACATTTTTATAACGTTTTCATCCTTTTGTTACATTTATATTGTCTCTTTGTTCGTAAAAATCACAATATAAAATTTATATTCCGATAGATAAATGAATCAAAAACACGTTCATGGCACGACTTTTCCAATACACTTCTAATGCGGTGCACTTTTTATTTAACATTTTGACAATGACCATTTATGGACAACTGTCGAAGGATTGTGTCGAATTTGGGTCCCGTCGAGTGTACGTCATTTTGGATTGATAATTAATTAAAAAAATAATAGCACTGTCCCGTTTTCGTAGTCATCGATCAAATTTTAGATTGGAGCCAGTTGTTTATACAGTGCAGAGCGGTTGAAGCTGACGAGATGTTCCCGGTCGGTTGGTCTCGTGCCACCCTTGGAATTACTTTATACTATCCAGGGATGGTTTTTACAACCCTTACGTACCCAGCGATTGTACGCTCTGAGCTATTGTCAGCTCCGATATCGATACAGGCCACAATCGGTTCGAGACTCAAACCGAAAAAGAACAAAATATTTGCTACGATACATTCAATGTATTAATTTTGACTATCGATACGAGGTAATCGCGCGATGACTCTATGTATGTACATATGTATATAAACCTCTGGTTAACCATCGCTGACTTCCACAGTCTAACGTACATACATTGTGTAAATAAACTTGCGATTGCACTTATCTATATGTATATATTTATCGCACTCGACCGTGGTGATTTATTTTAAAATACGTTGACTCATATTTTTTAGACGAACATATCAGGAAAATGTTCGCTCACACTGTTAATGCTAATTTTAAAACTAAATGCAATCACGCGTGAAATAAACGACAAGCTACTACATAATTGCAACGCAATGATGGTGGATTACTCACAGTAAAATAATATAATGTTAATTTGAAGGAAAAAAAAATCGCATTATAATATTGTGTTGATGTTTTTTATTGGTACATAGTGTTGTAAGTCAAAAGATTATTCTCCGAGAATTTTCTTTTTTTTTTGGTTATAAAACGTCTCTAGATAGTTTAATAGCTTTTTTTTCAGAACCTAATAGGAGTAATAGGACTTTCTAGAGTGTCTGAGAGTATTTTGAATGACATTTTTGCATTCTGATGACACTGAATTCGTCATTTTAACATACGCACTACTAGCATGAACGTTTTCCGCGGAAATTCTCACAGGAATGCAATGCTCATTAGCTCTGGAAGCAATAAATTATGTATACATATTTTTATTGTTTTGATTATGATATAACAGTGAAATTGTTCCAACTTATGATATAATCATTCATTTAAACTTAGCACAAAAGATCGTAAAAAATTTGTCATATTCACGCCCCATCGAATTTAGTTTTTGTCACGGATACTAAACTACTATTATTCGTGTAATCCTCTTCCAAGTATTAGCCCGGGTTGGAGGGAGTTTACTGTACATTTAAACAAATGTAGTAAGAGTTAGTATTTATTTATTATAATACATGGTGGCCGATGGAGCCCAGGGTACATTGCATTGTGTACTACAATTTTAAACAGAAAATTCTCGTTTTGGAGAATATTCTCCAAAAGATTATTACCGAGAATTTTACAACACTACCTATACATATGCTATTAAATAGAATTTCAAACGTGCAGCCTATTTGGGGATTCATGGGATTTTTCCATCACGAAATTGGCATAAAATTCAATGGGTGTTTTTCGCAGCGGACTTTAACCGCTGATGGTTAGAATGAAGTAGAAATAGAAGGAATGGGTGGGGGAGGGAAAAAAAAGCGTTTAACAGCCACAAAGATCAAAGCGAATACGTGGAGCCTTATTGAAATGTTCACAATACAATGAATAAGAAATTAAATAAGGTTTTCTCAAAAGATTTCTCCTTTGATATCTTTGTGCGTTCGGAATCATTGGCATTCTAGGGTTTCAGATACTACTTTAACCCCTTCGTCTCTATACTAAACACCACATTAAATAGAATTTCCGAGTACGTAAAATTCCTTCACTTAAAGTTTTTAGTCGACAAACATACACTCTATCAATAAACGTATTGATTATATTTTCTCGTACGGTACCGCTTATATGTATGTACATATGTAGATACATATCGATGGGTTAGTGCACAGATATTGTATGTCCAGTTTTGTGTTAAAATATTGTAAGCGACATACATCTCCTTTGCATGAAAAATATGAACGAAATGGACATTTTATATATTTGAATAAGGCATCTTCTCAAATATACTATAATACTTTTTAAACATGAAGGTTTGATGCAGATGGACGTTTTGTGTATGATAACTCAATTTTGGTAAAAACTGGACATACAATATCTGTATACTAACCCATCGATATACATATGTACATATACATATTGTATTATATAAATAAGTCGAATAAAATATTTCATTCATCAATTTATCTCTAGTTTGGCCTCTTTTGATTGAATTGAATGGAATATGTATTTTGAAAAAAATATTTGAGCTCTGTAATCGTCCGTTTTTCGTTGTCATTATTTTATTGTATGTTTATTTGTTGTAAATTTTTATTATCACATTACAATAGCGTAAAACTTAACTGATTCGACGTCGACAAATAGTCACCGATAATTTAAAGATGGGCGGCGGTGTTTGCATCCGAAAACGAAAGGAAAAATAAGGTGGAAAACGCCGAGCAAACAATAAGAGGAAAACGTGAAAAGCTCAGTCTGAACGTGAATTATGTGCACTGGGACGCCTCTTTCTGCTCCTCTACCCCACTTTCTAACTCCTTCTCTGCAGCGGGCTGTTGTTGATACAGAAGCGAACAAAAAAAAAAAAAAGCGCAAAAGAAGAGATACCACAACAGCCTTTAAATATACAATGCGGCTAGGTTCGCTCGTAACGCTCGATAGCTAATTCAGCTCTTTTTTTTGCGAGGCACTTGTATTCCGCACTCTTGAATTCTACGTATATTCTACCGCACTTCTATGCGGAATTTATTCAACAATCTTACGCATACAAATAAACTGTACGCGTATAGACAAATACTAAGTTATTCATAATATAATATGGATTGCGCACGAGAGTCAGTTTCAAAGCGAGGATTTAGATTAATAAATTTCGGATTCGAAATCGGTACCATTTTTATTTTTCAATAACAAGTTCGGCGAAATTCAAAGCCTGCTGCATTGGACGTTAACGGCCGACTGCTAAATCCTCGTAATCCGCTTATAAGCAATCATAATTTGAAAAGTTTCGTGATTTAAGACACCGTTTTGCGATACAAGAGACCGGGGCACCCGACCTCCCCCACTGCCCCAAATGGGGTTGGAAACCCCTGCCCCGGGAATTTTGGGGTTTTGCCGATAAGCCGGCGCTTTGCCGGGTCGCCTGTGTTGATTTAAAAGGATTATGTGTCGATTAATTTGTTAACTTATACTTGTTGTGTAAGCGGTACGATCCAACAGTGAACCAAACCCAACCAAATACATTTCAGATCATATTAACAATAATTTATAATCAAAGGAATGTGCAATACAAAAATTCATCTTTATCCGAGTTGGTTGCATTTACATGTGACAAATTTCAACTTGCTGTAAAACGCAATGGTTTCCGACTGGAATATTATTAAAATTCTTCTTGTAATCCCATACATTAGTTTAATAATTTTCGTAAACTTTTTGAACTCGTATGTCGAGCATAGCTCGACATTTACTTTGACTTCATTTTTTAAATGAAAACTGTCTGAAACCACTATTTTTATTGCCAATCCAATTAGAATATCTTGGAGAACAGCTGGTCCAGTTTTGGAATTTTTGTTTCACGCTAGTGATTCTCAAACATTAGCTTTCCATAAGCGTAATTTATTTTTAAGTAAAAATGGTTACTTGACAGAGGTAAAATACCCCTGATACAATATTTCATCTTCAAATTTCATCAAAAGTGAAAATATATTATTTGAAAAAAAATTTTGGAAACACTGGAAATTTTTTTTTTGAGAATGGCTGGTTATTTTGGCAATAGTGTGGGAAAGATTTTTTATCTTCAATGATAATGAGAAAATATTTTTTTTGTCGAACGTTTTAAGATTTTATGAAGAAAGCTAATCATGATTTTCAAATCAAGTTTAACCCATGTTCAGATTTTGTTTCGTAAAGTTGCTTACCCTGTTCGGACGGTCCAAATTCTCAAATAGTTTATTCAAGAAACAAATTTAAAAAAAAATCAAAATCCCTGAAATTATGGTATTTTCAAGTTGGTAAAGATGAAATGGATATATTTCTGTAGAAAAATTTGAGAAGCACTGGTTCAAAAGATTCATCTAATAGTTTTTCATCATATACAATGTCGAGGATATGTGTTTCATGGATTTATTGTTATTTTTTTTCCCAATAGGTTAAAAATATTTTATTTTTGTAATTGACTTTCATCGTTTGGAAATTGAAAAATGTCAAAATTAATTCCGAGTTCAAAGAGTTAATTCGCACACTTATGTATATAAATTTGTATACAGGACTAAAAAAAACGCAAGTACATACATACATACATACATTAGTGGTTAATCAAAGGTGTCCACCTAAAAAAAAAAACGATATTTTGTTGCATACTAATGTATGTATATATATTTATTGTACATTAATATTGAAATCAATGTATTTATGATATTTTAAAGTGATTCAAACTTAAGTATAATTATATATATTGAAATTATCATATTTCTTGTAAATCAGTGATTCTGGGAAAAAATTGCGTAGTACAATGAAAAATTGTTTTCTGCTAAATGTATTTTTTTTTATCAAAAAACTCTAGCTTAAATTATATTAACAATTACAATAGTTATCCAAAATACACAATTAAATACATTGTTGGATCTCCTTTATTTTTTAAGACTGCCTTATTTCTTCTAGGTGTGGATTTTATTATTATTTTTAGATAATCGTCTGATATTTGGTTGTACCACACTTTTCCAGACTTAAATGCAGTTCTTGTTTGCTACTGGGTTTCTTATCACTGATTTTAGAACCAATTATTGCCCACAGATTCTCAATCGGGTTCCAATCTGGACTGTTACCTAGCCATTCCAATGAAAAAAATGACCTTTTTTACAATAAATTCTTTCACCTACATTTTACAGAATAAAATTAGCTTGATATTGTTAATTTAAGTTATTGATTATGATACAAAGCAGTGGAAAAAAAAACTACCCGGATTTAGCACGATAGTATGGTGCAGAATCGTCCTGGAAAATGAACTCGGATTCTACCGGTACATACTATGTATGTACATATGTATGTATACCGATTGACTTATATGTACATATCAACGATAGAAGTTCTCAAAATCACATGTTTATATTGTACCTAATTATAATTGAAGCATCTTAGACTACAAACCAGTTTTATATTTATATTTTTACTTAATTTATTTCGATCAATAGTGAAAATGGTTATAATGATGATTTTTTTCAGTTGTTTGACTCATTTTGAGTATATTTTATAAGTTTTACTACAGCGCCAGCGACAGGATCAGAAAATTTAACAGAATGTCTCAATTGAATTGGGCTTCTTTTTATGCATAGATATTATATTTATGTATAATTTTAAAAAAAAAATTTTCAACGAACATTTTACTACATTTTCGTTTGTATTGAATGAGTATTGTTATATCCCAAACCTTTCACATTTAAATATTGTAATTTTTAACTAAATATCAAATAACTTCATATCAGCAGAAAACACAATATAATATTATATGGCAATGAATCATTTGCGTAATTGCATTTCACAATGAACTGCTCACCTAATTATTGTATATTTTCAAATTAAAAAATAATTGAGAAATAACAATGCCTCAGCATTATTTATATAACGGTAATGCCGATCACATGAAAAGACTACCTGCAGTTGTTTCATTGGGCTATATATATTTTATATTAATTTTATTTACTTTTTTGGGTTAAATTATATCACTCATAAAAGGGAGTGTCTTCATTATCTATATTATATACCTGAGAGTTTCTCTTTCAAGTGTATTGTTATTCAATTTTTTATTTCCATAAAATAGTCCGGTGGCAGCGCTTCATTGCAACCAATTTATTTGTTCTCCAGTGGTTTATCAAGACAGGCGACATTCTTTCTCTATAACCGTATATTAATAATTTGTATACCCAAGTAGATGCATTAAAATGACATTTTCGAAGCTTATGCTCATTCGTGTATAGCTGGGGGAAGTATTTTAAAAATGTTCGAGTCGAAATTGAACGCGAGCGGAAGCGTGTTTATAATTCGCGAATGTACGCACCGGAAGTATAGAAGTAGACGTAACGACGGCAAAATGAAATAAAACGCTCCAGATAATATTTATACGTATCATTTAACTGGATTATGCCATTTTTCGTCGCCGTCGGTATACTTATGTAGGTAAGTGTATTTTTTCTGGATGATTTATCGCGAATAATTTTTCAGCGGCGTCATCATACATAGTTTTCAATGAAACATCGATAATTATTTTACGGATGAAAGGACGGACGGAATAATACGTGATCGAATGTCGTAAGGTTCTTAAGCGGAAATAAATATCAGGTGGGGAGTGGTAATCCTCCTTCTTAATAGGAAAGGATTACCGAACGGTTTATTAACGAAAGTCGTTAGGGGCTGAATAATGGGCGCAAGAGATTAATTTACCTATCTGTACCGCAGAAAATATATGGATCCTTCAGGAATTGTTTCTGCGGTAGGGTACTTTCTAAGGAATGGAGAGAAAACGAAATTAAAACAAAAAGGTCACCGATCTCGCTTACTTTTATATAGAAATGCTTAAGAATAGGTACTATAGTATTTACAATGATCATTTAGGTGTAATACTTATATATACATACATATGTATAGTGGCTCGGAATAAAGTAACACACTATAAAATAATCTCTTATTCAAATAATGGAAGTTATAGAATTTTACTTTAATTGTTTATTTTATTTTATCACTTTTAAGTCTTAATGGTAAAGAAGGATATTTCTGTTGGGATAGTTATGTGCATAATATTACAAATATTCAATAGACCAGCGTTTTGCAAACATTTTTTTACTACGACCCACTGTAAGAACTGCACTTTGTATTGCGACCCAGTATGCCTATATAATAATATTACAAAATCTCTCCATTATGTTCCTTTATGCACTGTTGACACAATATGATATATGCATATTTATGGATGAAAATATTTATAATTGAGGTAAAGTGGAAAATCCTAGTTCACACAAATAAGTTGGAAGTAAAAGGTATAAAGATTGCTTTTTTACTTAAAAGTTGAAATTCTCCTTTAACCTTAATCCAAAATGATGACAAATTTAATTGCTGAAAATTATTCTTTAGTGTAAATGAACTAATAAGGTGCAGAAATTCAGCCTCCCGATCAAAGCTTAACTCAGATTTAATTATTGGTTCAGGGCTTTCAAAATCAAATGGATTTTTTATCCAAAGGCTTTTCCTTACTGTTTCAAATTTCTGCACTGGAAACTAGTTATCAAAGCTTTGGGATAGAGAAGTGAGACGTGACAATATCTCGAGTTTTAATTCTTTTAAAATATTTTCATTGATAATGTTAAACAGTGATAGAGGAACTGACCATTACCTTTCACAAATTCTATGAAATCTAGGTAAAGATGCAGCATTTGACGAAACTAATTTTTTTGGATTTTTCGCCCACAAATTTGTCAGGATCCATAGTTTGAAAAACCCTGCACTAGACAGCATTATCTAATCCTAATGCGTCAGTTAGCTATGCGCGACTGCGTAAAACCTTTCATCGAATGTTTATGGTAGGTAAATTGCTTTAATTCAATATATGCAATGTTCCGCAACCAGTCTTTCGAGTTGTGCGGTAGTATAATTATAAACTTATGGCCGAACTCAGAGGGTAAAATGTGGGTGGGGGGTAATAAACAGGGCGTTTTAAACTTAACTAGTTTTACGATTTGATTCGACGCTAAGTTCTGGCGTATTTTCCGCGAAGAAAACCTTAAACTAGTTACAGCAAGTGTAATTGCGTTGTGCCGCGCGAGTTTCAGCTGAAAACTACAGCCACCCACTCCGTTTTCTCGATCGCTCGACGTACAAATGAACCGAGTAATCTTTTAAAGATGCTCGTGTGAACGTTTAGGTATGTATGTATACGCTTTTAATTATCATATATCCCAAAGTGTAGCCGGAAAAGGTTTTTCATTGTATTTTTTTTTTGTCTTAGCGATTTTGTTCGAAGGTAGGGAATCAATTTTCCGGAACATTAGCTCGCTTTGGAACGTTTTGAAATTCACCTGTTTTGTTGTTTTTTCTTTGTATTGAATCTTTATTGTGAAATAGACAAACTGTCGATACATTTTTAATTATATACAT
Source organism: Parapsyche elsis (assembly GCA_022651745.1). Lineage (NCBI taxonomy): Eukaryota > Metazoa > Arthropoda > Insecta > Trichoptera > Hydropsychidae > Parapsyche > Parapsyche elsis. The sequence continues at coordinate 2,285,336 of JAGVSN010000016.1, forward strand.
ATGTATGTACATAGGTATACAAGTTGTCTCTCTGATATGGTATAAAGTGAAATGTATTGAGATCAACGTTTATAATCTAAATATACATACATATGTCATTATCATTTTCAGCCGTCCACCACCCACTGCTGGATGAAGGCCTCTCAAATCCTCTTCCATTCCTGTCTGTCTTGAGCAATCTGCATCCAGTTGACTCCACACATTCTTCTCAAATCATCAGCCCATCGTCCACTCAGTCTACCTTGCTTTCTTTCACGCTATGTGTCCACTTCAACTTTTTCACACGCTATATCTGCCACTTTGGTCAAGCTTCTTACCCATGTATTCCTCTTACGATCTCTTCTTATTATAAACAAGCATAAATCTTTCCATGCTTCTCTGTGCGCACTGCATCTCATGTAACATTATTGAATTCATCATCCTCGTTTCACATCCATACGTCATAACTTGCAGTACGCATTGGTCGTATGCCTTCTTTTTTACGCATATCGGATTGTTGGATTCCGTCAAAAGCACTCCATCCTAATTTTATTTCGTCTTCTTTACATCCGGTCACATTCCTCCAATTGTCCTAGGTATAAATAACTATCAATTGTAATGATTACGAGGAAAAAATATTATCTGATTGAGCAATGTTTTAAAATTCATAGCACTCAGATTACAGAACTACATATATTCAAATAATGTTTTACGTATAGAATGTGAGCCGTAAAACCAACCTACATACATTTATTATGAGAATTTTGTATTTAAAAACTATATTCATTCTTCCAAAAGCACTCCACCCTAGTTTTATTTCTTCTTCTTCGTATTCACTAATTGTGCTAGGTACAAATAACTATCAACTATTTCTACAATATGATTATCTATTATGACTACGTTTTGCAAATATTGTACATACATATGTATAGGTATATTTTAAAACCAGACACGTTTAATACTGCATTTTTTTTCCAAGAAATTAATCAAGCTTCTGATTTCACACGACACTTGTTGATAATAAACGTCTTTTTTACAGCGCACCCGTTGGGAAATTAGGTTTGAAGCCTTTTTAGATTTTTATTATTTTACTGCGGTCGTAAAAGGCATTGACTACGAAATTAATACGGCGCGCCGCCAGACGCAATTTCATCCACAATTTCCAAACATTCGCACAAAATTATGACATTTACGAATATTAGCCGGGGAAATATAACAATCGAATACACACTGACTTATTTTTCGTTTGATATCGGAATTAGAAGGTCGTAAATAGCAGTGAGCGCCAAAAGTCCCACGTGGGGTAAGCGGAGACCCACACCCGGGCACGAATGCTCATATCAGCCTCGGGCAATATATCTGCGGTAATATTTATTTATTAGCCGAGACGAAAGTATCAGGGATGGGTCCTGGATCCGCTCTGCTCGCCAGGGACAATCTGTATCCTTTAGCCGTGACGTGTCGGCAACGTCTTAAGGGTAACGGATGCGTTGAGGCGCCCCGCAAAAAAAGGCGCCATAGGTTTTTGTTTCGCAAATATAAACTTTGCGCTATCCTCCTGCTTTCTAAAGTACCTATAGTATCTACAGTACCTTCGGTTAGTTTTTCCGGTAGGAAAGTGTCCCTTGTACTGGGATTGGGATCGCGTTAGCCTTCGTCTCGTGCTTTGAGTCACTTCAAATTCCACACATTCGAGTATTCATTAACCGTATGGCCGAGAACCTTTCTCGAGCTAAGAGCCAAATTAGGGAAAACCGTGCAAAATTGGTTAAGCTTGGGAGCCGCAACATAGCGCAATTTTGTAAGATTGAACATAGTTTTTAAATCCAACATCCCGTTATGCTTAAAAAAAAGGCATACGACCAATGCGTACTGCCAGTTATGACGTGGATGGTAAATTCAAGAATGTAACATAAGATCCAGTGCACACAAAGATGTATGCTTGGTATAAAAAGAAGATATCGCAACGGGAATACACGAGTAAATAGTATGACTAAAGTGGCAGATATAGCAGAATGTGTGAAAAGTTGAAGTAGCACATCCCGAGAAGAATGGATAGTAGATGGACGCGAGAAATACTGGAATGGTATCCGAGAGGATGTGAAAGAAAGCAAGGTAGAGCGAGTGGACGATGGGTTGATGAATTGAGAAGAATGCGTGGAATCAAGTGGATGCAGATTGCTCAAGACGGACAGGAATTGAAGAGGATTGGAGAGGTCTTCATCCAGCAGTGGATGGTGAACGGCTGATATTCAAAATTAAATTAAATGTTGTTCATTTATGAAATGGATAGCTGTAAGAAAAATTCTTAATGTCTGACAGTTTATTACTAAAAAGTATTATAAAGTTTAGTCTGAAAAACGATTTAAAGCTTTTTATAGTCATGAAGTTATGGAAATAGCGAGAGCCGCAAGTTTTCAAAAAAAGAGCCGCATGCGGTTCTGGAGCCGCCGATTCCCTACTTTATACTATGTATATACAAAAAAATGTTGTACCAATTTAATTTCAATCGTTATATTTTCCCATTGTGGTATATTCGTCCTTACCTTCGGAGTTTCTTAGTAGAAAAAAAAAAAACGATCCTCTTTTCAGGATAAGAGTTCCTTAAACTGGACCGGTTCTCTGTCCCCTCTCCTTTTTTTGGTATGGCACAAATACCACTCGAAAAATCTTTTAGCTGTCTCTTACAAGCGTATTAAATTCAATCTTTTCATTCGCCCAATTAAGTTTTCCTTGCTCTCCCCTCCACTCTCCAGTTTTGTTTCTGGAACAAAGGAGCAAAACACAAAACTCGAATCGGATCGAACGTATTGAAGGATACTTCAAAGGGGATATTGATCGATTATTTCTTTAAATACTCGTGAAAATGTTTGTGTGTATGTATATCTCGATTCGCTTAATAAGTGGCTTTAAATATCTTTTTAATGCTCACTAAAATTGGTGATTGTATAGTTATTGAAAATGAATATTATTCTCTTTTTTTGGAAGAGTAAAAATTTAGAGTTTATTAATATCGAAATATGCAGCAGGTAAGTATTTTAAATTGTCGATTAAAACATTTTCAGTTATTCCTTAAACTCACGAATGTGATGTGTTTAATTGTTTGCACGAACATCTGAAGGAAATTTTATTTTTAAATAGACATTAAATTGAAGTTTCTATACAGATTGGATTTCGTTCGTTTTAAATTCGTATGCAGGTTTTTCGTTGTGATTTATGTTTTAAAATTAATTTTGAGCTTAAAACTGAATTGAATGAATCGATTCATTCGGTATTATTCGAACAATTAGGTCAAAAGCGATAAAATAAAGTTTTTGAGATTCCGTTTCCGGCGCAGCGCGCACCAACTCCCCCACTAATGAATATTGAATTTTCGGCGAGTTTTCGCGCGATTCGATTTTTTTCCCCTGTTATAATTGCCAAGTTCAAATGATTTTAAAATAATCTAAAGAGTTATTAACGAGCTCTTTTTCTTTCTTCAACTTTTGGACGAGAGTTAAAAGCTTTTAGCTGTTCTCTGGCTTGAGAACAAAAGTGTTGAAAATTGCGAGTTCAACCCTCCGCAAACCTTCCACCTTAGATAAATAGATTTTGAAAATTTTCTGCCCGATAAAACAACGAATGGAAACCACTTTGCAAAACGCACCTAGAAATTTCCAATACATGAGTGTACCTAAATAGAGTACAAGAATAAATTTTCAAATTAAAAATACGGTTTTGTAATAAACAATTTATTTTTTACATTTGATTCGCTCACAAATGATATGTTAAATCACGATAAGTGTAAAACGATATGAAGAAAGTACAAGAGATAGAATAACTTAAAAAAGAAAAATAAAACAGATTTTCAGTCTTCGTAAAGGATTCACAGACACAAATATAACTGTATAAGATATTTGTAATTAAATAAAAAAAAAAATGAATAAAATAATTTTTAACATGAGTAATATGGAAGATTGTTAATTGATAATTTTTATAGCAGATAACAAAAATTAAATAAGATGTATACGAATATCACGTTTCTACACAACATGAAGCTTTTATCTAACGTTTTTCTATACAATACATTTTCTAAATAGTAATACAGTTTTGCATTAATTTTACCTACTTACATCCTAAGTTTTATAAACTTAATAATTTCAACTAATTATTTTTTTAAGATAAGCCTTCAACGTTCCAACACACAATCGTGTATTTTTTAATCATAAGTCATTCATTTTAACGATTTCTCGAACAAACCACTTGCGAAAAGTTCTCAAATTAAAATGTACAAATGAAAAAATCAAATTCAACCCAAAATGGCTAATTTTATTATTCATTTTGTATAATATACATACATACATATATGTATGTATAGTCAGTTTTTTTTAAATACAATACGATAAATCTATGCTTACGTTTGTACATCGTACAATTAATTCACACGCTTTCACTTATTTTGAATAGTTACACGTACTCATCATACCATGGAAAAATTGCGAATTTTCCACGTAAGAAATTAATACTCATTTTTTTTTATTATAAAAATATCACCAATCAATATCGGGTATTTTTTAATCTATATATTATCAATTTACAAAATTTCCTCGCTAGGTATATTTATTTACAAACAAAATGATTTACGTATGATTCATTTAACAATGCCGCAGTAACAATTTTCATATTTCTTGATATGTTTAATTTTAATGATAATTTTACATCCTAGTAATTTTATTATGTCACTAATAGTATGATTAGTATTGACAATGCGAGAAAGGCAAAATAATAATTAGGATTCAACTTTTATAAATAGTTAAAAAGATATGCAATTTTCTATGTAAATGTTAAGTTAATTTCGCCTATTGTCAAAATAACTTTTGATTAATTCATTTTATTTTTACTAAAATATAAAAAGATTAAGATTTATGCATAGTTAATACATTTCAATAATAATACATATCCTTAACTTTCGTTGGCTCGATATTTTTTTCTAAATATTAATGTTTTACATAAATTTACACGTACTATATATTACCACTGTGAACATATTTTTAACAAATGAATAATTATTGTATCAAGTCTTTTTTTTTTTCACCATTTCACTTAAGATATTTTCAGTGAGGAGTCCAACTGTTTGCTGAAATAGAAAATAGTTTATTGTTAAATAATAGATTCAACGAAAATATTTATAATATGAAATAAAATCAGTAATACTACTGTTATAGTGAATACCAAAACAAAAATTTAGATTTTCGAGTAGATTTTTCCTAATAAATATTTCCATATTGTACAATATATCTTACTTAAAGCGTGATTCTAAGAGTGGACTACCTTTGTAATGTACGTCTCTGTACATGCTGGGACAGGTTTTTCCAGTATTCTGAAATCACAATTGAAAGTTTATTTCAAAACACGATTCAATCATATTATAGACGACGCAAATACCAATCAAATATATACCTGCTTAACATTGAAGTCAATATTTGTCCTGACCGGACGATGGTGAAGTGGTTGCGGTGGTCTAAAATTATTTCCTAAAGGGGCTTGAGGATGCTTGATATCCCCTTGCATCAAACGTCTCAGACCGTGCAACTGTAACAAAATAAAATAATAAAAGTAATACTACATTCACTTTATTTTCAAAACGGTTCGAGGGCGAGCGAAGCGGAAAATGCTTTCTCAAAAGTATCAAATACGTATGTTTGCACAAAAGGTCTTATTTTGGCGCACAGAGTTTATTGCGCTTGAAAATTGTCGAAATAAAAAAGAGAGTTTAATGAAATGAGCGGTTGCTTAGAGCGGTCAAACAATACCATTTTACTATTCATATATTATTATGTACTGGTGTAAGCCCGTTGAATATCAACGGACCGCTTTCTTATCATCCGTACTGAAAAATAATATTAAATTTAATAGTTTTTATAGTTGTTGCATAGATGGCGCGTTATAATACAACGCGTAACAATTTAGCAAAGTCACGAGTCTATTAAGATTATTATATATTGTCAAACCGTAGCAGGTCCGTTATCGCCTCCGTTGGATGATAGTGTTAGCACGATTCTTTCCAACCTGGTGAATTTACCGAGGCGAGCGTTATCAGCAGACAGACAGAAATATTTCGGCTATTATATGTATGTATGTATACTAGTGTAAGGCCGTTGAATATCAAAGGAACGGTTTCTCATCACCCGCACTGAAAAATAATATTAAATTTAATAGTTTTTATAGTTGTTGCATCTATGCAACAATGCGCCATCTATGGCGCGTTATAATACAACAACGTAACAATTTATCAAAGTCGCGAGCCTATTTTTTATATTAAATAGTCACGTTGAAGCCTGCCTATTATCATTTGGTTTGGCTCACCGCGTAAGCGCTCTGTTCCGAATCAGCGATACCGAGTTCAAATCCCATTCGTGCGACGTTCTGGTTTTTTTTAATTATTTACCGAGGCGAGCGTTATCAGCAGACAGACACACAGACGGAACATATATAATGAAGCTCAAAAAAAATAATATGAAAGTCAACTTTCAAAAGTTGAATTAAATCAAGCATTTAATGGATCATTATTATTACGCATAAATTAAATAAATGTACCTGTACACCTAAATATTTCACCATTAGTATAAGTTGGTATTTGTACCTCTATTTTATCGAAGCTACGTGTTATTTTAAAGTTCCTCTTAGAACAACTCCACAATGTAAATATGCTATTTTGAATATAATGTAAATATTTTGCGTAATACACATATGAGTCGCCTAGTTCCAAATCCCGATAAGTCGATAAAACTCACTTGTTCGTAAACGCGGTTTTTCTGCTACAGACTTATTTGCTTGATGGCGTTTAAACTTATTTAAACTTAATTTTGTTCATATTAAACAAAATATTGAGATTAGAAACATGGACTTATCGTTGTTTGTTTCTAAATATGGCTTTTATCATAGTGCAATTGTCAGTTTTTGGAACTAACACTGATTTTCAATATTTTTTTACCGCGCACTTGGCGGTATTTGGAAAAATTCAAGTATATGGCATCGTTTGAAAACATTCTTAGAACCAGAAAATATTTTACACTCGTTTTTTATATATACATATTGTGGACTTGTCGGGATTTGGAACTAGGCGACTCATATGTACATACATAAGTCGTATATAATAAACAGTTTGTAATATCCGATTAAGTATTTTAACCACTGTACAATGTGCAATTAGCGTTGATGCCTTTCGGATCGATTTCTCATTGCGATTCAATTGTCATATCGTCGCGGTCGTTTTACGATTCCGCTAAATTCGTGCAATAAGCCATGAACACAACAGTAACGATTTCGATTAGCGATTATGTCCATCGTTGACAATAATGATTGGCGGTCGATAAAGCGAGCTTTCGCCGCAAACGAGAGGAAGCATAACGTTTCGCGGACCATTTATCGAGGTGACTATAAATTATATTAAGAGCACCCCAAACCCCCCTTAAATCCTACACCATAACAAATCCGTTCGCCGAAAGAGCGAATTTTGCATTATTTTATTGGTGAATCGTTGTGGCAATCTGCGTGCGCGGATCTATCGCGCATCCGGCCCGCTCGAAATGGATTCGCCTGAATATAACGTTACCATTAAAACGTTATCGCCTATTCATGATCATAAATTTTATTCGTCTTACATCCGGCCCACACTCGGGATATATAGGTAAATTAAGTGGAAGTAGAGAGAGAGAGAGAGGTGGGCACAAGTGGAAGCTGACGCCAGAAGCTACAAACCTAACCTCCCCAATCCCTTCCCTTCGATGTACCCTCATTCGAATTTCCAATGTAAACTTTCGGCATATTAATAATGGATGTTTGGCAAATAATAAACATAAGCGCGGTGAATGGGGCCCCGCATAATGGATAGCGCCCCGGGGCTGAGCCCTCGCGATATTTTGTTCGCCCAACAATAATAATAACATTTGCGGATTACGTGGGAAAATTTTGGCGAAATGCTACCCCCCACAACTCCTCTACTCATCCTTTGACTCGTAAGTGTAGATTTTTACGTTAAAAATCTGACGTCAGTATTGCATTGAGTGGTTTTGCTTGAAAGTGGTAAAAGTCCTGTCTATTTAGAAAAAAATTAGATCAATGATTACGTCCATGTACAGGCGGACCTCAACTTTCGCACATAATTGGTTCCTGAAAATGTGTGCGAAAGTTAAATGTTCGAAAGTAGAGGGATGTAAAAAAAAAAAAGCACCAAAAATGTATGTATCAAATAAAAATTATTTATATATGTACATTAAAAAGTAAAGTAAATATCGCATTCAGGCACGGCAAATTATAATCTCGCAATGAACTTGTCAAGAGTTAGTTGAATATGACAATTTTTTTTTTCTTCAATTTTAAATCACCAGCTAAATTTCCACCAAGAAGCAATCGGTTTTTAGAAGGTTTATGACCAGGGGCAACTGATTCTTCCTTTGATAAGAATGTACGATTAGGCATCTTCTTCCAAAATAAACCAGTCTCATCTACATTGAATATTTGACTAGAGGAATATTCACCATCTTCAATAATTTTGGACAATGAGAAAATAAAGTCTTTTGCAGCATCTTCATCCACATCAGCTGATTCTCCAGTGAATTTAATATTGTGTAAAGAATACCTTGTTTTAAAATTTGAAAACTAGCCGTTACTTGCATGAAACACCGTGTTAGAATCTTCTTTTAGTCTAGCCTTCCAATCCTTATGCAAACTAAAAGCTCTAGCTTGTATTATTGAAGTACTCAGAGGGATGTTTTTTTGATTTTGGTCACTTATCCAATAAGACAAATATTTCTCCATTTCATCCATCACTATGCCGTGCCTTTTAGAAACAATTTTTGATGATATATTTCCACAATTTCCAACCCAAAAAAAAAAAAACGATTTTTTAAAAATGTGCGAAATAGCGAATTGTGCGAAAGTTGAGGTCCGCCTGTATAACACTTTTCAAAAATGTATTTATTTAATAATTACATGTAGAGGCGGCATAGCCGATAGGCCCATGGGGTTTGGTATCAGTTAAAAATCAATGAAATTATAATTAAATATAAATGAAAAAGAAAGAAAGAGAGAACAGTATTGCCAAAATTGAACAAAATAAAAACAAAGATAAAATTAACATAAAAATAAAATTAATTTTAATGAGCTACAAATACCCATTGTTTTTTAAGAATAAATCTAGTTGATTTTTATATAAATCAAACATTTTTTAAAGTGACCATTGAATCCGGAAGACTATTCCAAACTTGAACCGCTCTATTTGAAAAGAATGAATCTCTAACAATCTTATTTGATTTGAGTCTAAGAGTATGACCTCTTAGATGAGGGTTCTCATTGAACACAATGAGGTTGGTCATTTCACATGAATAATGATTATTTTTATTATTTTGAATACTTCAATTAAATCACCTCTTGATCTCCTCGTCTCCAATGTGGAGAGATTCAGTCTTTTCAATCTTTCATGATAAGGTAGTGATCGAAGTTCGGATGGCATTCATTGGAAAAACACAATAGGAGCTTTCCAAACGTCAAATAACACACATTTAATATATGTATGTATGTACATACATATTATGTACATAGTTCGGAATAGTAAAAAGGAAACTTGGCCCACTTAATATGATTGTAAGAAATATGTAAGAACTTTGATATTTCAAAATCCGTCTGTCTGTCTGTCAGTGTTAAATAATTAAAATGTCAACATAATTAAAAAACCAGAACGTCGCACGAGTGCGACTTTGCTAATTTTTTATGTTGTTATTATAACGCGCCATCTATGCAACAACTATAAAAGCTATTAAATTTAATATTATTTTTCAGTACGGGTGATGAGAATCCGCTCCATTGATATTCAACGGGCTTACACTAAGTATTATATTAAGTTTTAAATATTTTTCGTTTGATTTTAGTAAATGCAGTTTGAAATATGTATATGCACATATGTACATACACAATCGAATGCTGTTTGCTATTTGAGTATTTGTTTAAAATTTATCAAAGGCGTTTTATTAAATTACATATTGACTATCATCAATCAAAAACAGTTTCTACTCAATATTACACTTTATAATAGTTTTCCAACACAAACTAGTGTTATTTTATAATATTAAAACACGTCTATCGTAACAGGAGCCTATCCGCACTGTGCTAAATAAAACTTTATGTATTTTAATTTTATCACAATGCGTAAATTATGCCAGCTGTATATTTACTAGGCAACGACCCGAACACAACTATCATAGCAAAACAGTCGTTTGACCGAAAATGACAGAAAAATGTTATCGTGCCTTATCACAGTACGAACACCAAACCACAATGACGATATGAATAATTTAGCAATAAAACGTTGGAGCAACAACAACACGCCACGAAAGTGAACTTTCACTGATGATTTTATCAGTTGGATGAATTTTTTTTCATATACATTATGTACAGGTGCGATTAAATTTCGAAATATCGAACGAAAAATGGCATTCAATGTATCACTGAATTGAACGAAAATCGGCTACGATAAAACGCACGCGTACATGCATATTCGATCGAAACGCTTACGGCGAATATATTACCCTTTTATCCGCGTCTCTCAAAGACCCCGCCTCTTTTTATTATTATCACGTATTTGTGTGTATATTTCTGGGTTAGTATGGGGTTTGGTAGCTTCACAGCACGCAATTAGGGGTGTGTAACACCCCAAGTGGTAACGAGTGTTTTCCACGTGTGGCTCTATTGCGCGATGTTTAGGCGTAGACAGGCCTATTGGATTTATTGGACTCGAACACGCGACGCCACTGTGAAAGATTAATTTCGACTTCTGAAAGATTAAGCAACATAAATGTGTAAGAAAATTCCAAAAATTCCATACATGGAAGTACAGCGCGTTGTCCGGGTGCAATTAGCTATTTTGAAATGTCATCAAACTCTCCAGTAGTGTTCTCTTGTCAATTGGAAGTGAAGAAAAGGATTATAATGAATGTGTTGGCAATTTTTTTGAACTGTCTCAATATCTGAGTTAGATAATTTTGCAAATTCTAACAGGAGATGGTCCATTTGGATACTAATCTAATACGTAAATCTTGCCAAGGACGATAGCAACAGTCGAATATCGTCGACTTTGACTTTGTTGGGAGGAAATTTATCTAATAGATATAAGAGCGCAAGGATCCAAATTCCAGACCCAATTAATAACGGGTTAACATTGAATAATGGATAGTAGGTGTCTCACAACTAAGATAAATTGGCAAATTCTAAAAGGACACTGATCTGTATTTGGCAATGCCAATTACTATAAGTTAAGGTTGAAATGATGTAGACATTCGACCTGATAAAATAAGTGATACAAAACATAATATGCCTATCATTCATAAGCTGGCAATACCAAATATTTTTCGGCTGGTACATCAGTCATTAGCGGAATAGTTTTTATCGAAGTTTTTCAAAGCTATGGATAAAAATTTGCGAAATACTATTATTATTTTTATTAATTGTGATTATAATATTGTGCATCATTGGCTGTTTCGGTTTAATAATTACTTATGGCAAAACGTAAACGGTCATCGAGGTTATCAAACGTGTCCGCATTGCTAAATATAGTTCATCATAAGAACATGTGTTTGGGATTAAGAATTTCAAAGAAAGTGTGCGGTATTGTAATATAGAAGATGTTAAGTGTTCCAAGCAGTTGACTTCTTTTGACAAATTAGTTAGTGTACCTGAGAATCAATGAAACACAAATACATACCACGCAAAAATAACGCTCCCTTCATTTGACCGTTGATCCATTTCGTTGACAGATAAGCACGAGTCTATTATCCAACAGTAAACAAAATTGATCCGCGGAAAATTCCGCATACTTCGATTCTGATTATTCAAATGTTGTGGAATGTATAAGGGAGCAGACAGCAGACAATCACACAATTTTATATATGTACATACATACTTAGATTGTTAGAATTGACATCGGAATTTTAGCCCACTCCAACGGTGGATTGTTTTGCTGTATTTTAGTATGGAATTCAGAAGGTTTGATCGTGTTGGCATCATCCATCGGTTGGTGTTTGTTGAAACGCCACATTGAATAATGTGGGTGTTAGAGTGTTGCGGTGTGGTCGGCTATGGGTTGTAGCGATGCAAATGCAAGGTGCATATAAGGTGAAATTGCAGTATGCACCGCGGCAAGTGGTTTGCGATGGCACTGCGCCAGCATTCAGACATTCATTGCTTCCACATATGATTAGATCGATTTGTCAGCTGCTGACTTACCGGGTATGGGATCTCCAACCTTTTGTTTAGAAGCCGCGAGTATTTTATTTATTTAAAATACATGGGCAGGCGGCATAGCCGATGGAGCCCAGGGGTCTGGCATAACTTTTACATACAATTTTTAATTATTTATATTTAAAGGATTACAAAAATCCATTTGTGTTCAAAAACTTATTGAGATGATTTTAAATAGATTTGTATTTTCGGAAGTTACTAGCTGATTTGGCAGACTTCGACCACTCTATTTAAAAAAAAAAAGAGTGACAATTTTGTTCGATTTGTCTTTTAGTAATTTCAGTGTATGGCCTCTGAGATGTGCGTTTTTTATTGAAAGTAAGGAGGTTTTTCATTGGGCATTTATTATTTTGTAGACTTACATTATGTAGATCGCCTCTTAATCTTCTCGTCTCCAAATATGTGACACTCATTTTCTTCAATCTTTCATTATAGGATAGTGATCGAAGTTTATATGGCATTTTTGTAATACTTCTTTGGACCCATTTTAAACATAAATGTCTTTTTTGAAGTTAGGGTTCCAAACAGCAAATTCTAATTTAGATCTAATATACGATTTATAAATTTTTGACAGCAACTGGATACAAAATTTCTTAAATACACGTTTGATAATATACATATATAAATGAATAACACTTATTTACTAAGGAGTTTATATGAGTAGACCATTTACATAAGTTCTTTTGAGATAACAACACCCAGGTCCATTAAAGATGCAACTTTTGGGACACTTACATTATCAATTAAATAACGGATTTGGGGGTTAGTTCGGCCTAGGTGTAAAACAGAGCATTTATTAATATTTAAAGATAATAGTACATCAAATATCATTCTTTGAACCCTTTCTAAACATACAATGTCTTTTTTGAAGTAAGGGGTTCCAAACATTTACAACAAATTCTAATTTAAGTCTAATATACGATTTATAAATTTTTGACAGCAATTGGATACTAAATGTCTTAAATACACGTTTGATAATACATACATATATAAATGAATAACATTTATTTACTAAGGAGTTAATATGAGTAGACCATTGTGATAACAACACCCAGGTCCATTTGAGATGCAACTTTTGGGACACTTACATTATCAATATTAAATAACGGATTTGGGGGCTAGATCGGCCTAGGTGTAAAACAGAGCACTTATTAATATTTAAAGATAATAGCCATGTTTGGCACCATCTATTTATGTATGAAAAAAATTATAAAGACGCCCAAACACCGCTGCGGATTCGTTTTTGCATTGCGGAGAACCGTAGGGAAAATCACACGGTTGGTATGGTGGGGAGTTGTATCGCATAGCCGCAGGTGGCGCTGCCTACACCACGATGGATTTCCGACCGAAAAACCGTGCGGAATTTGTTGGTCACGATTTTTTCGGCGACTCGCTCGATTTCAACGACGTTTGTGGATAAGCTATTGGAGACGGTGAAAAAGTATCCCATGTTATGTCAGAGTGACAGAAACCAGACGATTTTGTCAACAGACACACCGTTATAAATTACATTCAACAATTAAAAGTATTGAATTAATTATTCATATAAATATGCGGCCAACATTAGAGCTTCGTCTTCATCTGAGGAGTCCATGTCAGAATCGTGAGTGAAATACAAACGTTCAGAAAGCGAGGTGACAGATGGTAGTTCGCTATTCGGGCCGGAATGGCGTTGCAGTCGTGCCCAGTGTGTGCGGTACATTATACATAAATTACACTAGTGTAAGCCCGTTGAATATCAACAGGGTGGTTTCTCATCGCCCGTACTGTTAGTGTTTGTGGGTAGTGAGTATATATGTATTTAATATTTTTTATAGATGGCGTTTTATAATACAACACGTAACAATTTAGCAAAGTCGCGAACACTTTAATATTTAATATTGGCCAATTATAGTACATCGCCTCCGTTTGGAAGATAGTGTAAGCACGATTCCTCCCAACCGGGTGATACCGGGTTCAAATTTCACTCGCGCGACGTTTTTTTTTTTTAATCATTTACGTTGGCGAGCGTTATCTGCAGACAGACATACGGATTTCGGCTATTATATACATACTAGTGTAAGCCCGTTGAGTATCAACGGAGCGTTCATCACCCGTACCTACTAAAAAATAATATTAAATTTAATAGTTTTTATAGTTGTTGTATAGATGGCGCTGAACTAAATATAGGGAAATTAAAATAAATGCGAGGTGTATTAAAATCGTTTTAGTGTCAGAATGATGTAATGTAACTTAAATAAAAATGTCAATAGTTATAGAACTTACATAAAAAGGCTTTTATACAAATAGAGAAGATATCAATACAGGAGTAAAATATACATTTCTTGGTAATGCAAGTAACGAACGGTAATTTCTTAGTAATGCAAGGCAGCGATTGGCAGAGATAAGTTGGGGGGGGGGGGTCCAGTCCAGGTAGCAGTCCAGACCGCTTATATGGGTAACAAAGGTCTCCCTCACCAACCCGCCGTAGTCGATACGTTAGAATGCTCGACTACCAACTTCGACGTCGTGGGTTCAAATCCCGTAAAATCTGGTATTTTAATTATTTTTCCTTATTTCCTATTTATTGTAACTATAGGTAATGTTTTAAAGGAGTAAACTCACGGCCGGGCGATAGCGTATAGCATTAGTGCGATGACTCTTGAGCCTAAGGTCGTGGGTTCGATCCCCCGCTCGTTCTAGTGGTTTTTTAAATTATTTTTCCTCAGCGAGCGTTATCAGCAGACAGACAGACGGATTTCGGCTATTATAAATATAATATAACTAGTGTAAGCCCGTTGAATATCAACGTATGTTTATGTGGGTGAGTATATGTGTATTTAATAGTTTTTATAGATGGCATAGATGGCGCGTTATTATGAGGAGTCCATGTCAGAATTGTGAGTGAAATACAAACGTTCCAAAAGCGAGGTGACTGATGGTGTCGAATGGCGCTGCGCACGCGCACCACAACATTTCGCTATTCGGCCGTTGAGTGTCGAATGGCACTGCAGTCGTACCAGTGTGTGCGTGCGATTTTCCCAGATGAATTTCGTACGAAATTCACAGCGGTGTGCGGGCGCCTTTACAATTCAACTTTTGCGAAATGGTAAAAAAAGCTCAATATTGAATTTTAAACTGTTTGCACTGTGAAAATGTCTACTAATAATACTTACGTATGAAGTATTGTACCATTTTTACCAAATGTCCCAGTCTCAGTGCTCAAATAATTTACTCGAACGAAACAGGGTGTAGTTAAAGTCGATAACTTTAGGCGGAGTAGCGGGGAGTTGGAAAGTTAACCCTTTCAAGACGGAGCGCCAAAGTTAGTTTACCAGTTTAACACACCTGCAGTACGTGACTGCACCTCTCGGCGGTTATATTATGCACTCGGTGATTGCAGTCTGCGTCGTGGGCCACCATAATGCGAATCGAATCGGTGGAAACCGATAATTTTACACGCGTCCACAAATCACACACTCGCTTCCACGGCGGATGGTATTCACACTGCGGCAAAATTAAACTTTGAATCGTTAACATTAAAAGTTCTTCTCGTACGCTAAATGCAATTGTCTGTTCGCGATTCGAGTACGTTGAAACGATGAAGCTCAGTTTCTTGCTTTCAAAGTACATACGTATGTAGGTACACGAGCGACGTTTTCCTAATGCGGCCGTTGTATTGAAAATTATATGAAGCTGTGCCGGGAAAATTTAGATTTAACTCGGTGTATAATAAAGTCGAGGATATGAATAGTAGATTAATTAATCACACTTTGCAACTTCTAGCCGTATTAAACAGTCACAAAGAAACTTTAGATTTTCTACGTACATACTAGAACATGTTACTTTAAGTATGAATTATATAAGCTTCCTTTATTTGAAGCTGTTTCGGTATTTCGATGTCTAATTATAATATTGCGTTAAGATTTCCGCAATGTAATACTAATTGGACGTAAGAAGCTCAATTAGAACTGTTGAAAGCTTAGCGCACTGTTGGCCGATGCTTATAATTTATAACGTTGCCTTTGAAAATTGATTAAATTGTATTTCAGCCTGTGTTGAGACTTATTATATATCTAATAATAAACTTAAACAAAATTAATTTTCTATAAATTTGTACACATGTATGTATATATGTATGTACATAAATCAGAAATTACATTCGTAGCTCGATTTTATTTTAACAGAATTATGCCGGTAGCCGTAAAAATTTTAATAACGCCTGTTCCCCGAAAGGTACATATGTACATATAGGTACATATTTAGAGAGAGAGAGAGCGTTACGATATGCGCACAATTAAAGTTATTACGAAATTTTATATGTAAATTGCAAAACGGCGCGCACGCGAAAGTCGACCGTAAAACCGACGCGATGAAATTGCACAACCTGATTCGATTCTAAAAAGATCCTCGAGCGTGAACGCGTCAGAATGGGAATTGCATACTTGAGAGATGAGTAGGATGTGGATAGATACATATGTGGGATGGGTTAAAGGAGGCGAAGGATGCACGGAGAGAAAACGCAGGTCATTCGATTGTGGTGCAGGTGAAAATGTGGAGTCACAGCGTTCAGATCGAAGTACAGGATCAAAAGTTGAAAATGGGATTTCGAATAACATACGCGATTTTCACGTGTATTTAAAAAAAAAATGCAGGGAGAATATGTTTAGTTTTCTTATATTATGTCAAATCTTAAAACTTCCATCAGAAAATTTCACATATACATACCTATGTATGTATGTATGTATGTATGTATACAACTACACAATACATCATATATATAATAGTCGAAATCCGTCTGTCTGTCTGTCTGCTGATAACGCTCACCGACGTAAATATTTAAAAAAAAACCAGAACGTCGCACGAGTGGCATTTGAACCCGGTATCACTGATTCGGAACGGAGCGCGTACGCGGTGAGCCAAACCAGATGATAATAGGCAGGCTTCAACGTGACTATTTATATAATAAAAAATAGGCTCACGACTTTGCTAAATTGTTGCGTTGTTATTATAACGTGCCATCTATGCAACAACTATAAAAGCTATAAAATTTAATATTATTTTTCAGTATGGGTGATGAGAAAGCGCTCCGTTGATATTGAACGGGTTAAAAACTAGTAATAATATATTATTGCTATTATAAATTTAAATTTATACGATGGTTTTCTTATTGTCTGTCTGTCTACTGATAACGCTCGCTGAGGAAAAATTATTAAAAAACCACCAGCACGAGTGGGGATCGAACCCACGACCTCAGGCTCGAGAAGAACGTCGTTAGACCAATCTGCTAAAACCAGTTGTCGGTTGGGTCCTTTTTTTAAAACATATCGTGACTCGGATTTACCTACAAAAGGGATCGTGATTCTGCTAATAATACATAGATGACACTATAGAAACTATTATTTTTTTTTTTTTTTTGATTTTTACAAAATTATAATTATTATATATGTATATAATAATTAATAATTATTATATAAATAGTAAAGTAAAAAAAAAATATTTTTTTGAGTGGGTATCGGGGGTCAATCGATTTGGGTATCGATTTGGGTAATGGGAATCTCTATTACGATATTACGATATTTAAAATTCGTTTTACGCTTTACGATATTTAAAATTCAGCGGGCGTTGATATTCAACGGGCTTACACTAGTATATATGTATAACAGCCGAAATCCGTCTGTCTGCTGATAACGCTCGCCTCGGCAAATGATTAAAATACACGAACCGTTGGAATCACCAGGTTGTGCTAACACTATCATTCAATTTGACTATATAATATTAATAGGCTCGCGACTTTGCTTAATTGTTACGTGTTGTATTATAACGCGCCATCTATGCAACAACCAAAAAAAAAACTATTAAATACACATATACTCACCCACGCAAACATACGTTGATATTCAACGGTACACTAGTATATACATACATACATATGTACATACATAACAAGAATATATATATATTTGGGTTCAATTAAATTTTAAATTACAAAATAGGCAGTACCTGGTTGTTTCATACGCATTTCGGTTTCGCATAATTTTCGCGGCGTAATATAAACATAGTGCGATAAAAAGTCGATGATAGTCGAATGAAAAAATATGCAAGGGGATATGTGGACGATAGTGAAAAGTTAGGGGCTCGCAAATAACGCGGAAATAAAAAGCGGCGCGCGTAAAGGTCCGACCGCACATATCCATTAATTAACCCCTAATAAAAATGTATTACAAATTTATGATGCGAAAAGCGAAACGGTGCCAGGGCCGGACTGTTTACGACGGTAAATATCGCACTGGAGCGGTTATTACGCGACGGGCCGCGTAAAACTCGCGCTCCGGCCCATTTGTGGCCGGGTGATTTCGCGCCAACAATAGCCGATAATTCGAAACGCTATGATGAATTGTGGCAAAAACGAGAGAAGGAAGCGTTGTAAATAGATTTTTCTATGCAAATTTGCATTGTGAAAATAGCGATTCGTATTTTTGTACGCGCTACAGTCTCCTGTGTGTCCATCGATGAAAGCTCAATGAAAAATCATACGAAAATTATACAGATAAAGCTTATTGCCCATTATACATAGGTTGAATTATTTGAGAATATTTCATACGTCGTACTATACTAAAAGTATTGATGGTTGACTCGATTTCCAACAGTTGAACGAATTTATTAAAATTTTGATTTTGCAATTTCATATTGTACTAGTGTAAACTCGTATGTTTGCGTGGCTGAGTACATATATGTATGTGTATTTAATAGTTTTTATAGTTGTTGCATAGATGGTGCGTAACAATTTAGCAAAGTCGCGAGCCTATTAAGATATTAATATTGTCAAATCGTAGCAGGTTCGTCATCGCCTTGTTGGATGATAGCGTTAGCACGATTCATACCAAACTGGTGATACCGGGTTCAAATCCCACTCGCGCGACGTTCTGGTTTTTTAATCATTTACCGAGGCAAGCGTTATCAGCATACAGACATACAGACAGACAGACATACGGATTTCGATTATTATACATATGTACATACATATATATAATAATGTGTAGTGTTGTTCTAAACTGGCAATATTCAATCTGTTTCGCTGGCAAAACTCCGCCAGTCATTAGCTGGAGTTATCGAAACAAGATTGTATATGGCAGCTACCCGAAACAAAGAATGCCCTATCGCACTCAAATACGTCATAAAACCTGAACGATATAAGGAAGTCCTCTGCATTGTTTGATTTTTATTCATCAAACAGAGTGGGAATATATAAGGGATAAACAGACAAGAATTTGATTATATATGTATACATAGGTAGTATAAAAAAAAATAGTAATTAAAATGGACAGACAGACAGGATGGATTTCGGCTATTATATATATAAAACTAGTGTAAGCCCGTTGAATATCAACGAAGCGCTCTTATCACCCGTACTGGAAAATAATATTAAATTTAATAGTTTTTATACATAGTTGTTGCATCTATGCAACAATGCGCTATCTATTTATAACTATATTTAATACAACAACATAACAATTTAGCAAAGTCACAAGCCTATTTTTTATTATAAATTGTCAAGTTTTAGCCTGCCTATTATCATCTGGTTTGGCTCACCGCGTAAACACTCTGTTACGAATCGTTGATACCGGGTTCAAATCCCACTCGTGCGACGTTCTGTTTTTTTTTTTTAATTATTTACTGAGGCGAGCGTTACCAGCAGACAGACACATATACAGACAGACAGACGCAATAGGGCTATTATATATATATGTATATATGATGTATGCAGATACAAAATGGCGATTGGCATTTAGCGAGCTTTAGAGTGTGTGTATTTTATTATTTTAACGTTGCAGATTAGAAAATGCGATATCGAAACGTCGAAATGTGATAGTTTCTAGACCGTAAACGAAAATTAATCGCACCGGGCGAGCTATTATTAGGGTTTTGTGAGGAACGAGCCGACCCTGGACTGGCGAGCCAGGGGCGGCTCGGGTCTAACCCCGGTGTTTTACTGCACGCCAAACGGAAAACATAAAAATATGATTTATTTCAGAGCTAGCAACAGCTCAGATACGTACCTCGACGGTGGTACGTCTCACGTCTACAGATAGATAAAAAAATATATAAATACAAAAAAAAATACATATACACTCGAGACACAAAAGCGTTTTCGTTGAGTTGATAAATTTATTGTTGAAGTTCGAAGTATATGTATGTACATACAATGGATATACCTAGTCTGGTAATTTAATTTCATCGTTTCAATTATTACATTGTGAAACAATTCGCGTCGCATTCGTTCGTTCGTTGATTTAATATCGGATTCGGAAATTTACTACTACTATGCATTAAGTCAACGGTGAAAATATATCCGGGCATAATTGAAAAGTGGATGGAATTCCGCATAATGTGCTCGCTCTAATTCAATAACGAAAATTAATTATTAATAATACTTCGAATCGTTGATTATTATTTCACACCTGTGTGTATTTAAGGATTTGGTAAATTAAATGGTATTCCGGAATAAATTATACATATATGTATGATTGTATGTATTGAATTCTCGTGTCTGTCTGTTAGTTCCTTTTGCATACATGTGTATGTACATAGATTCATACACTGTTTGACTAATCGGAGCCAAGCTTTGCAGAAGTAGTTATGGTATTACAGGTATTATTAGGGCAATTGCACTTTTTTTTCGGATAGCTATACTATACAAAGTTTTGTTTCAATAATTCTGACTAGTAGTGACAGATGGAGTGAATGTAGTCGAAAAATATTGAGAACTGGAATATTGAAAAATATTGACGATCACATATAAGTATTTTAAAACTTTAAAATATCACAATTAATAGTTAAAACATCTGACTATTGCTTCCAATACTCATTTTGAACACAAAAAATTATTAAATCTTGAGTTACAGACCGCAAAAGTAAAAAAAATTGTAAAATTGTCAATATTGTTAAACACTCATCTTCTTCTACTATATAAAATTCAATGTTTGTTTGTCGTTCCGCTATGCAAATCTACAGTTTTCAACTTAGAACCGCCAAACTTGGTATACTATCTCATGATACCCTAACTCAGACCGTAGGTGGGTTTTGGAAAGGGTCGGATCAGGGGGTCGACGGGCCCCTATATACAAAATTTTTAATCAATTTTTTTTTGAACTGGAGAATAAATGTTTTCATTTGTTTCAATTTTCATTCAATTTTTGCACCCGCCCGAGCAACGCCGGGCAATTCACCTAGTATCTTATAAACAAAAGCTAATCAACAAATTTCATTATCATATTCAGATTCAGTGGGTCAAACTTTGTTGCACAGTGTAATTATTAAAAAAAAAATCAATAAAATCAGAATATTTATTACCATATCTAATCATTTTGGGGATGGAAAAATGACTCATTTTGGCGCATGCACCACCTGTGTAGATTAAACCCACCAATTTGGGTTGCGTGCTTCACCTTTCGTTGAAGTCTCCCCATATAAATGCGTGCGTGACGAACACAGATTCTTGGGCTTTTATTTATAGTAATGCTTCAGAAAAAAAAAAAAAATTGGAGAAATGTTAAAGGCTATTTCTTCCATATATGTAAGACACCTTTATATTTTTAAAAAAAAAAAAAAAAAGTTTTGCCAACAAAATGTAGAGTTCAAAATCAAATAATTGCTCGACGATTTTCAAACATGTCCGACAAATCTGACGGGTTGGTATCCATGTACAAAACGATCATTGAAGTGCACCGAACAAAAAGGGGAATTCAAATCTGTCGCCTGGTGCAGGCCAGAGGTTCTTAATCACGGCTCGACGGTGGCATTCGAGCGATTCGGTTATTCGAGTTATGCGGCCGCTAGAGGGCGCCACCGTTGTGCCTACCTGTCGTCTATTGTCATGTCGGCACTTTTCCCTCCCCCTCCCACCTTTAACCTCTTCACCCTCCCCCTTTCCCATTTTCCTCCTAGGAATCTGGTGGGGCTCCCTCTTGTTCAGAATCTGGCTCAGGCATTCGACCCAATATCATTTTATACGAGTCGCTTTAATAAACAGCATTGTATCGATGGAAGCGTAAACCCCATCACCACCACCCACTAAAGCTCCCCTCCACCCACTTCACTCCCCCCTCCCCTGTCGCTCGTCGACAATGTTTCGAATAGCTATTGAGATATTTGGGCTCATATCAGTGGCCTGTATAGTGTACATGTAGGTATTTACATATTACACATGCGTGACACACAATAATGTGTATTAAATTTTAGATTCAACGTGAATAAATGAAGATATTTTTTTTTTTTTAACAAAAGCTACACACTATCGGTGCCACTAGAACTTTCGTACCCCTTTAACGTAGTTACATAGAAGAAACATATGTATTTTGATGTAAGTCAGTTTAGGTTCCTCAGAGAACATAATGGCTCGTACTGACATGCTAGTTGTAGGAGCCATTAAATTACTCATCCAGGCCGCCATACACGTTGACTTATTTAATGTTAATTATGGTAGGTTGGTTGAGGTGTTTTAAGCCGTGGTGACGAATTGGGGTAACCTGTTAGGTCATCACGGTATATTGTGAAAATAAAATAAAATATATAAGATTTTAATGTATTATTTTAATATTTCTAAATTTTGTTTTTTATGATGTATGTACATACTTGCATGGCCTCAGTAAAGGTACCTGTAAACGACCAACATTTGTCAGCAATATTGCTCGTCAAACCATCCAGTAACATTTTCGGCATCACATGTGAAATATGCGTCGCAGTAATGTGTGGCCCAATGAATATTTATAGTGAATTTAAGAATCTTTTTAGATCTTTAAGATTTTGTGCGGCCCGTGAACAATTAGAAGATGGATAAATTAGCCCTTCTATCAAATAGATTGTGCACCACTGCTGTAAAGTAACTGTGGTAAAATTTTGTAATCTATATATGTATGTATATAAAAATCAATGTCTGTCTGTCTGTTTGTTTGTTTGTTTGTCTGTCTCTAATAGGCTCCTAAACCACTCAACCGATCGCAATGAAATGTTCAGGACTTATTGTGATCATGCCGGGGATGGCTCCTGTGAAAAAAAAAACGAAAAAAAGCGGGAACGGGCCTGCTCACGCGTCAGATAATGTACTAAGAACGGGAACGGGATCGGGAACGGGAACGGAACGGCCTGCTCACGCGTCAGAAAACATACTAGGAACGGGAACGGGAACACACGGGATGAGTGGCATTGCAAAGCATGCCGGGTCAGCTAGTAAATAAATACATATACTTAAGCTGAAACTGCACACACTCTTTATTACTTACAATAATTTACAATCTTAATTTTACCCACCCAATTTTTCAATTGTGTACGGCTGTCTCAATGGTTTCTTTTAGAGGCTTTATGTACGATGAAAATGTATCATCGGTGAGGTGGCCATTTCACCCCTTTCACTCTTTCACCAGAAAACGACCGGAAAATAAGAAAATGCAGGGATGAGGAGGAGGAGAGAAGGGGGGGGGTGGAGCAAGAAGAGAAAGTTTTTAAACTCAGACCCGACCCGACCCCAGACGGAGTTTTTCCCGGGGTTCGAACGGGTCAAAGATTAAGAAGCGAAAGAACGATGGTGAGACAAGAGGGGTGAGGAGGGGGGGGAGGGGGGTAGGAAAGGGTGAGGACGTGAAGGGGTTAGGTGGAGAAGGTACGGCGAATCCGACGACCAATCAGAACTAATTGCCCGTCGGTTACGTGACCGGAAAGCGATATGGCCGTGAGATTACGGCCGCTTTGTCGGACGCGCCGTCGGCACGAAAGGGTTGTTAATATTCGCGCGCTAATGCAATAACGGTCGGGAGAGGGTTAATAGAAAGAAGGACCGATCGGCCGTAATGGATTCTAGATCGGCGCCAGTTGATTGGACCACGCCGATATGCGATCGTTTACCGTTGCCCAAATTCTACTGTATTCCGCGAAATAAACCCCCCCCCCCCCAACCACCCCTTTCCCACAATTTAACAAATATTGTACAAACACGTTTCATCGCGATCATTGATGTAATTTATGTGAAATTTAATCTATATATATAAAAATCAATGTCTGTCTGTCTGTCTGTATGTCTGTTTGTCTCTTATAGGCTCCTAAACCACTCAACCGATCGCGATGAAACTTTCAGGACTTATTGTGATCATGCCGGGGATGGTTGCTGTGAAAAAAAATCGGGAAAAAACGGGAACGGGAACGGGAACGGGCCTGCTCACGCGTCAGATAACGTACTAGGAAAGGGAACGGGATCGGGACCGGGATCGGGAACGCGAACGGGATCTGGAACGGGAACGGAAACGGGCCTGTTCACGCGTCAGGAAACGTACTAGGAACAGGAACGGGAACGGGATCGGGCATTGCAACGTATGCCGGGTTCAGCTAGTACATTATAAATGTTTATTTGGTGTAAGCCCGTTGAATGTCGACGGATGTTTGTGTGGGTGAGTATTTATATGCGTATTTAATAGTTGTTGCATAGACGGCGCGTTATAATACAACCATGTAACAATTTAGCAAAGTCGCGAGCCTATTGAAAATTTATATTGGCGAATCGTAGCAGGTCCGTCATCGCCTCCGTTGGATGAAAGTGTTAGCGCGACATCATTCCAAGGTGGTGATCACTGGTTCAAATCCCACTCGCGCGCGGATGGTTCGTGTCTTTTTATCATCTACCTCGGCGAGCGTTATCGGCAGACAGACAGACAGACGGATTTCCGCTATTATTATATATAATAACTAGTGTAAGCCCGTTCAATAGCGTTCCCATCATCCGTACTAAAAAATAATATTAAATTTAATTGTTTTTATACATAGTTGCGTTATAATAACAACGTAACAATTTAGCAAAGTCGTGAGCCTATTTTTTATATTAATTTGGCTATATGTAAAATAGTCACGTTGAAGCCTGCCCTACATCATCTGGTTTGGCTCACTGGGTCATCACCGTCGTACAAATCCCATTCGTATGACGTTCTGGTTTTTAAATTATTTAATTATTTACCGAGGCGAGCGTTATCAGCAGACAGACAGACACACATACGGAATAGGGCTATTATATATATAATAATTATATCGGCGAATAACTCATTCGCATACATTGTGAATCGAGCGCAACGAAGCGTAGTAATCGAAGTATACGTATTTTATTATTCGCGACAAACCGAAGTTGAATATTCATAGCGATTAATAAAGTTAGTGTTCCGGGCAAGTGGAGTACTACGTGACTTTTAATGTTTCTTGCGGACGAAAAGAATAAAAAAACATAAAGAAAACTCGAGAAAACCCAAGAAAATCCACTAAAAAATCTTGCATACTAATTATGAGCTTTTTCCGACTTTCGCACCGAGAATCTAATTAAAACTTTCAGTTTATTCTAAATTCGTGCGCAATTATACAAATTTAGAAAATATTGCTTTTCGTCCACCCTACCCTCCAACGCATGGTACAAACGTACACTTGAATTGTTTTACATTAATTTTAAATGAAAAAGAACGTCCATACTAATAATGGCATTGCTTATATTTAAACATTTAAAACCATTAAAGCGAATTCATATAAATGCAAATCTGGTCTCCGGTAATGCAAATTATCGATACAATGGGTAAATTCTGCAATTCTCTCTACAGGGTATTCAATGAGATGAGCTTATGGTATTATGTAGTTACGCTTAGCGCGTAGACGATATGGAATTGTATTCCGATTTGTAGGTTAACGTCTCCATGACTAGTATGGTATTGAATTCCCCCAATTGCCATCTGCAGTACCTGACGCATTTGTACAGTCGAAATTCGATAATGTACAACGACATAACCTACCATAATTCCTAGCTGGTGCTATATTTAAGACCGGAGCTAGTAGGTGTAGTCAGATTGATCCAGATTTTATTTTATATATTAAAGAAATTAGGACAATATTATGACTAGTCTTATGAAAGTCACATATATGTACATATGTATAAGATATTGTATAGAATTAAAACTTTTAGTATATGTACCTATATGTAAAATGCAAGCTAAATAATCATAACTAGCCACCGTATTTTTTTAAACGAGTTAAGCTTTTGATGAATGAGTACTTGATTTCAAGCGTTACATATCCAAGTTTTAACAAACATTATGCTACTAGTGTAATCCCGTTGAATATCAACGAATGTTTGCGTGGTGAGTATATGTACATATGTGTATTTAATAGTTTTTATAGTTGTTGCATAGATGGCGAGTTATAATACAATATGGAACAATTTGGAACAAACAAGCAAAGTCGCGAGCCTATTAAAATATTATAAAGTCAAATTGAAGCAGGCCCGTTATTATCTAGTTTGGATCACAGCGTAAGCGCTCACTGTCCCGAACTGGTGATACCGGGTTCAAATCCCACTCGAGCGACGTTCTGGTTTTTTAATCATTTACCGAGGCGAGCGTTATCAGCAGACAGACACACACAGACAGACATAAGGAATAGGTCTATTATATATGTATGTATATGTATATGACTAGTGTAAGCCCTTTGAATATCAATCGATGTGTGGGTGAGTATATGTGTATTTAATAGTTTTTATAGTTGTTGCATACATATGTAGATGGCGCGTTATAATACAACACGTGACAATTTAGCAAAGTTGCGAGATATTATATTGTCAAATCGTAGCAGGTCCGTTATTACCCAGTTTGGTTGAATGGGTAAGGGCACCTTCTATCGAACTGGTGATACCGTGGCGAGCGTTATCAGAAGACAGACACATAGACAGACATACGGAATAGGGCTCTTATACATATATATATATATATATATAATATGATTTGATCGGGAGCGTTTCTGGAGTATTTGGTATACCTGCTCATTTACATCGGCGAACGTTATCAGCAGACAGACACAGACACACACACACACACACACAGACAGACAGACGGAATAGGGCTATTATATATACATATATGATATAAATGCATAGATGTAGAATAACATAGATTAGCCTTAGCGCCCGAAAAATGACAGAAAAAGGGCATGCAAAAATGCATTTGCTTGACTTTTTTTTTGTGAGAATTCCCCGCACTTTAGACCCCCCGCAGCCCCCCGTTGCTTCTGACGCTTTGTCCAGGCAAATTTGTTTGGAATGGCATATCTATGGTATTGTATGTATGTATATCTATGTATAAATTTCATAGTATAGTAATATGGAAAAGATTCTCTCTAGTGGTTCCCCATTGCTTTCCGAAGAGAGAAAAGAAGGAAGCGACAATTAATAGGCAGGCAGTAATACTAATTTCGTATGTTAAATATGTGAATTATTGTAATAAAATCCAAATCTTGTCAACAGCTACATATAATATGAATACTCGAAACTGTCGAGAAGATGGATTAATCTGTCGACCGTATCGGGAGTTAAACCACGAACCACCAGTTCACGAGTCCGATGCTCTACCGCCTGAAGTCACACAGTATAATAAGAATCCGATACAATATGACGGGGCGGCATCGAAAGGGTCAAATAAACGGGGAGGCCAACATTAAACAGCGCACGCCCTAACGCCTAAACGCTAACGTTTATTTAGTTAATTTCCGCTATATCATCGTAACGTTTTTGTTTCGCGTTACGCTTCATTAGAGTTTCGTGCCGCGTATAAACAAGGCCGGTTCGTTACGTACCTCCCCATCCACCCCTTAACACCCACCCCCAACCTCAAATTTCATCGCCAAAGCGAGGATATCCCCGGTATTCCCCCCCCCCCCATACTCCACCCCCTCAGTAATATTATTTATTTTAGCTGTTAAGATTAAATCGCCGGGTATAATCAAGGACCTTTAATTCGACCCTGCCTCCTCCGCCCATTTTGCGACCTCTTTTCGGATATAAAATAAAAGGAAAGTCTCGGGACCAAATGAGCCAAATTTTAAATTGAGTACGCTATAGGAATTCTTTAGGAAATTCAACCAAATTTAAAATGATACTAAAAAAATGTAGTAAAATTCCAATAGATGCATACAATCCGTTGAATGTCAGTGGACACGCACTAAAATGGCATATTTTTGTTGAATTTTACATACATTACTATTTGCTCTAAATTGCACAGGCTCCCAACCTATATCGAGTGGCGACCTCTTTTTATAAAAAACCAAGTGACCCAAGTTACCCCGATATATTTGAAAAAGGCAAAAAATATTATTCAAACATCAAGACACCGATTAAAAATGAAAATTGCATTCATCGTCATTTTCAGCCAACAATCAATCAATCAACATCCAGTTGACTCACACATTCTTCTCAATTCATCAGCCCATCGTACACTAGGTCCGCCTTGCTTTCTTTCACATCCTCTCGGATACCATTCCAGTATTTCACACGTTCCACTATATCTGCCACTTTGGTCATACTTATTACCCATGTATTCCTCTTACGATGATCTCTTCTTGTTATATAATAATAGTTTTTTTGATATATAATTTTTTATTTTCTTATGCAATTATTTTGTTATTATTATTAATACTGTTATTATTATTGTTATTAATATTATTATTATTATTATTATTATTATCATTTTAATATTATTATTATAATTATTTTTTTTTTTGGTTTTGTTATCATTATTAATATTTTTATTATAATTCTCATTTTAATTCTATATTTATATTATGTATCTGGCCGATGTGGCGTTTTAGGGATTCCTGTGAAGTCACATCGGTATATTTTAAAACGAAAAAAATAAAATAAAATACCAAGCATATATACATCTTTCCATGCTTCTGTGTGTGCACTGGATCTTACGTAGCATTCTTGAATTTAGCATCCGCGTTTCACATACATACATATGTACGTCATAACTGACAGAAAAATGCATTATAGTCAATATTTTTATTTCAGTTACAGTTTCAGTTGGCGACCCCATAGAAAACCCTTCGCGACCCCGTTTGGGGTCGCGACCCATGAGTTGGGAACCCACGCTCTAAAGAATGCATGTGAAATTATTATTATAATGTAACTAGGTTTTTATATACATACATACATATGTATGTATGTATATACATAGGTATAGGAGAAATTTCGGAAAGGTGAGAGTTTTTAAAATTTTAGTTATACCTATAGATTGTAGACTTGTGGAGTTTTTACAATGCAATTTATTTTTTTGCAGGTCATTTGGTATACATTCGTATTTGTTTATTTAATAAATGTGTAATACGTTAAATTCTATTTGAACGCGTTTTTTTTTCATCGTAGACTCATATTTATATTTGATGGGTTAAAAGAAAGCAGTCGTCAATATAGGGCGCACTCAAGACGCGAAGTAGATAGCGTTCTGCATCATGAATAAATGAAAATATGAAAGCCGTGTATGAAATAAGTGTTTCGAAACAATTTATATTGAGCCTTAGCGTGTCGCATTTTCTTTGCGAAATCCCGGTGGGTTTTCAAGCTAAAGACGTCTTGGAAATGTGACATCAGCTTTTCTTCTCCGGCGATAAATTCTTTTTCCATTCCACACTGGCAGCGATGCAGTAACTTTTTTCAAACATATGTACATTGAATCAACATCGATAGTATTTTATTGGAGTTTAATTCGAATTTTGAGCTTAAAGAATTTCGTTGAGCGCTTTTCATTGTCTGATTGCCAATACGTTCAAAATATTCATTGCGCTGTTGGCTAGATTTTGATGTCATTAAAATGCATATCTACCATATCTTGTAAGAATTTACCAATTTTATCTGACATAGAACATACACTTTATTTTCACAGACGTGGTGCCAATTCAAAAAGCTTCAAATAATTCCGAATTTGAAGTTGGTATTTAAATATCTGTATTACTATAATTTTGAACTGGACTATATGTACATACATAAGTACTCTATTAAAATGATAATGTATTGTTTGAATATGGCTTTTTATAATATAAATTTAGGAATGTGAGTGTAGTTTGGAAAAGCATAATGATTATAAAATTATCTACATATTTAATTTATATATACCAGTGGTCGGGAACTTTTTTCAAACTAAGAGCAAAATTAG
Source organism: Parapsyche elsis (assembly GCA_022651745.1). Classification (NCBI taxonomy): domain Eukaryota; kingdom Metazoa; phylum Arthropoda; class Insecta; order Trichoptera; family Hydropsychidae; genus Parapsyche; species Parapsyche elsis. The sequence continues at coordinate 2,315,566 of JAGVSN010000016.1, forward strand.
GGTAAACCATGCAAAATTGGTTAAATTTGGGAGCCGCAACATATTATGTTGCTCATTTATGAAATGGATAGCTGTAAGAAAAAAGTTATCTTATTATATTATATTTCTTAATGTCTGACAGTTTATTACTCAAAATTATTATAAAGTTTAATCTGAAAAACAATTTTAAAGCTTTTTATAGCCATGAGGTTGAAAAAGTGTGTTAACGTTGTGTTTCACGCAAAACGTATGATTTATTTATTTGTTTATTTTTTATTTATTTATTTATTAGACGCCTAAAAAAAAGGCTTTTACAAGAAATAACATCAACAAAAAAAAGATAAGAATACAAGAGTAATGTACATATGTATAAATAGAAACAAAAATATAAAAAAAAATGACTATAAGAACAGTAAAATTTAATTGAACTGAGAAGAGAAACTTCTTAAAGAAAGCAGCTTTACCAAATTAATGCTCATGCAGAAATAATCCAAAAGATTCCCATACTCATTGCCAGTCCGAATCAACCTAGGAATAGGAGATTGTACATAACAGTTGGTGCATGAATTACCTTCATCAACAAACAATAATTGAGATCGTGTAAAACGTGCAGGAACCTTTAAACGTAAAATTGACTCAACAAGAGCAGGACAATCAATTAGAGATTTTACAAATAAAAGAAGACCAAGTCATTCACAACTCTTCTATCAGATAATTTATGCATTTTCAAACTAAGTAAAAGAGAGTCATAACAGTTATTATCAATAAGATACATGAATTTTTACATGATGAATCTTAAGAATTTATTTTAAACTCTTTCTAGAGAATATGAATGAATAAAATAAGAAGGAGACCAAACAATAGAGTTATACTCTAACTTACTTCTGACAAGTGAACAGAATAATAATTTTAAGGTATTAATATTTGATGACAGCGAGAGCCGCAGGTTTTCATAGCCGCAAGGAGCCGCCAGTTCCCGACCGTTGATTTATACGAATAATATTTGAATGAATTAAATTTAAATTTTGGTCTTATTAGCTCGATAAAAACTCTGTTCAGATAAAATAATCATTTTATGGAATTTTAAGGTACGTCTCGCACTAACTAGGGAATAGCACAGTTCATACACATTTTTCATACTTTTGTTCAAGCTACTTTTGCAGAATGCCGAGTTTTATAGAATGTCGAGACATAATGTATTGTCGGCACGGTATATGCGACAGATAAAATTTAAAACTTGTTCAGAAAAGGTTCTCCAGCCCGTTTAAAGTGAGACGAGGCGACGCGTTAACTTTTGTTGTGTTTTGTCGTCGTCGTTGCCGCACCTCGACGAAATAATAAGCCCGAAGGGTCGAAAACACCGAAAACTTTGACCGTTTTCAATGTTGAAGGGAATGAGAGAGACACAGACAGAGAATGAGGAGTCTGCACGTATGTCTGTGTGTCCCCGTATAATAGTTTCGTTGGGACCTTTGCGATAATACGCCACTGGCCGATAATAAATTATTAAAGGGGAGATGTTGCGCGTATTGTCACGGCGGTAACGCGAATTTAATGACCGGACAAAACTTCTGTGATTTATCACTTTTGTTTTTGGCCAAAACCCGCACTCTCATTCCACCTCTGACCGTACCCACTACACGCCTACACAATTATGAATAATTTAAACACACCTACACATGCGTAGCACTCTTATTCGGACGAAACGATAGTGTCATCATAGCGCGCGATGTCTTTCGGTGTAAAGTATCGCAACCGAATACGATGCATTCGATGTCGAAAGCTTAAGTGGATTACGTCGTAAACAATTTGTCCACGTAACAAAATTAGCACTGTATAATTATAATAATTTAATACGTGCCAATTACAATTACCCGATAAGCGGTCCCGACGAGCCGGGGCGCTTCGCGATTAATAACATTTTTCCATAATCCCCCTAGGAAATTTTCTCTTAATTTCATTATAAAACCCGTGCTTCCCGAATAAAAGCTGCAAAATTTCCACCGGTCCGCCTGAAATTTACGTACACATAAAGTGTGTGAGCGTGTTCACTTTGGCGAGTGGGAAAATTTTCAATTAAATTATTTATACCCCACGATGGATATGTTTAATTTTCGCGAACGCGATTCAATATCGCGCGCAATTAGTGATTGCGAAGGATACTTTTATCATTTTGTCGTTAATTTTTAATTCAGTCTCACGGCGATTAAAAACGGAGAAATTTTATCATTATCCACTTACATTTTTACTATCGCTTTAAGTGCTTTTTGATTATTTGTCGAATAAAACAATCACTGCACGTTCTATAAGATGACGTTCTTAACATTCGTACAACGATAATTTATTACATATTATTAACGTTCTCTTTATTAAAACTCTAATAAGGAATGGAAGTTTTCTATACGATGTATCATCATAATGTCTGTAATTCATTTACGTTAATATTTAAATACGCCTAAATAAATTCAAAGCTATATTTAAATTTATAACAATACTTTAGGATAAAGTAATTAAAAAAATGATAGAGAAGGTCTTTTATAAAATTTTAGCAGTGATACTTTGCTGGATCCCCGTTTCATTTTCATTTTCATTCATCAAAATCATCATTTTCAGCCATTCACCATCTACTGCTGGATGAAGGCCTCTCCAATCCTCTTCAATTCCTGTCTGTCTTAAGAAATCTGCATCCACTTGAGTCTACACATTCCTCTACACGTTCCACTCGGTCTACCTAGCTTTCTTTCACATCCTCTCCGATACCATTGCAGTATTTATCGCATCCATCTGCCATCCATTCTTCTCGCTACGTGTCCAGCCCATTATAACCACTTCAACTTTTTCACACGTTCATGTATGTACATATGTACATATATATATATATATAATAGCCCTATTCCGTCTTTGTGTCTGTCTGTCTGTCTGCTGATAACGCTCGCCTCGGTAAATAATTAAAAAACCAGAACGTCGCACGTCGTGGGATTTGACCCCGGTATTAACAGTGCGCTTACGCGGTGATCCAAACCAGGTGATGATAGGCGGGCTTCAACGTGACTATTTAATATGAAAAATAGGCTCGCGACTTTGCTAAATTGTCACGTTGTTGTATTATAACGCGCCATCTGTGCAACAACTATAAAAACTATTAAATTTAATATTACTTTTCAGTGCGGGCGATGAGAAACCGCTGCGTTAAAATTCAACGGGCTTACACTAGTATATATAAATAAAAATATTACACGAACGTTAAAAATGTACATAAATACAAACTTGATATAGCAAGCATTGAAATCAATATTTAGAAATACAGTACATAAATAACGATCAAAGAGAACGAAACATTGTTATTTTATTATTTTTCGAGGTAAATCAAACGATTCGAGATATTACCGAACTTTCCGGCACACGGTTGTTAACACGGATTTTTTTTCAATACACACTTACAGTAACAACACAGCCGTGTCAGAATGACCGAACACAAAACATGTCTAGAAATATTGAATCCAATCGAAATTTCATCCCACATGTACAATATTCTATGTGCCATCGCACAATGAATTCGAACGCCTAGCGTGAATGGAATTTTTCCACACGTAATAATAATTTATTATTTTTTTAATGTATCGTATACATCAGGGGTTCCCAACCTTTTTGTACCCTAGAGCACATTTTAAAATATTGGTAGGGCGGCGGTCATCACCTATTTTTTCAAAGCAAATTTATGGTTGAACATACATACATACATACATACATATGTAGGTAATAAATAATACACAAAAAAATAATATCGCTTTTTTTAAGAATGAAAACTCTTTTCTGTCCACTGTATTCCAGAAGTCCTTATCTGATATTAAGGATTTTAGCATAATATCATTCTGAAGGTCCTTCACTTGAACAAGCTCTGCAATGTACGCAGCTATTTCCAGTATATTTATTTGGCAAGTAAAAGGATTGATAAAAAAGGAGACCATTGGCTCGATGATAGTAAACTGTTGAAATCTCTTTTCAAACTCTTCTTGAAGCACTTGAAGGTGCTTAACAAATAATGACACGTCGAATTCACTGTTACCTGCCATTTTCTTCATATTTGGGAAATGCACGAGAGACTTCATCTGCAGATGTGATATCCACAAAAACAGTTTGGCTTTAAATGAGTTTACAGAGCCTATAATTTTAGCTACATGTTTGTCTTTTTCCTACAACTCCAAGCTTAAAAAATTCTGTCGTGGTCGAATCATTGCTCGAAATGGAAATATTCACGAATGGGAGCGCTCGATAATTTTCAAAAAATATCAAACGACCTTTTTTTTTAACTATATGTATAGAAAATGTACGTATATTTATATACATACATATATTATAACACCAAAACACTTACGTAACATATGTACACCAATATAAATGAATTTATGGTTGTATATATTAGGTTATTAGTATTATTATTATTATAGAATCTGTATTACATACATACATACATGCACAATTTACACGGTTAATTTTTTTTTAAATTTGAATAATTGTTAATATCACTATTTAGTTAGTCACGTCCAGTAATTATAATTCAGACAACTTAAAAAATGTTGCTAGAAAAGTGTTTGTTAGTGATGAAGTGCAGTAATAAAATATAAATAAAAAAAAAAAATAATCAAGCGATTCCCGATGATAGATTGAAATTGCAAATACGTTCGGTAAATTCAAGTTCTCTCATCAGCGGGACAGGCAAGACTGAAGTATTTTGAAATTTTGGTTCCTTTAGTATAATGGTAGCGGTACAGCTGCTTTAGAAATTTTGTTAAAATAAGAAAGCCGACAATTCAAAGAAAGATATCGTAAATTATCGAAATGACCGATGCCCCGGGAGGGACCCGCTGCAGTTCGACCATAGTGTGACGGACAGTGCCGACCATAAAGCAATAAAACTTATTGCGCATAAAAACCCTCGAATTCTCAATGTTATCTTCAAGTAACATAAGTGCATCCAGCTTTTTCAAAACATAATAATATTTTAAATGGCTTTTGGCTACAGATAAGATGCCTTTGTCGGAATTGAAATGTAAAGAATTTAACTTTCAGTCAAAGATTGTGATTTAGGATTCATAAATATTAAAAAAATTCACCTTCTAACATTTTTTCGGCAATAATTATTGAAAGGATTATATAAAGGATTATCACGGAAATTTTGGTTTTTTACGAAAGGGAGCGCTAAATTTACAGATTTCACGAAAGGGTACGCTACGTTTCAAATTTCACGAAAGGGAACGCCCGCTCCCTGCCGCTCCCGCTGAATTCGAGCACTGGGTCGAATAGTGGCGGGCGCACACAAATCGGTCAGCGGGCGCCATGGTGCCCGCGGGCACGAGGTTGGGAATCCCTGGTATACATTTACATATATATATATGTAAATGTGGAGGGCGGAAACGCTACATTGTGTGACGTTTTTCCGGGTGAGAGCCTCAAGGAGCGTGAGGGTATTTTTCATTCATGCCCGGTAATCGCATTGACACAGTGACAAAAGTTTGACGCGGCGGGCTCCGCAACAAGTTCTGGGGGGGAGGGTTTCGAAGGGGCAGAGTAGGGGTTGCCAAGTGGGAGTTGGGTGTTGTAGGTCGGTGGGGAAGCAGGGGAGGGTCTGTCCCAACCCGCGAGCGCAACAGGTACTCCCTGCTTAGGTCGACGCGTACCGTTCGCTACACCCGCAAAATACCCTCGACAAACGCGGATATATATTTACGTCAATTTAACCCCTTTGCGTTTGCGACGTGTTCCAAATGCGAAAACTCCACCGTGAAAACAATCCGAGTCGATTGGTTTTGAATTTTTTGAAATGTGGGTACTTAAATTGAGCGGATGGATTAACTCACATAATGAAGCGTATACAAATTCTTCCCAGATTCAAAATGTTTGCAATTGATTGAGGTATTGTATCTTATTTGATCGTCATCATAATTTTCAGCCGTTCACCATCCACTGCTGGATGAAGGCCTCTCCAATCCTTTTCCATGCCTGACTGCATTGAGCAATCTGCATCCACTTGACTCCGCACATTTCTTTCACATCATTTCTCGCGTCTGTCTGCCAAGCATTCTTCTCGCTGTGTGTCCACTTCAACATTTTCACACATTTCGCTATATTTGCCACTTTACCCATGTATTCCTCTTACGACCTCTTCCCGTTATACCAAGCATACACGCTTCTCTGTGTGCACCGGATATTACGTATTACATTCTTGAATTCAGCATTTCGCATCCTGGCACAACTGCCAGTACGCATTGGTCGTCCTCTTATTTTTAAGAATAGCGAAATGTTTGATTTAAAAACTACGTTCATTCTTTCAAAAGTGCTCCATCCTAGTTTTATTTGTTATTATTTACATCCGGTCATATTCACCAATTGTCCTAGGTATAAATGAATATCAACCATCTCTGCAATATGATACTGTGACTACGCTAGACTCAAAATAACGTGTATCGAGACAGCCTTCATATTATTTAAAAAAGTTATGAGAAATTTGTTGATATGTAAATTTCACAAAAGCAAGATGAATCTATCCAATTTTTTCCCTTTCCCACTTCATGCCCTTAAAAAGCTTTAAACTCGTTTTTAAGATTCAATATTATAATATTTTCAAGCGATAAGATAAAATATCACGAACTATTTTCATACCACTCTCCAGTTCACAAATTTCTTTTAATTTTAAATATGTAATTTTACGTAATATGTTGCGGCTCCCAAACTAGCTAATTTGGCACTCATCATTATCATTTTCAGCCGTTCACCATCCACTGCTGGATGAAGGCATCTCCAATCCTCTTCCATTCCTGTCTGTCTTGAGCAATCTGCATCCACTTGACTCCATACAATCTTCTCAATTCATCAGTCCATCTTCCACTCGGTCTACCGTGCTTTCTTTCACATTCTCTCGGATACCATTCCACTATTTCTCGCGTCCATCTGCCATCCATTCCTAAGTGTCCATGTATTACTCTAACGATCTCTTCTTGTTATACCGAGTATATGTACATACATCTTTCCGTGTTTCTCTTAAGTACCATTATTGCATTTAGCATCCACGTTTCACATCCATACGTCATAACTGACAGTACGCATCGGTCGTATGCCTTCTTTTTTAAGCATAGCGGAATGTTGGATTAAAAAACTATGTTCATTCTGTAAAATGCACTCCATCCTAGTTTCATTCTTCTATGTATATCGTATTGAAATGAGTATTATAATATTATATTTTTAAATTTAGTAAATAGGGTAATTAAAGATACCCTTATATAATACATATAATAGCTAACCTAATTACATAATCTTTAACTAAGCACCTATACATAGGTGTTTTTTTTTAAGACTGTCAAGAATAGTTTTGTAACTTCTAATTCCATCCGGCAGTCTATTATAAATTGGATAAGAATTTATTTCCAAGATATTTCAATAAGTATTTAATAAGGGGATATAATATTCATATTCATAATACTAGGGTAAAGAATAAGTTAAAAGTTATTAATTTAAAATTAAGTAGATCTAGGAGAAGTATCTTGTGCAGGGGTATTGTTGAATATAATGGCCTGCCAGAAGATCTCAGAAATATAAAAAAAAATGATAGATTCCTGGCAGCCTTAAAGCAGCACTTCTGTATAAGTGCTAATAGATAATTAAGTTTAATTTTGTGATTTTAGCTTCAAGTTACTGTTTGTTGTAATTAGCTTCTTAAGCCACCTTAAATTCAAAAAAAATATTGGTTGTACATACATACATTGACCGTTGAAATGGTCATGGCTGAATAACGTTATATTCCATAATAAATTACAATAAAGCTAAGACGCGTCCAGACATCGTCCATTGAAAATGCTTTAAGCTCAAATGAAAAAGTAAAATAATCTTCTTAATTAAATATTATACATAATACTCAATGAGCATAGAAAAATAAATATATAAATTTGAGAGACCGCTGTTGAGGCTGTTTTAAATGATTTATATTAACGTTAATGGTAAAAGTTTTCCAGAACGGAGTCACCATTCGACGGGCATTATGATGAATTGATTTCTCGTTTTAAAAATAGGCGCTTTCACATCTATACTAATAATAATCAAATAATTATATACGACGTTTTGTAATGTAATTTTGAGCGGAATATGTTCCTTTTAAATCACAGGTTCCCAACCTTTTTCGAGTGGCGACCCCTTTTTATAAAAGCCAAGTGACCCGCGACCCCAAAGTATTTTATAAAGGCAAAAAATATTATTCAAACATCAAGACACGGATTAAAAATGAAAATTGCATTCATCATCATTTTCAGCCGTTCACCATCCACTGCTGGATGAAGACCTCTTCCACTCCTGTCTGTCTTGAGCAATCTGCATCCACTCGACTCCACACATTCTTCTCAATTAATCAGCCCATCGTCCACTCGGTCTAACTTGCTATCTTTCACATCCTCTCGGATACCATTCCAGTATTTCTCGCGTCCATCTGCCATCCATTATTTTGAAAATTTGTCCAATGCAACTTTTTCACACGTTCTGCTATATCTGCCACTTTGGTCATACTTCTTACCCATGTATTCCTCTTACGATATCTTCTTATAGCAAGCATACATCTTTCCATACTTCACTGTGTGCACAGGATCTTACGTAGTATTCTTCAACTTAGCATCCACGTTTCACATCCATAAATCACATTTAAGAAATATTTTAAGTAGGAAAAGTAAGGTCTATAATACAATTGTCTTGCCACACCTGTTTTATTGTGCCACTGTACTTAATATGTTCAATGGCCAAGATTTAGATAAAATGCAAAGGTTACAAAATAGAGCTATGAGAGGTATTTTGAATGTTGGTAGGCTAAAAAGTATTAGAAGTATGTTAGATGAATTGGGATGGGTGAGTATTAGAAATTGTTTAAAGTTAAGCACATTGTCTTTTGTTTATAAGTTATTGCCAAATTATTTTAAGAATTATATCATTAGAAATAGTGATATCCATAGTTATTCTACAAGAAATAAGATCCAATTAGTTGTAGGTAGAGTAAGGAAAACAAAGACAGCTGGTGGTGTTTTTCACAGTATCATGCCCTCCCGGAGAGCGTCAAATCTTCTAAGAAAATAGATGCATTCTTGAAAAGTGTGAGGAGACACCTCTGTGAGAGATAGCAGTTATGTATAAGTGTAGTGTATAATGTGTAATTGATTTATGTAGTTGTTATAAATATGTAATAGATGTAAGTTAAATTAGCTTATTAGCTATTATTATATACAATAAATAAATATACCTCATAACTGACGGAAAATTGCATTATAGTCAATAGTTTACTGTTTCAGTTGGCGACCCCACAGAAAACGCTTCGCGACCCCATTTGGCGTCACACGTTGAATTTAAAGTGAACCGATTAAATGACTTAATTATTATATTGCAAAAATCATATCACGGTTGGATTAATTTATTTTTTTTTTTTTTTTCGCTCTAGCCCATAGTAAATTAAGGTCATTCCAGGACAACCAAGTACTGAAAAATCTTGAGGGGCTTTTCTGTGGCTTAGTTGTGTGTTTGTGTTCCGTTTCGAATGGCTTTTGGCGGAACGTTAAAAGGCTTAAAGGGCCCGAGTGCGGGCTCGTGAAGAAGACTTTTCTGAAAACGTTTCATTTCCGCCTCTCGTTCGCGCTGGGCTCGGGGGTGGTTTTTCATTGTTGGCATAATGACCCTTCAGACAACATCCCTTCTGAATGGTACTGAAAGAGGGTTGGGGTAAGCCGGGGCTGGTTTCTGCCGAGATTCGCAGCGGTTAAACGCGACGATCATTTTACATTCAATCGACACGCCAATTACGCACCCAATTAAACAATATATATGTATATAGACACGTACCTGTTGTTTGGTGATGTAAATCGGTTTGTTGATGATGACCCACGTGACTGTTTCGTGACAGGCAGGTGCTGTCGTCGATCCATCGTAGGTCATGTAATAATCGGTATCTGGCATCAGACCCCGTATTGACAGTCGATTTACAGGTATCTCATTACCTAAGAACAATAAAAAAAAATCGTTTAAGAGTAAACTGCCATTTCCGGTAGTCAGAAGTTGATTAAAATCACAGTATCTCTTAAGGCTAACGTGAAAACTATAGATATGAAATTTCGAGAAAATTCCCGGTGCGGTTTCGGAAATATTTTGCGGTAAACTTTTCAACAAAAAAAAAAACCTACTTCCGGTTGACTAATTTTATTAATTTTTTTTTTTAAATACAAATTTCTCTCAAAATTACAACATTACAATATTGTGACGATACCACATATTTAAAAGGCCGAAAAAAATAAAAAACAAAAAATCGTTCAAGAGTAAACTGCCATTTCCGGTAGTCAGATGTTGACCAAAATCACAATATGTCTTACGGCTAACGTGAAAACTATAGATATGAAATTTGGACAAAATTCCCGGAGCCGTTTCGGAAATATTCTGTGGTAAAAGAATTTTAGTATTTTCTACAAGAAAAAAACCCTACTTCCGGTTTACTGATGTTGACCAAATTCGTTATGGCTCTTACACCTTACGTGGAAATAATAGATATGAAATTTCAGCTTGATAGACTTGACAGTTTTGGAGAAAACACGCATACAGACACACACACACATAAGTACACAGACATACAGACATACAGACATTTTTTAGAAATCATGAAAACGTGATCAGGGGATGATACCTGATACAAATCAGTCAAAATCTCGAGGTCGAATTTTCGCACGATCACAATACTTTATCCGATTAGGATAAAGTAAAAATAAACGTGAAAACTATAGATATGAAATTTCAACTTGATCAATGGGGCAGTTTCGGAAATATTCTGTGGTAATTTTGAATTTTCTACACGAAAAAAACCCTACTTCCGGTCGACTGATGTTGACCAAATTCCTTATGGCTCTCGCACCTTACGTTAAAATAATAGATGTGAAATTTGATAGGTTCGGAGAAAGCACACATACAGACACACACACACATAAGTACACAGACATACAGACATTTTTTAGAAATCATGAAAACGTGATCCTGATACAAATCAGTCAAAATCTCGAGGTCGAATTTTCGCACGATTACAATACTTTATCCGATTAGGATAAAGTGAAAATTGTATTACTATACGTACTTTCCCCTTTAAACTTGTGCATCGCTGTTGAAAATTACAACAAGAAATGGTCAATCTGGATTTTTACAACATCTAAATCTTTCCAGCAGTGGTAGTTGTATATATTATGTACTAGTGTAAGCCCGTTGAACATCAACGGAGCGGTTTCTCACCACCAGTACTGTGAGTGTTTGCGTGGATGGGTATAGTTTTTGCATAGATGGCGCGTTATAATACAACAACCATAGATATAAAATACGATAGATATGCCGTTCCAAACAAATTTGCCTGGAGAAAGCGTCAGAAGCAACGGGGGTGTGTGGGGGGTCTGAAATGCGGGGAATTCTCACAAAAAAGAAGTCCTACAAAAAAAAGTCAAGCAAAATGCATTTTGCATGCCCTTTTTGTATGTCATTTTTCGGGCGCTAAGGCCAATCTATGTTATTCTACATCTATGACAACAACGTAACAATTTAGAAAAGTCGCGAACCTTTTGATGGTTAACATTATCACCTCCGTTGGATGATAGTGTTAGCACGATTCATTTCAACCAGGTGATCACGGGTTCAAATCCCACTCGCGTGCGGACGGTTAGTGTATTTTAATTATTTACCGAGGCGAGCGTTATCAGCAGACAGACACAGACACACAGACAGACGGAATAAGGCTATTATATATATATATAACTAGTGTAAGCCCGTTGAATATCAACGGAGCGTTCTCATCACCCGTACTGAAATATAATATTAAATTTAATGGTTTTTATAGTTGTTGCATAAGATGGCGCGTTACAATGCAACACGTAACAATTTACCAAAGTCGCGAGCATATTAAGATATTAATATATGTAGTCAAATCGTTTGAAAGATAGTGTTAGCACGATTCCTCCCAACCTGGGAAGTTTTGGTTTTTTTTTATTACTTACGTCGTCGAGCGTTATCAGCAGACAGACAGACGGATTTCGGTTATTATATATATAGATAGATGTAGTAAGTTACCGCTTCAATCCTATACGGAATCCAATATTCTTTGTTCACGAATGCAATGTCTTCTTGTTAAGATACGACTGTGCTGTGATATGGATTAGCTATAATCTGCATTACTGACTAACGAATCGAAAGCCGTGACGGCTGATAAACAATGCTTCGTGATACGGCCATACATTTGCAAACTGTCACACAACAGTGCTCTGTTTTACACCTAGGCCGATCTAACCCCCAAATCCGTTATTTTATTGACAATGTAAGTGTCCCTAAAGTTGTATCTCAAATGGACCTGGGTGTTGTTATCACAAAAGACCTTAAATGGTCTACTCATATTAACTCCTTAGTAAATAAGTGTTATTCATTTATATATATCAAACGTGTATTTAATTCATTTATGTAGTATCCAGTTGCTGTCAAAAATTTATAAATCATAAATAATAAGACCTAAATTAGAATTTGCTGTAAATGTTTGGACCCCAAACTTCAAAAAAGACATTGTATGTATGTTTAGAAAGGGTTCAAAGAAGGATAGAAAAAATGCTTTGATCACAATCCTATAATGAAAGGTTGAAGAAAATGAGTCTCACATGTTTGGAGACGAGAACATTAAGAGGCGATCTAATAGAAGTCTACAAAATAATAAATAATAAATATAAATGCCCATTGAAAAACCCCCTTACTTTCAATAAAAACGCACATCTCAGAGGCCATACACTGAAATTACTAAAAGACAAATCGAACAAAATTGTCAGAGACTCTTTTTTTTTTTTTTCAAATAGAGTGGTCGAAGTTTTGAACCGTCTGCCAAATCAGCTGGTAACTTCCGAAAATACAAATCTATGTATTTTAAGTTTTTGAACACAAAATAATTAAGAATTGTGTGTACAAGTTATGTCAGACCCCTGGGCTCAATCGACTATGCCGCCTGCCCATGTATTTTAAATAAATAAATAAATCTACCATGTATACATATACTAGCACGGTGAGAACGATGACATGTACACATTAATGAGAGTCGTACACGAACCTCAAATCGGCTAGTTGGTATGTAAAATCAAAATATCATATACATATAAGTCGTTCGTTTCATTTTTGTTGAAATTCGATTACTTTGTATACTTTGCGCGATGACATGGCAATATGTCTTCATAGCGACGGAGGCCGTTCAAAAATGAATAAGGGGATTTCACGAGGGTCTTATTCATAAGCTTTTGCGGATTGCCACCCTCCAATTTTCATCCCCTATAAAGGAGATTGCAGCCGTCGTCGTACCGGAGAGGAAGCCTTTCAAATTGAATACGACGCGAGGCACCATTTATCGACGAAAATATTACATTTTTGTCGATGCGAACGACAAGAACGCACAAATCACAAAGGAAACACGCATAGCAAGTACGGATCATCTTCTCGTAAGCATCGTACGCTTGTACTAGCATTAGATCGAGCAAATCAATCTACATATGCATGTTAATAAATGTGAATGATTATTATTGTCTGTGAGATTTGTCAATAATCCAACAAAGAACCCCAGCATAATAAGTAAATCGGCAAAGCATTGGGCTCGAGAGGTGAAAGTTCATTGTTTGATACGTTCAAGATATTCATTGAATTTTATCGAAGCCTTGGAGTATTTCTATACCCGTTGATGTCATTAAAATGCATATCTACCATCTCTTGTAAGAATTTGCCAATTTTATTCGATAGAGTTGATGGTACAGTTACATACCAAATAACCATAATAGTCGGAACATCACTATGACAGATGATTTAAACTTTTGTCAAAGAGTGACGAGGCAAATACGCTACTGTAAGTACATACATATATGTATAAGCCGCCTTGAAGAGAAACACCTCCAAACCCTTTCTCCCCAAGACCCTCACATGAGGCCACCACCCCCCCAAACGAATATAGTCTGTTGACCTTTCCGTTGGGGACAGACGGTTGTCTAGTAAGGCCCTCCACTAAGTAAGTAGAAAACTTTGACTTAACGTACATATATTAAGGTTAAGTCTGTCAATTGTACTGCACACACTGGCACGACTGCAGCGCCATTCAATGATCAACGGCCGAATAGCGAAATACTGTGGTGCGCGTGCGTAGCGCCATTCGACACTCAATCAGCGAATAGCGAAATACCATCTGTCACCTCGCTTTCGGAACGTTTGTATTTCACTCACGATTCTGACATTGACACCTCAGATGAAGACAAAGCTCTAATGTTGGCCCCATATTTATATGAATGATTAGTTGAATACTTTTATTGTTGAATGTAATTTATAACGGTGTGTCATCAAGGATCGGCCGACTGTTGACAAAATCGTCTGGTTTCTGTCACTCTGACATAACCTATCAAGTCAGATCGTACAGGATGGGATACTTTTTCACCGTCTCCAATAGCTTTTCCACAAACGTCATCGAAATTGAGCGAATCGCCGAACAAATTGCGGCTATGCGATACAACTCCCCACCATATGAAACGTGCGATTATTCATGCGTTTCTTCACAATGCGAATACGAGTTCGCAGACGTGTGCGAGCGCCTTTATAATACAAATTTATGTACATACTTGATTTTTGTGTTAAGTATTGTATGTATGTGTAAGTACTTCAACACAGAAACCAAGCTTTTTGTGCTAAGTAAATGGTACAATTTATTTATGGTTACTAAATTTGTAGCACACTTTATTTGTTCATCGCATAAAATTGGTTAAGGCCCGTAACGCACTTGGCTGCCTGGCTGCGCAGCCATGGCCGCGGCAGCCACAACGATGTTATAAAATGTATGTGGCTGTCTGTTTGATGACGCACTAAGGCAGCCAGGAAACTCTGGCTGCGCAGCCACAGGTACGGGCGCCGATACGCAGCAGCCACTGGCCGCCGCGGCCAACACGAGATGTATTTAACAAAGAAAATGTATGTGGCTGCCTGTGCGATGCACGCACTAGCAGCCAGTCAATTCACGTTTGCCATTTTTTCAGCAGAAGATTTTGCCAGATTTTCAGCCGAAGCGGCTGAAAATCTGAATAAACAATTCCAATTCCATTATAAATTTTATACTAAATTCAACGAATAAGATAAAAATATAAAAAAAAAAAATCTCGCTAATGTTGCGCGCTGGAAATAATGTATATAAAACTATTTTCAACGAATTATTTGCATCTATGTACATACATACATACATATGTATGTATGTACATACAGTACAAAAGGATCCGAGATCCGAGATTACGAACCAAATATTGCATTGAAAATATGTTGTATCTACAATGTTATCGCTGACCATTTGTGAGTGTGTTCTCATCGTTCTGGCTGCCCCTTTGGCTGCTTGAACTGGGTGCACATTTTTTTGGCTGCCGTGGCCATGGCTGCGCAGCCAGGCAGCCAAGTGCGTTACGGGCCTTACTCGTCGTTGCTCTTGCATTATTTTAAAACGGTATATACGTCGAATCGGTAAACCATTCATCACTCAAGAGCCCGAATGAGATAAATATTTAAAAAATAAATAGTCGGATATAGTGTGTAGACAAAATCAGAAATGTTGGAAAATGGTGACATGATGCATCGCTCTACGCCCGTGTTCGATAATTGAAAATAATTCATAATTAATTCAGGGTAGGAAATTGGTGAGAGGTAGTCGGTGGGAGGGATGTACAATTTTTGATTTACGTGGCAAAATTTTAATTATGGCCAAATATTTCATTATAACGGCTCCGAGCTGTACAACAATGGAGGTGAACAATGGACGGACCACTGTTACTGCCGTTCGTTCAACGATTTCCGTTTTGTAATGCAATCAAGTTGTTTGTTTTACGGTTATTGAAAATTTGTTTTATTAATTGATCCAAAAATCTGCATATCGGATTGCGTTTTAGTGTGCTTTCAATTTGAATTTTTTTTTGTAGTGCGTTAAATTAAATTTTATTTTGACACTGATGTTTTTTTCTTACGAAGCTCACGAGCGCACAGAAATACCATACATTTTTTTTTTACTTTATCCATATCGGATAAAGTATTGTCATTGTGCAAAAATTTGACCTCGAGATTTTGACTGATTTGTATCAGGTATCGTCCCCTGACCACGTTTTCATGAGTTTTGGAAAATGCCTGTACCGATGTGTGTGTTGGGCGGATGTACATACATATGTATGTAGAATCGCTATACCTACTTCAAAAATCGTTTATTTACTTTCAAAAAAATAGAAGATGGCAAAATATTATTACTTATATATATGTATAATAGCCCTATTCCGTCTGTCTGTGTGTCTGTCTGCTGATAACGCTCGCCGATTTAAATAATTAAAAAACTAGAACGTCGGGCGAGTGTGATTTGAACCCGGTATCACTGATTCGAAACACTGAGCGCTTACGCGCTGAGCCAAACCAGATGATAATGAGCAGTCTTCAACGTGACTATTTATATAATAAAAAAATAGGCTCGCGACTTTGCTAAATTGTTGCGTTGTTATTATAACGCTCCATCTATGCAACAACTATAAAAGCTATAAAATTTAATATTATTTTTCAGTACGGGTGATGAGAAAGCGCTCCGTTGATATTCAACGGGCTTACACTAGTAATGATATGTATATTGTTGCTATTATAAATTTAAAATTAAACGACGTTTTTCTTATTGTAAATGTATCAAAATATAAAGTAATACTTACCACCGTAACGTATTTTTTCCAATTGATCAGTCAATATCCTCAATTCAGGATTGGATAAGTCTCCTAGCTGAAAACAAAACAACAAAATGCATTAAAAACACTGAGAATTAATATAGTGCGTAGCGTGGATTTATTAAAGATTTCAAACGTACTTTATCAAATTTTGTACGCGTCAAATATTACGTTGTCAAAAGGCAATTTTGAATACGTTCATATTTACATGACACAATATTTTTTTCGAATTTATTTGAAGAACACTGCATCAAACGTCTGCACCGTGCCACACTCATATTCACATAGAGTTTTCCACCAACAAGAGAAAAACCTTCACAGCTATTTCCACAAAGCAAATGGCTATATTAAAATAAAATCATAATAGTCAATCACCGAGACATGTGATTTTTTGCGGTATAAGCGTTAAAGTGCGAACGACACCAAACATTTACCGGTCGCTTTTACTGCAGGACACTTGTTTGGCAACCTGGTATAATTTGATTGACAGGCACGAGGGCTCAAATTGAATTTACTTTGACGGCCCTGGGGCGCAGATTGCGCCCGTCCAATGCGGCCCTGATCGAATTAGACCCCGAAAAAAAAAAAAAAAAAAATGAAAATAAACCGACACCACACCTGTTCTCTGATACGCGGCAGCCTTCGAAGTAGTCCTTAATCTAATATCGTTAACGTGGCCAAACTGTTTTCACAACGGATTTTTCATATCGTGAGTAAATAATTAGTACCCTGAGATTCCCGACAATATTCCAAAGCAAGTTTAAACCGGCAAAGAACTGATATAGAGAGAGGAGGGGGTTGCTCATTAAAAATGTAGTGGGCAAAAGTTGTGAGCGCCTTCGTTTTTACGGGCGCAATTTAAGGGCTTTTTGGTGCAAGGACATTAGTGCCGGGTAATCCCCGGGAGTGGCCAGGATTGTTAGTCCCGGACTGCACCTGGGATACCCCATTCATAAGCTTATAAGGAGAAAATATACGGTATATACTACACGGAGAGGAGGGGAATATTGCGATTGTTGTGAATATTGTGTTCGTCGGCGAATAATATGCCAACGTTCGGCGAGTCGTGTCTCGTTTTCAGATCGGTTCGAAGCTGAACATACATAGTTATACATTCTACATATTTATTTATTATACATTGGTATATGTACGTAGGAGTAAATCGAAGAAAATATTTTATACGATATTCGAACGCTTTTTGGTATAAAGATAGAATGCTTTTTTTATCTATCCAAACTACGTACAGGGAAAACTAGATTAGAGCTCGTGAATAATGTTTTGCATAATTTCTGATCGCAAACAGTTTAGCATGTTTTCCTTAAATTTTACCCTAAATTATGTATTAACTTTGTGAACTACATATTATTATAACATTACTAGCTGAATTGCCCGGCGTTGCTCGGGCGGGTGACAAAAATTGAATGAAAAATTGAAACAAATGAAAACATTTATTCACCAGTTAAAAAAAAAAATTGATTAAAAATTTTGTATATTGGGGCCCGTCGACCCCCTGATCAGACCCCTTCCAAAACCCATCCATGGTCTGAGTTGGGGTATCATGAGATAGTATACCAAGTTTGGCGGTTCTAAGTTGAAAACTGTAGATTTGCATAGACGGAACTTGAATAAAATTTTTATATATTAAAAATACTACTATGTATTTGAAATGTGAAATGTGTTATATTAAAAATCAATTTCTCCGTATTAATAATTATATCTACCATTTTATTGTTTAGTTTTCCTATGAATGCTATAAATCAGTGGTCAGGAACGTTTTTCTAGCTAAGTGTTTTAAATCCAACATTCCGCTAAGCTTAAAAAAGAAGGCATACCTACGACCAATGCGTAGTGCCAGTTATGGCGTATGGATTTGAAACGTGGATGCTAAATTCAATAATGTTACGCAAGATCCAGTGCACACAGAGAAGCATGGAAAGATGTA
The DNA here is from genome assembly GCA_022651745.1 of Parapsyche elsis. Taxonomy (NCBI): domain Eukaryota; kingdom Metazoa; phylum Arthropoda; class Insecta; order Trichoptera; family Hydropsychidae; genus Parapsyche; species Parapsyche elsis. Next base: position 2,334,265 of record JAGVSN010000016.1, read on the forward strand.
TGTATGTTCGATAAGAGGAATGGGTAAGAAGCATGACCAGGGTGGCAGATATAGCGGAACGTGTGAAAAATTAAAGTATATGTACATACATATGTACATAGTAAGAAGAGCGGATGGCAGATTAACGCGAGAAATATTGGAATGGTATCCGAGAGGATGTGAAAGAAAGCAAGGTAGACCGAGTGGAAGATGGGCTGATGAATTGAGAAGAATGTGTGGAGTCAAGTGGATGCAGATTGCTCATGACAGACAGGAATGGAAGAGGATTGGAGATGCCTTCATCCAGCAGTGGATGGTGAACGGTTGAAAATAATAATGATGAGTGCCAAATCAAAGAAAATATTGCTAAATTACCTAGTCTGGGAGCCGCAACATATTACGTAAGATTACATATTTAAAATGAAAAGAAATTTGTGAACTGGAGAGTTGTATGAAAATAGTTGGTGGTATTTTTTAGTGTTAGACAACTTATTGCTTGAAAATATTATAATATTGAATCTTAAGAACGAGTTTAAAGCTTTTTAAGGGCATGAAGTGGGAAAGGGAAAAAATTGGATAGATTCATCTTGCTTTTGTGAAATTTACATATGTTTCAAACACCCTTTTCGGTGTATTTATTTTATTTCACGTACATAAATTTTGGGTGACGATGAGAGCCGCAGGTTTTCATACAAAGTATAATAAATCCAGTCAATCATTTAGAACACTATTTCTCTAGAAATCTATATATGTATGTACATACATATATCATTGCAAGAATAGCTAAAGCCTATTCTACTGATCTCCACATGGCAGATATCTAAGTCAAACTAGAAAACAATATGAAACTAGCTCCAGTAATTTTATTTTACAATCGCACGTACGTATATTTCAAGTGAAAATATATTTTCATTGGTATAAATATATTTTTACCAAATCAGACAGTGAAAATGTATCAAACAATGAATATACAGTTTCACTGCTCAGTATCGGTGAAAGTACATATATCAAAATAAGCGTATGTGTTTGTGACTAGTTGATGTTGATTTTTTTGTAAACTTTCACTCGCATTATAAGAGCGATATTACATTGAGCAACAAAACCAACACCAGATTTTTTTTGGCGGTGGCGAGCATGTTATTACATTGCGCCACTTTTAAGCTACCAAGCTACCTGGTCATCTCATAATCTTCATACAAAAAAAATACTATACGAAACTAGGTACTCTATGTAGACGTAGAAAATATATAAAATTCAAACTCTCGTATTTCTTTCTGAATTTCATTGTTTTCGAAACAATTGCGTTGACGTTGCGTTGTGTTGACAATTGAGTACGACGATGCAAAAAAAAGGTCAGAAAAGGGTTTTTGGTGAAGATTTTTTTCGGCGAACATTGACTTCCAAGAAATTTTCAAGCAACCCAGAATCGCATCGTGTAATACATCGTAATACTTACCATTGAAACCTGTATATCTATCTGGTCGCCGAGGTTCAAAAAAAACCTGGTGTCCCGTTTTGTTGCTGAATGTAATATCAACCTAAGGGTGGGTAGCAACACGTGTTATTTTCTTCTTAAACCGACCATTATTAGTCAATTGTTGTAAAAGCGACAAAGCTCACTGTAAACTATAATTGGCACTAACCAGTAAAAGAAGCGACAAAATAACTAGGATTGAATATTTCAGCAGATTATATGATTCGATTGGTCATTTTAGTTTCAACGATTATACATAATTTCACCAGTAAGTATCTGTTATACATACATATATATATATATATATATGTACAGTGGAACCCCGTTGCATCGTTTTTTATTGGACCGTAAAAAAAAAACGATGTATGCAGACAGACGACTTATACGATAAAGTATATTTAGTACGTAATATTTAGACGATTGATACAGGATAACGATATATAGGAGAAGGATGCAAACGAGATTATTTATCACTGTTCTTATGGGTGTTTGGCCGGGACTATAAAAAAATAGCGATATATGCGAAAAAACAATACAAGCGAGAACGATGCAACGGGGTTCCACTGTATGTATTTCTACTGGTGAAAATGTGCTTGGATGTGATTTCACCGAAACGCCAGTGAAAATATATTTTCACTTGAAATAAATATGCTTTAGCTGTAACATATATGTACATACATACACATAATACATGCTAATTGGATGAAAAATTCGGATGATCCGAGCATTAATCTCATTAGCGCGCGCCTAATCACGGTGAGATTGTTTGTTTGCGAGTCGCGACAGAAGCTTCGGCGTATCAGATAGCTTATTGTTATCTTTACACCGAGCGGGGGGCTGAGGTAAGGGGGGGGGGAGGAGGGGGTAGGAAACGTTCGGTGATTAAGCAACGTCGAAATCCTCAAGAACAGCCAGGCTGTTTGTTCGAAAGCGAGTGTTGATTTTTCGGCGCTCAAGTTGGCTTAATAATTAATAAACATGTAGAGGCGCGCGTAATTCGGCAAGACAAACAAGAGCCAACCGAGCAGCAACTGGTGCATAAGGGGGAGGTTATTCAGAAGGGTTGATACGCGAGGATGGGTGGGTGGGTGGGTGATGAGGTTGTGTGTTACAAACATCGCATAAATAGGGTGTTAAAACCTTAAAGCAAGCTCTCAAACGACCCACGGTTTTAGTGCCGAAAGTGTGTGTGGCAGTGTTGTTGCAGAGGAGCCATTATTAGCCGCGCGTAAGCCGTTTAATACTACCCGGGACATATGGGACCCAGAGAACCCCATATAACCGGGACATATTTGTGCCAAAATCACGCGACATGGTGCTATTATCGCTGCATGCTAAGCACTCCGCGATGGTGCGCTCGTAAAACTGGTGCATTTTTAAATATTAATCCTCGCGCCGTGTGTGCTTACCGTTAAATTTCAATGATGTAGGATCCTTCTGTTTTTTGGTTTTAAGTATTGTAGGGTGAGTTGCGGTTTGTCGTGTGTATTGGTGCAGGAAGTGCTAGGTGGAGGTTTTACTGATGAAAAAAGTCATATAGAGGATTGGTAGGTACATATGTATGTACATATGTTGTCGAGTGATAAACCATTGAAACCATTTGCTAAATTATTCTTCACATACATTTGGGCCACGAGCTTTAATTAACAATCTAGAACAGTGGTCGGGAATCGGCGGCTCCGGGCGCGAAAATTGGCGGCTCCGTTTATAATCCAACACGTGAAACGTGTTAAAAAAATAATTTTATTGTGTTATTTATATAACCTGGAATACTAAGCTTATTTTTGGGTTGCAATTTGCAACGTAACACTTTAACATTTGTTTCAAAACATGAGTTCAAGGAAGAGAAAAAATGCAGAAGAAAATAGAGGTTTCAATAAAATATGGTGAGATCGATTTGCATTTACAGAAGTTAATAAAGTGAAATCTCAATGTTTGATATGAAATTTACAATTAGAGAACAACAAATTCAGTAAGATAGAGCGACATTCCGACTTCGGTGAGAAGTATCCCGATGGTGATATCAGAAAAAAGCTGTAATGGAATTGAAAAAAACAACCAAAATCAACAAAGTTGTTTTACAAATTAGGTGAGATCTTCGTCGAATACAATTGAGGCAAGTTTTTCCTTGTCGCTAGACATCGCAAAAGCAGGAAAACCCTTTACAGATGGGAATTTTATCAAAACCTGCTTCTGAAAGTATTTTCAAAGAATTTAACAATAAGGATGATATAATCAAATATTTAGAATAATCAGGAGACAATAAAATTCATGCTCCATCTATTGAAATGTGATTTAAAACTAATGAATTTAAAGGCGTTTCCTGGTATATCTATTCTAGAACTTGAATTGGTATTTACTATCAATTAAGTGACAAACGTTTTAATGCACTGATACAATTGAATAACACTAAATATCTACGTTCCGAATTTACATATATAAATTTTCCGAAAATTCAAAGTTCAAAAGTCGCACGAGCTTTTAAAAATAACATCAAAATCCGTTTTCAGAAAAAATATTTATTTTTAGTGCTGAATTGTGTAACGTTAAGTAATATCGTGTACACGACTAATTGTATGAACTGTACAGTCTGCAAGTGAGTAAAATGTATTTATATACATACATACATATATACCTATATTTTTTTTTTTATTAAATAAATATGTGGCGGCTCCGAAAATTTGCCATTTTTGGATTTTTTCGCCGATTTGGCTCCGGGCTCCAAAAAGGTTGCCGACCACTGATCTAGAAATATAGCTTATATAAACTAAATCAACAGTTAATTTCAGACTTTTTTTACTATGAAAGCAAACGGGTAGAGTGCGACTTTAATCGCTGAAGGCTTGGGACGTGAGTGTTATGTACATTTTTGAATTATTGATTCGTCGTAAAAGTATGTTATATAGTTTTGTATGTTATATTTACATATATACATACATAGATTGTATGAAAAAAACATAATTTTCTTTTGCAATCTTTATCAACCATTGCAAATTTCTCATAACTTTTTAAAATAATATGAAGACTGTCCCGATACACGTTATTTTGAGTCTAGTGTAGTCACAGTGGATAATCATATTGCAGAGATGGTTGATATTTATTTATACCTAGGACAATTGGTGAATATGACCGGATGTAAAGAATAAGAAATAAAACTAGAATGGAGCGCTTTTGGAAGAATGAACGTAGTTTTTAAATCAAACATTCCGCTATTCTTAAAAAAAAGAGGACGACCAATGCGTACTGCAATGAAATACTGAATTCAAGAATGTTACGTAAGATCCGGTTCACACAGAGAAGCGTGTATGCTTGGTATAACGGGAAGAGGTCGTAAGAGGAATACACGGGTATGAAGCGTGACTTAAGTGGCAGATATAGCGGAATGTGTGAAAATGTTGATGTGGAGACACAGCGAGAAGAATGGATGGCAGACGGACGGGAGAAACACTGGAATGGTATCCGAGAGAATGTGAAAGAAATGTGCGGAATCAAGTGGATGCAGATTGCTCCAGACAGACAGGAATGGAAGAGGATCGGAGAGGCCTTCACCCGGCAGTGGAAATTTGTTGAGACACTGTGTACGCAATCAGTTATTTATTTAATTTTAAGGAAGACCAACTGCTATGTTACAAAAACAGAACTTTATATAAATACGGAAACCCAATAATATGTAGGTCTCCATAAATAGTAAAAAAAGTAAGAAAGAAAAAATCAAAATCAAAGTCAACAAAACAGAAGCTAATAACAGAATAGGAACAAAGTAACAGAACACAAAACAACAGCTAATATAGTACAACTGTAAATTAAATAATACAACCAACCCATAATTGTCACAAAGAACTACTATGGGGCAGAAAAAAAACGACGACTTAATAAACCTCTCGCCGACGCAACGCTAGTGCAAAAGAGGTCAAGATCAATGATGTTGTTAGACAACACATTAAAATTCTTGCTTGCCTGCCATAGAAACGTATTTTGCCTGTAGTTTGTACATGCCATTCCGATGGGAGATATATGTAATTGCTGATTAGACCGGAGTTATTTTTCTGGTGTCAAGAGAGAAATTCGGGATAATAGCTGGGGACAGTCGATGGAACCAGAAGCAATTTTTAGAAGGATTTAAAGGTAATTATACTATTAATTAAGATTAATAAAAATACCCGAATATATGTAGGCTTCTATGAAATTAAAGTCATCGTCGAAGAAGCAATATTTTAGCGATTATTATTATTATTAAAGAAAGTTTCAGAGTTGGCTTTCGAGACCGCAAGTCGAGCAGATAAAATTCGTCTGCGACATCCGGCATCGACTCCGTATCCGGAATGATCGAGTGAATTAAGTCGAGCAAAGTTAATATTAAAAGTTATGGAAGGCCCCAGTTGCGGCTCGAATGTCATACTAGCGGGATATCAAAGGCCCCACAGTCGGGAGAGGGTTGTGGAAAAGCGGCTTTGTAAGACTCGGTGAGCTTTTGTCGCCAGATGAGACCCCAAACTCTTCTCCCCAAAAGTCCTTACCCCACCACCATCGTAGACCACAAATAAGTAAGTTGCTCGCGAGCTTTCGCTGGATTCTCCGGCTTGTCAATAAACATTATTGGCGATAACTTCTGCGGTTAAAAGGCCTTTTATCTATTGGCACACCACAAACGGGACTTAATTTTCTTATTCCGCAAACTTCTTCACAAGGGGACAATGTTTGAATGTTATAATTTGAAAGTTTGTCATTTGATCTGAGGTATTCGCACCAACGTAAGTTGAGCCGTTGGCTAGATTTAATATTAGTGTCCAAATGAGCCAAATATCACAATGATTAAGAATTTTTCCGACAGCCACAAAAATATTTTTACGAGGTAAATTGATGGCACGTTATAATTGTTTATTTATTAAGAGTGAACGAAATATTTTATTTAAAAATTTATGTATATTTCATTTTATTGTTGAAATTGTAAATGTTGGTACATACATATGTGTGTATATAATTTTACAGAACATTAACTACATACAATTCACATGCATTCCTCGTAAGCAATGTGAAAACTTTCTTCAGAAAGTTTCGGTATGTTTGGTAAGTAGCTTGTAGTTTTTTTTTAATTTTAGGCACGACTCTAATTTCTCATATATGCTCTTTATACTGTTCATGCTTGAAAATGTTTGTTCACATACATATTTATTTATTTATTTACAAATTATACCATAGTGACATAACAGGTTTCCCCAATTCGTCACTATGGCGAATGGGTCTATGGGTCTATGGGTCTACATATGTACATATGTAGACCCGATGATAATAAGAACAGCAAATGCAATTTTTTTCAATTGGTCATATGAGTTCGGAAGGCTATTCCATGTATGTACATATTAAAAAACTACTGTGTCTACCTTCTGTAGATCTTTCAAAGCAACACACTTACATACATACATATGTATGTATGTTGTGAAATAAGATTCTCCACATTTTAAATTTCTGAAATAAGACGTACAAATTTGGAGCTCCACAACTATTTGCTCGTAAAGTCCACCAGTTCGAAAGTGCCCTTGTCAATACCAAATGGCGAAAAATTGAATTTGTTTTGTATTTTTACATTCAATATGGGCTAGAAGAATGATGTATGCAAGGATTACATTTTTTTGGAACTAAACCTAATCTAATCAAGCCTATGTAAAAAGCATTAATATGCATCAAAATATGTAGCTACCTCTGATACTTCGTATATCGAGTTTTATTCTAATGAAAGCTATTTTTGTAATTGTATGTGCTACGTCTACCCGGTTATGTTATAGTGCGTTTTCATTTTAATCGCATCAATCTCTATTCCTTTTCACAGATTGGATTTTGTGAAAGACTTTGAAGTCAGCATACTTTGGTGTAATATATTGAAATTGCAATGCAATTCTGGCGAGAGCGATGCATATTCATGCATTTTTGTTGCAATGTGCACCGACGACATCAAAAGAATTTTTACTGCACTTATTCTAATTTCGCACAAAAGACAAAGGATAAACCCCCCCCCACCCACTTGCTGTTTTATCGTTCATTCAATTTCGCCTTTGTTGCCGCAATTCAAAGGGCAAGCGATAGCTGTACCTTTTAAACAACAGACTTATTCCAAAACAAACAAAAAAAAAAAAAATGCACGTTGCTCGTGCTCATGACAAATTCCATTATAAACGTTTAGACTTTCGACGAACCGGTGAAATATTAACCGAACATCCGGTACGAATTTCCTGCGGGAAATCCGCACCAATCGGAACGGTACTTTTTTTACCTGTACAATCTCTCCCACCTCTCCTCACATTCCTCTTCCGGCTTGGATTGGGTTATGACAAAACGTGTGATTCCCACCATATCCCAGATCAATTCCGGTGATTACCGGGTGCGCTGCCATGTTAACGAGACAAATCCCTTTGGGGGATGGTTCAGCTCCTTCCACACACATTCTCCTCCTCCACTTCGTTCCTCTCTCTCCATGATGGTAATGTCGCCCTAATGAGGCCCCTACGTGTAATCTTCATCTTCATTACACATTCAATATGCTCGATGACATATCAACCGAACCCCCCCGAAGCTGGCTCAAGCCTTAACAATCTATGTATGTACGTATCTACCCTTGATAAAATCGTCGCTGCACAAAGAAACCACGGAATACTTCAAAAGAATCTCCCGATCGTTTAATTATATATATCTAGACCATCATCAAATTACAAAGGTATATATATGTATGTATATACATATATACATACATGTATACATCATCAAGTACAACGAGCAAATGTTTACTTTTTCATACAAAAATTTTCATACGAAATAACCTACGTAAATATATTTCTTTCATGTAGTATTAAGTTTCAAGGGTTTTGATAACGTACATTTTAAATATACATATGTATACAATGCAATATTTTCTATTGGTTTTTTTTTATTTATTATATGATGATTTTTGGTTTGAATCTCTCTATATGTATTTTTCTTTCAGATAATATATCAATTGAAATATAGACACGCAAGAGACATCATGTACCTCTTTATGCATGTACATATGTATAATATTTTCATGTTTAATTATATATAGATAATAATGTTGATTTAAATCAAGGGTTATGAAAGTATTTGCATATTTTTTGTAGAATATAAAGAAAATTTTGCAAGTATTACACACAAATAAAGTAGTCTATTTTTGTACGGCGCTTTTGAGGGCTTTCTCTCGGGGTGAAATTGTGCGACATTACAATGATATGACTTTATTTATAGCAAAAAGCTATTACGTAAATGACAATCGTGCTTAAAATTAGCCCGATTCAAATAATTTCTGTATTCAAATCTTCAAATTGAAAAAAAATATATATATATGTACATACATAGGTATTAAATCTCTTTGAACTCGTATGTCGAGCATAGCTCGACATTTATTTTGACTTCATTTTTTAGATGAAAACTGACTGAAACTATTATTTTTTTTTTGCCAATCTAATTAGCATATCTTGGAGAACAGCTGGTTCACTTTTGGAATTTTTTTTTCACGCCAGTGATTCTCAAACATTAGCTTTCCAAAAGCGTAATTTCATTTTAAGTAAACATGGTTACTTGACAGAGGTTAAAAAAATTAATTTTTGTATTATAGATTCTCAAACATTCTCTTTATTTTATAAAGCCTCTTAAATATCCCTGATGCAATTTTTTATCTCCAAATTTTATCAAAACTGAAAATATATTATGTGAAAAAAAGTTTTGGAACCACTGGAAAAAAAAATTTTTGAGAATAGCTAATTATTTTGACAACAGTGTTGGAAAGATTTTTCATCGTTTATGATAATATGTAAAATCATTATTTATTGAGAAAATAATTTTTTTGTCGAACGTTTAAAAATTTTATGAAGTAAGGTAATCATGATTTTCAAATCAAGTTTTACCCATGTTTAAATTTTGTTTCGTAAAGTTGCTTACCCTTAGCGGACGGTCCAAACCCTCAAATAGTTTATTCAAGAAACAAAAATTAAAAAAATCAAACTCCCCGAAATAATGGTATTTTCAAGTTGGTAAAGATGAAATGAATATGTTTCTGTAGAAAAATTTGAGAAGCACTGGTTCGAAAGATTCATCTAATGGTTTTAAATCTTATACAATGCCGAGGATATGTGCTTCATGGATTTATAGTTATTTTTTGTCCCGAGAGGTTAAAAATATTTTATTTTTGTAATTGACTTTCATCGTTTGGAAATTGAAAAATGTCAAAATTAATTCCGAGTTCAAAGAGTTAATTCACACACTTGTGTATATAAATTTGTATACAGGACTAAACAAAACGCAATTACATACATACATACATACATTAGCGGTTAATCAAAGGTGTCCACCTAAAAAAAAAACGATATTTTGTGGCATACTGATGTACGTATGTATTGTATATATATTGTACATTAATATTGAAATCAATTATGATATTTTAAAGTGATTCAAACTTAAGTATAATTAGATATATATGTACATATGTATATTGAAATTATCATATTTCTTGTAAATCAGTGATTCTGGGAAAAAATTTCGTAGTACAATGAAAAATCGCGGAGAGCACCGTATTGTATTGGAAAACATAACCAGAAGCACTCCAGATGTCAAAACTTTAACTGTTCACAGTTGACATACCTAATAAACAAAACGAATAAAATAGGCATGTGTGTAATGAATTAGCCACGACAGATCTGCGAGTGGAACGTCGTGACGCCCCATTATTGTTGAAACAAGGGGCGGACAGTGTCGGCGACCCTTTATGTGATTCGTTATGTATGTATGTACATATGTATATATACGAGTTTATATGCGTGCTATATGTGTGTGTTTGAATCCTGTGGACGCAATCAAGACAAAAGGCCAGACACTGTACAAATTAAATTTGTCAGGACGATCAAAGGGGCCAAGTTTGCGGTCGGCCGGTCGCGTGTGAAGACCCATTTGCTTGGACCCTTGGTCACTTAACATACGTACATTAAACCGAAGCGAAACCCTACAGAACCCCCTTCCCCTACCCCTCAGAATTAACCCTTACACGCCCACCAGTCTGGAACGCCATGTGGATGATACAGATTTAAAGGCGAACCCCAACGCTCTTGACGTTTGACTAGGTTTCTGAACGCAACTTTTGTGGAAAATATTGACATGCACAGATGAGAGTTTTTCAATGTAAAATATTGCATTGCATTTATAAGTAATGTAAGCCCGTTGAATATCCCGTACTGAAAAATAATATTAAATTTAATAGTTTTTATAGTTGTTGCATAGATGGCGCGTTATAATACAACAACGTAACAATTTAGCAAAGTCGCGAGCCTATTAAAAATTTATATTGTCGATTCGTAGCAGGTTCGTCATCGCCTCCGTTGGACGATAGTGTTGGCACGATTCTTTCCAATCTGGTGATCACGGGTTCAAATCCCACTCGCGCGCGGACGGTTCGTGTATTTTAATAATTTACAGACATACGGCCATAGTGATGAATTGGGGTAACCTGTAATGTCACTATGGTATAATTTGTAAATAAAAAAAATAAAATATAACTAGCTGACCCGGCATGCGTTACAATGCCCGATCCTGTTCTCGTTCCCGTTCCTAGTACGTTTTCTGACGTGTGAGCAGGCCCGTTCCCGTTTCCGTTCCCGATTTTACCCGATTTTTTTACACAGAAACAATCCCCGGCACGATCACAATAAGTTCTGAAAGTTTCATCGCGATCGGTTGAGTGGTTTAGGAGCCTATAAGAGACAGACAGACATACATTGATTTTTATATATGTATGTACATACATATGTATATAGATAAATAGTGTAAGCACGTTGAATATCAACGGAGCGGTTTCTCATCACCCGTACTGAAAAATAATATTAAATTTAATAGTTTTTATAGTTGTTGCATATATGCAACCAAGCGCCATCTTCGGCGCGTTATAATAACAACAATGTAACATATTAGCAAAGTCGCGAACCCTTTAAGAATAATTATTGGGCAATTATAATACGTCCGAAATCGCCTCCGTTTGGAAGATAGTGTAAGCAAGATTCCTCACAACCTGGTGATCTCGGGTTCAAATCCCATTCGTTCTGGATTTTTAATTATTTACCTCAGCGAGCGTTATCAGCCGACAGACAGACACACGGACAGACAGACGGATTTCAGTTATTATATATATGTATATAATGCGATTATGCAATACAATTGCGGCGAAGTCGATGCACTGCAAATTTTCATTAATTTCAATGTGTTTCAATAATGTGTTTCACACAAACTCCATTAATGCTTCATTTCGAGGAATTTTCTCTATTGACATTGTACATACACGTCTATTGAATTTACAGCAAGCTTTAATTGAAATGTACAGTAGTGTATTTTTTTCAACATATTTATTTATTTAACGTTGACGTCAATTAGTTGCATAGCGAAAAGCAATTTGATACACTAGCCTGAGCAATGTTGACATACAAGCTTTTAATAGATATTTAAAAGCTTTTAGAGGTTCTAGATCAGTGGTCGGGAACCTTTTTCGAACCAAGAGCCAAATTAGGGAAAACCTTGCAAAATTGGTAAGTTTGGGAGCCGCAATATATGTATTATTTTCGAATTATATATTCTAAATTAAATTGAACGTTTACTCGTTAATCATTAGTGAAATAAGTTATCCTCGTGATATTTCTTAACGTTCGACAGTTTATTACTAAAAAGTATTATTAAGTTTAATCTGAAAAACGATCTTAAAGTATTTTATAGCCATGACGGTGTGAAAATGGGATTCATTTTGATATTGTGTAAATTGTGTGTCAACATATTGTATTTCGCGCAAAACGTTGGATGAGAGCGAGAACCGCAGGTTTTCATACAAAGAGCCGCATGCGGCTCCGGAGCCGCCAGTTCCCGGCCACTGTTCTAGATTGATTTTCACTGTACATATGTACATATAATATGATAAAAAGGCAATACCGCAAAAATGCATTTAGCTCAAGGTGGATTTCAGTCCTATGAAAATAAACTGAAACGGTGTATTATGTACATATCAATTTGAGTTTACTGAAATGTTTTTATGTAAACAAAAAGTTTACATAAGTATAATATTGAAACTAGACTTTGCTTTTGGAAGAATGAACATAGTTTTTAAATCCAACGTTCCACTGTGTTTAAAAAAGAAGGCATTCGACCAATGCGTACTGCCAGTTATGACGTAGAGATGTGAAACTTTGATGCTAATTTCAAGAATGCTACGTAAGATCCAGTGCACACAGAGAAGCATTAAAAAAAGTATGCTCGGTATAACAAGAAGAGATCGTAAGAGGAATACGTGGGTGAAAGGTATGACCAAAGTGGCAGATATAGCAGAACGTGTGAAAAAGTTGAAGTGGATGGATGGCAGACGGACGCGAGAAATACCGAAATGGTATCCGAGAGGATGTGAAAGAAAGCAATGTACACCGAGTGGAAGATTGGCTGATAAATTGAGAAGAGTGAGTGGAGTCAAGTGGATGCAGATTGCTCAAGACAGACAGGAATGGAAGAGGATTGGAGATGCCTTAATCCAGCAGTGGATTGTGAACGGCTGAAAATAATAATGATGAGTGCCAAATCAAAGAAAATGTTGCCAAATTAGCTAGTTTGGGAGCCGCAACATATTACGTAAGATTACATATTTAAAATGAAAAGAAATTTGTGAACTGGAGAGTGGTATGAAAATGGTGAACGGCTGAAAATGATGATGATTAGATCCCCTTAGTTTTATCATATATGTAATTCGCGAATCATCTTGTATATTTTACTGAAAAGAAAAATAGTTTCACATCTAACGAAAAGAATACAGCTTTTCTTGGAAATATCAAAATAATAATAATAATAATATCTAAATAAGTTGAGTTGACTCTTGAGCTTTCGATGCGGCACAGTAACCTGCCGCGCGATATGTGCAAATACAACCGTATTAAAATCAAAAAAAGCATTATATATATATATATTTGGACTGTGGGCACATTGCGAATTTCAGTTTGAGAGTCACTGGAGTGTTGCGAAACGGTCTATTACACTGGACAGCCGGCACGCCAGTGATTTGCGAATCGACCCATTATGGTGTCGCCGAAACGGACGGGTCGCTATCAAAGGCCGAACTCTATCTCCCATCCCCTTCCCATAAATAGCCCATGGATTATTCATCCCAACCCCTAAACGACCCACTACGGTGAATCTCGACAGAATCGTTGCACACCTTATCCGGCCAACCCCGGCGGCGAAACGCCGTATTACTATAATACTGTACCGCGCAATAGACATTACTTATATACATAAGTATTTTTTGGGTTAAAAGTTAATTATTTTTTCGTTTCCATCCATCAAAAATTTTCAAAACACATGAATCGTCAAAAAAAAAAATAAAATCGTTCCTAGCCTTCACACACTTCCGTATTAACAGATTTTGCACAACTTAATTAACGAATTAAAATTAATATTTACGTATATGTGTGTGCCGCGTGTTTGTGGGAGAAGTTTCGCACACAATGCGAGATGATTAATGATGGTGGAAATTTCAAGGTGATTTCAACGTTTGAGCTTTTTTCAATAGCTGAAAGCGTTCACATATGTATGTATATACATACATACGTACACACTCGTCAACAGCAGAGCGTCAAATTGACACAATTATAAATAGGATCGATGATAGTTCAAGACGTCATTATTTATATGTATTTGTATTGTATTGTAAAAATTCATATAAATTAACAAGCCAACAGAGAATATTGAAAATATTCAACTATGTACGTATATTCACCTTCTTTATAACTAACACGAGCTGTGAATCATTCTGTATCATAAAAAACAAAATACATACATATGTAGATATAGTTTATACCAGGCCTGGGCAAACTTTTTGGCTGTAGGACCACATTAGGAATTCAAAATGAATGGCGGGCCGCAAGTAAAATACTATTTTTAGATATACATACATACATTATTATTATGAAAAAGGAATTTCATCATAAAAAAATAAGGAATTTCTAATAACCAACAATTTAATGAAACCAATGTTAACTGTTTTACATTTTTCATCATTTTTTTAAATTTCAGGTGTTAAGTTTGTAGTCTGCTGTAGTAAACTGCTCGGTGATGCTTGATTATAAAGAGTTTTTATTTAGTTTCATGATTGAAAATGTTTGTTCACATTTGTAGGATGATCCAAAAATAATCAACGTTTTTTTTTAATAAATGTACCTACATAATAATCAAAATCGAATTTGAAGTTAGTCGAATTTGTCCAAATTAAGAGTGTTGTAAAATTTTCAGATTACTTGATGGCGGTGTAATAATTCCTTTAAATCAGTATCACACTGCAGATCTATAATCTCAATTTGTAAGCTTTCAAATATGACAATTAATAGCAAAAACATCTGACTATGCTATCAATACTCATTTTGAACACAAAAGCACTAAATTGAGTTACAAACCGCAAAAGTAAAAAAAAATTGGAATATTGTCCATTTTTCAAACGTTCATATCTCATAAACGAGAGCTAACCAATAAATTTCATTATTATATTATACAAATTTAGTGGGTCAGAATTAGTAATAATTGTTGGGTAACTCAAAAACGTGATTTTTTATTGCACATTTTTTTTCTGGTATCTTCAGCAACTTCATAGTTGGAAACTATTAATAGTAATTGGAAATAACCAATTATTCAATGTATAATAATACATTCAATAATAAATTCAATGTATAATAATATTCAAATAAAAAAAAATTTAAAACGGCGTCAAAAGACATATAAAAGTAAATTTCTTTCAGAAATACGCGTCGGGCCGCATGCGGCCCGCGGGCCGTAGTTTACCCAAGTCTGGTTTATACTCTGGTATTTACGAAGTGTGTGGGGGTAATATGCGGTAACAGAAAGAGGATTGTACACGAACTTATCGAGCAACCACGAATCCGACGTGACAAGACGTCCATTAGTATATTGAAATAGTATCAGGTCATATCTGATGCTGAAACGTTCTGCTTTAACTTTGAAGTCACATGTGAGCCGAAGTCCATCCGGTGTGGTTTACCAGCCACTATACTGCATCAGAAACGTTAACCAACGGATGAATAGTAGCGTAAAGATTGCCAAATGATAAAAAGTTCACAACCTCATATTCACAGTACATATAGTGGGAAATACTACGTCCACAGCACATTCTAAAACGCTACTCTACATATGATTGATGATGCGGAAAGAGGGGGGCGTAATTAATCGATGGTATAATTAATTCCTGTCGAATTCGATTTGGGCGTGATGTTATACGTTTATAGAATATATTGTATTTTGTGTATGTGTGAGTGGGTATATAGGGTGTAAGACGCTTAGTAAAAGGTGGACTATCCTCGAGGCTAAGCAGACGAGTCTTGTCGTGTAGAAAATTAATCTCAAATTGCATGGTAAGTGCACGTACTCGAGACCAAGGGTTGGCCAAACAGTTTCATTAAATTTTATTGCGCAAATATATTTACCACATGAAAAACCGCAACTTTAAATTGCAGTGGGTTGCATAGTGGATTTAATTGAGATATACATACATACATATGTACATGCATTATAATAATTTTCAATTTTCAACAAAAACCCAGAAGCTTATGATTGAATATTCAAATGTATTGACTTAGTTTTTTTAATCGTTTCAAACAATTGATTCTTATATGCATTACTAGTGTAAGCCCGTTGAATATCAACGGAGCGCTTTCTCCATCACCCGTACTGAAAAATAATATTAAATTTAATAGTTTTTATAGTTGTTGCATGGATGGCGCGTCATAATAATAACAACGTAACAATTTAGCAAAGTCGCGAGCCTATTGATAATTTATATTGTCAAATTGCGGCAGTCCCGTCTTCACCTCAGTTTGGATCACAGCGTAAGCGCTCAATGCTCCGAACCAGTGATACCGGGTTCAAATCCCACTCGCGCGATGTTCTGGTTTTTTAATTATTTACCCAGGCGAGCGTTATCAGCAGACAGACAGACAGACAGACGAATTTCGGCTATTATAATATGTATGTACATATATAATGTAAATTAATAAATTTTGAATAAAAAATTTTTAATATCATTTTTGCAGGTTTGCAGTTAAAAAAAAATGGTGCTGTAATGTTTTTACTTAACCTAAAAAGTATTGTGATCGTGCAAAAATTCGACCTTGAGATTTTGACTGATTTGTATCAGGTATCGTCCCCTGATCACGGTTTTGTGATTTCTGGAAAATGACTGTATGCAGTGTCTGTATGTTAGGCGGATGTGTATAGAATCGCTATAACTCAAAAACCGTTTATCCTACGGCGCTGAAACTTCATATTTATAGATTTTTTCCCGGCCATTACAATCCGTATCATATTAAAAAAAAATAATTCCCAACCGATCAGCAGAGCTCAAAATAAATATTTTCCTTTCAACGTTCCAACCGCAAGTAAACAATCCAAACAATAAATAAACATTGTAAACACTCACATACACATCAAAACGGCCTAAAGAATACACCTCAAAGGAATAGATAGGTAATGCACACACATACATACATGCATACACATGCACCGTGTAATTTCAATGCTCAAATACGGTAGGACGAAGTGTACGTTAATTTCTATTAGAAACTAATTAATTAATGTGCACCACCATTACATACTAAATCAAAGTGCATTTCGCTTAAATTTGCAACGCCACAACACACACACACACACACACAAATACATTGCATCGGTGTGAATATCCATATAAAAGTAGCGATTATTGTGGATCGCGTTAATAGCACCGATTCATACTGTGGGAGGATGGGCACTCAATTAATTTTCAATTATTTTGCGTAACGAATTTAACGACGGGGGCAGGCTGTAGTCTGACTAGGGGGTTGCCTTCACTACAGCCCGTAGCCAGTGTGAGCTTTGAAGCTTTTTTAATTAATAAAAAGCTCCCCGCCATCGGATACACTCGGCGCTCGCGTGATTTGCACTCGGCGCTGGGAGTGGCAGAGCTTTTATCGCCGGTTCGAGACCGCATTATTCAACGGGATGCAATCTACTTTCATTATTATCCATCTCTGTATGTACATACATACATATGTATGTACCGACACACGTGCTATGTATGTATGTCGAAATTTTAAACTGGATACACACGCGCCCTTAAAAGTACACGCCAACAACGGAAATTAGCGCGCGAAAATAAATTGCGTTAAATATTTAGATACGTACGTGTCGCGCGAAATTCGCATTCGATACAAAGATAGTGTGTGGTTGATTCACACTGCTTTACGTATAAAGGCTCTCACACACAGCTGCGAAATCGCGTATGAAAACCTAGCGTAATTCGCAAGTCTACCGGCCTGCTCAAGCATCGGTTTCCGTCACTCTGACATACATAGCCTATCAAACTACCACCTCGCTTTCGGAACGTTTGTATTTCACTCACGATTCTGAAATGGACTCAAGTCAGAGCTATTTACATCAACTTTTCCACAAACGTCATCGAAGTACGCGAAACACGGAATTTGTTTCAATTTAAATAATAATAAATTGTTTTTGCACTACTAAGTTTTCAACACGTGGTTATGTCTGAATATTTAGCGTTTAAAGCCGACTTTGCTGTCATGCACTCTTTGCTCTTTACTTAGCGAAATTCGCTAGGTTTACCGCGCTAGGTTTTCATGCGCGATTTTGCAGCTGTGTATGAGAGCCTTTAGCCGAATGTACATATTCAGCGTTTCCCGAATGCATTTACATACTGTACGTATTATTAACTTATTTTTATTTAGAGACTTACATCAGAGAACAAATAGTAAATTAAATTTGAATTTGAGTTTGAATCATGATCCTTTTGATCGTGATTGTGCAATGTATAAGAGACAAGAGGGATGGAAGAGAAGTAAAACTAATTATATATAGCAACCACCATTTGGAATCAGTGTGAATGTTCAGGGATTTCTGAGTCATAAGGATGAAATTGAGAATTTGATTGTTTGTGAGAAACCATGGTTTTTGGGTCTGAGTGAAACGCATATTACTAGTGATATTGAGGATTATGAATTGTGTGTGGAAGGATATAATGTTGTGAGGTGTGATTCTAACTCTAGACACACCGGAGGTGTTTTGTTATATATAAGGAAGAATATATATTATACGAATGTAATGGTATATAAGGTAGATAAAGAATTTTGGATGGTTGCTGTGGACGTACTTATAAATGGGATACCTGTGTTTTTTTATTTTTTATCTATATAAACACTTTTCCAATCCCTAATCCTACCCATACTCTTCCAAATCTCCCTCTCCCTTCTCACTACTTTCTTTATGTTTCTTACATTCATCATCTTTCTATTCTTTATTTACATATGTTATATCTAATTTTACTTATATAAACTATGTCTATTATCTTTCTATTTCTTCACCTATGTTATATCAAATCTATTTATAGAAACTACTTTGGTTTATGTCATAACTTTGTTCATCTCTATTTTGTATTTCTTTAATTATAACTGTATGTTTCTTTCTCAAATAAATAAATAAATAAAAAATCATCATCATCATTTTTAGCCGTTCACCATCCACTGCTGGATGAGGGCCTCTCCAATCCTCTTACATTCCTGTCTGTCTTGAGCAATCTGCATCCACTTGACACCACACATTCTTCTCAATTCATCAGCCTATCGTCCACTCGGTCTACCTTGTTTTTTTTCATTCATCAGCCATCCATGTGTTCTACTATGTGTCCACATTAACATGTATTCCTCTTACGATCTCTTCTTGTTATACCGAGCATATATCTTTCCACGCTTCTCTGTGTTCACTGGATCTTACGTAGCATTCTTGAATTTAGCGTCCAAGTTTCACATCCATACGTCATAACTGGCAGTTTGGTTTGCCTTATTTTTAAGCCATCGGAATGTTGATTTCTAATGGTCCACATTAACATGTATTCCTCTTACGATCTCTTCTTATTATACCGAGCATACATCTTTCCACGCTTCTCTGTGTTCACTGGATCTAACGTAGCATTCTTGAATTTAGCGTCCAAGTTTCACATCCATACGTCATAACTGGCAGTACGCATTGGTCGTATGCCTTATTTTTTAAGCATAGCGGAATGTTGGATTTAAAAACTATGTTCATTCTTCCAAAAGCACTCCATCCTAGTTTCATTCTTCGAGAGACTTATGTACATATATCACTTAAATATTATCCGGTACAAAAATATAAATGATATTTTGTTCGACAGACAATGTTCCGTGAAACGTACTGCGTATGTTCATCTGCGTAATTCTAGAACTGAGCTGTTATGAGCTCAAAGTCGTCTATAGACCTGTCAGGTATTATGTACGATAGCCTTGTTAGCGGAACACTTCGGGAAATGCAACCTACTTAACAATACCTCAAATTCTAATTGTGTAGTCTATTGTCCAAGTCTAATGCAGTAATAAAATTCAATTTGCTGAAAAGAGCACGGGCGTAAAAAGAGGCAGTCTAGTTTTGCGGACAATAAAAAAATTATGATGAATATATGAATCATAAATAATGTGTAATGAAAAAGGGGTTGCGTGTCGAATCATACTGTTCATTCATCAGCGGAACAGTTTAATTACAACGTCGCATTAAAGCTATTCAAAAACGAATTAATTCCACATCGTCATTATTCAGCATTAAAAGTGTGACATTTATTTTCAATGACAATTATGTTTAAACTGTCGTTTTTTTATCGAGTGATTTCCCCAAAACAAAAATACACTATTCGCATTATTGTACGTGTATGTATTGTATTGTACCCACCTACGCGCAACCGCAAAGTTAATGCGTATAATCTAGTTATGGTTAAAAGCTGAATATGTAATTTATGTAAATTCAGTTGTTACACTGTGTTATATCTATTATCATACGTTTAACATAGCAAATTGGCATCGGTTTAAGTGATATGACGCGTAGCCGAAATGCAAATATATTTCGACAATATTTTACAATGTAGGTATATAACGCAGTTGCGCTAGAATGCCGATGGAATCATATCAAAAAATTCGGGTGTGGCCAACCCATGACTTTATCCATATATTTGAGGAATACAAAGAGTAACGCAATTATTTTTTTAAGCACGTAAGTAAATAAAACCCATGCACACCACCACATCATGAAATTACTGTGTTGAATGCGCGAGCGTATGTAAAATACGATCTTCGGCATATATTCAAATAGGAAAAACTACCACTTCCGGTCGGCGGATTTTGATCAAAACCTTATCAATTCTTAAATTTTATATGGAAATTATAAATATAAATTTTCAATTTGATCAATGGGGCAGTTTTTGGAATATTCTGTGGTAAACTTTTCGACAAAAAAAACCCCTACATCCGGTTGACTGATTTTAATGATTTATTTTTTCGTAACTAGCAATTTTTTTCAGAATTACAACATTACAACATTGTGACGATATAACATATTTAAAAGGCCAAAAAAAAAAATTAAAAAAAAAAAAACAAAAAATCGTTCTAGAGCTTGATCGCCGGAGAAGTTTCGGAAATATTCTGTGGTAACAGGATTTTTAAATTTTCTACACGAAAAAAACCCTACTTTCGGTTAATTGATGTTGATCAAATTACTTATATCTCTTACAATTTACGTGAAAATAATAAATATGAAATTTCAGCTTGATGGACTTGATAGTTTCGGAGAAAACACACATACACACAGGTACACAAACATACAGACATTTTTCGGAACTCATGTAGACGTGATCAGGGGATGATACCTGATACAAATTAGTCAAAATCTCGAGGTTGAATTTTCGCACGATCACAATACTTTATCCGATTAGGATACAGCAGTGGTCGGGAACCTTTCTGGAGCTAAGAGCCAAATTAGGGAAGATCATGCGAAATTGCTAAGTTTGGGAGCCGCAACATATTATTTTCGAATAACATATATATTCAAAATTAGAAGAAAAAAAACGAAGAATGAAACTAGGATGGAGTGCTTTTGGAAGAATGAACACAGTTTTTAAATCACAATTTTAAAACATTCCGCTATGCTTAAAAAATAAAGCATATGACCAACGCGTACTGCCAGTTATGACGTATGGATGTAAAGCATGGATGCTGAATTCAAAAATGCTACGTAAGATCCAGAGCATACAGATGTACATATGCTTGGCATAACAAGAAGAGATCGTAAGAAGAATACATCCGTAAGAAGCATGACCAAAGTGGCAGATATAGCGGAACGTGTGAAAAACGCGACTGGGACACATAGCGAGAAGAATGGATGGCAGATGGACCCGAGAAATACTGGAATGGTATCTGAGAGGATGTGAAAGAAAGCAAGGTAGACCGAGTGGGCTGATGAATTGAAAATAATGTATTGAGTCAAGTGGATGCAGATTGCTCAAGACAGACAGGAATGGAAGAGGATTGGAAAGGCTTTCATCCAGCAGTGGATGGTGAACGGCTGAAAATGATGATGATGATGATGATATTCAAAATTAAATTAAATGTCACTCATTGATCATTAATGAAATGTAAGAACGTTCGACAGTTTATTACTAAAAAGTAATATAAAGTTTAATCTGAAAAACGAAATATGATTCATTTTGATGTGTAAACTGTGTGTCAACAATTTTTATTTCGCGCAAAACGTTGTATGACAGCGAGAGCCGCAGGTTTTCATACAAAGAGCCACATGCGGCTTCGGATCCGCCGGTTCCCGACCACTGGGATACAGTGATGAAAATACTCACATACATAATAATATACATACATACATACATATGTAATATGTAAAAATATATTCAAGCTGTTTTTTTTTTAAAGTAAAAAATGCAGGTAATACATTTTGGCGAACAGTGTCGTTAGGCGGCGTGAATAATACTTAAATAATAGTGTTTCATTAGAGAACAGAGCGAGGGAAAGAAGTCGTTAGGGTTGCGAAGGGGAGGGTCTTATTTGTCAAAGTGTGGCTCGCGTGAATCTGTCTGTCGGTGCTTAAGGGCACGTGGCGCACATACAAATGGCCCGTCACCGAAGAAAGCGTTGAAAATCAACCCTTGTGGAAAAATGTGCAGTGGCGTGCCTTCGCTAAGACCCAAGGGTAGGTGTGTACCAGTGAATGATAGTGTATTGGGACAACTTTGACAAAAAGCTCAAGGGAAATATACCACAGGATTTGGAGAAATATTCAATATATGGGACACGTCATATGGTTAAAGGAACTAGCTTTAAAAAAATTGAATAAAAAATTACTATAGAATAATAATTACTGTTGAATAAAATAATAATAATAATTACTATTGAATAAAAAAAGGTACTATAGAATTTAAATTTCATTAGTAGTATGTAAGAGTTAATTTCGGTTACACTAATGTACTATATAAAACAATAATGTAAGTAGTAAACCGGTGGTCCGCGAGAGAATTCTAGTGGTCCGCATTTTTCATAATCTTAATCATTTTCAACCGTTCAACATCCACTGCTGGATAAAGGCCTCTCTAATCCTCTTCCATTCCTGTCTGTCTTGAGCAATCTGCATCCACTTGACTCCACCCTTTTTTCTCAATTCATCTTCCACTCGGTCTACCTTGCTTTCTCTCACATCCTCTCGGATACCATTCCAGTATTTCTCGCTTCCATCTGCCATCCATTCTTCTGACAATGTGTCCAATGCAACTTTTTCACAAGTTCCGCTATATCTGCCACTTTGGTCACATACTTCTTACCCACGTATTCCTCTTACGATCTCTTCTTGTAAATACATACATCTTTCAATGCTTCTCTGTGTGCATTGGATCTTATGTAGCATTCACAAATTTCACATCCATACCTCATAACTGGCAGTTTCCATAATGAATAATGGAATATATCGTTTATTTATTATAATTTATAATTATAAGGTGCTATCCAACTTTTTGTGCAAAAAACCTTTTGAAAATACAAGTGTAATTACCATTTCATATTTAGAATGTCACTTTTATGGAAAAAATCATGGTCTGCGGTATTTTGATTTTTTGAGTTTAGTGGTACGTGAGGTGCGAAAGGTTGGCGACCGCTGCTGTAGTATAATGACAATACTGTACTGTACTACATAATAGTATATTTTTCAATCTCAAGTTGTTTATTTGAACACAAACTGTTTGTAGTATCATTTTCAAGTTACTTCACTACAATAGAAAATATCTGCTAAAAGTGAACAGTCAATGCTTGAAATTAAGGATGCCACGAAAACAAGAAGAAGAAGATGTGGATTATCGATAATATTGGATAGAAAAATAATGTGCATAAATAAAATATTTTAATATGATGAATATGCTAATCAATTTTCAGAATAAGACTTATTAAATTTTAATTTTAATCTACATATTTTATAATCTTTCTTTTATATTATGTATAATGTATTACAATCAAATTCAAAGCTATAAAGATTGGGGAGTTTTTCAGAATAAATATTTCACCACAAAGAATCGACAGTTTTGTATGATGAGCTTACTGAACTAGAATATATAATATATGTACATATGTAGGTATGATAAAATTACACACAGTTCAAATATAATCATTTGAATGTTAAATGCAATAAAAATCAACTTTATTTCTGTGTATAGCTTTTCGATGTTAAACAAATTTCCATAGATTCAAAAAATTATGGCACAATGATACAAGTCAGATATTTGAAAATGTATTTAATTTCGAATCTAGTTTGACAAGTCTGATGAAAGTTACTGCGGAACTTTGAATTTGGAAGTTGGACCATTTGCCCGTTGCAAGCAGTTGTACATAGAAGCAATCAGCCTTTGTGCAATGTCTTGTTAGACTAACACCAGCATCGTATGTACATTATGATAAATATTATGGTATAGATAAATTTAAATAAAACACAAAGAATAATACATACGTGAAAAATATATAACGATTTAAAATGGAAGTTTTGCTAATGTGAGGCTTACCTGCAGCAGGAGAGATACGGAGACAATGCCCTGCGCTTTATACAGAGCTTCCGAAAAGTTGGAGTACAGCTGCGAGTTGAAGCCGAATATTTGAATCTGAAACAATGATATACACATGACAATGCGTTTGACAATTATGCCTACTAATCGGGATACAAACAGTCTAGTCTAGGAGTTAATTATTAAGCCAGCCCGTTTTGGACTATGTGACACTGTGTTTGATGCATTCGCCATTTCATTTAAAACTATCTAGATATGTATGTTTATTTTAATTATAGTGAAATATAAGATTATATACATATATATTTTTAATATAACTGTGAATGTCAAAGATAGCTGAAAGTAATTTGATGTTATGTTAAATTTTATATATTATATCAATAAAATTGCTAGATTTATGTAACAGATTGATTTTTACTGTAATCGTTTCATGTTATTGAAATATAAGATTACAATTAGTCAAACCTCTATTTAGCTATAACAGAATATTAAAACAAGTCTAAAGTTTCACAATATGTAATTATGTTGTAGAGGAACATTTGCAAAATTATACCGATTGGATTTAATAATAGAATTTGATAGATTCTAGGCGCAATCGAATGATTGAATAGCCCTCTAGGCGATGGAATCGAGTAGGTATATATATGTACAATTAATTAAGCCAAATTTAAATACGCAACGTTCTGCTATGACTTTTGAATATTTACAGTCATTGTTTGACATTTAATAGCGATTCGTTTCCATTTCGGGCAACGTTTCGTTAACTGTATTTGTATTTGGGCGAGTGTACGCCAATGACCCGAAAGGGTATTTCGTAACAATGTTCTGAAACACTTTGTTAAAATAATGACAAAAGTTTGCTCGCGCTAAAACGTAATTATTGACACCTGCTTTCTTTCCATTTTCCCCAACATTGATTACAGCGAACGTTTCAAACATAACAGTTTTTCCGAGTGGAAATTCCGTTATGGACCGATCGAGCGTTTGCCGACGATTTCACAACGATTGAAATTCAAATTTGAACAAGGAAATGTGTACGACGGAGTGGGAAAGGTCTTACTTTTTAACGCGAAACTTAACAAATTGCATAAACTATTAATGAGCTTTGCAGAAATGAATTTATCTCTATGCGAAAACTTTCGCATTTACTTCCTAGCGATCTCGCCGCTGATAATTCGCATCTGTCTTAATTTCATGGAAGTTTAAGAGTTCAACTTGCGAGATATGCATTATATTAACAATCGCTTTAAATGGTGCTAATGGCGAAATCTCACACTGTTATTAATATATACTTAAAAAAATGTTTTTTTAAGTTATGTCTGGTACTTTTTCGGCGTGTATCAGTATGTGCCTTTGCAAACAAAAGGCAACAGTTGCGTGTCCCTAAGGGGTTGGTTTTGAGGGGGAATGGGGCTTAAGTTCTTCTCCGAACTCGTTTCCAACTGGTGTTTACATAATGCGCTCCCTCTGAGCGCTATAGTGAACTCGGATATAAGCGAAAAGTGACTGGAGCACACCGTATCACCGTATCAAACTTTCCCGTGCGAATACATCACGAATACAAGAATAAGCGTATTTGTTTCTCGGCCGAGCTGAGGAAAGAGCATCGTGAAGAGAACAAAAAAAAAATAAAAAAAAAAAAAAAAACAAGAAAAAAAAGCAATTCGACTGAAAAATAAGTGATACATTGGGAGAACGTGAAAATTTTAGTAGTACGCAAAAGCTTTTTTTTGTAAGCCGTACGTTTCATTATTAATGACAGAATGTACGTACGTGTGTGTTTCGATTAAATTTAGCCGTTCAAATACATCGCATTGCAAGTTACATCCATATCATCATCATCCGTTTTCAGCCGTTCACCATCCACTGCTGGATGAATGCCTCTCCAATCCTCTTCCATTCCTGTCTGTCTTGAGCAATCTGCATCCAGTTGACTCCACACATTCTGCTCAATTCATCAGCCCATCGTCCACTCGGTCTACCTTTTTTCTTTCACATCCTCTCGTATACCTTTACAGTATTTCGCGCGTCCATCAGCCGTCCACTTTAACATGTATTCCTCTTACGATCTATTCTTGTCATACCGAGCATACATCTTTCCATGCTTCTCTGTGTGCACAGGATCTTACGTAGCATTCTTGAATTTAGCGTCCAAGTTTCACATCCATACGTCATAACTGGCAGTACGCATTGGTCGTATGTTTTTTTTTTTAAGCATAGCAGAGTGTTGGATTTAAAAACAAATGTTCATTCTTCCAAAAGCACTCCATCCTAGTTTCATTCTTCGTTTTATTTTCTTCTTCTTTACCACCGGTCATATTCACCAATTTTCATAACTATCTCTACAATATGATAATCTACAGCAGTGGTCGGGAACCTTTTTCGAGCTAAGAGCAAAATCAGGAAAAAAACCCTTCAAAATTTATGGAGCCGCAACATACTACCTATACCTATGTATTTTCGGATTACATATCTATATATGTATATAAAAATCAAAGTCTGTCTGTTTGCTTGTTTGTCTGTTTGTCTGTTTGTCTGTTTGTCTGTTTGTCTGTTTGTCTCTTATAGGCTCCTAAACCACTCAACCGATCGCGATGAAACTTTCAGGACTTATTGTGATCATGCCGGGGATGGTTCCTGTGAAAAAAAATCGGAAACGGGAACGGGCCTGCTCACGCGTCAGAAAACGTACTAGGAACGGGAACGGGATCTGGAACAGGAACGGAACGGGCCTGCTCACGCGTCAGAACACGTACTAGGAACGGGAACGGGAACGGGATCGGGAACGGGAACGGGATCGGGAATTCACAATAAAATTGAACGTTACTCCTTTATGAAATGGATGTAAGAAATAAGTTATTCGTGATATTTCTTAATTTTGAAACAGTTTATTACTAAAAAGGATTTTATCTGAAGCTTTTTTATAGCCATGAAGTTTTGGAAATCGGATTTATTTTGATTTTGTTTAAATTGTGTCAAAGAGTTGTGTTTCACGCGAAACGTTGGATGACAACGAGAGCCGCAGGCTTTCATACAAAGAGCCGCATGCAGCTCCAGTGCCGCCGGTTCCTGACAAAATTCATTAAACATAGTTTTATATGTATAACGCAATATTATTAAGCAACGAAAGTATAAATTATATATATAATAGCCGAAATCCGTCTGTCTGTCTGCTGATAACGCTCGCTCAGGAAAAATTATTAAAAAACCACTAGAACGAGTGGGGGATCGAACCCACGACCTTAGGCTCAAGAGTCATCGCACTAATGCTATACTCTATCGTCCGGCCATGAGTTTGTCCTTTTAAACATTACCTATATTTAAAATAAATAGGAAATGAGGAAAATAATTAAAATACCAGAATGAGCGGGATTTGAACTCGGAACGACAAGTCGGTAACCGAGAACACTGACGTATTGGCTACGGCCGCTGCTAAGAGAGTCCTTTTTTACCTATATACATACAAGCGGTCTGGACCTACATACCTACCTACCTACCTACCTACCTATAAAACTATAATTTTTTTTTTTTTTTTTACTTACAAAATTATAATTATTATATATATAATAATTAATAATTATAATATAATAAAAATAAAACTGGGTATTAATTAAATTATCGAAATTATCGTTTCCCTTGGATCAATTAGATGGCGCTTTATAAACTATTATTTTTTTTTATTACAACTCACTTACAAAATAGCAGAATATTATTATACTAGCTTATTGCCCGTTGATAATCAACGCCCGCTGAATTTTAATGGTTTTGATTTTTTTTTTGGATCTGGGGGGGTGGTAAAGGGGCCGGCATAGCTTTTCGGGAGTGCAAAAAAAAAAAGGTGCCGTAGGGGGGGGGGGTGGTCTGGGGGGTGGTGAGGGTCGGCATACCTTTCGGGAGTGCAGAAAAGGTGCCGTAGGGGCAGTGGAGGGGTCTGGGGGGGGGTGGTGAGGGGCCGGCATAGCTTTTCGGGGTGCAAAAAAAAGGTGCCGTAGGGGGGGGGGGGGGGTCTGGGGGGGTGGCGAGGGGCCGGCATAGCTTTCGGGAGTGCTGAAAAGGTGCCGTAGGGGGGGGGGTCTGTGGGGTGGTGAGGGGCCGGCATAGCTTTTCGGGAGTGCAGAAAAGGTGCCGTAGGGGCAGGGGAGGGTCTGGGGGGGGGTGGTGAGGGGTCGGCATAGCTTTTCGGGAGTGCTGAAAAGGTGCCGTAGGGGTAGGGGGGGGGGTCTGTGGGGTAATGAGGGGCCGGCATAGCTTTTCGGGAATGCTGAAAAGGTGCCGGGGGGTAGAAGGCGGCTCTGGAGTGGTGATGGGCCGGCATGGCTTTAAGTGAGTCAAAAAGGGGTGGGTGAGGGTCCGATATAGCTTTTCGGGAGTGCTGAAAAGGTGCCGTAGGGATAGGGGGGTCTGTGGGGTGGTGAGGGGCCGGCATAGCTTTTCGGGAGTGCAGAAAAGGTGCCGTAGGGGCAGGGGAGGGGTCTGGGGGGTGGTGAGGGGTCGGCATAGCTTTTCGGGAGTGCTGAAAAGGTGCCGTAGGGGGGGGGTCTGTGGGGTGGTAAGGGGCCGGAATGGCTTTAGGGGGGTATCAAAAGTTGAAAAAATCAAAAAAAAAAAAATTCAAAAAAGTTCCAAAAAAAAAGTTGAAAAAATCCAAAAAAAAAAAAAATTGAAAAAAAAGTTCAAAAAAAAATCAAAAAAAAGTTGAAAAAAAAAAAAAAAAAAAATTCAAAAAAAAAAAGTTCCAAAAAAAATCCAAAAAAAAAAAAAGTTGAAAAAATCCAAAAAAAAAATTCAAAAAAGTTCCAAAAAAAAATCCAAAAAAAAGTTGAAAAAAATCCAAAAAAAAAAAAATTCAAAAAAAGTTCCAAAAAAAAAAAAAAAAAAAAAAGTTGGAAATATCCAAAATATCCCGTTGATATTCAACGGGCTTACACTAGTCTATGTATATATTATGATAAAATTGATTTTTTCAAGTGTATCTTTAACGTTTTTTATACGCATGTTAAAATCGTGGTTAGTCCACTGTTTCGCACCGCGACACTTTCTCCCCAGGTGTAAAATACTATTAATAAAGAGCTTAATGTGTGTGTGTCTGTGTGTCTGTGTGTGTGTCTGTGTGTCTGTCCCCGTAACGCTATGACGTCACTATAGGATTTTTTCGAGTTTTTTTCTATGAATATATTTTGAAAATTTTTTTTTCGGTTTTTTTTGGATATTTCCAACTTTTTTTTTTTTGGATTTTTTTTGAACTTTTTTTTTTTTTTTTTTTGGATTTTTTCAACTTTTTTTTTTTGGATTTTTTTGAACTTTTTTTTGAATTTTTTTTTTTTTTTCAACTTTTTTTTGGATTTTTTTGGAACTTTTTTTTTGATTTTTTTTTTTGGATTTTTTTCTTTTTTTTTTTGATTTTTTTTTTTTTTTTTTTTGATTTTTTCAACTTTTTTCTATGAATATATTTTGAATTTTTTGAATGAATTTTTTTTTCGGTTTGTTTGGATTTTCTAACTTTTTTTTTTGGATTTTTTTGGAACTTTTTTGAATTTTTTTTTTTTTTTTTTCAACTTTTGATACCCCTAAAGCCATTCCGGCCCCTTACCACCCCACAGACCCCTACCCCTACGGCACCTTTTCAGCACTCCCTGAAAAAAAAGCTATGCCGACCCCACCACCCCCCCCAGACCCCTCCCCTGCCCCTACGGCACCTTTTTCTGCACTCCCTGAAAAGCTATGCCGGCCCCTCACCACCCCACAGACCCTATCCCTACGGCACCTTTTCAGCACTCCTGAAAAGCTATGCCGGCCCCTCACCACCCCACAGACCCCCCCCCCTACCCCTACGGCACCTTTTTTGCCCCCGAAAAGAAATGCCAGCCCCTCACCACCCCCCCAGACCCCCCCCCCTAGGCACCTTTTTAGCACTCCCGAAAAGCTATGCCGGCCCCCTCACCCCCCCCCCAGACCCTCCCCTGCCCCTACGGCACCATTTCTGCACTCCCGAAAAGCTATGCCGGCCCCTCACCACCCCACAGACCCCCCCTACCCCTACGGCACCTTTTCTGCACTCACGAAAGCTATGCCGGCCCCTTACCACCCCCCCCAGACCCCCCTCTGCCCCTACGGCACCTTTTCTGCACTCCCGAAAAGCTATGCCGGCCCCTCACCACCCCACAGAACCCTCCCCCTGCCCCTACGGCACCTTTTCTGCACTCACGAAAGCTATTTTTACCCCCCCCCAGACCCTCCACTGCCCCTAAGGCACCTTTTCTGCACTCCCGAAAAGCTATGCCGGCCCCTCACCACCCCACAGAACCCTCCCCCTGCCCCTACGGCACTTTTTTCTGCACTCACGAAAGCTATGCCGGCCCTTACCCACCCCCCCCCCCCCCCCAGACCCTCCACTGCCCCTACGGCACCTTTTCTGCACTCCCTGAAAGCTATGCCGGCCCTCACCACCCCACAGAACCCTCCCCTGCCCCTACGGCACCTTTTCTGCACTCACGAAAGCTATGCCGGCCCCTTACCACCCCCCAGACCCCTCCACTGCCCCTACGGCACCTTTTCTGCACTCCCGAAAAGCTATGCCGGCCCCTCACCACCCCACAGACCCTCCCCTGCCCCTACGGCACCATTTTTTGCACTCCCGAAAAGCTATGCCGGCCCCTTACCACCCCCCAGATCCAAAAATCAAAACCATTAAAAATTCAGCGGGCGTTGATTATCAACGGGCAATAAGCTAGTACTATTAATAAAGAGCTTAATGTGTGTGTGTCTGTGTGTGTGTCTGTGTGTGTGTCCCGTAACGCTATGACGTCACTATAGGATTTTTCGAGTTTTTTTATATGAATATATTTTTGAAAATTTTTTTTTTTTCGGTTTTTTTGGATATTTCCAACTTTTTTTTTGGATTTTTTTTTTTGGAACTTTTTTTGAATTTTTTTTTTTGGTTTTTTTCAACTTTTTTTTTGGATTTTTTTTTGGAACTTTTTTTTGAATTTTTTTTTGGATTTTTTCAACTTTTTTTTTTGGATTTTTTTTGGAACTTTTTTTTTGAATTTTTTTTTGGATTTTTCAACTTTTTTTTTGGATTTTTTTTTTTGGAACTTTTTTTTGAATTTTTTTTTTTTGGATTTTTTCAACTTTTTTTTTGTGATTTTTTTTTTGGAACTTTTTTTCAATTTTTTTTTTTTGGTTTTTTTCAACTTTTGATACCCCCTAAAGCCATTCCGGCCCCTTACCACCCCACAGACCCCCTACCCCTACGGCACCTTTTCAGCACTCCCGAAAAGCTATGCCGCCCCCGCCGCCACCCCCAGACCCCTCCACTGCCCCTACGGAATCTTTTCTGCGCTCCTGAAAAGCTATGCCGGCCCTTTACCACCCGCCAGACCCCCTACCCCGGCGGTCCCTTTTGACTCCCAAAAAACTATGCCGGCCCCTTACCACCCCTTTTTTTTGACTCACTAAAAGCCATGCCGGACCATCACCACCCCAGAGCCGCCTTTACCCCTGCGGCAACTTTTCAGCACTCCCGAAAGCTATGCCGGCCCCTCACCACCCCACAGACCCCCCCCCCTACCCCTACGGCACCTTTTCAGCATTCCCGAAAAGCTATGCCGGCCCCTCATTACCCCACAGACCCCCCCCCTACCCCTACGGCACCTTTTTTTGCACTCCCGAAAAGCTATGCCGGCCCTCACCACCCCCCCCAGACCCTCCACTGCCCCTACGGCACCTTTTCTGCACTCCCGAAAAGGTATGCCGACCCCTCACCACCCCAGACCACCCCCCCCTACCCCTACGGCACCTTTTTTTTGCACTCCCGAAAGCTATGCCGGCCCTTTACCTTACCCCCCCAGATCCAAAAAAATCAAAACCATTAAAAAATTCAGCGGGCGTTGATTATCAACGGGCAATAAGCTAGTATGAGTATAATGAACCGTTTTATATCTTTTATGTGAGAAGGAATCGGTTTCGCAAAGCCGACGCCATTTCTCCGAACGAAGCCAGTTGTAAATCACGGATAGCTCGCGGCTGCCGAAGAACTTGTCCCGAGGTGCGAAGGGGTTGGTTTCCATGGGGGTGTGTAGCAGTCTATTCTACCACCACCAACCCTTTGGAGGAAGAAGTCAGCTGCACAAACCACCGACCAAGTTTGCCCAGACCATTAATTGTGTTTAGGCCCGATCCAACGGTGCCCGTGTGTGTCCCTTTAGCCTGCTTGTCTACTTTAGTAGCAGGTAAGTGTAGTAAGTATGTTTGAAGAAACTCTATACCTGTCGTGGCCGTGAGCTTAATTGCACCGTAAGTGAAATTACACTTTAATATGACCCCCTTGGGTAGCATCCAGTATTAAATTGCGATCACCAGTCTGTAAATATCAATTTGATTTACGTATCAAAAATTAAATATTACCTTTTTTTACTAAGCAATGTTGCCCACTGAACACGAATATGAAACCTTAATTACACCCCGAATATTTTAGTGCCATCTAAACACTATCTACATATTTAAAAACGGGAAAAAATTGCAAATAGGGACACAATTCTACAGGTAGTTGACTATGACAACTATGAAACGATAATAAAAATGCGAAAAAGTTTTATATTATTGATATATGTACATATGTAAGAGATGCATTGGAAATTCACTAATGAAGATTTGATATACCCAACGTTACATATGTACATACATACATACATACATCATTATATTGAAAGACAAAACGCTATTGATGATTTTAATATTCATGTTAAACATATAAGCTATTGCATTTTCTTTATACTTTTTTTTCATATTTTGTTTTATTTCTTTTATTTGCCTAAATTTTTAATTTTAATTTTCTATATTTGCCTATATCTTCTATTTCAATCTTTTTAAATTTTGTTTTACTGTACATATACATATGTACATATATATTGTGTTCACTGCATGACGATCTGGACCAGTGGTCGGGAACCTTTTTACAGCTAAGAGCCACATTAGGGAAAACCGTGCAAAATTGATAAAGTTTGGGAGCCGCAACATATTATTTTCAAATTAAATGTTACTCATTTATTAAATGGATAGCTCTAAGGAAATGAGTTATCTTCATGATATTTTTTTAATGTCTGACAGTTTATTACTAAAAAGTATTATAAAGTTCAATCTGAAAAACGATCTAAAAGCTTACTATAGCCACGAAGCTATGTAAATAGGAATCATTTAGGTTTTGTGTAAATTGCGTGTCAACATTTTGTGTTTCACGCAAAAGAGAGAGTCGCAGGTTTTCATACAAAGAGTCGCATGCGGCTCCGGAGCCGCCGGTTTCCGACCGCTGATCTAGACGAATATCTGTAATGTCATGCAAGATGATTATGTAAATAAATAAATAAATATAATATGGATGGGTGAGTGCTCAGATATTGTATGTCCAGTTTTGTTTTAAAATATTGTTAGTGACATACTTTTGCATGAAAACTGTGGACGAAATGGACATATTATATATTTGAATAAGGCAATATCTTCTCAAATATACTATTTTGGACATACAATACTTTTTAAACATGAAGGTTTGATGCAGATGGACGTTTTATGTATGATAACTCGATTTTTTAAAAAACTGAACATATATATATTATATCCGTGCACTAACCCTTCGATTTATACATTTTGTGACAGAAGCCGCACAAAGCCAAAACTTAAACTTCGAAACTACCTATGGAGGTTTAGAAACTAGAACTAGGTTCAGGGGCTAGAAACTAGCATTTTTTATTATCATATTCGTATTCAGTGGGTAAAATTCGTATTCATTGCTCATACCATTTATAGTGTAGCGCAATTAAATTAAAGTAACGGTTTCACAGACTTGGCGTCCCGTAACTCATTGCGAATAAACGATATAGTTTTGTTAGACGCGAGAGCAAGCAAAAGCAGTAGGCAATTTCTGCACGTTTCTATGTACGTATAGGTATTGCATGAATATCGGAAAAAGGATCGCGTGTCGATGACAGGTGAACACTTCCTCCGTATCCGTCCACGTATGAAATTGACATTTAAACAAAAAAATAAAATAAAAAAAAACAAATACGAGAAAAACACACGGGGCAGGCAGGATTTGGATTAAACGTCAAAACCACGTGGTAAATCATCGACGTGTTTCGCCTAGCGTGACCCACTTTATTCCCGTTGTATTTTCAATGCGAGATGTTTCACGTTTTGGGAGGAAAAAAAGGCATTGCACGTCTATTTTTAAAATTGTCGAATCAAAAATTCAAAATGTGAAACGTTTTCAAGACGAAAATAAACTCCTCTCCATCTTTGCGCCGCTTGTTATAAATTTGACTGTGGAGCTCGACGTGAAACGAATTTTCGTTATATTCTACTACGTAATTCTTAATTTATTATCTTCAATACAATGCTACGTTTGTTGCAAACACTGTTGACAAGAATTTGTGACCAATTTTCATACTAAAACGTTTCAAATTGAAATTTATTGAAAATTTTATTAAATTAACAGCTAATTTTAATTAAACTAATTGACAGTTTTAACGAAGAAGTGTTTGTTGACTATTTGTCAATAACTTGAAACTGGAAATAAAATAACTATATGTAGAGTTATACGCATTTTTCAAAATAAAATCAAAACTCATTGTGAATACCTATTTATTTTAAAAAATGAACTGAAATGGCAAAATGAACACATTTATCACCAGGTTTTCGTTTTCTAGTGACCCTAGAGCACGTAGATTGACACCCGTCGTCAGCAATTGTCATACAATTGCAGCAATTACAAATACAGCAATTGTCATAGTCATACAATTGGCAACTGTCACTTAACTATGTATTTACTGCTATATATGAATTGTTGCGGATACGAAGGGCGAACTCGACAGCGGGTCATTTTTTTATCATTCCATTCTCTTGCCTTCTTAGAATATACTGACAAGTTTTTTTTTAGTTCGTCATCATAACCGTATAAAAATAAAGTTTGAAACATAGAAAATCATCGCTATCGTACTGGGCGAGAAAACTTAACATGTTTTTCTCTAAATCGATGATTGTCGAGTTCGCTTTTCGTATCCGCAAAATCCCATACATATACTGCGTATTTTGAAATTAAAGCTCATGGATTTACACTCATTGTAAAGCATTAGCGAACATGCGCGTGTAATGCAATGTGGAACAATATCCAGAGTTTTATTTATTTTTAAATAACTTATAATTAACGAAAACAAACAGCTGGGTTAAACCTTGTACGTCCGTGGACTCGTCCAGTTGCAATGAGAAAAATGTTACTAACTCACTAACTCTTTGAATCAGCTCATCTTCTGCCCACTGGGTCATTTCATCGTATCGTAATCGTATCGACTTCTATACTTCTTTTTTGCTCTCATCATCAAACATAATTCCAACCGTGTCTTTTATCGGTGGTAGCGCTAAAGTCTTACCAATTGTGTGCGGCTTACTAGCTTGCGCGATTTGCAAACTAATCAGGTTAGAGGCGTGTACAGATTTTTCATTAATGCCGGTGCAATGCGAAAACTTCGATTTCGACGATTTAAGCAGTTTCAGTTGTCTATCAAAAAATTCTAGTGGCTTGTTTTTAAAATCCGGATGCTTCGTCACAAAATGCCAACGCAATTTACTCGGACGCATCCTATTCTCTGTGGTGCTGTCTTGTTTTTTTTTTTTTTTTTTTTTTAATTTTGTGAATTTTTCGCGACCTATAAATGGGTCGTGACCCTAATGAGTACGCGACTTAATAATGTATTGACATGGTTAAATTCGACAATGCCGCTATAGTATCTTTACGTTCGCGTTATTCAATCGCTCTTCTTCCACTTTGTGTCTCTATATACGCTTTCGTTTATTTTTTTCGCTCACTTTTTTACGGATAACACGATAAAAGGCACCGAAAGAAGTGGGGGAAAAAAGGGGTTGTTTTACGTCCGTTTTCGAAGGGTACGAGAAACCCTCAGGTGGAAATCCGAGGCCGGTGACGTTTACGGCCATCGAGTGCAAAAGTATAATTCACTTTCCGTCTTTCTTTTACGATGACACATCGGATCAGGTGGGTAATGCGAAAATTGCGAAACGGGCTTAGCGTCGTATAATATACACCGTCTGGAGAGGGCTGTTTCGGGGATTTCGGAAAACGAAGGGTGGGTCGTCTGTCTGTCTGTCTGTCGGTGAAAATGGGGGGTGAAAGAGGGGTCTCGTAAAAGGTGGTCTAATGCACCCGCTAATAAGAAATGTCTTCGGTGGCTTATGTACTAATTCGCAAACGAAATGTTCGCATTTCTTTTTATCACATTATTTCGTTTTTTAGTATTTTGATATTAAGAAAATGACGAGTGATGTATGTACATATGTACACGGAAAAGTATCGCCGCTGCATAGTTTGTAAAACGGAATTTATAAGGTCAATAAACAAAAAAAAAAAATAGTGTGGCCAGAACACTATCCCAATAAACATGTTTCAATAGAAAATACTCAATATGAAAATGTATTAACAGTGAGAAAAAATCTCAAGTTAAAATACGTAGTTTTGACTTTTGATTTGAACTGAGACGACCACTTAGAAAGATCTGAAAGTTGAAAAGTACTATAAATGAAAGATAAAATACCCGACTATAGATTCCAATATTCGTTTTGAACAAGAAATTGACAGATTTTGAGACATCGAACGAACAACACCAAGAAATAGAAAAATTGCGTGATTTAAAAAACACATACAGTCGTGGAAAAATGGTTTAGGCCACATGTAAAAAACGCTTTTGACTGAAAATACTCGAGTATTTGAAACAGCCACTACCTGCATCGCATCTTCCTAGAAATTCCTCTATTATTTAACCCTACTTTCTCTTCCTTGGGTTGCTTATTATTTAAAAAAATACGAAATTGTCCTTTTTACGCAGTTCAGTGTTTCGATAGAAGTGGTTGCATCGCGTTGTTTAAATCTTTGTCGTTTCCGTTTTTTTTTTTTTTTTTTTTTGGAATGGCCACAAAATATTTATTATTATATATAAACGTTTATACTTTATAATAAAGTTGTTTTGGTTTCATTAAAATGTCTCATTCTTTTAATATCTCAAAATATGTTAGTGGCCATATACATATATTTGTCCACGGCTGTATATCTCTGAATCTCGAGCCAATAAACATTTTTTATTACCAGATTCGTGTTCACTGGGCATAGATCTATAAGAAAAGTCATATCTCGTCTTTGAAGCAAAAAAAAAAAGTCGTCATTTTTGTCGAACGGTGTTATTTGCCGTCATTCTATCAATATCGAGTTTACACGATTAATAATACTGTCATTACTTTCAAGTGATGACAGTAAGGTCGGCTTAGCTCTACCGGCTTCTGATCTATAAAAAACGATACGCTCTTCGAAAATCGATCAAAATTCAGGCCGTCAATGACAACAATATTATGTATTTAGTAGGTGAATTTAAGGTTTATACCTATACCTATGTATTATATGTATAATAGCCCTATTCCGTCTGTCTGTCTGTCTGTCTGCTGATAACGCTCGCCTCGGTAAATAATTAAAAAAACCAGTACGTCGGACGAGTGGGATTTGAATCCGGTACCACTGATTCGGAGCAGAGCGCGCTTACGCGTTGAGCCAGACCAGATGATGTAGGGCAAGCTTCAACGTGATTATTTATAGCCGAATATAATATGGCTCGCGGCTTTGCTAAATTTTTACTTTGTTATTATAACGCGCCATAGATGGCGCAACATATTTTTGCATAGGCAACAACCATAAACTATTAAATTTAATATTATTTTTTAGTACGGGTGATGAGAACGCTCCGTTGATATTCAACGGGCTTACACTAGTTATATATATATATATATATATATTAGCCGAAATCCGTCTGTCTGTCTGCTGATAACGCTCACCTAGGTAAATAATTAAACCCGATACCACCAGTTGGAAACATTGAACGCTTACGCTGTGATCCAAACGGAGTGATGACGGGCCCGCTGCAATTGGACAATATTAATTTCTCAATTGGCTCGTGACTTTGCTAAATTGTTACGTTGTTATTATAACGCGCCATCTATGTATGCAACAACTATAAAAACTATTAAATACACATATACTCACTCACATACATATTCATTGATATTCAACGGGCTTAGTACTAAACTTTAAATAACTTTCTAGCCAATAGTATCTCAGAAATTGTCTTCATTTATGTAGTGTTTCAACTGTTAGCTTAGTTTAGTGCAATAGTTCCAAGACATTCTCAATACAAGATGAGTTAATATAAGGTTGTTATTCTTATGAAGATTAAAAGATTGAATTGAATTGACTCGAATGAAAATAATATTTAAAAAATAAAGGAAACGTTAATTTGAAATGGTAATGCCTCTTTCGAGAGTATTCTCAAACTGGAGAACTTTTTTACACAATTCAACCGAAAATTTTCCGTGAACGTCAAAAGGCCTCAGATGTGATTCGGTTGAATGCGTTTAATTAAACCGTGCAACTGAACTGTGTTTTTGTTTTTATTGCCTTTTGCGTGAGCCGAGTTCGAATAATTTCGACCGCACTTAGAGGAAAAACCGACGGCGAGTTTTCCACCATCGTATCGTTCCAATTGGTCCGGAAAATCTCGGAAAAACACACGCTATTGCCGCTCGTTAAGGCTATGGGCCCCGACACTGGTGAGGAAATGGACGCGAAAATCTAGAGAAAATCTCGTTACGACACCGACAAAAGAAATTAACAAGATTATAAGCCAATAAATATAAGAAAGAATTCCACCGAGTGTCCGTTTATATACCCTAATCGAGTTTCTTAATATCATTATAAATTATCATCCCGTTACACTTGATCGAATTGGATTTGAAACCCGTGATACCGATAGTTACAGTTGTAAAAGTACAATAATAGCACACGACTTTCGAGCGATAATCTTGAATGCAATTTTGGTAATCGAAAATTGAAATTGACTCACAGTTTGATGATATTTAAGTAGAGTTGCTTGAAAACCAACCCTTGGATCGACTAGGCTCCAAATAATTGGCACTCGATATAATTCCACAATGGCAAAGTGGTCTTTTGAATGAAAAGCTCGTTGAATCTCATGCCAAATGTAAAGTAAATCTAGCCCTATGAATTCACATAGATGCAATTAAATAAATATTCAAATAAAAAAGGCGCTCAACTTGAATATTATGAAATTAACCATTTGAAGTTGTAATCTACATCTATGTATATATACATATATAAATCAATGTCTGTCTGTTTGTCTCTTATAGGCTCCTAAACCACTCAACCGATTGAGATGAAACTTTCAGGACTTATTGTGATCATGCCGGGGATGGTTCCTGTGAAAAAAATCGGGAAAAAACGGGAACGGGAACGGGCCTGCTCATGCATCAGATAACGTACTAGGAACGGGATCGGGACCGGGATCGGGATCGGGATCGGGAACGGGAACGGATCTGGAACGGGAACGGGATCGGGAACGGGCCTGCTCACGCGTCAGATAACGAACTAGGAACGGGAACGGGAACGGGATCGGGATCTGGAACGCATGCCGGGTCAGCTAATATATATATAAAAATCAATGTCTGTTTGTTTGTTTGTCTCTTATAGGCTCCTAAACCACTAGACCGATCGCGATGAAACTTTCAGCACTTATTGTGATCATGCCGGGAATGGTTCCTGTGAAAAAAAATCGGAAAAAAACGGGAACGGGAACGGGAACGGGCCTGCTCACGCATCAGATAACGTACTAGGAACGGGAATGGGAACGGGATCGGGAACGGGATCTGGAATGGGAACGGGAACGGGAACGGGCATTACAACGCATGCCGGGTCAGCTAGTATTCATATAAAATACACGTGAGCTTAACAATTACCAAATTGGATGTATTATAGATTAAGTTTGTTAAACAGTTTGACTTTTTAAGTTAAGTGCATAAGAATTGTAAAATATTCAGAAATGGATTGAATATGATTTGAAATACGTATATATTCAGTTGTGAATAAACATCAGCTTTCGCATTTGATTCCGAAGACCTCAAAGTATTAAGAAGTTCATCTCGTATCTCGTCGCCGAGGTTAAGTCGGATCGGCAGACTTTACACAAATTTATTTATCCGGATTAGGGTGAGAATCCTTTATATTCCCCGAGTTTATCCATGTGTAATAAAGGAGCGGGATGAGGCAAGGGGGTTAGGATTGTGATCATTTTGCGGTCGCTAAGTGGATTCGTAAATATTTACACTATTCGGCGAAAAGTTTCCAAGGAAATTGGATTTAAAGTTAAGACTCAACTTTTACTCGTTCGCTTTTCCTACTCCGTTTCCTCCCCCCCCCCCCCCCCTCACACCAAACCCAGTGCTATATTGGTCGGATATGATTTTGAACTTTGTGAAATTTCAACTCTCAAAACGCTAATTTCAACGATCGCGATCCGATTAATAAGTTTATATAATATTTATTCGCAATTAAACCTTTGCACTCTAGGAACAATTATGTGAGTACTCGTATATACGAAAGCGTACTTACAAACACTCCGTGCAAGAGAAGTACACTTCAAGCTGAATGCATTTCTTAGTATGATGTATTAAGCTTGATTTCTGTTTATATTAATAATTCACAGTATGACATTTATCTGAATAGGGCTTATGGTATATACATATGTATTATGATCATTTGAAGAAAAAAAGTTATATAAACGTATAAACAAAAATAAATCATATTATACATTTAAACATCAGTAAATTTATTGTGAGAGGAATGGATGTACATATGTGAATATAATTTAATAGGAGAAGCATCTTATACAAAGGTGTTTTCGAATATACATAATAGACTGCCGGATGGAATTAGAAGTTCCAAAACTATTGATAAATTACTGGGAGTCTTAAAAACACATATCTGTATAGAGGTGCTTACAAGGATTATGTAAATAGCTTTAGCTATTTTATATGTATTATACTAGTGAAAGCCCGTTTAATATCAACGGATCGGTTTCTCATCACCCATCATAGTTTTTATAGTTGTTTCATTGATGCAACAATGCGCCATCTATGGCGCGTTATAATAACAACAACGTAACAATTTAGCAAAGTCGCAAACCCTTTAGGAATAAATATTGGCCAACTATAGCACGTACGTCATCGCCTCCGTTTGGAAGATAGTGTAAGCACGATTCCTCTCAACCTGTTGATACTGGGTTCAAATCCCACTCGTGCGACGTTCTGGTTTTTTAATTATTTACGTTATCAACAGACAGACAGACAGACAAACTATTTATAATACAGTTTTCAATTTAGAGCCACCAAATTTGGTATAGTAATTCACGGTACTCTAACTTAGACCGCAGGTGGGTTTTGGAAGGGGTCGGATCAGGGGGTCAAGGGGGCCCCATACAATTTTTTTAATCTGAAAAAAAATTTGTACTGGAGAATAAATGTTTATTTCGATATTCATTTGTTTTATTATTTGAATTCACCCTGGCCGAGCAACGCCGGGCAATTCAGCTAGTCTACTATATAAAATTAAATGTTTGTTTGTTTGTTTGTCATTCCGCTGTGAAAATCTACAGTTTTCAACTTGGTATACCGCCAAACTTGGTATACTATCTCATGATACCCTAAGTCAGACCGTATGTGGGTTTTGGAAGGGGTCGGAGTCCGCGGTCAAGGGGCCCCCATACAAATTTTTGTTTTTACTGGAGAATAAATGTTTATTTCGATATTCATTTGTTTTATTATTTGAATTCACCCGACCGAGCAACGCCGGGCAATTCAGCTAGTATATTATAGGTATATATATATAGACTCATTTTCTCTACTCAGACTCATTCAGCTCTACAATTAGGATATATATTTTCAAATCATTCATTTAATAACCCCATAATTTCGTAGAATGTGTCGTAACTAACCCCGTATAAGTGAAATATATTAA
This sequence comes from Parapsyche elsis, assembly GCA_022651745.1. Lineage (NCBI taxonomy): Eukaryota > Metazoa > Arthropoda > Insecta > Trichoptera > Hydropsychidae > Parapsyche > Parapsyche elsis. The sequence continues at coordinate 2,376,592 of JAGVSN010000016.1, forward strand.
GTAGATTGGAAGACAATGCGGTATTACGCAAACGCCGCATTAGTAATTCCTTTGACGAGTGTAATATTATAAATTAGTCGGCGATATCTTTGCGGTGATTTGTGAGGGATTTGTCGTCGCTCTTCAAAAGCTCTTTTGATTTGTGAAAGCTCGAGACGTCGAAGAGCGGCGAGCTTAATGACGTGAGCTTTATTTATTGACTGAGAGCGGGCCGAGGCGAGGCTTCTTTGCCGAACAAGGACCGAACCGGAAACGGATGTGCCGAGATGCCTCAGCAGATCGTTTCCTTCCGGTTTCCCCCCCCCCCCCCTTTTTTTCCCCCCCAAACATCCCCTCAAACCCACTCAATTAGGCAAAACTTATGGGGCAATTAAAACAACCGCTTCGATTAGACTTATTACTATCGTCGGCAAACAATATCAAAATTTTAAATGATATTATTTAATTAAAAATGTTGAACGTGTGTGTGTGTGTTTGAAAGTCCCGTCTGTGCTAGACTTGGGGTGTGTTTAGACCCCAGCCAACTTTACACTATAAAGTTTAAGTCGGTGGTCTTGTTCATATTCATTCTGTGCGAACAGAATCCAAGTAGGGAACTAAAATGTTCATAATTTCAACGGTCTCACTTAAATAGTTGACGACGAATGATTTCCGCTTTATAATAATGTATGTATGTACGTGTGCCCGCGCACGATTCCCAGAACAATTAAACAAAAAGTAGCTTCCATGTATATTGTATAACTATGTATTTAAAAAAAGTTGAGAAACACCAAGATACTATTTCCGGTTGGAAAAAAAAATATTTAAAAATTATATTATTTTAATAGTCATTGCGCATACAAAATATATAAAATTTCACCATTCGACAGTTTTGGAGGAAAAAGTTCTCAAAGAAAAGCCAAAATGGGGTCACTTACAAGGAGAGGTACCACTTCCGGTTGACGAAAAAGTTTATCAACCTAATTAAGTATAATAGCTGGAACTTGACACATATATATGAAGTTTCAATGTAATAGGATGAACGGTTTTTAAGTTATAGCGAGTCACACATCCGCACAACACACAAGACACATACAGACATTTTCCAGAAATCACAAAAACGTGATCAGCGTTACCAGATATATGTATGTATGTATATCAGTCAAAATCTCGAGGTCGAATTTTCGCACGATCACAATAATTCATCCAATCAGGTAAAAGTAATAAATGAATTCTAGAATATTCCTTGTGCATTTCTGGTTGTCCTTGTTATGTACATACTAGTGTAAGCCCGTTGAATATCAACGCCCACTGAATTTTAAATTACGTAAAGCGCTTTGTTAATAGAGATCCCTACTAATTGATCGCACTGTTGTAAGTGATAAAAAAATTAAAAATAGTTTTTATAGCGCCATCTATGTATGTATTAATAGCAATCCCGTAGTATCGATTGTATCGGTTTTTTTTTACTTTACTATTTATATTATAATTATAATTTTATAAAAATTATAAAAAAAATCAAAAAAAAAAAAAAATAGTTTTTATAGCGTCATCTATGTATTATTAGCAGAGTCCTTGTATAGGTAATGTTTAAAAAAAAAAAAAGGACCTACTCAACAACGGGCCGTGGCGTATGCGTTAGCGTGATAACTCCCGACCTGGCGTCCCGGTACGATCCCCACTCATTCTGGTCTTTTAATTATTTTTCCTCATTTCCTATTTATTTTAAAATTATGGGTAATGTTTAAAAAAAAAAGGACTAAATCGACGAAGGGCGATAGCGAATAGCATCAGTGCGAGTAACTCGAGCCTGGGGTCATGGGTTCGATCCCCACTCGTTCTGCCAAGTTTTTCCCCAATTTTTCTTCAGCGAGCGTTATCAGCAGACAGACAGACGGATTTCGGCTATTATATACATATATAATATCGCACACCTAGATTACTAGATTACAACAGTGTCAAAAATAAATAAAACTAAAACGTCAACATTAAAAGTAAATGGTTATGTACATATATGTATATATATATATATACACTATGGAATTGTTTGGAGGTATTTGCTTCTGTATCGTTTGTCTGGCTCATCGTGTTCCGAATATTAAGTGTCCTCAAAACACACCGAAGCAAAAGAAAAGACCGGAATCAGCAGAGTAAACGTTCACTTTGCGTTATTGGCTTATCGAGATGAGAAAATGGAGAATGGGAAGGGGGGGGGGAAAAAAACCGAAAGGGTTAGGTTTTCGTACTTATTAAACTAACAGACCAAAGTATAAACCAATCACCAATGAACGACCAACTTGTTTAGTCTGAGAGAGTCGAGTTTGCCTTTCAGGCATTATCTCGTTTGTTTGTTCCTCATTCCCCTACTCACACACTCCTCTTTCCTCCCTTTCTCTCCCTCTCTTAAAAGGGAAGTAGTGAAGGGTTAGCGGTTGAAATTTGCAAGGTTTTTGCTAGCGGGAAAGGATTGCGCCTAGAGCGTTGATTTAATTGAACATAATGTGCGTAGACTGTTTGTTTTATTACGGACGACTTGCCACAAATTGACTCGCCTAGATGAGCGAAAGCTCAACCACATCTATGTATGTACATATGTATGTACCTAAACACGCATGTTCGACCTGAAAGCTACAAAATCGACCATTTTCCGGTTGGTGGAAAACCCACGCGAGCGATACAAACTACGGACGCTTTTTGTTCTCGGCGCAAAAAATCGCAAATCCTAGTCGAATTCCCGATCCCGGTCGCCGACTCGTCTTTTTGCGATCGAATCGAATTTTTAAACCGTCGAAAGCGCTCGAATTTATTTTGTTTTTGTATTTTACTTGTTCGATAGAATCGCGCGAAATCGCAATGATTTTATTTTACCCACATACTAGGGCAAATGAATCTTTCGATGCTTGAAATTGGCAAGTTTCGGCTTGAACTGGAGGTACATAAATTGTATGACTGAAAAATCACTACATATTACTATAATTACTATAAACAAAATAAAAATAAACTGTAAAAGAGTAGGTAATAGTTTAAATGAAATAATATTGAAATATGCAGTAACTTTATCGAGCAAATATTTTTATTTTACAAATTACATACATGTACCACAGTGACATGACAGGTTGCCGCAATTCGTCACTATGGCGAGAAATGAGAAAAAACATTTAATACATTATATATGTATGCATAAAATTGAATAGTATTAGCAAAATAAAATGAAATCTAATTAACTTAAACAATAACATAAAATTAACATAATTTAATCAAATTATTTCATTCCATTTAACAGTCAAATTAGCATATAAATTATGTAAAGTGATTTTGTTTGTATTTTCATTGCAATATCTATATTGAATTTGATTTGTTCATATGATAAATAAAAATTGCTTTTAACTTGAAACGAAAACACAAAATTGAACCTAATTTCAATTTATGTGTGCTTGAAAAAATATTATATACGTACATACATACATATGTGCATACAGAGTAATTCAAAAGAAATTTGTTTAGGTTAAATAATTCAAAAAGTCTTTGTTTTTTTTTACTTATAAATAAAGAGTGTTTCAGCAATCGAGGATTACATCATCATCATCATCATCATTTTCAGCCGTTCACCATCCACTGCTGGATGAAGGCCTCTCTAATCCTCTTCCATTCCTGTCTGTCTAGAGCAATCTGCATCCACTTGACACAACACATTCTTCTCAATTCAGCCCATCGTCCACTCGGTCTACCTTGCTTTCTTTCACATCCTCTCAGATACCGTTCCAGTATTTCTCACATCCATTTGTCGTCCATTATTCTCGGTATGTGTCCACTTCAATGTTTGCGTTCCGCTATATGTGCCACTATATGGCACGCTTCTTCACCGTGTATTCCTCTTGCGATATTTTCTTGTTATACCAAGCATACATCTTTCCATGCTTCTGTGTGCACGGGATCTTACGCAACATTCTTGAATTTAGCATCCACGTCATAATAGCACCTCTATACATAAGTGCAAGTAGATAATAAGTTCACATTGTAATTTTAGCTGTAAGTAATTAGCTTTTTAAGCTATTTAAACAAATAACTGGCATCGTTCGTATGCCTTATTTTTTAAGCATAGCGGAATGTTGGATTTAAAAAATATGTTCATTCTTCCAAAAGCACTCGCATCCTAGTTTCATTCGTTTTATTTCTTATTCTTTACATCCTAGTCATATTCACCAATTGTCCTAGGTATAAATAACAATTATTACAATTAATTTTTAAGCCTACTTTCATACTAAACTTTCGTTGCTTAATTGTGTTAATCACGATTACATATAATATATATACATATAATAACGCTCGCCGAGGTAAATGATTAAAGTACACGAACCATCCGCGCGCGATTGGGATTTGAATGGGTGATCACCAGGTTGGAGTGATTCATGCTAACACTATCGACACGAACCTGTTACGACTTGACAATATTAATAGGTTTGCGACTTTGCTAAATTGTTACGTTGTACTAAATCTACGCAACAACTATAAAAACTAATATTATTTTTCAGTACCGGTGATGAGAACACGCTCCGTTGATATTCAACGGGCTTTCACTGGTAATTTTATACAAGTCCATATCTTTTCATTTGACCTGATACAATTGAACGAATGCACCGTCTCACGTGAGGTAATATTCATACAATGACGGCAAATCTTTCTATTGAAATATTTTAAAGTAAAAATATATTTTGCAATAGAGATCGGAAACTTCAAGCATTTCCATAGCACAAAGCACTTGCTGAAAATTCACGGCCTCGTGCATATTTCAATCCAAAAAGAAGGGTATGGGACTTAGAGGGGGTTGGTATCGATACGCCCCCTTCGGACAAACCTATGACCGGTATTGAATCAGAATACTAGAAGGGGGGCAAATAGGAGGCTAAGTGGTATGAGAGTACATTGTAGAACTCACCTCTGCCGGGAAAGCGTACCCGTTGATGCTGTGCTCGGATCCAAACTGGTCGTGCAGTCCATAGTGGATGTGTATTTCGTGAAACTGGTACTTGTAGGAGAGTGGACCACCCGTGATGTTGATGTGGTGCCTCGTGTCGTTCTCCACCGTGAATATCACCGAGTGGCCCGTGTTCGATATCAGACCATTTATCTGCAAATGATGTGCCACCTGATTAATTGCCACCGCATGAAAATCTTTCCAATGGAGCTGGGATGTGGCCCCGTTATAAATCACAAATTCATAATGAAAAATCTACACTGTGCGTGTAAGTATATATGTATGTATGTATGTATGTACGTACATAGGTATAATAGGTGTGTGTGTGTGTGTTTGAAATTCAATATTTTGTCTCAGCCCTCTCAGCCCTCTGGTTATCTATATACATCTATCTATCTACATATGTATACATATATATAAAAATCAATATCTGTCTGTCTGTTTGTTTGTCTGTTTGTTTCTGATAGGCTCCTAAACCACTCAACCGATCGCGATGAAACTTTCAGGACTTATTGTGATCATGCCGGATGATGATGGTTCTTGTGAAAAAAAACCGGGAAAAAAGAGGAAAGGGAACGGGAACGGGAACGGGCCTGCTCACGCGTCACATAACGTAGGAACTAGGAACAGGAACGGGAACGGGATCGGGAACGGGAACGGGATCTGGAATCGGGAAAAAACGGGAACGGAAACAGGAACGGGCCTGCTCACGCGTCACATAACGTACTAGGAACAGGAACGGGAACGGGATCGGGAACGGGACCGGGATCTGGAATCGGAAAAAAAACGGAAGGGCAACAGGAACGGGCCTGCTCACGCGTCAGATAACGTACTAGGAACGGGAACGGGATCGGGAAACGGGTTCGGGTTCGAGACCGAGATCGGGAACGAGACCGGGATCTGGAACGGAACGGAACGGATCGGGAACGGGCATGCTCACGTGTCAGAAAACGTACTAGGAACTTGAACGGGATCGGGACCGGGAAGCGGGAACAGGAACGGGATCTGGAACGGGAACGGGATCGGGAACGGGCCTGCTCACGCGTCAGAAAACGTACTAGGAACAGGAACGGTATCTGGCATTGCAACGCATGCCGAGTCAGCTAGAATATATATAAATCAATGTCTGTCTGTATGTCTGTTTGTCTGTTTGTCTCTTAACGGCTCCTAAACCACTCAACCGATCGCAATGAAACTTTTAGGACTTATTGTGATCATGTCCGGGGATGGTTCCTGTGAAAAAAAATCGAGAAAAAACGGGAAAGGGAACGGGCCTGCTCACGCGTAAGATAACGTACTAGGAACGGGAACGGGATCGGGAACGGGGAACGGGATCGGGAACGGGAACGGGATCTGGAACGGGAACAGGATCGGGAAAGGGCCTGCTTACGCGTCAGATAACGTACTAGGAGCGGGAACGGGATTTGGAACTGGAACGGGATCGGGAACGGGCCTGCTCACGCGTCAGAAAACGTACTAGGAACGGGAACGGTATCGGGCATTGCATGCCGGGTCAGCTAGTAACAACATAAATTTCAAGTACAGTAGATTCCCGTATAACGCGATTTCCTACAACGCGCCGAAGTTATCGGGATGACTTTTTTTTTTTAAATAACGCGATTCTCGTACAGCGCAGCCATGGTTGCCTAGTGCGCTACGGTATCAACTAAAGTATCAAAACTATGTACAAAAAGTGTTTCCGGGTTTGGTTATTTAGACACAAAAAAGAGCGAAAAACAAACGTTTATTTAAGCCAACCCAACCTAACCTAAACCTGACGAAAAGTACACTTTTTTCATAAATTAAACAAAAATATGCGCAAATCGAAAACTCAATTCATGACGACAAAACCAAGTCCAAACCTCACGTAAAGTATGCTATTTTCTTTAATTTAGATACAAAAAAGAGCGATAAACAAACATTTATTTAAGTCAACCCAACCTAACCTAAACCTCACGAAAAGTACACTTTTTTCATAAATTAAACAAAAATATGCGCAAATCGAAAACTCAATTCATGACGACAAACCGAGTCCAACCCTCACGTAAAAAAGGCTATTTAATTTAATGTAGACTCAAAAAAGAGCGATAAACAAACATTTATTAAGGGCAACACAACCTAACCTAAACCTCACGAAAAGTACACTTTTTTCATAAATTAAACAAAAATATGCGCAAATCGAAAACTCAATTCATGACGACAAAACCTTGTCCAAACTGCACGTAAAGTAGACTATTTTCTTTTAATTTAGACACAAAAAAGAGCGATAAACAAAAATTTATTTAAACCAACCCAACCTAACCTAAACATGACGAAAAGTACACTTTTTTCATAAATTAAACAAAAATATGCGCAAATCGAAAACTCAATTCATGAAGACAAAACCGAGTCCAAACCTCACGTAAAGTATGCTATTTTTTTTAATTTAGATACAAAAAAGAGCGATAAACAAACATTTATTTAAGTCAACCCAACCTAACCTAAACCTGACGAAAAGTACACTTTTTCCATAAATTAAACAAAAATATGCGAAAATCGAAAACTCAATTCATGACGACAAAACCGAGTCAAAACCTCACGTAAAAAAGGCTATTTTCTTTAATTTAGACACAAAAAAGAGCGATAAACAAACATTTATTTAAGTCAACCCAACCTAACCTAAACCTGACGAAAAGTACACTTTTTCCATAAATTAAACAAAAATATGCGCAAATCGAAAACTCAATTCATGACGACAAAACCGAGTCCAAACCTCACGTAAAGTAGGCTATTTTCTTTAATTTAGACACAAAAAAGAGCGATAAACAAAAATTTATTTAAACCAACCCAACCTAACCTAAACCTCACGAAAAGTACACTTTTTTTCATAAATTAAAAACAAAAATATGCGCAAATCGAAAACTCAATTCATGACGACAAAACCGAGTCCAAACCTCACGTAAAAGGCTATTTTCTTTAATTTAGACACAAAAAGAGCGTTAAACAACATTTATTTAAGCCAACCCAACCTAACCTAAACCTCACGAAAAGTACACTTTTTCATAAATTAAACAAAAATATGCGCAAATCGAAAACTCAATTCATGACGACAAAACCGAGTCCAAACCTCACGTAAAGTAGGCTATTTTCTTTAATTTAGACACAAAAAAGAGCGATAAACAAACATTTATTTAAGCCAACCCAACCTAACCTAAACCTGACGAAAAACCTCACGAAAAGCGCAAACGAAAACTCAATTTTTTCATAAATTAAATTAAAAAAATATGCGCAAATCGAAAACTCAATTCATGACGACAAAACCGAGTCAAAACCTCACGTAAAAAAGGCTATTTTCTTTAATGTAGACACAAAAAAGAGCGATAAACAAACATTTATTTAAGTCAACCCAACCTAACCTAAACCTGACGAAAAGTACACTTTTTTCATAAATTAAACAAAAATATGCGCAAATCGAAAACTCAATTCATGACGACAAAACCGAGTCCAAACCTCACGTAAAGTAGGCTATTTTCTTTAATTTAGACACAAAAAAGAGCGATAAACAAAAATTTATTTTAAGCCAACCCAACCTAACCTAAACCTCACGAAAAGTACACTTTTTTCATAAATTAAACAAAAATATGCGCAAATCGAAAACTCAATTCATGACGACAAAACCGAGTCCAAACCTCACGTAAAAAAGGCTATTTTCTTTAATGTAGACACAAAAAAGAGCGTTAAACAAACATTTATTTAAGCCAACCCAACCTAACCTAAACCTCACGAAAAGTACACTTTTTTCATAAATTAAACAAAAATATGCGCAAATCGAAAACTCAATTCATGACGACAAAACCGAGTCCAAACCTCACGTAAAGTAGGCTATTTTCTTTAATTTAGACACAAAAAAGAGCGATAAACAAACATTTATTTAAGTCAACCCAACCTAACCTAAACCTGACGAAAAGTACACTTTTTTCATAAATTAAACAAAAATATGCGCAAATCGAAAACTCAATTCATGACGACAAAACCGAGTCCAAACCTCACGTAAAAAAGGCTATTTTCTTTAATTTAGACACAAAAAAGAGCGATAAACAAACATTTATTTAAGCCAACCCAACCTAACCTAAACCTCACGAAAAGTACACTTTTTTCATAAATTAAACAAAAATATGCGCAAATCGAAAACTCAATTCATGACGACAAAACCGAGTCCAAACCTCACGTAAAAAAGGCTATTTTATTTAATGTAGACTCAAAAAAGAGCGATAAACAAACATTTATTTAAGGCAACCCAACCTAACCTAAACCTCACGAAAAGTACACTTTTTTCATAAATTAAACAAAAATATGCGCAAATCGAAAACTCAATTCATGACGACAAAACCGAGTCCAAACCTCACGTAAAGTAGGCTATTTTCTTTAATTTAGACACAAAAAAGAGCGATAAACAAACATTTATTTAAACCAACCCAACCTAACCTAAACCTCACGAAAAGTACTTTTTTTTTCATAAATAAACAAAAATATGCGCAAATCGAAAACTCAATTCATGACGACAAAACCGAGTCCAAACCCACGTAAAAAAAGGCTTTTTTTTTAATTTAGACACAAAAAAGAGCGATAAACAAACATTTATTTAAACCAACCCAACCTAACCTAAACCTGACGAAAAGTAGTACACTTTTTCATAAATTAAACAAAAATATGCGCAAATCGAAAACTCAATTCATGACGACAAAACCGAGTCAAACCTCACGTAAAGGCTATTTTCTTTAATTTAGACACAAAAAAGAGCGATAAACAAACATTTATTTAAGTCAACCCAACCTAACCTAAACCTGACGAAAAGTACACTTTTTTCATAAATTAAACAAAAATATGCGCAAATCGAAAACTCAATTCATGACGACAAAACCGAGTCCAAACCTCACGTAAAAAAGGCTATTTTCTTTAATTTAGACACAAAAAAGAGCGATAAACAAACATTTATTTAAGCCAACCCAACCTAACCTAAACCTCACGAAAAGTACACTTTTTTCATAAATTAAACAAAAATATGCGCAAATCGAAAACTCAATTCATGACGACAAAACCGAGTCCAAACCTCACGTAAAAAAGGCTATTTTCTTTAATTTAGACAAAAAGAGCGATAAACAAACATTTATTTTCAACCCAACCTAACCTAAACCTGACGAAAAACTTTTTTTTCAAATAAATTAAACAAAAATATGCGCAAATCGAAAACTCAATTCATGACGACAAAACCGAGTCCAAAACCACGTAAAGTAGGCTATTTTCTTTAATTTAGACAAAAAAAAGCGATAAACAAACATTTATTTAAGCCAACCCAACCTAACCTAAAACCTCACGAAAAGTACACTTTTTTTTTCATAAATTAAACAAAAATATGCGCAAATCGAAAACTCAATTCATGACGACAAAACCGAGTCCCAAACCTCACGTAAAAAAAATTATTTTCTTTAATTTAGACACAAAAAAAGAGCGATAAACAAACATTTATTTAAGCCAACCCAACCTAACCTAAACCTCACGAAAAGTACACTTTTTTTCATAAATTAAACAAAAATATGCGCAAATCGAAAACTCAATTCATGACGACAAAACCGAGTCCAAACCTCACGTAAAAAAAAAAGGCTATTTTATTTAATGTAGACTCAAAAAAGAGCGATAAACAAACATTTATTTAAGCCAACCCAACCTAACCTAAACCTCACGAAAAGTACACTTTTTTCATAAATTAAACAAAAATATGCGCAAATCGAAAACTCAATTCATGACGACAAAACCGAGTCCAAACCTCACGTAAAAAAGGCTATTTTCTTTAATTTAGACACAAAAAAGAGCGATAAACAAACATTTATTTAAGCCAACCCAACCTAACCTAAACCTCACGAAAAGTACACTTTTTTCATAAATTAAACAAAAATATGCGCAAATCGAAAACTCAATTCATGACGACAAAACCGAGTCCAAACCTCACGTAAAAGGCTATTTTCTTTAATTTAGACACAAAAAGAGCGATAAACAAACATTTATTTAAGCCAACCCAACCTAACCTAAACCTGACGAAAAGTACACTTTTTTTCATAAATTAAACAAAAATATGCGCAAATCGAAAACTCAATTCATGACGACAAAACCGAGTCCAAACCTCACGTAAAGTAGGCTATTTTCTTTAATTTAGACACAAAAAAGAGCGATAAACAAACATTTATTTAAGTCAACCCAACCTAACCTAAAACCTGACGAAAAGTACACTTTTTTTCATAAATTAAACAAAAATATGCGCAAATCGAAAACTCAATTCATGACGACAAAACCGAGTCCAAACCTCACGTAAAAGGCTATTTTCTTTAATTTAGACACACAAAAAGAGCGATAAACAAACATTTATTTAAGCCAACCCAACCTAACCTAAACCTCACGAAAAGTACTTTTTTTCATAAATTAAACAAAATATATGCGCAAATCGAAAACTCAATTCATGACGACAAAACCGAGTCAAACCTCACGTAAAAGGCTATTTTCTTTAATTAGACACAAAAAAGAGCGATAAACAAACATTTATTTAAGCCAACCCAACCTAACCTAAACCTGACGAAAAGTACACTTTTTTCATAAATTAAACAAAAATATGCGCAAATCGAAAACTCAATTCATGACGACAAAACCGAGTCCAAACCTCACGTAAAGTAGGCTATTTTTCTTTAATTTAGACACAAAAAAAGAGCGATAAACAAACATTTATTTAAGCCAACCCAACCTAACCTAAACCTCACGAAAAGTACACTTTTTTTCATAAATTAAACAAAAATATGCGCAAATCGAAAACTCAATTCATGACGACAAAACCGAGTCCAAACCTCACGTAAAAGGCTATTTTCTTTAATTAGAGACACAAAAAAGAGCGATAAACAAACATTTATTTAAGCCAACCCAACCTAACCTAACCTCACGAAAAGTACACTTTTTTCATAAATTAAACAAAAATATGCGCAAATCGAAAACTCAATTCATGACGAAAACCGAGTCCAAACCTCACGTAAAAAGGCTATTTTCTTTAATTTAGACACAAAAAAGAGCGATAAACAAACATTTATTTAAACCAACCCAACCTAACCTAAACCTGACGAAAAGTACACTTTTTTTTTCATAAATTAAACAAAATATGCGCAAATCGAAAACTCAATTCATGACGACAAAACCGAGTCCAAACCTCACGTAAAAGGCTATTTTCTTCAATTTAGACACACAAAAAAAGAGCGATAAACAAAACATTTATTTCCAAAACCTAACCTAAACCTCACGAAAAGTACATTTTTTTTAAATTAAACAAAAATAGAAATCGAAAACTCAATTCATGACGACAAAACCGAGTCCAAACCTCACGTAAAAAAAAGGCTATTTTCTTTAATTTAGACACAAAAAAAGCGATAAACAAACATTTATTTAAGCCAACCCAACCTAACCTAAACCTGACGAAAAGTACACTTTTTCATAAATTAAACAAAAATATGCGCAAATCGAAAACTCAATTCATGACGACAAAACCGAGTCCAAACCTCACGTAAAAGTAGGCTATTTTCTTTAATTTAGACAAAAAAGAGCGATAAACAAAACATTTATTTAAGCCAACCCAACCTAACCTAAACCTAACGAAAAAAGTACACTTTTTTTCATAAATTAAACAAAAATATGCGCAAATCGAAAACTCAATTCATGACGACAAAACCGAGTCCAAACCTCACGTAAAGTAGGCTATTTTCTTTAATTTAGACACAAAAAAGAGCGATAAACAAACATTTATTTAAGCCAACCCAACCTAACCTAAACCTGACGAAAAGTACACTTTTTTCATAAATTAAACAAAAATATGCGCAAATCGAAAACTCAATTCATGACGACAAAACCGAGTCCAAACCTCACGTAAAAAAGGCTATTTTCTTTAATTTAGACACAAAAAAGAGCGATAAACAAACATTTATTTAAGCCAACCCAACCTAACCTAAACCTGACGAAAAGTACACTTTTTTCATAAATTAAACAAAAATATGCGCAAATCGAAAACTCAATTCATGACGACAAACCGAGTCCAAACCTCACGTAAAAAAGGCTATTTTATTTAATGTAGACTCAAAAAAGAGCGATAAACAAACATTTATTAAGGGCAACCCAACCTAACCTAAACCTCACGAAAAGTACACTTTTTCATAAATTAAACAAAAATATGCGCAAATCGAAAACTCAATTCATGACGACAAAACCGAGTCCAAACCTCACGTAAAGTAGGCTATTTTCTTTAATTTAGACACAAAAAAGAGCGATAAACAAACATTTATTTAAGCCAACCCAACCTAACCTAAACCTCACGAAAAGTACACTTTTTTCATAAATTAAACAAAAATATGCGCAAATCGAAAACTCAATTCATGACGACAAAACCGAGTCCAAACCTCACGTAAAAGGCTATTTTCTTTAATTTAGACACAAAAAAAAAGCGCGATAAAAAACATTTATTTAAACAAAACTAAATTTTTTTCATAAATTTAAACAAAAATATGCTAAATCGAAAACAATTCTGACGAAAAGTACAAACCTCACGTAAAAGGCTATTTTCTTTAAAACACAAAAAAAGAGCGATAAACAAAATTTATTGCGCAACCCAACCTAAAACTCAATTCATAAATGACGACAAAAAACAAATCGAAAGTCCAAACCTCACGTAAAAAAGGCTATTTTCTTTAATTTAGACACAAAAAGAGCGATAAACAAACATTTATTTAAGCCAACCCAACCTAACCTAAACCTCACGAAAAGTACACTTTTTTCATAAATTAAACAAAAATATGCGCAAATCGAAAACTCAATTCATGACGACAAAACCGAGTCAAAACCTCACGTAAAAAAGGCTATTTTCTTTAATTTAGACACAAAAAAGAGCGATAAACAAACATTTATTTAAGTCAACCCAACCTAACCTAAACCTGACGAAAAGTACACTTTTTTCATAAATTAAACAAAAATATGCGCAAATCGAAAACTCAATTCATGACGACAAAACCGAGTCCAAACCTCACGTAAAGTAGGCTATTTTCTTTAATTTAGACACAAAAAAGAGCGATAAACAAACATTTATTTAAGCCAACCCAACCTAACCTAAACCTCACGAAAAGTACACTTTTTTCATAAATTATACAAAAATATGCGCAAATCGAAAACTCAATTCATGACGACAAAACCGAGTCCAAACCTCACGTAAAAAAAGGCTATTTTCTTTAATTTAGACACAAAAAGAGCGATAAACAAACATTTATTTAAGCCAACCCAACCTAACCTAAACCTGACGAAAAAGTCACTTTTTTCATAAATTAAACAAAAATATGCGCAAATCGAAAACTCAATTCATGACGACAAAACCGAGTCCAAACCTCACGTAAAAGGCTATTTTCTTTAATTTAGACAAAAAAAAGAGCGATAAACAAACATTTATTTAAGCCAACCCAACCTAACCAACCCAACCTAACCTAAACTATATTCATGACGAAAAGTACACAATTTTTTTCACAAAAAAAAAGCGATAAACAAAAATTTAAGCCAAAAATATGCGCAAATCGAAAACTCAATTCATGACGACAAAACCGAGTCCAAACCTCACGTAAAAGGCTATTTTCTTTAATTTAGACACAAAAAAAGAGCGATAAACAAACATTTATTTAAGCCAACCCAACCTAACCTAAACCTCACGAAAAGTACACACTTTTTCATAAATTAAAAAAAATATGCGCAAATCGAAAACTCAATTCATGACGACAAAACCGAGTCCAAACCTCACGTAAAAGTAGGCTATTTTCTTTAATTTAGACACAAAAAAAAAGCGATAAACAAACATTTATTTAAGCCAACCCAACCTAACCTAAACCTCACGAAAAGTACACTTTTTTCATAAATTTAACAAAAATATGCGCAAATCGAAAAACAAAAATATGCGCAAATCGAAAAAAAAACATTCAATTCATGACTAACAAAACCTTTTTTCAAAATTTATACAAAAAACCGAAAACTATATTCACAAAAAAAAAGGCTATTTTCTTTAATTTAGACACAAAAAAGAGCGATAAACAAACATTTATTTAAGCCAACCCAACCTAACCTAAACCTCACGAAAAGTACACTTTTTTCATAAATTAAACAAAAATATGCGCAAATCGAAAACTCAATTCATGACGACAAAACCGAGTCCAAACCTCACGTAAAAAGGCTATTTTATTTAATTTAGACACAAAAAAAAAGCGATAAACAAACATTTATTTAAGCCAACCCAACCTAACCTAAACCTCACGAAAAGTACACTTTTTTCATAAATTAAACAAAAATATGCGCAAATCGAAAACTCAATTCATGACGACAAAACCGAGTCCAAACCTCACGTAAAAAAGGCTATTTTCTTTAATTTAGACACAAAAAAGAGCGATAAACAAACATTTATTTAAACCAACCCAACCTAACCTAAACCTGACGAAAAGTACACTTTTTCAAAAAAATTAAACAAAAATATGCGCAAATCGAAAACTCAATTCATGACGACAAAACCGAGTCCAAACCTCACGTAAAGTAGGCTATTTTCTTTAATTTAGACACAAAAAAGAGCGATAAACAAACATTTATTTAAGCCAACCCAACCTAACCTAAACCTGACGAAAAGTACACTTTTTTCATAAATTAAACAAAAATATGCGCAAATCGAAAACTCAATTCATGACGACAAAACCGAGTCCAAACCTCACGTAAAGTAGGCTATTTTCTTTAATTTAGACACAAAAAAGAGCGATAAACAAACATTTATTTAAGCCAACCCAACCTAACTTTACACTTTTTTCATAAATTAAACAAAAATATGCGCAAATCGAAAACTCAATTCATGACGACAAAACCGAGTCCAAACCTCACGTATAAAAGGCTATTTTTTTAATTTAGACACAAAAAAAGAGCGATAAACAAACATTTATTTAAGCCAACCCAACCTAACCTAAACCTCACGAAAAGTACACTTTTTTTCATAAATTAAACAAAAATATGCGCAAATCGAAAACTCAATTCATGACGACAAAACCGAGTCCAAACCTCACGTAAAAAAGGCTATTTTCTTTAATTTAGACACAAAAAAGAGCGATAAACAAACATTTATTTAAGCCAACCCAACCTAACCTAAACCTGACGAAAAGTACAAAATTAAAAAAAATATGCGCAAATCGAAAACTCAATTCATGACGACAAAACCGAGTCCAAAAAAGTAGGCTATTTTCTTTAATTTAGACAAAAAAAGAGCGATAAAAAAACATTTATTTAAACCAACCAAAAATAAATCACGAAAAGTACACTTTTTTCGCAAATTAAACAAAAATATGCGCAAATCGAAACTCAATTCATGACGACAAAACCGAGTCCAAACCTCACGTAAAAAAGGCTATTTTCTTTAATTTAGACAAAAAAAGAGCGATAAACAAACATTTATTTAAGCCAACCCAACCTAACCTAAATCACGAAAAGTACACATAAATTAAACAAAATATGCGCAAATCGAAAACTCAATTCATGACGACAAAACCGAGTCCAAACCTCACGTAAAAGGCTATTTTCTTTAATTTAGACACAAAAAAGAGCGATAAACAAACATTTATTTAAGCCAACCCAACCTAACCTAAACCTGACGAAAAGTACACTTTTTTCATAAATTAAACAAAAATATGCGCAAATCGAAAACTCAATTCATGACGACAAAACCGAGTCCAAACCTCACGTAAAAAAGGCTATTTTCTTTAATTTAGACACAAAAAAGAGCGATAAACAAACATTTATTTAAGCCAACCCAACCTAACCTAAACCTCACGAAAAGTACACTTTTTTCATAAATTAAACAAAAATATGCGCAAATCGAAAACTCAATTCATGACGACAAAACCGAGTCCAAACCTCACGTAAAGTAGGCTATTTTCTTTAATTTAGACACAAAAAAGAGCGATAAACAAAAATTTATTTAAACCAACCCAACCTAACCTAAACCTGACGAAAAGTACACTTTTTTTTCATAAATTAAACAAAAATATGCGCAAATCGAAAACTCAATTCATGACGACAAAACCGAGTCCAAACCTCACGTAAAAGGCTATTTTCTTTAATTTAGACACAAAAAAAGAGCGATAAACAAACATTTATTTAAGCCAACCCAACCTAACCTAAACCTGACGAAAAGTACACTTTTTTTTCATAAATTAAACAAAAATATGCGCAAATCGAAAACTCAATTCATGACGACAAAACCGAGTCCAAACCTCACGTAAAAAAGGCTATTTTATTTAATTTAGACACACAAAAAAGAGCGATAAACAAACATTTATTTAAAAGCCAACCCAACCTAACCTAAACCTGACGAAAAGTACACTTTTTTTCATAAATTAAACAAAAATATGCGCAAATCGAAAACTCAATTCATGACGACAAAACCGAGTCCAAACCTCACGTAAAAGGCTATTTTCTTTAATTTAGACACAAAAAAGAGCGATAAACAAACATTTATTTAAGCCAACCCAACCTAACCTAAACCTCACGAAAAGTACACTTTTTTTTTCATAAATTAAACAAAAATATGCGCAAATCGAAAACTCAATTCATGACGACAAAACCGAGTCCAAACCTCACGTAAAAAGTAGGCTATTTTCTTTAATTTAGACACAAAAAAAGAG
The DNA here is from genome assembly GCA_022651745.1 of Parapsyche elsis. Lineage (NCBI taxonomy): Eukaryota > Metazoa > Arthropoda > Insecta > Trichoptera > Hydropsychidae > Parapsyche > Parapsyche elsis. The sequence goes on from JAGVSN010000016.1 coordinate 2,394,292, forward strand.
CGATAAACAAACATTTATTTAAGCCAACCCAACCTAACCTAAACCTCACGAAAAGTACACTTTTTTTCATAATTTAAACAAAAATATGCGCAAATCGAAAACTCAATTCATGACGACAAAACCGAGTCCAAACCTCACGTAAAAAAGGCTATTTTTTTTTAATTTAGACACAAAAAAAAAAGCGATAAACAAACATTTATTTAAGCCAACCCAACCTAACCTAAACCTCACGAAAAGTACACTTTTTTTCATAAATTAAACAAAAATATGCGCAAATCGAAAACTCAATTCATGACGACAAAACCGAGTCCAAACCTCACGTAAAAGTAGGCTATTTTCTTTAATTTAGACACAAAAAAAGAGCGATAAACAAACATTTATTTAAGCCAACCCAACCTAACCTAAAACGAAAAGTACACTTTTTTCAAAAAATTTAAACAAAAATATGCGCAAATCGAAAACTCAATTCATGACGACAAAACCAAAACAAACCTCACGTATAAAAAGGCTATTTTATTTAATGTAGACACAAAAAAGAGCGATAAACAAACATTTATTTAAGCCAACCCAACCTAACCTAAACCTCACGAAAAGTACACTTTTTTCATAAATTAAACAAAAATATGCGCAAATCGAAAACTCAATTCATGACGACAAAACCGAGTCCAAACCTCACGTAAAAAAGGCTATTTTCTTTAATTTAGACACAAAAAAGAGCGATAAACAAACATTTATTTAAGCCAACCCAACCTAACCTAAACCTGACGAAAAGTACACTTTTTTCATAAATTAAACAAAAATATGCGCAAATCGAAAACTCAATTCATGACGACAAAACCGAGTCCAAACCTCACGTAAAGTAGGCTATTTTCTTTAATTTAGACACAAAAAAGAGCGATAAACAAACATTTATTTAAGTCAACCCAACCTAACCTAAACCTGACGAAAAGTACTTTTTCATAAATTAAACAAAAATATGCGCAAATCGAAAACTCAATTCATGACGACAAAACCGAGTCCAAACCTCACGTAAAGTAGGCTATTTTCTTTAATTTAGACACAAAAAAGAGCGATAAACAAACATTTATTTAAGCCAACCCAACCTAACCTAAACCTCACGAAAAGTACACTTTTTTCATAAATTAAACAAAAATATGCGCAAATCGAAAACTCAATTCATGACGACAAAACCGAGTCCAAACCTCACGTAAAAGGCTATTTTCTTTAATTTAGACACAAAAAAGAGCGATAAACAAACATTTATTTAAGCCAACCCAACCTAACCTAAACCTGACGAAAAGTACACTTTTTTCATAAATTAAACAAAAATATGCGCAAATCGAAAACTCAATTCATGACGACAAAACCGAGTCCAAACCTCACGTAAAGTAGGCTATTTTCTTTAATTTAGACACAAAAAAGAGCGATAAACAAACATTTATTTAAACCAACCCAACCTAACCTAAACCTCACGAAAAGTACACTTTTTTCATAAATTAAACAAAAATATGCGCAAATCGAAAACTCAATTCATGACGACAAAACCGAGTCCAAACCTCACGTAAAAGGCTATTTTCTTTAATTTAGACACAAAAAGAGCGATAAACAAACATTTATTTAAGCCAACCCAACCTAACCTAAACCTCACGAAAAGTACACTTTTTTTTTCATAAATTAAACAAAAATATGCGCAAATCGAAAACTCAATTCATGACGACAAAACCGAGTCCAAACCTCACGTAAAAAAGGCTATTTTCTTTAATTTAGACACAAAAAAGAGCGATAAACAAACATTTATTTAAGCCAACCCAACCTAACCTAAACCTCACGAAAAGTACACTTTTTTCATAAATTAAACAAAAATATGCGCAAATCGAAAACTCAATTCATGACGACAAAACCGAGTCCAAACCTCACGTAAAAGGCTATTTTCTTTAATTTAGACACAAAAAAAAGAGCGATAAACAAACATTTATTTAAGCCAACCCAACCTAACCTAAACCTCACGAAAAGTACACTTTTTTCATAAATTAAAACAAAATATGCGCAAATCGAAAACTCAATTCATGACGACAAAACCGAGTCCAAACCTCACAATTATTTTCTTTAATTTAGACACAAAAAGAGCGATAAACAAACATTTATTTAAGCCAACCCAACCTAACCCTAAAACCTCACGAAAAGTACACTTTTTTTCATAAATTAAACAAAAATATGCGCAAATCGAAAACTCAATTCATGACGACAAAACCGAGTCCAAACCTCACGTAAAAAAGGCTATTTTCTTTAATTTAGACACAAAAAGAGCGATAAACAAACATTTATTTAAGCCAACCCAACCTAACCTAAACCTCACGAAAAGTACACTTTTTTCATAAATTAAAACAAAAATATGCGCAAATCGAAAACTCAATTCATGACGACAAAACCGAGTCCCAAACCTCACGTAATCAATTTTCTTTAATTTAGACACTAAAAAAAGAGCGATAAAAAACATTTATTTAAGCCAACCCAACCTAACCTAAACCTCACGAAAAGTACACTTTTTTTCATTTAAACAAAATATTAGAAATCGAAAAAATTCATGACGACAAAACCGATCCAAACCTCACAAATTTTCTTTAATTTACACAAAAAAGAGCGATAAACAAAACATTTATTTAAGCCAACCCAACCTAACCTAAACCTGACGAAAAGTACACTTTTTTCATAAATTAAACAAAAATATGCGCAAATCGAAAACTCAATTCATGACGACAAAACCGAGTCCAAACCTCACGTAAAAGGCTATTTTCTTTAATTTAGACACAAAAAAAAGAGCGATAAACAAACATTTATTTAAGCCAACCCAACCTAACCTAAACCTCACGAAAAGTACACTTTTTTTTCATAAATTAAACAAAAATATGCGCAAATCGAAAACTCAATTCATGACGACAAAACCGAGTCCAAACCTCACGTATAAAAGGCTATTTTCTTTAATTTAGACACAAAAAAGAGCGATAAACAAACATTTATTTAAGCCAACCCAACCTAACCTAAACCTCACGAAAAGTACACTTTTTTTCATAAATTAAACAAAAATATGCGCAAATCGAAAACTCAATTCATGACGACAAAACCGAGTCCAAACCTCAAAAGGCAATTATTTTCTTTAATTTAGACACAAAAAAAGAGCGATAAACAAACATTTATTTAAGCCAACCCAACCTAACCTAAACCTCACGAAAAGTACACTTTTTCATAAATTAAACAAAAATATGCGCAAATCGAAAACTCAATTCATGACGACAAAACCGAGTCCAAACCTCACGTAAAAAAGGCTATTTTCTTTAATTTAGACAAAAAGAGCGATAAACAAACATTTATTTAAGCCAACCCAACCTAACCTAAACCTGACGAAAAGTACATTTTTTTTTTCATAAATTAAACAAAAATATGCGCAAATCGAAAACTCAATTCATGACGACAAAACCGAGTCCAAACCTCACGTAAAAAAGGCTATTTTCTTTAATTTAGACACAAAAAGAGCGATAAACAAACATTTATTTAAGCCAACCCAACCTAACCTAAACCTCACGAAAAGTACACTTTTTTTCATAAAAACAAAAATATGCGCAAATTCAATTCATGACGACAAAACCGAGTCCAAACCTCACGTAAAAAAAACCTAAACCTAGACACAAAAAAAAGAGCGATAAACAAACATTTTTTAAACCAACATAAATTAAAGTACACTTTTTTCATAAATTAAACAAAAATATGCGCAAATCGAAAACTCAATTCATGACGACAAAACCGAGTCCAAACCTCACGTAAAAAAGGCTATTTTCTTTAATGTAGACACAAAAAAGAGCGATAAACAAACATTTATTTAAGTCAACCCAACCTAACCTAAACCTGACGAAAAGTACACTTTTTTCATAAATTAAACAAAAATATGCGCAAATCGAAAACTCAATTCATGACGACAAAACCGAGTCCAAACCTCACGTAAAGTAGGCTATTTTCTTTAATTTAGACACAAAAAAGAGCGATAAACAAAAATTTATTTAAACCAACCCAACCTAACCTAAACCTCACGAAAAGTACACTTTTTTCATAAATTAAACAAAAATATGCGCAAATCGATAACTCAATTCATGACGACAAAACCGAGTCCAAACCTCACGTAAAAAAGGCTGTTTTCTTTAATTTAGACACAAAAAAGAGCGATAAACAAACATTTATTTAAGTCAACCCAACCTAACCTAAACCTGACGAAAAGTACACTTTTTCCATAAATTAAACAAAAATATGCGCAAATCGAAAACTCAATTCATGACGACAAAACCGAGTCCAAACCTCACGTAAAACATTGCAGAATTGGTAAGTTTGAGAGCCACAACATATTATTTTCGTAATATATGTATATACAAAATTAAATTAAATGTTCGTGATATTTCGACAGTTTATTACCAAAAAGTATTATTCAAAAAACGATTTAATGCTTTTTATACCCACGAAGTTTTGATTTCGTTAAAATTGTTTGTCAACGTTTTGTGTTTCGCGTAAAACGTTGGATGACAGCGAGAGTCACAGGTTTTTACACAAAGAGCCGCATGAGGCTCTGGAGCCGCCGGTTCCCGATCACAATTTTATGTTGTTCTGAGATAAAAAAAACAGATGTGTTATCAGTTTTGTTGAAATAAGTTTTATTTTATCAAAGCAAATTCAACCAATTGCATAATTTTCCAAAATTATTTATAATTTTCTAAATTTTGAAACTACTACGATCATCGTATGATGATGCACATCAAAATTAAATGTAAGATAATGTGACTAATTTTTAACTTGATTCGAGTCAAAATAATAACTATTATTCATAACATAGTATTTTATATGTACATATGTACTCTTAAAGTTTAGTATCATAGTATGATAGATAAAATTGTATGTGCTATTATTACATACGTTTAAGTGTTTTAAAAATCACGAATCACAAAGTAGTTTAAATAAAATTGTAATTTTATAACAATCGTATATTGTGAGCTTTCCATAGCAATAGAAATGGTTACAAAGTTTAACTTATTTGATGCGCTTTGGCGGTATCGCTTATGCAGCAAGCTATAATATTCGATCGTGAATATTCTATTCAACTTATTTCTTCTCGTTCATTGAAATCAGTAATAAAAAAATGTGAATAAGCAGACTTTATACGCAATGACAAAGGGTCGCGAACAAATTGAGACATCAAATGCAATAAAAATCTTCTGTTTTAAAATAAAAAAAAATCTGATTTCAATTGGAACCGTTCGAATTGTCTTAGTCGTTCATTTATAAGAATCGAGGTTTATATAGCCGGTGGAAGGGCTCGTAAAAAAATTGAAACCTTCGCAATAAAAGAGTTACGACCCTTAGGCATTAAAATATGGCCGAACCGGCGGGGTGCGGGAAGACTTTTATTATAATTAGTGAATAATTAGTGAACGAGGTCGGCGACGTTAAGGTTGACGGTCGTCGTAAACTGCGTCCCGAATTGCATTTTCCGAATGCCTGAGAAAATTGTTAAAAATAATTACCCGCACCAGGTATTAAAGTGCACAATGCAACGCGATCGTAAAAACTTCAAAATCCCCGCAGCAGCCTAAGGGTTAAATTGAATTGTCTCCGCGCGTCGATGCTCCGCGTGTTTGATGTACAATGTAACCGAATCAACTGCGTCGTAAA